>CM066048.1:36980911-38347074 GCA_033557465.1 Ichthyophis bannanicus | reverse complement strand
CTCAAGCAAACATCCATCCGACCTTTGCTGAAGAACAACCATCTAGACCCAAAGAAGGAGGAATCCTATCAGCCGATCTCTAGTATTCCATTATTAGCCAAAATACTCGAGAAAGAGACTCAAAGACAGATCCAACAACATATAGACATATCATCCCCTCTTGACCCATGCCAGCACGGATTTAGGGAAGCCCATGGGGTTGAAACACTCCTTACCTCCCTTTCTAACACGCTCATCAGTGGGATAGATAGCATCAAGATGGGTTTTGCATTGATCTTTCTTGATATTGCAGCAGTGTTTGACTCGGTGGATCATCAACAACTCCTAGCACGACTCCATGAGAAGGGTATCCAAGGCCTTGCATGGAACTGGTGCAAATCATACCTTGAAGACCGGTGGCAACAAGTCCGCATTAGCACCAATACATCTGAGCCTTTCCAGCAAAAACAAGGAGTACCCCAAGGCTCCTCTCTATCCGTGCTTCTCTTTAATATATACATGCAGCCAATCTGTGAGATCACCCGTACCTTTGGTCTATCCTGCCTCATCTATGCAGACGACGTACTCATTTTTTCTCAGATCAATATCACAAATCCCAACTACACACCATTAATCAACTGCTTCAACAAGACAACGGATTGGCTCCTTAACCAGAACCTGTGAATAAACTTCAAAAAGACTGAAGCCCTAATCATCACAAGAAACAAACGCTTCGTACCTCCTCCGAGCCTCAAAGTAAGACGCCGAACTTCCAGTCAAGTCATCCATACGATACCTTGGTGTTACAATTGATCTACAACTAGATTTCAAGGAACACATAAAAAAACACAGTAAAGGCCATTTATTACAAGATCAAAACACTTTGATTCCTTAGACCCATGCTAAAGACTGAAGACTTCCGCACAATATTCCAAGCATTAGTCACTCCTCATTTTGACTACGCGAATATCGCACTATACGGTCTACCCAAGAATACCCTATACCCTCTTCAATTAGCCATGAATACTGCAGCCCACATTCTCTCTGGATCATCAAGAAGAGACCACATAACACCGATACTAATGGAACTCCACTGGCTTCCAATAAGCTGCAGGATCACATATAAAGCCCTTCTCACTACTTTTAAAGCTATAAATAATTTATCCCCATCCTCAATCTCTAATCTCCTCACTCAAACCCCGAACAATAGACTCAGGAGGTCAACAGTCGAAAATACTCTAGTCATCTCTAGTGAATCAACAAAATGGTCCCAAACAACCAATAACAGAACATTTTCATCATACGCCCCAAGATGCTGGAATCAACTCCCTCCCAAGATCAGATCAATCAGAGAACTTATGCAATTCAGAAAAGCCATAAAACACCATCTGTTCACTATGTACTTCACTAAACTCATCAACGACTCACCACATACCCCCAAGATCTCAAGATCCCAAGATAACAAACCAAATACACCTCCTACAGAATAGGTAACATAGACCACATAGTCTACGCATGTGTTACCATAATGTAAATAGAAGTTACCTTCAGGTTTTCTGTTGAATTGTATTTAGTTCTCCCCAGTTGTAAGCCCATGTTACGTTCCCTGTTATTTGTAAACTTAAGACATGTCCTAAATGTCTGAGTAAAATTTTGTTGTATGTAAACCGCACTGATAAAAACTAGCGCAGTATATAAGAACTGTTAAATAAATAAATAAATATGTGGGTACTTCTGTACTTTGTATCTTGAGCTAATTTTCAAAGAGAAACTACCTGGGTGCTTTCTCTTAGAAAACAGCTTGGCATTTTGACAAGCTAGTGAAAATTGTCTCCATCTTCATGTATAAGACCTAAAAGGAACCTAGTCAAGCAGAAATCCAGCAGTTAATTATATGCTGTCTGTTAATAAGATATAGAGCTTAGGGGTATCCACACTCAACCTATGCTAATCAAACATATTGCTGAATCCCATCACAATCTCAGTGGTTTTGACATCCTTTGTCCCAGGTGCTGATGGAACAAAGCTACTGGCCTTCTGCTGTGTGGCAAACCCAGGCCACGTGTCACTAAAGTAATAAGGCATCACAGAGAATGTGCTGAAAGGACTTCCACACGTGCCATGGGTGCCTGGTAAAACATAATGGCAAAGGCTGTATGGCTTCAGCACCCAAAGAAGTGCCACTTTTAATGTATTACCACCAAAACAAACTCATAGAATTTCAAAAGTAGCACTGACAAATTAATATGCCCTAATAAAGATCAGGCCAACAGAGCTGATAAATTAAATGTTAACAAAAGATTTTTTTTTGTCGGACTGTTTGCGTACAGGGAACTATCCCCAGTATCTTCAAGACTGCTATTTCAGATTGCAAAGTGCCATTGTGAAGATTACCTTTTGGAGCTCCCTTGTATTATTTTCCTGATGCAAAATCTGTGAATGCTTCGTGTTCGAAACACAGAACCATTGGGATGGGCTCCCCCTAAGGATTTTGAAACATTATCACTTCAGCGATGTGAATTTTATTCCAAAAAAGTATATATAATAAATCTTTGGTAAAATGGAAGGTTTGTTAAACTGGGGATAGTTCCCTGTATGCAGTCTGACAAAAAATGTATTTTGTTTGTTAACATTTAATTATCTCCTCTGGTAGCCTGATTTTTATTAGGACTTTAATGTATTATCAGCCATGCACATATAAAGGATAATTTCATAAAGATTTTGCTGCATGTAAGAAAAATATTTTCTGCATGTAAAGCCTTTTATAAAAATTGGACAACCACATACATGTGTTAAAGTACACTCATGTAAAGTATACGCCTACTTTTATGCAATTTGTGTAGTTTGCAGTGGCGTAGTTTGGGCAGATTAGAGGCAGAACTGTGATGTATGCACACACTTTATAAAATACATATGTACATGCACAGAGTACACCACCATACACAAAGTAACCCAATACATCTTTAAAGGTAATATCTTTAAGAACCCTTTATTACAATTATAAATACTCATTCACAAACAAATTCAGTGAGATGTAAACACTAATAGACTATGATCCATAGTTTCGCCATCAGGGCTTCATCAGGAAAAACTACAATAAATTCATAAATACTCTGACAATCCAACCCAACTATACCCTGACATTTCAAAAAACATCTCATGATATGAAGACAACAATCTTCAGCAATGCTCAAGCTGTCTGTCCAGTGCAAATCCTCAAGGAACGCCAATGCAAGCGCACCTCTTCCTCACTTTAAATTATCACCGCTCTCAATAGAACCAATGCCATTCCACCTGAGCATTTAACCTATTCGGAGACAGCCTTCATAAAAAACTTTTCCTGACTCATTCCTCATAGATCTTCTCCAGCACCAAGTGATCCCCTCAAAATTAAACACTTAAGAACATAAGATATGCCATACTGGGTCAGACCAAGGTCCATCAAGCCCAGTATCCTGTTTCCAAAAGTGGCCAATCTTGGTCATATGTACCTAGCAGTATCCCCAAAAGACACAGGTTCCACAATACTTGTATTGGGTCAAGCATTGATATCCTGGGTCCCTTTTTAATAATGGTTTATGGACCTTTCCTCCAGGAACTTGTCCAAACCTTTTTTAAACCCATCTACACTAATAGCTCTTACTACATCCTAAGGTAACAAATTCCAGAGTTTGATTACACATTGAGTGAAAAAATATTTTCTCTTATTTGTCTTAGTTTACCCTGTAGCTTCATTACATGTGCCCTAGTCTTTCTATATTCTGATAGCGTAAACAATCGATCTACGTTTAGCCATTCCACTCCATTCATTAATTTATAGACCTCTATCATATCTCCCCTCAGCCGTCTCTTTTCCAGGTTGAAGAGCCCTAACCTTTGTAGCCTCTCTTCATAGGAGTAGCCTTCCATCCCCTTTACCATTTTAGTGGCTCTTCTCTGTACCTTTTCTAATAACGCTATATCCTTTTTAAGATACGGCGACCAGAATTAAACACAATATTCAAGGTGCGGTCATACCATGGAACGATACAGAGGCATTATAATATCCTTTGTTTTATTTTCCATTCCTTTCCTTATGATACCTAGCATTCTATTTGCTTTCTTGGCCGCCGCTACACACTGGGCGGAGGGTTTTAACATGTTATCCACGATGACCCCTAAATCTTTTTCCTGGGTGGTGGTTCCCAATGTGGAACCTTGCATCGTGTAACCATAGTGTGGGTTGTTCTTTCCTAGGTGCATAACTTTGCACTTGTCCACATTAAATTTCATCTGCCATTTGGATGCCCAGTCTTCCAATTTATCCAGATCCTTCTACAGTCCTCTTGGGTTTTAACAACTTTAAATAGTTTTGTGTCATCTGCAAATTTGATAACCTCACTAGTTATTCCCTTTTCCAGGTCATTTATGAATATGTCAAAAAGTAGCAGACCCAGTACAGATCCCTGGGGTACTCCACTATTCACCTTTTTCCATTGGGAAAATTGGCCATTTAGCCCTACCCTCTGCTTTCTATCTTTTAACCAGTTCCCGATCCACAATAGTACATTGCCTCCTATCCCATGACTTTTTAGTTTTGCCAAAGGTCTCTGATGAGGGACCTTGTCAAAGGCTTTCTGAAAGTCCAGATACACTATATCAACCGACTCACCTTTGTCTACCTGTTTATTCACACCTTCAAAAAAACATATCAGATTAGTAAGACAAGCTCTTCCTTGTCTAAAGCCATGTTGGCTGTCTCCCATTAGGCCATGACTATCTACATGCTGCGTAATTTTGTTCTTTATGATGGTTTCTACCATCTTCTCCGGTACTGACGTCAGGCTCACCGGTCTGTAATTTCCCGGATCACCCCTGGAACCCTTTTTAAAAATTGGCGTTACATTGGCGACCCTCCAATCTTCAGGTATTACAGATGATTTTAATGAAAGTTCACAGATTACTAATAGCAGGTCTGCAATCTCATATTTCAGTTCTTTCAACACTCTTGGATGTATACCATCCGGTCCAGGTGATTTGCTACTATTCAGTTTATCAAATAGTTGTAATAGATCTTCCCGGTGTAGCGATATTTCTCTCAATTCCTCTGCAGTATCACCTTTAAATACCACTTCAGTCTTGGGTAACATCCCTACATCTTCCTCAGTAAAGACCGAAGCAAAGAATTCATTCAGTCTCTCCGCTATCGCCTTGTCTCCTCTTACTGCCCCTTTTACCCCTGTATCATCTAATGGTCCAATTGACTCTCTCACAGGCCTTTTGCGAATGTACTTGAAAAAGTTTTTATTTCGTGTTTTTGCTTCCGTAGCAAGTTCCTTCTCAAATTCTCGCTTTGCCTGCCTTATCAATGCTTTGCATTTAACTTGCCAGTGCTTGTGCTGTTTCCAATTTTTGTCGTTTGGCTCTTTTTTCCATTTCCTGAAAGATGCTTTTTTGGCAGCAACAGCCTCTCTGACCTCACCTTTAAACCATGCTTGCAGTTTTTTGGACTTTCTTCCACCTTTCTTAATGCGTGGAATACAGCTGGTCTGGGCATCCAGGATAGTATTTTTAAACAACACCCAAGCTTGATGTAAGTCTTTAACCTTTGCAACCACTCGTTTTAGTTTTTTCTTAACTATATTCCTCATTTTATCATAGTCTCCCTTTCGAAAGTTAAAAGGTAGTACTGTGGATTTCTTTACTATCCCTTGTCACAAAGTAGGTTTAATAGAGCCCTTGAAAACAAGCAGAAATGCAGACAATAGGATAGATTCTGACAGTTCAGAGGAACACAGGTTAGGATGTTGCCATAGGCAACCCAAACAAAACAGTTCACGTGCGAGGGAAACACGCCCAAGCAGCAGAAAGGCTAGGAAATCAGGAACTAATGAAAGCCAGCTGGGAGTGGGTGGAGCTGACACGCACGTAGAAAAGCTCAGTGCACATGGAGTTAGAGGGAAGACACACGCAGGGCACAGCAGGAACAGAATAGAACCCGGTTGGAGTACGGGAGCAGGCAGTTGTGATTCTGAAAGCCAAGGACGTAATGAGAGAAACTCTAGTTGGAAGGAAGCTGAGGGCAGAGCTGTGAAAGCCAAAAAGTCCTATTCCAAAGGAGAGAGTGAGAACCCAGGTGCCTGTGGTGAAAGGCAGAGCACGGAAGCGTCAGAGCTCAGCAGAAGTTATCAGAAAGGTAACAAAGCATTTAATTGGGAAGCTAGCTGGAGGAAGCCTGAAGAAAATCTTTATACAAACAATTGGCATAGAAAGAGTAAAGCTGTTATACCTGAGGATAATCCTGTGTCTAGAAGAAGGTTCAAAGGCAAGAGCCGTGAAAAGCTTTTACTGGATTTTACTCCGGCGTCTGTAGCAGCAGAGAGAAGCCCGAGTCAAAGACTGCTTAAAGGTAGCCCAATTGTTTCTAATAGAGGGAAAAGTGAAACTGGTAATTTCCCCTATCTTCCACCGCATTTAAGAGGCTCCCAAAGTAAATACTCTAATGAATATGGTAGCAGCATAGCAAACATTCTCACAGAGAGAGAGAGAGTTCCTGAATAGTAAGGAGAGACTGTTCAGTAACGTACCGTATTGTGCAAGGGAAGAATCCTTAACGGCAGAACCCGAAGAGATGCAATGTGAGGCGCAGGGAGACACTGTATGTAATGATTACATGGACTGCACGCTCACAGTTTCGGATAATGTATTTTCTTTGAGATAAACAAGTTGTGATTTACCAAGCTTGAAAGCCACAAAGGAAAAGGTCTTTGTATGCTGGAAAGAACTGTTTTGAATACTTTTCATTTACCTGTTAAAAGCTGAAGATTAAGCAAGTTTTGTTCTCATTTTTGTCACTTTGCTTTTGCCCAAGTGGGGCTGTGTACTTTTTGTTTCACCCACCAAAAGAATCCTCTTGGAAGGGGAATAAAACCTATTTAAGCCTTACCTCGTTGCCACAACTGATTCTTTGAACTGGCCTATTGTAATACTACATATCCCAGAGGGCCAAGCAAGGTCTCTGGGCTGGGCCTAGGCTTAACACCTTGCCTGTGCTTGGAGATAAGCACTGGAAGGCAAGGGGGTCGATGACACCCTCCTCTACTAATTAAATCAAACACGATCATGCTATGATCACTGTCAAGTGGTCCCAACACCCTTATTTCTTGCACCAGATCTGGCGTTCCACTAAGGACTAGGTCCAGTATGGCTTCCCCTCTGGTCGGTTCATGAAACAGCTGCTCCAGGAAGCAGTCATTTATTTCATCTAGAAACTTTATCTCCCTAGCATGTCCTGCCGTGACACTGACCCAGTCAATACCGGGGTAATTGAAATCACCCATTATATTACTACTCTGCTGTGACTTTTGTTAGCTTCCTTGATTTCTTTGAGAATTTCATCATCCATTTGTTCATTCTGGCCAGGTGGTCGATAGTACACCCCTACTACCATCACCTTCCCCTTCATACATGGAATTTCAATCCATAGAGATTCTACAGCAAAATTTGTTTCCTGCAAAACTTTAATCCTTTCTGACTCAATGCCCTCTCTAACATAGAGCGCAACCCCTCCACCAATTTGATCAGTTCTATCATTACGATATAGTTTGTATCCAGGTATCACAGTGTCCCACTGGTTATCCTCCTTCCACCATGTCTCTGAGATTGCAATCATATCTAAGCTCTCATTTGGTGCTATATATTCTAACTCTCCCATCTTATTGTTTAGACTTCTAGCATTTGCATATAAGCATTTTAGAGACTGTATTTTATTAATATTAATCTGGCTATTGGTAGGAATGGGTAATTTGGAATCTTTACACTCTGTCTGCACCATACTCAAGGGCATTTGAGCTACTTTACTCTTTTTTTTGGAACCTCACTGCTTTTGGTAGTATCCTCCAAGGATACCATCTTCCGAACCATGCGCTCTTGGGTGACTGTCGGCTTTCCCCTATTTTCTAGTTTAAAAGCTGCTCTATCTCCTTTTTAAAGGTTAATGCCAGCAGTCTGGTTCCATCCCGGTTAAGGTGAAGCCCATCCCTTCGGAAGAGCCCCTCCTTTCCCCAGAATGTTCCCCAGTTCCTAACAAATCCAAAACCCTCATCCTTGCACCTTCATCTCATCCACGCATTGAGACTCCGGAGCTCTGCCTGCCTTTTGGGTCCTGCACGTGGAACAGGAAGCATTTCGGAGAATGCGACCCTGTAAGTTCTGGATTTCAACTTCTTACCTAAAAGCTTAAATTTAGCCTCCAGAACCTTCCTACCACATTTTCCTATGTCATTGGTACCGACATGTACCAAGACAGCAGACTCCTCCTCAGCACTATCTAAGATCCTATCTAGGCGGTGCATGAGGTCCGCTACCTTTGCACCAGGCAGGCATGTTACCAGGTGATCCTCACATCCACCAGCCACCCAGCTATCTACATGCCTAATGATTGAATCACCAACTATAACAGCTGTCCTAACCCTCCCCTCATGGGCACATGGCCCTGGAGAAACGTCCTCGGTGTGAGAGGGTTTTACATCACCTCGAGGACAGGTCCTAGTTACAGGATCATGTCCTGCCACACTAGGGTGATGTTCTCCTGTCACGTGACCTCTCTCCTCCATGGCAACAGGGATGCTGCCAGACTGGAGGTGGGACTTCAGGACTATATCCCTGTAGGTCTCGTCTATGTACTTCTCTGTCTTTCTTATGTCTTCCAGGTCTGCTACTCTAGCCTCTAGAGAACGGACTTGTTCCCTGAGAGCAAAGAGCTCCTTGCACTTAGTGCATACGTAAGACCTCTCACCAACTGAGAGAAAATCATACATGTGACACAATGCAAAAGACTGGAAAGCCCCCATCTCGCTGCTGGACTGTTGTCTGCATTTTAGTTTAAAGCTTGTGTTTAGGTCTTTAAATTCTGTATTTACTGAGGGTTGATGTAGATGCTTATACTAATAAAAGTGTATCTAATACCTCTAATATACCTTGTTCACCTGAAGCTTAATTAATTAATCTCAGGTCCTCAATGTATGACTGATTTGGATACAGAGCTGCACCTGAGAGCAGCCCCTTTCCTCTAAGACGTGTAAGTACCTATAAAGCTACAATTACCCCAGGGGCGGGTGGGTGTTGGGGAGGGAGGGGGGGAGATAACACCTATTAAAAGAGGGCTGTTACAAGGTACCCTGTCCTGTACCCTCAGCAGGGGGGGAGGGGGTTAGTCCCTCAGGTAGGCTAGAGCAGGAAAAAAAAGTTTAAACCGCAGCAGGTTCTGGGGACAGAGCAGGGAGAGATATTTAATTTAAAGTAACAGTTAACCTGGCTACCACACAAACCAGTTAGTTGAGAGAGAGGCAAGGTAAGTTATAGAGCTGAGAAAGCTGAAGTGCAGAACTAAAGGGAACAGGGAGGTGAAGTAGCACACCAATAAAGACCACAAATAAATAATTAGACAGACAGCTAGAACTCACAGCAAAGTTGTCACAGGAGTTAAATATCCACCTCTCTAGCAGAGCACTGTGAGGGCACTGCTCTTCCCAGAGCAGAGAGAGGCAAACACTTCTACTACTACTACTTTTCATTTGTATAGCACTACAAGGTGTACACAGCATTGTACATATAATAGCACTACAAGGTATACACAGAGCTATACAAATAACTGTTGGACTTACTCATTACTATACAGACATACTGCCCTGCAGTGGATCTACATGTCCATTTTATTCTATGGAATACGGTGTCACCGAATGGGTTAAACACACAAGTGTAGTGGCATTGGTTCTATTGAGAGAGGTGATTATTTAAAGTGAGGAAGAGGTGCGCTTGCGTTGGCGTTCCTTGAGAATTTGCACTGGACAGCTTGAGCGTTGCTGAAGGTTGGTGTCTTTATATCATGAGATGTTTTTTGAAATGTCGGGGTATAGTTGGGTTGGACTGAGTGAGTATTTATGAATTTTTTATAGTTTTCCCTGACGAAGCCTTGATGGCAAAACTATGGATCATAGTTTATTATTGTTTACATCTCATTGAATTAGTTTATGAATGAGTATTTATAATTGTAATAAAGGGTTCTTAAAGATATTACCTTTAAAGGTGTACTGGGTTACTTTGTGTATGGTGTTGATTGGTTTGAATTGGTAACCAGCCAGGTGATTTGATATACATGCACAGAGTACATGTACACCTTTTACAGAACAGGCATAAATTTATATGTCGGCATTTGTATGCTATTGGAACTGGTCTGGAGGGCCTATTTTATAAAGGCATTATAGGCACCTATATTGCCTTTATAAAATGGGCACCTTTTTGGCCTTCTCATACATAGGCATCCTTTTATAAAATCAAGACCATAGGAGGTAATTTTATAAAAGGATGCCTATGTGAAAAGTCCAAAAAGGCACCTATTTTTTTAAAGGCAACAAAGGTGCCTATATGCCTTTACAAAACATCTGCTTCCTAATGCTACCTAGTGGTCACTCTGGTTTTTTAAATTTTCAGGTGATTGCTCTTTGATGGCAGTGGTTTATGTTTTGATCTGCCCATGAGGGGAAAACCTTGTGTTCCTTTAAGACTCGCTTAATAGAGCATAAGAGCAGGATTTTACATGGGGATGCCAACACTCCAGTATTGTAAAGAGATGCAACATTCTTTTTCACAGTTTTGGTGTGTTGTCTTGGAGCACGTTTATTTAACTAGGCTTATATACCGCTTTTCTACCAGTCAAAGCAGTGTTCATTCAGGTATTGTATATATATATTGTCATACCCCAGACCTCTGCCTAAGGCTTAGAGGGGTAGGGTTGCCATTAACTTCTTATAAAAGGTTGAATAAACTATTTTTCTCCAGTGAAGCATGCTGGGAGTTGTAGTTTTGGCCTTCTAAGATGAAGTGTAGTCATGAAACTGAAAGTAAAGGCAAATGACAAAATTTATTCCCCAAACGCAAACAAAGTCCATGTAGACTGTAACAGGATACTTCTCCATTCATTCGCTTAAGGTTATTTACAACTTAGGCTGGATGAGCTTCACAGTCATTAATTATATGCAGCTGTTATCAATATAACGGATAAAGAAAACACAGTTTCTTCATTCAACAAAGTAAAAATATCTTCTTTTTACCTTTGTCTTCATTAAGCATTCAAATGTACATGCAACAGGTATCTTCCCCTTAAAAGAGCAAATTCCTACCTTCAGTTCAGGCTAGGTTTCAATACTCTACTTTTCAGGAGACTATCTTTTCAGCTATTCTTTAGCAAAGGGACTCAATGCTAACAGCTTGACATAGAGTACAGTCCATGAGTACTTCTGGAGGCAATAAATCCTGCTCAATAGGCTCAACCTGCATTTCCTCTGGCTCCGGTAATGCAGTGCCCTGCTCTGAGCTTTTAACGTATGTCTCAGGGTATACTCTCTCTGAGGATCCCTGTGTCTCTTTTGAGCACAGCTCCACCTGGTAAGGATAAATTGTACCTGAAGCTGTGGACCCTTCTCCCTGGCTGTGTTCACCAGTCTCCCTCCAGCTTCTGGGAAACAGTCCCTGGTTCACTTCCCTGAGTTCCTTCCTGGAGCTCTGTCACGGCTACCTGTTCCACGCTTGGCTCCTTTGACTCCTGTGCTGAGTCCTGGGCTCCCACCTCTGAACTCTCTGAACCTTCTGATCAGGAACTGGGGTTTGAAGCCTTCTCTGCTCTCCTTCCATGCTCTCTCCCTATGGGCACTCCTCCTCCTCCGGGCTCTCCTCTCTGCTTTCTCTCTAGCCAAGGTTTATATCCCTGCTTCCCGGGCAGTGTCTCTCCCTCTCTGGACAGGTGCTTGCAATTATCTTCCAAGCCTGCAACTACGTCAGCAGAGCTTGGGTGTGGCAGCCTAGGTTTGGTTTCTCTCTGCTTGCTTTCTTTATGCCAATGTTGAAACCTGTGCACTGCAGGGATGTCACTTTTCTTAAAAGCAAAATCATTAGTTTCTCCTATTTCCATAGGCTCACTACAAGCTTCCTTATCACAGTATATTTTTTTTATCCCTTGTCCCCAAAGGGCTCACAAAGCATAGTTACTCACCTGTAACAGATGTTCTCCAGGGACAGCAGGAATCAGTCCTCACTTATGGGTGACGTCGGCACTGACGGAGCCCACGCGGAGCAATTCCCCAGCTTTCAAAGAAAACCTTTGGGATTGTTACCACGCATGCGTGGTCCTCTTCCCGCCCAAGGGTGCCATCTTGCTCAGTCAAGTCCCTTAGCTCGAGCCCTACCAAGCAGATGGCAAGGGAAGGACAAAAATTCAGCAACACATCAGGGGATGTGGGAGGGTAGTGAGGACTGATTCCTGCTGTCCCTGGAGAAAACCTGTTAGTGATGAGTAACTACGCTTTCTTCAGGAACAAGTAAGAAGTCAGTTCTCACTTATGGAACTTCCTAGCTACAGGCTACCGAACCTGTAACCAAAAAATGCCCCTGCGAGGCCGTAAGCAGAAGCTGAAGCCAGAAGGAGCCCAAGTCCTCAGGTCCTCGGGATGAAGCCCTTGGTAGCCATGAAGAAGAGTCGGAGGGCAGGAGTTGCTTATACCACGAACAGGTTACGGAGTACAGCCTGGCCGAAGGCGCTGTCCTGACAGGACTCCCTCTCTAGGCAGTAGTGGGTAGCGAAGGTGTTCATGGAAGACCAGGTTGCCGCCCAGAAGATGTCCATCAGAGGCACGGAGCACAGCAAGGCCACCGAGGCCACTTTGGCTCGGACCCCGTGTGCTGTGACTCGACAATGCAGCGGGACGCCTGCCTTCACATGGGCAAAAGCGATGCAGTCCGCCATCCAAACTGAGAGGGTGCGCTTGGTGACTGCTTGCCCCAGTCTATTGATCACAAAAAGCCTGTCAAACTTGCGATGAGTCTGGGTACGCTGCAAATAGAAGGCGAGGGCCCGTTTGCAGTCAAGGGTGTGGAGAGCCGTCGACGCCTGGTTGGCGTGGGGCCTCAGGAAGAAAGTTGGCAGTACTATCTCTTGGTTGAGATGGAAGTCCGAAACAACCTTAGGCAGGAATTTATGGTGGGTATGGAGGACCATCCTGTTTAGATAAAACCTGGTGTAAGGAGCGCCAGCCATGAGAGCCTGGAGCTCACTGACTCGGTGGGCCGAGGTCAGCGCCACCAGGAAGGACACCTTCCAGGACAGGTGCCAGAGTGAACATGCCACTATCAGCTCGAAGGGTGGATGGGTGAGCTGCGTGAGTACCACATTTAAGTCTCATTCCGCCAGGGGGGAGGGCGGAGGGGCGGATGGGCGGCTTGGATAGCAGAGGACTGCGCATGAAGCGGGAGACTAACGGCTGCCTCGAGAGGGGTTTTCCCTCGATAGGGAGATGATTAGCCAAGATAAGAACATAAGAACATAAGAAATGCCATACTGGGTCAGACCGAGGTCCATCAAGCCCAGTATCCTGTTTCCAACAGTGGCCAATCTAGGTCATACGTACTGTCACCCCTTTGTCGTGCAGCGCCTCCTGCTGGTCACAGCTGGTACTGCACCCGGGTGTAAAGTACTGGCCTTTTCATTATTTATAGTCCTTGCCAGTACACAAATAAGTTGTGACACCGAAATCGGTTTAACTGGGTTTTATTCCCCGTCCCGTAGGATTCTTTCAAAAGTATAACAATCAAATCAACATAACCCTTCTCGGGTAAACAAAAAGAACTATAACAAAAATAGCTTTCCTTTCAGCAAACAAAATATGAATGGAAGCAGAAATACAGCTTGTCAGGTTTCCAGATAAAGGCTTCTCTGGAGCAGTTCAGCCTTCTATCTGAGAGACTCTATTTGGTCAGCTAGTATCAAACTACAGTCCATCTGTTCAACAGGCAATTCAATGTTATCCTCTATTGCATAAGGCTCATACTGCATGGGAACACTGTCATGTACAGATGCTTCGTCACTTCTCTCCTGAGGTAGTTTGTTCAACAAACTTTCCAGCTTGTGACGTACTTGACTCTCTACAGAATGTATCTGTTTGGCTTTACCATATTCTCTGGAGTTGCTCAACCAGGAGCCTTTCCTCTGCCTCTGGTTATCAGGCAGAGTAAAGCAGTTAGCTGCCCAGCTATTAGAAAGTGGAACCTTTGTTCGGGGTTTTGTTTTAACAGGAGCTTTACAAACAGCTGTTGTCTCCAACGGCAGTTTCTGAGAAGGCTTATGCCAGTTATATCCCTCTGAAGGGTTCTCTCTCACAGGTAACAAGCTTTGTTCTATATTCTGTCTGTAGCCCAGACTCTGGAGTTTTCCTGCTTTCATTAAGTTAGCATTATAGGGCTTTTGTTTCTCATACAAATGCCTCTCATAGCTCAGCTTAGCATTTCTCCTCTCTGGCTCAGAATAGCTTTTCCTAGCTTGTAACTTGTGTCTTAGGGCATAGCTTCTATCAGGGCTGCTGCATACACTGTCCCTGTCTGAATTCAGTTGCTCATCTCTTTCACTTAATTGTTCATCAGACTCACTCAGACTTTCATTCAGCCAGTGCCTTCTGCCTTGCTGTAGAGACCTGGGATGTCTGTGTCCTTCCCACTCTGGATATCTCCTCTGCCTGGGAATATCCTTTCTCCTTGGGTCTTTCAACTCTCTTGGTTGCCTTGATTCTCTTAATCTCCTTCGTCTCTCAGGTCTCCCAGCTTCCTCAGCTCTCTCTGCTTCCCTCTCCTGTGAGCTGTGCTGATTATTTACGTAATCCCCAGCTGCACCACACCCTAGCCTATTGGGGTCAGGTGGGACCTTCCTTGCCTCCCTACTGGCTGGGTGATAATTCCAGGCTTGTGACCTCACTCCCTTATACCCATTCTGATACCCTTGTGTCATGTGCTCTCTCCACACGTCACTGTTTACTTGAGGAGTAGTGTTTTTTAGCTCCACAGGGGGCTCTAGAGAGTCTGCTCTGTGACAGTACCTAGCAGTTTCCCCAAAAGACACAGGTTCTGCAGTGCTTGTACTAGGTCAAGCATTGATATCCTGGGTCCCTTTTTAATAGTGGTTTATGGACCTTTCCTCCAGGAACTTGTCCAAACCTTTTTTAAACCCAGCTATACTAACAGCCCTTACTACATCCTCCGGTAACAGATTCCAGAGTTTGATTACACGTTGAGTGAAGAAATATTTTCTCTTATTTGTCTTAAATAGTTTACCCCGTAGCTTCATTACATGTCCCCTAGTCCTTCTATATTCTGATAGCGTAAACAATTGATCCACGTTTATCCGTTCCACTCCATTCATTAATTTATATACCTCTATCATATCTCCCCTCAGCCGTCTCTTTTCCAGGTTAAAGAGCCCTAACCTTTTTAGCCTCTCTTCATAGGAGTAGCCTTCCATCCCCTTCACCAATTTGGTGGCTCTTCTCTGTACTTTTTCTAATAACTCTATGTCCTTTTTAAGATACGGTGACCAGAATTGCACACAATATTCAAGGTGCGGTCGTACCATGGAGCGATACAGAGGCATTATAATATCCTTTGTTTTATTCTCCATCCCTTTCCTTATGATACCTAGCATTCTATTTGCTTTCTTGGCCGCCGCTGCACACTGGGTGGAGGGTTTTAACATGTTATCCACGATGACTCCTAAATCTTTTTCCTGGGTGGTGGTTTCTAATGTGGAGCCTTGCATCGTGTAACTATAGTGTGGGTTGTTCTTTCCTAGGTGCATAACTTTGCACTTGTCCACATTAAATTTCATCTGCCATTTGGATGCCCAGTCTTCCAAATTATCCAGATCCTCCTGCAGTTTTCCACAATCCTCTTGGGTTTTAACAACTTTAAACAGTTTTGTGTCATCTGCAAATTTGATAACCTCACTAGTTATTCCCTTTTCCAGGTCATTTATGAATATGTCAAGATGGCACTCAAATGAACTCTGACAGAGTTCGACTTCAGCCCTTCCCTTGAGAGGTGGAGGAAATACTGGAGAACCCACAGAACAGGACATGAGAAGGGGTCGATCTGGTGTTCCGAGCACCAGACAGAGAAGCGTTTCCACTTAAAGGCGTAAGCCCGCCTAGTGGAGTCCTTCCTCGAGGCAAGAAGGATTTCCTCAACCTCCTCCGGGAGGGCCAGAGAGGCTAGAGAGAACCATTCAGCTGCCAGGCCATGAAGGATAGGGAGGTTAGGTTTGGGTGCAGCATCTGACCCTCCTTCTGTGTTAGCAGACCCCTGGCAGAGCCCAGGGGAACCAGAGGCTCCGCAACAGCCAGAGCAGGAGCAGGAACCAAGGCTGCCGAGGTCCCGAGTGGGCCACGAGGATCAACGATGCTGCGTCCCGTTGAGCCTTGAACAGTGTCCTCACAATGAAGGAGAAGGGAGGGAATGCATAGAGAAGACTGGAGGACCAGTCCAGGAGAAATGCATCGGGGCTCTCCCTGCTAGGGTTCGGCGTCGGGCCGCAAAAGCAGGGGAGCTGCGTGTTCTAGGGGCTGGTGAAGAGGTCTATCTCCGGAGTCCCCCAGCAGAGAAACAGACAGTCTGTTACTGTGGGATGCAGCCGCCATTCATGGGGGCGAAGCATTCTGCTGAGTCTGTCCGCCAGGCCATTCTCCTGACCCGAGAGGTACGTCGCCCTGAGGGGCATCCTCCGTCGGGCAGCGAAAGAACAGATAAGGATCGCTTCCCTGCAGAGGGAGCACAATCCCGTGCCCCCTCCTTGTTGATGTAGAACAGCGCTACACAGTTGTCAATCTGTACTAGAATCAACTTCCCGCTGAGGTGTTCCTCGAAGGCCCTCAGGGCCCACCAAATGGCCCGGAGTTCGAGCAGATTTATCTGCTGCTGAGACTCCTCGGGTGACCACTGCCCCTGCATGCAGAGTGGTCCGCAATGGGCTCCCCACCTTAACAGGGAAGCATCTGTCGTCACCGTGGGGCCTGAAAGGGCAATCCCCGCAGAGGTTGCCGAGGTTTTGCCACCAGTTCAGGGACAAGCGGAGGTCATGAAGAACCCTGATGGGGTCCCTGAGGTGTCCGAGGGACTGGCTCCATTGGGCAATGAGACACCACTGAGCCATCTGCATGTGCAGGCGGGCGTGAGGAACCACATGTACGGTCGAGGCCATGTGGTCCAGGAGACGTAGCATGGACCAAGTGGTAACCTGGTGAGCCGCCAGAGCTCAGAGATGGATGGAGCAATCCACTGGCAAGAAGGCGATCGCCTGCTGAGTATCAAGGCACGCCCCGATGAACTCGATAGCCTGCACTGGCTCGAGGTGAGACTTCGGGTACTTGACCAAGAACCCCAAGCTCTCCAAGAGGAGGACAGTGCGCGACATCGTTCACCGAGCCTCCTCGGCCGAGGAGCCCATAACAAGCCAGTCGTTGAGGTAGGGAAAGATCAGCATGCCCTGGCGCTGAAGGTAAGCGGCGACCATGACGAGGCACTTTGTAAAGACCCATGGGGTGGACGCAAGGCCAAAGGGGAGCACCCTGTACTGGAAGTGCTCTCCCTGCACCCTGAAATGCAGATACTGCCTGTGTTGGGGGTGGATTAAGATGTGGGCATAAGCGTCCTTTAGATCCAAGGAGCATAGCCAGTCGCCCTGCCAGAGGAAGGGCAGCAGCACACCAAGGGATAACATCTTGAATTTCTCCCACACCAGGAACTTGTTTAGTCTGCGGAGGTTGAGGATATGCCGCAGACCCACCATCTTTTTCAGGACGAGGAAGTACCGGGAAAGAAGCCCTGACCTCAAAGGTGGGGAGGGACCTTCTCGACTGCCCGTTGGGTGAGGAGAGAGTGTAATTCCTGCTGCAGCAGAAGCTGGTGTGCAGAGAGTCAAGGAGGCTCCGCTGGGGAGAAAAGAGGTGGAAGCCTGTCAAAATGAAGGTGATAGCCATCCCTGATGACTTGGAGGACCCAAGTGTCCGAGGTGATGGGAACCCACGATGGGGCGAAGTGGGACAGGCGTCCCCCCACTGGCTGCTGCATCGCCGGAAGGCGAGGGGCTATGCCGATGGCGTCAAAACCCCTGAGTGGGTTGCAGGGGAGCCGGCATTTGGGCCTTCGGTCCTTTAGGCTTAAGATGCCCCTGGCAAGACTTTCCCTATGCCGGAGTGGTCAGCGTAGGGGTGGCTGGATATAGGGGGTAGCCTCGATACTGGAGACCCTTTCTAGGGAAGAAGGGCTTCTTGGTTGGCTGCTTCTTCTGAGGCAGGGTAGATGTTTTGCGGGAGAGACGGGTCCTGTCTCAATTTCCGCAGACCTCTTCTCCATCGCCTTGCCAAAGAGCTGCTCGCCGAGGCAGGGCACGTCCAGGAGCTTCTCCTGCACCCACTGCTCCAAATCTGAGGATTGGAGCCATGCCTGACAGTAGGCCCCAATGCCTGCGGCCGCCGCCCGAGCCGATGTCTCGAAGTTATCATAGGAGGCTCGAGAGAGGTACTTGGAGCAGTCAGCAATGGACTTTAGCAGGGCATGGAATCTGTCGAGGGGCTCTCCTTCAAGGCCTGCGGAGAAACCCCCGAGCTCCTTAGCCAAGTCGCACAAGAACATACCAATATACAGTTGATATGCCTGGATGCGACAAGAGAGCATGGAACCCTGTTAGGCCTTGTGGCCCAGGGCATCAAGGGCTCTCGACTCTCAGCTGGGTGGTACCAATGAGTGCGATTGCGGGCTCTTTTGCTTTCTCATGACCGATTCCACCACCATCGAAGTGTGTGGGAGCTGGGTCTTTTGGAAGCCTGGCCCACGCTGCACTTTGTACATCATGTCAAGGCACTTGCTCACAATGGAGACTGAGGCTGGGGCCTCTCACATGCAGAGCAGCAGCTGAGATAGAATCGGCAGTACGGGCACAGTGAGGGATTCCCTTGGCGGGGACTCATACTGAAGAATGTCGAGTTCTTCAGCACAAGGGTCCTCCTCAGCCTGGGTGACCAGGTTAAGTGCCTGAGCCATGTCCTGAATGAACACCAGGAAGGAGGTGTCTTTGGGTGGCAAGCACCGCTGGAATGCAGGCAGCGAGGGGTCCGACGGAAGATCCCGATGGGTACGGGTTTCCGGGGAGGTGTCCCCATTGGACTCCCAGTCTGAAAAGTCAGTCGAGGAGTCCGAGCCGGACAGGTTGCCCTGTCCAGTGGCTGGTGGCCTGGTGCTGGAGGCCCTGGACGATCTCGCCTCTGAGGAATGGGAGGGCGAGCGAGACCGATGTCGAGGACCCTCACGAGGCCCGCGGCTCTTGGGGGTTTCCTGGATGGATTTGGATGTCCCACGCGAGGGACCCGCGGTCTCTGGGCGTGAGTCAGCAAAGCTGGCTGTGAGAACCTGCTGGAAAGCAATGAACGCAGAAATGCTGCGTTCCAACACCAGCATGTGGGACTCCCATGCGGGCGTGGGGCCCTGCGATGCCGATACCGGGGTCACTGGATCGGGCGTCGAGGAGGAGAGGGGGTCCTCACCGGGACGACCCTCAGGAGACCGGGCGCCTTCGCCAGAGGCCTCCGCTTCCGTGCGGGGTACCTTGCGGGGCCACTCCTTGGGCTAAGCAACCGGGCATGGGAGCGCTCGTGCTTGTCGGGAGCCCGGGACAGTGACTTCAAGGCCTTCTTCTTTTTGCGACGCTACACCTCGGGGGACCCCTAGTCGGAGTGCCACGAAGAGCGCAGGGCTGCAGGGGGAGAACCCACCGAAGGAGAGATGACCGAGGGCGCCACCGGGGACTCTGAGGCGGCCTTTCGTAAAATGTCTTCAGACTTCTGCTTACGACTGTGTAGGGCCTTGGAGGACATTTTCTTACAGAGTGAACAGAGCTCTGGGTCATGGTCGGCTCCCAGGCACTGCAGACAACACATGAGTGTCTGTAAGCGACATGTTCCTAGAGCATCTATCGCATTTTTTGAATCCGGTGGCCATGGGGCAAAAATGGCTGCTGCGAGGTCGAAGCCTCTCACGGCCACCGGTTAGGAAAGAAAAAAGGTCGCGAAGCCCGTTAAGAAGGGGTATCCCTGGTAGCTCTAAAAAAATAGAGCAGGGGAAGGACGGGTGGAGGACCGGTGCAACTGGAAAAGAGGGAGCCTGTTAAAACGAAAAAACAAAACTTTTTACGAGGGACGAGGACGTGCACCCAAAGGGCTCCACAGAAAAAGGGAGACTGAGCAAGATGGCACCCTTGGGTGGGAAGAGTACCATGCATGCATGGTAGCAATCCCAAAGGCTTTATTTGAAAGCTGGGGAATTGCTCTGCGTGGGCTCCATCGGTGCCAACATCACCCATAAGTGAGGACTGACTTCCTACTTGCTCCTGGAGAATCTATGTTTTTGTATTGAGGCAATAGAGGGTTAAGTGGCTTGCCCACGGCCACAATGAGCACCTGTGGGATTAGAAACCCCAGTCCCTCCGGTCCAAGGTTGTTGTTCTCTAAGGGGATTCAAACCCCTAGCCCTCTGGCCTGAGGTAACTTGCCCCAACCACTAGGCCACTCCTCCCTACATCTTTATGTGTCAGAATGTGGTGGGGATCTTGATCTTCATCTTTTACAAAGAACAACATTGGATCTACTCTTTACATACCACATTCCCTTGGGGTCTCAACACCAGTGTAGAGTGGAATGTGTTCTATTAACTGGTTTGGTTGGCTTTGAGCATGTGTGCGAGTGCACATACAGAAAGGGGGGGGGGGAGTTGTCATTCCAGTGATACTGATTTTTTTGCTATTTAAGGGCTCATGAATTTTTTTCATGCACAGTGTTTCACTCCTTTCAGAATGTGAGGCTGTCAGTGATATTCCAGTGTGATGGCCAGCCCCTGAAGCAAGCTATTTAATAGCTGAAATATTGTTGTCGGGCTTCTGAGTGTGGTAATGGATTGTCTGGAGGAACGACACTGCACCAAGATAAGTGAATGTCTTTTGAGCGTGTGCCTCAATGAGTTGGGGATTTTGGGAACTCTCCTGGGGAAGCTACAACTTTTAAAAGAACTAATGTTTTGATATTTGGGACTGTCATTATGCAATGAATGTTTCAGCAGTCAAGAAGAAAATTTAGTGAAGAGAAAATATATATACAAAAAAAAGACTATTGGGCAGGGTTGTCAGATGAGGCTATGAGGTTTTTGACCTAGTTACCAGTCAAAGTATGTGCTTGTTGATAAGTTACAATATTATCAAAAGAATTTTTTGTCGGGTAGCTTTTAACCAAGTAGCTATAACAAGTACTACTCGCTATTAACGAGATCCTTTTTGTCTTATATATTATTGTGCCATACATACAATTCTATAAATAAATAAAAATATATATTATAATGGCAACTTCAATCGTCATGGCATTCAGCCAATCAATGATTGATGTCATCAATAATAGAAAACGACGTAGCACTATGTTTCGGATTATTCCTTGTTCTTCAATCCTGCTTCAGGTTAATTCTAATTGATCCAGCCTGTATTGGGTTGAATAAAATCAGCTCAGCCACAGTCCAAAAGTATCACTTTCTAGGGTAGCATTATATCAAAGTAAAAATTGCCATCCTGTTATACCCTTTTGGATACTTTAGCTCTTCAGAGACACTTACCCAAGCCATCTTCCTACCACCATTTTGATCAGGAAAACGCCAAGGGTGTCTCTGAAGAGCTGATATTAAAGTATCCAAAAGTGTTTATAACATAATAGCGATTTTGACCTTGATATAATGTTACCCTAGAAAGTGATACGTTTGGACTATGCTCAACTGATTTGTTCAATTCAATACAGGCTGGATCAATTAGAATTTACCTGAAGCAGAATTGAAGAACAAGGAATAATCCGAAATATAATGCTATGTCATTTTCTATTATTGATGACATCAGTCATTGATTGGTTGAAAGCTATGACGATTGAAGTCGCCTTTATAATATATATTTTTTATTCGTTCATAGAATTTTTTATGTATGGCACAATAATTCTATAAGATAAAGAAGGTCACATTAATACCGAGTAGTACTTGTTATAGACTACTTGGTTAAAAGTTACCTAACAAAACATTATTTTGATAACTCTTTAGTAACCAAGGCAGGTCGGACCCGGTGGCACCCCGCTCCCACCCCCCCCCCCCCCTCCGCTACCTTCCCCCTACCCCCCCATAACCTACCAACACCACCAAATAACCAGCACTGACACACAACTTTTGGCTCGTATGGTCGCAGCTTTATTAACAACATACCAATCCAAAACATTTTCTTGCAACATAAACATCCTAATAATAACCCACGAGCGGAATAAGCCCTCACCCGCCATACCATGAGCAAGGTGACCTCATTCCACTCCCGCTGTGGCCGAGCCAGCGGCAAATGCCAACCCCCCCTTTACCCGGCCTCGCCATATTATTAGCAAAGACCGGCCAGGGGTCATCCGGGTTGGGGGCGACCGCCCCGCCCCAATTCCAGATTAAGGCTCCGGACCCCGGAAACCTCCGGGATCTCGCCCCCCCCCCCAGCTGCGACAACCCATTCCGCATCCAACCCCCCGAAGGAAGGGCGGGCGGGTGGGAAGCAAGAGCCCTTGCACCCACCGCTGCTCTTAACACCGGAGACTGCCGCCGCCGCGCGTCTCCATTTTAAACCCCCCCACGGCTCAGTCATTCTCATTGGCTCGCTCCCCCAACTACTCCGAGCGAGCCAATGAATTCAAAATACTGCCCCCCAAGCAACGCCCCTCAACAAGGCCACGAGCAGGGTCCCTGCACCGGGCCGAGCGCCTGGTTACCTACGGCCGCCAGGGACCCTGCCCCGCGGCCTCATCATAACCAAGGCAGGTTGGACCCGGTGGCACCCCACTCCCACCCCCCCACCCCCGCTGCCTTCCCCTACCCCCCCCCCATAACCTACCAACCCCTCCTCCCCCTTCATCACCACCAAATAACCAGCACAGACACAAAACCTTTGGCTTGTATGGTCGCAGCTTTATTAACAACATAGCAATCCAAAACATTTTCTTGCAACATAAACGTCCTAATAATAACCCACGAGTGGAATGAGCCCTCACCCGCCATACCATGAGCAAGGTGACCTCATTCCACTCCCGCCGCGGCCGAGCCAGCGGCAAACGCCAACCCCCCTTTACCCGGCCTCGCCATATTACTAGCAAAGACCGGCCAGGGGTCATACGGGTTGGGGGCGACCGCCTCCGCCCCAATTCCAGATTAAGGCTCCAGACCCCGGAAACCGCCGGGATCCCGCCACCCGGCATAGAGCATATTCACGCCTCTACGCCGCCCCCCCAAGCTGCGCCCATCGAGACTCCCACTGAACAATACATTCCAAAGCCTCCTGCCAGTCATTCAACAGCAGATCCACGCCCACCGGGGATAAGTGCACCCCGTCCTGGCGATACAATCCCGCACAATCAACTTCCACCCAGGGGTGCAAAATTTGATATCCCCCGTGCTCGCCAACCCACCGCCCAATCTGCCGATTGATTTTTGCCAACCCCCGAGACCAACGCCGCTGCTGCCGGCAGGCAGGCCTTGGAATGATGTCTGACCACAACAGAATAACTTGAGGGAACAGCCGAAGGACCTCAACCAGATTCCTCTTTACCGCTCGAATCAACTGTTTGCAAGTCCATCCGCTTAAATCATTTCCACCCACATGCAGTAGGATCACCGCGGGCTCGTTCCTCACACGACTATGGTGCCAAAGCAAAGGTAAGAGCTGCGGCCACCGCAGACCACGCTCACCCAGCCATAGTATGGACACCAATGCCGGGTCGAGTCCTAAATTACGACCCAAGGGTCGTTCAGCTGCCTGCAGTCCCGCCCAATGCACATATGAATGTCCGATCATCCAGCAAGCATGCGGGCACCGCACAGCATCTGAAAAAGAAAAGAAAGGTTATCCACACAACCACTAGCTCCCCTCATAACCGCACATAACCCTTAAAGGCCTGCGATCTCCACCTGCCAATGCTCTGAATCTCAGCCTCTGAGAGCCCCGCCGCTGCTGCACTGGTTGCCGCTCCAATACGAAATGAATGCGGGGCAAAACGCATAGGATCCAAGCCCAAATGCCGTATGGCCAGCCGAAGCACAGCCGCCACCTGAAAGTGAGTCACCCAACATGAATCCTCATGCAAGAAAAACAGACGACCCGCCACCAGGCGCTCCAATAAATAGTCTCTCACTGTCAGAAGGGAAACCACTTCATTTAAGACCACCCACAACCCTTTGCCCAACTGGTCTGTCTTTGATCTGGCCAGCTTCACCCTCAGCTGCCCCCCCCCTGAGCTGCACATGACTACCCAAAAAGCCACCACCACCTGTGGCCCTACCAGCGCTAGCCACCATCTCCCCGATCCGGAAAGCCCCAAAAAAGGCCAGGCAAAACACTGCCTTAAAAAGAATAGCCTCAAAGCGTGAAGATGCCACACTCGGCAGCGCTGCACAAAGCCTGACCAATAGCTCATGCGTAACTGGCGACCGCGCGTCCGCAGGAGACGGACACGCTCTCTCCCAGCCCCGCAAGAACTTCCGGGCCAAGAAACCGGGAAAGCGTAGTTACTCACCTGTAACAGGTGTTCTCCAGGAGCAGCAGGAATCAGTCCTCACTTATGGGTGACGTCGGCGCCGACGGAGCCCTCGCGGAGCAATTTTCCCCAGCTTTCAAAGAAAGCCTTTGGGAATTGCAGCGCGCATGCGCGGTCCTCTTCCCGCCCAAGGGTGCCATCTTAGCCAGTCAGATGACATAGCTAAAAAGACAGCATAAAAAATTTGCAAAAGAACATAAGCAGACGATTGCAACTCCAAGGGGAGGAGGGAGGGTAGTGAGGACTGATTCCTGCTGCTCCTGGAGAACACCTGTTACAGGTGAGTAACTACGCTTTCTCCAGGACCAAGCAGGAAGTCAGTCCTCACTTATGGGACTCCCAAGCTCAAGGCTACCGGAGACCCTAAGCACAAAAATGAGCTCCCTCTAGCTCAGCAGCACAGAAGGAAAGAATCTTCGCTGAATTATCACCCACCGGTAGCCCACATCCGGGATGGAGGGTAGGAGTTGCTCAGACCTCAAAGAGATTACGGAGGACTGCCTGTCCGAAAGCACTGTCCCTGCGGGACTCCCTCTCGAGACAGTAATGGACCGCAAAAGTCTGGCTCGAAGACCAAGTAGCGGCCCGGCAGATGTCTGCCAGCGGAACAGAGCGGAGGTAAGCCACTGACGTGGCCTTTGCCCGAACGCAATGAGCCGTGACTCGACCGTCCAAGGAGAGTCCGGCTGCCCCATAAGCCCAAGAGATACAGTCCGCAACCCAGATGGACAGAGTACGCTTGGAGACCGGGAGCCCCAATTTATTGGGGTCAAAAGACACAAAAAGCTGAGCAGCTTTACGGTGCTCCCGCGTACGGTCAAGGTAGAAGTTCAAAGCCCTTCTACAGTCCAGGGTATGGAGGACCGTTTCAGCTCGGCTGGAGTGTGGTCTGGGAAAGAAGGTTGGAAGTACCACCTCCTGATTGATGTGAAAAGGGGAGAGACCACTTTTGGAAGAAATTTTGGGTGAGTCCGTAGGACTACCCTATTTTTGTAGAACCGAGTGTAAGGGGGATCAGACACGAGGGCCTGCAAATCACTTACGCGTCTAGCGGAAGTGAGGGCTATCAAGAACAGTGTTTTCCAAGACAGAAAACGGAGAGAACAGGTAGCCATAGGTTCAAAAGGCGGACAGGTGATCCGCTGCAAAAAACCACATTCAGGTCCCAGTCAGGCGCTGGCGGGCGCAGAGGTGGTTTAAGTAGAAGGAGACCTCGGAGAAACCTCGCTACGAGAGGGTCGCTGGAGAGAGGTCTACCGTCCACCGGCACATGATGTGCCGAAAGAGCACTGAGGTGAACTTTGACGGAGTTGGACTTAAGTCCCAGATTAGAGAGGTGTAGCAAGTACTGCAAGATCACCGACACCGGGCAGGAGAAGGGATCCTGAGACTGTTGGGTACACCAGACGGCAAAGCGACGCCATTTAAGGGCGTAGCATTTGCGGGTAGAAGGCCGTCGCGAAGCTAAGACGACCTCCTCCACCTCTGCCGGCAGGAGAAGGGGAGCAAGGGACTACCCTCTCAGCAGCCAGGCCATGAGGTTGAGAGACCTGAGGTTGGGGTGTAGTAGAGACCCCTGATCCTGAGTGAGGAGATCCGGTTGTACCCCCAGAGGGGAATGGATCCTCCACCGCTAATTGCAGTAGGAGCGGAAACCACGGCTGTCTGGGCCAGCGAGGGGCCACCAGGATCATGAAGGCCTTGTCTCGGAGAACCTTGAAAAGAGTCCGAGAGACTAGCGGGATGGGAGGGAAAGCGTACAGAAGGCTCCCCAACCATGAAATTAGAAAAGCGTCTGCCGCAACCCGAAGGGGGTGTGGCTGACGAGAGCAGAAGCGAGGAAGCTGCCGGTTGTGAGGACTGGCAAAGAGATCCACCGTGGGGAGGCCCCACTGTAGGAAGAGCTTCTGAACTACCAAGGGATCCAGACGCCACTCGTGCGGCTGGAGGATCCTGCTGAGTTTGTCCGCCAGGCAATTCTCTTGGCCCGGGAGATAAACTGCCTTGAGGAGAATGCCGTGACTGACGGCCCAAGAGCAGAGCTTCTGTGCCTCCCGGCAGAGGAGGAAGGAGCCCGTGCCCCCCTGCTTGTTCACGTAGAACATGGCAACTTGATTGTCCGTCTGGACAAGGACGGACTGGTGGGAAGTCAGGTGGGAGAAAGCCTTGAGAGCCAGGCGGATCGCCCTGAGCTCCAGGAAGTTGATCTGCTGAGCAGACTCCCACGTGGTCCAGAGGCCCTGAGTACGTGCCCCTTGGCAATGTGCTCCCCAGCCCAGGAGGGATGCATCCGTGGTCAGCACCCGGGTCGGCTGAGGTGACTGGAAAGGCATTCCGAATATCAGGTTCGGCTGCCGAAGCCACCACCGGAGAGACGAGATCAGCGGCTCGGAGACGCGCACTAGGTCTGCTAGGCCGCCTGTGGCTTGTCGCCACTGCTGGCGGAGACACCATTGAGCAGGCCGCATATTCAGGCGGGCATTGGGGGTCACATGGACGGTGGAAGCCATATGGCCGAGCAGTCTCAGGAAGCGCCTGGCGGAGACCAGGGGCTGGCTGCGAAAACGGTCGGCTAGGTCCATGAGCCGTTGAGCCCTGTCGAGCGGTAGGTACGCTCGTGCCTGAGGAGTGTGGAGCCTTGCGCCGATGAACTCGAGATCCTGTGAGGGGAGCAAAGTGGACTTTGCGAAATTTATAACAAAGCCCAAGTACTGCAGAAGAGTCACCGTGCGGCGTGTGGCGCTGGTGACCTCCGGAGCGGACGCCGCTCTGATGAGCCAGTCGTCGAGGTACGGAAAGACATAGAGGCCGTGAAGCCGGAGATGGGCCGCCACCACCGCGAGACATTTTGTGAAGACTCGCGGTGCGGAGGACAGGCCAAAGGGCAGTACTCTGTACTGGTAATGATTTCCTGCCACCACAAACCTTAGGTATTGGCGGTGGCTTGGGTGGATGAGGATGTGCGTGTAGGCATCCTTTAGATCCAAGGAGCATAGCCAATCTCCCTGCTGGAGGTAGGGCAGAAGGATTCCAAGGGTAAGCATTTTGAACTTCTCCCGCACAAGGAACTTGTTGAGGTTGCGCAAGTCCAGGATGGGTCTGAGGCCTCCTGTTCTCTTTGGTATTAGAAAATACCTGGAATAAAAGCCTTGACCTCTCAGGTGGTGTGGCACCGGTTCCACCGCCTGTTCCTGCAGAAGACCTGCTAACTCCTGAAGGAGTAATTCCCTGTGCAGAGGGGGTCGTGGAGGTTCTCCCGGAAAATAGGAGGGAGGGACCTGGTGGAAGTGGAGAAGATAGCCTTCTCGCACGACTTGAAGCACCCAGGCATCTGCGGTGATGCTGGACCACCTGTGGGCGAAGTGAACCAGCCGGCCTCCGGTGCTGGGAGGAACCAGCAGGGGGGGGAGAGGCTATGCTTAGTGAGTCAAAAACCCCCACCCTGCTGAGCAGGGGCTGGTGGTGCAGGCTTGGGGGCTTGCTGCCTACGGGACCCGTTACCCCGTCCCTTGGCCTGCTAGCCCTGTGGGGGAGCTGCAGGGGCCTGATAATGGGGGTATTGTTTGTAGGCAGCCGCCTTCCTCGGGTAAAAGGACTTTTTCCCCGAGCCCTTCTTTTTCTGGGAAGGGGCAGAGGTCTTCCTAGAAAGCCTGGTCCTGGTGAGAGTCTCAGTCTCAATTTGTGCAGCCTTTTCAGCCATGGGCTTGCCAAAGAGGTTTTCGCCTCGGCAGGGGACATCGACCAACTTGTCCTGCACCCAGGGCTCAAGGTCTGACGACTGAAGCCAAGCCTGTCGGCGGGCACCGATGCCGGCTGCGGCCACTCGAGCCGATGCTTCAAAGCCATCATAGGCTGCTCGGGACATGAACTTTGAGCATTCCCGAATGCCAGTGGACAAGGCCAGGAACCTCCGCAAGGGTTCCTCGGACAAACCAGCGGAGAATCCGGCTAGCTCTTTAGCCAGATCTCGGAGATACATGCCCATGTATAGCTGGTAAGTCTGGACACGACATGCGAGCATAGAGCCCTGGAAACACTTCTTACCAAGGCCATCCAGGTTACGGGCTTCCCTGCCAGGAGGCACCGAGGAGTGCATCTTCTGGCTCTTAAGACGATGCATGGCCGATTCCACTACCATGGAATGGTGTGGTAGCTGTGCCTTTTGAAAGCCAGGGCTCTTGCGGACTCGATAGATAGAATCGACCCGCTTGCTCAGGACCGGCGAGGAGGCCGGACTCTCCCACATGCGGAAGAGTAGTCGTTCCAGCATAGGAGGAACCGGTACAGTAAAGTGTTCCCTTGCGGGAGAGTCATACTGGAGGGCGTCGAGCTCTTCGGCTCGAGGCTCCTCCTCGGGGTCCGCAGGGAAGGCCAAAGCCTTGGCCATATCCCTGACGAAGTCCGAGAACCGGGCATCCTCCGGGGGGGACTGCTTCTGAGGCTCGGACTCCGGTGAGTCCGAGGGGACACACAGAGTCCGGAAAGAATCAGGCGACTCTTCCTCTTCAGACTCCCAGACCGACTCCGACGAGGACTCGGTGGGGTCAGCCCGGGCAGGGCGCGGCGCCTGCCGCCCCGACGCCGAGGGAGTCGGCGTCGGCGACCTTGGTCCCGAACGGGAGGCCGAGGGTGACCTCGACCGAGGATCGACTCGAGTTCGCATCGACTCGAGGATCGGCTCGGTCTCCGGGGTCGACTTGGACGTCGACGTCCCGGCGGTCGGGGCAGCGGCGCCAGCGAGGCCAGCGAGCAGTGCCCGCTGCTGGTCCATGAAGGCAGACAGTCTGCTCTCCAAGGCCGTCAACCTGAGTCCGAGCTCAGGTGACCCAGCAGCCCCCGACTCGGGCCCCGACGGCGTCGGGCCCGACGTCGGCTGTCGCGGAGGTGAGTCCAGAAGGACCACAGGACTTACCCGAGCAGGCATCTCCGACTCCAGGCGAGGTCGTTTCGGGAGGTGTTCCTTCTCCAAGGACCCGGGGCGGCTGTCGGGGCTATGCGACCTGGCCCTCGCGGAACCAGGAGCGTCCACCGACGCCGCCCTCGCGGGTTTCACCTTCCGACGATGGTCCCTGGAGGGAGAACCCCGGTCGGAGGAACTCCGGCGACGGTCCGAGCTGGAGCCTTTGGACGCGGAGGCCTCCGACGAGGTCCGGGTACGGCTGGGGTCAGCGAAGATCCTATCACGCTGATGCCGCCGACTTCTCAACGCTTTGGAGGACATTTTGCCGCAGGGCCCACAGATCAGTTCCTCATGATCCGGGCCCAGGCAGCGGAGGCAAAAGTCGTGTGTGTCAGTTAGTGACATATTTCGGTCACACTGACCACACCGCTTAAAACCACTGGCAGCCATCGGGGGAAAAAGGGCCCCTGCGAGGTCAAAGGACCGGGCTGCCAGGGAAAAATCGAAAACGAAAGCTGACTAAGTCAGAAAAACCGAAAAAAGGAAGAGGACTCGTGACCGGCGTCGCGAGTCCGGGCGGGAAAAAGACCGGCCGAAGGAAAAAGAATAAAATAATGAAGAAATATCGACTTTTTCGCGGGGACAAGACGGGGACGTCTGTAGGGCTCCGCGGAAAAAAGAAGACTGGCTAAGATGGCACCCTTGGGCGGGAAGAGGACCGCGCATGCGCGCTGCAATTCCCAAAGGCTTTCTTTGAAAGCTGGGGAAAATTGCTCCGCGAGGGCTCCGTCGGCGCCGACGTCACCCATAAGTGAGGACTGACTTCCTGCTTGGTCCTGGAGAACCGCTGATCCGCAACCGGCAGCCCTGGCAAAGAAGGTGAAGCCCGCTAACCAACTCCGAACCGATGCCCGGGAAACCCCATTGCCTTTTGCTAGCACTATATACTGTCCCAGCAAACTGTCGGCGGTCACACCAGGCCGCCACCCTTGAGACACAAGGTAATGAACCACTGTGTCAAATCCTCTCCTATACGCCGTCCATGTTGCAGACGACACAGAATTCTTCAGCAACTGTACCATCTCTGCTGGCCAATCTGCCACAAGTGCTCTGGAACCGCCAACCCTTCCTTGCTCGCTTCTGGCGCCAAGGTCCGGAACAACTCCCACTTGAAACGAGAGAGAGCATCAGCAATTCTATTAGTGCATCCCGGAATGTGCCTAGCCTTCACAACTGCATTCAAATGCAAACAAGCCAAAACTATGTCCCGCATTAGCCCCGCGACCTGCACGCAGCGCGGCGAATACCGGTTAATCACCGCAACCATGGCCTCATTGTCGCACCACCAGACTACTCTGCGATTCCTCAGCCGTTCAGGCCACAAATGCAACACTACCAACAAGGGAAACAGCTCCAAGAAGGTAATGTTACCATTCAAACCATTCGCGTGCCACTCCGTTGATCACTTGGCCGCACACCATTCCCCCCCAAAGTAAATACCCAAACCACCATGACCATCCGCATCCATGTACAGTTGTAAATCCGCACTAGACACCTCCGCCTCCATCAAGACTGATACCCCGTTAAAATCCTGAAGGAAAACATCCCAAACTCTCAAGTCGGCCTTCATGACCTTGGACATTCGGATGCGATGATGCGGCTTACGAATCCCTGCTGTGGCTGCCGCCAATTGTCGCATAAAAACACGGCCCATTGGTATGACTCTGCAAGCAAAGTTTAACAAACCGATCAGCACCTGCAGCTCCCGCAAAGATAACTTAGCGGATGCCAACCCATTAGCCACTAGGACCCGCAACTTCACCACCTTGTCCATCGGTAGGCGCGCCACCATTGCCACCGAATCAATCTCAACCCCCAAAAAGTTAATACAGGTGGCCAGGCCTTCCGTTTTTCCGGCAGCCAACGGGAGACCGCAAGCGCTAGTCATGCGTACAAAACCGTCCATTAACTGCTGACACTCCTCCGACAGCGCCGCCCCCACAAACAAAAAATCATCGAGATAATGCACCACGTTTCCACAGCCCACCTTCTGGACTAAATTCCAGTGCAAAAAGGAACTAAACATCTCAAAGTAGGCACAAGACACCGAACACCCCATAGGCATGCACTTGTCCACGTAGAATTCATTATCAAAAGAAAAACCTAACAAATGAAACGAAGACGGATGGACAGGTAGCAACCGAAAAGCCGATTCAATGTCCACCTTCGCCAACCAAGCCCCCGGGCCATACTGCTTCACTAAATCCACCGCCTCAAACGACGCATAACGAACCGCGCACAGCTCCTTAGGTATATGATCGTTCACCGAGTCCCCTACCGGAAAAGAGAGGTTGTGAATCAAGCGAAACTTCCCCGACTCCTTCTTTGGCACTACCCCCAATGGGGAAACCACCAAATTCGCGAAAGGTGGGTCCACAAAATAACTGGCATCCCTGCCCGACCGCAGCTCAACCGCCAATGTCTCGTGGACAACCGACGCCCAACGCCGCACTGATGGTGAGTTGCGTGCCGACCTACCTACTATACATCCCTGCACTGGAATACTGAACCCCACTGAAAACCCCCGCTCCAACACCTCCCTCGCCTGCCTCCATCATGCGTCTGCGCTGCTTCCAAGATGGAGTCCGCGTACGCCAAAAGCATTCCATAATCCTCTGGAGCTTGATGACCCCAAACGCTTGCCAACCGTAAGAAGGATCTGACCTAATTTACAACATTCCGCGAGACTTTCCTAATCCGACCCGCATTTTCATCCTCCTTTCTCTTCTTCCTACTCTCGCCCGACCGCCTCCTGCCCTCCAACAATCTGAATATATCTATATACCGCCTCTTCCATATCTTACGCTGTAGATTACGAGGGACCCCTTCCCATAACTCCGTGAATGCTACCAGCGTAGGCATGCCCTTCCCTCCAGAGGACCCACCTTGCACCCGGCCCACCCCCTGCCCCGAATGGGCAGATTCGGGCGAAGATGACGAAGCAGAAGAAGTGGACGAAGAGGAAGACTCCGAACTGCGACGCCACCGGCGGGAATGCCTACTCTTTCGTTTCGCCTTGCGCCCACTCCCGTCTTGCCTGGCCACCTGCTCTGTCCCACCCCCACCCCCATTGCCCGCTATCAACTCACCCGATGCTCCTCCGTCACCAGCCTGTATTTCCCCAGGCCGGACCTCCGAATCCTGCACCCCCGAGCCCGACGCCTGCACTCCCAGGACATCCGCCGAGCTGGCCTCGAGCCTCTGCGATCCTCCAGATGGCGCTCCAAAACCTCCATCCACTGCCGCGTGCTGCCCACCTGACATCTGCCCCACAGCCTGAGCCATTGTTGAAACCTGCGGAGACAAAAAAGAAGAAGAGGGAGGAGAGGGGACGAAAGGAGAACCAAACGGCTGCCAAGCCGCCAACCACTCAGCCCTGGACGAGCCCTGCCCCCCTCCCCACCAATGCTCCCAAGTGGCATACCCACCCGGAGACCCCACACTGCTGACGAATCCCGTCTGGGCAGAGGGACCCTGCCCCAAGCTATGGGCCCTGTGCCACAGCGCAGCCCACCCCTCCATCACCGGCCCCCCGCCCCACCCCACTAACCCTTGACCACTCCAACCGCACCCCCCACCCCCCCAACCAATTCCCAGCACTCCCCTGCACAGAACTACCCCCATTCCCCCCACCAAGAACCTCCACGCTGGACCGCCCATTATCAGCCATACCCATCCCCTGTTCCCGTGGCCCAGCCTCACATATCTACTGCCTGGGATCCAACTCTCCACCCCCCCCTGCTTCCCCTGAAAGAGGATCTCCCTCTTTGCCTCCCCGCTGATGCTGCCTCCTTTCCCCCTCGCACCCTGGCCCCCCTGCTGCTGATGGCACCCCTTCCCCCAGCCCCATGAGCCACCCTATGCCCAGGCCCACCCCTTGCAGCCCCCCTGGTAGGCCCACCTGGCTCACTCCTCGAAGGCGCCGCCCTCCCCCTTCGCCTACCCGCCGCAGTGCGCTCTCCCCTACCACGGCCCCCGACACTGGCCTGCCGTCCCTTGTGCAAGGGCATTCTCCCCGCCCTCCGCCCAGCTCACCCGAAGCACCGCAAAGTACAGGCAAATAAACAAAACCTCCCCGACGATGACCGCGCCACTTCCCTATCTTCCTTCCAGCTGGACTGAAAGCAATTCGAGGGCCCACCAAAACTGCCGCATTTGCCTCACCGGACAGGAACCCTGCATTGTATCTCCTCTGCTGGCGCCGGATCTGCACTGTCCCCCTGGCAGGATGAAAATCTGTGCCGCTCCAGTCCCCGCCGCACCCGGAACCACGCTGCTCCACGCCGCCGCCAAAGTACGAGCACCAGGAGCCCAAGCAAGAGCCCTTGCACCCACCGCTGCTCTTAACGCCGGAGACTGCCGCCGCCGCACATCTCCCTTTTAAACCCCCCCACGGCTTGCTCATTCTCATTGGCTCGCTCCCCCAACTACTCCGAGCGAGCCAATGAATTCAAAATACTGCCCCTCAAGCAACGTCCCTCAACAAGGCCACGAGCAGGGTCCCCGCACCGGGCCGAGCGCCTGGTTACCTACGGCCGCCAGGGACCCTGCCCCGCGGCCTCGTCAATAGAGTATCTCTCCTATAAGTTCAAATATTTTTCATAATTTTGGATGTGGACTTTTGAACTTTTTGTGGATCACTTAATTGGCAGGATTTTTTCAGTCTTTCCTAATGTTCTTCAAAGCTCCAGTAGGTACAAATTTCCTACTGCCTATTCCTTTAGAATGTGGATGGATCTCCACAGATGCTTTGTGGCATAAGCTCAAACTCATATAGTCCCAGATAACAGAAGAAAGTATTTTGTCCTTTAACTTCTGGGTGCATGGGCATTTTTCAGTATCCACTTCTTAGGTTAAAGGCACTGAACTACTTGCTGTCCACTAAGCAGTTCCAAGCTCTCTCTGTCCTGAGGTGTACTGATCTGGCAATGTATGTTGACTGGAGTGCAGTAATCCATGCAAGGAGTCATTGGAACATCTGGATTCACTGATGATCTCCGCATTCTTCAAGTCTATAAGATATTTTCAAATATCTTTTAGATCCCCTGGAAAAATTCATCTGGATCTCGCCCAGAAAGGCTTGTATGCTTTGAGATGAATTTGATAATGGTGGCTAACTGATTTTCCCATATCATGTTCAATGATAGAGAACACATTGGAGCAACTGCTGGGTCAAACTCTCCTTCCACTTTGGAGCTATAGGAGAGTCACCAAACAGGAACATGTCAGTCTTAAGCCATGTAGACCTTGTCAGATCCTTCTTTTCCATCCACATGGACACTACCTCAGCAGAGTAAATCACAGTTACCTTGGTTTATAGTATTATCAGAGCTTTCTCAGAGGAGTTGAACATATGGATCATCATGCTCCTATCTTTCCTGGGTAAAGCATCCACGGATTGGGAAAGTATATTCAATCCCCTAGAGGAGTGACTCAGACTCCTCACTGACTACCAGGACCTTCTGCCTATATGGTTGAGGACCCTTCACATAGCACAGCAAACTGGCATAAGTGTTAGGTGGTAATACTTGAATCTTTATTTGCAAGAACCAGACATTCCCTGGCTTAGTTATAGGTTCTTTCCCAAGTCTTTTCAGAATAAGCATGAAATATTCCATCAGGGAAGGAGGGATCTTCAAAGTCTTCAGATCTTGGCCCCTGTTGTCCTCTTTATACTGGGCAAATGAATGCTTTTTTTAGTCAATCTGCAATAGGTTCTACTAATAAAGGAGCTGAGACAGACTTCATAAAAAACTTTTCCTGACTCAGGCCCTACAGGTCTTCTCCAACACCAAGTGACCCCCTCAAAATTAAACATTTCTACTACTACTACTTATCATTTGTATAACACTACAAGGTGTACGCAACATTGTACATATAATAGCACTACAAGTCATACACAGCGCTGTACAAATAATTGTCGGACTTATAAATTACTGCACAGACATAACTACCCTGCAGTGGATCTACATGTCCATTTTATTCTATGTTACCATAAAATCAACATATTTCTTCTTTATTTTATTACACATAAATATCCTCAATATCTTCTCACTGCCCAACACAATGCTACTGTTTCGGACTATTAATTTTTCATAAAGTCCTGCATTTCTTTTTTCTTTTAATAGTTTTCTTTATGTAATCCTTTCTCTTCTGCTTCCAAAGGTCCACATTGTGTATCTCTTCTAGGAGAAAGTGCAGTTACTCACCTGCAACAGATGATCTCCAGGAACAGCAGGAATTTAGTCCTTACAAACAGGCCAAAAAGCCAAGGCTGTCAAAACAGCAGCCACAGCCGCAGCCACTAGCAGTCGCCACATCGTCTTTTTGACTCCCACTTCGGGAGCACAGCCAGTCCGTCCCATTTAGATGCACTGCCCATCCCAGGACGACTCTCACACTTCATCACACAATGGAGAAACATCACTTCGGAGAGATGGACCCTTACCATCATCCAGAATGGATACCATCTCGATTTTCAGGAGTTCCCCCCTCACCACTTCAGAAACCAAGCTTCTTCAAAGGCCTCCCTCAATGCCTTTCTACAACAGGAGGTACCCTCTCTCCATTGAACCGGTACCTCCTCAAGAACACTGCAAAGGGTTCTACTCCCCCTACTTCCTCATTCCAAAGTAGTCAGGAGGCCTCAGGCCCATTCTGGATCTCCAAGACCTCAATAGGGTCCTAGTAAAAGAAAAATTCAAGATGATCTCACTAGGAACCCTTCTTCCTCATCTCCTACAAAACGAATGGCTTTATTCCCTGGACCTCAAAGAGGCTTACACTCACATACTCATCCACCCCTCTCACAGGCAATATCTCAGGTTCATATGCCAAGGGGTGCATTATCAATACAAAGTTCTTCTCTTCGGCCTAGCCTCGGCACCAAGAGTTTTCACAAAATGCTTGGCCATGGTAGCAGCTCATTTGCGCATCAACAAAGTTTTTGTTTTCCCTTACTTAGATGATTGGCTCATAAAGGCAGACTCCCCCAAGAACTCTGCTCAGCCCAGTCCAAAATCATAGGACTTCGGCAGTCTCTACGTTTCGTGATAAACTTTCCAAAATCACACGTCATCCCCACTCAAAGGCTGGAGTTTATTGGAGCTGTCCTAGACACCACCCAGTGCAAGGCCTTTCTCCCACAAGACCGAATGCAAAGATTCATTCTCCTAGCGAACAGCATGCGTCAGCACCGTCGTGCACCAGCACGCTCCTTTTTACAGCTGCTGGGACATATGGCCTCCACCGTTCATGTAGTCCCACACAGCAGACTGCACATGTGGCAAACACAATGGACTCTATCAACTCAGTGGTCCCAGGCCACAGGGGTTCTGCATACTTCCATCCAAATAATGCCTCTCATGGCACACTCTCTCCAATGGTGGTCTGTTCTAGAAAATCTCCTCAAAGGGTCACCATTCAGACCCCCCAATCCGCAACATACCCTAACCATGGATGCTTCAAAGCACAGGTGGGGAGCTCACATAGAGATTCTCTCTATGCAGGGCCTTTGGACGGCCCAGGAGTCCGGACAACAAATAAATCTCTTGGAACTTCGAGCGGTGTTGAGAGCTCTCCAGGTCTTCCAGGACCATCTCTCCAGCAGTTCAATCCTCATATGTACGGACAATCAAGTAGCAATGTTCTACATAAATAAACAAGGAGGAACAGGCTCCCTTCCCCTATGCCAGGAAGCTTGCCAACTATGGAACTTTGCCATTTAACAACACATGCAGTTGAGAGTAGTCTACATTCCAGGTCAAGACAATCTACAGGTGGACAAACTCAGCCACTTGCTCCAACCTCACGAGTGGTCCCTTGAACATGCGATGACCAACTACCTGTTTGACACCTGGGGAACTGCATGGATCGATCTCTTTGCTACTCAACTGAATGCCAAACTTCCCCGCTTCTGCTTGACGGTCCCCTCGAGATTCAGCACCGGGGCCGATGCCTTCATGATTCTCTGGGATCAGGGTCTGCTTTATGCGTTTCCCCCCTCACCCCTAATACTGAAAACCCTTTTGAAACTCAAGGAAGACAAAGGCTACATGATCCTCATAGCCCCCTCACTGGGCCTGCCAACCATGGTTTCCCCTCCTACTACCGCTCTCTCAGACCCAACTGATCCATCTAGGATCGCATCTGAGTCTTCTATCTCAGAATGACGGAACATTCCTCCATCCCAATCTGCAGTCCCTTCGACTGACTGCATGGCTCCTGAGAGCTTAGCTTTATGCCACCTTCCCCTATTAGCGGAAGTCAAAAATATCTTCCTCTCCTCCAGGAAACCATCCACTAGGAAGGTCTACTCTCTTAAGTGGTGCAGATATGCCTCATGGTGTTCCAACAACGCCCACAATCCATTTGAGGCATCTGTTCCGACACTACTACACTACCTATGGCATCTCTCCTCTCAGGTCCTCAAATCCAATTCGATAAGAGTGCACCTCAGCGTCATTTCGGCTTTTCATGCCCCACTGAATGGTAAACCAATCTCCACCCCCCTAGTAGCACAGTTCATAAGTGGCCTCCTCCTAATTAAGCCGCCTATCCGCCCATCACCAGTGGGATCTCAATATGGTTCTGGCTCAACTGCTCAAACCGCCCTTTGAACCACTGGCTATAGCACAGCTCCACTATGTTTCTTGGAAAGTGCTCTTCCTCATAGCCCTAACCTCGGCCAGACGTGTAAATGAGCTACAGGCCCTAGTGGCTCATGTCCCTTACACCTGCTTTCACCACAACAAAGTGGTCCTGTGGACACACCCACACTTCTTCCTGAAGGTGATCTCCGCTATTCATATCAATCAGACAGTCAACCTCCCTGTCTTCTTCCCCAGACCACACGCCTTCCGGGCGGAAGCCTCCCTGCATACCCTGGCATGCAAAAGGGCTTTGGCTTTCTATCTACAGAGGACAGAAATCATCAGGAAGTCCTCTCAACTTTTCGTATCTTTGATCCAGCTCATTTGGGCCTACCAGTAACCAAGCGATCCCTTTCACGCTGGATAGCAGACTGCATATCTTTCTGCTACGGTAAAGCAGGATTCTCCCTAGCAGGGCATGTCACTGCTCACAACGTTCAGGCAATATCTACCTCAGTTTGAAACCTTCGAGCAGTCCCCATCTCTGAAATATGCCGAGCTGCCACATGGTCCTCCATCCACACCTTTTTGGCCCACTACTGCTTGGACAAGGACTCCTGCCAGGATGCAGCCTTTGGCCAAGCGGTCCTTCAACATCTCTTTGGGACTTAGCACAACTCCTACCCCCCTGCCCACTCTTTCAAATCTTGGCTATGGGAGGCCAACGATTCACAGACATCCCCAAGATCTCTCAGCTAGGGAGTCCCATATGTGAGGACTACATTCCTGCTTGTTCCTGGAGATAGGTAGTTAGTCATCTGTAACAGGTGATCTCCGAGAACAGCAGGAATTTAGTCCTCATAACCCACCCACCTCCCCAAGGAGTTGTAGCTCTCTCTCTCTCTCTCTCTCCTTTACTCAACTTTCTTCAGCTATACACTCAACTGAGGAGACTCAGAAGAGTGGGAAGGCACCAGCAAATGTGCAGTGGACTGCTCCCAAATGCTTTCTTATTGGTAGCTGGGGAGCTTCCCGCGTGAGCTCCATCGGTACCTGATGTCACCCATATGTGAGGACCAACCAACAAAGAAGCACTGTGCCACGGAAAACCAGGAGACCAAGTCCAAAAATGTAGCACAAGGAAGGAAAAGCTTAAAATTTTTTTTATTTTATACTTAAATGAGATTGCGTGCCAAAGACCCAACACAGGCCGTGTTTCGTCACACCTTCATCAGGGGTACTGGCATACTAAAATTATAAAACAAACATAATTGAATCATATATAAATAACCACTTAAAAGGTTCATTAAAAACATAAATAATGAACAATAAATTATTCAATTGTGTAAAAGAGGAAAGGGAAATCATATAAAATAATATATGCACATATAAATTGCTCTATGAAGAATCAAATGAATAAATACAACCATAACAAACCAATAAATACATTAAAATATGTAGTATCAAATAAAAAACTTTAAATTGATGATGAGACAACATCTTAAAAACACATTAAGAAGTAAAATTGGTACAAATACCTCTCTTGGCTGTATATTCAATATTCGCAAATATCTTATGGATAACTGTGCTGGTGAAGGTGGTGAAAGAAGAGATCCATGCAGCCTATCTCCTCGAGTGTTGTAGATCAAAAATTATACCCAGGGGATAGCGGATGAACAAAGCTCCTGGACTATATGTAAATGAGGAGGGTTTTGTGAAATGTTGGAACGCGATTCTTAATAAGTGCTCACTTGATTTAATGATTTTACTTATTACAACAGCAAATAAGAAGTCTGAAGTTTTGAAAAATGAATTGGATGATAAATTAAATACATTAAAAGGATGTGACAACAATTTTGAGAAAATTTACATTGACTATGAGAAAAACATAAAAAATTTTAAGAAAGAAGTTAAAAACAAAAAGATGGACAAGTTCAAAAGGGATGAGGACGATTACAGAGTTGGATATGTATATCATTGGTGTAGAAAAGTGGAAAATGATAGGTTGTGGACTAAAAAGAGATCCACAATGTTTGACCACAAAGAAAGTATTACAGATAGGCTTTTAGGTAGGAAGTTGAAATCCAGAACTTCCAGGGTAGCATTCTCCGAAATGCTTCCTGTTCCACGCGCAGGACCCAAAAGGCAGTCAGAGCTCCGGAGTCTCAATGCGTGGATGAGACAATGGTGCAGAGATGAGGGTTTTGGATTTGTTAGGAACTGGGGAACATTCTGGGGAAAGGAGAGGCTCTTCCGAAGGGATGGGCTTCACCTTAACCGGGATGGAACCAGGCTGCTGGCATTAACCTTTAAAAAGGAGATAGAGCAGCTTTTAAACTAGATATTAGGGGAAAGCCGACAGTTGCCCAAGAGCGGATGGTTCGGAAGAATGTATCTTTGAAGGATACTACCAAAAGCAGAGAGGTTCCACAAAAGAGTAAAGTAGCCCAAATGCCCTCAAGTATGGAGCAGAGAGAGCTTAAAGATCCCAAATTACCCATGTCTAACAATAGCCAAATTAATATGAATAAAATACATTCTCTAATATGCTTGTATGCAAATGCTAGAAGTCTAAAAAATAAGATGGGAGAGTTAGAATATATAGCACTAAATGAAAGGTTAGATATGACTGGAATATCAGAGACATGGTGGAAGGAGGACAACCAATGGGACACTGTGATACCTGGGTACAAACTATATCGTAATGATAGAGCTGATCAAATTGGTGGAGGGGTTCCTCTCTATATTAGAGAAGGCATTGAGTCAGAAAGGATTAAAGTTTTGCAGGAAACAAAATCTGCTGTAGAATCTATATGGATTGAAATTCCATGTAAAAGGGGGAAGGCAATGGCAGTGGGGGTGTACTATCGAGCGCCTGGCCAGAATGACCAAATGGATGATGAAATGCTCAAAGAAATCAAGGAAGCTAACAAAAGTTACAGCACAGTAATAATAATGGGTGATTTCAATTACCCCAGTATCGACTGGGTCAGTGTCACGTCTGGACATGCTAGGGAGATAAAGTTCCTAGATGAAATAAATGACTGCTTCTTGGAGCAGCTGGTTCATGAACCAACCAGAGGGGAAGCTATATTAGACCTAGTCCTTAGTGGAACACCAGATCTAGTGCAAGAGATAAGGGTGTTGGGGCCACTTGGCAATAGTGATCATAGCATGATCGCCTTTGATTTAATTAGTGGAGGAGGGATAGTAAGGAAATCCACAGTTCTACCTTTTAACTTTCGAAAGGGAGACTATGATAAAATGAGAAAAACAGTTAAGAAAAAAACTAAAAGGAGCAGTTGCAAAGGTTAAAGATGTACATCAAGCTTGGGTGTTGTTGAAAAATACTATCTTGGAAGCCCAGACCAGCTGTATTCCACGCTTTAAGAAAAGTGGAAGGAAGTCCAAAAAACTGCCAACATGGTTTAAAGGTGAGGTCAGAGAGGTTGTTGTTGCCAAAAAAGCATCTTTCAGGAAATGGAAAAAAGAGCCAAACGACGAAACCCGGAAACAGCACAAGCACTGGCAAGTTAAATGCAAGGCATTGATAAGGCAGGCAAAAAGAAGAATTTGAGAAGAAGCTTGCTGCGGAAGCAAAAACGCGAAATAAAGACCTTTTCAAGTACATTCGTAGCAAAAAGCCTGTGAGAGAGTCAGTTGGTCCATTAGATGATCAAGGGGTTAAAGGAGCACTAAGAGGCGATAAGGCGATAGCGGAGAGACTGAATGTATTCTTTGCTTTGGTCTTTACTGAGGAAGATGCAGGGATGTAACCCATTACTGAAGTGGTATTTAAAGGTGCGGAAAAATTGAAAGAAATATCGATACATCGGGAAGATGTATTACAACTATTAGATAAACTGAAGAGTAGCAAATCACCTGGGCCAGATGGTATACATCCAAGGGTGTTGAAAGAACTGAAATATGAGATTGCAGACCTGCTATTTAGTAATCTGTGAACTATCATTAAAATCATCTCTAATACCTGAAGATTGGAGGATCGCCAATGTAACGCCAATTTTTAAAAAGGGTTCCAGGGGTGATCCGGGAAACTACAGACCGGTGAGCCTGACATCAGTACCGGGAAAAATTTATTTATTTCTTTAGACAGTTTTTGTATACCGCCTTATCCTTCAATCAAAGCGGTCACAACACAATTGGGGGATACATTTAACGGGGATATGAGACACATACACTAATACTTACAGGGAACATGGGCAGTGGAGGGTTAAGTGGCTTGCCCAAGACCACAAGGAGCATCTGTGGGACTAGAAACCCCAGTCCTTCCGGCCCAAGGTTGCTGTCCTCTAGTGGGATTTGAACCCCCGACCTTCCGGCCTGAAGTACCTTGCCCCAACCACTAGGCTGCACCCTAAAGAATAAAATTACTCAGCATGTAGATAGTGTCATGAGGTGCAGAGATCAGAGCCCGCGGAGACAGGAGATTTGGATCAGAATAAAGCTAACTTTGACAGTTCAGAAATAAACATGGAGGAGGGTTGGCATAGAAACTGTACACAAATCAATTCACGTAGTGCTAGGGAACGCCCAAACCAAAAGCTACCTCGTGGCTCATCAAGAGATAGGGGACAGCTGATAGGGGCGGAGCCCAAACAAATACCAAATGCAACACATTTAAAAATCCCTTACCAGAGAGAAGAGGGAAGGCAGCAAACACAGGGAGAGCAGCAAACACAGAGACAGCAGCCAACACAGAGAGGGCAGCAAACACAGGAAGTCCCAGTCGTAGGAGAAGCATTGAGAGAGAAAGCTTCAATGAGGAAGGAAGGTTTGAGAGACATGCTGACCAGAGGAGACTGGTAGGATGGTGCTGCGCTGTGAAGCCCAAGGGAGACTGCCTGGAAGAGCAGTACACGGCTGACCATTGCACCGGAGAGCTCTGCTGTCGTGGAAGCAGAGAGAATTGCTCTGAAGCCCAGTTAAGGCAATTCCAGCCTTACAGCTCAAGGTACCCAGCAAGAGAGGATTATTTTCCTGAGGCTAATTTGTTGCCCAATAGAAAAGCTAAGCAAACACGAAGGGAAGAGTTTTTCCCCGTGCAAAGTTGTGCTCAAGGGAGGAAGCTTGGAAGAAACTTGTTAGAAGGTAGGAGTATTCTCCCTAATAGCAGGAAAGAAGAGAATAGCCAAATTCCCTGCACTTACCAGGAACTCTGTGACTCAGTTGAGAGAAACAGCAGCAATTACGGTAAATACCCATACTCCTCTAAGCTGTTGGGGGAAGGAAATACCTTAGGCTATAGAGAGGAACTCGGCAGGCAAGATAAAGGTTTCAGCCCACGGGAAACTGGTCAAGACATTGAACACATGCAGTGTGATTTTTATGAGAACCCGGACACTGAGGTATTTATGGATTGTACATATACTTTTTCTGACAGCATACAATCTTTGTGTTAAAGTGCTACAAGGGCTGTTTCACAGGAGAAAACAGACAAAAGAAGTTTTGGGAAAGAAACTGTTTTCTCTGCATTTTCATTTCTTTTTGGCTGAAGATAAGCATTGCCTGAGTTCAAGTTAATTCTTTGTTTGTAGTTCCAGACGCATGGTCTTTGTGTTACTTTGTTTTCATGGTTTAAGAATCCAACCCTGGGAAGGGAAATAAATCCTATTTGACCTTATCACTCTGACTGCAACTACTTATTTCTACTGGCTGTGGAACTACACTACCCAGAAGGCTCTGTTAAGCCTCATAATATTCCACAGTTATCAAGGAACTTTACCTCGCTCACTCTATTCACGCCCGTGGCCTCTGGGAGGGTGAGCGGGCGACAATAGTCATGACCTAATGGGAGACAGCCGACATGGCTTTAGACAAGGAAGATCTGTCTTACTAATCTCTGTTAGGGAAATCAGAATCCTATATATGTGCCCTTTGTAATAATAATGCTTAGTTTAAGTGCATATACAGGAGGCCTGCACAAGAGAAATTAGAATCCTATAGAAATCAGAATTCTATGTGTGTGCCCTTTGTACATTCTGGTGGGTATGGAAAAAGGAATGTGCTGTGTAAGCTAAACTGATTGTTCTACTCAAGGATGACTTGTATTTGCATTAGTTACTGATAAACTATAGTGGGCCCCCAGAAGATGGGTGAATGACGTATGACTATGTTTCTAAGAATGTATAAAATACGGACAATCCCTCCACCCTTTGGAATAAACTTGCATACTTTCCTTCTGTGTGGTCTGAGTTTTATTCCCCTGGATTCCAGCCAGCCGGAGCAGCACACCGCAGATGAGGGTTCGGGATTTCCTGGCCTGGAGTGACCAACAAGAAACAGACCCTTTACATTTGGTGTCAGACGTGTCGGATACTCCCGGTGGCCAGGGATCCCTGTGCTTTGGTAGCACGGGTTAAATTAGAACTGGTATTCTCCCTTTGGTTGGGAGTGTCCCTATTGCTTTGGTAGCATGGTTAAATGGTAATTAAGCATGGTTAAATGGTAATTAAGACTTTCCTGTTCCCTGGGTGGGAAGCGGTGGGAAAGCTATATCTCTTTTCTTTCTCATCTGCGGCTGCTGTGAGGGCTGTGTGTGTGTGCTTGTGTGTCTGGCCAGCCATGCGTTTGTTGTGAATTAATTAGAGGATGGGGGGGGGGTCCCAAGGTGAGGGGGCCGCTCCAGAATCCGCGGGGAGTGCATGTTTTGCTATATGTTGTGATAAGTTTTAAAACTGCAGCTAAAAAAAAAAAAATGGCAGTTCTATACAAATTGTCAGTGTAAGTTACAGGAGTCTGTTAGCATGTTTATCTCTGTGCCTATACGACACCCCCCCCCCCCCCCTCTCTAGAACTGATGACTCTGGAATGCAAGTGACAAGTGGTGTTTGTTTATTCTTCCACTGATTTGCTCTTCCCTCCCCCTCCCTCCCCCTCCCTTCCTGTTCTTTGTGTTCAAGGGTTACGGACAGGCAGACAGAACAGAAACTTAAAGTTAAACAGCATACTAAAACGTAAATTATTATTTGTTTGCAGAGTGTCTATTTATTGCCATATTGTAAGAAGACAAGCTAAATAGAAAGAAAATTACTTTTGTACTTAACAACGGTATAACTGTCATGTAATAGGGTGTGTCTGTATTTAGACACCCATTGCTATAGCAATGTACTGAATAATGAAATACTAAAACAGCTCTTAATCTGCTTCACAATATCCCTCTCAGAGTCTCATTGGCCAGGTTGGCTAAAGGTGAATTGGCCACAGGTAAAAGTGTAAATAACAGCTGGGGCTCGCCGGGATTTTCCCACAGTGGAGTGACTCCTGCTGAGTGGAGGTGCGAAGACGCGTCCTGTTGATTTCAACAGTCTCACCTCCTTCTCTGCGGAGAGGTCTCTTTACTAGCTGGTAATGGTCCTGGGTGACTAGAGGTATTGTGAATCGGACAGACAATGAATTAAAAGCAGGCACTGCAGCAACCAAGTGAATTTTGTGCACAGACCGCGGTAAGGAAAAGGGGGAGAATGATAAGAACTGTAAGATGCTAATGATGAAATACTGTTGTTTCCTTTGCACAAAGGAATGTATCTCTCCTCCTGCTGTTTTGGTTGCTTGGACTTGTTAGGTGTTAACCCTTTATGTGACTGGTAAGTCTGAAGGGGAGAAATCAAGGGAGAGGGTCTAGTTCATTATGCAGGGCGAAGTTTTTTAAGAAAGCACTTGTAAGCTTTGATTTGTCTCTTGTTTAAATAAGAACTGAAACAGAAGTTTCCCAAATAAGTAACTCCTTTGTGTCCTTCCCAACAAGCTGAAAGAAAATATGTTTTGTTTACAGTAAATATTGTTTTTCTTTTACTTGCTGGTTGGTGCAGGATTTAAGGAATCTGAATAAGATTGTCCAGACTTAGCAACGGATACTTTCCTTTGAAAACCTTATTTCAAAAGAAACCCCTTGATTTGTATATTTATGCCTTTGGTTAAAAATATTGAGCTAAAGTTTGCATGAACACAAATGGTTTAGTATTGTAGATTTGAGGTATATGTTTGAGTTTGCTCTCTAGGCACTATGTAGATGATCTTCAAAGTTTGGGGCAGGAGAAACCAGTTGTGATAGAAGCCATTCACAATCTGCTGCATTTCTTGGGTAAGAAGGGTTTCAGGGTGTCCTGAAGAAAAATTTTTTTAGGTTGGGGCTATCCCTTCCCCCTACAGCACTTGAATCGAAACAATAAACTTAAAAAATACGAACAGAGAACAAAGAGAGAGGGAAAGGGGGCAGCCCCTCCCGTGGGCTACAGAAGGCACAAATGGTTTTGGATTGTTTTTCTTTAACCTTCAAAGTAGGGGTTGGGAACCCTGTCAGGACAATGGGGCATCCTGAGCCAGTAATTAAAAGACTGCAACTTGAAAAAAGGTTATGTTATGTGTCTGGTCTTTGTTTGTGTATGATATTGAGTAAACTTAAAGAGTTTAAAAAAAAACCAATGATTTTATATTTTGTGGCAAGCACCTCAGAGGTCATAATTATTGTTCATATATTATAGAAACACAGAGTGTAACTATAGGAATTTAATAGCAATCACAATTAGTGACAATTCTCAAGCAACTTTTTCTTTTTAAACTTTTAGTATTTAGGACTCCTGTCTCTCTTGTTCAGCTATCTGCATTTGCCTGAAGGAATCTGGTCACAAGACAGACCTGCTGTTTACTTTGCTATTTGTGTTTGAGATAACATCAAGGTTGAACTGTTACTCTAAGCAAATTGCTTTAACATAATGTCTTTGTTTCAGATCAGTTTGATACCAGTCTTAAGTATTATGTATAAGGTTTTAATTTAAATGTGACAAAGCATGATTTTGAATTCACCTTTTTGCAGTTTCATGTTATTTGAATGTCTGTTTCCTGAACTGTAAGATTTTAAGTTAACTACTTGGCATTGTTTAGCTCGGTGCTGATGACTGATGAACAGGACAGTAACATCTCAGTTTTATTTGTTACAATATTGGATTTTAGGATAAATTCAACTGTTTTTCTGTATTTGAATTTTACGTGTTAAGTGTCCAGAGAAAAAGTGTACCTTGTTCTAAAAGTTTCTATTTTAAGTTTCAGCACAGTTCCTGAGAAAAAATAGATATATGTTGCAGCACTGTGAGATATTAATTTTCTTTAGTTTACACACTTGCACCTTATGTTACCAAAATACTTGTAGCAGTACATTATGTAGAGGTTCAGTATACACAGAAATTATAGAATTTTGGAAAGAGGCTGATCTGAAATTGCTCTGTTCCCAAGCATATAGATCTTATTTAGTGGAAAAAGGAAGCTTAGTTCCCAGGAAATATGAGAATATTTGTAAATAACATCATCAACGTGAGTTCATTGAAAAAAAAAAAAAAAAGCAGAGAGTGAGAGAGAGAGAGAGAGAGAGAGACGGAAGGTGAGACTACAGCCTTGGGAAAGGCAATAAACGTGCTGCTCCGAGTGTGATGATCTGGGCCACCGGAATTCTAACTGCTCTAAGACTCCTCGAGGACCCACAAGGCCTGAAGAACATGAACCTTGCATATTTATGCCTCTGAAGAGACATGACTAGGCAGGGGGGAATAGGCCAAGAAGAACCCGAGGAAACATCGCCATGAGGCCCAACCACCAATGCCTTGTATCCTCTTAGATCTCTCACCTCAAAAGGATTTTTTTTGACACCATAATTAATGAGTAGCTTACCCAAATCCTTGTGAACACTGCAATTTTAAAATCAGTCCAACAGCACTCTCGCTGAGAACAGTGTATACGATAGATTCTAGTTATACGAGAGATATGAGCCATACTCCTTCCTATTGGGATTGATGTTATAAAATGCCGTGAAGCACTAGTCTATATTGTAAGGATTTTATCTATATTTTGTTTAGGCAGTTGCTAATTAGAATTAGCACTGTTTATGCTTATGGAAAAGGATCTACATTTATATGTATATATACCTTTTGTTTACAAAAATACTAAGTTTCTAACAATTGTTTGATGTTCTTAGCAGCCTTGCCAAATAAGGATACACTAGTATGGTATAAAAAATACAGAAGGACCTATGCATGTAGTTTGATGGAATGATGTAAGTGAAAAAAAAGTGGTGTTGAGAGGAGTGTGATGGAATATTCATGTTGGAAAAGAGAACTCAGATTAACATTATAAAATGGTGAGGGTAAATTGAAATGTGAAATGATGTATCCGATGTATCCACCTAGAAAGAAAACTGACAATGAATACTCTACAATATTTGATTATGCCATCCCCATTAACTCCAATTTTGAAAGTTATCTAGCCCAGAGATATATCCAATAATTGGAAATAGACACTTGGAGATAGGCTGAGTGCACTTTTCATCCTAATGAGCTTGGGGAGACCCACACTGGCCATGTTGTGCTTTTCAGATGCTTTTATCCCTTTTTGCCTCTATGTGTCCTGGCCCGACACATGAAGCTAAAGGAGGAAAGTTACTTACACAAGTTTTTACAAATTGGTATAATTCTAAAATTGTGAAAAAATTTGAGGAAGTGTGGGCATCTTGTCAAAATGTATTAGCTAAATTGAGTTGCTTAGGATTGGCTGTTGTGTGCAAACAGCAACCCACGAAGGGGGGAACCTCCGAAATCTTTAAAAAAAACTTTGTAAAGACACTAAACTGTCTTGCCTTTGACTCTGTTCAATAAACAAACAAACAACCAAAAAAAAATGCTCTAAGGGAGTAGATTGAACTTTTTCTCCCTCTGAACTGTTATATGGAAGACTGCTTATTTTTTTATACTCCTGAGCCTCACATTTGATCTCTTGTATTTCCTAGCAGCAGAGGCAACTCTCTTCCCTCCACAGGTATGCTCAGCAGGTCCAGTCCTTTCTACTGGATGACTCAGCTCTTTTCTTTCAATCCAGAGACTGGATTTTGGTAAAGACATACCACCAGCACACAGTACAAGCCCCTTTTCCAGTATGGGACCGTTCCAAGTTCTTCTGATAACATCGACTGCAGTGAAGGTGGCGGCTAAAAGATCCTGAAGCTATTGCCCTCGCTGGAAACATTCTCCATATACAGATCAGGCTTCAGGACCAGGATGAGAAGTAGCTGACGCCGGGGCAGCCAAGGCCCTAGCAACTGGAGAGGAGAGAAGACTCCTGAAGAAAAGCAGCTTTCGGCCTAGAGGTACCGAACCAACATATCCCTTCAAGGTTGGTGACCAGGTACAGGTCAGAGCACCTCAAAAGCACAGTACCTTAGACCCGCTGTACGGACCTCCAAACTACAGTGATCGCCATCACATGGACAGCCATCCTGTGTGACTCCTTCCCTTCGTGGATCCATGCGTCAAGAATCAAGCGTGTATCATCTCCACTGACATCTTCGGTTCCAGCCTCCTGACCATCACGCACAAGACTGTGTTGACTCCTCCTACCACTCATGTGGTGCCTCCTTCAGTCCATTTCGGGAACTGTTAATACGGCAATACTACTTGCCCAGACTGCCTTACTTTTTGTGTGCGCAGCTCGCTACAAACTGGAGCTTTTCTCTCAACATGTTTCATTACTGTACCTTCTAATCTGTGTGAAATGCAGAAGTTTACAATTTAAACTGCACCCAGCCCCATGTTTCTTTTTCTACTTTTTGTATAACATTGGTGTTACTCGCCTCTCTTTGGGATATGACTAGGTCCCTTGTTCATTGTAAACTGTCTCTAGTTTTAATGCTACGGATTGTTTTATTGTTTCTGCTTTTAGCCTGTCTAATACTGCTCTATACTGTTCTTCAACTACAGGGAAGTTTCTATGTATCTTTCTTTGGGGTGGTCTCAAAGGACTGCTTATTGCCCTATTGAGCGGTTTTATAATTCTTGTTCTTTTTTGTTGTATATTTTCATTTGTTCTTGACTGTTGTTGAAAGGCCCTACAAAGCTCTACCACTTTTATGTATTCCTATACTCCTGCCTATACGGTGGCTGATGTACCTGAGCTGCCACATACAGATGTTCCATTAATAATGTCTGTTTAGTTATTTTGTAGTAGATTGTTAGGCTGTTCTTATTGTGGGCTTATGCAGGCCCAAAGGGGGGATTGTTAGGGAAATCAGAATCCTATATATGTGCCCTTTGTAATAATAATGCTTAGTTTAAGTGCATATACAGGAGGCCTGCACAAGAGAAATTAGAATCCTATAGAAATCAGAATTCTATGTGTGTGCCCTTTGTACATTCTGGTGGGTATGGAAAAAGGAATGTGCTGTGTAAGCTAAACTGATTGTTCTACTCAAGGATGACTTGTATTTGCATTAGTTACTGATAGTGGGCCCCCAGAAGATGGGTGAATGACGTATGACTATGTTTCTAAGAATGTATAAAATACGGACAATCCCTCCACCCTTTGGAATAAACTTGCATACTTTCCTTCTGTGTGGTCTGTGAGTTTTATTCCCCTGGATTCCAGCCAGCCGGAGCAGCACACCGCAGATGAGGGTTCGGGATTTCCTGGCCTGGAGTGACCAACAAGAAACAGACCCTTTACAATCTCTTGTGTTTTTTTGAAGGAGTGAATAAACAAGTGGACAAAGGTGAGTCAGTTGATATTGTGTATCTGGACTTTCAGAAAGCCTTTGACAAGGTCCCTCATCAGAGACTTTTGGCAAAACTAAAGAGTCATGGGATAGGAGGCAGTGTACTATTGTGGATCAGGAACTGGTTAAAAGATAGAAAGCAGAGGGTAGGGCTAAATTGCCAATTTTCCCAATGGAGAAAGGTGAATAGTGGTGTACCCCAGGGATCTGTGCTGGGTCTGCTGCTTTTTGACATATTCATAAATGATCTGGAAAGTGGAACAACAAGTGAGGTTATCAAATTTGCAGATGACACAAAACTATTTAAAGTTGTTAAAACCCAAGAGGATTGTGGAAAATTGCAAGAGGATCTTGATAAACTGGAAGACTGGGTATCAAAATGGCAGATGAAATTTAATGTGGACAAGTGCAGGGTTATGCACCTAGGGAAGAACAACCCAAACTATGGTTACACGATGCAGGGTTCCACATTAGGAACCACTACCCAGGAAAAAGATTTAGGCATCATTGTGGATACCATGTTAAAACCCTCGGCCCAGTGTGCAGCGCCGGCCAAGAGAGCAAATAGAATGCTAGGTATCATAAGGAAAGGAATGGAAAATAAAACAAAAGATATTATAATGCCTCTATATCGTTCCATGGTGAGACCGCACCTTGAATATTGTGTGCAATTCTGGTCGCCGTATCTTAAAAAGGATATAGAGATTTTAGAAAAGGTTCAGAGAAGAGCCACCAAAATGGTAAAGGGGATGGAAGGATACTCCTATGAAGAAAGGCTAAAAAGGTTAGGGCTCTTTAACCTGGAAAAGAGACGGCTGAGGGGAGATATGATAGAAGTCTATAAATTAATGAATGGAATGGAACGGGTAAACGTAGATCGATTGTTTACCTTATCAGAACATAGACAGACTAGGGGGACATGCAATGAAGCTACAGGGTAAACTATTTAAGACTAATAAAAGAAAATATTTTTTCACTCAACGTGTAATCAAACTCTGGAATTTGTTACCGGAGGATGTAGTAAAGGCTGTTAGTGTAGCTGGGTTTAAAAAAGGTTTGGACAAGTTCCTGGAGGAAAGGTCCATAAACCATTATTAAGAAGGGACCCAGCATATCAATGCTTGAACCAATACAAGCATTGTGGAGCCTGTGTCTCTTGGGGAAACTGCTAGGTACTGTCATGATGCGGGCACTGATAAAGTTGGTTTAAAGAAAAGAAATCCTGTTTCTTTTGAGGAACTAGGGGTGCAATTACCCCCAGGCACAGCTAGAGGGAGCAGGAACAGACATTCGGGAGTTAATGAGCCTAGGAACTCTGATGACTTGCAGCTGGAAGGGAATCAGGAAGTCATCCAAAACAGTTTGCTTTATAAGTCAGAGCAGAATGCTTCTAGAACAGAGAGAAGGAAGGCTGAGAGCCAAACAGGGAAGGCTGAGAGCCAAACAGAGAAGGCTGAGAGCTACCGAGGAGACAAGCCTGAGGGCTGTGAAGGAAGCAAGACTGGGAGCCATCAAGAAAGGACTGAGAAGAACTTGAGGAGAAACAGACTTCACAAGGTGGGGAGCCAGAAGGCCCAAACTGACCCTGTTGCACAAGGGGAGTTTGGTAGAGCTTGCCCTAAGGTGAGAGTGTCTGCCATGCCTAGTTCTTATACTCTGCCTGGATATAGAACAGAGAGACGGAAGCCAAGAACCAGGGAGAAGGGTTCTGAGAAGAGCTTACTATCTCTGGAAAATTATTGCCAAGTTTTACCAGGTCAGAGAGAAAAGCACTTTTATAATCAACAGGAGTTTTTACCCAGAGTGAGAGGAGAATCCAGGATAAGTTTTATTCCTCTGCCTAGAAGCACAGCTGTGTCCCACGCGGGCAGGCAGAAGTTCAGCTACCAAGCGAGAGGGGCTGGAAGAGAAAACACTGTGGATTTCAACTCAGCTAAACCAAGGTATGAGACATTAACTATTGACTGTAATTATTGTGCTCCTAAAGGCTCTGCTAAAACAAGTGTTCCTTCTGTGAGAAAAAAGAAACCAGATTGGTTTAGTAAAATACCAGCAGCCCTGAGAATCCCTGGCTATGGGAAGCCAGACTCCAGAGTTTTAAATTATAAGGCTGAGATAGACAGGGACAGCGAATACTCCTCAACTGAGTACAGTGAAGGAGACTCCATGGAAATGGATTATTCAAACACTGTTCCCTCACCTATGCCAGAACTCATGGAATGTGATTGGTGCACTGCCTCAGCTCCAGACTCTGTATGTTCCATATAACACAGAAGAATGAATGAAATGTAATTAATGTTTCTTGCACTGAATTCTACTATCTGAAAGCCTGCCTTAACTGTGAAGCAACAGTTAAGCATTCATTATAAATATTGGTACCTTTTGACACAAAGGACTTTCTGTTTCTTAATTGATCTCTTATGTTGGACCTTTGCATTAACCAGGGAATAAAAGCCTTTATTTCCCTCCACCTGGTCTCTTTAATCAATAACGTCGTGACATAATGGCGTAATCTTTATTGTCCGGGGAACCCCCTGTGACAGTACATAAGACCTAGATTGGCCACTGTTGGAAACAGAATACTGGGCTTGATGGACCTTGGTCTGACCCAGTATGGCATATCTTATGTTCTTATGTACAGATGACCAAGATAAAGAAAATCCCTTTGAACATAAAAAGAAACAAAGCAGGAGTGAATCAGTAGAGGCTATTGATCCCTCGGCATCATTATTTTCCACCCAAAGGGATAGGCCCAAACCTCAAAGAGAAAGAGGTAATAAAAATGATTCTAATTTTTTAAACATGGACCAATTATGGAAGGGGGGAGGTCGAGGAAGGTCCCGCTGTTGCCGCCCGTTAGCAGAAGAAGACAGTATGATGGAGCAAGACAGAACACATTTCGATTTTTATCCCCACAGAGGGCGGGGTCATGGATGGGAAAAGGCAGAGGAAGGTCGGACAGATCTCACGAAAGGAGATATTAAGTACAAAAGAAAGTAGCAATGTGATTAATATTTCGAGTTATAAACTCACACCTGATGAGGAAACAATTTTAAATGACTTTCATTCGTACCTACAAGAAGTCCAGATCCCTATTTATATAAATATATCCATTATTGAAAAGAAGTCCAGTTGGATTCCACCATCACAAACAGATCCTCTAATAGAGGCCTTTGAACAAGTAGTAAATCAACAAGTTCATAAGGTTCTAATAAATATGAAATGCAAATTTCATAATATTTCTAAAGGAGAATATATAGCTATTAGATCTTTGCAGAAAAATAATAAAATCATTATTAAACCAGCGGATAAAGGTGAAGCGGTAGTAGTATTGGACAAAAACAAATACATAGAAGAAATTGAGAGGCAGTTAAGTGATCAGACATTTTACCTTCGATTAGATGGAGATCCTACGAGTAAGTTAAAAAGTAAAATAGATCATTTGGTACTAAATGCCTTTGATACTGGATATATTGCTAAGAGAGAAAAAGAGTTTTTAATAGTAGATACACCGATCATCCCTACATTTATATTAACCCTAAAATACATAAATCAATGGAGAATCCTCCTGGTAGGCCTATAGTATTTGCCATTGGGTCTCTCTTAGAACCCATTTCACAACTTCTAGATACATTATTACGCCCATTTGTCACGAATATGAAATCTTATGTACGGGATTCATCGCATGTAATAGAAATCCTTTCTTCTGTACAAAATTCGGGGCCCAACAATTTATTAGTTACTTTAGACGTAGAGTCATTGTATACGAACATACCACAGGCTGAAGCACTCATTATAATCGAAGAATGTCTTATAACTAGAAATACCCATAGACTAATACCGTCCATTTTTTTGTTAGATTTAGCACAATTGGCATTATGTGAGAATTATTTTTGTTTTAGAGAATTGTTTTTTAAAAAAATAAAAGGGGTAGCAATGGGATCATCTATGGCTCCAGATATTGCCAACTTATATGTCTCTCGGTTTGAAGAAAAGTTTTTGAATATTTACCCATTTCAAGATAATGTTAAACTCTGGATCCGTTACATCGACGATGTCTTAGTATTATGGGAAGGATCAGTAGAATTGCTTTCAGAATTTAATCAATGGATAAACAGTTTGGATGATAATTTGCGGTTTGAAATAACGTATGATTCTAAGCAAAGCAAATTCCATATCTAGATCTCTTAATCAAGAAAGATGATAATAAATTTGTCACTACATTATATAGGAAACCTACGGATCAAAATCATTTATTACATTATCGTAGATTCCACAACCCTGCATTAAAAAAGAACTTGCCAGTAGGACAATTCTTGAGAGCTAAAACAATCTGTACCACCGAACAGGAATTTGAGAGACAGGCCACAATTATGAAAGATAGATTTGTAGCATGAGAAAATCCGATTAAACATATCAATAATGCATACAATAGAGCAAAAGAGTCATCCCGTGAAACATTGCTTATACCCAAGAATAAGAAAGTAGAGAGAGGCATGGTATGCCCACTCTTATATTCGTCACAATCATACAATATTATAAACATTCTCAAGAAGGAATGGCATCACATCCAGTCCATCCCCGGTTTTGAAAAATTACCCCTTACAATAGCACATAAACGCAATATTAATTTGCGCAATTTGTTAGTGCCCTCTGCCCTTACCGAACGAAAATTTTTATCGAAATACAAAGGCCAATATCAATGTGGACATTGTTCTGTCTGTGTGCACGCTATGCCAGTTCGTAATTTTTACATTCATCCATTCACTAAACAAAAATTTACTATTGATGATTATGTAACTTGTGAAACTACTCGTCATTTATGTTGTTCAGTGTCCATGCAACAAATTATACGTAGGGAAAACCATCTGAAGCATATGTGTATGAATTATAGAAATTCCGCCGCGCCGCAGGGCTGGGTCCCGAGGCTGGTATTGTAACCGGGTTCCCGGGGCCCGAGCCCTTGCTGGCAGTTGCGCGGGGTGGGGGGGGAGAAGGAGCCGGAGTCGTCAGCATCGGCCCCACGTCGGTGATGTGGGGCGAGGTGATTGGTGCTGGCGGCTGGCAGGGGGCAGGGTGGCAAGGAAGCATGGGAGATCAGCGGCATGCAATCTCCCTCTTTCTGCAGGCCCGTCGTTGGAGTAAGGTGTGTGTCAGGGGGGCTCCTTTCCACAGAGCGTGCGGCCATTCAAACGGTGCCCACGAGTCCTGCTGATGAGCTGACTGGCACGATGTCCGGGGTTCAGACCGCGCACACGCTTGACGGCGCCCAACCAGGAGGCTGGTGAGTATGCGGGGGGCGGGGACAGCGTGGAAGGGCGTGCGCAAACCCCAGGGTCAGGCCTCGTGGTAGGCAGGAAGGCGAAGGTGAAGCACAGATGGGGACGCCGCTGTCGGTGCGCTTCTTCTTCGTCCTCGTCCTCGACATCGTCTGTGGTTTTCTCGGGGGACTCAGCGGCGGCAGTGGGGGAGAAGGGCGAGGGTGTGGGGGCCACAGTAGTTCACTGTGCCGAGCTGTGGGAGAGTGTGCTGCGAAAATTGCACCATCTTATTAAACGGCGCAAGTATATTGACATTTTTCATCTGCTGGAGGGTAGGAAACGCTTGGGGGAAAGTAGAAAAAAGCGCAAAGAGGACGAGAAAGCGGGAAGAGTGCGGAAGGCTTCCCGTAATACCCTCAACTGGACTCGGGCTTTCTTGCGCTTAGCTAATGTGTGGGGCTATTACTTCCCTGAACATTATGGTGCGCTGTTGGCTTACGCGGACACAATCTTAGCAGCGTCGCAGGCGCAGGATGGGTGGGCCTGGCTAAATTACGATGAGGAATTCAGGGATATGATGGAGGAAAATGGGCACCTATCGTGGGGGACAAAAGACATTAATTTATGGCTAATGCAAATGTCTGCGAGAAGCCGGGTGGGGGGAGCGGGGGGAGGTGGCGGCAAGGCAGGGCCTCCAACGACTTTGATGGGCTCGCGGTCCTTTCAAGCGCCAGTTCCTGTTACGACTCAGCCAAAAGAGGGTACTGCAGGGGGGGGGCGTATGCTGGCGTTTCAACAAGTCGTCTTGCCCATTCCCTGACTGTAAATTTAAGCACGCCTGTTCCCTGTGTGGGAGTGGGCTGCCGCGAAGTGTAGCCGCAAAGGAGTGGCGGGCGCCCCAGTGGGGGGTAAGTGAGGGAGCTCACTGGGCGTTGGCTCCCACACCCGTGAGAGTTGATGCTATGCGCCCGTGCCTATTGAATTATGGGGGGTCTCGACTGGGGAGGCGTGGAGTTTGATTTTGATGGTTTTCTCGGAGGGTTTTCGTATTCTGTTTCATGGTTCGCCGGCGGGGGGAGGGTCGCAGAATGCTAGTTCAGTAAGATCATTGGCTGAGGTGGTGCGGAGGAAGATTGCGGAGGAGTGTGCGTTGGGCCGAGTGGCTGGGCCTTTTCAGGAGCCCCTGTTTTCTTCGTTTATGGTTTCCCCATTGGAAGTGGTTCCCAAGAAGGAGCCGGGTAAGTTCAGGTTGATCCATAACTTATCCTGTCCGCCTGGTAATTCCATGAATGATCACATTCCCCGGGAGCTGTGCATGGTGCGCTATGCTTCTTTCGATGCGTCTGTGGCTTTAGTACGGCAGTGTGGGGCCGGTGCCCTGCTGGCGAAGGTGGACATTGAATCTGCATTCCGATTGATACCGGTTCACCCTTCGGCTTTTCCATTGTTAGCTTCCGCTTCGAATCGCAGTTTTATTTCGATAAGTGCATGCCTATGGGTTGTGCAATATCTTGTGCTTATTTCGAAGCCTTCAGTACCTTCTTGCATTGGGTGCTGGAGCGGCAGACGCGTGTCTCCACCATAGTGCATTACCTAGATGATTTTATGTTCGTCGGGCCCGGTCAGGCTAGAACCTGTGCCACTCTGTTGGAGACGTTTCTTGGCTTGGCAGGCGACTTCGGTATCCCCATAGCGTCGAGCAAAACTGTGGGTCCCGTTACTCGCCTTACCTTTTTAGGGATCAAGATTGATACTGAGGGAATGGTAGTGCGCTTGCCTATGCAGAAAGTTGAGCAACTCAGGGAGTTGGTCACGTTAGTGGGATCATCGGGCAAGACCACCCTTAGGGTTCTGCAGTCTTTAGTTAGGCACCTCAATTTCGCTTGCAGGGTTCTGTCCATGGGGCGCCCCTTTGCGCGGCGGTTGTCTCTGGCGATGGCAGGGGTGCAGTTCCCGCATCATCGGATTCGGGTGTCGGCTGGAATACGCGAAGATTTGCAGGTGTGGGATGCCTTCCTAGCTGATTTCAACGGCTGCACGGTACTGCAGTTGCCGGAGCTTTCTAATTTGGATCTGCATTTGTTTACGGATGCGGCGGGTAGTTCTGGGTTTGGGGCGTATTGCCAAGGGGCTTGGTGCACAGAGCCTTGGCCTAGTGACTGGGCGGTGTCCGGCTTGACCCGCAACATTACCTTTTTGGAGCTTTTTCACATAGTGGTCGCATTTTGGGTGTGGCCGGAGCGCCTGCGTGACTGGCGTGTAGTGGTTTGGTGCGATAACGCAGCGGTGGTGGAGGTCATCAACCGGAATGCCCCCAGGTGCCCGAGGGTAGCCGCCTTGATGAGGGTGTTCGTGCTGGCTTGTTTACGCCTGAATGTCACCGCCAGAGCGCGACATGTGCCGGGCGCCCAGAATTCCATTGCTGATGCTCTGTCTCGTTTTCAGTGGTTGCAGTTCACAGGCTGCTGGCTCCAGATGCGGAGGAGACGGCCTCGCTGGTGCCGGATCATCTTTGGAGGGTTGGGATCCTGACTTGATGGCGTTGCTGTCTGCGTCGGTGGCGCGCGGTACTTGGGCACTGTATCGGCGAGAATACTCCCAGGTGAGTGCGTTCGTCCGCTCGAGAGGTTGGATTAGGGAGAGGGTTCCTGATGGGCTGGTGAGCCAATTCGTGTTGTGGGCAAAGAAGGAGGGCTGGGCTAGATCGGCAGTCGTGGCTGCGGTGGCCCTGTTTTCCTTCTTCTGTAAGGCTGCTGGGTGGGGTAACCCTCGTGTATCATTCTTGGTCAAGCGCCTGTTGGCCGGGTGGGCCAGGGTGCACCCCAAGTCGCAAGACTGGCGACTTCCGGTCTCCCACGAACCTTTGCTCCAGATTTGCGAGGCGTTACCTCGGATCGCTGCCTCGAATTTCGAGTCTGTTTTGTTTCGCACACTCTTTGTGACGGCATTTTTTGGAGCATTCCGTGTGTGCGAGCTTGTGCCCAGGTCTGCAAGGAGGGGCACGTTCAGCAGGCTGGAATTCAAACATGTGACGGTGGAGGCGGCACAGGTGCACATATTCATTCCACATTCCAAAACGGACCAGATGGGTAAAGGGGGCTGGGTGATACTGAACGCTATCTTTCCCTTGCCATCCTGTCCGGTTCATGCCCTGCAGAGCTATCTGCATCGGCAGTCGGGGGTTCCGGGCTATTTCTTTATTCACGAGGACGGCAAGCCGGTAACGCAGTTTCAGTTTACAGCTGTGTTGCGCTTGGCTTTGCGGCTCCTGGGTTATGATGAGAGGAGTTATGCATCGCACTCTTTCAGAATCGGTGCGGCTACAAGTGCGGCTGCGGCGGGACTTGAGGGTCAGGTAATTCAGCGGATTGGCAGGTGGCGCTCGGGTGCGTACGAGGGGTACGTTCGCCTGTAGGTATCCCGAGCCGGGTTGCGGGTACTAGAGTGTAGCTGGTAGTTCAGCTCAGCTAGGGGGGGAGGGGGGGTACTAACATTTTCCTTCCTATTGCAGAATTGCCTGCTGGTGGCAGTCCGATTTGTCTCCTTTCAGATGGTTCGTGCTCCGGAGAGGGGTGGATCATCAGTCATTCCTTTGTCTATTGGGCCGAGCACAGGGCTTCAGTGCAGCCGTTAGGCATTCAACTCGGGCTGGTGGCATCCGGAATTCGGCTGTGTTGGATGGGACGACGCGGCATGCGATGGTGGCAACTCTTGGCCTTCGTTCAGGTGAAGATCGGACAGCGGCAGCGGCCAGTCGGGCTGCTGATCCACTTGGGTGGCAATGACTTGTCGAGCTGGTCATGCCGGCAGATTATCAGAACTGTTCAGAGGGACATCGGACTTGTGCGGGATTTACTTCCGGGAGTGGCCATTATTTGGTCTGACATCATTCCACGCCCCGCATGCTGACCACAGCAGCGGTGGTCTAGGGGCCTGGTCAAGATTAACAGGCAGATAGGGCGCTGGGTACAGCAAACTGGTGGGCTCCAGGTGTTGCACCCTCGGGCGGAGGTCAAGTGTGCGGGCTTGTATCGTTTGGATGGGGTTCACCTCGCCCCGGTGGGGCATGACCTGTTACTGAATGACTGGCAGGAAGCTTTGGAGGATTGGTGTTGGTCGCAGTTTTCTTTGGGGGGGACGGCACAAGGATAGGGGGGTCTACCTTGTGCCGGTGGCAGGGTAGCAAGCTGGTGCTTGCCGACCCAGGCAGGGGCATTTGAGGCTGATGCCACTTTGCAGAGGAGCGGCGTGCTCCTTAGGTTGGGAGAGACATCACTGTTGGGGTCTCTGCCCGGTGGAAGGCAACTGGAGCCAGCCTTTGCTAATAACACGACGAGGCGGGCGGAAGGGAGAATGGGGGGAGGATGATGCACCACCTTGCTATAAATGGCTGGTGGGGGGCATCATCCGGACCAGGGAGGGATGGGGGGGCAGTTGTTTGGAATTAAGAATGGTGAGTTGGCCCATGTTGGGCCGGTGTTGGAATACATTTAATAAAGCTGCAACCAAAGAATTGTTTTACCAAAATCCAGTATGTGCGTGTTTTGTGCAGGGGTAATGGGGGGGGGGGGGATGTGGTGGCATGGAGTTAGGTGCCAAAGCCCGGGGGGGGGGGGGAGAAGTGTGGGCAATTTGTGGTTATGCAAGGGATGGGCATCCGGATACCTTGGTTAGTTCCGCCACGCCGCAGGGCTGAGTCCCGAGGCCAGTATTGTAACCGGGTTCCCGGGGCCCGAGCCCTTGCTGGTAGTTGCGTGGGGTGGGGGGGGAGAAGGAGCCAGTGTTGTCAGCATCGGCCCCGCATCGGTGACGTGGGACGAGGTGATTGGTGCTGGCGGCTGGCAGGGAGCGGGGCGGCAAGGAAGCGTGGGAGATCGGTGGCGTGCGATCTCCCTCTTCCTGTCGGCCCGTCGTCAGAGTAAGGTGTCCCTTCCCACTCTCCAACGTACTCTTGTGGGGGGGGCGGGGAGTTAGTTTGGAGCTGTTTATGGCTGTGCATGGGGTAGCAAGCTGGCGCTCGCCGACCCGGCGGGGCATTTGAGGCTGATGCCGCTTTGCAGGGGAGCGGAGTGCTCCTTAGGTTGGGAGAGACATCACTGTTGGGGTCTCTGCCCGGTGGAAGGCAACTGGAGCCGGCCTTTGCTAATAACACGGCGAGGTGGGCGGTAGGAGGAATGGGGTGAGGATGATGCACCACCTTGCTATAAATGGCTGGTGGGGGGCATCATCCGGACCAGGGGGGGAGGGATGGGGGGGCAGTTGTTTGGAATTAAGAATGTTGAGTTAGCCCATGTTGGGCCGGTGTTGGAATACATTTAATAAAGCTGCGACCAAAGAATTGTTTTACCAAAATCCAGCGTGTGCGTGTTTTGTGCAGGGGTAATGGGGGGGGGGGGGTTGTGGTGGCATGGAGTTAGGTGCCAAAGCATGGGGGGGCGGAGAAGTGGGGGAAATTTGTGGTTATGCAAGGGATAGGCATCCGGATACCTCGGTTACACAAAAGTTGCATTAGGAGAGGTTTAGCAGATAAACTATTGGTCACACATTGGCAAGAAAAATCACATAAAACAACAGATCTTAAGTTCTTCGTAATAAAAAAAGTAAAGCAAAATTGGAGAGGAGGAGATTTAAATAAAACTATCATGCGTTTAGAACAAAAGTATATCTTTTTGCTTAATACTTTGGTCCCAGATGGACTTAATGCTGAAAGAGATCTATCGGTATTTTTATAATACTGGCTGATAAGTACATAATAGATAGGTACCATATATATTACAGTAAAGCACAGTTACTTACCTGTAACAGGTGATCTCTGGGAACAGCAGGAATAAGTCTTCACATATGGGTACGTCGGTACCGACGGAGCCTGCGCGGGAACGCTCCCCAGCGTCCAAAAAGAAAGCCTTTGGGAGCATCCCACACGCATGCGCGCTGCCTTCCCGCCCATTCACTTCCCTCTCATCAGTGGGGTTTGTAGCTGAGACAGAAGGAGGGAAGTAGACTAATTAGAGAGAGAGAGAGAGAGCACAACTCCTAGGAGAGGTGGGTGGGTTGTGAAGACTTATTCCTGCTGTTCCCAGAGATCACCTGTTACAGGTAAGTAACTGTGCTATCTCCAGGAACAAGCAGGAATGAGTCTTCACATATGTGGACTCCCAAGCTAGAGATGCCTAGAGGAGGTCCCAGCATGTTGCAAATCTAATAGATGGGCCATGCTATTTCCTAGAACCTCAGGCATCCAAGGGATGGAGGGTAGGAGTTGAATTAGAAGGGGTGTGCTGTGGAACAGCTTGACTAACAAGGCATCTAGAGGGGAGTCCTTGTGTAGATAATAAATGTTAGTAAAAATTGAATTTCAATTTTCTAATGTGGACCTCACTCAAAAGTATTGCGAAAGTATTTGTTGAGGGTAATATGGTCTGGTGCTAAGAGCCAGTACATTATCCCCAAAGAAATTACCTCACTGTGAAGTAGAAGAAAATAAATTTTGCAATACAGTGAGAGGTCAGAAGCCTTAATGGCTAGAACTAATCCCAGAAGAAATAACTGGGGGAGTTTAATGAGGTTGGACTTTGGATGAGAAGCAAAAGCTTCTGTAGGCCAAAGTTTGAAGCTCTTTGTCCTTGGAGCGGAATAAGGCTCTAGGAAAGAGAGGAGGTAAATCCTACTGGTTTGCAGAAAAAGGATGGGTCTTTAAGACCCCTCTATGGAAGTGAAAGAAAGAAACATTTGTAGTAGGCAGTGAAGCCTCCAATTTCTTGAAGATAGGTAATGTCTTCCCTAAGTGATGTCACTTAGGATAATGACTTTACATGGAGAGCTTCAGATGTACCATAACCGGAAGGTTACGGTAAAATAAGGTAGTTTCTAATTCCTATAGAAATTGGTTGTCCATTAAAACGCTATGGCATGCTGGAACAGCATTAATATGGACAGTAACAAATCTTTCAGAGTCAGATATCTATATCTATATCTATATCTATAGATATAGATATAGATATAGATATAGATATATCTTGTATATATATAGTGGCGGTCACGCCCCTACCAGGCGGTCGCCTAGTAGGGACGGGAAGCCATCTTGAATTCCTCTTTCCCAAGGATTGTAGTTGTGTATGAAGAGCAATGAACCAAGTGGTTATTTTAAAGCACACAGGAATTTTATTAGCATCCGTGTCAAATGGGTAACAAAATCTTCAAAGTAAATGTACACATTCAGGTCAAAGAAAAATACAGGATAATTCTTCTCCTCTTAAGGTAACACTTGTAACCAGTGTTGCAATAAAGCTATTTACACAAGCTTCTCTTCTTTCTAAGTCTTTCCTTACTCAGCCTTCATGCACACATTACAGTCCATCTCAGAACAAACTGAAGTTAGGTCACTTTCTTGGCCTGCAACTTCCATACTTTCAACTGAGCTGTAACTTGGCAATGCTTGTAAGCGTTCTGGCAGCTTATGCTTAATATTCTTTAGCAGATTAAACAGCCTATGCCACTGAATGACCCTTTCTCCTTTAGATAGGCTTTCACTGGGCTTTTCCTGTTCAGTGTCCCTGGCAAGCCCCTTACTCCTATTCTGGGTTTTCCTAGGCTTTAACCTCTCTTCTGAGTCAGAGCAAGTAACACAGGGTTCTGGCTTTATGGCTTTATCTCTCCTACCTTGGAGTCTGGTTGCAGCACCTTCCTGGCTGAGGCTTCTACGGCTTGGAACTCCCTCTGTCTCTGAGCTAGACAGGGACTCAGGGTAAGCTCTCCACTTCCCTTCCTGGGGCTTCTGCTGCCTGCAGACAGACCCTTCCTCAGGTGAGTCTAAGCACTCTTGCCTTCGCCTTCTTAAAGCCAACCTTTTCTCTTTCTCCCTGTTGCCAGTCAGCTTGGTCCTTTGCCTGGAACCTTCCCTGTAGCTTCCTGGACTGCAGTGCTGGCTGCTCTTGTCTCTGCTGCTGCTCACTTTGTAACTGCTTCTTTCCTGGTTGTTGGTTCTGCTGTGTTTGCTGCCTCTGCAGTTCCTTGCTTCTCTGCAGTTCCTGGCCTTTCTTCTGGGCTCTCTTGCCTCTCTGCTGCTTCTGGCCTTTCTGCTGTTTCTCCTAAGTTTGTTTGTTCTCTCAAACTTAAACGTTGAGCAGGGCAACTCCCTTCCTGACTCCACCCACTTGTACCTCCTACTCTTGCCTGAGGTTGTCATGGGGTCTGGGAGTGGCTTAAACCTAGCACTACTCTCTTGGTTTCTCTCAGGGTTTTTTCTATGCTGTCTGTGTTCTAGTGAACCCATCCCCCGAGAAGAAGAAAAAGTTCTTCTTTCTCCTTTATTTTCATGCTGGGCTGCCTCCTCCTCACCACAATATATATATATAAACACATATATATAAAGAGAGATTCACTTAATAACAAGAAGGGGTAAGACCTGCCTGAGAATATGGATAGAGAATCCCTTACTGGTTACACGTGGAAGAACCATGAAGGTTACATGGAAACCAGTGGAATGTTCCTAGTCAGAAGGAGAGGTCTAGATTTCTTTAAAAATTCTAGACTTTGAATAACCAGAAATGGAGACCTTCGTGAAGGGGTGCAGATAAGATCCTTAGTCTTAAGACAAGTCTGGATCCTTCTATAACTTCAGTGGAGAAAAAGACGCAATATAAGGGGATACCATGTTTGCCCCTCTATGAGGGCAATATGAGTATCATGCGTTCTTTGTTCAGCATAAGCTCCAATGAAGTATTGGGAATTAGAAGGAATGCACTAGACAAGGACCGACTGCAGTGAAAAGGAATGCATCCCTGTTGCAAGAGTTCCACTGGAGATGTGGAACAACTCAGGGAATTAAGCAATTATTTATGCTTTCACGTGGTCTAAGCCCTGGTTCATTTTCCTTTAAAGGAAATTTTAAAGAAGATGGTAAGAATAGGAAAAAAACAGTCATGTGGGAGCATGACTGGGCAAAGCCTTTTTAACCATCTGGAAGTTACCCACCAGGAATGGCTCTGATGCTCTCTGGCAAAGGCCCATAGTTGCAGAGCTTTTTTGTATAATTGCAGAGAGCATGTTATAGGTTGCTTAGGTGAGATTTGGCTGTTTAATTGCCAGTGTGCAACCTAATCTATTCTGTTGGTGCCAGAAAAAAATTGAAGATGGCTAAGAATAGTAGACAGGCCGGTTGCCTGCAAAGATAAATTGCCCAAGTAGGTTTTGAAACCTGTCTTGGAATTATTTGTTATTAAGGCAGCAGAAAAGTTAGGTCCCATAGATTGGAAAAGGACCGACAGACATAATTAGGCGTGGTAAAACTCAATTATGGTCCGAGAGCTGCCTTAAAAGAAAATATTTGAGAAGATTGCAAAGGGGAAGAAAACTCTGTATGGGAACTACTTACTGGAGTAGGTATTGAAAATCCTATGAGCTTAAAAAGTAAGCCCTCCAGTTGAATAGTATCACTCTTAGACAGAATGTCTTGACTAAGAGGGAGTATCACTCTTAGACAGAATGTCTTGACTAAGAGGGATAGAAAGTAATACAGAGTTGTGAAGACTTACAATTTGGTAAGCCTCTGAAACAGGTAAAGCCCCCCTGCAGTCAAAAGTATGAGATATCCTTGTACAGGAAAACTGTCAAGGTGAAGGGCATAGCCTACCTTGTCGTTAGTTGTTACTCCTCCTTTTCCTTCAAAAAGGGGAGTAGAAACCTGTTACCTGTAGGGCATAATTATCCTCAATAGCTCTAGGAGCTAAAAGAATGGATTTCTCTTGCAGCAAGAAATTCATGCCTAGAGTCGAGGATTGAGTCAGTGTATCACTGATCTCTCAGTAAGGATGATTCTGTTGATAAGAAGTAGGTTAGCGGTTCTGAACCTCAAACAGGAAAAAGAGATTTAATGAATAAAATATCAGAAACCCTACGACTGCTGGGTTTGCTGAGCCTGTTGAGGTTTTGGTTTTCTTAGCCTGGTATGATGTTGCCCTTCTTTGGAAACATCTGCATGATGGGTAGAAGATGAATAAAACTTTTTCCCCTTAGGGGGATAAAGTTTGTTAGGAGATTTTTTACTAGCTGGGATAGAGGAAAGTTTTGACAATCCTCTGAAAGCAACAATATCAGTGTTTAACTGATTAGCTTGGAATAAAGCATCCTTGCTAAAGAGATTTTCACCAGTAGAAGGAGTATTTCCCAGCCTTTCTTGTACCCATTTGTCCAAGTCTGAAGCTTGGAGCCAGGCCATGCGTCGTGCCCCTATGGCTATAGCAGAGGTTCTGCTAATAGACTCAAAACAGTCCAGGGAAGCACGATTAAGGAACTTAGAGACATTTTGAGCATGACTGACTAATAAGAAATAGTCTGCTCTTTTACGTTCTTGAAGAAAAGGGTTCAAAAGCTTTAAGTTCTTTGTGACCTCTTCAAGAGATAATCCCATATAGAAAATATATGAAAGCATGGATGCCTGGAAGCATTGACGTCCAAAGGCATCTAAAGTCCTAGACTCACGACCTGGCGGATAAGAGGAGTGCTTCTTTGCACTCTTAATATGCCTCATTGCTGATTCTACAACAATAGAATGATGAGGAAGTTGAGTCTTTTGAAAACCTGGAGAAGGTGGCACCTTGTACATAGTGTCAAGTGTCTTAGAATGTGGGGATACCGTTAAAGGAGTTTCCCACATTCTTAATAGTAGATCCTGCAAGATCTGATGCAAAGGAAGCATGATCACCTCCTTTGGAATGCAGGGGAATTGCAGAGTCTCTGAATCCTCTGGTATCGATTCTTTAGCAGGTATAGAAATGGCAAGTAACTCTGCCATATCAAGCAGAAAAGCTTGAAAAGAAATCTCTCCTGCGGAGAACCTCCTAAAATGAGGGGTAAAGGCTAGAATTGTTGAAAATTCCGCCTTGGTACCGATGGATTCATCCCAGTCATTGGGATCGGAAGACTTGAAAGGATGAAGCATCGTATTTTCTTTAAAGCGATGTCTTCGGTACCGCCCGAGGTCGATACCGAGACGAGTCGGTACCGAGTCCTCCATACGAGAGAGCGATTCCAGGCTTGGCATCGAAGGAAGCGAGTCTGTCGAAGCAAGATTGGATGGTACCGACACCGATGCCGATACCGATACCGGTGCCGATACCAATACTCGAGGAACGGTCTGCAGCAACTCTAGCGGTACCGAAGTAGCTGAGAGCGCTAGGCTATGTTCATCGGTGAGGAGTGTTTCATCCATCACCATAGCCGATGCCAGGGTGTCGGTACCGCTCGAAGCGGCCACAACCACCGAGCATGGCCCAGGTATGTTCATCGAGGTAAGAAGCCCCGTTAATGCTTTGGAGCCCAAAGACTCCCGCCGGGGCTTTATTGCCAAAATGTCCTCGAGGGCAACGCCAGAGGCATCTTGATGCTTAGAAGGAGATCTACCACTCGAGGACTGGCTAGTCTTTACAGACTTTTGCTTGGTTACTTGATCCTGTGAAAAGCACAGTTACTTACCTGTAACAGGTGATCTCTGGGAACAGCAGGAATTAGTCCTCACATATGGGTACGTCGGTACCGACGGAGCCCGTGCGGGAAAGCTCCCCAGCTTCTTAGAATAGAAGCTTTTGGGACCTCCCACTGCACATGCGCACTGCCTTCCCGCCTTCCTGAACAGCTCTCCTCAGTTTCGAGTTTATAGCTGAGTCAACAGAGAGAGGACAGGAAGATAGATAGACAAAAGATACAACTCCTAGGGGAGGTGGGTGGGTTGTGAGGACTAATTCCTGCTGTTCCCAGAGATCACCTGTTACAGGTAAGTAACTGTGCTATCTCCAGGAACAAGCAGGAATAAGTCCTCACATATGGGGACTCCCTAGCTTAGATGCATGGGATCCCCTGTAAAGGTTCGCCATCTTCGTATGGATCTCAGGCATCCATTCTGGGAAGGTGGGCAGGAGTTGTTTAGGAATGGAACAGGTGCTTGAGGACAGCCTGGCCAAACAAGGCATCCCGGCGGGAGTCCTTGTCCAAACAGTAATGGGCTGTGAAGGTATGAACCGAGGCCCAGGTAGCGGCTCGACAGATCTGATCTATGGAAACAGAGTGCAGATGAGCCATAGAAGTTGCCATGGCCCTCACATTGTGAGCAGTGACATGGCCTTCCAGAGAAATGTTTTTGCTCTGGTAAGCAAAAGAAATACACTGAGCAATCCAATTGGAAAGTGTACGCTTGGAGACTGGAAGTCCCAAATGGGAAGGATCAAAGGCCACAAAAAGTTGAGAAGACTTTCGATGTGGCTGAGTCCTATTAAGGTAAAAAGCGAGAGCTCTTTTACAATCCAGAGTATGAAGGTTCCTCTCTGCATTGGATGCATGAGGAGCTGGAAAAAAGACAGGTAGATATACCTCTTGATTAAGATGAAAAGGCGAGACCACTTTAGGCATAAAGTGGGGATTCGTCCTAAGGACCACCTTATCATGATGAAATCTTGTGTAAGGTGGATTAGCCACTAAAGCCTGCAGCTCACTGATGCGGCGAGCCGAAGTGACTGCAATGAGGAAGATGACCTTCCAGGAAAGAAATTTCAAGGAGGTGGAAAACATTGGCTCAAAAGGTGGCTTCATAAGTTGACCGAGCACTAGATTCAAATCCCATGCGACCGGGGGTGGTCTGATGGGAGGTTTAGTGAGAGTCAGGCCTCTCATGAATCTTGCAACAAGAGGATGAGAGGAGATAGGTTGTCCATTTATATGTTTCAAGGATGCTGCAATAGCACTTAAATGGACTCTTACCGAATTCGTCTTGAGGCCTGCATTGGATAGATGCAGGAGATAATCAAGAAGAGAATTCAAAGGAAGTGCCAGAGGGTCAAGACCCTGCTGAGCACACCAAATGGAAAAACGTTTCCATTTGAAAGCATAGGAACACCTGGTAGAGGGTTTCCTAGAGGCAGAAAGGATATCTTTCACTGGTTGGGAAAGATGAAAGTCTTGAAGGCTTAAGCCTTCAGTAACCAAGCACTGAGGTGAAGGGATTTGGGGTTTGGGTGCCACAAAGTCCCCTCCTCCTGAGACAGGAGGTCTGGCGCAGCTCCCAGATCCAAGTAGGATCCCTGGGAGAGCTGTAGAAGTAGAGGGAACCACACTTGGCGTGGCCAGCGTGGAGCTATGAGGATCATAGTTCCATGATCCCTCTGGAGTTTGAACAGAGTCTTGGGAATCAAAGGAATGGGTGGAAAGGCATATAGGAATGCCTGATTCCAATTCAGGAGAAAGGCGTCCGTAGCCTGAGCTCCCTGACACGGAGTTCTGGAACAGAACCGGGGAAGTTTGGCATTCCACGGACTTGCAAAGAGGTCTATGTCCGGGGTCCCCCATTCCTGAAAGATTCGGTTTATTTGGTCCAAATGTAGGGACCATTCGTGTGGCAGCAGAACTCGACTGAGCCTGTCTGCCCGAGAGTTTTGAACTCCTGGGAGATACACTGCTAGCAGGTGAATCTGATGCTCTCTGGCGAAGGCCCATAGTCTTAGAGCTTCGTTGCAAAGCGACAGAGAGCCCGTCCCTCCTTGTTTGTTTATGTAAAACATGGCCACCTGATTGTCCGTCTGAACTAGGACAGTGAGGTTGGCTAGGAGGGAGTGGAAGACCTTGAGGGCAAGGTAAATTGCTCGCAGTTCCAGAAGATTGATATGAAGGGTGGTCTCCTGTAGAGACCAAGTGCCCTGAGTGGAGAGAGTTTGCAGATGGGCTCCCCACCCTGTTTGGGAGGCATCTGTTGTGAGGGTTGCTTGGGGTAGCAATGGTTGAAATGGAGCCCCCAACAACAGATTCTTGGTGGAAGTCCACCAGTGGAGGGACCAAAACAGACGATCGGAGGTTTGTAATTGGTCTGAGAGCGCTCCTGACGCCTGAGTCCACTGAGTGGCCAGGGTCCATTGAGCTGCTCTCATATGAAGACGAGCATAGGGCACCACATGCACTGTGGAGGCCATATGACCCAGTAGGCGTAGCATTTCCCTGGCTGTCAAGTGAGTGCTGGACTGAGCTTGGGAGGCCAAACTCAGGAGGCGCTGGCCTCGAACATGTGGAAGGTAGGCCCTTGCAGTGATGGTGTCCAACTGGGCCCCTATGAATTCTAGAGATTGAGTAGGGATGAGTTGGGACTTGGGAAGGTTTACTACCAGTCCCAGATACTGCAAAAGGCTCCTTGTGTGGTCCAGGGAAATCTGGGCCTGTGACTGAGTTGGAGCTCGGATGAGCCAGTCGTCCAGATATGGGAAGACAAAGATTCCCATGCCTCTTAGAAATGCGGCTACGACTGCCATGCATTTTGTGAATACTCTTGGAGCAGAGGCTAGACCGAAGGGGAGTACTCTGTATTGGAAATGTTTTCCCTGAAACAGAAAGCGAAGATACTTTCTGTGGGATGGATGGATGAGTATATGTGTATACGCATCCTGTAGGTCTAGAGAACAAAGCCAGTCCTGACCCTGGAGGTAAGGAAGGAGAATGCCGAGAGACAGCATTTTGAATTTCTCCTTGAATAGAGAAATTTGTTCAAGTCTCTCAGATCTAGGATTGGTCTGAATCCCCCTGTCTTCTTTGGAATGAGAAAATAAGGGGAGTAGAAACCGGACCCTTGTTGAGGAAGAGGAACCTCTTCTATGGCCCCTTGGGCAAGAAGAGAGGAAACCTCTTGACCCAACAGGGTTAGGAGAGATGGGGGAGAATTGAATGGTCTCACCATATGATGGGGAGGAAGGCTGGAGAAATGAAGTTTGTAACCCTCTCGAATGATAGAGAGGGTCCATTGTTCTGTTGTGATTTGTTCCCATCTGGGAGCAAAGTGAACCAACCTTCCGGGTATGGTGAGAGGTTCTGGTTGTGTTAGAACCAGAAGTGGCAAGTTCCCTAGGAGCAAGTCAAAACCCCTGAGGGGTTGGAGCCTGCTGAGCTACAGTAGCTGCTGCAGGCTTAGCTCGTGCTTGTTTGGATTGCTGACGCTTAGCAGTATAGCGAGGTTGAGAAGACTGCTGGCCAGTATTTGAAGCAACTCTGGCCTTCTTATAGTAAGGCCTTTTAAAAGACTTTTTCTTAGTAGGAATTGAAGTGGACTTTGAAAGTCTTTCCAAGGTGGCATTTTCAGCATCCATCTGGGTGGCTTTGATTTGCCACTCTTCCCCAAATAAGTTCTCACCTGTACAGGGCAGATTCCGTAAGCCATCTAGAACCCAAGGTTCCAGATCAGAGGCCTGGAGCCAAGCAAGACGTCGGGCTGCAATAGCAATGCCCGAAGCCCTACTGGCTCCCTCAAAGGAATCATATGCTGCCCTATTAGAGAACTTAGAAACCTCTAAGAGTTGTTTCACTAGGGAAAGGAATCCCTGCTTTTTATCCTCAGGGATAAAGGGGGCAAAATGCCGCACCTTTTTGGCAAGTTCCTCCAGGAACATGCCCATATAGAGACTGTAGGAATTAATCCTGGCTATAAGCATACTAGCCTGGAAAATTTTCCTACCAAAAGAGTCCAAAGTCTTACATTCCCGTCCTGGAGGGGTGGAAGAGTGCCTTTTGGTACTCCTAATCTTCTTCATTGCAGACTTCACCACAATAGAGTGGTGGGGCAATTGAGTCTTTTGGAAACCAGGAGAAGGAGGGACCCTATACATGGTGTCCAACCTACGGGAATAAGGAGACAAAGTCAAAGGATTTTCCCAGAAATCCATCAGTTGTTCTTGAAGGATTTCATGGATAGGCAGGGTAACTGCCTCCTTAGGGGCCTTTGAGTATCCCAAAATATCCAGTTTTTTGGATCTGGGTTCCTTTTCAGAGGATGTGGTAATAGAAAGGGCTGTAGCCATATCTAAAACAAAGTCCTGGAAGGACAAATCCTCTGGAGGGGACATTCTCCTTTTAGGAGAAGAGGGCTCCTCAGGTAAGTTGAGTGAAAACTCAGCAGAATCATCAGAGGAGTGAAAATCCTCAGAGGAATCGGTGCTTTCCTCTAACGCACGATACGCGTACCGATCGGTATCGATATCGGGCGTATCGGGTATGGAACCGGTATGGAGCGAAAGCCCATACGGTACCGACTTGCGTTTAGAGGTGGACGGCCTCGATACCGGCATGGCGGACGATACCGGTATCGGGCCCGGAACCGCTGAAAGCGGAACCGATGGCGTTGCAGCTTTAATGAAAGCCATGACGGCCTGCTGCATGGACTGTACAGTATCGCCCATGGACGCCATAGCTGCCTGGATGTCGGTACCGGAGTGACCCGGTACCCCAGAGCAGGCTAACAGGTGATCTGTCGAGGCCGTAGCATCGATATCAACCTGAGACCCCTGAATTGGCGTTTTTGGAAGTTGGACTTCCCGCCGGGGTTGTTTGGCTGGGGCAGGGTCCTCAAGTTCTAAGCTAAGAGCCTCTCGATGCTTTGAAGGAGATTTGCTCTTTGAGGACTTGCCCACAGAAGGTTTGGTTACCTGAGATCCATCCGGAGAAGAAGACCTGGATGACTGTGATGCTGTGTTCTCTGAAGCAAACAGCACATGGAATTTGTTGGCCCGGTTCTGCAGCCCACGTTTAGACATGTGGGAGCAAGATGGGCAGTCCGGTATGGAATGGTCAGGCCCCAAACATTTCAGACACCAGTCATGGGTGTCTGTGACTGAAATAACAGCATTACATTTGGTACACTTCTTAAATCCAGGGGCTGGCTTCTCCATGAGGAGAAATTGAGTAGGCCGAGAGGCCTCTCTGAAGTGACCAAACAGCTAAACAATAAGAAAAAAGAATTATAATTTTTTAAAGAAAGAAAGAAAAGACCGGCGATACCGGTATCGGTATGGGGAAGGCAGGTACGCGGTCTAAAGAAACAAATAAAATAACAATTTCTTCAGCGGTGACAGGAACACGACCTGCTGGCTCCGCGGAAAAAGAGAAACTGAGGAGAGCTGTTCAGGAAGGCGGGAAGGCAGTGCGCATGTGCAGTGGGAGGTCCCAAAAGCTTCTATTCTAAGAAGCTGGGGAGCTTTCCCGCACGGGCTCCGTCGGTACCGACGTACCCATATGTGAGGACTTATTCCTGCTTGTTCCTGGAGATAAGAAGATATTCTGGCTGGTGACATCGAGTCCGATGTGAACCGGGTATCGAGTTGTGCTCGATCCTGAAGACTTCTTCTGTTTGAGCTCCAGCAGGAGAGACACTCCAGTGGGCAATGGTCAGGACCTAAACATTTTAGACACCAAGTATGAGTGTCTAAAACCAAGTATGAGTGTCTGTACCGCCACACTTTGAGCATTTCTTAAGGATAGTGGCTGGCTTTTCCATAATGGAAGAATAGAGGCCTAGTGGCCTAGAAACCGTCAGGCACTAAACAGGAAAAAATTCCTAGAGAAAAGAAGAAATTCTTTTAGTAAAAAGAAAGAAAAGCACCGGCGGTACCGGTGGCGTCGAGGGAAGGCAGACGCGACCACAAAAAACTAAGAATAAAAAGAAGAATTTTCTGCGGTGAAAGGAATACGTCCTGCCGGCTCCGCGGAAAACGAAAAACTGATGAGAGGGAAGTGAATGGGTGGGAAGGCAGCGCGCATGCATGTGGGATGCTCCCAAAGGCTTTCTTTTTGGACGCTAGGGAGCGTTCCCATGCAGGCTCCATCGGTACCAACGTACCCATATGTGAAGACTCATTCCTGCTTGTTCCTGGAGATTACCCTATAATTTATAAGTAACATCAGTGCTTTCAAAAAAACACAGTCATACTTGTCCAACATTATAGAATTATGGAAACAATTTATATAATCATAGTATTCCAAAAAAAGGGAGGCTCCTTGTTTTGTACACAGCATAGTATAGGTAGGTTTATTATATATATTGTATACAAACATGCATTTCCTTAGCCTCAAATATTTCATTTCAAAACTCCTGAGAGTATCTATATTATGGTAATGCAATGTGTGCCTTCGAGTCAGTCCTGACTCCTGGCGACCCAGAAGCTCCTGGGTTTTCTTGGCAGTGTCGTATTTGAGACTGATTTTATAGAGTGCAATAGTTTGTGTCCATAAGGTTTATTTGCAGCAGAATGAGTTATAATGTAATTTAAAATAGATAACACGGTAGTGGCATTAATTTAAAATTAGACATTCAGTTTTACAGTAATTCCAATAATCTCAATAACTAATATTAATATAGTTTATAAATAAACTACTCTTACTGGAATAGTTTGTGCACAAAAAGTTTAATTGCAGCAGAATGAGTAACAATGTAGTTTTAAAATAGATAGTACGGTAGTGGCATTAATTAAAAATTAGATATTCCACTTCACAGCAACTGAGGCAATCTTAATAAGTAATACTAATATAGTTTATAAATAAACAACTCTAACTGTATAACATATACTTGACATTGTATAACGATGTTCCCAGTGGTTTAGGTCAATATCGCAGATCGCACAAAAATGATAGTAAACGCATAACGAATGGTACATGATATGTTGTAAAACAAGAAATCAGATAATACTATGATGTAATTTTCCCGCGCTTGAAAGCACTTTGAAGAGTGCATGAGTCGGCGTCTAAGAAAAATATGCTGCCAGGTAAAATGTGACGTCAGCTTCCCGCATTTTGGGAGCCTTTTGAAGGGCGCATGAGTCGGCGTCTAAAAGAAAAAGTGAATTTCAGTTAGTAGTGAGGGCTCATGATTGAGGCAATGCGGCATAGCGAAAGAAGTGCTGCAAAGCCCTCTTTGCTAAAAATAATACAAATACGAGTTCAATTTTTAACTTCCTTTCATTCGTTATAGATAGTATGATTTCATTTCTACTTAATATTAGAGATACAAAGGTGTCATCAAGGTTGATCGAGATATTTGTAAAGTCAGTTTTCTGCGTCTTAAATACTTCTTGAAGAGCGCATGGGTTGGCGCCTAATGGAAGAAGATTAATTCAGTAGAAGTGAGTGCTCGGTTTCTAAGGCAATGCGTTATAATAATAGTCATGCTGCAAAGATAACTGGATATTGACTTGTACAGCAATCCGCTTTGCTATATCACAAATATGAAGGCTATTTGAACGGCACGGCACAGTTCTATGTATGACGATCCTTTTAAAGTTTTATATTTTAGCTCAGTAATGGAGCTTAGATATACTGTATCATGGGTGGATTAATAGATAAATCAATGTATAAACATTATAACGTATATAAGCGTCACACAGGAAGGTTGTTTCTAAGAGACACAAAGTTAATAACTTTACACGGCAAAATTCCTGCTGTTCACCTTTGCAAATTCTATAGTTACTAGTACTTGTTGTACATGTGGATTAGCAGTAGGGTCAATAATTCCCCCCTTTTCTTCATCAATTAGATTAAAAAAGAGTAGTTACTCACCTGTAACAGATGTTCTCCAGGAGCAGCAGGAATCAGTCCTCACATATGGGTGACTCCCTAGCTCTGGGCTACCGAGGAACCCAGGCTGAACAAGAGAACTCCCTCTAGTCTCAGCAGTAAAGAAAGGCTTTTCAAGGACACAACCTCCACCGGTAGCCCAACAGAGGGCAGGAGGGCAAGAGTTGCATAAACCTCAAAGAGATTCCGGAGTACTGCTTGGCCAAAAGCACTGTCCCTATGGGACTCCCTCTCCAGACAGTAATGGGCCGCAAAAGTCTGGCTTGAAGACCAAGTTGCAGCCCTGCAGATGTCTACCAAGGGCACAGAGCGGAGATGAGCCACTGAGACAGCCATCGCCCTGACACGGTGGGCTGTAACCCGACCCTGCAAAGGAAGGTCAGCTGCCTTGTAAGCCCAGGTGATACAGTCAGCCACCCAGATGGACAAGGTACGCTTGGACACAGCCAACCCCAACTAATTAGGGTCAAAGGATACGAAGAGCTGAGTAGCCCTTCTATGCCCCTGCGTACGGTCAAGGTAGAAGGATAAGGCCCTCCTACAGTCCAGGGTATGCAGAACTGCTTCAGCCTGGCTTGCATGAGGCCTAGGGAAGAATGTTGGAAGAACCACCTCCTGGTTAAGGTGAAAGGAGGAGACAACCTTTGGGAGGAACTTTGGATGAGTCCTGAGGACTACCCTGTTCCTATAAATCCTGGTGTAAGGCCTATCACAGACCAGGGCCTGAAGCTCACTCACTCGCCTAGCCGAGGTAAGGGCTATCAGGAAAAGAGTCTTCCAGGATAGGAAGCACAGTGGACAAGTACCCATCGGCTCAAAAGGTGGGCGAGTCAGTTGCTGCAAGACCACATTTAACTCCCACTCACGGGCAGGAGGACAGATTGGAGGCTTGAGCAAAAGCAAGTCCCTGAGAAAGCACGACACCAAAGGGTGAACCGACAGAGAATGTCCTTCCACCAGTGAGTGGTGAGCTGCTAGAGCTGAGAGGTGGACCCGAACAGAATTGGACTTAAGTCCCTGATTTGAGAAGTGCAGTAAGTACTGAAGCACCACTGGTATAGTACAGGAGAAAGGATCCTCTGAACGTAGCTGACACCACACAGAAAACCGTTTCCATTTGAGAGCATAGGTTTTCCTAGTGGACTGTTTCCTAGAGGCTAAGACAACCTCCTCAACTTCCTGAGGTAGGCCCCAGGGAGCCAAAACTACCCTTGCAGCCTCCAGGCCATCAAATTGAGAGGTTTGAGATTGGGGTGTAGAAGGGAAGGTCGGGTTGCAACCCCAGAGGCAGTGGGGGATCCACCACCAGTTGAAGCAGAAGTGGAAACCAAGGCTGTCTCGGCCATCTGGGAGCCACCAGCAGGACCGAGGCCTTGTCCTGAAGAATCTTGAAGAGAGTTCAGGCCACCAAGGGCGTGGGAGGAAACGCATACAGGAGGCCCTGAGACCATGGAATCAGAAAAGCATCTGTTGCCAGCCGCAGAGGATGCGGTTGCCTGGAACAGAACTTTGGCAGCTGTTTGTTCAGTGGACTGGCAAAGAGATCTATCCAAGGGAGACCCCATTTTAGGAAGATCTTCTGCACTACTAAAGGATGCAGTTGCCACTCGTGGGGCTGTAGAATCCTGCTCAACTTGTCGGCTAGGTAGCTGTCCTGGCCTGGAAGGTACACAGCCTTGAGGAGCATGTTGTGCTTGAGGGCAAATGAACAAAGGTCCTGAGTCTCCCGACAGAGGAGTCTGGACCCAGTCCCGCCCTGTTTGTTCACATAAAACATGGCTACTTGATTGTCTGTCTGAACCAAGACAGATTGATGAGCCAGGGTAGTAGAGAAAGCTTTGAGTGCTAATCGAATAGCTCTGAGCTCTAGAAGATTGATCTGCTGTGCAGCCTCCCAGGGAGACCACAGGCCCTGGGTGCACTTGTGTAGACAATGAGCTCCCCAGCCCTGCAGGGAGGCGTCTGTGGTAAGTACCACTGTGTACCCAGGAATTTGAAAGGGCACCCCTTTTAGCAGATTGGGTGGGTGCAACCACCAGCTGAGGGAGTTCAGAAATTGTCTGGACACCCTTATCCTGTCCCTGAGGCTGCCTGTGGCTTGGGACCACTGAGTCCGAAGGCACCACTGTGCAGGCCTCATATGGAGCCTGGCATTGGGGGTCACATGTACTGTCGAAGCCATGTGGCCAAGAAGCCTCAGGCAGAGTCTGGCGGAGACCAGTGGCCTGTTGAGAAACAGTCTTTGTGCTCTGTCCTCTGGCAAGAAAGCCTTTGCCAGCAGAGAGTCCAGCCTTGCTCCTATGAACTTTAAGTTCTGGGAGGGGAGCAAAGTGGACTTTGCGAAGTTGATTACAAACCCCAGACTTTGAAGAAGAGCAATAGTTGTGAGGGTGGCTTGTCTGGCCTCCTGGCACGTCTGACCCCTGATGAGCCAGTCGTCCAGATAGGGGAAGACAAAGATTCCCTGATTTCTCAGGTAGGCCGCACCACTGCCAGGCATTTGGTAAAGACCCTGGGAGCGGAGGTGAGGGCAAAAGGCAGTACCCTGTACTGATAATGGTTTCCTCCAACAATGAACCTGAGGTACTTTCTGTGGTCTGGATGAATGAGAATGTGAGTGTACGCATCCTTTAGATCTAAGGAGCCTAGCCAATCTCCCTGCTGGAGGTAGGGCCGAAGTGTTCCAAGAGTTCGCATCTTGAACTTTTCCTTCTCTAGGAACTTGTTGAGGTTCCTGAGGTCCAGAATGGGTCGAAGGCCAACGTTTCTTTTGTGCACCAGGAAATACCTGGAGTAGAATCCGTGACCTTGCAAATGGGGAGGCACAGGCTCTACTGCCCTGTCCACCAACAGACCTTGAAGCTCTTAAAGGAGAAGGTCTGTGTGCAGGGGAGGCCTTGGAGGTTCCCCTGGAAAGTATGGCGGAGGCAGTTGGTGAAAATGCAGTGCATAGCCCCTGTGGACTATGTTCAACACCCAACTGTCCCCCGTGATATGGGGTCACTGGTGGGCAAAGAGGGCGAGGCGACCTCCTGTGCAGGGTTGGGATATCAGGGACGGAGAGGCTATGCTCAAGGAGTCAAAAAACCCCACCCTGCTGAGTGGGAGCAGGGGCCGGAGGCTTGGGGGTCCTCTGCCTACGGGGCCCATTATCCTGCCCCTTGGCTTGCTGACCCTGGGGTGCAGCTTGGGCAGCCTGATACTGAGGGTACTGTTTGTAGGTAGTGCCCTTCCTCGGGTAAAAGGGCTTTTTACCCGAGCCCTTCTTCTTATGAGAAGGGGCAGAGGTCTTCCTAGACAGCCGTGTCCTTGTAAGCTGCTCGGTTTCGAGCAGAGCGGTCTTCTCGGTCATGGGCTTCCCAAAAAGGTTCTCACCTCAGCAAGGGACATCGACCAACTTGTCCTGAACCCATGGCTCGAGGTCCGATGACTGCAGCCATGCCTGGCGTCGAGCCGCGATGCCGGCTGCCGCAACTCGGGCCGAAGCCTCGAAGCCATCGTAGACGGCGTGGGACATGAACTTCAAGCAATCCCGAATCCCCGAGGACAAGGACTTGAATCTCTGCAAGGGTTCCCCGGAGAGACGAGCAGACAACCCGGCCAACTCCTTGGCCAGGTCCCGCAAGTACATGCCCATGTACAGCTGGTAAGACTGGACACGGCAAGCAAGCATCGAGCCCTGGAAGCACTTTCTACCGACGCCATCGAGGTTCAGGGCCTCCCTGCCGGGGGGCACCGCAGAGTGCATCTTCTGACTATTCAGGTGATGCATGGCCGATTCCACAACCATGGAATGGTGTGGTAGCTGTGCCTTCTGAAAGCCCGGGCTCTTCCGGAGTCAATAGATTGAATCGACTCGCTTGCTGAGAGCCGAGGCCGGTGCCTCCCACATTCGGAAGAGGAGCCGTTCCAGCATCGGAGGAACTGGGACAGTAAAGGCCTCCTTCGGAGGAGAGTCATACTGCAGTGCCTCGAGCTCTTCAGCTCGAGGCTCTTCCTCGGGGTCCGCCGGAATAGCCAAGGCAGTGGCCATATCCCGGACAAACTCCGAGAACTGGGTATCCTCCGCAGGGGATCTACTCCGGGGCTCAGACTGCGGTGAGTCCGACGGGACGCACCGAGTCTTGAACGTATCGGGGGACTACTCATCCTCTGTCTCCCAGGCAGACTCGTCCAACGAGGAGTCAGGGTCCGACCCCGCGGGGCCCTGGAGCACCCAGCCCGATGCCGGAGGCACCGGCATCGACGCCTCGGTCCCGAACGGGAGGTCGAGGGAGACCTCGACCGAGGTCGACTTCGAGCCATGATGGACTCGAGTATCGGCTCGGTCTCCGGTGTCTACTTCGATGTCGATGTCCCGGTGGTCTGCTCTTCAAGGTTGTCATCCTGAGATTCAGTTCGGGAGACGCAGCAGCCACCGACTTGGGCCCCGGCGGCGCCGGGCCCGTCGTCAGCTCTCTGGGAGGAAAGTCCTTGAGGACCACAGGGGTTACGTGTCCAGCAGACTCCAGCTCCAAGCGAGGAACTTTGGCAGGCTTCTCTTGTTCCACGGGCCCGGGGCGACGGTCGGGGGTCTTAGACATTGCCCTCGAGGAGCCAGGGACCTCCTCCGACGCCGCTGCCCTCACGAGTCGCTTCTTCCTCTTGCGTTCCCGGTCGGGGGACCCCCTGTCCGAGGAGCTTCGACAGCGCTCGGGATCCGAATCCCGAGATGTCAAGGCCTCAGACGAGGTCCGGGCCGGCCGGAGGCTGAGTCTGAGAAAAGTCTTTCTTTCTGCTGCTGATGACTTCGGAGTGCCTTGGAAGACATCTTCCCACATGGTCCACACGTCTTAGGGTCGTGATCAGGACCGAGGCACCAAAGGCAGCAGTCATGTGTGTCGGTGAGAGACATTAACTTCTTACACCGATCACACTTCTTGAAACCGCTGGAAGCCATCGGGGAAAAAAGAGTCCCCGCGAGGTCAAAGGACCGGCCTTCCAGGGAAAAATCAAAAAAGGGCGCGAACGCCAGCCATGAAGGGCAAAAACCGAAAAAGAAGAATCAGGCTCGATACCGGTGTACCGAACATGGCGGGAGGGGAACCAGCATCGAACCGGGAAGAAAAAATAGCGAGAATCGCTGAAAAAAATCAAACTTTTATCCAGGATGACTGGACACACATCCGGTGGGCTTCTCGGAAAAAGAGAGACTGAGGTAAGATGGCACCTTTAGGCAGGAAGTGAACAGCGCATGTGTGCCTGCATTCCCAAAGGCTTTCATAGAAAGCTGGGGAAATGCTCTGCTGGGGCTTCATCGGCGCCGATGACACCCATATGGGAGGACTGACTTCCTGCTTGGTCCTGGAGAATGAACATTACTTATTTTTCATTTTATAGTTTTTATCGGTTAACATGAAGATATATGAAGATGTATAAGAGAACACATTGAGGTTTGGTGCCCTTCAGTGCATTTTTATATGTGATTTTATATGTTGTGGTCACTTCACTCCTGCTTCCGTTTTGGATTTTTGTTTTTTGCTTTTTGTTTTAGCTTTTTATGTTTGGCTGGTTCATTGTTTTTATTTTCAAAAGTTTTAATTTTTTAGCACATAAAAATTGTGCACAATCGGCACAATCATCTAAAAGAAATTGGCACAGTTATCCATAAGATATTTGCGAATATTGAATTTACAGCCAAGAGAGGTATTCGTACCATTTTTACTTTTTAATGTGTTTTTAAGATGTTGTCTCATCATCAATTTAAAGTTTTTTATTTGATACTACATATTTTAATGTATTTATTGGTTTGTTATGGTTGTATTTATTCATTTGATTCATCATAGAGCAATTTATATGTGCATATATTATTATTTTATATGATTTCCCTTTCCTCTTTTACACAATTGAATAATTTATTGTTCATTATTTGTTTTTAATGAACTTTTTAAATAGTTATTTATATGTGATTCAATTATATTTGTTTTATAATTTTAGTATGCCAATACCCCTGATGAAGGTGTGACGAAACACGGCCTGTGTTGGGTCTTTGGCACGCAATCTCATTTAAGTATAAAACAAAACATTTTTTGAGCTTTTCCTTCCTTGAGTTACGTTTTTGGACTTGGACCCATATGTGAGGACTACATTCCTGCTTGTTCCTGGAGATTATGATGTAGGGGCAAACAGCAGAAAAATCAACAATACACAAAATTGCTATATGAATACAACCATAGATTTTTAAACTTTTTTAATATCTAAGGAACTTTAAAAATCTTTGAGGAAAAAGACCTTAGAGAAGTATTCCTCCAGTAGTTGAATAATGGGTACACTTAGCACTCCATCATGGGTTCAAAGGACATCAGATGCTCACTATGGAGACTTATTGCTTGGTCTTAGCCAACATAAGAACATAAGATATGCCATACTGGGTCAGACCAAGGTCCATCAAGCCCAGTATCCTGTTTCCAACAGTGGCCAATCTAGGTCATACGTACCTAGCAGTTTCCCCAAAAGACACAGGTTCCACAATGCTTGTATTGGGTCAAGCATTGATATCCTGGGTCCCTTCTTAATAATGGTTTATGGATCTTTCCTCCAGGAATTGTCCAAACCTTTTTTAAACCCAGCTACACTAACAGCCTTTACTACATCCTCCGGTAACAAATTCCAGAGTTTGATTACATGCTGAGTGAAAAAATATTTTCTCTTATTAGTCTTAGTTTACCCTGTAGCTTCATTGCATGTCCCCTAGTCTTTTTATATTCTGATGATGTAAACAATCAATCTACGTTTACTCGTTCCACTCCATTCATTAATTTATAGACCTCTATCATATCTCCCCCTCAGTCGTTTCTTTTCCAGGTTGAAGAGCCCTAACCTTTTTTGCCTCTCTTTATAGGGGTAGCACCATCCCCTTTACCATTTTGGTGGCTCTTCTCTATACCTTTTCTAATAATGCTATATCCTTTTTAAGATACAGCGACCAGAGTTGCACACAATATTCAAGGTGCGGTCTCACCATGGAATGATATAGAGACATTACAATATCCTTTCTTTTATTTTCCATTCCTTTCCTTATGATACCTAGCATTCTATTTGTTCTCTTGGCCGCCGCTGCACACTGGGCCGAGGGTTTTAACATGTTATCCACAATGACGCCTAAATCTTTTTCCTGGGTGGTAGTTCCTAATGTGGAACCTTGCATCATGTAACCATAGTTTGGGTTGTTCTTCCCTAGGTGCATAACTTTGCACTTGTCCATATTAAATTTCATCTGCCATTTTGATGCCCAGCCTTCCAATTTATCAAGATCCTCTTGCAATTTTCCACAATCCTCTTGGATTTTAATGACTTTAGTTTTGTGTCATCTGCAAATTTGATAACCTAACTCGTTATTCCCTTTTCCAGGTCATTTATGAATATGTCAAAAAGCAGTGGACCCAGCACAGATCCCTGGGATAGCACAGTTACTTACCTGTAACAGGTGATCTCTGGGAACAGCAGGAATTAGTCCTCACATATGGGGTACGTCGGTACCGACGGAGCCCGTGCGGGAAAGCTCCCCAGCTTCTTAGAATAGAAGCTTTTGGGACCTCCCACTGCACATGCGCACTGCCTTCCCGCCTTCCTGAACAGCTCTCCTCAGTTTCGAGTTTATAGCTGAGTCAACAGAGAGAGGACAGGAAGATAGATAGATAAAAGATACAACTCCTAGGGGAGGTGGGTGGGTTGTGAGGACTAATTCCTGCTGTTCCCAGAGATCACCTGTTACAGGTAAGTAACTGTGCTATCTCCAGGAACAAGCAGGAATAAGTCCTCACATATGGGGACTCCCTAGCTTAGATGCATGGGATCCCCTGTAAAGGTTCGCCATCTTCGTATGGATCTCAGGCATCCATTCTGGGAAGGTGGGCAGGAGTTGTTTAGGAATGGAACAGGTGCTTGAGGACAGCCTGGCCAAACAAGGCATCCCGGCGGGAGTCCTTGTCCAAACAGTAATGGGCTGTGAAGGTATGAACCGAGGCCCAGGTAGCGGCTCGACAGATCTGATCTATGGAAACAGAGTGCAGATGAGCCATAGAAGTTGCCATGGCCCTCACATTGTGAGCAGTGACATGGCCTTCCAGAGAAATGTTTTTGCTCTGGTAAGCAAAAGAAATACACTGAGCAATCCAATTGGAAAGTGTACGCTTGGAGACTGGAAGTCCCAAATGGGAAGGATCAAAGGCCACAAAAAGTTGAGAAGACTTTCGATGTGGCTGAGTCCTATTAAGGTAAAAAGCGAGAGCTCTTTTACAATCCAGAGTATGAAGGTTCCTCTCTGCATTGGATGCATGAGGAGCTGGAAAAAAGACAGGTAGATATACCTCTTGATTAAGATGAAAAGGCGAGACCACTTTAGGCATAAAGTGGGGATTCGTCCTAAGGACCACCTTATCATGATGAAATCTGGTGTAAGGTGGATTAGCCACTAAAGCCTGCAGCTCACTGATGCGGCGAGCCGAAGTGACTGCAATGAGGAAGATGACCTTCCAGGAAAGAAATTTCAAGGAGGTGGAAAACATTGGCTCAAAAGGTGGCTTCATAAGTTGACCGAGCACTAGATTCAAATCCCATGCGACCGGGGGTGGTCTGATGGGAGGTTTAGTGAGAGTCAGGCCTCTCATGAATCTTGCAACAAGAGGATGAGAGGAGATAGGTTGTCCATTTATATGTTTCAAGGATGCTGCAATAGCACTTAAATGGACTCTTACCGAATTCGTCTTGAGGCCTGCATTGGATAGATGCAGGAGATAATCAAGAAGAGAATTCAAAGGAAGTGCCAGAGGGTCAAGACCCTGCTGAGCACACCAAATGGAAAAACGTTTCCATTTGAAAGCATAGGAACGCCTGGTAGAGGGTTTCCTAGAGGCAGAAAGGATATCTTTCACTGGTTGGGAAAGATGAAAGTCTTGAAGGCTTAAGCCTTCAGTAACCAAGCACTGAGGTGAAGGGATTTGGGGTTTGGGTGCCACAAAGTCCCCTCCTCCTGAGACAGGAGGTCTGGCGCAGCTCCCAGATCCAAGTAGGATCCCTGGGAGAGCTGTAGAAGTAGAGGGAACCACACTTGGCGTGGCCAGCGTGGAGCTATGAGGATCATAGTTCCATGATCCCTCTGGAGTTTGAACAGAGTCTTGGGAATCAAAGGAATGGGTGGAAAGGCATATAGGAATGCCTGATTCCAATTCAGGAGAAAGGCGTCCGTAGCCTGAGCTCCCTGACACGGAGTTCTGGAACAGAACCGGGGAAGTTTGGCATTCCACGGACTTGCAAAGAGGTCTATGTCCGGGGTCCCCCATTCCTGAAAGATTCGGTTTATTTGGTCCAAATGTAGGGACCATTCGTGTGGCAGCAGAACTCGACTGAGCCTGTCTGCCCGAGAGTTTTGAACTCCTGGGAGATACACTGCTAGCAGGTGAATCTGATGCTCTCTGGCGAAGGCCCATAGTCTTAGAGCTTCGTTGCAAAGCGACAGAGAGCCCGTCCCTCCTTGTTTGTTTATGTAAAACATGGCCACCTGATTGTCCGTCTGAACTAGGACAGTGAGGTTGGCTAGGAGGGAGTGGAAGACCTTGAGGGCAAGGTAAATTGCTCGCAGTTCCAGAAGATTGATATGAAGGGTGGTCTCCTGTAGAGACCAAGTGCCCTGAGTGGAGAGAGTTTGCAGATGGGCTCCCCACCCTGTTTGGGAGGCATCTGTTGTGAGGGTTGCTTGGGGTAGCAATGGTTGAAATGGAGCCCCCAACAACAGATTCTTGGTGGAAGTCCACCAGTGGAGGGACCAAAACAGACGATCGGAGGTTTGTATTTGGTCTGAGAGCGCTCCTGACGCCTGAGTCCACTGAGTGGCCAGGGTCCATTGAGCTGCTCTCATATGAAGACGAGCATAGGGCACCACATGCACTGTGGAGGCCATATGACCCAGTAGGCGTAGCATTTCCCTGGCTGTCAAGTGAGTGCTGGACTGAGCTTGGGAGGCCAAACTCAGGAGGCGCTGGCCTCGAACATGTGGAAGGTAGGCCCTTGCAGTGATGGTGTCCAACTGGGCCCCTATGAATTCTAGAGATTGAGTAGGGATGAGTTGGGACTTGGGAAGGTTTACTACCAGTCCCAGATACTGCAAAAGGCTCCTTGTGTGGTCCAGGGAAATCTGGGCCTGTGACTGAGTTGGAGCTCGGATGAGCCAGTCGTCCAGATATGGGAAGACAAAGATTCCCATGCCTCTTAGAAATGCGGCTACGACTGCCATGCATTTTGTGAATACTCTTGGAGCAGAGGCTAGACCGAAGGGGAGTACTCTGTATTGGAAATGTTTTCCCTGAAACAGAAAGCGAAGATACTTTCTGTGGGATGGATGGATGAGTATATGTGTATACGCATCCTGTAGGTCTAGAGAACAAAGCCAGTCCTGACCCTGGAGGTAAGGAAGGAGAATGCCGAGAGACAGCATTTTGAATTTCTCCTTGAAGAGAAATTTGTTCAATTCTCTCAGATCTAGGATTGGTCTGAATCCCCCTGTCTTCTTTGGAATGAGAAAATAAGGGGAGTAGAAACCGGACCCTTGTTGAGGAAGAGGAACCTCTTCTATGGCCCCTTGGGCAAGAAGAGAGGAAACCTCTTGACCCAACAGGGTTAGGAGAGATGGGGGAGAATTGAATGGTCTCACCATATGATGGGGAGGAAGGCTGGAGAAATGAAGTTTGTAACCCTCTCGAATGATAGAGAGGGTCCATTGTTCTGTTGTGATTTGTTCCCATCTGGGAGCAAAGTGAACCAACCTTCCGGGTATGGTGAGAGGTTCTGGTTGTGTTAGAACCAGAAGTGGCAAGTTCCCTAGGAGCAAGTCAAAACCCCTGAGGGGTTGGAGCCTGCTGAGCTACAGTAGCTGCTGCAGGCTTAGCTCGTGCTTGTTTGGATTGCTGACGCTTAGCAGTATAGCGAGGTTGAGAAGACTGCTGGCCAGTATTTGAAGCAACTCTGGCCTTCTTATAGTAAGGCCTTTTAAAAGACTTTTTCTTAGTAGGAATTGAAGTGGACTTTGAAAGTCTTTCCAAGGTGGCATTTTCAGCATCCATCTGGGTGGCTTTGATTTGCCACTCTTCCCCAAATAAGTTCTCACCTGTACAGGGCAGATTCCGTAAGCCATCTAGAACCCAAGGTTCCAGATCAGAGGCCTGGAGCCAAGCAAGACGTCGGGCTGCAATAGCAATGCCGGAAGCCCTACTGGCTCCCTCAAAGGAATCATATGCTGCCCTATTAGAGAACTTAGAAACCTCTAAGAGTTGTTTCACTAGGGAAAGGAATCCCTGCTTTTATCCTCAGGGATAAAGGGGGCAAAATGCCGCACCTTTTTGGCAAGTTCCTCCAGGAACATGCCCATATAGAGACTGTAGGAATTAATCCTGGCTATAAGCATACTAGCCTGGAAAATTTTCCTACCAAAAGAGTCCAAAGTCTTACATTCCCGTCCTGGAGGGGTGGAAGAGTGCCTTTTGGTACTCCTAATCTTCTTCATTGCAGACTTCACCACAATAGAGTGGTGGGGCAATTGAGTCTTTTGGAAACCAGGAGAAGGAGGGACCCTATACATGGTGTCCAACCTACGGGAATAAGGAGACAAAGTCAAAGGATTTTCCCAGAAATCCATCAGTTGTTCTTGAAGGATTTCATGGATAGGCAGGGTAACTGCCTCCTTAGGGGCCTTTGAGTATCCCAAAATATCCAGTTTTTTGGATCTGGGTTCCTTTTCAGAGGATGTGGTAATAGAAAGGGCTGTAGCCATATCTAAAACAAAGTCCTGGAAGGACAAATCCTCTGGAGGGGACATTCTCCTTTTAGGAGAAGAGGGCTCCTCAGGTAAGTTGAGTGAAAACTCAGCAGAATCATCAGAGGAGTGAAAATCCTCAGAGGAATCGGTGCTTTCCTCTAACGCACGATACGCGTACCGATCGGTATCGATATCGGGCGTATCGGGTATGGAACCGGTATGGAGCGAAAGCCCATACGGTACCGACTTGCGTTTAGAGGTGGACGGCCTCGATACCGGCATGGCGGACGATACCGGTATCGGGCCCGGAACCGCTGAAAGCGGAACCGATGGCGTTGCAGCTTTAATGAAAGCCATGACGGCCTGCTGCATGGACTGTACAGTATCGCCCATGGACGCCATAGCTGCCTGGATGTCGGTACCGGAGTGACCCGGTACCCCAGAGCAGGCTAACAGGTGATCTGTCGAGGCCGTAGCATCGATATCAACCTGAGACCCCTGAATTGGCGTTTTTGGAAGTTGGACTTCCCGCCGGGGTTGTTTGGCTGGGGCAGGGTCCTCAAGTTCTAAGCTAAGAGCCTCTCGATGCTTTGAAGGAGATTTGCTCTTTGAGGACTTGCCCACAGAAGGTTTGGTTACCTGAGATCCATCCGGAGAAGAAGACCTGGATGACTGTGATGCTGTATTCTCTGAAGCAAACAGCACATGGAATTTGTTGGCCCGGTTCTGCAGCCCACGTTTAGACATGTGGGAGCAAGATGGGCAGTCCGGTATGGAATGGTCAGGCCCCAAACATTTCAGACACCATTCATGGGTGTCTGTGACTGAAATAACAGCATTACATTTGGTACACTTCTTAAATCCAGGGGCTGGCTTCTCCATGAGGAGAAATTGAGTAGGCCGAGAGGCCTCTCTGAAGTGACCAAAAAGCTAAAAAATAAGAAAAAAGAATTATAATTTTTTAAAGAAAGAAAGAAAAGACCGGCGATACCGGTATCGGTATGGGGAAGGCAGGTACGCGGTCTAAAGAAACAAATAAAATAACAATTTCTTCAGCGGTGACAGGAACACGACCTGCTGGCTCCGCGGAAAAAGAGAAACTGAGGAGAGCTGTTCAGGAAGGCGGGAAGGCAGTGCGCATGTGCAGTGGGAGGTCCCAAAAGCTTCTATTCTAAGAAGCTGGGGAGCTTTCCCGCACGGGCTCCGTCGGTACCGACGTACCCCATATGTGAGGACTTATTCCTGCTTGTTCCTGGAGATACACCACCTTTCTGCATTTGGAAAATTGGCCATTTAGCCCTACCCTCTGCTTTCTATCTTTTAACCAGTTCCTGATCCACAATCGTACACTGCCTCCTATCCCATGACTCTTTAGTTTTGTCAAAAGTCTCTGATGAGGGACCTTGTCAAAGGCTTTCTGAAAGTCCAAATACACTATATCAACCGACTCACCTTTGTCTACCTGTTTATTAACACCTTCAAAAAAACATAACAGATTAGTAAGACAAGATCTTCCTTGTCTAAAGCCATGTTGGCTGTCTCCCATTAAGCCATGACTATCTACATGTTCAGTAATTTTTTTCTTTATTATGGTTTCTACCATTTTTCCCGGTACTGACGTCAGGCTCACCGGTCTGTAGTTTCCCGGATCACCCCTGGAACCATTTTTTAAACTTGGCATTACATTTGCCATCTTCCAATCTTCAGGTATGACAGATGATTTTAATGATAGTTCACAGATTACTAATAGCATGTCTGCAATGTCATATTTCAGTTCTTTCAACACCCTTGGATGTATATCATCCGGCCCAGGTGATTTGCTACTCTTCAATTTATCTAATAGTTGTAATACATCTTCCCGATGTATTGATATTTCCTTCAATTTTTCCGCACCTTTAAATACCACTTCAGTCATGGGTAACATCCCTACATCTTCCTCAGTAAAGACTGAAGCAAAGAATTCATTCAGTATCTCCGCTATCGCCTTGTCGCCTCTTAGTGCCCCTTTAACCCCTCTATCATCTTATGGACCAACTGACTCTCAGGGTTTTTGCTATGAATGTACTTGAAAAAGTCTTTATTACGCATTTTTGCTTCCACAGCAAGCTTCTCAAATTTTCCCTTTGCCCGCCTTATCAATGCCTTGCATTTAACCTGCCAGTGCTTGTGCTGTTTCCAGGTTTCATCGTTTGGCTCTTTTTTCCATTTCCTGAAAGATGCTTTTTTGGCAACAACAGCCTCTCTGACCTCACCTTTAATCCATGCTGGCAGTTTTTTGGACTTCCTTCCACTTTTCTTAAAGCATGGAATACAGCCGGTCTGGGCTTCCAAGATATATTTTTTCAACAACACCCAAGCTTGATGTTAAGTCTTTAACCTTTGCAACTGCTCTGTTTAGTTTTTTCTTAACTATTTTCCTCATTTTATCATAGTCTCCCTTTCAAAAGTTAAACGGTAGTACTGTGGATGTCCTTACTATCTCTTCCGCACTAATTAAAGCAAACACGGTCATGCTATGATCACTATTGCCAAGTGACCCCAACACCCTTATCTCTTGCACCAGATCTGGTGTTCCACTAAGGACTAGGTCCAATATGGCTTCCCCTCTGGTCGGTTCATGAACCAGCTGCTTCAAGAAGCAGTCATTTATTTCATCTAGGAATGTCCTGCCATGACATTAACCAAGTCGATACCGGGGTAATTGAAATCACCCATTATTATTACTGTGCTGTAACTTTTGTTAGCTTCCTTGATTTCTTTGAGCATTTCATCATCCATTTGTTGATTCTGGCCAGGCGGTCGATAGTACACCCCCGCTGCCATTGCCTTCTCCTGTTTACATGGAATTTCAATCCATAGAGATTCTACAGCAAATTTTGTTTCCTGCAAAACTTTAATCCTTTCTGACTCAATGCCCTCTCTAACATAGAGCGCAACCCCTCCACCAATTTGATCAGCTTTATCATTACGATATAGTTTGTACCCAGGTATCACAGTGTCCCACTGGTTGTCCTCCTTCCACCATGTCTCTGAGATTCCAATCATATCTAACCTCTCATTTAGTGCTATATATTCTAACTCTTCCATCTTATGCATTTGCATACAAGCATTTTAGAGACTGTAGTTTATTCATATTAATTTGGCTATTGGTAGCATGGGTAATTTGGGATCTTTAAGCTCTGTCTGCTCCATACTCAAGGGCATTTCGGCTACTTTACTCTTTTTTGGAACCTCTCTGCTTTTGGTAGTATCCTTCAAGGATACATTCTTCCGAACCATGCGCTTTTGTGCGACTGTCGGCTTTCCCCTATTATCTAAGCCATGAGATGTCACCACGCTGACACCTTAAAAAGAGCCCTGAACAAACCTCGTGACCTGTTTGCCCTAGTTAAATGACTCACAACGGAACCTGCTTCAGAACAAGCAAACGGAATCCATCCTCAAACATATGCTGACTATCTACAAACCAAACTCTGTCGGATAAACAACAACCCAGTGCCCAGCACTATCCTTGAGCCTTGCAATCAAACACCACTCACTACCTTCATGACACCGCCCAAACAAAGCATCGAAGACACCATAGCGGCCATCAACACGACCACCGCTCAAGCTGATCCATGCCCGGCGTTCTGGGTCAAAGAACTACGGACTGACCTCAGTCCCGTCATATCCAGACTCATGGAACAATCATTCACAACAGGGTCTTTCCCACGCACCCTCAAACACACATCAATAAGACCTCTACTAAAAAACAACAAGCTCGACCAACTGAAGCCGGAATCCTACAGACCGATATCAAGCATACCGATGCTAGCAAAAATAATGGAAAAGGAAGATCAGAGACAAATACAAGATCACATTGATTCCAACGCACCACTGGATCCATGTCAACATGGATTTAGAGAAGCCCACGGGGTTGAAACCCTTCTCACCACACTCTTCAGCGACATAATAGCAGGCATTGACAACATCCGCCAAGGGTTCGTCCTTGTCTTCCTTGACATCGCTGCAGCGTTCGATTCCGTGAGCCATGAGCGCCTCCTAGAACGCCTCGAAGAGAAAGGAATCTCCGGTAAAGCACTCGAGTGGTGCAGGTCCTACCTCTCTGACAGATGGCAGCAGGTACGATCCAGAGACACATCATCAGATCCATTCCACCAAAGCCAAGGGGTCCCACAAGGATCCTCCCTCTCCGCCCTGCTGTTCAATATATACATGCAGCCTATATGCAACCTGATCCGGTCTTTCAACGTCAACTGCATGATATACGCAGATGACGTGCTGTTATACACACCTTTTGCAACAGAGAACCCCGACCTCACACCAATAACAAGCTGCATAAATGAAATATCCAACTGGCTACAATCCCAAAACCTCAGGATTCAACACAAGAAGACGGAGGTGATGTTCATTACAAGGAACCGTAACTTCACCGCTCCGGCAGTCTTAAAAGTGAAGGAAGCAGACCTCCAGACCAAACCCGCTATCAGGTACCTCGGCGTCACATTAGATCAGAACTTGGATATGAAGGCGCACATAAGTAACACTGTAAGGGCAGTATATCATAAAATTAGATCCCTTAGATACCTGCGATCCCTGCTGGAGCCAGACGACTTCAGGACCATCTATCAGGCACTAATCATCCCGCATTTCGATTATGCAAACGCAATACTGCAAGGCCTCCCCCAAACCACTTTGAACCCACTGCAAATGGCAATGAACGCCGCAGCAAGAGTACTACACGGAGCATCCAGGAAAGACCATGTCTCACCCATTCTGAAGCAACTCCATTGGCTCCCGATACAAGGTAGACTTACATTCAAGACCTTGCTACTCACCTTCAAAGCCACCAAAGGGCTCTCGTCAGCATCGCTAGCAGAGCTAATCCAGACGACACCACACAACAGGGACAGAAGGTCAGTAGCGCAAAACACCTTGATAGTCCCACGATCAATAACGCAATGCACCAAGTCAGCATCTAGCAGGGCCTACAAATTCTATGCACCAATAATCTGGAATAACCTCCCACACAACATCCGAGCAATCCCAGACATATTCCAATTCAGGAAGGCCATGAAACACTACCTCTTCCTCCTGCATCACCCGGAAACCAATAGGAGTTCAGCACAAACTGCTGAAACCACCCCTTGACTGAAACCAAAATGAGCACATGACCATGTTATAAATTTGTAAATAGTTACCCCTGTTATCCAAGTTATATGTCCTGTTCATCTGTAAACACAAAGTACTATTGGAAATGTGTCTTTCATTGTTTTATTGTAAACCGCGCTGATGCTGAATAGCGCGGTATAGAAGTGACTATAAATAAATAAAATAAATAAATAATAAATCTAGTTTAAAAGCTGCTCTATCTCCTTTTTAGAGGTTAATGCCAACAGCCTGGTTCCATCCCGGTTAAGGTGAAGCCCATCCCTTCGGAAGAGCCCCTCCTTTCCCAGAATGTTCCCCAGTTCCTAACAAATCCAAAACCCTCATCCTTGCACCATCCTCTCATCCACACATTGAGACTCCGGAGCTCTGCCTGCCGTTTGGGTCCTGCGCGTGGAACGGGAAGCATTTCGGAAAATGCTACCCTGGAAGTTCTGGATTTCAACTTCCTACCTAAAAGCCTAAATTTAGCCTCCAGAACCTCCCTACCACATTTTCCTATGTCATTGGTACCGACATTTAGCAAGACAGCAGACTCCTCTGCAGCACTGTCTAAGACCTTATCTAGGTGGTGCGTGAGGTCTTCTACCTTCACACCAGGCAGGCATGTTACTAGGCGATCCTCACGTCCACCAGCCACCCAGCTATCTACATGCCTAATGATCAAATCACCAACATTTAAGGTAAGAAAATAGAAATCATTACTCATTCCAAAGAAACCCCAGTTCAAATTTAAAACCTCAATTACTTGGCATTATAAGGGTGCTTGCAGAGAGCTGATTGGCTGATTCAAATTCTGATGGTTTGTATAAATTTAGACACTAAGGTAATTATCATTTTAAGATGCAAACTGTCAAAGCAACCTAACCCCCTGAAGCAGAACTTGGCAAAACAAAAACTTCCATTTGTTTTTTGGGGTGCAGATGCCATGAAGATAAGCAATAGTTTAAATAATTAATAACCTGCATTAAAGAAATTTAAAAACTGGGGGGTTTGGATCAATGAATGATTTGTAGCTTGTTGCCTTAAATGGTGACTAAGACCAAGCGATAAGTCTCCACAGTGAGCATCTGAGGTCCTTCCCCCCCCCCCAATTAATCATAGTTACTTACCTATAGCAGGTGTTCTCTGTGGACAACAAGAAGCTTGACCATGTATGCACGTGCTTTCCTGCGTGCCATGGCACCATCTTGCTCTTAGCCTTATGAAGAGCTGAGGAGAATACAACTCTGGTGGGCGGGGGGGGGGGGGGTGAGGGTTGTCAGGAATTTTCCTGCTGTCCATGGAGAACACCTGCTACAGGTGAGTGCGCTTTCTCCATGGACAAGCAGGAAAAATGTCCTTCTATATAGGAATCCCTAGCTACAGACTCCCTTGAACAAAAAAGGAGAGAATGCATATGACCAATTAGGCCAATAAAGAAACATTTTTGTTAACAGGCCTTTTCTGAATTTCTTCTATATTTTTTAAGGCAGCATGAACAGAAAGAAATGGGCCTATGGGGGTGGAGTTTGATTCTAATCCCTAAAAAGATTCTGCAGTACCAGGGGCGACCCAAGGGGGTTGCGGGGCCATGTGCGGAGACTCGGTGCAGGGCCTCATTTGCATAAGGGGCCTCATTTGCATTAATATTTGCGTAATGTTACCATACACTAACTTTTAGTAAACATGCCTCTTAATGAGTGTATGGATAAAGAAAGACTAAAAGATTTCTACATTACTATAATCCACTGCCAACCGCCAGGCACATTAGGAACTACTACAAACACTGCCCATTTAGAACCCATAGCAAACCCGCCATATCCTAACAGCACTAGCAGGACTCACAAATCACCAGACCCTACCTATCAAAAGGCAACACTGCAACTATTAAACCAATACATTTCAGAGAATAACAATACATGACCTACTCGGGAAAGAGAACAAGTGGCAATATCAAATAGGAATTACATAAACACAATACCTCAGCTCAGTTACACATGCAGAACATAGACCATCACCAAATAAGGAATCACAATTTAGAAACAGGAAGACAAAAGGATCTTGATAAATAGGAAGACTGGGCATCAAAATGGCAGATGAAATTTAATGTGGACAAGTGCGAAGTTATGCACCTAGGGAAGAACACGATGCAAGGTTCCACATTAGGAACCACCACCCAGGAAAAAGATTTAGGTGTCATTGTGGATATCATGTTAAAACCCTCGGCCCAGTGTGCAGCGGCGGCCAAGAGAGCAAATAGAATGCTAGGTACCATAAGGAAAGGAATGGAAAATAAAACAAAAGATATTATAATGCCTCTATATCGTTCCATGGTGAGACCGCACCTTGAATATTGTGTGCAATTCTGGTCGTCGTATCTTAAAAAGGATATAGCATTATTAGAAAAGGTTCAGAGAAGAGCCACCAAAATGGTAAAGGTGATGGAAGGATACTCCTATGAAGAAAGGCTAAAAAGGTTAGGGCTCTTTAACCTGAAAAAGAGATGCCTGAGGGGAGATATGATAGAAGTCTATAAATTAATGAACGGAGCGGAACGGGTAAATGTAGATCGATTGTTTACGTTATCAGAATATAGAAAGACTAGGGGACATGCAATGAAGCTACAGGGTAAACTATTTAAGACAAATAAAAGAAAATATTTTTTCACTCAACGTGTAATCAAACTCTGGAATTTGTTACTGGAGGATGTAGTAAAGGCTGTTAGTGTAGCTGGGTTTAAAAAAGGTTTGGATAAGTTCCTGGAGGAAAGGTCCATATACCATTATTAAGAAGGGACCCAGGATATCAATGCTTGACCCAGTACAAGCATTGTGGAACCTGTGTCTTTTGGTGAAACTGCTAGGTACGTGTCATCTAGATTGGCCACTGTTGGAAACAGGATACTGGGCTTGATGGACCTTGGTCTGACCCAGTATGGCATATCTTATGTTCTTATGTTATGTTCTTAATAATTAAACTGGGAACCCCAAAAGCCAAACTTGGAAAGTACAACAACACTGTAGAAATAAAACTATAAATTAATTTCCTCTTGTACTAAACAAAGCGCAGATGTTAATGATGCACATTTCCCAGAGCTGACATATTCCAGTTAATAAATTCAAAATAAAGAGATATCGTTCTACCTTTTGTGCATTTTTTTTCAGTAGCAATTGCTCCAGCCACTTTCTTCTGGTTTCTTCGTGTCTTCTGCTAACTCTCCATCGTCTGCTGTCCATTTGTCCTTTCTTCTCTCTTCTAGTTTTTTCCATTCTCTCTCTACATCTGCTTTAACATATTAATCTTTCTCCTTTTGCTCTTTCCTCATTCCTATTTCATCCACTCAAATTTTACCTCTCCATCCTCAATCCCCACTTACTCTCCCAATACCCGGCCAATTGTAGATTTTTCTTCCCTTGCACAAAATGTTTTTCTCCTCTCCATTTCACTCTCCCAGCCCCATCCCATTCTAATCCTCCCCCAAAATCAGCTCCCTTCTAGTTCCAGCCCCACCCAGCATCCGCTCCCTTCTAGTGCCTGCATCAGCCCATTTCCAGTCCTAGCCCCCCATCAGCCCATTTCCAGCCCTAGCTCCCCCATCCATTTCCAGTCCTATCCATCAGCTCATTTACAATCCCAGCCCCCCATCAGCCCATTTCTAGTCCTTTCCTAGCCCCACCATCAGCCCATGTCAAATCCTAGCTCCCCCTCCACTCAGCCCATTTCCAATCCAAGCCCCCATGAGCCTACTTCCAGTTCTAGCCCCTCCATGAGTCCATTTCAATCAAATTCCCCACCACAGTCCATTTCCAATCTTAGCTCCCCGCAACAGCCCATTTCCAGTCCAATCCTAGCCCCTCCATCAGCCCATTTCCTGTCCTAGCTCCCCCCCCCCCCACTCAGCCCATTTCCAGTGCTAGCTCCCTCCCCTCACAGCCCATTTCCATTCCAAGCCCCCCTTCCCATCAGCTATTTGCAGTTCAAGCCCCCCTTCCCCTCATCCCATTTCCATTCCCCCATCCCCATCAGCTATTTGCAGTTCAAGCCTCCCCTTCCACTCAGCCCATTTCTAGTCCTAGCAACCCCTCAACCCATTACCAGTCCTAGCCCCCACCATAGCCCATTACCAGTCCTAACCCCCCATCAGCCCACTTCCAGTCCTAACCCCATCAGCCCATTTCCAGTCTTAGCCCCCATCACCCCATTTCCAGACTTATCCCCCCCATAGCCCATTACCAGTCCTAACCCCCCCATCAGCCCACAGCCCACCTCAAGTCCTAACCCCCCCATCAGCCCATTTCCAGTCCTAGCCTCCCCATAGCTCATTACCAGTCCTAACCCCCCATCACCCCATTTCCAGACTTAGCCTCCCCATAGCCCACTTCCAGTCCAAACCCCCTCATCAGCCAACAGCCCATTACCAGTCCTAACCCCATCAGCCCACCTCATCCTAACCCCCCCCCCCATCAGCCCATTACCAGTCGTAGCCTCCCCATAGCCCATTACCAGTCCTAACCCCATCAGCCCACCTCAAGTCCTAGCCCCTCCATCAGCCCATTTCCAGTCCTAGCCTCCCCCCACCAGTCCTAACCCCCCCATCACCCCATTTCCAGACTTATCCCCCCCATAGCCCATTACCAGTCCTAACCCCCCCATCAGCCCACAGCCCACCTCAAGTCCTAAACCCCCCATCAGCCCATTTCCAGTCCTAGCCTCCCCATAGCTCATTACCAGTCCTAACCCCCCATCACCCCATTTCCAGACTTAGCCTCCCCATAGCCCATTACCAGTCCTAACCCCATCAGCCCACCTCATCCTAACCCCCCCCATCAGCCCATTACCAGTCCTAGCCTCCCCATAGCCCATTATCAGTCCTAACCCCCTCATCAGCCCATTACCAGTCCTAACCCCATCAGCCCACCTCATCCTAACCCCCCCATCAGCCCATTACCAGTCCTAGCCTCCCCATAGCCCATTACCAGTCCTAACCCCAGCAGCCCACCTCAAGTCCTAGCACCTCCATGAGCCCATTTCCAGTCCTAGCCTCCCCCACCATTCCTAACCCCATCACCCCCATTTACAGACTTAGCCCCCCCATAGCCCATTATCAGTACTAACCCCCTCATCAGCCCATTACCAGTCCTAACCCCATCAGCCCACCTCAAGTCCTAACCCCCCCAACAGACCATTTCCAATCCTAGCCCCCCATAGCCCATTACCAGTCCTAACCCTCCCCCATCAGCCCACAGCCCATTACCAGTCCTAACCCCCCCTCCCCCCATCAGCCCAGGGTAAATTTAAAATTTTAAAAAAAAAGCTGGCTGCTGCCACTGCCGCAGTAGCAGAATCGAGTGTCCCGCGGCACCCCCTTGCCCGGCAGAGCTCTCCCTCCCTGCATCAGCTCTCTCCGCGCGGGCTTTCAGAGCCGCGAAGGGAGAGTTTCTCCCTCGCAGCTCTGTTAAGCCCGCCGGGGCCGATGTGAAACGGGCATTTCCTGTTTCCCATCAGCCCCGGCACGCTTAACAGAGCCACGAAAGGGAAACTCTCCCTTTGTGGCTCTGAAAGCCGACGCGGAGAGGGGCTGATGCAGGGAGGGAGGGCTCTGCTGGGCAGGGGGGGGGCCACGGGACACTCGATTCTGCTGCTGCCGCGGTGGCAGCAGCCAGCTTTTTTTTTTATTTTAAAATTTACTTTTAATGCAGAATGTTCTTTGCGCGGGGCCCCCTCAAACAAGGGGGCCTGTGCAAAAAACATTCTCGCTCAATGGACGGGCCGGCCCTGTGCAGTACTGATTGACCAATTTGCTGTGGTGTTGGGAATCACCATCCAAACAGTAGGGAGAAGTGAAAGTGTGAATGGACATCCACGTTGCAGCTTTGCGTATCTCCTCTATGGAGACTGAGCGCAAGTAGGTCATCGATGCAACCGCAGTTCTGACATTATGAGCTGTGACATGACACTCAAGGCTTAGACCTTCTTGGGCATAAGTGAAAAAGATGCAAATTGAAAAAACGTCTTTGGAGACAGCTGCCCCTAGCTTGCTGAGGTTACAAGAAACAAAAAGTGTAGTTACTCATCTCTAACAGGTGATCTCCGGGAAAAGCAGGAATTGAGTCTTCACATATGGGTAATATCGGTACCAATGGAGCCCGCATGGGAACGCTCTCCAGCGTCCAATAGGAAAGCTTTTGGGAGCATAGAAACATAGAAACATGATGACAGAAAAAGACCACATGGCCTATCTAGTCTGTCCTTCCATAACAACTACAACACTCCACTTTTTACCTTTAGAGATCCTCTGTGTTGGTCCCATGCTTTTTTGAATTCAGTTACTGTCCTCATCTCTACCACCTCCACTGGGAGACTATTCCATGGATCCACTACTCTTTCCGTAAAGAAATATTTCCGCATATCACTCCTGAATCTATCTCCCTTCACCCTCATCCCATGTCCCCTCGTAGCAGAACTTGCTTTCAATTGAAAGAGGATCTCTCCCTGAACATTTATGCCATGGAGGTATTTAAACATCTCAATCATATCACCTCTATCCCGCCTTTCCTCTAAGGTGTACATATTAAGATCCTTAAGTCTGTCCTCATATGCTTTATAATGAAGCCCACTAATCATTTTAGTAGCCACCCTCTGCACCGACTCCATCCTGTTCATATCCTTTTGAAGGTGCGGTCTCCAGAATTGCACACCATACTCCAAATGAGGTCGCACCAAAGACTTATACAGAGGCATTATCACCTCCTTTTTTCTGCTAGCCATTCCTCTCCGTATGCACCCAAGCATCCTTCTAGCTTTTGCCGTCGCCTTTTCTACCTGTTTAGCTACTTTAAGATCATCAGACACAACCACTCCTAGGTCCCGCTCTTCTTTAGTGGATAAAAGTACTTCACCTCCTATACTGTATTGCTCCCTTGGATTGCTGCAGCCCAAATGCATGACCTTACATGTTTTAACATTAAATCCCAGCTGCCAAATTCTAGACCATTCTTCAAGCTTAGCTAGATCCCTCCTCATGTTATCTACACCTTCCTGGGTGTCTACTCTATTGCAGATTTTGGTATCATCTGCAAAGAGGCAAACCTTACCCGACAGCCCTTCCGCTATATCACTAACAAAGATGTTAAAAAGAATCGGACCAAGGACAGATCCCTGGGGCACACCACTGGTAACATCCTTCTCCTCAGAGTGAGCTCCATTTACTTGTACTCTTTGTTGCCTCCCACCCAACCAATTTCTAACCCAAGCAGTAACTTTAGGGTCCATCCCTAGGGTGCTCAGTTTGTTTATAAGTCGCCTGTGAGGAAAAGTGTCAAAGGCTTTACTGAAATCTAAATACACCACATCTAGAGCTCTCCCTCGGTCCAACTCCCTGGTCACCCAGTCAAAGAAATCAATCAGATTTGTCTGACAAGACCTGCCTCTGGTGAATCCATGCTGCCTCGGATCCTGTAATCCGCTGGACTCCAGAAACCTCACTATTTTCTCTTTCAGCAGCGTTTCCAATAATTTACTCACCACCGAAGTTAAACTAACCGGCCTGTAGTTTTCAACCACATCCTTACTTCCGCTTTTGTGTAAAGGCACCACATGAGCCTCTCTCCAGTCCTTTAGCACCACTCCCGACTCCAACGAGGCATTGAAAAGGTCAGTCAGTGGAGTTGCTAGAACGTCCCCAAGTTCCCTCAGAATTCTAGGGTGTATCCCATCCGGTCCCATCGCTTTGTCTACTTTAAGTTGAGCTAGTTTCTCACGAACACAGTCTTCTGAAAATTGTTCAAGATGTCCCTTGCTTCTGTTCTTATTTGTGGGTGTTTTCTGAGGTCCTGCTCCTGGTTCTTCATCTGTGAACACAGAACAAAAATAATTGTTAAGCAATTCCGCTTTATCCTTATCAGCTTCTACATATTCCCCCCCTGCACCCTTGAGTCTGACAATACCACTTTTGCCCTTCCTATTCTCACTAATATACCTGAAAAATGTCTTATTCCCCCCATTTCATTGCATTGGCTATTTCCTCCTCCTTTTGAATCTTTGCCTTCTTGACTACTTTGCTAGCTTCTCTAAGTTTTTCCAAATACAGATGCCTGTCTTCCTCTCTCTGTGATCTCTTGTATGTCATGAAGGCCTCCCTCTTTTTTCTTCACTTTTTCAGCTACTTCCTTCCTTCGAAAACCATAGCGGTCTCCTTTTCCTTTTGCCTTTATTTACCAATTTAGCAAAAAGGTTGGTTGCCCTTAAAATACCCCCTTTCAGTTTTGCCCACTGTTTTTCTACATCCCCCAGCTGTTCCCATCCCACTAACGACTCCCTGAGGTATTGGCCCATCTTCGCAAGGTTAGTCTTCCTAAGGTCTAAGATCCTCACCTTGGAATGGATTCTAACAGCCCTAGTCCTAATACTGAACCACACCATCTGGTGATCACTGGATGCAAAATGATCTCCCACTACAACATCAGAAACACTTTCACCATTGGTAAGCACCAAGTCCAGTATGGCCCCTTCACGTGTGGGGTCTGTTACCAATTGCCTGAATAGTTCTCCCTGTAGAGAGTCCAGGATCTCCTTACTTCTAGATGATACTGCAGCAGGAATGTGCCAATCAACATCTGGCATATTGAAATCTCCTATCAGTAGCACTTCCCCTTTCCTAGCAATGCTGCGTATGTCTTCAATTAACTCTCTGTCCACCTCTTCCTCTTGTGAGGGAGATCTGTATATCACACCAATGCAAATAGATTTCTCTTTCCCTCTTTCTAGTTTAACCCCAATGCCTCCTCTCTCCCTTTTAAGCTCTGTAATTCCAAAGCTTTAATAGTAGTTTTTACATATAGTGCCACTCCTCCTCCCCTTCTTCCTACCCTGTCCTTTCTGAATAAAGTATAGCCAGGTATAGTTACATCCCAGTCATGGTTTTCTGTGAACCATGTTTCTGTAACTGCCACTAAATCCAAGTCAGCCACTCCCACCAAAGCTTCAACTTCAGGGATCTTATTTCCCATGCTACGGGCATTAATACACACTGCTTTCCATATGTTACCCCTGTTACCCATTTCCATAAAGGTATTTAATGTATCACCTACCTGGGGGCTTTCTTCACCCATCCCCAACGAATCTAGTTTAAAGCCCTCTTCAGGAGATTAGCCAGTCTACTACCGAAGATGCGTTGACCTTTCTTGGACAGATGGATGCCATCTCTGCTCTGCAACCCTTGGAACAGCATCCCATGTTCTAGGAAACCAAAACGCTCTCGATGACACCATCCACGCAGCCATGCATTCATCTCCAGGATGCGAGCCTCTCTGCCTTGGCCTTTACCCTCAACAGGGAGGATTGAAGAGAACACCATCTGTGCACCTAACTGCTTCACCCTCTGTCCCAGAGCCATGAAGTCACTTTTGATACGTTCCAAGGTATACCTGGCAGTATCATTTGTTCCAACATGGATTAGCAACATTGGGTAATAGTCAGTGGGCTTGATGAGTCTCGGCAAACTCTCCTTAACATCTTGGATTTTGGCACCAGGCAGACAGCATACCTCTCTGGACATCAAGTCTGGTCGGCAGATGGACGCCTCAGTACCCCTTAGAAGAGAGTCTCCAACCACCACTACCTTTCGTTTCCTTCTGGTCACTGATTCTGCAACTTTGGGGTACTTGAACTCTGGTTCTTCCCTTTCCAAGGATGCTTTCACCTCCTCCACTTCCAGGGCTGCATAATGGTTCTTCAATTCAAGGGCTGGAGAAGTTTGATTGGTGATTTTGCAGGCCCTGGTGACTTGTGTCCAACCATCGACATTCTGTTGGCACCCATCTTCTCCTGTGCTGGAGAGCTTGGTTGCTGCAAGAAGCATCTCATCAATGTACTTCTCACTGTCTTGAATGCTCCTCAGCCTCGCCACCTCCTCTCTGAGTTCCTCCACTTGTTTCCACAGAGCTTCAGCATGCAGGCACCCTGCACATGGAACCAGTCCTTCAACTGGCATTAGGACCTCTGTCTGGACCGAGGCAGAAGCTGTAACGGGGGCAACAGCTTTAGCAATACAATTTTTCCCAGCCATTGTTCTGTTCGTGGAGCTTAGGTATCTGTTAAAGCAAAAAAGAGAGAGAGCTACCAAGTACCAGCCGGTTTCGCAGCTGTCCTTTCAGAGAAAAAGCAGTTAAATCTCTTTAATTATATTCAAAATGTGCTGGTCCAATTCTCTGTGATTTGTTAAAGGGGGAGGTGCCCTATAAAGCAAGACTGCTCACTAGGGGTGGGTGGGAGTCAGGGTGGGTAGGGAGGGAACTAACACCTGATTAGGTGTTTAGCAGTTTCTAAACCTGAGGAGGTTACTGGAGTTCAGCAACCTACTGTGCTCAAGGAAAGTTCCCCTAAAGCACCAAAAGAAAGTAACCTTGCTTTAAAAAATATACAAAAAACCCTTTTAAGAGCTCCCAGTCAGAGAGCTAGCAATGTAATATAATAAAACAAACAAACAAACCCTCAAATCCTTACTGTTTGTTGATCTGTGGAGCCCTGTGGAGCATCCCACTGTAGCTGCCTTCCCGCCTTTCCAGCTCTCCCTCCTCAATTAGTTTGTAACTGAGATAAAAGGAGAGAAGGAGAAGAAAAGTACAACTCCTAGGGGAGGAGGGTGGGTTGTGAAGACTCAATTCCTGCTGTTCCCGGAGATCACCTGTTACAGGTGAGTAAATACACTATCTCCAGGAACAAGCAGGAATGTAGTCTTCACATATGGGACTCCCTAGTTTCCTATAAGCCAAAAGGATAGCTTTCACCTGTTGAGAGAGGCTGATGTCCTGGAATGCTATGCCTTCAGCAGCCATGCTGAACGATGTAGGGACTGCGGATTGGGATGCAGCAGTGTCCTGTTCTCCTGTGAGAGGAGATCTGGAGCAGACCCCAAAAATACTGGTTGAACTTGAGAGAGACGTAGAAGCAGAGGATACCACGGTTGTCGTGGCCAACGCGGGGCAATAAGGATCATGTAGCCCTTGTCTCTCTGGAGTTTGAAAAGAGTTTTGGGGATGAGAGGAATGGGAGGGAAGGCATATAGGAAGCCTAGATCCCAGTGGAGGTGAAAGGCATCTACCGCTTGGTTCTTCTGAGCAGGCGTTCAGAAGCGGGGAAGTTTGGCATTCTGAGGACTTGCAAACAGGTCTATATCTTGGGTTCCCCAGATCTGAAAAATGTGAGCAACTTTGTCTGCATGGAAAGACCACTCGTGGGGTAGTAGTACTCGACTGAGTTTGTCTGCCAAGAGATTCTGTCTGCCTGGGAGATATACCGCAAGTAGGTGAATCTGATGCTGTATGGCGAAGGATTATAGGTGTAGAGCTTCATTGCAAAGTGTCCAAGAGCCTGTTCCGCCCTGCCTGTTCAACTAGAACATGGCTACCTGATTGTCCGTCTGGACTAGAACTGTGCGGAAGCGAAGGTGGTCGTGGAACACCTTGAGAGCATTGTGGATGGCTCTGAGTTCTAGCAGATTTATGTGGAGTTGTGACTCCTGATGAGACCAAAGACCCTGAGTGGAGAGGTTGTCCAGATGAGCTCCCCAGCCCAATTTGGACGCATCCGTCGCCAAGGTACATTGATGTGGAGGCTTCTGAAAAGGTGATCCTACGAGAAGGTGTTCTGGGGATTGCCATCACCGGAGAGACGAGATGAGACATGTAGAGAGTATTATCCTGTCTCCTAAACAACCGGATGCTTGAGAACACTGGGAAGCCAAGGTCCATTGAGCTGCACGCATATGCAGATGAGCGTATGGAACCACATGTTCAGTAGATGCCATATAGCCCAGGAGTTGCAGCATTTCTTGAGGAGTGAGAAAGGTCTTGAGACATGCTTGGGATGCAAGCTGGATGAGTCGAGCACAGCGGGCTTGGGGCAGAAAAGCACTTGACTGTTGAGTGTCTAGGAGAACTCCTATAAATTCTAGAGTTTGAGAGGGAACGAGATGGGACTTTGGAAGATTTATTACAAATCCCAAATGTTGCAGCACTTGCATGGTGCGCGTGAGAGAAAGATTGGCCTCTAGAGATGTGCTTGCTCGAATGAGCCAGTCGTCTAAGTAGGGGAAGACAAATATCCCTAGAGTCCTTAGGAATGTAGATACAACTGCCATGCACTTTGTAAAGTCTCTTGGGGCAGAGGCAAGGCCAAAAGGTAGGACTCTGTACTGATAATGTTTCCCCTGGAACAGGAAACACAGGAACCTTCTGTGTTCTGCGTGGATAAGAATGTGAGTATATGCGTCCTTTAGATCTAGAGAAAAGAGTCAATCCTGACTGGAGATAGGGGAGAGGAGTACCTAGGGAGATCATCTTGAATTTCTCCCGAAACAGATACTTTTTCAGTTTTCTGAGGTACATGATGGGCCTGTATCCCCCTGTCTTCTTTAGAATGAAGAAGTAAGGAGAATAGAAGCTCGGACCTTGCTGGGAGAGTGGCACTTCCTCTATTCTCAACTGTACCCGCCTTTACATTGAAAGTAACCTTTTACTGTTGCCAGTATTTCTCAACTGTACCTGCCTTTACTTTGAAAGTAACCTTTTACTGTTGCCAGTATTTCTCAACTGTTACCTGCCTTTACATTGAATTTAACCTTTTACTGTTGCCAGTACTCTCAACTGTACCCACATTTACATTGAAATTAACCTATTACGGTTGCCAGTATAATACCTCAGCCAAAATGCAACTATTGTAGTTGTTATGGAAGGACAGACTAGATGGGCCTTGTGGTCTTTTTCTGTCATCATGTTTCTATGTTTCTATGTTATTTAACCCTCCCAAATGTAAATTTACATTAATTAGCATCACTATAGCAGTGCTAATAACCCTTGCTCAAAGCCTACATAACAACAATGTTAAAAACATCCCCATCATACACAGTCAAATACGAAACAACCCCCCATCATGGAATCCATACATCGCACATCATCCCAAAATGAACAACTATAGATTAATTCACATAAAACATTCTTCACCCCCTCAGCCAACAAACACTAAGCTATGCAAAAATCTAGAATCATTATCAATAATACTAATTAATGCCAGATCAATGAAAAATAAGTTACCTATATTCACAGAAATACTAGACAATCAAAAACCAGATATACTATGTATAACCAAGACATGGCTATCAGACACAGACAACGTCTACTTAAATCAATTAAGCAACAATGACTATGACACTTTCTATACACATAGAACTCACAAAAAAAGTGGTGGAGTACTAATAATGTTAAAAAAGAACTAAAAGCTAAAAAACTAACATCAAACCTACCCATCAACATAGATACCGTCATTGTGAAAATTGGCAACATAACAATCTGCCTAATTTACAGACCACCAGACCAACAGCCAGAAAACCTGGACCCATTAATTGATTTGCTAAGCTCCTCCACTGATCAAAACCCAGTTCTAATGCTCGGAGACTTTAACCTCCCCTCCTTACCAGCCTCATATGCCTCCCTCTTCCTAGAATCAACAGTAGATATGGATTTTCACCAAATAATAAATACTAGCACACATAGTAAAGGTAGTACTCTTGACATGGTCTTCCTGCCAAATGTACTACACCAACTCTATAACCCCACCTCCCTCAATTGCACATCGATCCCATGGTCAGACCATTACCTCATTAATTTTAATATCACAATAAACAACACATCAGTTAAACGAATACCAACTAAAGCACCAACCTCAAGATTTAAAAAATACAATGAAGTAGAATTCCTAGACCTCATAGTCCCTAACTTATCAACATCACCACTAAACTTAGATGCAGCAGTAACTAACTGGCACAAAACTATCAATAATGCTGCAACTAAAAAACAAATTAAGAAAAACACGCTTTCTAAAGCTGGCCAAACCCCCTGGTACAATAAGGATTTAAAATTAATGAAAAAGAATTTAAGGAAAGCTGAATGTAAATGGAGGAAAAATAAGAACACAAATACAAAAGATTTATATCTCACGCTCCTTAACAAGTATAAAGACGCAATAAACAATGCCAAGAAAAACTACCATGCCTCCATCCTAAATAACGCGATAAATAGACCCAGAGAACTTTTCTCAATAGTCCAAAAACTGACAAATAATACTCACAACTACAGCAACGAAATCACAGACATTACCCCACAGACATTGGCAAACTACTACATGAACAAAACAACATCTCATCCCCCACTACCTAAACTAGTAAATACCTCTCAAACACTTAACACAGACGAATGGTCTGTATTCCAACCCCTAACCAAGGTTGAGCTCAAGAACATTATCACGAACATTAACACAACAACCTCAATACTTGACCCTTGTCCAGTAACCTGGATAAAGAACTCCCTACCTATACTCTCTCAATTCATCCTCCCAATAATAAATCTTTCCTTAAAAAACGGATACCTTCCCCCTACACTAAAACACGCACAGATCCGCCCAATCCTAAAAACACCACCCTTGACAAATCATCACCAAAATCCTACAGACCCATATCGAGTATTCCATTTATGGCTAAATTAATTGAAAAAGCCGTACAAATTCAAACACAAGAGTACATTGATAGCTCAGCCCCACTCGATGACCAGCAGTATGGGTTTCGCCCCAGACATGGAGTAGAATCACTCCTAACAGTCCTAATCGATACACTTGTAAGGGGAATAGACAACTCAAAACAAGCTTTCTTACTCATATTCATTGATGTCTCCGCAGCATTCGACAGTGTTCACCATTCAACAATGATTAATAAACTTAGGCAAATAGGTATAAAATCGACTGTTCTAAAATGGTTTACCTCTTATCTAACAGACCGAACTCAAACGGTACAAATCGGTAATCTCACCTCAAAAACATACAACCAAGAACTAGGTCTCCCACAAGGTTCAGCACTGTCAGCATTACTATTTAACATATACTTAAAACACATCTGTAAAATCTTTAAAAAATTCAATGTACACTATCACCTATATGCGGACGACATTATGATGTATGTCCCTTTCAAAATACCAAATATCCCTATACAACTCATTAACGATTGCCTCAATGAAATAAACACCTGGCTAAACGAAAACAATCTGTACATCAATCACTCAAAAACAGAAGCTCTAATAGTAACAAAAAGCACAACGTTCATTCCCCCCTCACATATTACATTGCAGAATAACGACATCAAACTAAAATCTGAAATACGTTACTTAGGCGTTATACTGGACAAACACCTCAGCATGGACACACATGTAAGAAATATAACGAAAAAAGTATACTTTAAACTGAAAATATTAAAGCAACTCTGCCCCCTAATGCACTTACAGGATTTTCAACGAGTCATACAAGCAATTATAACCCCCCATTTCGACTTTGCAAATCAAATTCTACTTGGAGTCTCTAAGCAAGCCTTAAGAAAACTTCAATTAGTACAAAACGCAGCAGCAAGGACCATTACGAAGGCCCCACCTTTCCAACATATAACCCCGATATTAGAATACTTACACTGGCTCCCGATTCAAAGCAGAATAGAATACAAAACTCTCTTAACCACCTACAAAGCCATAACTAAAACAGCACCACTGACCATAAATAATCTCATCAAAACAGAACCCACCCATAATCTCCAAAGGAGGGACCAGTTAAATAAACTAACACCACCAAAAGAATTCATTAGGGCCAAAAAATCCACAAACAAGAAAGCCTTCTCCCATGCAGCCCCCATCTTGTGGAACACAATCCCAATAGAATTAAGACAATTACCTGAAATTATGGAGTTTAGGAAAAAACTTAAAACACACTTATTTACAATGCACTATGGATCCGTGATGAACTCACCTCTCACCTCTCAGCTAGATAAAGGATAACCCTACGCCAGATAATATATTACTTAACAAAGGAATGAAGTACTATACCCCTAAAACAATGTATTGAAAACAAATAACTCTGTATATAGTTTAATTCTGTTTCATTTGTACATAGTTCACTAATTGTTAATTGTTAACTGTAATATCTAAGTTACAAATTGTTATATGTAAAAACAGCTTGCACTGTTTATTGTTGTTCTATGGGAACCACATCTGATCAATGGAAGAAGCGGTATATAAACAATCTGTTAATTAAATTAAATTAATTGCACCCTGTGAGAGAAGGGAGGTGACCTTCTGCAATAACAGAGTGGTGGGAGGGGGATGAGAACTGAACTCTCTTGAAGGAGACTGGGGGGGGGGGGGTAGACTTCAGAAGTGAAGTTTGTACCCCTCCCTTACTATGGAGAGAGTCCAGTGTTCTGATGTTACAAGATGCCACCTGTGGGCAAAGTGACATAGTCTGCCAGGAATGTGGATGGAATCTGGAATCTCCAGAGGCAGGATGGCTATGTTCTCTAGAAAGGAGTCAAAGAACCTGAGGAAGTTGGGTCTGCTGCGTTGGCTGAGACCTGGAAGTCTGAGCCTTTCTTTGCTGTTATGGTTGTTGCTGCCCTTTTTGCGAGGCATGGATGGGCAGTGCAGGGGTGTAAGAAGGGTAGTACTTCTTTTTCTTATTGAAAAAGGGTTTTTTTGATGTCTTTTTTTTTAGCTGGGTTGACAGTAGATCTAGAAAGTCTATTAAGAATGGTGTTCTCAGATTCTAACTGAGAAGCCTTATCCTGTCAGTTTTTGCCAAAAAAGGTTTTCACCTGTGTAAGATATATTACCCAGCTTATCTTGAACCCACTGTTCAAAATCAGAGGCTTGGAGCCAAGCAATCCTGCGTGCACCAATGCATATAGCTGAAGTTATGCTAATGCATTCAAAACAGTCGAAGGTTGCCCTGTTAACAAATTTGGAAACATTTTGGGCATGCTTCACCAGGATGAGATAGAAACATAGAAATATGACGAAAGAAAAAGACCACATGGCCTATCTAGTCTGTCCTTCCATAACAACAACTACAACAGTCCTCTTTAGAGATCCTTTGTGTTTGTCCCATGCTTTTTTGAAATCAGTTACTGTCCTCATCTCTACCACCTCCACTGGGAGACTATTCCATGGATCCATCACTCTTTCCATAAAGAAATATTACCGCATATCACTCCAGAATCTATCCCCCTTCACCCTCATCCCATGTCTCCTCGTAGCAGAACTTGCTTTCAATTGAGAGGCTCTGCCCCTGTACATTTATGCCACGGAGGTATTTAAACATCTCAATCATATCACCTCTATCCCGCCTTTCCTCTAAGGTGTACATATTAAGATCCTTAAGTCTGTCCTCATATGCTTTATAATGAAGACCACTAACCATTTTAGTAGCCACCCTCTGTACTGACTCCATCCTGTTTATATCCTTTTGAAGCTGCGGTCTCCAGAATTGCACACAATACTCCAAATGAGGTCGCACCAAAGACTTATACAGAGGCATTATCACCTCCTTTTTTCTGCTAGCCATTCCTCTCCGTATGCACCCAATCATCCTTCTAGCTTTTGCTGTCGCCTTTTCTACCTGTTTAGCTACTTTAAGATCATCAGACACAACCATGCCTAGGTTCTGCTCTTCTTTAGTGGACAAAAGTATTTCATCCCCTATACTATATTGCTCCCTTGGATTGCTGCAGCCCAAATGCATGACCTTACATTTTTTAACATTAAATCCCAGCTGCCAAATTCTAGACCATTCTTCAGGTTTAGCTAGATCCCTCCTCATGTTATCTACACCTTCCTGGGTGTCTACTCTATTGCAGATTTTGGTATCATCTGCAAAGAGGCAAACCTTACCCGATAGCCCTTCCGCTATATCACTAACAAAGATGTTAAAAAGAATCGGACCAAGGACAGATCCCTGGGGCACACCACTGGTAACATCCTTCTCCTCAGAGTGAGCTCCATTTACCTGTACTCTTTGTCGCCTCCCACCAAACCAATTTCTAACCCAAGCAGTAACTTTAGGGTCCATCCCTAGGGTGCTCAGTTTGTTTATAAGTCACCTGTGAGGAACAGTGTCAAAGGCTTTACTGAAACCTAAATACACCACCTCTAGGGCTCTCCCTCGGTCCATCTCCCTGGTCAATCAGCTCTCTTGTCGTCAGGGAGAAGAAGAGCCATTAACTCCAAATCCCTAGCCACCTCCCTAAGGAACATACCCACGTAGAGTATGTAGAAACTGATTCTGGCCGATAACATGGAGGCCTGAAAACATCAACGACCAAAAGCATCGAGGGTTTTCGATTCCCTTCCCGGAGGGTTCGAGGAATGCATTTTAGCACTTTTAATTCAACACATTGCCGATTCCACCACCATGGAGTGGTGTGGTAATTGCGTCTTCTGGAAGCCGGGGCACTCTGGTACCCGGTACCTTGTATCAAGCCTTCGAGTACATGGAGAGATGTTTAAGGATGTCTCCCACATTCAAAGCATAAGGTCGTGAAGTATTTGATGAATAGGGAGAGTAGCAGCTTCCTTTGGGGCTGCAGGGTATTGAAAAGTTTGAGCTCCTTAGCCCTAGGTTCCTTCTCCGAAGTCACCACTATGGACAGGCCCCGAGCAACATCGTGGATGAAATCTTGGAAAGACATGTCCTCCGTAGGGGACAGAAATGGATCCTCCATGAGAGTTCTCATTTCCCATGTACCGGCTGATTCGTCATCCGATGAATCAGAGTCAGAAGACTTGAAGTATCGATGGGCAGGGTGCTCGCACTCTGCCCATATTCGATACCGCTCGAAGCTGGTATCTGAAAGTTTCGGTGCTGGAACCTTGGTACCGGAGATGGACTCGAGGGCCAGCATGGGTGGTAGCGTGGTAAGCGGCAAAAAAGTCAATGCAGTCACTTTCGATACCGTCGTTGGTACTGATGGCTGAGGAATCAACTGTAGAGGCTTTACTGGTATGGAAGCCGCTAGTAAGGCCGCTAAGCTCCGCTCAATAGGCAGGATACGTTGATCCATGGAGATTATTGATGCTTGGGTATCGGTACCAGAGTTGCGGGCCACGATCCCTGAGCATGGCACCAAGAGCTCTCTGGAGGTAGAGGCCTCGGGAGCATCCTGTGACCCCACTATGGCTTTGGAGGCAAGGACCTCCTGCCGGGGTTGTTTGGCCGGTGTGTCCCCCCGCTCCAGGGCAATGCCTAGGGCATCACAATGCTTAGAAGGAGAATCTACCCTTGGAGGGCCAGCTAGTCTTCAATGAAGACCTGGGTTTCGATACCTGAGATCCCTGGGAGGAAGATAAAGCTCTTGATGACGTTGATACAACCGACATTGCATCGGTGGCAAAGAGGGTACCGAGTTTTGCAGCTCTGTTCTGCAAGCCTCTCTTTGTCATCTTCCTACAGAGAGGACATTCAGATGGTTGATGATCTAGTCCCAAACATTTTAGACACCAGTCATGGGTGTCTGTGGCTGAAATTGTACTGCCACATTTGGAACACTTCTTAAAACCACTGGCTGGTTTGTCCATTTTGGGAAAAAAAGGCCTAAGCCTAAGATGACATTGATGTGCCCTGAGGGAAGAGTTTCTTCCCTCAGAAAAGTTTGTTTGTTTGTTTTTTTAGAAGAAAGAAAGAAAGAATGAAAGAAAGTGAGCACCGACAGGGTCCGTACCAGCGTCAATGGGAAGGCAGACGCGACCACAAAAAGTAAGAAAAATAAATAAATTTCTGCGGTGTCAGGAATTGCTTCTTGTCGGCTCCATGGAAAACAAAGAACTGAGGAGGAAGAGCTGGAAAGGTGGGAAGGCAGCAATGCAGGCGCAGCGGGATGCTCCCAAAAGCTTTCCTAATGGACATTGGGGAGCATTCCCGTACAGGCTCCGTCGATACCGACTTCACCCATATGTGAAGACTACATTCCTGCTTGTTCCTGGAGATAGCTGGATGTACTTACTATGGGCTTTCATCAGCTCCATGTATAAAGCTAAGGCTGTTTTACAGCCCAACATGGGCAACACAGCTTTCCCCTTGTGAGAATAAGGTTTTGAGAAAAATGTTGGAAGGACGATTGACTAGTTACGATGAAAATCCATAGCCACCTTTGGAAGGAACTTGGGATGAGTATGAAGTACCATTTTGTTATGAAAGAATTTGTGTAAGATGGATAAACTACTAGAGCTGAAAGCTCTCTCACTTTGCATGCTGAAGAGACTTCAAGAATAAGACCTTCCAGATCAAGAATTTCAAAGGGCAGCAATTAAGCAGCTCAAAAGGAGCTTTCATCAGCTACATGAGAATCACAATGAGGTTCCAGGACAGTGGGCGGCTTATAAAGTGGGATTTGAGAATAAGCAAGTGCCACATGAAGCAAACAACTAAGGGCTGTACAGAGATGGGTTTACTTTCCACACCATGATGGTAAGCTACAATTGCAGTGAAGTGAACTCTTACAAAGTTGGATTTGAGTCCAGACTCAGACAGTTGTAAAGGTATTCAAGCAGTGTTTGTGTGGGACAAGCAAAAGAATCTATGGATTATTCCACACAACAGACAGCAAACGCCTTCCACTTGAAAGCATAAGACCTTCTTGTTGAGATTCTCCTAGACACCAAAAGGACAGTGGTGACACCAAAAGACAGACTGAGAGTGAACAAAGTTAGCCTTTCAACATCCAAGTCATGAGGGCTAGGGGACCTGATGTTGGGATGGAACATCACATTGTCCTCCTGTGAAATTAGATTTGGTGCTAACTCTAGACCTATTGGATCCCAGATAAAGAGTTCCAAAAGTAGAGTGAACCATGGTTGCCAAGGCCAATAAGGAGCATTGAGAATCATCATGCCTCTGTCTGTTTTGCGTTTATGGTCTTTATGTTATAATGTAAACCGCGCTGATGCCGAATAGTGCGGTATATAAGAACTTGTAATAAATAAATAAATAAATAAATAAATAAGAGGGTCTTGGTGATGAGAGGTATTAGAGACTATGAGGCCAATTCTATTCTGGCTGTCCAGCCCCTGTGCGGTCCCTCAGAATCTGGGCGTACAGCGGTAGCACCCTATTCTGATCCCGTGGGGGTTAGACATGCCCGTGGGATCAGAATCGGATCTACCGGCCTGGACATGCAGGCCAGGCCCTGATTCTGATGGGCTACATGCCCAGCAGATCCCCACCTAACTCATCCTGGCTCCATAATGGAGCCGCAGTGTCATGGTGTCTCATTGCTATGGCACCATGGCTCCATTACAGAGCCGCGATCCCCGGCCACCGACCCAAATTGCTCTTTCCCCACAGCCCTATCCCTGATCCGGCCTCCCATGGCCAGGGTTGGGCTGTGGGATACCCCCTGCACCCCCTCACCGTTTTGTCCTGGCCAGGCACTGCGGTCCCCCATCTATGTGGTTAACCCCGGACGTACAGGGCCGACCTGAGAATCGGCCCTATATATCCAGGGTCACGGCCTGCCCATGCCCTGCCCTCACTCCGCCTCCAGACTACCCCCTCCTGCCCCCATCTAAGGCTCCACGTAAAACAGAGCTGTTCGTACAGGGAGCCTTTACGTCAAGAGCAGCAGGGGGACGAATAGCGGGGATGTATGTCAAGGCAGGACGTACATCACCACTATTTGTGGCGCAGTATGACCCCCTATGCATACATATTATTGTTAACCCTTGTTATTTTTCCTATATTACCATTGTACTGTTATGTTTATACTGTGTTTGTTTCCCTTGCCTATAACCTTTGTATTTCTTGTGACCGCTTTGATTGAAGGAAAAGGCGGTATAGAAAACTTGTTAAATAAATAAATAAAATAAATACAGAAGTCTCTCCCCCCAATCGAGGAGAAAAGCATCTGAATTTAGTTTGCTGTATGATCTCTAGAGCAGAACTGAGGCACCTGGGCATTCTGAGGAGTGATGAAGAGATCTATTGAGGGAGTGCCCACTGCCAAAAGATGTGAAGTGCCATCTCTCTGTCCAGAGTCCATTTGTAAGTTTGAAGGACTCAGCTCAGCCTGTCTGCCAGGATTTTCTGTTCGCCAGGTAGATAAGTGGTTCTCAAGTCCATTCCGTGAAAGATGGCAAAGTTTACCAACTTAACCATTTCTCAAAACAAGAGGTACGACTCCATTCCTTCCTACTTGTTGATGCAAAACATGGAGAACTGATTGTTAGTCGAGATTAAGACAATTTGGTTTGCTAACTGATCTCTGAAAGCCCTTAGAACATTTGCTATTGCTTGTAATTCCAAGAAGTTGATTTGATGAAGACTTTCTTGGAGGGACTAATTTCCCTGAATGTGGAACCCATGGAGGTGAGCTCTCCATCCAAGTTTGGCTGGTTCTGTCATGAGTAGTATTTGATGAGAAGGAATTTGGAAAGGTAGACCTTTGGCCAAATTGTTTGGGAGAGTCTACCAGGTGATAGATTCCATGACTGGATGAGTGAGAAATAGTGTCACTGAGCTTCCTATGTCTGGAGCCCATTGAGTGCTCAAGATCCATTCAGCATGTCATATTTGGAGATGTGCCAAGAGTGTTACATGAACAGTTGCATGTAGCCTAGCAGTTTCAAAATGGTATGAGCTGATGTCTACTGACTCATTTGAATCTCCTGCACTATTGCTATCAACTGGATAGTCTGTTGTGCAGGAGGAAACCCTCTGCTTGAGTCGTATTGAGCAGAGCTCCTATAAACTCTAATTGTTGGGAGGGCTAGAAATAGGATTCATAAGCAATTACCCAAAATCCCAACAGTTCCAACACCTGAATGGTGAATTATAGAGATTCCAGAGTGCCTTCTGGAGCAGTTCTCTTAAGCAGCTGATTGTCCAAGTAGGAAAAAATGTGCACTTCCAGACTGCATAGAAACGCTGCTATTATGGCAAGGCATTTTGTGAATACTCGAGGTGTTGACACGAGGCCAAAAAGTAGTATTTGGCACTGGAAGTGCTGTTTCCCCACAATGAATCTAAGATATTTCTTGTGACTGGAATGTAGCTGGATATGGGTATATGCATCCTTGAGATCCAGAGAGCATAGCCAATCTCTTTTTTGTAGAAAGAGAAAAGGGTGCCTAGAGAAATCATTCTGAACTTTTCCTTGACCAAATATTTGTTCAGATCTCTTAGGTCTAGAATGAGATGGTATCTCCCTGTTTTTTGGGGACCAGGATGTATATTGAGTAAAATTCTTGCCCTTCTTGCCTTGGTGGAATGGGCTTAAACACAGACTTGGTCTGAAGGGCAGAAATTTCCTGAAAAAGTAATTCTTAATGCTGAGGGTAGAGGAATAGAACCCTTAAAGAACAATTTGGAGGGAGTTTGGATAGATGAAGTTTATAGACTTTTTGGATAATCTGTAAAACCATGAGAGTAAGAGTTTACAAGGGGCCACCTTTGAGTAAAACGTGTGTACCTCCTCTTGACTGGTAAGTCCTCCGCCAAGGCTATACTCTGGAGGAACTAGTCAAAATATCACCCCTGGTTTTGGCTGGAATGCGGGCTGGGCCTTCTGCCAAGGATGAGCATGAGGAGTTTGCTTGGGTTGGGTGTAGCAGAAGGCTAGGAAATACCTACGCCTTTAAGAGAAATAGGCTTTCCTCCGACTGCCACCATGAAACCTCCTGTAATAGGAGGCTGACTCAAACATGTGCCTGGAGAGCGAGCATTTGAAAAGTGTTAGATTGCTTTTTAATGAGGTTGGCAGTCTCTTCAACTTTATCTCCAAAGAAATTGTCTCCATGGCACGGTACATTGGTGAGTTTATCTTGCACAGATGATTGTAACTCTGAATCCCAGAACCATGAGAGTCTCCGGGAACAAATACTGATGGCAGAAGCGCCAGATACCATATTAAAAATATCATACGTTGCCAGGATCAGGTATTTTGAGCAGTCTTTGCTGTGTCTCATTGAGAACAATAGTGCTTGAGCTTCTCTGGAGGTCAAAATCCAGACATATCATCTAGGCTGCACATGATGTCTTATAAGAACATGCCCGCCATGCACAGCTGGTAAGAAACCACGTGGAAAGAAAGTATGACACTCAGAAAAATTTCCTCCCAAAAGAATCCAGAGTCCAAGCCTCCCTCCCTGGAATTGTCAAGGAGTCTGATTTGGAACTTCTGGACCTCTAGAGGGTAGATTTGATGACCAAAGAATGATATAGAGGCTGGAGTTTCTCGAATCCGGGAGCCTTTTGAACTCTGAACATAGAGTCTATCTTTCTACTAACTGGAGGAATAGAGAAGGGTATCCTAAGTCTGCATCTGGAACCTCTGAAGGATGAGGTGCATGGGCACTGTCACCGCTTCCTTGGGGGCTGTGGAGTACTGGAGGATTTTCAATTCTTTTGCCCTGGGTTCCTCCTCTGCCTCCAACAAAAATGGTATGGCCTTAGTCATATCCCTGACAAAGTTGTGAAAAGTCATATACTCAGGAGGGGATTTGCGCCTCTCATGAGGTGGAGAGGGATCAGAGGGGAGCCCTGGAGACTTATCCTCTGAAAGGATTTTAGACTCCTCATCTGTGATCCAGTCTTCTGAGTCTGACGCAAACAGAAAGTCAAAATATTTCTGAGTCTCTGTGTGGTCAACATTCCTTCTCTTTGGTGATCTAGGGCTCCATCGGGAGTGCCAAATCACCAATGACTTAATAGGCATTGTAGGGATTATTAGTAGCACAAAAAAAATAATGTTCTCAGTTAGGTCTGGGGGTAATTAGCTACTGATACCCAGCCCGAAGTTCTATGAGTTTTGCTGGTAATGAGCCACGGAAGGAGTCTTGTCTGTATATATATATTATGTTTATTATGGACAGCGAGGTAGAAAAATATACAGACATATAGCTAAGGATGCATAATTAGAAACATGAGGTAGCAAATTGTTGCAGCACAAAATTACAGTTAGACAAAGTGATAAATCACTGTTTAGCAACCAGAAGTCACTGATTCGCTCTGCACTGAGAAGAGTTATGGAATACGTTTCTAGCTAACCATTGCCCATCCGGAGGAAGAGAGAGAAGACTGTACCTTAGCTCCTGCTGGCACTCTGGTAGCTGAGGTCCGATAAGTCTCTGGAGCAGCACAGGTCCAAGGAGGCAGCTAGGCTAGATAACGCAGGCTACAGCCCTTTCAGAGACGAGCCGCGGGAGAACACAGAACCAAAGGTATCAGTCCTTAGGAGAACGGCCTTGCACACACGTAATGTGTGTCTGTCTTGCAGACAGGAAGCAGACACAAGGTAAACAGGGCACAAGCAGCAAAAAGGAGCAAAAGTTCTTCTGTGCAGAGTGTATTATTCTTTGTGATGAGTCTCTGTCATAGGTCTGGTGATTGGTTGGCACAAGCCAGTCCGAGGTGTTCTCAGCGAATCAGAAGGTAATGAACAGGTGTTCATCCAGCAGACCTAGGAGCCATAATGAGGGAAAATAACAGTATGCAGTTCCAGACATCCTAAGGCCAGTAGCATCGTTAGTGGATGATGAAGATCAGAGAAGCAGATGTTCTTGCATGTAGACAACTAATGGATAGAAACAATAGTTCTTCTGTATGCTCAGGTATGATCACTTGACAAGCATTTGTGTGAAGGTCAGGTCTGAGACTGTAAGCACAGCAAAAGTCCTTTGTAGAGGAAACCATCTTTTTTGGTCAGGTTTGGTTCAGGCTTCAGCATCTGAGTAAGCCGGAGATCTGCAGCCGTAGAATTGCAGGGATACCAGCCTTACATCTCCCCCTCCCCCCCTTGTAAGATGGAGTATTCTACAAAGAAGTATATACCATCATACAAAACCTAACTAGCATTACTACTGTGCAGGTCAGAACCAAAGGACATATGGTTGACTAAAGCATAATAAGTGGGTAATACTTCAAGCACAATAGATGCATTAAAGCAATACTGCATGAAGAATAATACTGTGAATACACAGCGACCATCCAGCGACCAACCAGCGACCATCTAGCGACCAACCAGCGACCATCTACTGCTGACCCGATCGGGGGTTGAAGCGCCGAGCAGGCCAGCAAGCACTCCTCTCGGTCCTCCGGCCCAATCCGGGCTGTGGGAGGAACAAAGGCGGCATATTTAAAGCACCGCCAGCGGCGGGAATAGCCTTTTCCAACCAGCGACCATCTACTGCTGACCCGATCGGGGGTTGAAGCGCCGAGCAGGCCAGCAAGCACTCCTCTCGGTCCTCCGGCCCAATCCGGGCTGTGGGAGGAACAAAGGCGGCATATTTAAAGCACCGCCAGCGGCGGGAATAGCCTTTTCCAACCAGCGACCATCTACTGCTGACCCGATCGGGGGTTGAAGCGCCGAGCAGGCCAGCAAGCACTCCTCTCGGTCCTCCGGCCCAATCCGGGCTGTGGGAGGAACAAAGGCGGCATATTTAAAGCACCGCCAGCGGCGGGAATAGCCTTTTCCAACCAGCGACCATCTACTGCTGACCCGATCGGGGGTTGAAGCGCCGAGCAGGCCAGCAAGCACTCCTCTCGGTCCTCCGGCCCAATCCGGGCTGTGGGAGGAACAAAGGCGGCATATTTAAAGCACTGCCAGCGGCGGGAATAGCCTTTTCCAACCAGCGACCATCTACTGCTGACCCGATCGGGGGTTGAAGCGCCGAGCAGGCCAGCAAGCACTCCTCTCGGTCCTCCGGCCCAATCCAGGCTGTGGGAGGAACAAAGGCGGCATATTTAAAGCACCGCCAGCGGCGGGAATAGCCTTTTCCAACCAGCGACCATCTACTGCTGACCCGATCGGGGGTTGAAGCGCCGAGCAGGCCAGCAAGCACTCCTCTCGGTCCTCCGGCCCAATCCGGGCTGTGGGAGGAACAAAGGCGGCATATTTAAAGCACCGCCAGCGGCGGGAATAGCCTTTTCCAACCAGCGACCATCTACTGCTGACCCGATCGGGGGTTGAAGCGCCGAGCAGGCCAGCAAGCACTCCTCTCGGTCCTCCGGCCCAATCCGGGCTGTGGGAGGAACAAAGGCGGCATATTTAAAGCACCGCCAGCGGCGGGAATAGCCTTTTCCAACCAGCGACCATCTACTGCTGACCCGATCAGGGGTTGAAGCGCCGAGCAGGCCAGCAAGCACTCCTCTCGGTCCTCCGGCCCAATCCGGGCTGTGGGAGGAACAAAGGCGGCATATTTAAAGCACCGCCAGCGGCGGGAATAGCCTTTTCCAACCAGCGACCATCTACTGCTGACCCGATCGGGGGTTGAAGCGCCGAGCAGGCCAGCAAGCACTCCTCTCGGTCCTCCGGCCCAATCCGGGCTGTGGGAGGAACAAAGGCCGCATATTTAAAGCATCGCAGACAGGCAGGCCCGCGCCTGTCGGGCCCGCGCCTGAGGACCTCGCCAGAGGGCCCTTTGGCGTGGCCCTTAGGCGGGGCACTACAATCACCATTGTACACCTAGAGAACATTCTACTAAGAATAACACAAGCCCTTCGTCAATCCACTCTATCACCAAGCTACGCTATCCAGTCTCATCAGCCACTCTTATCTGCAGCCATCTTGGAAGCTCCCCGATCAGGGTTGAGCCCAGCACGAGCGCCAACGTCCAGCAGCCCTCTTCCCAGTCACATGCTCTGGAGGGACTGAGCCTTGCTGCCACCAGACCGCCTACACTCAACGAGAAATCATCATCCAAGCCGTGCACGGCAGAGCGCGAGCACCTCATGCCCTTCTAAGATTCTCCCAGCACAGCAAGTATAATTCCACAATCAGTATAAAGTCAGCAGCTTGCAACACAGTATCTAACACATAGGCTATTACTATCATCAACAGCATAACTTCCACCAGGACTGTTGTCAGTAGTCAGACTGTAAACAATTAGCATCGTATCACTTTTAGTACTGTTGTCAGTAGTGTATCTAACCAGCACCATTGTCAGTAGACAACCTGCAAATAGTTAACATTATTCCACACTATTACTGTTGTCAGTAATATATCTACAGTCAGTACTGTTGTCAGTTATCTGTAACCAGCTTACAAATAGTCATTTCTTATAGCTCTATTGTCAGTAGTACACATTACTGTTATCAAGAGTATTCTATCAATTGAAACAATTACCAGCAGCTATCCAGCTAGAAAATCTCTCAAACAATTTATTACTGTTGTTAATGGTATATTATCTCATTACTGTTGTCAGCTGTCATTACCATTGTCATTACTGTTCCTAGTAGTATAATATCTCATTACTGTTGCCAGTAATACCTTATTAATCATAAACATTGTAAGATAATAGCCAGCCAGTAACTCTCAATCAATCTATTACTGTTACCAGTAGCATATTATCATCTACCAGGTTTACTATCAGTTACAATCACAATAATATACTGTTGTCAGTAGCTTATGCCAATCAGGATTGATACTGTTTCTAGCAGCTCTACTTACAACTCCTGCATACTCCAAATCCCCATTGGAATACCTTGCTCACATCTACTTACCCTACTATATTACTCCATAGCTCCACCAACACCAACCCTTTAAAAATGCCACGCTCAAACATCAAAAAAATGAAAATATTCTATATTGGCTTAGTCTTAGCAATACTAGCCATTGACTTAACCCTAAGCCTAAACAGCTTAAACCACAAAACAATCCCTATTATTCATACACACATGCGAAACAACTACCAAATTGGACACATTTATCAAAATAACCATCCCAGATCAAATTTACATAGACTGATTCACATAAAACAAATAAACACAATACAAACACTTAAGGGAACACACATAAATAATACACCTTCCCTCTCATGTATTCTTATCAACGCAAGGTCGATGAAAAACAAACTACCTATATTTAATGATTTAATATCCGACTTAAAACCAGACATATTATGCGTTACAGAAACCTGGCTCTCAGATACCGATTCAGTCTACATAAACCAACTTAATACAGAAGACTATGACACCTTCTATAAACATAGAACTAACAGAAAAGGCGGAGGTGTTTTAATGATGACAAAAAAGGTACTATGCGCCAAAGCAATACAATCCAATATTTCTGACAAAATAGACACACTACTAATAAATATTGGCTTCATGAAACTTTGCTTGGTATATAGGCCCCCAAACCAAAAATCAGACTGCATTGACTCTCTCATTGAACTCCTCAGCTCCTCAACTGAACAACACCCCATAATGATGCTAGGAGATTTCAACCTTCCCTCGCTACCAACATCAGAATCTAAACTATTCTTTGATACTATCTCCGACATAGAATATCATCAAATAATAAACATATCTACACACATCAAAGGTGGAATTCTTGATCTTGTCCTTCTCCCTAACTCACTCTTCAAACTAATCAACCCAAATTCAGTTGAATGCACTCAAATACCCTGGTCAGATCACCACATTATTAAACTAAACCTGACATATCCATCCACTAATACTAACAACTACATCAGAAATGTCACAACCACAAGATTTAAAAAGTTTAACAATGATGAATTTATTGACTTAACAATCCCCCACCTCGTCACAACAGAGACGAATTTAGATAACACTGTTAAAAACTGGCATGACACCATCTACAATGCCGCAAAAACTAATCAAATACACAAAAAAAGTAACCACTCTAACACCAATGCCAAACCATGGTTCAATACTACACTAAATCAGATGAAAAGGAACCTTAGAAAACTAGAACATAACTGGCGTAAATCCAAATTGACGATACACAAAGAAATATACAATAATCTACTCACTAAATACAAAGATACCTTGGATAGCACAAAAAAAGAATATTATGCCAAAATACTCTCAAAATCATATAACAGACCAAGTGAATTATTCTCCATTGTCAGAAATCTAACCAACCCCCAAACTTCTGACAGCGAAATCACAGACATCTCAGTCCAAACTTTAGCCCAACATTATCAAAACAAAGCAAAATTGCCATCAATACCTATAAACACTATCCTCTTGTCACACCAACATACAAACGAATGGTTAGAGTTCCATCCTATAACTAAAGAGACACTAAAAAACATCATCTCTGGCCTCAACACCACAACGTCTTATCTAGATCCATGTCCAGTAACTTGGATAAAAAACACACTACCAATCTTATTGCCCTACATTCTCTCAATAGTAAACCTCTCACTTACCCAAGGCTACCTCCCACCATCTCTTAAACACGCACAAATCCGGCCAATCCTCAAAAACAGCAAACTAGATAAAACATCCCCAACGTCATATAGACCCATATCAAGCATACCTTTTTTGGCCAAAATAATTGAAAAGTAGTTCAATTACAAACACAAGATTTTCTTGACTCATCCTATCCTCTTGATGAGCAACAATATGGCTTTCGGCCCTGCCATGGAGTGGAAACACTCCTCACAGTTTTAATAGATGCACTCCTAAGAGAGATTGACAATCCTAAACAGGCATTTATCCTACTGTTCATCGACATATCAGCTGCGTTCGATAGCGTACACCACACAATAATGCTCAATAACTTAAAACAAATAGGATTAAACTCTACAGTACACAAATGGTTCTCATCCTATCTAACTGATAGAACACAAAATGTAAGAATTGGAAATCAAAACTCCACCACCTACAAGCAAGAAATTGGATTACCTCAAGGCTCAGCGCTGTCAGCTCTACTTTTCAATATTTACATAAAACCAGTCTGCAACATATTCAAAAGCTTTGGAGTAAAATATCATCTCTACGCAGATGATATTATGCTCTATATTCCATTCACAATTCCCAACCTACCGCTTCAACTCTTATCGGATTGCTATAATGAAGTCACAACTTGGCTAAAAACACAAAACCTCCACATAAATCACGCTAAAACCGAAGTTCTAATCGTAACCAAGAACAGAACCTATATCCCTCCATCACACATAAGACTCCAAAACCAAGAAATCAAAATAAAAAAGGAAATAAGATATCTAGGTGTCATGCTAGATACACACCTTACGATGGAAACTCACATCAGCAATACCATAAAGAAAATCTATTTCAAACTTAAAACTCTTAAACAACTTCGTCCACTAGTTTTCACACAGGACTTTATCAACATAATACAAGCTACAATAACCCCACACTTTGACTTTGCCAATCTAATCCTAATAGGCTTAACAAAACAAAGTATAAAACGATTGCAATTCGCACAAAATGCTGCAGCTAGAATCACATTGAAAATCAATTCCCTTCAACACATATCACCAATACTAGTCTCCCTTCATTGGTTACCAATTCAAAGTAGAATAATCTACAAAACAATAACAACATTCAAAGCCTTATATGCTTTGGCCCCACCCATGTTATGTAACTTAATACACAAAGAACCAGCTAAGCCTACACACAGAAAAGGACAACTATGCAGATTAAAAATCCCGAAAGATTTCACAAAAGCCCACAAATCAACAAACAATAGAGCATTTTCGCACATAGCCCCTACTATCTGGAATTCCCTTCCAGAGGAGCTACGAAAGCTAACAGAGATCACAGAACTACGCAAGAAACTGAAAACCTATCTGTTCACCAAACATTATAACATAAATAACTCAATATCTACAATAGACAAAGGTTAGATAGACAATCCGGTTGCTCTATGCAATAAACCTTTAACCTATACAGATAGCACTCTCCAATGATGATCTTCTGACCTCCCCCATGTAATCCATGTATATATATTCATATATAACTTGTATATAGTTTCCACACTGTTCGGTATTATACCACATTGTTTGTTCTATACTTTATATGATGTTCCTTGTAAATAAGTTCTGTATTATTGCAATGTTCCATGTAAAACAAACTTGATTTGTTAATTATTGTTAACTGTAAACCGCAACTGAACTCTTGGAAGATGCGGTATATAAATGTGAATAAAATAAATAAAAATAAATAAAAAAAAGCAATAAAAAATTAAAAGAAAATGACAAAGATACATTCAAGTCAATGTAACCAATATAATGCATGTTAACTTCAAACTCAGGTATATATAGTATACTGAAACTTAAGAAGTATATAGGTAATGCAATATCATGTGTTAGTGTAACTCCAAACTGAACACTCAAATGTAATGCTAAGTAAAATGTGAAGATGTGTTAGTAAAATAAATACAGGCTATCTATGATAAATGAGACAACTCAATTAAGAGTAATGGGTAACTGAAAAGAAAATGGCAGCACTATTCAAAAGTGTGACGTTCCAGCAAATCCTACAGACGCATGGTAGGTAGTGGAGATGCAGAATGTATAAGGCGACGAAGAGTAAGGCTCTATCTCTGTTGATACAAGGAGACTAGAAACTGGAGCACCAAAAGAAGGACAATAACAGGCACAATGGCATGAGACATAAAATCAGTTTGTAAAATGTCCACATCACATGAATCAAAGTTGTAATCAGCAATTTCAAGACTTTCTTGGTCAACAGACAGTTCAACTGTGTGAGAGTCCTTATAGTCCAGTAAATAGTACAAGGCTTCAGTGAAGTTAATCTCATGACCTCGAAACACATCCAGCATCTGGATCTGAAGTGGCTCAATGTGATTTCAGGTAATTTTAGCAAAGGCTTCTGTAATAAGGTCTGTGGGTACCAGAATCTGTCCTTGTATCAAGTTACTGATGCTATTGTCTAGTTCTCTAAACAAATCATAAGTAAGATCACGTATTGGCTGCATGAAAGTACGCTCATCGTTCAAAAGATCTTTAAGCATAGACAATTCTGCTGTGGTCAGAGCAATCTGCTTAGAATGAAGATTAACTATAGTGACAGTATCACGTATGGTTTTACCATGGGCTTTTAATTGACTTTGTTGTGAATGAATCTGGGTTCGGATATCTTTCATATCAGCTCTTAACTCTTGGATATTACCCTGGCGTTTACTAATAGATTCAGCATTAGCAATAGAGATGGAGGAAGCAAATAACGAGAACAGAGCGGTGAACAGTACACCAACACCAAGACCTATAAACCTTTTCTGTCTAGTGTTTTCTGGTCATATGGGTGGCAACTTTGGATCCCGCTAACATCAACATCAGGAACAGGACCTTCAAAGTTCGGTTCTCCATCTGTCATCATCTCAAAAGGGGATACACCAGTAGCACGGTGACGAGTGGCTCTGATAGCCATCAGGACCAAGGGCAACTTGATGTCCCAGTCTTTCCCAGAGGAAGAGACATATTTCTTCAAGATACTGATGATAGTTTTGTTTGCTCTCTCCACCTGTCCAGAGGATTATGGTCAATAAGCAATGTGGACTTTGGCTCTCACTCCCAGCAACTTCCACAGATGCTTGATGATTTGTCCCGTGAAGTGGGAACCCTGGTCGGATTCCACTCGCTGGCATATGATTTTCTGGACAGATTCATAGGAAGCCAATAGGATTTTATATTGTCTCACAAAGACAGGTTTACTGTTTGGATCCATAGGAATACGGGTGACATGTAGGTCTGTAAGACCACAGTCATAGGTATCAGTGGCATAAAGGTCCTTATGTCGGTACAGCAGTTCTTTTAATTGGGCCCTTTCTGACTCATCCTTGCAGGCGTCTGCTTCAGCAAGTTTCCCCGCAACCATTTAGTCAAATTTTTAAAAAAAAATTTTAACAGGTTTTTTATATACCACTTTATTATTTCAATCAAAGCGGTTTACATTGAAACTTAAACTTGGTAATATACATTAAACAGGTAACTTGGATTTTTCTGAGGCAATGAAGGGTTAAGTGACTTGCCCAAGGACACAAGGAGAGCTAGTGGGAATTGAACCCTAGCCTCTGGGTTCCCAAGCCAGTGTTCCTAACCATTAGGCTACTCCTCCACAGAGGAGGTTTGTTCGGGGGTATTTCAACATTCTCCTCAATCTCATCTTGGAGAGAGGAGACCTCGAAGGCTTGGACAGCATGGGCCCCCCCCCCTGGTGGGTGTGGGAACTAACAGCCTCTTCGAGTTTACTTGACAAAATCAGATGGTCAGACTCTAGGTCCACTTGAGAGGTCACAGCACTATTTTATTTATTTATTTACATTCTCTTATATACCGCGCTATTCTGCATCAGTGTGGTTTACATTGAACAAACTGAAATTACATTGAACAGGGCACTATAACTTGGAGATAACTATTTTACAGGGAACATGGGCTATGGAGGGTTAAGTGGCTTGTCCAAGACCACAAGGAGCACCTGTGGGACTAGAAACCCCAGTCCTTCCGGACCAAGGTTGCTGTCCTCTAGTGGGATTTGAACCCCCGACCTTCCGGCCTGAAGTACCTTGCCCTAACCACTAGGCCACTCCTCCACTCCACTATGTGGCCAGACAAACTGTAGGGTGAGGAGGACTTGGGGTGAGGATCTTACACACCCAGGAGTGCCCCCCCCCCTTCACAGAGGTTCCAGGAAACAGGGGCTTCCCCAATAATCTGGAGACTCAATTCCACACTTAGGAATGATTCTCCCACTAGGAATCCCAGGAGTTCGCCTTTCACGAAGTGAATGCGATCTGGGTTTGGATTGGTGAGCAATAAGTGTAGTGAGGGAGCTGTGGACTCCATGCAGGGTATGGGACCCATGGCTAGGCCCAGCTCCTCAAAGCGGGAGTTAGGACTGAAGAAGACCAGGTTGTCTGAGACCACTTGTCCTCAGGTCACCTGTATCTGCAGGGGACAATCCTATATCCTCCCAGGTATTTGGATGTCTTCTGCACTGACCACTTCACAAACTTGAGGAATCGTCTGACCAGCCCGCAGTGATGGGCGGGCACCAGAGAACTCCAATGGCTCTCCTTCGATCCTACTCCAGAGTATGTTGTTCACTAAATCCACATAAGTTCCTAGTCTAAGAAGGCATTCTGAGCCTATATAGAGGGGCAACTCAAGTCCTCTAATGATGGAGAAAGTGTGCTGAAAACCTTTGACCCCAACTTGCAAGGGGAGATTGCCGTAGCCCACTAATGTCTTGAGGCCTTCTCCAGGCACTTGGAACAAAGTCTTCGCTCCCATCACACAATCAACGGTGGCCTGTTGTTTGAGCCGACAGAAAAGAATCTCACTGAGGGAGGTAATAGATAGGCCTTTTCCTTCTGTGGCATGCCCACCTGCACATATATAAAGGGACCTTTCCCAGCAGAGAATATATCTGTCAGTCTCCTAGGGTGGCCTAGGCAGGAAATGGATGGAAGAGGGGTTTGTACCTCACAAACCTCCAAGGGTTCCTCCCCCTGGTCCTGCTGGACCGGGGTTTCCTTCAGGAATATCTGCAGGCAGTCAGGATCAAGGACAATGTTTGCTACTGAATCCGCTTCGATTGCAACCACAACGCTACTTCCTTGACCCTCATCTCCAGCCCCTTCATACTTGAGCTGTAGGATATGGGGGTCTCAGACCTCTGGAAATTAATCCTGATGGACATGTCCTTTTGTTCCACAGAACAAGGACCACTGACCCTGCTGTCATATTTTACCTTAGCATAAGGTGTGGGGTGTGTGACCTGTGTCCATATCGCTTCCTGGACGTAGTTCAGTATGGGGCGTAACCTCTTCAGGAGCTCATTGCCAATCAAGAGTTCCTCCCCAGGGCACTAAGTAATGATGACAGGATGCTTCACCTGCAACTTCCCAATTTGGAGGGTAAGCCAGACCTGGCCCATCAACTCTATGGACTGGTCCCCATAAGCTGTGAATGACAAATCACTGGGTGTGATGTCTAGGATCCTCTGACCCCCTAAGGAAGCAGTGAGCCTATCAAAGAGACTAGAGGTAATCAGGGTAGCCTCAGAGGCTGAATCTATCAGGCCCTCACAGAGAAACGTCTGCTGAATTTTAAAAGGAGCAGTGTACCTCTGTCCTTTTGGCTTGAGTTTACCCAGAAAATACATGTGCTTCCTGATGGCATCGAAGGCTGGACCCTTGCTGTCCACTGAGGCACTGTCACTCTGTGTCAGTGGGGTGGCCTCTTCAGCTGGTCTGGATATCTGAACTGGCTGCACCTGTGTAATAGTGGCCTGTAGGACAGAAACAAAGTCGGTTAGTCATTCAGTCTCATTAGAAGGGGAAGAGGAGTCAACCAGTTCCTCCTCTGTCTTATGAGGCCTAGGAATGTTCTTGGGCCCACTGGGCTTCGCCTGTGGCTTAGGTGGCCCGCTATTGGTAGAAGCCTCATTTGAGGAGCTGAATGCAGTGGTAGCCTTCATCATATCTGCCAACTCGTTTATTTTCTTTTCCAGATCCTGGAACTTGTTAAACCCTGGCTTCCTTTTCCAGTTCCGGTTCTGCTGAGTGAAACGCTTGTTCCCAGAGTGCTGCTTAGACCCAGATGACTGGTTATTCTGAGGTGACCTGGGAGGATTCTGTGAAGCAGAAGGAGAAGAGTTACTTTCCAAAGAAAGGGTAGATTTTACAGCACTAACACTCTGTTTCGGTTCCTTGGCTTTGCTTGAAGCCTTTACTTTGCTGCCATTGCTAGCCCTAGTACTAGCAAAAGCTTCAAAAATCCACTCAGCGTGTTCTAACAAGCGTGACAGGGGTTTGTGACGCTTGTCAGACAGATAGGCCTTAGTGGACGGAAGGAGCGACTGACAGAAGAGATCACAAAACTCCTGATGGTGATCTAATGTTTCCCAGGGGGGATCAATCTGAAAGAAGGTCTGCCTAAGTCTGTAGGCAAACTCTCGGGGTGATTCGTCTTCCCCACAAGTCATACTATATGCTGCCTGTTTTTCAACGACAGCATCAGGATATGGCCCATAATGTTTCTTTAGTGCCTTTTCAAAGGTGACGAGATTACTCTTTTCACCTTCTGCCATGGTCCGGATAAATTGCTGACATGGTACATCAAAGGACCATGGCAGATACTGAACTATGTCTTCCCCCCTGGTAATTCCCAGAGCCTGGAAGGCTTCTTTGACTGCAGCTAAATGTTCATTTATGGTTGCACAACCGTTTTTCTCAAAAGGTGTGACCATATTACGCAAAGATTTAATAATCTGCAGCTGGCCCACAGAAGTAAGAACATTTCTATCTTTTTCCTCTTTGCAGGACCCCGGAGCATGGAGGATTTTGTTTGCCTTCAGCTCCCTCTGGTGGCCAATGTTGGTACAGTTTTCTATCACTAGGGGGACTTCCCCCCCCCCCTCCCCTTAACCTCTCCATCTATGGGGAGGGGTAGAGAGTAGGGTGTCTCTCGCCGCCCTGTTTTTCTCAGTCGCTCAGGCGCTGATGGGAGAGAACTGACTTTGTCCTGGAAAAGCTGCCTTTCTACATCGGGCAGGTTTTCCACTGGTGGACAGCCGTCATCTACCACTCAGGAATTTCCCAAGAATGGTACAAGCCTGGAGAGACCAAATGGTGTCTGTCCTCTGGCTCATCACTCTGCAAGTTAAACTCATAGGCCAACTGAAAACAATAATTTCTCAAGCTGTGAATTTCTTGATTTACTCTCTCTATCTCCTGTTCACATTTACGCCATGCGGCTGCTAGCTCCATCTGGAGTCTAGCAGTTTTCTGTCTCGCCGCATTCAGAGCAGTCTCTGTTGCATTTAACTGGGCAATTAGAGCATTCTCTCTCTGCTTGTATAAATGACTCATTCTGAAACGTCATGTTTTCCTCCGTCAACTCAGTTCTACAAACTGTCAGAAATTGCATTTCTCTCTGATCCTCAGCGTTCCGCTTCCTGAGAGCGGAAACCTGATCCACCAAGTCCTGGCATAGCAAACACCAGAGGCTATGGGTACTTGGGGAAAACAGGCTATTAGTACCCCCCCACATCCTTAACCTCAGCCTGAATCTCGGTGACTTGGTGCCGTAAATCAGAGTTCTCCTGCTCAAGTTTCCCTGCTTAGGCCGTAACAGTCTGTAACTGGCTCTGGGCTGTCAGTAGATCAGCCTGAAGCAGTTCAGACCTGTCTCACATGTGAAATAACGCCTCCTGCAGCTTATTCTTAAAAATATGCAGGACACATGAATGTTCCGCAACTACATCCACAGTTAATTTAGCCTTGTGAGCAATTAACCGGTCTAAAAACTCGCTGAAAAATCCATCAGCACTAACAAGCTCTTGCGTATCTGTTTTAAGACACTGAGAAATCTTTTTAATGTGGTCCGCAATTTTATCATGCGACCAGCATAGAGATGCAAGTTTCTGCAGTGCTAGAGCATTCTTATCGGTCACGACTGCTGCGTGAGCCATCGTTAATCAATAGCTGAGACTCTGTCTGTAAGAAAAAACACAGGAATAACTGCTGAAGAATTACTCTAATTCTTTAAGACGTAACTCATTCAGAGATCCCGTAATGTGCGTTCCAAAACCGTCCCACAGACAATAATTCTCTAGCTATAAACCTCAGCATAAATAGCTACTTTGACCATAATAAAGCACTTCAGAATTACTACACAAATTCTGTGAGACGTAGCTCATTCAGACATGCTTATTCCTTGGGAGAGTGCTCGTGTCTGTAAACATGTGATTCTTTTTTTTTAAGCTGTGAATAAACAGGTAGACAAAGGTGAGTAGGTTGATATTGTGTATTTGGACTTTCAGAAAGCCTTTGACAAGGTCCCTCATCAGAGACTTTTGGCAAAACTAAAGAGTCATGGGATAGGAGGCAGTGTACTATTGTGGATCAGGAACTGGTTAAAAGATAGAAAGTAGGGGGCGCTAGTGAGCCCGCTACAAAATGGCAGCACTATAGTTTAGCTCCGTCCCTGGCTCTCCCACAATTAAGCTAGCAATTGCATTTTCACAAAGAAATTCCCCGAGCTTACCGGGTCCTGAGAGCTTTGACCCTGGCAATTCATCCTGTGCCCTGACGAGCTGATCGGAGGTTTGCGGAGTGCCCTGTAACCCGGAAACGGGTAACCTCGTGGTTGGATCCCCTGCTCTGCTGCCGGCTGCTGAAACTGCTCGGGCCAGCCTTCCTCGCCTGCCGATTTCTGTACAACGGTCCTCGCATGGTCAGATTTGGATCCTTGCTGCCTGGAGAGAGTGAGCGGCTTGACTGTGGCTGAGCGGCTAGTTGACCCATGGCTGAGATTTGGAGAAGAGAGAGTGATCGCCGCCCCGGTGAAACTGCTGATCTGCTTGTCTGCAGTTCCTGGCTGTTCCTGCACAGTCCACGCTCTGAGGAGGTGAGAGGGATGCGGCGCCCGGTGTGGTGCAGTCTTGAGGGTGACCACGGCTTGCCTGGGTATGCAAGAGGCCATTACCACGTGGTCCTGGAACGCATAGCCTTCTTTGCGTTCCAAGCAATCCAGCCGGGAAAATCAAGACGTCACGTGGGTCATACTCAACCAATCCGCTGCTGGCCCTATGAACTGTGGCATCCCCAGAGCTTGCTGCTGTGCTTGCGGAGCCTTCTTCTGCTCTGTCCTTGCGCCCGGCCCGGTGAGTCATCTGCCCTGTGCAGCTGATTTAAGGACAGATACACTGGATGCATTTTCTTCCTACTTCAGTTGGGCTGCCTGATCTCTCCCCGTTTGCATCGGGGTCTGCTCTGCTTTGTGTTTGTTGCTCATTCCTACATTAATTGAGTCTGGAGCGCCCTCTACTGCTTAAGAGTGGGACTGCCTTACACTTTTATCTCTCACTCCCCCTGCTCACCTAGCTGATTGCTACCACCTGCCCCCTGGTGGCTGGCTCCTGCATAACATAGAGCTGCCGGATTGTTGGGTCTCTGCATGGCGGCTAAGACTAAGGGACTCGAAGTCCGGGAGAGAATGCGGTCCTCACAGCGTCTACAGGGCAGGAGTGGCTCCCAAACCAGCCCAACCAGAGGGCAACCCTCGGAGGGCTCTGGTGATGAGACCGTGAGTGAGCACGACCTGGGCCCTGGAGCCCTGCCCTCGGATATTCTGCTTCAACGGGAGCTTCGAAGGGGCTTTGAGGATCTGGCTGGTGAATTCCGCTCCATGCGCGAGGAAGTGATGAGTACAATTGCGGAGCTCAGAGGTGACATAAAAGATTTGGGTACTCGAGTGGAAGAGGTTGAGACAAAGGTTGATGACCATGATGGCGCTCTGGTGGATTTACAATGTGCAATTGATCGACACCGTTCGCAAGCAATGGAACTGACCTATAAAACTGATGACATTGAAAACCGATCCCGTCGCAACAATGTGCGGTTCTGAGGAGTTCTGGAAGCTGTGGGGGGCGCTGAAGACCTGCCGGTGGTACTCAAAACTTTGATAGGTAAATTACTCACCCCGGAGGAATTGGCCTCCTGTGGGCCTGAAATGGAGATTGAGCAGGTGCACCGTGCCTTGGGAAAGCCTCCTAACAATCAGCCCCGAGATGTTATTGCCAGATTCTTGCGGTATACTGATGCGGAGCTTCTTCTACGATGGGGACGGGAGAAAAAAATGATCCAATTTCAGGAGGCAGCCGTAACCGTCTATCAAGATCTCTCGGCATTTACGCTGGCTCGCCGGAGGGAGATGAAACCAATAACGGTGGTCCTGAACAATAAAGGGATTCACTATTCCTGGTCCTTTCTGTTTCAGATGAACTTCCTCTTGGGGTCTAAAAAGATCTCAGCGAAAGAGCACACCGAGGCTCGGAGAGCACTACGCCAAGCGGGTCTTTATTTTATTTATTTATTTATTTAACATTTCTTCTATACCGCGCTATTAAAATCAGCGCGGTGTACATTGAACAAAACATACTGCAATGCATACAGGCAACATTGAGTTTACAAAGAACAGGGGAAAATAACACATGGGATAACCGGGAGAACTATGTACAGGTTAACTTTATACTATATATACTTTAACTATATACAATATTCTAACTCGTTTGGATATTTTAAGAGATTTCATGTGGCTGGTGCAGGTAAATGGTTATGATGTGGGCTATCGTGTAGGCTAACCATTTTCTGGTTGTATTAGGGTGCTAAGGCGTCTGGGGTATGTGGGAAGCTTGCTACATGTGTGAGTGTCCGGGATGACTTCTGGGTAACATTTTGTGAACAGATGGTGTTTCACGGCTTTTCGGAATAGTATTAAGCTTTTGATGCCACGGATTTCATGGGGAAGTGTATTCCAGTTTAGGGGAGCGAATATTGAGAAGGCTCTGTTTGAAGTAGCCTTAGTACACGATGTCATCATCTTAGGAACTATTAAGGTATTCATAGCAGTAGTCCTCCTGTTTCTATTTTCGAGGGTGCTGTGAATTAGCTTGCTGATTGGTGTAGGTGGGTAGTTATTCAAGGCTTTGAAAGTAAGGACTAGTGACTTATAGTGGAGTCTGGCTTGTAGAGGTAGCCAGTGCAGATCTTTCATGATAGGCGTTATGTGTGCAGATCTTGGTGACCCAGAGAGGACTCTTGCAGCGGCATTCATAGCCAGGCGAAGCGGATTTAAAGTTGATTGAGAGATCCCGTGGAGGATGATGTTTGCAAAATCTAGGTGTGGAAGGACTAATGCCTGGAAGGTTGATCGATAGTCAGTATAATCAAGAAGGGGGCGGAGGTGGCGTAGTGTTCTGATCTTATGATATATAGTCTTTGTCACATTCTTCACATGCGTTGTCATATCCAGGTGCTGGTCCAGTGTGATGCCGAGATATCGGATTGTGGGTTTGGACTTCAATTCTATGTTGTTGACCATTAGCGATGGAGGAGGTACGAACTTACGATTCCTTGTAACAAAAAGAACATCAGTTTTGCTATGATTGATTCGTAGGTTTTGTGTCAGCAGCCATTCAGCTACTGCTCCGAAACAATTGATTATTGGGGAAAACTCTAGTTGGTCAATTTTGAACGGCATGTATAGGAGGATGTCATCTGCGTATGCCAGGCATTGTACGTTGAAAGAACGGATCAATTCACATATCGGCTGCATATATATATTGAACATCAGTGCCGATAAGGAAGATCCTTGAGGTACACCTTGAGACTGTAGGAATGGTTCAGAGGATTCATGTCCTGTTTTGACTTGTTGCCACCTATTGGAAAGGTAGGATTTACACCATTCTAGTGCTGTGCTTTGAATCCCCTTTTCTATCAGGCGTTGCAGAAGTATATCATGATTCACAGAGTCGAAGGCGGCGGAGATGTCTAGGAAGATGAGGACAAATCCTTATTGGATGCTGTTTATTCCAGTGACCAGATCATTGAATAGGGTTGTAAGGATTGTGTCGACTCCATGTGCTTCTCTGAAGCCATGTTGTGATTGGTCTAGTGGTGCTTCCGTGTCGATATGATGCTGGATCTGTTGTTGAGCGCCGCTTTCTCGATGATTTTTGCGAGCTGGGGAATGCTCGAGATTGGCCTAAATGATTCAACTTTGGATGGGTCAAGTTTACTGTTTTTCAGTAGGGGCCTGATAGAGGTGTGTTTCAGACTCTGGGGGAATGAGCCTGTTAAAAAGGACTGGTTCAGTATCTTGCACAAGATTTGGCTTAGATCATGTCGCAGATCTTTGATCCAGCTGGCTGGGCATGGGTCGTTAGGTGCCGTGCTAGGATTGATGGAAGCAATAATGTTCTCAATCTCACTAGCTGATACCGTATTGAGATTGCATAATGGTGTTATTTGGGATGCCTTAGGTGATACAGAGGAGTTGCTGATATTTATGTTTGTGCTGGTCTTAATCATTTTTGATTGCAGGTAGTTTGCGTAGTCCTGTGGCTGAGGCATTGCAGGTTGGGCTGAAACCGGCTCTCCTGTTATGGATTTTACTAACCTGAACAGTGCATGTGGTTTGTTGATGGAGTGTTTCAATAAGTTTGTGTGGTAGAGTTTCCTACTCTGTGTTATCTTCCCACGGTGGGTAATTAAGTGTGAATTATATGCTGCAAGGGCCTCTGGGGAGTGGGTTCTTTGCCACTGTCTCTCAAGTTTGCGTAGGTGGTGGAGAGATGTACGAAGGTCCGTAGAAAACCATGGTGCGTGTTCTCGTTTTCTTATTTTCTTATCATTGTGCAATGGACATGAGGCGGCTCTGAGGTTCTCGTCCCATTTGGATATAAGGTCGTCTAAGTTGAGGGAGGTGTTGGTCATAAGTGGTTGAAGATTTTCTAGGACAGTGTCACGGTTGAGAGGTTGAAAGCGGGCTGTGTGGGTTCCAGGTGTGTTGGATGGTATTTGGCTCTTGTGAGAAGTATAGGTGGGTATATTGAATCGGATAAGATTGTGGTCCGACCATGGCACTGGTGTAACCGACAGTGCAAGGGCTTGGTGTGTTAAGGTGTTGATATGAGGTGCAAAAATGAGGTCTAGTTTACCTCCCTTAGTGTGAGTGGGTGAGTTGACGTATTGTTTGTAGCCTAGATCCTCTAGTGCATCTAGAAATGCTGCTGAATGGCTGTCATGGAGAGATGGGAGGTTGAAATCACCAACTAACCAAATTGGAGAGCGTGAAGTGGATGTTGTGCACGCAAGCTCAATTATTGTTGGAAGGTCATCTGGTAATGGGGAGGGTGCTCGATAGAGAAGGTTGATTGTGCAGAGTTCATTAGATATGGTGAGGGAGTCAAGGTGGGTTGAGCTGGAGGAGTTGCATAGCTTGAAATTTAGATCTGCTTTGGCGAGGACGAGCGTCCCGCCTCCTTTCTGAGTGGGCCTGTGGCATGTGTAGAGATCAAATCCTGGTGGCAGCATCTAATTCAGGAGGACATTGTCACAATCAGATAGCCATGTTTCCGTGACCATCAGGATGTCGAGATTGTATAGTGGAATCAGGTCAATGGCTGCAGGCCATTTTGATCGTACTGATCTGGCATTTATCAACGCACATTTCAGTAAGCGTTGGCGCTTCTCAGCTTGTGTCTTGTTGATGACTTGTAGAGGAATGTTAAGTAGATGGGAGTGGGATGTATGGTTGTTTTTTGCCGTTGTGTGGTGGGGGAATTTATACCATCTCCTTCCAAATGTATGTAGTATTGGTATGTAGTTGGTATTATGGTTGAGAGCGTTTGAGACGCAGGGGAGACCAAGGGTAAGGAGGGTAATGAGTGAAAACAGGACTTTGTACATTCTAAATTACTGGCAACAGTATAGTGACTGATTATTACTGGCAACAGTATAAGGATTACAAACAGTATTACAGTGTATGTAGTATGGATAAGAGAACTAATTACTGGCAACAGTATTGTGACAATTCTTATTGGCAACAGTATAAAGGTTACTGTATGGTTACTGTAAAGGTTACAGTATTGTGACAATTATTACTGGCAACAGTATTGTGATAATTATTATTGGCAACAGTATAAAGGCTAATTATTACTGGCAACAGTATAATGATTACTGAGTCGCAGACACCAGTATAACAATTACAGTCTAATAATTACTGACGACAGTATGATTAGGTGTGCTAGTAGTCAAAGTTATAGTCGGTTCATTTAGGGTGATATACTTGCTGTGGTCGGTGGTTGGTCTGGTTGATGGTGGAAGCGAGCTCGACCATATGGGAGCTCCAGCTGGGTGGTTATATGGTTCTTGTTTGGTAGATCGGCGATCTCTTCTGATGAGGTTGGTGTGTTTAATCGAGGAGTCTGGCTGATAGCTGCTGCTGCTTTGAAGGGTGCTCTTCTGGTAGTGCAGTTCTAGAGGTCCCCGCCTAAGGGCCACGCCCAAGGGCCCTCTGGTGAGGCCCTCAGGCGCGGGCACGCAAGGCGCGGGCACGCTTAGAAGTATGCACTTTTAAGCCCGCAGAGGGCTGCCCCGATTGGGCGGATGAGGCGGCTGGAGGCGGACCAAAGGATCGTCGGTGCTCAATCCCTCCTGGGAGAGCTCAGCTGCTTGAGAGGGAGCCTGCTGCCGATTCGTGCTCTTTTAAGCCCGCAGAGGGCTGCCCCGATTGGTCGGATCAGGTGGCTGGAGGCGGACCAAAGGATCGTCGGTGCTCAATCCCTCCTGGGAGAGCTCAGCTGCTTGAGAGGGAGCCTGCTGCCGATTCGCGCTCTTTTAAGCCCACAGAGGGCTTCCCCGATTGGGCGGATGAGGCGGCTGGAGGCGGACCAAAGGATCGTCGGTGCTCAATCCCTCCTGGGAAAGCTCAGCTGCTTGAGAGGGAGCCTGCTGCCGATTCGCGCTCTTTTAAGCCCGCAGAGGGCTGCCCCGATTGGGCGGATGAGGCGGCTGGAGGCGGACCAAAGGATCGTCGGTGCTCAATCCCTCCTGGCAGAGCTCAGCTGCTTGAGAGGGAGCCTGCTGCCGATTCGCGCTCTTTTAAGCCCACAGAGGGCTGCCCCGATTGGGCGGATGAGGCAGCTGGAGGCGGACCAAAGGATCGTCAGTGCTCAATCCCTCCTGGGAGAGCTCAGCTGCTTGAGAGGGAGCCTGCTGCCGATTCGCGCTCTTTTAAGCCCGCAGAGGGCTGCCCCGATTGGGCGGATGAGGCGGCTGGAGGCGGACCAAAGGATCGTCGGTGCTCAATCCCTCCTGGGAGAGCTCAGCTGCTTGAGAGGGAGCCTGCTGCCGATTCGCGCTCTTTTAAGCCCACAGAGGGCTTCCCCGATTGGGCGGATGAGGCGGCTGGAGGCGGACCAAAGGATCGTCGGTGCTCAATCCCTCCTGGGAGAGCTCAGCTGCTTGAGAGGGAGCCTGCTGCCGATTCGCGCTCTTTTAAGCCCACAGAGGGCTGCCCCGATTGGGCGGATGAGGCAGCTGGAGGCGGACCAAAGGATCGTCGGTGCTCAATCCCTCCTGGGAGAGCTCAGTCTTGTGGAAGATACTGCGCTGCCAACACCCTCAGCCCCTAAGCCTCAGCACTCGAAGTGGACTCGGGTGGGAAGACCGGCTTGACCCTCCTTGGACTATGAGTGTTTGATTTATTATCCTGGGGGGGGGGGGGGGCTGTTCAGTGTTTCTCTGGCTCTGAGATTAAGCCTGTCTGACCAGTTTTGTACAATCCTCGCTGTCCCCCACGTTTGTTCTTGTTGTACTACACGTTTCTGGTTTTGGGGGAAGTTGGATAGTTGCTTTTTGTTTTGCTGCATGAGGGCCGAAGGGAGGGCGCTGGTATTATGGAGTGGGGCATAATTGGAATGCTGCTCTACTGGTGACATGTAACAAAAGGGGTTATAAAACTGCATTATTTGCTCATAGTCTTGCTGCAGGGGGGCCCGGACGGAGCTGAATTGCGGGCCAGTCTAACCGTGTCCTGTCTCTTTTCTGGCAGGCTGGTGGTACTGACAGAAAGGGGGGTGGGAGGGGATGGGGGGCCAGTACGGCAGGGGGAGGGTGGGGGTCGGGGCTTTAGGATTTTGCCATGGAATAGGGAGCGTTGGGGCAGAGGGGGCGAATCTCAGCAGATGGGCCGGCACATTACGGGTGTTAGGCTACTCTTATTGCTACCGGTACGTGGCTGGCGGGTAGCGAGGGGGGTGAACTTTGTGGGCAGGGGGGGAGGAGAGGGGCGGGGGTGGCGAGGTGATTGATTACCAATGTTGAAACTGATCTCTCTGAATGTAAAGGGTCTTAATTCCCCTAGAAAGCGTTCTTTGCTGTTTGTGGAATTGAGATCCTTGAAAGGGGATATTGTGTTTTTACAGGAGACACATCTCTGGTCTGCCACTCAGGGGTGGTTAAAGCGTAATCCTTACAATGAGGTGTGGGTAGCATCGGACATGAATGGCCGGAAGAAACGCGGTGTGGCCCTCCTGTTCCATCAGTGCTTATCCCTCAGGGTGGAGGAGGTTAAAAAAGATACCTTGGGAAGGTGGCTTTTTGTGAATGTGCGCTTGGAGGGCCATCTACTAACACTAGCTAACATCTATGCCCCTAATGAAGGCCAAGGAACCTTCTTTACGCGGCTGAAAGCCTTGTTAGCTGACTTCGCGAAAGGCCCTATTATACTCGGCGGGGATTGTAATGCCCACATGGTACCACACTTAGATTCGACGGGTAGCATTGGGAGGGCTGCGGGTGGGCCAAGCAAGGCGCTACAGAGCCTTATGAAGGACTTAGGCTTGCGTGATGTCTGGAGAGATAAGCATGAAGGGGAGAAAAGTTACACATATTACTCGCCCGTTCATCAGGTGCATACTCGCATAGATTATTTTCTTTTGGATCAATGCCTGATGGATGAGCGAGTGGAGGCTGGACATGGGGCATTGACCTGGTCGGACCATGCCCCATGCTGGATTACCCTTCCAGAGGATTTATGCAGTGCGCGCCACTGTCTTTGGCGATTAGACACACGATTCCTGGGGCGACAGTGCACTGTTCAGGAACATGGTCGCTTTATAACCGACTTTTTTGAGGTAAATGACTCTGGGGAGGTTTCGCTCCCCATGGTCTGGGACACCTTTAAAGCCACAGCTCGGGGTCGACTAATAGCGGAAGGGGCCCGCACGTGGAGGGCTTGGAGACGGGAATATTGCCAACTGGTGGGGGATTCTTCCCGGCTACGCTTGGAGCATGCCCGGACAGGCTTTAAACGGGTCTTGCGCCAATGGCGGGTGGCCCGTGCTAACTTAGATGCGTGCCTACAAAGAGAACTGGATAATAAACATCAGAAATTGCGACAGACGTTTTATGAACGGGGGAATAAGACAGGTCGTTTTCTAGCCTTACGACTCCGGCAGCAGCAAACTATGAGAGTGGTTCGTGAACTTCGCGATTCCGGGGGGCAGAGGAAAGTGGTATCCCGGGAGATACGCAACGTTTTCGCTACGTTTCTGGAACAGTTATATAAAGCTGAACCTTTTGATGTGGCCCGAGTGCAGGAGTTCCTGCGGACTGTCACTTTGCCGCAGTTGAATGACTCAGATCGGGATCAATTAGATATGGAACTTACGGTGGAGGAGGTGGACTTCGCAATCCGACGGCTAAAAATCGGAGGAGCGCGGGGTAATGATGGCTTTCCTGTGGAGTATTATAAAAAATTCCGTGCTCAGTTAGCTCCGACTCTGGTAGTACTCTTTAATGAGGTTTTGCGGGGGGTGCCCCTCCCACCATCTCAGCGTGAGGCTTTGATAGCAATGCTTCCTAAACCAGGTAAGCCCTTGCAGGAAGCTGCCTCATACCGCCCCATCTCCCTACTAAACACAGATGTTAAAATACTGGCCTCAGCACTGGCTGCGCGTTTGAACCGGGTTCTTCCTGCTTTAGTTCACCCGGACCAGGTTGGGTTCATGCCGGGCTGCCAGGCGGCGGATAATATTAGGCGAATGCTACAGGTTATTTATGCTGCTCAACAGGGCTCACAGCCAACGCTAGTGGTGGGAGTTGATGCTGAGAAGGCCTTTGACCGTGTTAGCTGGGGCTATCTCTGGTGTGTGTTAGATGCGCTGGGGTTTGGTCCAAACTTTATCCGTTGGGTCCATAGCTTATATCAAGACCCTAAAGCGTGTGTCCGGGTTAACGGGGGTCAATCGAGGAATTTTCCGCTGGAAAGGGGTACTCGTCAGGGATGTCCTTTGTCGCTGCTGTTGTTTGCTCTGGTGATGGAACCCTTGGCGCAAAGCTTTCGTGCTCATCCGGGCATAGGGGGTGTTCGTGTGGGCCCTACTGATTACAGGATTGCACTCTTTGCGGATGATATCATATTATCACTGGTGAATCCCACTGCATCCCTCTCTGTTGCCATGCACCTCTTTGAGGCCTTCTCCCAGGTGTCTGGATTCAAAACCAACTACACTAAATCCGAGATTCTTAATGTAGGGGTTCCAGAGGAGGTTTGTGCGGATCTCCGGGCTGCCTACCCCTTTTGGTGGGTGACAGGTGCTATACGCTATTTAGGTGTGAACCTGATGGTGGAGCGGACGGCGCTTTTTAAGGCCAACTATGATCCACTACTCCGGCAGATTCGGCGCGATCTGGAGTCCTGGGCCAGCCTGACATTATCCTGGTTTGGGCGTATAGCGGTGGTGAAGATGGTGGTCGTCCCCCGGTTTTTGTATTTCTTCCAGATCCTTCCTATACCATTATCTCGGGGAATATTGGCCACCTGGCAAACCATGCTCATGAAGTTTATCTGGAAATACTGTCGGCCGCGTATAACGGGCCGAATTCTTTATACGCGTACATGCTCTGGGGGCATGGGAGCGCCTAACCTTCATTGCTACTATGCGGCGGCGCAGTGTCGTGCCGGGGAGGAATGGATGACCACGGATAGCTCCAAGCGTTGGGTACAATTGGAAATGAATATTGCGGGGGGAGCGGGACTGGGGGATCGGTTGTGGCTTGGTCCCAAATTGCGGAGTGGACAGCGTTTAAGTAATCCATATATCCTACATACCCTCCGCTGTTGGGACCAATCTTTTCGGCCTTGGGGGGTTGATCTGACCCCTCTGGCGCCTATAGTGGATAATGCTACATTTCCCCCTGGGATGACGGACCCGGTTTTCCGGATTTGGGGGCACAAGGGCCTTAGTCGTGCTGGGCAGTTGTTCGATGAGGGTAGGTTGCAATCGTTTCGCACACTTCAGGAGGAATTTGACATTCCCAACAGTCATGTCTTTCAATACACACAAGTGGCCCACTGGGTTCAGGCTAGATCCGTTCGGCCTCATGTCGCCCGGGATCTGACGGATATAGAGCGTTTCTGCGAGGGGTGCACTACCACAAAAGGTCTTATAGCTGCCTTGTATGCCCAGTTGCAGGCGCAGCAACCGAGATTAGGCAAGTATAGAGAACAATGGAATTCTGATTTGAGTCTCCGTTACTCTGAGCAGCAATGGGAACAGGTGGAGGGCAGGCTGTGGAAGAGTTCTGTGACGATTAATGTCCGTGAAACTAACTATAAGCTATTATATAGATGGTATATGACGTCTGACCGGATTGCGCGAGTGTATCAAGGAGTTTCGGATCTGTGCTGGCGGCGATGCGGACAGAAAGGTACTCTGGCGCATGCCTGGTGGACTTGTCCTCGTGTCCGAACCTTTTGGCGGGGGATTCAATATCGCTTAAAACAATTAGTTGGGTTGAACATTCCATGGGATCCGGGCATTTTCCTTTTCGGGGTTAATGTCCCTGGGGCACGAGGTCTTCAGCTGGCTTTGATTCGACACGGTCTGAATGCGGCTCGTCTATCTGTGGCTTCTGCATGGAAACAGTTCCTTCCACCGCCCTTCTCTGTCTGCCTGGAGCGGATGTGGGATACGTATACCATGGAGCATGGGGTGGCGGCCGGTGAGTTGCGATTGACGCGCTTTGAGCAGGTGTGGGAACCATTTGTCCTTCATTATGGTTCATGACTGCTCAAGGGCGCTGTACACCCGATGAGAGTGTGGGCCTCATGCTGCCCTATGTGCTGGTCCCATGGAGTTCCTCCTTCTGTCTTACGTGTGTTGGTTGGCTGGATTGCTCCCTTTACCGTTAGCTGGCGTAGAGGTTTGTGGGGATGGGGGGGGGTATATGAGATAGGGTAGGGTGGGGTGGGGGGTAGGGTGGGAGATTGGAGGGTGGGGGGCTTGCTACAATGTTCTGGGAGTATTTCCTGCGGATTGATGGGGTGCTGGGGGGGGCTGGGGACGAGGGGAGGGGAAAAAAAAAGGGCGTTCTGTTGGATTATTCCTTGTTCATTGTGTTGTGTCTTGGGTATTGCTATCTTTTGCAATTGTATTGTGCAAATCGCTTATGTTTTCTTGTGTTCATTTGTTGCCTTTCAATAAAAAAAAAGATAGAAAGTAGAGGGTAGGGCTAAATGGCCAATTTTCCCAATGGAGAAAGGTGAATAGTGGTGTACGCCCAGGGATCTGTGCTGAGTCCGCTGTTTTTTGACATATTCATAAATGACCTGGAAAAGGGAATAATGAGTGAGGTTATCAAATTTGCAGATGACACAAAACTATTTAAAGTTGTTAAAACCCATGAGGATTGTGGAAAATTGAAAGAGGATCTTGATAAATTGGAAGACTGGGCATCAAAATGGCAGATGAAATTTAATGTGGACAAGTGCAAAGTTAGGCACCTAGGGAAGAACAACCCAAACTATGGTTACACGATGCAAGGTTCCACATTAGGAACCATCACCCAGGAAAAAGATTTAGGCGCTATTGTGGATAACATGTTAAAACCCTCGGCCCAGTATGCAGCGGCGGCCAAGAGAGCAAATAGAATGCTAGGTATCATAAAGAAAGGAATGGAAAATAAAACAAAGGATATTATAATGCCTCTGTATCGTTCCATGGTGCAACCACACCTTGAATATTGTGTTTAATTCTGGTCGCCGTATCTTAAAAAGGATATAGCGTTATTAGAAAAGGTTCAGAGAAGAGCCACCAAAATGGTAAAGGGGATGGAAGGATACCCCTATGAAGAAAGGCTAAAATGTTAAGGGCTCTTTAACCTGGAAAAGAGACGGCTGAGGGGAGATATGATAGAAGTCTATAAATTAATGAACGGAGTGGAATGGGTAAACGTATATCGATTGTTTACGTTATCAGAATATAGAAAGACTAGGGGACATGCAATGAAGCTACAGGGTAAACTATTTAAGACAAATATAAAAGAAAATATTTTTTCACTCAACATGTAATCAAACTCTGGAATTCATTACCAGAGGATGTAGTAAAGGCCGTTAGTGTAGCTGGGTTTAAAAAAGGTTTGGACAAGATCCTGGAGGAAAGGTCCATAAACCATTATTAAAAAGGGACCCAGGATATCAATGCTTGACCCAATACAAGCACTGTGGATCCTGTGTCTTTTGGGGAAACTGCTAGGTACGTATGACCTATATTGGCCACTGTTGAAACAGGATACTGGGCTTGATGGACCTTGGTCTGACCCAGTATGGCATATCTTATGATACTCATATCCTTGAAAGAGACTCTATGAAGTAAAGAGGTGGCTCCTTCAGAAATACTCATCCTTTGGACGGGAACCCATGATGTAGGGATTATTAGTAGCACAAAAAAATAATGCTCTCAGTTATGTCTGGGGGTAATTAGCTACTGATACCCAGCCCAAGGTTCTATGAGTTTTGCTGGTAATGAGCCTCGGAAGGAGTCTCGTCTGTATATATATATAAAAAAAAAAATATATATATATAATGTTTGTTATGGACAGCGAGGTAGAAAAATATACAGACATATAGCTAAGGATACATAATTAGAAACATGAGGTAGCAAATTGTTGTGGCACAAAATTACAGTTAGACAAAGTGATAAATCACTGATTAGCAACCAGAAGTCACTGATTCGCTCTGCACTGAGAAGAGTTATGGAATAAGTTTCTAGCTAACCATTGCCCATCCGGAGGAGGAGAGAGAAGACTGTACCTTAGATATTGCTGGCACTCTGGTAGCTGAGGTCCGATAAGTCTCTGGAGCAGCACAGGTCCAAGGAGGCAGCTAGGCTAGATAACGCAGGCTACAGCCCTTTCAGAGGCGAGCCGTGGGAGAACACAGAACCAAAGGTATCTGTGAAAGTCTCATCTCAGTCCTTAGGAGAACGGCCTTGCACACACATAATGTGTGTCTGTCTTGCAGACAGATCAGATAGCAGACACAAGGTAAACAGGGCACAAGCAACAAAAAGGCACAAAAATTCTTCTGTGCAGAGTGTATTATTCTTTGTGATGAGTCTCCGTCATAGGTCTGGTGATTGATTGGCACAAGACAGTCCGAGGTGTTCTCAGCAAATCAGAAGGTAATGAACAGGTGTTCATCCGGAAGACCTAGGAGCCATAATGAAGGAAAATAACAGTATGCAGTTCAAGTCATCCTAAGGCTAATAGCATCATTAGTGGATGATGAAGATCAGAGAAGCATGCATGTAGACAACTAATTGGATAGAAACAATAGTCTTCTGTATGCTCAGGTATGATCACTTGGCAAGCATTTGTGTGAAGGTCAGGTTAGGTTTGAGGTAAGCACAGCAAAAGTCCTTTGTAGCAGGAAACCATCTTGTTTGGTCAGCTTTGGTTCAGGCTTCAGCATCTGAGTCAGGGCCGGCCCGTCCATTGAGCAAGAATGTTTTTTGCACAGGGCCCCACGTTTCAGGGGGCCCCGCGCAAAAAACATTCATTAGCCCAAGTACATTTTTAAAAAAATACCGGCTGCTGATGAGCTATGGGGGGGACTAAGACTGGAAGTGGGGGGAGGGGGTTAGGACTGGTAATGGGCTATGGGGGGGGGTGGTTAGTACTAAAAATGGGCAACCGGGGGGGGTAAGGACTAAGAATGGGCTACGTGGGGGAATGACTGGAAGTGGGTTTATGGGGGGAGGGGGTTAGGACTGGTAATGGGCTGTGGGGGGGTTAGGACTACTAATGAGCTACGGGGGGGGGACTAAGACTGGAAGTGGGCTGATGGGGGGAGGGGGTTAGGACTGGTAATGGGCTATGGGGGGGTTAGGACTACTAATGAGCTATGGGGGGGACTAAGACTGGAAGTGGGCTGATGGGGGAGGGGGTTAGGAAAGTGAAAGGGCGATGTGGGGGTTATGACAACTAATGAGCTCTGGGGGGACTAAGACTCGAAGTGGGCTGATGGGGGAGGGGGTTAGGACTGGTAATGGGCTATGGGGGTTAGGACTACTAATGGGCTACAAGGGGAATAATACTGGAAGTGGGCTGATGGGGGGAGGGGGGTTAGGACTGGTAATGGGCTATGGGGGGGCTAAGACTGGAAATGGGCTGATGGGGGGTAGGACTGGTAATGGGCTATAGGGGGGGGCTAGGACTGGAAATGTGCTGATGGGGGGGTTAGGACTGGTAATGGGCTACGGGCTTGCTAAGACTGGAAATGGGCTGATAGGGGGGTTAGGACTGGTAATGGGCTATGGGGGGGGGATAGGACTGGAAATGGGCTAATGGGCGGGTTAGGACTGGAATGGGCTGTGGGGAGGCTACGACTGGAAATGGGCTGATGGGGGTTAGGACTGGTAATGGGCTATGGGGGGCTAAGACAAAATGGGGTGATGGGGGGCTTAGGATGTAATGGGCTATGGGGGGGCTTAGGACTGGTAATGGGCTATGGGGGGCTAGGACTGGTAATGGGCTGAGTGAGGGGGGCTAGGACAGGAAAAGGGCTGATTGAGGGCTAGGATAGGACTGGAAATGGGCTGTTGGGGGGGCTTGGATTGAAATGGACTCATGGAGGGGTTAGAACTGGAAGTAGGCTCATGGGGGGCTTGGATTGGAAATGGGCTGAATGGAGGGGAGCTAGGATTTGACATGGGCTGATGGTGGGGCTAGGAAAGGAGTAGAAATGGGCTGATGGGGGGGCTGGGATTGGAAATGAGCTGATGGAGGGACTCGAATGGGGAGCTAGGACTGGAAATGGGCTGATGGTGGGGCTAGGATAGGACTAGAAATGGGCTTATGGGGGGCTAGGACTGGAAATGGGCTGATGCGTGGACTAGAAGGGAGCGGATGCTGGGTGGGGCTGGAACTAGAAGGGAGCTGATGTTGGGGGAGGATTAGAATGGGATAGAGCTGGGAGAGTGAAAAAATATTTTGTGTGGGAGGGAAGACAAATCTACAATTGGCCGGATATTGGGAGAGTAAGTGGGGATTGAGGATGGAGGGGTAAAATTTGAGTGGATGAAATAGGAATGAGGAAAGAGCAAAAGGAGAAAGATTAGTATGTTAAAGCAGATGTAGAGAGAGAATGGAAAAAAAACTAGAAGCGTGAAGAAAAGACAAATGGACAACAGACGATGGAGAGTTAGCAGAAGACACGAAGAAACCAGAAGAAAGTGGCTGGAGCAATTGCAACTGAAAAAAAATGCACAAAAGGTAAAATAATATCTCTTTATTGAATTTATTAACTGAAATATGCCAGCTCTGGGAAATGTGCATCATTAACGTCTGCGCTTTGTTTAGTACAAGAGGAAATTAATTTATAGTTTTATTTCTACAGTATTGTTGGGCTTTTGGGGTTCCCAGTTTAATTATTGTCTTCTTGTTTCTAAATTGTGATTCCTTGTTTGGTGATGGCCTATGTTCTGCATGTGTAACTGAGCTGAGGTATTCTGTTTATGTAATTCCTATTTGACATTGCCACTTGTTCTCTTTCCCCAGTAGGTCATGTATTGTTATTCTCTGAAATGTATTGGTTTAATATTTTCAGTGTAGCCTTTTGATAGGTAGGGTTCTTGTGCTTTGTGAGTCCTGGTAGTGCTGTTATAATACGGCGGGTTTGCTATGGGTTCTAAATGGGCAGTGTTTGTAGTAGTTCCTAATGTGCCTGGCAGTTGGCACTGGATTATAGTAATGTAGAAATCTTTTAGTCTTTCTTTATCCATACACTCATTAAGAGGCATGTTTACTAAAAGTTAGTGTAAGGTAACATTATGCAAATATTTATGCAAATGAGTTCCCTTATGCAAATGAGGCCCCGCACCGAGTCTCCGCACATGGCCCCGCACCCCCCTTGGGCCGCCCCTGATCTGAGTAGGCTGGAGATCTGCAGCCGTAGAATTGCAGGGGTACCAGCCCTACAGCATCAGGGGTGCATCAGTCTCTGATGCACTGGAGAGTGATATTGGCTGGTCAGGAATCAGTACTGGGACCTTTGATGCCTTGATGTTGATGCTTCTACTGCAGGTAGACTGTGTCTGTCGAGGATAACGCGATGCCTGCTTGTGCAATGGATTCAGTCATCGAGGCTTTGATACATTGAATGGCGCAAAGCACTGTATTCTTTCTTCAACAGCCTTCAGAAAGTGATTCTCCAAGCTTGCCATCTCCATAGACATAAGGGGTACAGCTGAATCGGCTGATACTCTTGGAATCTGTCAAGGGGTATTGGCTAACTGATCTCAACTATAAATAGGCTGTTGCTGTTCCTCTGAATGTACTGAGGGTGAGCTTTACTCTCTTCAAGGCAGCTTGGAGGGGCACTCCTGCAAATCCTTGATACTCTTGGAATCATGCCTCAGAGAGCTCCAGTGTCGATGCACCTGGGCCTCTACCTAGTGTTTGATGTCCTTACTCTTTGATGCTGATGAAGATGTATCTGAGTCCTTCATTGTCCTCAAAGAAACAATGATGGATGATCAATGTTCTACGGGTTCTCGGTTCTGAGTGGGCTGAAAAACCTTATGATACTAATGCACTACCAGTGTCTGGTACAGCCTGGGAAGCCATCGAGATTGATTCTATCGATGCCGATATTGATGGATCGGACTTAGAAGCACCAAAAATCCTTTCATCCTATTTCTCTCAACCCTTAAGGCCTCATGTTGTCATCTGAAGACACAAATTACAAGAAGGCTTATGGTTGGGTCTCAAGTACTGGTGGCACCATTTCTGGGTGTTAATTATGGATATGGTCCTCAAGCACCTGCTCCATTTCTTAAACCTGCTGGACTTTGAGTCCCTAATTAGCTGGGTCTGGTGCGGGGGGGAGAGATGGAAACTGAACTCAGCGGGGGGGGGGGAGTAGGGGGGGCTGCATGCTCAGGAAGTCAAGGTGGCGCTCGGGGGAGCTGGTGGTAAGTTTGTGGATTGGGCGCATGGGGGGGTGGACGGGGAGGGGGGGGAGGGGGCGGGAAGGGGGGGGTGGTTTAGTGTAGGGGAGGTTGGGCTGGGGGGGGTAATGGAACTTAGTTATACAAGGGAGGCTAGAGGTGTGGGGGGTGGTGTGCAGAGCACTGGGTCGAGTGAGTCGGGCAGACGAGCCTGGTGGTATGATCTGGTTTGGCAGAAATGGAGGGCGGTCCTTGGCTGGGGGGACTGCTGCTCCGGTATATATTGGCTTTCTACATTGCGGTACATCGGTTTTATCACTTGTAATGGCTAAGCGTGTGCGCATAGTCTCCTGGAATGTTTGTGGCTTGGGCTCCCCAGTGAAGCGCTATAAAATTTTGCGGCATTTAAAGCGCCAACGAGCGGATGTGATCCTGCTACAGGAGACTCATCAGTCGGAGGCGGAGCATAAGAAATTGGGCAGCGGGCGTTTTGCGCATGTGTATGGAGCCCCAGCGGTGGGGAAAAAGCGTGGAGTGGCCATTCTTGTAGCTCAATCGGTTAATTGGGTGGAGGAAAGGGTTGTCTCGGACACCGAAGGACGGTATGTGGGGGTGTGGGGGAGATTGGATGGGCGGAAAGTGGTGTTGTGCTCGGTTTATGGGCCGAATGTTTATGAAGCTAGATTTTTCATTCATCTCTCCAAACTGTTGGCCGATGCCGGGGGGTATCAGGTTATATTAGGCGGGGATCTCAACGAAGTCTTGGATGTCGATCTCGATAGGTCCGGACCGGCGGGCAGTGGGGGTCGTCGGACGAGACAACGTTTGAAAGGGTTAAGTGAAGCCTATGGTTTGCTCGATATCTGGCGAACGTTGCATCCTGGAGACCGAGATTACACGCATTTATCTCGGGCGCATGGGACCTGGTCTCGCATAGACTATTTCTTAGTGACGGAATCGGTATTCGGTTGGGTCTCGAGCGCGGACATTGGGTCTCTTGTTATCTCTGATCACGCACCGGTCATTTTGGAACTTAGAGGGAGTGGCACCCCGGGGAGTCGCCTGTGGAGATACCCTCTGGAGTTATGCGGTGATGCCGCCTTTGAAGCTTTTTTGAGGGAAAGATGGCAGGACTATGAGACTTTGAACGCCACACCGGGCATCTCCCCGGCCCTTTTCTGGGAGGCTGGTAAGGCGGTTCTACGCGGGGACATAATTAGCTATCAGTGTCAGCGGCGCAAACGCTTAAATCAGCAGATTTTGCAGTTGGAACGGGACTTAGGCAAGGCACGCCGGGTGGTGGCCGGGACTAAAACAGCAGCCAATATGCGTAGGCTTCGAGAGATACGAGCCGAGCTGGAGCTGTTACTCCACCGAAGGGCCCAGAAATCGTTGCTCTACTATAGGTACAGGCTTTATCGATTTGGGAATAAAGCAGGCAAATTGATGTCTTCATTGTTGAGACCGGCCGGGGGATCTCGATTGATAGGGGCCATTCGGAAGGAAGATGGGACCATCACACGTGACGCTACGGCGATTGAGAAGGCATTTACTGATTTTTATAGGGGCCTCTATGCCAGCGATGGAGACAAAGAGCTCGCGGGACGTCTTTTTCTTGAACGCTGCCGGCTCCCAAGGTTAGCGGCAGAGCATCTTGAGTCCCTAAATCAACCCCTAACTGGACAGGAGGTTCAAGCTGCCATAAAGACCTTGAAAACTGGGAAGGCTCCAGGGGTGGATGGGTACCGCGGTGAGTTTTATAAAGCCCTGGGAGATGCGGTAGTGTCCCCCCTGGTGGGATATTTCGAGGACCTGGTACAGGGAGGTAGTTTCCCATTTGAAGCTAACAAGGCTCTGATTACTATCTTACTTAAGCCTGGGAGAGATCCCCTTTTGCCGAGCTCCTACCGGCCTATTTCCCTGCTTAATGTGGATATTAAACTATTAGCCAAAATAATGGCGGATAGGTTGGCCGAACATTTACCGCTTTTGATCCATAGGGACCAGGTGGGGTTCGTGCGTGGTCGTCAGGTAGCGTACAGCTTGCAGCGAATTTTGCTGTCACTGGGAGCGGGGAGTTTGTCTGGGGAAGCCTCCTTACTGATCAGCTTCGACGCCGAGAAGGCTTTTGATCGGGTCAATTGGGGCTTCATGTACCAGGTTCTGGAAACCATGGGGTTTGCAGGGTTCTTTGTCGACGTGATCCGCCTGCTTTATGCTCATCCCCGTGGAGCGGTGTTGGTCAATGGGACAATGTCTGCCGATTTTGATATTCAGAAGGGCACCCGACAGGGATGCCCGTTATCCCCCCTTCTCTTTGTGGTCTCGTTGGAGCCTCTTCTATCTCTTATTCGGTCCTCTTCCCAGTTTCGGGGGATTCGGCTGGGGTGGGAGGAGTTTCGTCTGGCGGCGTTTGCCGATGACCTGCTAGTGCATTTGGGGGACCCCATGGCCGGACTACCCTGTCTGTTGCAGCTAATCAAGGAATACGGAGATCCTTCCGGTCTTCGTCTCAATCTTGATAAGTCCGAAGCGATGTTTATCGCGCCAGAGGGGCATCCGGGATGGCAGGGACCTTTTCCTCTGAAGTGGGCAATGGGGTATTTCAAGTATCTAGGAATCTATTTGCCGGCACGGCTCGGGGATCTCTACCATCTTAATGTATCTAAGATACTGAAGGAAGTTTCGGCTTGTGTGGATAGATGGCGCGACCTGCCGCTGTCTTTGGGGGGTAGAGTGGCTCTTAGTAAGATGGCAATTTTTCCTAAAATACTCTATCCGCTCCAGATTCTCCCGTTGTTTCTACGGCGGGTAGACCTTAGGCGACTGGAGGGCATGTTTAATCGACTCCTTTGGAGGGGGAGGAGGCCCAGGGTGCGTCTGGGGATATTGTGGCAGCCTTGGGACCGAGGAGGTATGGGTTTCCCGGATATCAAGCGTTATAATGTGGCGTGCCTTTTGCGGTATGTCCGGGACTGGTTGTGGGACTCCACTGATTGTTCTCCGATGGCGATGTGGGAGGCCATTGTAGCCCCCTATCATATGCGGTATTTGCTGCATGCTCGGACGCTTCGTGCGGTACCTGGGGAGATTAGGGACGTTCTTTTTAAGCCTGTTTGGCAGGTATGGCGCTCCTTTTGTGCGGGCCGACGACTGTCAGCGTCTTCTACGCCGTATCTCCCGATCGGAGGCAACGCGGATTTTTCACCGGGACTGGGGCGCTCTCATTTCCAGCGCTGGGGAACCCTGGGGGTGGTGAATCTGGAGCATGTGCTGACTCCGGAGGGCACGATGTTGTCTTACGTGGAACTGCGTCGCCAATATTTACTCGGAGATCGAGATATTTTTTCTTATGCCCAACTGCGAAGCTATCTCCACTCGCTACCCATGGCTACGTTGCGGGGAGAGGTCTGCACGGAGCTTGAGGTGGCGTTGCTGGGGGGGGACGCGGGGGCTCGGGTATCCGGGCTTTACAAAATGCTCTGGGAAGGAGTGTTGCCTCTGGCGGTGGAAGCTCTGGCGTCGATTTGGTCAGCGGAGTTGCGGACAGAGATTGGAGTGGAGCAGATTCTGGGGGGACTGGCGTCAATCCCGACCCTTAGTGTCCAAGTGACTCATCGCGATACCCAATATCGGCTCGTACGCCGGTTGTATTTTGCGCCGGTGAGGGCGTGGAGGGCGGGGGTGAGTGCTAGTCACTGCTGTCCTCGGTGCGGAGAGGATCGGGCGACGCTGGGACACATGTTTTGGGGTTGTCCTAAGGTCCGGGTCTTTTGGGACAGAGTGTTTGGTCATCTCCGACGCTGCCTCTCGTCATCGGAACCGTTCAAGGCACAGAATGTGGTATTGGATGTGTGGGAGGACGAATGGGGGGGAAGGCTGGGGGCAGTGGGATTGCGATGGTTACGATTGGTGTTGATGACTGCACGTATGTCGGTGCTGCAACAGTGGATGGATGAGCAAGGACCCAGTTATGGGCTCTGGAGACTTCGATTGCATGAAGTTCTGCTTATGGATCGGTTACATGCGGCGGGGGTGGAACGGAGATGGGCTTGCTTCTTGCAGATGTGGGGCCCTCACGTAAAGTTGTTACCCGTGGGGGTGCGCCGCCGCCTTCTGAGGGAACCCTGACTCCCTACGGTAATGTCAGTAGGAGGCTAGGGCGGTAGTGGCTCTGATCTGGCCCTTTAGATGCTTGTGCCCGTGTGCTCGGGTAGGGGCGAAGATACCCCCCTTTGTAAAGACTGTTTGGGGGGGAGGTAGTGGGCTGGGGGGGTGGGGGACTACTTAGTTCGATAGGCAGAATCCCACGGCTTGGTAACTTGTGGCGGAGGGGGTGGGCGCCGGAGCAGAGTCCACCCGGTGCCTGCCACCTCTGTCATTGGAAGGGCGGCAGATTTGGGCAGCAAGCAGGATGGGTGGGATCACTTTAGTGCCCGATGCGGGGGGGGGGGGAGGGGGGGGTAGAGGGAGGGGAGCAGTAGGACCATGGAAAGCAGTGCGCTGGCCTCTGTGGTAGTTTCTTGGTGGTCTGCCCAATATGCCGGAGGGGTCAACGGCAGAATTTTGGGTTGTCTTTACTTTTATCTTTCTCCTCCAGATGACTCAGTATGTTAGCTGTTCCCTGGGTTCATGTTTGGTAGCTCCTACACTGGCCCAACTTGGGAATTCTTGTACCTTAACTGTTTCATATGTTATGCTATATATGCTATCTCTATTCTGTACTCAGACTGCAATGCCGTTGCATGCGTACTGTTTTGCTGTGGCAATATGTGATAATCAATAAAAAGATTTAAACATAAACCTGCTGGAAAGTTTATGGGACGTGCAATTTGGAAAAATAACTGCGGCAAAATCAAACGGCTCGATTTTTACAAAAATAACTCGGCTGGAATGCCAAGCGCCTAAGAGGTCTGAGAAGCCATGGAAAAAAGGAGGCTGAAAACCTGTTAAAAACTCTTTTCTAAGGAAAATATGGGGAAAAACCTGGAAAACCACGATGGCAGGAAGGAAAATGGTACAATAACGAAAAAATGCCACAGAAGCGGTTACTCTCATATTGACTGAGAAACACATCCTTGGGACTTCACAGAAAGAAAAGAATTGAGGTGTAAGATGGTGCTGCAGTGGCAGGCGGGAAGGCACATGACTGAGTAGTCAAGCTTCCAGAAGCTTCTAAAAGGAGCTGGGAAAGCTCTCACTTGGGACTCCAACAGATAATGTCACCCATATGTGAGGCCTTTTTCCTGTTTGTCCACAGAGAACATTTAACAACTTTAAAAACTGAATCTTAAAACATTAAGATTGAATTTGATTCTGCATTTGAACTTAATACTGAGGCTTTATAGGTACTACATTATGAATGAAAAAGATAGGTAACTGGGTACTTTTTCATTTAAAAGCTGCTTTGATTGGTGTTCTGAAGTACTGACTCTTAACCCTCTTTTTGTATATAGTTTAATTTATAAGAGGCATTTCATGCGAGTAAAAGGTTTAGATAATTACCTCCGTAAGGAGACAGTTTACCTGATAATTTTCTTTCCTTGAATCCTGCTAGATCAATCCAGATGAGAGGTTATGCTCCCTTGCTAGCAGGTATAGGCAGACTTGAACAACTTTCAGTGATGTCATTATGAGGTATATATGCAGGTGCAGCACTGAGGGAAGCCAATATGACACTTCCCAAGCAGTAAACTAAAAAAAAACAGAAAACTCATAATGCATAATGTTAATAACCAACAAGTAAACTTTGCAACAAATAACATGAGCAAGTATTTGGCTATCTTACTGGAATTAACTCTGTGTCAGGCACTGATACAGACAATGTGATCAAAAGGCAGCAGGACACCCCAACATGTAATAGGAGTCTTCCAGAGCAGGTCCTGGACTGTTCTAGCAGGATCAAGGAAAGAAAATTATCAGATAAAATTTTTCCTTCCTTATCCCATTAGATCAGACACAGATGAGTGGGATGTACCCAAGTAGTCAGGATTCAGGGTGGGAGGAAGATGACACTCTGGACATTACCGCCCTGCCAAAGCAGCCATCTGCTCTGGTTCCCATATGCAATCTGTAGTGCTTCACAAAAGTACTCAGAGACAACCATGTAGCCGCCCTGCAGATGTGCTCTGGAGATACCAAGAAGGGTTCTGCTCAGGAAGAGGCTGTACTCTAGTGGAGTGAGCTCTGACTCTCTCCAACACTTGTTTACCAGCCAGAAGGTACACTGGCCCAATGGCTTCCTTAATCCAGTGGGAAATAGAGGATTTGGCCACCAAAAAGGACAAAAAAGATGACCCAACTGGCAGAAAGAATTGGTAATTTTCAGGTACCTGATTAACACCCTCCACATGTCCACTAGACGTAGTGAAGAGTCCTCCTCTGAGAAGGGCAGAACCACAGTCTGATTAATGAAAGAAAGCTTGATTGTACCGGGTTGGATACACAGTCAGGCCCTGTGTATAACATTATATTGCTATAATCCCTAAGAAAGAGTTAATATCATTTGTAGCTTCTTATTTAATACCATCCTTGAAAAGTCTGTAGAAGAAATTGGGTGAAAGGTTTAGATAGCATAAACATTAGCCTATGTTATTAGAAAGATAAGTAAAAGGCAAGCTGTTTACCCAGCCTCTCAGTCTTACTGTCTCTGGTCAGAGATATCAAACTGTCAGTGTTAGGATTAATTAGAATTAAGGCCTACATAGTGTCACCCATGAAGGTCCCCAGAGGCCATAAGCATGGGTTAATTCAGCGGGGCGTGTTCTTTAGTAGCTGTGGAGTGTTATAAAGGCGTTGCAATGCCCCTTGGTACTTGTAGTTCCACACACTAGCAAAAGAATGTAGTTGTAGTCAAGAGGTAAGGCTTTAAGACAGGACTTTTTATTCCCCTTCCCAGGGTTGGATTCTCAGCACATTGAAACAAAGTAACATAAGGACCATGCGTCTGGTACTAAATTAAAGAAACATTTGAACCAAAAACTTTGCTTAACTTCAGCTTGGCAAAAAGGGAAAAAGAAAACAGTCTCTTTCAAAAGCAATCACGTTTCTTCCTGTTTTCTTTTACAAACACTTTACAGTACTTCAACACAAAGAAGTGACAACCTCAGCCAGGGTATACGTACAGTCCATGCAGCTGTCATCAATAGGTCCCTCGTATGACTCACATTGCATATCTTCAACTCCGGAGTAAGTTTCTCTTGGACTGAAACCTCTGTTATGGTTGCAAAGATCCTCCCTATAGCTCCGGGAGTTCCCCTCCTCCTCCTGACTAGAAGGGAATGGATAGCTACCGTATTCTCTGTATTTCTCTTCAGGAGAGCTACACAATTCTTGGTAAGTGCAGGGCAATTCGTTATACTCAGTTCTCCCTCTATTAGGATCAATAAGTCTACCTTCCAGCACTCTCTCTTCAACGTCTGTCAGCCGAGCAGAGCTGGGCACATATGAAAGCCTTTTACTAGGTTTTCTTTTCAACTTCCCTCTGGTTACAAAACTCTCTTCAGGATAGGAACCCTCTCCCTCCTGGTAAGTGATACTAGGCAACTTGACTTTCCTCAGCCTGGTTCCCGGACTACCTCCTTTGCTCCCTCCGTAGCAAGGTTCCCTGGGACAGTGTTCAGCTGTGCACTGCTTCCCAAAGCAGTCCCTCGAGGATTCAACAGCTCTGTACTTCCCTGGTAGTCTTTCTCTATCAGCCACAGTTCCTGAATTCCCCGGTGCTCTCTTGCTCTCAGCAACGGTCCTTGAATTCCCTGGTGATCTCTCCTCACTACTCCCTGGTAAGTGATTTTTAACTGCGTAGGCTCTGGTGTCTGTTTGGGCTCCACCCCTTCCCAGCTGCTCCTCATTTCCTAATGAGTTCTGAGCTAGCCTAGCGTTTGGGCGTTCCCTCACACCTCGTGCAGCAGCTTGTGTACGTTGCTCATAGCAACCTTGGGCCATGTGTAGATCTGATCTGTCAGCATTAGCTCTGTTTTGCTCAGAGTTTCCTATTTCCATAGGCTCTGCCCTATCTACCCCATGACAGATCCCCCCCCCTTAAAATATTACGGGCTGCTGACCCTTTCAGACAGCACGTAATCTTATCCTGGGTTCGGTATCTTTGCTCTACATATGCCATACTGGCAGTGGCCGACCTATCCTTCCATGGCTTTAGGACGTTTAGGTGATAAACCTGTTGACGCCCATTTTCATTCTCCACCCTATATGAGACAGGTCCTACTTTCCTTACTACTGTGCAAGGCCCTTTCCAATGGGACTCAAACTTAGGTCCCGGGTCTGCTACCTGGACAAGTACCCTATCTCCTATAGCCAATTGCCTAGGTCTCGTGCCCCTGTCATAATAACGCTTTTGCTTCTGTTGACTGGCCTGCAAATTCTCTATTGAGGACCTTGACGTCCTCTCTAAGCGTTCCCTCAGATCTTTTAAGAACTGAGGTACCCCAACCTCTTGCGTGTCTGGCTCCACCCACTGCTCGTGTAGAATATCCAAAATTCCCCTAGGGGGTCGGCCAAACATCAGTTCATATGGGGATGCTTTCAAGGATGTTTGTATGCGTTCCCTACATGCGTACAATACGAATGGGAGTAGAGTGTCCCAGTCAGACATCTCTCCCTTTTTTAAACCCCTTCTGAGCATTTGTTTTATGGACTGGTTCATCCGCTCTACAAGTCCATTTGACTGTGGATGATATGCCGCAGTCCGTATGTGTTTTATGCCGAACGCCTCCCACACCATAGCCAAATGCTTGGACAGAAAATTACTTCCCTGATCAGTGAGTACCTCTCTAGGAAAACCCACCTCGCAAAATAATTTCACCAGCTCTAGGGCTATTATCCTCGCAAAGGTGTTCCTTAATGGAATAGCCCACGGGAATCGGGTAGCGTGGTCTACTATCACAAGAATGTACTGGAAACCCCTCGGTGTTCTGATCAGAGGCCCTACAATGTCCATTCCTATGCGGTTCATAGGCACTGCTATAGTGGGTGTGGTCACCATTGGCACAGCCTTAGGTTTTAGGGCTGTGACCCTCTGACAGGTGGGACAAGATTCGCAGTACTGCTTGGTCTCTTTGAAGACCCCTGGCCAATAAAAGCGGGCCAATATCTGGTCCAGGGTGCCTTGGATCCCCTTGTGGCTACCTATTGGGTGGTCGTGTGCCAAATGTAATACCGTGGCCTTAAACGTCGTTGGCACCACCAACTGTTTCCTTACGGCATCAGTGTATGGGTCAATGCTCTCCCTGTATAGAATCTCCTTTTCTAGGAAAAACCTGGGCAGTGTAGGTCGGGTTTCCTGGGCCCATTCAAATGCTCTCTTAAGAGCTGGGTCAGCCTGCTGTTCCGCTGGGAACGATGGGAACTTTTGCACCAGTTCCGCAGGTACCCAGGGCAAACCTGCTCCGGCCTCTAACTCGGCCCTCCCTCGGGTCCTATGACACCTCTCTTGACGTTTCTTGGCTTTTGCCTTTTTACCTTCCTTAACTGGCTCATGGATTAAATCATCATGCGTAGGAAGAATGCCTAATTCTCCCTCATCCAATTCCTTCTCTTGGGATTCTTCCTCCCCTTCAGACTTTTCTGCGCTCCCAGATGACATCCTCCCCTCTCCTGAGGTTCCGGCTTGCAACCGGGTGGAAACTAGGCCTGTTCGGGTACTCAAACCTGCTACCAATCCCTTATAAAAGGGTGGCCAGTCCCTGCCTAGGATAATGTCTCTGGGCAATGTTGGGATTATGGCTACTTGTACTGCTTGTTCAGTGCCCAACCCACGCACAGACAGTTTCTGCAAAGGATAATAGGAAAATGCGCCGTGCACACATTTTATCCGTACCTGGCTTTCTGCTTGACTCGGGGCTGACTGACGGCGCTTCTCAATGGCTTCCCAGAGCTTGCGTGAAATCATGCTCTGGTCAGCTCCCGAGTCAAGTAGTGCCAGTGCCTCTACCCCCTCTACCTGCACATGTAGAAGGAATCCATCTCACACGGGCTTCTCAGCTCCAGACACGAGGACAGTCCGCTCTGTGCAGTCCTTCTGGAAATGTCCTGCTTTCCCGCATGTGTAACATTTCCCCTTACATGTAAGCAAAACATCATCATTAACATTTTTAACATCCACATTGTACATTTTTCCCTTCTGATACCTTCCCTTTTTAAAATCTGCCATTCCAGCTGCCTTCAATACACCTAGCCCTGAGGTGTCAGCCATCTGCGCCTCAAAATATCGCTCTGCCAGACTGGCTGCCTCCTCAGTGGTTTGGCAGTTTTGTAAGGTAAGGTAAGGTAAGTTTTCACCTCAGTGGGTACAGCCTGCATAAACTGTTCCAAGATAACTGTGTCCACTACTGATTCTAAAGTTCTCCTCTCAGGAGTCAACCATTTCCATGCCATATTCTTTAACCTTTGATGCAAGGCTTTAGGGGTTTCCTTATTCTGGCTTCCCTAAACATCCTCCTATAATGTAGGGTAGTAAGCCCTAGTCTGTCCTTGACTGCTCTTTTTATTTCATTATAATCAGCAGCAAGGGTAGCAGGCATTGCCTTGTAGGCAGAGAGAGCTTCGCCAGTAAGCGATACTGCAAAGCGGGTTGCCCACTGCTCTCTAGGCCACTTCAAAGCTTCCCCTATTCGCTCAAAGGCGTCTATAAAGTCGTCTAAGTTATCATGAGGACTTAACTGCCCCAACGAAAATGCATGGCAAGCACTTAGTCCTACCCCTGGAAACATAGAGGGGTTAGCAGTCCCAAGCTCCTGTGGCTTTTTCAGGAGTGCCTCCATAGTGTCCAAGAGTGGCTTCTGCTGGTCTCTCATCATGATGACACTCTGCTCCTGGATATGCCTTACCAACTCCAGCTGCTTATCCCACTGGAGCTGCATCCATTGCATCATCTCTCTGGCGTCCATTCTTTCCGTCTGCGACCCTGTGGAGAAAAAGAAAGAGAAAAGGCCCACCAAGTGCGGCACGCATGTTCTTTCACCCCTTATTCCTCTAGCCCAGCAGCAGCGCCCCCTTCCTCACCCGAATCCTCCTACACATATGCCCTAGGTAAGCTTTACCTTAGCCTTCGTGTAGGGTCCAGCATGTAAGAAAGGTCACTGTGCTCTTCACCTGGCCGGTCTGCCAGCGACTTGCTTCTCGGGGTCTCCTGGTATAGCAGCAGATTCTTTAATAATGTCCTTTATTTCAAGGCAAAAATCCTAAAAACTATGCCAGCCTGTCACCCGTGAAGGTCCCCAGAGGCCATAAGCATGGGTTAATTCAGCGGGGCGTGTTCTTTAGTAGCTGTGGAGTGTTATAAAGGCGTTGCAATGCCCCTTGGTACTTGTAGTTCCACACACTAGCAAAAGAATGTAGTTGTAGTCAAGAGGTAAGGCTTTGACATGACTTTTTATTCCCCTTCCCAGGGTTGGATTCTCAGCACATTGAAACAAAGTAACATAAGGACCATGCGTCTGGTACTAAATTAAAGAAACATTTGAACCAAAAACTTTGCTTAACTTCAGCTTGGCAAAAAGGGAAAAAGAAAACAGTCTCTTTCAAAAGCAATCACGTTTCTTCCTGTTTTCTTTTACAAACACTTTACAGTACTTCAACACAAAGAAGTGACACCCTCAGCCAGGGTATACGTACAGTCCATGCAACTGTCATCAATAGGTCCCTAGTATGACTCACATTGCATATCTTCAACCCCGGAGTAAGTTTCTCTTGGACTGAAAACTCCGTTATGGTTCCAAAGATCCTCCCTATAGCTCCGGGAGTTCCCCTCCTCCTCCTGACTAGAAGGGAATGGATAGCTACCGTATTCTCTGTATTTCTCTTCAGGAGAGCCACACAATTCTTGGTAAGTGCAGGGCAATTCGTTATACTCAGTTCTCCCTCTATTAGGATCAATAAGCCTACCTTCCAGCACTCTCTCTTCAGCGTCTCTCAGTCGAGCAGAGCTGGGCACATATGAAAGCCTTTTACTAGGTTTTCTTTTCAACTTCCCTCTGGTTACAAAACTCTCTTCAGGATAGGAACCCTCTCCCTCCTGGTACCTGATACTGGGCAACGTGACTTTCTTCAGCCTGGTTCCTGGACTACCTCCTTTGCTCCCTCCGTAGCAAGGTTCCCTGGGACAGTGTTCAGCTGTGCACTGCTTCCCAAAGCAGTCCCTCGAAGATTCAACAGCTCTGTACTTCCCTGGTAGTCTTTCTCTATCAGCCCCTGAATTCCCCGGTGCTCTCTTGCTCTCAGCAACGGTCCTTGAATTCCCTGGTGGTCTCTCCTCACTACTCCCTGGTAAGTGATTTTTAACTGCGCAGGCTCTGGTGTCTGTTTGGGCTCCACCCCTTCCCAGCTGCTCCTCATTTCCTAATGAGTTCTGAGCTAGCCTAGCGTTTAGGCGTTCCCTCACACCTCGTGCAGCAGCTTGTGTACGTTGCTCATAGCAACCTTGGGCCATGTGTAGATCTGATCTGTCAGCATTAGCTCTGTTTTGCTCAGAGTTTCCTATTTCCATAGGCTCTCCCCTATCTACCCCATGACAATAGTCATGTCTGAGAATATATGTATGTCTTTTCATGATGGTCTATGACGTGCATGCCTATAGAAAAGTATATTATGAATATACGTAACACTAGACGTAGAAAGCACAGTTACTTACCTGTAACAGGTGATCTCTGGGAACAGCAGGAATAAGTCTTCACATATGGGTACGTCGGTACCGACGGAGCCTGCGCGGGAACGCTCCCCAGCTTCCCAAAAAGGAAAGCTTTTGGGAGCATCCCACAGCACCTGCGCGCTGCCTTCCCGCCTTTCCTAAAAGCCTCTCTCCAGTTTGAGTTTTAAAGCTGAGACAAAGAGAGAGAGGAAAGGAAAGATAGATAGAGAGATACAACTCCTAGGGGAGGTGGGTGGGTTGTGAAGACTTATTCCTGCTGTTCCCAGAGATCACCTGTTACAGGTAAGTAACTGTGCTATCTCCAGGAACAAGCAGGAATGAGTCTTCACATATGGGGACTCCCCAGCTAGAGATGCCAGGGAGATCCCCAAGGTTGTGAGACCTGAGAAGGGCTCTACCTCCTCCCATGGATCTCAGGCATCCAACCAGGGATGGAGGGTAGGAGATGATTAAGTATGGAACAGGTGTTTGAGAACAGCCGGACCAAACAAGGCATCCTGGTGGGAGTCCTTGTCCAAACAGTAATGGGCTGTGAAGGTATGAACCGAGGCCCAGGTGGCTGCTCGACAGATCTGGTCGATAGACACAGAATTTAGATGAGCCATAGAGGTGGCCCTGGCCCTCACATTATGAGCTGTGACATGGCCCTCCAGAGAAAGGTTCTTACTCTGGTAGGCGAAAGAAATACACTGAGCAATCCAATTGGACAGTGTCCTCTTAGAGACTGGAAGTCCTAAATGAGAGGGATCAAAAGCAACAAAGAGTTGAGAAGACTTTCTATGTTGCTGTGTCCTTTGTAAGTAAAAAGCAAGAGCTCTCTTACAATCCAGGGTATGAAGATTCCTCTCTGCACTTGATGGATGAGGACCTGGAAAAAAGACAGGTAAATACACCTCTTGATTAAGATGAAAAGGTGAGACCACTTTAGGCATAAAGTGTGGATTGGTCCTAAGGACTACCTTATCATGATGGAACCTTGTATAAGGTGGATTAGCCACTAAGGCCTGCAGTTCACTAATGCGGCGAGCTGAGGTGACTGCAATAAGAAAGATAACCTTCCAGGAAAGAAATTTCAAGAAGGTAGTGGCTAAGGGTTCAAAGGGTGGCTTCATGAGCTGACCAAGAACCAGATTCAAGTCCCATGCCACTGGAGGTGGTCTAATGGGAGGTTTAGTTAAAAGAAGGCCTCTCATGAATCTTGCAATAAGCGGATGAGAGGAGACAGGTTGTCCATTGAGAGGCTTGAGGGATGCTGCAATAGCACTCAAATGGACCCTTACTGAATTCGTCTTGAGGCCTGCATGGGAAAGATGCAGGAGATACTCCAGTAAAGAATTCAAAGGTATTGCTAGAGGGTTAATACCCTTCTCAGCACACCAAATGGTAAACCTTTTCCATTTAAAAGCATAGGAACGTCTAGTAGAAGGCTTTCTGGAAGCATGAAGGATATCTCTTACTTGCTGAGAAAGATGCCAGTCTTGAAGGTCTAAGCCTTCAGCAACCAAGCCCTGAGATGGAGAGATTGGGGGTTTGGGTGCCACAACATTCCCCCCTCCTGAGACAGGAGATCTGGAGCAGACCCCAAGTCCAGGGAGGGAGCATGAGAGAGATGTAGAAGTAGAGGGTACCACACTTGGCGTGGCCAACGTGGAGCTATGAGAATCATAGTCCCTTGATCTCTCTGAAGCTTGAACAGGGTCTTGGGAATTAGGGGAATGGGTGGAAAGGCGTACAGGAAGTCTTGACCCCAATGAAGGAGGAAGGCATCCCTGGCCTGAACTCCCTGACACGGAATTCTGGAACAGAATCGGGGAAGTTTGGCATTCCACGGACTTGCAAAAAGGTCTATGTCCGGGGTTTCCCAAATTCGAAAAATTCTGGCTATTTGGTCCATATGAAGGGACCATTCGTGTGGAAGCAGAACTCGACTGAGTCTGTCTGCCCAAGAGTTTTGAACTCCTGGAAGGTATACTGCCAGAAGATGAATTTGATGCTCTCTGGCGAAGGCCCACAATCTCAGAGCTTCGTTGCAAAGTGACAGAGAGCCAGTTCCTCCCTGCTTGTTCACATAGAACATGGCTACTTGGTTGTCTATGTGAATGAGGACTGTCTTGTAGCTGAGCAGGGTATGGAAGACTCTGAGAGCCAAGAAGATTGCTCTGAGCTCTAAGAAGTTGATATGTAGGGAGGTCTCCTGTGGAGACCAAATGCCTTGGGTGGAGAGGTCTTGAAGATGAGCTCCCCAACCCTTTGGAGAGGCATCTGTTGTAAGGATTGCTTGGGGTAACAACTGTTGGAAGGGGGACCCCAGCAACAGATTTTGAGTGGACCTCCACCACTGGAGAGACCAAAAGAGGCGCCTGGAGGTTGCTATTTTGTCTGACAGACTTCCAGATGCCTGGGTCCACTGGGTGGACAAAGTCCATTGAGCTGCCCTCATGTGAACGCGAGCATAAGGGACCACATGCACCGTGGATGCCATGTGGCCTAGAAGTTTTAACATCTCTCGAGCAGTTAGGTGGGTTTTTAACTGGATCTGAGAGGCTAACTGCACTAAGCGTAGGCAACGGGCCTGGGGAAGATAGGCCCTTGCAGTTTTGGTATCCAGCAAGGCCCCTATGAACTCTAGAGACTGAGTCGGGGTGAGTTGGGACTTTGGAATGTTTATAACCAGTCCCAGATACTGCAAGACACGCATTGTGCAGGCTAGGGAAGTCTGGGCCTCTGACTGGGATGGAGCTCGGATGAGCCAGTTGTCCAGTTATGGGAATACGAATATCCCCAGAGTGCGTAGAAATGCAGCTATTACTGCCATGCATTTTGTGAACACTCTTGGAGCAGAGGCCAGACCAAAAGGAAACACCCTGTATTGATAGTGCTTTCCCTGATAAAGGAACCGAAGGAACCTTCTGTGTGCTGGATGGATGAGTATATGGGTATATGCATCCTTGAGATCTAGAGAACAAAGCCAATCCTGACTCTGAAGGAATGGAAGGAGAGTACCCAGAGAAATCATCTTGAATTTCTCCTTGCATAGGAATTTGTTCAATTCTCTGAGATCTAATATGGGTCTGTAACCCCCAGTTTTCTTTGGAATTAGAAAGTAGGGGGAGTAGAACCCTGAGCCCTGTTGAAGAAGAGGTACTTCTTCTATTGCCCCTTGGACAAGAAGGGTGGAAATCTCTTGACCCAGAAGGTCGAGGAGAGATGTTGGAGAATTGAACTGTCTCACCATGGTGTGGGGAGGAAGGTTTAAGAAATGAAGTTTGTACCCTTCCCTTATGATGGAAAGGGTCCACTGCTCTGCTGTGATTTGCTCCCATCTGGGAGCAAAGTGAGCTAACCTTCCTGGAATGGTGAGAGGCTCTGGTTCTTTTAGAGCCAGAAAGGCTAAGTTCTCTAGGTGCAAGTCAAAGGCCCTGAGGAGGCTGAGGCTGTTGGGCTACAGTAGGCCTTGCAGCCTTAGACTTGGCCTGTTTAGGTTGTTGACGCTTTGCAGCAAAACGACCTGCAGAAGATGTCTGCTGACCATAAGCAGGATAATATCTTCCCTTCTTGGGAAAATATGTCTTTTTGAACAACTTCTTCTGGACAGGATTAGAGGTAGACTTTGAAAGCCTATCCAAAGCAGAATTTTCTGCATCCATCTGAGTGGCCTTTGCTTGCCAATCTTTGCCAAACAGGTTCTCACCTGTACAAGGAAGATTTCCTAATCCATCTTGGACCCAGGGTTCCAAATCAGAAGCTTGTAACCAAGCAATTCTGCGTGCACCTATGGCAATGGCCGAGGCTCTGCTGGCCCCCTCAAAAGAGTCAAAGGCTGCACGGTTCGAAAATTTGGAAATATCCTGGACATGCTTAAGCCAGGTAAGAAAGTCTTCCCTTTTATCTTCTGGAAGAAAAGGGAGGAAAGTTTGCAGATGATCTGTAACTTCCTTCAGAAACATCCCCATATAGAGACTATAGGAGTTGATTCTGGCAACAAGCATACTGGCTTGAAATATTTTCCTGCCAAAAGCATCTAAGGTTCTACATTCTCTTCCTGGAGGAGCAGATGAGTGCCTCTTTGCACTCTTTAACTTTTTCATAGCAGACTCCACCACAATAGAATGGTGAGGAAGCTGAGTTTTATGAAATCCAGGACAAGGAGGGACACGATACATGGTATCCAACCTACGAGAATGAGAAGAGATGGTGAGAGGAGTCTCCCATATGCCTATCATGTGGTCATAAAGGATCTCATGAACTGGCAAAGTGGCTGCTTCTTTAGGAGCCTTGGGATATTGCAAAATATCCAATTTTTTGGCTCTAGGCTCTGTCTCAGAGGCTACTGAGATAGAAAGTCCCTTGGCCACTTCCCTTATGAAGTCTTGAAAAGACAAGTCTTCTGGAGGGGACATTCTTCTTTTTGGAAAAGAAGGCTCCTGAGGAAGAAGTACCGATGCTTCGACAGAGGCCTCCGATGCATCAGAATCTTCGGAGGAATCGAAGTATTGCCTGTCTGGATGCTCTTGTAAAGCCCGATATGCATACCGGGTGGTATCGACATCGGGAGTCATCGGTACCGGATCGGTACCGATAGGCATCATCGGACAGGGTACCGCTGCAGTCGACACCGAAGCCGATGTCGATGCAACCGGTACCGGCACCGGAACCGATATCGGAGCCGGTGTCGGAGCCGGTACCGACAATGGAGTTTGTTGCGGTACCAGCGGCATCGCAGCTTGTATGAATGCCGTTATGGCACGCTGCATGGTCAGAACATTCTGATCCATCGACGCCATGAATGTCTGGAGGTCGGTACCGGCAGATTCCACCGGTACCCCAGAACATTGCAACAGGTGATCGGTCGAGGCCGTGCCATCGATGTCAACCTGTGACCCCATAGGAGGAGCTTTGGAAGCCGGAGCTTCCTGCCGGGGTACTTTTGCCGATGCAGGATCCTCGAGGGCAAGCCCGGAGGCATCTCAATGCTTATAGGGAGATCTACCCTTCGAGGACCGGCTTGACTTATGTTTGGTTACCTGAGATCCATAGGAGGAAGAAGCAGCCCTGGAAGACGTCGATGCCACCGAAGCTGCATCAAAGGGAAACAGTGTACTGAGCTTGGCTGCTCGGTTCTGTAAACCTCTTTTAGACATCATGGAGCAGGACGGACAATCCGTGATGGAATGGTCAGGACCCAAACACTTAAGACACCAGTCATGGGTGTCGGTAACAGAGATGGTACCGCTGCACTTAGTGCATTTTTTAAACCCGGAGGCGGGCTTTTCCATGAGGAATTTTCTGTTAGGCCTAAGGCTCAACAGAGAAAAAAAAATACACTGAAGTGGAACGGAAGTATTCTTTTTTTTTTTTTTTGAAGAAAAGAAAGAAAAGACCGGCGGTACCGGTCCGACGTCGAAGAAGGCAGACGCGCGACCAAAGAAATAAAATAAAATAAAGAACTTCTTCAGCGGTGACAGGAACACGACCTGCTGGCTCCGCAGAAAAGAAGAACTGGAGAGAGGCGGTTAGGAAAGGTGGGAAGGCAGCGCGCAGGCACTGTGGGATGCTCCCAAAAGCTTTCCTTTTTGGGAAGCTGGGGAGCGTTCCCACGCAGGCTCCGTCGGTACCGACGTACCCATATGTGAAGACTCATTCCTGCTGTTCCTGGAGGTTAGAATATGTATATTATGAATATACGTGATGTGAGACATAGAATAACAAAGTGAAATTATGCTGTGTAATGGAATCTTTACCTATAAATAAAGGGGCCTAAAGCTTTGATTTCAGAGTAAACATAGGCAAAGGCCTGGCTTGCTCTCCCAAAGCGCTTTGGTCCTGTGTGTATAATACAAGTGTGTTGTGTATTATTTAAAGATTGTGATCAATTAACCTTCTCCTTGCTTTGTGTGTGGATTTCTGTGACCCAAGAGCCCTATCTGTTATAGGTGAGGGGGGGGGGGTGCAGAGTACATCTTTCAGTTTTGTGCCATGACTCAGATACGGATCTCTGCATTCAAGGCAAGGGCAGAAGGTGCCTGAAGATTTGTGAGTATTACCAGCGATGGGTAATCTGTTCAGTAGCCAGGCTCCGTCTCAGATGCAGGAATGGCATGACAGAGCTAAGGTGTTAGCATATAAGAAAGGGAGCCCTTCTTATTGTATGCGTGAGAAATATGGGGATGTGGCTACCGGTTTCATTGTACATTGGCATGCAATGACTAAAGATAATGTGATTCTGCAGTTCCCCTTGGAAGGAACTTTTTCTGTAGATAAGATTCGTTACCTGCGATGTGCATTGACGGCTAAGAATAAGCCGTGCAATACCTCTGAGTGGATTGTATTTACATGGTGGGAACGAATGGCATATGAGGTGAAACATGAGGAAAATGTTCAGAAATTGAAAAATGATTTGTTTGTGTTAGAGAACTCTAAACCGAGTAAGATGTGTGATGCAAAGGGGGATGGAGTAAGTGAAGGGAAATTTCCGGATGTTGTTTCTCCAGCATATGAGGCAGATGTAGCTGCACTAGTAGTAACAGCTGGAGCAAACCCAATTTTATCCCCTCCTCCTCCCTCTGGTAGAAGGGACCAGGAACTAGCTGAACGAGGGCGGGTCAATCGTGCAGCAGAACTAAGAAAAGAAATACTTGATAAGAAAATGAAGTTAGGGGAAAGGGGACAGGAGTTGGATAATCTGGATATTTGTACTATTTCTCAGCTCAAAGCTGTACGAGCACGTTTAGACAGTGAAACAGAAAGTACTGTACTTCTGATAAGATCCTTAAGGGAAGCACTATATGAGTGTGTTTCTGTTGCAAAGGAGGTGAGAATTCCTAGTGTCATTAGTGATAAAGTTGAGAGAGATTTGGATAGGCATTATAAAAACTACAAGGAAGAGTATGATGAATTATATTATGATCTCGGCTATATTCAGGAAGCTATAAACCATGTACGTTCTAGCACAGTTAAATCTGAAGCAACTATGAGAAATGATATTGTGCCTACTTATCCTTTTCGTCTATATCCCACAGGACCTTTGGGTTCAATGACTGTACCTGCGAATTGGAGTCCTAAAGAGGTGTTTGATTGGGCTAAAACTTTTCCTAGTTACAGGGATAATCCTGGTAGATTTGTGTCTTTATGGTCTCAAATAATTAACAGTTATAATCCTACTTGGGCAGATCTAGATAATTTGCTCAGATCTGTTTTTTTTAATCCAGCTGATTTTCATATGGTTACTCAACCAATTAGGGATGACAACTGGCAATGGCCACTGACAGACCCTGTAACAGATTTTCAAGAAGCAACACAAAGAGATAATTTTGTTTTATGTAGAGAAAAATTGTTAGAATCCATAAAGGTAGTAGGTAAACCTGTAAAGGATTGGTCGAGATTAACATCTCTAAGGCAGGACAGGGATGAAAAAGTTACAGATTTTCACACTAGGTGTATGCTAGCTTTTAAAGACTATTCTGGTGAGGCAGAAGACACACCTTCAGGATTTACTAATATTTTTGTAAATGGATTGATTCCAAGAATAAAAGAAATTTTAGAAACTTCAATAATAGATTGGCCAGCTAGAACGGCCCATGCAATTTTGGAAGGGGCTCGATACAGTGAGTTGAAGTTCCTCAAGGAACAACAAGAACAAAAAAAGCGAAGTTGCTTAATTTGCAGATTGCTTCCATGCAAACTCCCATGGGAAGGGGGAGGGGTAGATTCAGAGTTAGAGGAGGTTATGTGAATTCTCAGCGAGGGCGTGGACAGTCCAGAGAGCTGCGTACTTGTTACACTTGTGGAGAGGCTGGACATTTTCAGCGAGACTGCCCCCGGAATCGGAATCCTGATGGCCAGAGAGCTGATTTCCCCCCTCCCCCTCCAGTACAAGCTGAATTCACTCCAGTATATCAGTGCTTCTCTAACCCAGAAGATTGTGGAGGTGATACATGGGATGCATGACTATTCCTGAATTTGACTGTAACTCCTCAGGGTGAGTTTGAAGCTAAACTGGGAGGTTCTAATTTGAAATTTGTTATTGATACTGGAGCTCCAACAGCAGCACTGCGTTTACAGGATTTGCCTGCTATCTACCATGCTCAATTAGCACAAGCACCGATAGTACATTGTGAAGGCATTGAGGGAAAGATAATTCCTCATCGTAGACTTGAATATTTACCTTTGCAGATTGGAGAGATTGTATATCCAACTACTTTTCTTGTGGGAGACACTTTGCCAGTGAATCTTCTAGGTCGGGATTTTTTAGTGTCACATCATGCTACTCTATCCTGGATGGGTGGCAAGTTCTCTTTTCAGCTGTACCCTCTCTCTGAAGTGCCGTCCCCTGCAGATGCCAGTGTTGTTCATCCGGCGCTTGAAGACCTTCCTTCTACTTTGTGGGCAGTGCCAGGATCTAATGTCGGATGCCTTTCTATTCCTCCTGTGAAAATCACCGTGAAACCTGGAGTTCAGCTTCCTAGACTCAAGCAATATCCACTGCCAGCAGCTGCCATTGAAGGAATTCATCCTGTGATTGCGGATCTCCAGAAACAAGGTGTCATTTATCCTACAACTTCACCATGCAATACTCCAATCCTTCCTGTGCTAAAGGCTGACGGTAAGACTTATAGATTTGCACAAGACCTGCGAGCAGTAAATAATGTGATTTTGCCAATTTTTCCCTTGGTACCTAAGCCACATGATATCTGGACGCAGATACCTTCAGGGACTACCTGGTTTTCTGTTGTGGATTTAAGTTCTGCTTATTTTTCCGTGAAAATTAGCAAAGACAGCCAATTTTTATTTGCCTTCTATTTTGACAATAAGCAATATACCTGGACCACTTTGTGTCAGGGGTATACTGATAGTCCTGCATATTTCTCGCAGGCCCTAAGAACTGCATTATTGGATGTAAAGCTCGACCATTCCTCTTTAGTACAATATGTAGATGACTTGCTTCTCTGTTCACCAAATTATGAAAGTTGTTTGTCAGATTCCTTGTCTTTATTAGCTCATATTGCTGAATTAGGTTTGAAGGTTGTGATAAGGAAGCTTATCATAGTTCAGGAGGGAACTATAAAAGAGGTGAATTGGCTCTGAACAAGCAACCTGTCTTAGCTGGTAGAAATACTAAAACAGAATGTTTTCATAAAAGACTACCAGTCCCAGAATGCACCAGGTTTCAAACAGCCTCTAGAAGAGCTGAAGTGGGGAAACATGTGTTCAATCAGGAGAGCTATGAGGTATTCCCCAATCACTCATCTCTAAGGGCAGGGCTTGATTCAGCACACCTGGGCTGTGCTAGGGAGGAGTGTCCCTCTAAGCACTTTAAAAGTAAAAGATATTCTACACAGAGACAGAACAGGGAGAAACAGAACAGAGAGAACAAGGAGAGACAGAAGCAGAAACCGTTGGAGAAAGAAGAGAGAGGACTACAACAGCAGAAGCAACGCAGAAGGAAGAAGAGAAAGACATCTTGGAGGTCTAAAGAAGGAGCCCACAGCAGTACGTGTTTTAGGAGTGATTCCAGAAGCAAGCATACTCCATTGGACTGGAGGAAGCCAGAGGATTGGGGTTATAGAGCCAGGAACTCCCAAACGGCACCTTTGAGGGAGATGGCTGCATTTGGAAGGGGCCCTAAGACCGGTGCAAGAAGGTATGTGAAGAGAGACCCAGTGTCCAGGGATCTTGATTGGAAGGCTGGACATAAAAGCTGGACTACTTACTGGCCGGGATACCAGGAGAGGAAACCTAACAGCAAGGGAAGCTCAGGTATGAACTTTGATCTATGCCCTAGCTCTTCATCTGGAAGACAGCAGGGAAACAAATATTATCCTGAGAGTGATCATTTAAGGAATTCCTCTGAGCCAGACCATGATATTGATTCCATGACATTTGAGGAAGAAGGAGATATATCAAATGATCAGTTGGAATACATGGACTGCTCTCTGTCTAGGCTGCTGTTTTAAAGTAGTTTCTCACTAATACAACAACCACCAAAAGGAACTGTAACTTGTTCTTTTATCTACCCAGAAAAGTCTCTGCAAGAAAGCTTTAGGGTAGGATTGAGCCACGTAGAGAGAGTGAACCAGCAAAGGGGTTTGCAGCTGGCTAATTATTTGTAATTGAGCCAGACACAAGTGCACGTGAGCTCTAGAAGGAAACTTCTTCTTTGTGTGTGTGAATAGAAGAAAGTTATCCTTGGTAAAGAACAGCTTTTCTACTTTTGGGTTTGTTTTTGCCTTTTGGAGCACTGCTAAGAAGGTCATTAGCAGGAACCATCAAAAAGACCTTTTCTGTTTCCCATCAAGGTCTTTATTGATTTATTGCTTAAGAAGTTCAGTTACCTTATAACATGTTTTGTTTTTCCTGAGTACAATACTTGAAGCAAGTGTCCTTTTGTGTTACCAAGTAAATCTGTGTGGGAGAATTAACCCCATGAATAAAATCTGTTTTTCTTTGCTTACACTCGAGCATCACAACTCATTATTTTGTGAACGGCTGATTCTGGTATGAATGAACTACAACCCCCACACTCCTTTGCAAGTCATAATAATATTTTGCCTTTGCCAAGACTGTGGACTTTCATGACCAGCACCCCCGTTTACAAGGTCAATTTGTCTAAACTGCAGTTTGTATCTCAAAATGTTACTTTCCTGGGTGTTGCCCTGACACTCTCTGGTCGTGCAATTACCTCTGCTAGATTGAAACCTATTTTGTCATTGTCTTTTCCAGCAGCACCAGTGTTAATGCGCAAGTTTCTGGGTCTATTAATTTTCTGTAAACAATGGCTAGCAAATTTCTCAGATCTTACTGCTCCACTTTATGCTCTTATTGGGAAGGAAGGACCTGAAGGCCTTATTGTACCCACCTTAGCACAGTGGGAAGCTTTTGTGAATATCAAGACTGCACTGGGCACTGCGCCATGTTTATCACTACTACCAGACTACTCATTACCATTCAAACTGTATGTTGCTATTTCAACTTCCTCTGCCACCTGTGTACTTTTGCAAGCTTTCCCAACTGGTCGCAAGCCCGTAGGCTATTTCTCAAAGCGCTTTGATTCAGTGACTTTGGGACTTCCACCATGTTTACGCAGTTTGGTAGCAGTGGCTTTTGCAATTGAAATAACTGATTTTCTTGTTTTACAGCACCCTCTTGAAGTGTATGTGGCACATTCAGTTTCTAGGTTGCTCCATCTGAGAAAGACTCAGCCTTTGTCCTCTACACGTTTACTAACATTGGAACTAATAATTTCTCAGCCTCATGTTAAAGTATGTACTACTTCAATATGCAACCCTTCAACACTTCTAGCTCCATTGGCAGATCTTGTGGAGGAGGATGGGTCTCATGATTGTTTTCAAAGTATTTTAACAGTTTCTCGGGCAAGGCCTGATCTCTCTTCTATAGCCTTACCAGTGCCAAATGTGACTTTATTTGTGGATGGTTCTGCTTTCAGGGATGACAAGGGAAAACTTCATGTTGGCTATGCAGTCACTACGGTTAATGATGTGGTGGAATCAGCATCTTTGCCATTTACTAGTGCACAGTTAGCAGAAGTGTTTGCATTGACACGTGCACTTGAACTTTCTAGGTATCTTTTGGCAAATGTCTATACAGATGCGTTAAGCATTTTATGGGATTTTGGCAATATCTGGCAGCAATGAGGGTTTTTGACTTCTGCTAATAAGCCAATTAAGCATGCTGCATACATTCACCATTTACTACAGGCTGTCCTCTTGCCAGCACAAGTTTCAGTTTTAAAATGTAAAGGACATTCCTCTGCTGGGGATTTTGTGTCAAAGGGCAACCAATTTGCAGACCAAGAAGCACGACAAGCTGCTCTTCGGGCATTAGTGTCACCGACATTGCTGTATTTAGCACCATCTAATATGACTTTGTTTTCCCTTTCGTCTCTTTTATAGCACTATCAGGATACTTCCCTTGAAACTCAAACTCTATGGACCTCGTGGGGTGCATCCCGTGATACACAGGGCTGTTGGAAAAAGGACTATCTACTTATTTGCCCTGATGCTCTATTGTTCCCACTTGCTCTGTTTTTGCATCATAAACTTCACTTGTCAGCTGCAGCTATGCAACACGCCTTTTCAGTTCTGTGGTATCACCCGGAATTTATTGCAGTGGCACAGGCTGTCTATGCTGCTTGTCTGGATTGTTTGAGGGCTGGTAGGATAGGATCCCTTCTGAAGATTGCTGCTGCCCTTCCCAGGCCTTCTGGACCATTTTTGATTTTGCAGCTTGACTTTACTGATCTGCCCTGTGCCAAAGGAGGGAAGCGGTATTTGCTGGTGGTCACTTGTCTTTTCTCTGGATGAGTAGAAGCTTATCCCACTACCAGTATGACTGCTGGGGTTGCCATCAAATTGTTGCTCACTCAGTTTATTCCTGTTTGGGGTGTTCCTTTTGTCCTGTCTTCTGATCAGGGTCCAGCCTTCATTGTGAGTGTCTGGGAGGGTATTGAAAATTGGTTTGGTATTAAGAGACAACTGCATACTCCTTATCATCCACAAAGCTCTGGCCAGGTGGAGCGGATGAATAGGACAATCAAAGGTCACTTGTGTACTATGACACAGGATTGGGCTACAGATTGGACAGAAGCCCTTCCTTTTGCCCTTATGGCAGTGCGTAATTCCCCCCAGCATGCTCGGAGAGGCCTGACACCATATGAAATAGTTACTGGACGTCCAGCTACTTCTCCACATGAGTTGGCAGTTATCCCAGATCCTCAATTGTTGCGCAGCGATATTTTGACTTATTGCTCAAGGTTGCACTCAGTTCTGTCTGTTTCCCCTTTATTGCAGGTGAAGCCTCAACAAGATGCTCCTTCGGAAACGTCACATCCGGAAGTAAAGCCAGGGGACTGGGTCCTGCTTAAGAATCTGCATCCGAAGACACTTCTGGCTCCCAAGTTCCTAGGTCCATTTCGTGTGCTCCTGGTGGGATACTCAGCTTGTAAAGTGGAAGAACATTCTCGTTGGATACATCTTACACAGTGTAAAAAGGCTCCTTCACAGGATCCAGAAGGTGGTTCCCTGCATCAGTGAATCAAGAGATTGCAACGCAGAGACTCATTGGACATCAGTGATATTAGAGAAAAGAAAGAGAGACTATTGTGATTAAGTGCTTTTTGAATGAACTTATTATGCAAAAAACCTTTGTCCAGCATTTACACTACTGATTAGGTGGATATAGTTAGTTTGAATTAGTATTTTACTGATATAGATGCAATGACCTTTGGGTACTTAACCTCTACTTCATGATGTAATTGAGAATTAAGGGGTAGTTATAGCTATACTATATATCTTCATCATATTAAGAAGAGTAGGTGTATTTTTATTTTTTCTTAGCACATTTATTTTTGGGGTGATTATAGTTTCAGATATTTAGAGGTCTGCTAAGAATGTTTCAGTATTTGGTCTTAGTTGTGCTGTGGCATATTATTGTTAATGAAGCAGTGCTGCATTTAGAATCTTGGGAAAGTTATGAGGGATATCCAAATATTTTTGAGTCGCATTTACACTCAGTTACAAAATATTTTAATCTATCACGTTGTGCAGTTTGCCTTCCAACTGTGACAGCTACTCAACACGGCTTTTTACCACAAGTTAGGCCCAAAGCCTTTGAAGAGTTTCGTGATACAGCTTTTAATCTAACTGCTGTACGATGGTCTCATACAAACACAGAACCTAGAGTAGTTAGTTCTATGCCTTTAAAGTCCCCTCCAATATGTTTTATGGCTCAAGGTTCAGGGAAAAAGGTAGGGGACACCCCATGGAATGTTTGTAAAATAATAATGCTACATAATTCTTCCATCTGGTATAAGAAATCCCATATACAGAAACCTTATATTTCCGTAGTACAATTAATGCAAGTTCAAGGGAATCGGATGCATGATTATGACTTGTTATAGTATAATAGTTCTGGCTACCTTTTGAATGACTCAGTCCGAGACATACCTAACTGGAGTTGCCCCTTATTAGGATATTACCATCCCTGGGAATGTAATCTATCTGTAGGAATTAAGGAAATGAACATTACTCAGTGGGCTTTGAATAATTGTACGCAGAATCTAGTCTGTCCCCGTAACTTGACAATTTGGGAAAATGGATTAGTGGCTTTAAAGGGAGACTATTTTGTGTGTGGTAATCTTGCATATACAGAACTTCCCAGAGGTTGGTCAGGTACTTGCTATGTTGCTCAGTTAGATACCCCGTGGCGGTTTATACCTTACCAAAATGTTACTTTATTATCAACCTTGAATAATTCCTTAAGAAGAAAAAGGGATGTTTCCCCTCAGGATGAAGCCATAATAGCAGCACAACAGTTGGTAGATTCTACAAGTCCTTTAACCAAATCTCAGATAGATGCATTTACAGGTACTGTTTGGCTCTCAACCTTTGGAGCCATAGCACCCACTAGAGAATATGGTACCCAGATTATGCGATTACAGGCAGTTGTTGAACTTACAGCCCTGGATCTCACAGAGGCTATTAGTGTGCTACAAGGTGAAGTAGACAGGGTGTCCACTTATGCAGCTCAGAATCGCATGGCTTTAGACTACCTACTAGGAAAGGAAAATGGCGTATGTGGCCTAATTTCTGATTACTGTTGCAGTATGCTCGATAATGAAGGAAACGTAGTGAAAGGTTTGCTGGATAGGGTTAGAAATCGTACATTTGTATCAAGTAGTAGTTATGTAAGTTCTTTTTCTGATTTTTTTGATTCTGTTTCTTCTTTCTGGAGTTTATTATCTAGGCCCCTGCAAGGCCTATTAGCTTCATTATTTGGCTTATTGGGGATTATCATTTTAGGAGCATTAATTCTTTGTGTAATATCAGCTTGTTGTAAGAAATCAGTGGAGACACTGACATCTAAAATGATGTTACAGATTGACCCAGAAGCTAGCTACGATCCATCTTTAATACCGATGTCTGAGTTTCCTTATCTGTGAAATGATTCTTTACAGAATAAGAGGAAGGACTGAAAGAAAGCTTGATTGTACCGGGTTGGATACACAGTCAGGCCCTGTGTATAACATTATATTGCTATAATCCCTAAAAAAGAGTTAATATCATTTGTAGCTTCTTATTTAATACCATCCTTGAAAAGTCTGTAGAAGAAATTGGGTGAAAGGTTTAGATAGCATAAACATTAGCCTATGTTATTAGAAAGATAAGTAAAAGGCAAGCTGTTTACCCAGCCTCTCAGTCTCACTGTCTCTGGTCAGAGATATCAAACTGTCAGTGTTAGGATTAATTAGAATTAAGGCCTACATAGTCATGTCTGAGAATATATGTATGTCTTTTCATGATGGTCTATGACGTGCATGCCTATAGAAAAGTATATTATGAATATACGTAACACTAGACGTAGAATAGAATATGTATATTATGAATATACGTGATGTGAGATGTAGAATAATAAAGTGAAATTATGCTGTGTAATGGAATCTTTACCTATAAATAAAGAGGCCTAAAGCTTTGATTTCAGAGTAAACATAGGCAAAGGGCTGGCTTGCTCTCCCAAAGCGCTTTGGTCCTGTGTGTATAATACAAGTGTGTTGTGTATTATTTAAAGATTGTGATCAATTAACCTTCTCCTTGCTTTGTGTGTGGATTTCTGTGACACAAGAGCCCTATCTGTTATAGGTGAAGGGGGGGGGGGGGGTGCAGAGTACATCTTTCAATTAAGATGGAAGGAGGACAGTGCCTTTGGGAGAAAGTATAACAGCATCCATAAAGAGACAGAGATCATTGAGATGACCAAAAAAGATTCCTTGCAGGACAAGGTCTGCAGCTCCACACCACCTAGGAACACTACTTTAAGGTTGAAATCCTTTAATGAGGCCTTGTGAATAGGCTTAAATGGAGGCCCTTTCAATACCTTCAGCACCAGAAAGCGGCTTCACTAAGTAACAACTGGATGTACTGAAGAATGGATTTGTTTCACACCCTTAAGGAAGCAGGAGACATTGGGGTACACTTCCAATGACATTCGTTGGATGCGACCACTGTAGCACATCAGGACCACCACCTGAACCTTAAAAAAGTTCAAGGCTAACCCTGGTCCAGACTGGATTGTAAGAAGGACAAAACTATGATCATATCTGCTTTGCTGGCCTCTAAGGAATAAAAGAAACACCAACTCTCGAAAACCCTCCAGCCTCTAACATAATCAGAGGAAGCAGAAGACCTCTGGGACTTAAGCAGGATGTCTACAACTATTCCACGGTAGCCCTTCTTGGACAGTCTGCACCTCTCAAGGGCCAAGCCATATGCAAGAAGGGACTCGGGACTTCCATCATTAGGAATCTCTGCTGAAGGAGACTCCTCTCTTGAGGTAACAATGGGGGGCGCTGCCAACAGATTTAAGAAATCCACTTGCCATTGCCTGCAAGGCCAGTCCAGGGCCACTAGAATCACTAGGCCTGGATGTGCCTGAATCCTGCACCAAAGATGGCTCACCAAGGGCCAGAGAGGGAAGACATAAAACGATCCCTCCTGAGGCCACTCCTGATGTACAGCATCCAAGCTCGTCACTTGCAAATCCTTCCTGCAACTGAAAATGTCCTCCACTTTGGCATTCTCCTAAGTGGCCATCAAGTCGAACATTGGAAGATCCCACCTCTGGACTACAAGGTTGAATATGTGAGGGCTGAGCTCCCACTCACCTGGATCCACGGTATTCTGACTCAGAACGTCTGTCTGCACGTTGTCGATGCTGACAATATGTGCCATGGACAAGGGAAACAGATGCTCTTCCACACAATGACATAGCTCTGTGACCTTGAGATCCACTCTGGCACTGAGAGTTCCACCCTGCTTGTTGACATCTGCCATAGCTGTGTCACTGCCCAAGAACCCATCAGGAGAGATTGAAATCTTTCCAGTGCTAGGTGGATCATCCTTGTCTCCAAGCAAGTTATCATCCAGGAGGCCTTCTGAGAAGACCAGAGTCCCTGTGGCAACTGCCCAAGGCAGTTCACACCAGAGCCTTTTAGGATGACATCCGGGATAACAATCACCCACTCAAACAAGTGGGAACAGGGAGACCAGAGGGTCAGCAGGTGCAGAGGCCCATGGAACCGGTTCCAAGATCGATACCATAAACCCAAGAAGCTAGAGACAATCCCAGGCTTGTGGGGCTGCCTGAGCCCAAAATGCCCTGAGTTTATTTATTTTATTTATTTACATTCTCTTATATACTGCGCTATTCTGCATCAGTGCAGTTTACATTGAACAAACTGAAATTACATTGAACAGGGCATTATAACTTGGAGATAACTATTTTACAGGGAACATGGGCTATGGAGGGTTAAGTGGCTTGCCCAAGACCACAAGGAGCACCTGTGGGACTAGAAACCCCAGTCCTTCCGGCCCAAGGTTGCTGTCCTCTAGTGGGATTTGAACCCCCGACCTTCCGGCCTGACGTATCTTGCCCCAACCACTAGGCCACTCCTCCACTCCAGAGTTGGCTCCACTTCAGAGTTGGCTCTGAAGCTTCAGGGAAGACTCACCCCAAGAGAGTTCTGAACCGAGCCCAGGCCATATGTATTCTATGCTTTAATAAAGGTGGAAGGAAGGCCACAGAGCTGACCGTCGTGGCGGAGGAGTACTTATCCTAACGAAAGCCGACCTCAAATTTCGGCTTGCCGCCTCAAGCAGCACCTCTACCCTTGACTCTGTTACCATTACAAATAAACAAATCACTATTAACTTGCTCTATAGAACTCCATCTTCATCTCCAGATGACTTAGCAACAATAATTGATCTTGCTTGCAACACCACGAATTCGCATACTCTAAACTGGATATTAGGTGACCTCAACTTCCCAGTCATTCAGGACAGCCACACCAATGCCTTTATTGATGCTCTCAGTGATCTAGGCTATGTTCAACTTGTTGATACCCCTACCCATATAAAAGGCAACTCACTTGATCTTATCTTTGCACCACAAACAGCCCTCACACATTTGCACCAGTCTCACCTAAACGTAAGTGCGGTTCCCTGGTCGGATCACTTCCTGATAAGATTCCAGATTCCAATTTGCACCAACTCCTCCAAATCCATACCTGAAGATAAACCCATATCAGAACATTTAAAGCGCTTCCACCCTTTTAACAGAGAAGATATTCTAAAGAGGACACAGAATCTATTTGACCCTCCTCTTCAAAGCCTCGATGACATGGTCGCCGCTTGAAACTCAAGCCTAGATGCCGTGATCCACTCACCTACCACGAACAAAGCACCACATAAGAAAACGAATGCCCCATGGTACTCCCAAGAACTACGTAATTCACTCCTTCAACTCAGACGACTTGAGAGACGCTGGCGACGATCAAGAACAGCTGAGAGCCATGAGGCATTCACAGCACAATTAGGAAAACATTGGTTATCTGTAGCATCAAGTATGAAACAATATCATGCAAAAAGACTACAACGCTCCTTGAACAAACACCACGAGCTTTTCCAAATTGTGAAATCTCTAGCAAAGGAGCCATCTCAAGAGAACTTACCCTACCCAGACTCACAAGAATATGCTTATTACTTGCGTAAGAAAAGTAATCAGCTTGCCCACACTGCTAAGCCCCCCATACCAGCCAGCCTACCTTTCTCCATCCCACAACCTCCTCTTGGTCATTTCTTGAGTGGGTCCCAACTTACTATCACATCATTTTCTACTCCATCTGACAGAGTCATTCAAGACACTATCCTAAACATAAACACTACAACAGCACCCTCTGATCCGTGTCCAGCTCCCTGGATAAAGGCCCTGCGTGCCGAGCTCAGTCCATTCCTATCCAAATTGATTGATGTATCGTTCTCTACTGGAACATTTCCTCGAAGCCTGAAACAGACGGCTATCAGACCACTCCTAAAAAACAGTAAGTTGGACCCTTCGATGATGGAATCCTACAGGCCTATCTCCAGCATACCTCTCCTATCGAAAATCATTGAAAAGATTACCCAACGCCAATTACAAGATCACATAGATACTAATGCACCCCTGCATCCCTGCCAGCATGGATTTCGCGAAGCACATGGTGTTGAAACATTACTCACAACCTTATTCAACACCATAACCTTAGGTCTTGATAACATCAGACAAGGCTTTGCACTGATCTTCATGGACATTGCTGCCGCATTCGACACCATAGACCACGAAGTTCTCCTGCTACGCCTCAGAGAGAAGGGAGTTCAAGCTTCAGCTTTGTCATGGTGCGCTTCATACCTCACTGATCGCTGGCAACATGTCCGTTCTGGCCCCTCCAACTCCGATTCCTTCCCCCAAACTAAAGGTGTTCCACAGGGCTCATCTCTATCCGCCTTGCTATTCAATGTCTATATGCAACCCATTTGTGATCTTATCCAATCATTTAATATCAACTGCCTGGTCTATGCTGACGACGTCTTGATGTACATGCCAATTTCGACAGAACATCTTGAACTATCCCCACTTATCAGGTGCTTTGACGCTGTCACAGACTGGCTAAATGCACAAATGCTTAAGTTAAATTTCAAAAAGACAGAAGCCCTCTTCGTAACCAGGAATAGGGCTTTTACTCCACCCCTGTCTATCAAGGTTCGCGACGCAGAGATCATATGCAAGACTACAGTAAGATACCTAGGTGTAACGCTTGATCAGCAACTTAATATGAAGGCTCATATCAAAAACATAATAAAGTCGGTGTACCATAAAATCCGGACCCTCCGCAATCTGCGTCAACTGTTAGAACCTGATGACTTCCGAACTGTCTTTCAGGCACTAATAATGCCTCACTTTGACTATGCCAATGCGATCTTGTATGGTCTACATAAGTGCACGACTAACTCCTTACAACTTGCAATGAATTCAGCTGCAAGAATCCTTCAAGGAGCCTCAAGAAGTTCTCATATTACCCCAATACTAAAACAATTGCACTGGCTACCCATACAAGCCAGGATCTCATTCAAGATCCTAATTATGACCCATAAAGCCATCAATAAATACCCTGCTACTGCCATTACTGATCTAATTTCAATCACACCTCCCAATCGAGCAAGGAGATCGAATGCCGCAAATACTCTCATATTACCTAAGGCTAGCACGAAGTGTTCTCAATTCACTAGATCCAGAGCCTTCTCCTTCTTTGCTCCATCCTGCTGGAACGCACTACCAGCAACTATCAGAACCATCAGTGAACTCTCCCAATTTAGGAAGGCACTGAAACGGCACCTCTTTCTTCATCACTACGATGATGCAGTCTTCTCCCCACACTCACATCTCAATGCAGCACCTCAAACTCATGCACGTCACATTCCCAGACTGATCACTCGCAATCACACCTTCCCCTCCAACCACCATGAGAAACTTATGCAGTGCCGCATAACTCATTATATTGTTGCATAAAGTAGACTGTATTTATTCATCATGTCTCCTTGTTAAGGGACTGGTTATTTATACCCTATTTTACCTGTTATACCTGCTTAATGCATACCCAAGTTTAATTTTCCTGTTTAATGTATACCCAAGTTATTATACCTGTTTCACTGTAAGCACAAATCATGAAATTGAGATGTGCAACTCTTATGTTCATTGTAAACCGCACTGATGTCGAATAGCGCGGTATAAAAGAGACTGCAAATAAATAAATAAATAAATAAATAAATAAAATGACTGCCAACATGGTTTAAAGGTAAAGTCAGAGATGCTGTTGTAGCCAAAAAGCATCTTTCAGGAAATGGAAATAGGACCTAAAAGACGAAAACAGGAAACAAAATAAACACTGGCAAGTTAGATTCAAGGCATTGATAAGGCATGAAAAAAGAGAATTTGTTTAGAAGCTTTGCTGTGGAAGCAAAATATGTAATACAAACTTTTTCAAGTACATTCATAGCAAAAAACCTATGAGAGGGTCCGTTGGACCATTAGATGATAGAGGGGTAAAAGTGGCGCTAAGGAAGGTCAAGGCCATAGCAGAAAGACTAAATTCTTTGCTTCAGTCTTTACTGAAGAAGATGTAGGGAAATTATCCCAGCCTCAAATGGTATTTAAAGGTGATATATCAGAAGAATTGAAACAAATCATAATAAACTGGGAAGATGTATTACAACTGTTTGATAAACTAAAGAGTTGGACCGGATGGTATACATCCCCAGATGGTACTGAAAGAACTGAAATATGAGATTGCAGACCTACTATTAGTAATCTGTGAACTATCATTAAAATCATCTATAGAACTTGAAGATCGGAGAATGGGCAATTTAACATCAATTTTTAAAAAGGGTTCCAGGGGTGATCTAGGAAACTACAGACCAGTGTTATCTGACATCAGTACAGTGCAAAATGGTAGAAACCATTATAAAAAATAAAATTACTGAAAATGTAGAAAGTCATGGTTTAAGGGGAGAAAGCCAACACGGATTTAGCCAAGGAAAGTCTTGTCTTACTAATATTATTATTTTTGAAGGTGTGAATACAGAGGTAGATAAAGGTGAGCCAGTTGATATACTATATCTGGATTTTCAAAAACCTTTGACAAGGTCCCTTATGAGAGACTCTTGGCGAAATTAAAAAGTCATGGGATAGGAGTCAGTGTACTATTGTGGATCAGGAGCTGGTTAAAATACAGAAAACAGAGAGTAGGACTAAATGGCCAATTTTCTCAATGGAGAAAAGTGAATAATGGGGTACCCCATAAATGACCAGAAAAAGGAAATAACGAGTGAGGTGATCAATTCTGCAGATGACATAAAATTATTCAAAGTTGTTAAAACACAAGAGGATTGTAAAAACTTGCAAGAGGACCTTGATAAACTGGAAGACTGGGCATCCAAATGGCAGATGAATATTTAATGTATACAAGTGCAAAGTTATGCACTTTGGGGGTCATTCCGAGGCACGAATAGCGAGGATGGACATCCCGTTGGGACATCCATCCCCGCTATTCATGCCTCTTCCCGGTCCCGCTTACCTTCCCCGCGTCTTGTACGGGGAAGGTAGATGGGGGCGGGAAAGGGGTGGAATGGAGGCGGTGTTAGGGCGGGTGTTGGCTCCGGATGTACAGGGCCGATTCTAATGTCGGCCCCCTACATCTGGGGCTGGTGACTTGCAAGGGGAACTTATTCCACCTCTAAGGTGGAATAAGTTCTCCTAGTCACCAGGGATCAGCGGGCCTGGGGCGGGGGGGGGGGCCCGAGGACATTCCCGGCAACCCGACCCTGGCCTTAGGAGACCAGATCGGGGGTCGGGCTGCGGGGAAAGCACTCCTGGAGCCACCGGCCGGGGATTGTAGCTCTTCAATGGCACCGCGGTGCCATGGCAACCAGATGCCATGGCACCGCAGCTCCATTGAAGAGCCCTGACTGAGTTAGCCAGGGAAGGCCTGTACGTGCAGGCCGGACAGGATTGGAGTCCCGGCTTGCACATACAGGCCTGTTCGCAATTCTGATCCCGCGGGGCTAGAATGCCCCGCAGGATCAGAATCACGACTCCCTCTGTGTGTCCGGTTCCGGCCAGAAGCACAGAGAACCCGGAGGTGCGGAATGGAATCAGGCCCTTAGGGAAGAATAACCCAAACTATGATTACACGATCTATGGCTCCACAATAGAAACCACCAGCCAAGAAAAGTATTTAGGCATCATTGTGAATAATACGTTGAAACCCTCTGTCCAGTGTGCAGCAGCAGCCAAGAAAGCAAATAGAATGCTGGGAATCATAAGGAAAGAAATGGAGAATAAAACAAAGGATATTATAATGCTTCTGTATTGTTCCATGGTGCGATCGCACCTTGAATATTGTGTGCAGTTCTGGTCACCATATCTTAAAGAGGATAAGACAGAATTAGAAAAGGTACAGAGAAGAACCACAAAAATGGTAAAGGGGATGGAAGGATACCCCTATGAGGAAAGTCTTTAAAGATTAGGGCTCTTCAACTTGGAAAAAAGACGGCTGAGGGGAGATGTGATAGAGGTCTATGAAATAATGAATAGAGTGGAACGGGTAAACATAGATTGATTACTCCCTCAAAAAGTAGAAAGACTAGGGGACATGTAATGAAGCTACAATATAGTTTACTTAAGACTAATAGGAGAAAGGTGTAATTAGGCCTTACCTGCTAATTGCCTTTCCTTGAATCCCTCCAGTCTAGTCCAGATACACGGGTTATGTCCCCCACCAGCAGGTGGAGGTTGAGCATGACCAGCTTCACTATGTCACTATACTAAGGGTACTGTGCATCAGGAGCTAGCCAGTATTGGAGTTCCAAAGCAGAATTCAAGCCCCAAACTGGATCCAGATGGTCCCAGTTAAAATTAACACAAAGTGGAGAATGCGCCATCTGAACCTTCTCAGGCCACACCTCTCAGGTGCACTCCAGAGGCCACAGCCCTCTGACGTGGCCCTCCAAAGAGAACAAAAAGACTGTCAGACCGACAAAAAGTTGTTGTCCACCTCAAATACAGCCGAAGGACCCTCCAGGCATCCAACAGCTGTAGCTGCCTATTTTTGGTGTCATCTTCCCCCCGCAGCACCAGTAGGGAGACGGGCTGGTTCACATGGAAGGTGGAGACCATCTTGGGCAGAAAAGAGGGCACTGTCCTTAACACCACCTTCTCTGAATGAAACACCAAGAAGGGCTCTCAGCAAGATAAGGCCTGTAGTTTGGAAAGGCACTGGGCCAAACAGGCAGCCACCAAAAACACCATCTTCAGGGTAAACCTCAAGGAAGTCTCCTTCAGGGGCTCAAATGGCACGCCCGTCAGGGCTGACAGTACCAAATTCAAGCCCAGGGCGGGAGCAATGGCCTCTGAGGAGGCTGCACTTGCTTCACTGCCCGGAGAAAATGCACCACGCCCACGTGCATCGTAAAAGATGGCCCTCGGATCTTACCCCGATAGCAGTGTTGCCACTACCGCTGGTGAATAGCCCCGGATAGTTAAATGCACCCTCTCGAGAGCCAAGATGAAAGCGAGAAGCAACCCACCTGGGGCATTCATACCAGCCCCTGGACCAAGAGGTTGTCCCTCGCCGGGAGCCGCCAAGTAGGCACCACCTGCAGCCATACCAGGTCTGATACCACAGCCTCTGAGGGCAGTCTGAGGCTATCAGGATCACCAGATCCTGGTGATGCTTTATCCATTGTAGTACTCACCCGATCAGGAGCCAGGATGGGAAAACATACAGGAGCACATCCTGGGGCCAAGGGTGCACCAGCACATTGAGCCCCTCTGACATGAGCTTGCACCACCTCCTGAAAAACCAGCTCAGTTTGGTGTTGGACACTGAGGCCATCAAGTACATCACTAGTGGGCTCCATCAGTCCACTATTGACTGAAACACTGAATCCAAAAGGGCCCATTCCACTGGGTCCATCTGATACCAGTTCAGGAAATCTACTTGGAGATTCACCTTGGCCACCATATGCACCGCCTAGAGAGTGAGAAGATGATCCTCTGCAAACTGGAGGAGCAGTGCCACCTCCTCCATCAGTGATGCACTGGCTATACCTCCTTGGTGACTGATGTAGGTCATTGCTGTCGTGTTGTCAGAAAACACCTGCACCACCTGGCTCTGGAGCAGGCGTTGGAAGTGCTACAGTGCCCGAAACACCGCTCTCAGTTCCAAGCAGTTTATCAACGACAACAATTCCTCTTCCATCCACAGACCCTGGATGAACTGCTCCTGACAGTGCGTTCCCCACCCAGCTAGGCTGACATCGGTAGTCACTGTCACCCAGACTGGAGTCTCCAGAGGGAGCCACACCAGCACACTCAGAGAGAAGAGCCACCACCATACTGTAGGCTGAAGCAAGCGGGCAGGGTAACCACTGAGAGAGCAAGTCCCTTCGTGGAGACCACCAGGACAGCAGGGCTTGTTAAAGGGGCCGCATGTGGGCCCTCACCCATGGAACTAGAATGATGGTGGCTGCCATGGATCCAAAGAGCTCCATGCCGAGGGCCACACCATTCAGAGAAACAGCGCACCTACTCTCTCTTTTTCTGCATGCTCTAGTGGTAGCAACACCAGACCATCCCTGGTTCGAATAGCGCCCACAAGTAGGTCAGCCACTGAGAAGGTTGCAAATGACTCTTGTTGAGGTTCAACATCCAGCCCAGATAATGCATGAGCTCCACCACTTACCGAGTGGCCCTGTGGCTCTCTTCGAGAGACTTTGCTCTTATCAACCAATCATCCTGCCTCAACGCCACTGCCACCACCACCATGAGCTTGGTGAAAGTCTGGGAAGCGGTGGCAAGTCCAAATGGCAGAGCACACAATTGGAAGTGCCCCATAGGCACCACAAAACACAGGAAATGCTGGTGTTCTTGAGAATCAAGATGTGGAGGTACATTTCGGTCAAGTCTAGGGATGTAAGGAACTCTCTCTTTTGCACTGCCATAATGACCGAGCGCAGCGTTTTCATATGAAAATGCAGAACCCGCAGCAACTTGTTGACAAACTTTAGGTCTAGGATAGGGTGACAGGGTTCCTCCTTTTTGGGAATGACAAAGTAGATGGAGTACCGACCTGAGCCGCACTTGTCTGCCGGCACTGGATGCACTGCCCCCAACTGGACCAGGCGACCCAGGGTCGCTTGGATGGCCACCCACTTTGCTTGAGACTGGCAAGGAGAAACCAGAAAGGCATCAAGGATGGGCTGCACTAGCTCCAAATTTTAGCCCTCCAAAATGATCTCCAACACCCACTGATCTTGAGTGACTTGGACCCAAATGGAGTAGAAGAGTCAGAACCGTCCCCTGATCGTTTCCTCCCCCTAGGTCCCCCTTGCTTCATTATGGCTTTTTGGCGGCACCGGTAAGAGAGGAGTATAATCCCCTGCCGGCTCCACGGCCCCTAAAGGACAAATTGACCATTGGCAAGTACCGCCCCCGCTGATATGGAGCAAACTGGACAGTTTGGAATCTCCGAAAATCTCTCGGCTGTCCTTGAGAGTTCCCCCTGGTCTTGGCTCCCCTAGACCTATCTTCCGGGAGACAAGTTCCCTTGGAATCCCCCAGACCCTTCATCAACTTTTCCAAAGCTTCCCCAAAGAGGAACTTACCCTTAAAGGGCAGTTTGGTGGGTCTGACCTCGGAGGACACATTAGCCGACCAGTTGCACAGCCAAAGGAAGTGCCGAGGGCTACCACGAAAGCCATACTCTTGGAAGACACTTGGACCAGGTCGTAAAAGGCATCCACCAAATACGCAGCACACGATTCTAACAGAGCCAACTCCGAGCCGGCCTCTGGGTCCTTCAAGCCCTGCGCCCAACAGAGACATGCCCTGGCCATGTGCGCTCCGCAGATGGAGGTCTGCAGGGAGAGCGCATTAGCCTCAAATGCCTGCTTGAGCATGGACTCCAACTTACTGTCCTGCATGTCACAGAGTACCATGCCTCCCTCTATCGGGATGGTGGTCTTCTTGGTTGCAGATACCAGGGCATCCAATTTAGGTAGCTTGAAGAGCTCTCTCTCCTCGGGTTCGATGGGGTCAGGCTGGATTTGGGCAGTTCCCATTCGGCTTCAATCATCTGCTTGATTGCCTGTGCACTGGGAAACAAATCCTGCGGGGTGGGGAGTTGCTGAAGCAATGGGTCCTCCAGAGCCAACTCCTCTGACCCAACTGACATGTTGAGTACCCACAGGGAGCAGGCTATGAGGCCCAACAGTTCCTTTCTGTGAAAGACCTGCACGACGGTGGGCTCATCGCCTGAGAGGTGGTCTGCTCCTCCTAGTCCCCTGAGGTGCCTTCAGCCACTCCCCTGATGAAGGGGATCCTGGAGAGAATGAGTCCTCCAGGAGCTCCAACTTGAGGAGTCCCGCCTCCTCTTAAGCGGCAGGGCCTCCTCCAAATCTGTTAGCACCCTGAGCACCTCTGCCCCTCCCCCAGAGGTGCAGAGCCTGAGTTGCGCTCCAAGTTCGAGCCCTGTTTCAGACAAAAGGCCTTATAGAGCAAAAGGACAAATTTGGGAGAAAAGGGCATCCCTGAGTCCTGTTCCTTTGCTGCTGCCTCTCTGTTTTTCTTTTTTGTCTTGGCACCAGAACCCTTACTAGACTCTCCCTGCACTCTTCCCACTGGCTTTGCTTCCAAATTAGAGCCGCACGGTAGACGGGTGATCTAAGCTACAGTACATTGGAGGTTTGCGCTATGTCCTGCAGCTCCCTTGATTGCTGGGCTGTCTGCAGAGTCTGCTCTGAAATTTTGCACTCCTCTGAGCACAAATGGCAGAGCCCGGCATTGGATACTGTGCCCCAGCGTGCCCAGCAGACTGCGCACATGGGCTTAGAAGAGGCCATCTTCCATCTAACTCTGAACTTGCTTTCCACACAAAACAAGTTCCGTCAAGCTCCGCAGGGTCCCGAGCCCCGAAGCAAAGCAAATGGCCTCCCTGGAACCCGATGCGGGACAAAGACATCACACATGAACACAGTCACTCACGAAGACTGGGACACACTTCGCAGTGCAGAGATACACAAGTGGCTAGGAGGGAGGGACCTAGGGCACCTGTGTATGCACCTCACTATGAATGAGGCTGTCACTTCTTCAGAGCGGTTTGCGGCACTCACTGCTAGGAGGCAGCTTCTTCAATGCCCGAGCAGCCTGTCAGCTCTTAGCTGCTTCTATACTTTCTTTTTTTTTTTTTAGTACAGATCTCACCACCAAAATCAAAGCTGCCTCCTCAAACAGGAGAAGAGGACTGTTGCACCCAAAATCTATGAAAGGTATTTTAATGGTTCAATTCAACAAAACAACTCAGGCTTAGCTGCCAGGAATTCCTAAAGTACAACATGGAGAGATGCCCTCTCCCCCCCCCCCCCCCACCCACATGCTGGAGACTGAGCAATACTGGCTAGCCTTATGATGCATAGTGCCCTTAGTATAGTGACATCAGCGAAGCTGGTCCTGCTCAATCTCCACCTGCTGGTTGGGAGGCATAACCCATGCATCTGAACTGGACTGGAGGGATGATCTGGAAATATTTTTTCACTCAACGCGTAATCAAACTCTGAAATTTGTTACCAGAGGATGTAGTAAAATCTGGTAGTGTAACAGGATTTAAAAAAGGTTTGACAAGTTCCTGGAGGAAAAGTCCATAAACCATTATTAAAGAGAACATAAGAACATAAGATACGCCATACTGGGTCAGACCAAGGTCCATCAAGCCCAGTATCCTGTTTCCAACAGTGGCCAATCTAGGTCATACGTACCTAGCAGTTTCCCCAAAAGACACAGGTTCCACAATGCTTGTATTGGGTCAAGCAGTGGATATACCGGGTCTCCTTTAATAATGGTTTATGGACCTTTCCTCCAGGAACTTGTCCAAACCTTTTTTTAAACCCGGCTATACTACAACAGCTTTTACTATATCCTCTGGTAGCAAATTCCAGAGTTTGATTACACGTTGAGTGAAAAAATATTTTCTTTTATTAGTCTTAAATAGTTTACCCTGTAGCTTCATTGTATGTCCCCTAGTCTTTCTATATTCTGATAACGTAAACAATCGATCTACATTTACCCGTTCCACTCCGTTCATTAATTTATAGACTTCTATCACATCTCCCCTCAGCCGTCTCTTTTCCAGGTTAAAGAGCCCTAACCTTATTAGTCTTTCTTCATAGGAGTATCCTTCCATCCCCTTTACCATTTTGGTGGCTTTTCTCTGAACCTTTTCTAATAACGCTATATCCTTTTTAAGATACGGTGACCAGAATTGCACACAATATTCAAGGTGCGGTCTCACCATGGAATGGTATAGAGGCATTATAATATCTTTTGTTTTATTTTCTATTCCTTTCCTTATGATACCTAGCGTTCTATTTGCTCTCTTGGCTGCCGATGCACAGTGGGCCAAGGGTTTTAACATGTTATCCACAATGACGCCTACATCTTTTTCCTGGGTGGTGGTTCCTAATGTGGAACCTTGCATTGTGTAACCATAGTTTGGGTTGTTCTTCCCTAGGTGCATAACTTTGCACTTGTCCACATTAAATTTCATCTGCCATTTTGATGCCCAATCTTCCAATTTATCAAGATCGTCTTTATTTAATTTAGACAGTTTTTGTATACCGCCTTATCCTTCAATCAAAGCGATCACAACACAATTGGGGGATACATTTAACACGCGGGGATATGAGACACATACACTAATACTTACAGGGAACATGGGCAATGGAGGGTTAAGTGGCTTGCCCAAGATCACAAGGAGCATCTGTGGGACTAGAAACCCCAGTCCTTCCGGCCCAGAAACCCTTGCAATTTTCCACAATCCTCTTGGGTTTTAACAAGTTTAAATAGTTTTGTGTCATCTGCAAATTTGATAACCTCACTCGTTATTCCACTTTCCAGGTCATTTATGAATATGTCAAAAAGCAGCGGACCCAGCACAGATCCCTGGGGTACACCACTATTCACCTTTCTCCATAGGGAAAATTGTCCATTTAGCCCAACCCTCTGCTTTCTATCTTTTAACCAGTTCCTGATCCACAGTAGTACACTGCCTCCTATCACATGACTCTTTAGTTTTGCCAAAAGTCTCTGATGAAGGACCTTGTCAAAGGCTTTCTGACAGTCTAGATACACTATATCAACCGACTCACCTTTGTCCACCTGTTTATTCACACTTTCAAAAAAACATAACAGATTAGTAAGACAAGATCTTCCTTGTCTAAAGCCATGTTGAGTAATTTTATTCTTTATGATGGTTTCTACCATTTTTCCCGGTACTGATGTGAGGCTCACCGGTCTGTAGTTTCCCGGATCACCCCTGGAACTCTTTTTAAAAATTGGTGTTACATTGGCGATCCTCCAATCTTCAGGTATTTATTATTTATTTATTTATTACAGGCTCTTATATACCGCTCTATTCAGCATCAGCGCGGTTCACAATAAAACAACATACCATAACAACACATTGTTTGGTTTTTACATAGAACAAGGTCAGAGAACTTGGATAAAACATTACAGGTATTAGAGATGATTTTAATGATAGTTCACAGATTACTAATAGCAGGTCTGCAATCTCATATTTCAGTTCTTTCAACACCCTTGGATGTATACCATCCGGCCCAGGTGATTTGCTACTCTTCAGTTTATCTAATAGTTGTAATACATCTTCCCGATGTATCGATATTTCCTTCAATTCTTCCGCACCTTTAAATACCACTTCAGTCATGGGTAACATCCCTGCATCTTCCTCAGTAAAGACCGAAGCAAAGAATTCATTCAAGCTTTCCGCTATCGCCTTGCCGCCTCTTAGTGCCCCTTTAACTCCTCTATCATCTAATGGACCAACTGACTCTCTCACAGGTTTTTTGCTACGAATGTACTTGAAAAAATCTTTATTTCGCGTTTTTGCTTCCGCAGCAAGCTTCTTCTCAAATTCTCCCTTGGCCTGCTTTATCAATGCCTTGCATTTGACCTGCCAGTGCTTGTGCTGTTTCCAGGTTTTGTCATTTGGCTCTTTTTTTCCATTTCCTGAAAGATACTTTTTTGGCAACAACAGCCTCTCTGACCTCACCTTTAAACCATGCTGGCAGTTTTTTGGACTTCCTTCCACTTTTCTTAAAGCGTGGAATACAGCAGGTCTGGGCTTCAAAGATAGTATTTTTCAACAACACCCAAGCTTGATGTAAGTCTTTAACCTTTGCAACTGCTCCTTTTAGTTTTTTCTTAACTATTTTCCTCATTTTTTCATAGTCTCCCTTTCGAAAGTTAAAAGGTAGTACTGTGGATTTCCTTACTATCCCTCCTCCACTAATCAGATCGGGGAGCAGCAGCCATCAACAGAGGGAGTTGAGCGGGAGCTCCTCCTCACCTCCATTCCTGCCAATTGGAAGCCCTCCACAGCTCCCTTCAGCGGCTTTAAAACCGCCGCTTCAAAGGCGCGCCGGCAGATCGGGGAGCAGCAGCCATCAACAGAGGGAGTTGAGCGGGAGCTCCTCCTCACCTCCATTCCTGCCAATCGGAAGCCCTCCACAGCTCTCTTCAGCGGCTTTAAAACCTCCGCTTCAAAGGCGGGCCCGCGCCTGAGGGCCTCGCCAGAGGGCCCTTTGGCGTGGCCCTTAGGCGTTGGTCCGTGGCGATGTATCTTTGAGGGCCGCACTGACGGCATGGACCTGGTTGTTATGCCTCTATGTTGTGGTAATGTGCTGTTCCATGTTCCTCTTCTTCCTCTATCTGTCTGACTGTCTCTGTTCTCTATTCTGTCCTATTATATAAATGGCGTTCCTTTCCTATTTCTTTGAATGATGTAGTATTGTAAACCGCTCTAATGCCTCTGGTCTGAGCGGTATATCAAATTCTCAATAAACAAACATAATTAAATCAAAGGCGATCATGCTATGATCACTATTGCCAAGTGGACCCAACACCCTTATCTCTTGCACTAGATCTGGTGTTCCACTAAGGACTAGGTCTAATATGGCTTCCCCTCTGGTCAGTTCATGAACCAGCTGCTCCAAGAAGCAGTCATTTATTTCATCTAGGAACTTTATCTCCCTAGCATGTCCTGCCGTGACACTGACCCAGTCGATACCGGGGTAATTGAAATCACCCATTATTATTACCGTGCTGTAACTTTTGTTAGCTTCCTTGATTTCTTTGAGCATTTCATCATCCATTTGTTCATTCTGGCCAGGCGGTCGATAGTACACCCCCACTGCCATTGCCTTCCCCTTTTTACATGGAATTTCAATCCACAGCGATTCTACAGCAAATTTTGTTTCCTGCAAAACTTTAATCCTTTCTGACTCAATGCCCTCTCTAACATAGAGCGCAACCCCTCCACCAATTTGATCAGCTCTATCATTACGATATAGTTTGTACCCAGGTATCACAGTGTCCCACTGGTTTGTCCTCCTTCCACCATGTCTCTGAGATTCCAATCATATCTAACCTCTCATTTAGTGCTATATATTCTAACTCTCCCATCTTATTTTTTAGACTTCTAGCATTTGCATACAAGCATTTTAGAGACTGTATTTTATTCATATTAATTTGGCTATTGGTGGACATGGGTAATTTGGGATCTTTAAGCTCTGTCTGCTCCATACTCGAGGGCATTTGGGCTACTTTACTCTTTTTTGGAACCTCTCTGCTTTTGGTAGTATCCTTCAAGGATACATTCTTCCGAACCATCTGCTCTTGGGTGACTGTTGGCTTTCCCCTATTATCTAGTTTAAAAGCTGCTCTATCTCCTTTTTAAAGGACCAGGAAAATCCACTGCTTACCCCTGGAATCTGTGTACCTTTCTGGGAACATGACAGATACTTGTGACCTGGATTGATCGCTGTTGGAGACAAGATACTGGGCTTGATGGACCTTGATCTGATTCAGTATGGCATATCTCATGTTCTTATGTACTCCAAGTCCTGGAATGGAAGCAAGCTGTTGTTGGGAATATTGATCATAAATCACTCTCCAGCCAGTAAATCCCTAGATTTTGCCAGAGAGTCTGACCAGATCAGTCAGTCATCCAGGTATGGGTTAACTCTTACTCCCTGCCTGAATAGGAACACCGCTCCCTCCACCATGACATTCGAGAAAGTGAGAGGAGCCATGGCCAGGACTGGTAATGGCAACAGAGGATGCAGAAGTAGAGAAACCTCTGGTGCTGCTCCCAGATGGTTATGAATGGTGGATCCATGAAATAGTCTCCCAGTGGAGGTGGAAGAGATGAGGACAGTATCTGAATTCAAAGAAGCATGGGACAAGCACAGAGGATCTCCAAAGGAAAAAAGGGGACTGTTGTAGTGGTTGATATGGAAGGACAGACTAGATAGGCCATGTGGTCTTTTTCTGTCTTCATGTTTCTATGTTTCTATGAATATGGAAGTATGCCTCATTGAGATACAGGGAGGTAAGGAACTCCCCTTGCTGAATGGCTGCAATAACCAACCCAATGGAATAATGGCTCTGACCTCACTCTGTGGAAGGCATGGGTACAATAATTTGCAACTGCAGGAAGCACTGAAAGGTTTCCTTGATGGCAACCTGCTTGAGCAGGGAGCCACAGGGAGACTATGACGGCATCCCTTGAAGGCTTTGTAAACCTCCGCACATAACCTTGACTCAGCAACCTGAGAATCCACTGATCTGAAGTAGTTTGGTTCCACTCTGAGAGAAACAGCTTGAGCCTCGGAAGTGGGCTGCCAGATCTCATTGCAAGGACTTACTGGCACTGTGGGTAGCTGAGGAATCTCGGGAGCACTGAGCATCCCAAAAGGACTGCCTCTACTTAGGCCTAGGCCCAGAGGAGGAATATGTTTATTAAACATTTTCTATACTGCCACATACCTGGCTTGGCACTGTAGTACTTTACAATTACAAACAATTAAAAAAAGTAAGATAACCATAATAAAATTAGTAAGAAAAGAACTCCAAATAATATCAGTAAAGGGCTGGAACAGTAAGATAAGGATATACAAAGAGAAGAGAAAAAAGAACAGTCAAGAGCGACTTAGCATTGGAATAGAACAGGAGATGCTATCTCCACCTCCTGAATCAGGAAAAGCTTGAACAAAAAAACTAAACTTTTAAAGCAGATTTAAATTTTGTAAATGATGATTCTAAATGGATATATTTGCGTAAAAGGTTCCAAAGAAAGAGGGGCAAAAAGCAAAAAGCTGTGTGACAAATGGACTCGTATCCTGTACATGATACTATGGGTAGGACAAAGAGGTTTGTATTTTGAGAGCGAAGACATCTTATTTATTTATTTATTTATTTATTTATTTACAGTCTCTTATATACCGCACTATTCAGCATCAGCGCGGTTCACATGGAACAAATGCTCATTACAGTTAACATGTATGAGTTTACATATAACAGGGGACAGAAACTTGGCTAACAGGGGTAACTATTTACAGACTTATTACATGGAGTCATAATCAAAGCAGTTGCATAGAAAACACAGTTCACTTTATAGGTTTGAGTATCCACATGGTGAGTTGCTTGTGGTATTGTAAATTTGACTGAGAATGGTATCGGTGATGTCCTGAGGTTCTAGGGGGTGCAGTCATGGTCTATCAGGTACTTGTTGAAGAGGTGAGTTTTGAGGGCTTTCCTAAACTGTGGTAGGTTCTTAATAGCCCGGATGTCATGGGGTAATGCATTCCAGAATCTTGGTGCACTGAGACTGAAGGCCCTGTTGGCTGTTGATTTGGTGCAGGCAGTAAGTGCCTTTGGGACTTTTAGGGAGTTTATAGCCGTGGTTCTTCTTATTCTATTTGGGCAATAAGGAATTAATAATGAAAACAAGTAGAGAGGAAGACCAGTATAAGAAACTTTATGTGCAAGACAAGAATCCTGAAGTAAAAGCAAAAAAATAGTGGAAACCAGCGGTTCTTACATAGTAATGGGGAGACATGATAATACCTTGAGGAGTAAGTAATCTAATTGCCAAATTCTGCATCAATTGTAGATTTCTTCAAATTGGCACATTGAAAACCACAACACATTGTATTACAGTAATCTAATTTGGATGCAACATGGGAATGAATTAAGGTGTGAAGGGCTTGGATGGTTAACATCAACTTTACGAATTCTGCAAAGAGAGAAAAATGCTGAGCAAATTGTCACAGATACTTGTCAATCAAAAGCAAGAATCTGATCAAATACGACTCCAAGTTATGTAAGAGATGTAACCAAGGGAAAGCTTAGTTACTCACCTGTAACAGATGATCTCTGGGAACAGCAGGAATTTAGTCTTCACATATGGGTGACATCAGATACCGACAGAGCCCACGAGGGAAGCTCCCCAGCTACCAATAGGAAAGCCTTTGGGAGCACTCCACTGCACCTGTGCCACTGCCTTCCCTCTCTCCCATTTCCCTCTCCTCAGTTGGGTTTATAGCTGAAAAGGAGTAAAAAACAAAAATACAACCCTACAACTCCAAGGGGAGAAGGGTGGGTTGTGAAAACTAAATTCCTGCTGTTCCCGGAGATCACCTGTAATAGGTGAGTAACTACACTATCTCCAGGAACAAACAGGAATGTAGTCTTCACATATGGAACTCCCTAGCTCCCAGATCTCGGAAGAAAGTCAGACAAGGTCAGGTTAACCTAGACTTCCCCGCCAAGGAGATCTAGTAAGAACATGGGGTGGGGGGTAGGAGTTGTCCTTATGTTCCAAAGCGATGTTGAAGGACCGCCTGGATGAAGGCCGCATCCTGACAGGAGTCCTTGTCCAAGCAGTAGTGGGCGGCAAAGGTGTGGATGGAGGACCATGTTACAGCCTGACAGATTTTGTCAATGGCTACTGAATGTAGGTTTGCTACTGATGTTTCCATGGCTCAGACATTATGAGTAGTGAAATGCCCGGTGAGGGTAAGGCCTGCTTTGTCGTATGCCAGTGATATACAGTCTGCTATCCATCTGGAGAGCATGTGTTTCATTACAGGAAGACTCAAGTGGCTGGGGTCAAAGGACACAAATAATTGTGAGGATTGTCGAATATCCTGAGTCCTCTGGAGGTAGAAGGCCAGAGTCCTTTTGCAGTCAAGTATGTGCAGGGTTGTTTCTGCATGAGATGCATGAGGTCTTGGGAAGAGGACTGGAAGGATTACTGACTGATTGATGTGGAAAGGTGACACCACCTTTGGTAAAAAGTGTGGATATGTCCGAAGGACGACTGTTATGATGGAATCTTGTATATGGTGGATGCGCCACTAGGGCTTGCAGTTCACTGATGCGCCTGGCTGAGGTCAGGACAATGAGAAAGTATCGGAGATTTGTGAAGCTGAGCCAATAGCACATTAAGATCCCACGCTACCGGGGGTGGTTGAAGAGGTGGCTTGGAGAGAAGTAGGCCCCTCATGAAACATGCTACTAGAGGACCTGTGGAGATGGGCTGACCATCGACAGGTTTATGAAAAGCTGAAATTGCACTGAGGTGAACACGTACTGAATTTGATTTGAGTCCTGAAGAGGACAGATGTAAAAAGTATTGAAGAAGCATAGGTACTGATGCCTCAAAAGGATTGTGGTTATTTTGAGAGCACCAAAATGCATATCTATGCTTTTGAAAGAGTACATTCACTGGGTGGATGGATTTCTAGAAGAAAGGAGGATGTCTTTCACAGCTGTCAAAAGTTGTAGATGTTGAAACATCATACTCTCAGCATCCACGCAGTCAGGCAGAGAGACCGCAGATTGGGATGCAGGACTGTTCCGTTGTTCTGTGACAGAAGACCTGGGTTGGATCCCAATGAGATTGGAGAAGTCTGTGTCAGCCAAAGTAGGAGAGGAAACCAAAGCTGACGGGGCCAGCGGGGGGCTATGAGGATCAGAGTTCCCTTGTCTGCTTGGAGTTGGAGGAGGGTCTTCGGGATCAGAGATATGGGGGAAAAAGCATAAAGCAGTCCCTGATAGCAGTGAATCAGGAAGGCATCTGATGCCAGACTGAATTTGGATGGTATCCTGGAGCAGAACTGTGGAAGTTGAGAGTTCTGTAGAGTGGCAAAGAGATCTATGACTGGGGTCCCCCAGGTTTGGAAAATCTGTACCACTGTGTCCGGATCTACGGTCCACTCATATGGATGTAAGATCCAACTCAGCTTGTACGCCAAGTGATTGATCTCTCCTGGAATATAAACTGCACGGAAGTGCATGCGATGGAGAAAATGCAGTTACTCACCTGAAACAGGTGATCTCCGGGAACAGCAGGAATTTAGTCTTCACATATGGGTGACATCGGTACCGACGGAGCCCGTGCAGGAATGCTCCCCAGCGTCCAATGGGAAAGCTTTTGGGAGCATCCCACTGCGCCTTGCCTTCCCAAATCTCCCACCTCAGTTGAGTTTGTAGCTGAGAGAAAGGAGAGTAAAAGAAAACCTACAACTCCTAGGGGAGGAAGGTGGGTTGTGAAGACTAAATTCCTGCTGTTCCCGGAGATCACTTCTTACAGGTGAGTACGCTATCTCTATAAACAAGCAGGAATGTAGTTTTCACATATGGGACTCCCTAGCTCCCAGATAAATGACCTCAGAAACAGTGAAGGTTTGCCCCAGGGTAGGCTTCAAGTGGTCATGAATCCTTCATAGATGTCTGGTATCATTAATATCCAGGACGGAGGGTAGAGTTGCCCTTAAGTCTGAAAGAGGTGCTGGAGAACAGCTTGACCAAACATGGCATTCCGGTGGGAGTCCTTGTCTAAGCAGTAATGAGCAGCAAAGGTATGGACAGAAGACCAAGTTGCTGCCTTGCAGATCTCATCAATGGCCACAGAGTGTAGATTTGCCATCGAGGTAGCCATGGCACAAATATTATGAGTAGTGACATGACCCTCTAGTCAGAGTCCTGCTTTGTCATAAGCAAATGAGATGCCATCTGCAATCCATTTGAAGAGGGTACGTTTAGATACTGGCAGATCCAGGTGACTAGGATCAAAGGAAATAAACTGCGAGGCTTTATGGTGATCTCGAGTCCTCTGGAGATAAAAAGCCAAGGCACACTTGCAGTCAAGCGTATGTAGGGTTGCCTCCACTCTAGACGCATGTGGTCTAGGAAAGAAAACAGGAAGGTAAACTGACTTATTCAAAAGAAAAGGAGACACCACCTTTGGCATAAAATGTGGATGAGTCCTAAGGACGACCTTGTCATGGTGGAAACGGGTGTAAGGCGGATCCTCCACCAAAGCTTGAAGCTCACTGATACATCTAGCTGAAGTGAGGGCAATAAGGAAGATGATCTTCCATGAAGGATACTTTAGTGGGGTCATAGCCAAGGGTTCAAACGGCAGCTTGAGAAGCTGCCCTAGAATGGCATTGAGATCCTAAGCCACTGAGGGTGGTCTAATGAGAGGCTTGGTTAGAAAAAGACCTCTCATAAAGCATGCTACAATGGTTGTGAGGAGATGGGCTGCCCCTCCAAGGGATGTTGGGAGGCAGCAATCGCACTCAGGTGAACCCTCACTGAGTTGGTCTTGAGACCAATTGAGGAGAAGTAGAGGAGGTATTGAAGGAGTGAGATCTCTCACAGAAAAGGGACTGAGATCTCTCTGGGAACACCAAGTGGAGAACCTATGTCACTTGAAAGCCTATGAACATCTGGTAGATGGTTTCCTGGAAACTAACAGGATCTTCTTTACCTCCTGTGTAAGGTTAAGATCTTACAATGCTATGCTTTCAGCAGCCAAGCTGTGAGATGAAGCAACTGCGGACTGGGATGGAGCAGTGTCCCTTCCTCCTGGGAGAGGAGATTGAGCGCAGATCCGAGTTGTAGAGGTTGAGTCTGAGACAGACACAGCAGAAGAGGAAACCACGGTTGATATGGCCAGAATGGGGCTATGAGGATCATGAAGCCCCTGCCCGCTTGAAGCTGGAAAAGTGTCTTGGGGATGAGGGAAATAGGAGAGAAAGCATACAGGAGACCTCGAGCCCAGTGGAGGTGAAAAGTATCCACTTGCTGGTTGCTGGACATGGGAGTCCTGGTGCAGAAGCGTGGGAGCTTGGCATTCTGCAGAGTGGCAAATAGATCTATGTCTAGAGTCCCCTGGGTCTGAAAGATATAGGATGTTGTGTCCAGATGGAGAGACCATTCGTGGGGAAGGATGATCCAACTCAATTTGTCTGCCAAGACATTTTGCTCCCCTAGGAGATACACTGTTTGGAGGTGAATTGATGGACCAGAGATGAAGGGCCTCCTTGCAGAGGGGCCAAGAGCCTGTTCCACCCTGCTTGTTCACACAGAACATGGCCTGTGGGATCCTAGGAGATCCTGAAACACTCTGAGGGCATTGAAGATAGCACAAAGCTCCATTAGATTGATCTGGAGTTGCAACTCCTGTTCTGTCCAGAGGCCCTGTGTGGAGAGTGTGCCCAAATGAACTCCCCACCCCAGTTTGGAGGCATCCATCATTAGGGTGCACTGATGTGAAGGCATGTGAAAAGGTGACCCAATGAGGAGATTTTCTGGGGAACACCACCATTGAAGGGATGTGGTGAGAGGGGCAGTGACATGGATCTTGTCCCTAAGACGGCCTGAGGCTTGCTTCCATTGGAAGGCAAGAGTCCACTGGGTTGTGCGCATATGTAGACAAGCATATGGTACCACATGTACTGTTGAGGCCATATGCCCTGGAAGCTGCAGCAATTCCCGGGCAGTCAGATGGTCTCTGAGTTGCACTTGGGATGCCAGATGCATGAGACGATTACAACAGAGTTGAAGTAGAAATACCCTTGACTGTTGTATGTCTAGGAGAGCTCCAATGAATTCTAGTTTTTGAGTTGGAATGAGGTGGGATTTTGGAAGACTTATGACAGATCCTATGTGTTGCAGTGCCTGCATGGTAGGAAGCAGAGACAGCTGAACCTCCTGAGAGGTGTCTGCCTTTATGAGCCAGTCATCTAAGCAAAGGAAGACAAATATCCTGAGAGATCTTAGAAAGGCGGCTACAACCGCCATGCACTTTGTGAAGACCCTTGGGGCCGAGGTGAGTCCAAAGGGCGGGACCCTGTATTGATAATGTCTTTCCTGAAAAATGAAGCAAAGGTATTTCCTGTTTTCTGGATGACTGAGGATATGTGTATATGCTTCTTTAGATCTAGAGAACAGAGCCAGTCTTGACTCTGGAGGTAGGGAAGAAAGGTCCCTAGTGAGACCATCTTGAACTTCTCACAGACCAGAAACTAGTTTAGGTTTCTGAGGTCCAGGATGGCCCTCTACCCTCTACTCTTCATTGGTATGAGAAAGTACAGAGAGTAGAAACCCATTCCCTACTGATGGTGGAGACTTCCTCTATGGCACCCTGTGATAGAAGAGAAGACACCTCCTCTAGTAGAAGAGCAGTGAGAGAGGGCTGTGTATGATATTTCCCTACTAGGGTGGAGGGGGACAGGGTTTGGAGATGACGTCTGTACCCCTCTTTCACTATGGTTAGAGTCCACTGCTCTGAGGTGATGAGATGCCACCTGTGGGCATAATGACAGAGTCTGCCTGCTATGTGGAGGGGGTGGGGGACCTCCAGAGGCAGGGTGGCTATGTTCTCTAGGACAAAAGTGAAAAACCAGGCACAGACTGAAGCTGCAGAGCTGGTTGAGTCTTAGGTAACTGTGGCTTTTGTTGTTTGGGAGGCTGTTGCCTCTTTTGAGGGCCCTGAGCCTGGTATTGAGAAGCAGTATAAGAAGAGTAGAACTTATTTTTCTTTTTAAAGAAGGTTTCACTGGTCAACATTGAAATCGTTACTGACTTTAAAAGGCCCTAATCTGTAGTATCTTGGTGAGCTGAACACGAATATAACATTAAAAAAATTTTATTGGCTCTCGTTTTGAAGATATTGCATGTAGTTCATTTTTCACCATGTAAATTTATCCAGTAGGACATCAACAACATCCCAAACAAGCCTTGAATGATGTAATATTGCATCACATTGCATAATACCAGCATGCACACATCATCCAGAGTTGATTGCATCATTTTCTGATGCAATGCAATACTACTGCCAGATGGCTGCTGAAGCCATCTGATGTCAGCAGTGTACTATACGCAGTCGGAAAGGAAAGTAATCTGGTATTCTGTTCTGATATTGAAAGTCTCATGAATGCCTTAAAAATCACTCATGACCCACAAGACTGGAGACTATTTATAGACTCTTTAAAACTGAGTCTGAAGGCTGTGCTTTAGAACAATGGAAACCGTCTTCCATCTATTCCAGTAGCACATGCCGTCCACATGAAAGAGACATACGATAACTTAAAGCATCTACTGACTTCCATTAACTATAACAAGTACAGCTGGCACCTCTGTGGTGACTTGAAGGTAGTTGCCCTTTTAATGGGACTGCAGCAGGGATATATAAAATACATGTGTTTCTTATGTGAGTGGGATAGCCGAGCAAGGGATTGGCACTACTTGCGGAAGGAATGGAATCGCAGACAAAATGTAACAGTTGGAGAGAAGAATATCCAGCACCCAGCTCTGGTTGAGGCTCACAAAATCCTGCTACCACCCCTTCACATCAAACTAGGTTTGATGAAAAACTTTGTGAAAGCCATGGACCGCACTTCACCAGCTTTCCGATACCTGCATGAAAAATTCCCTCGACTCAGCGAAGCAAAGATTAAAGAGGGAGTTTTTGTGGGTTCTCAGATTCAAGAGCTCTTCAAAGATGACCGGTTCAACAACTTGCTGCAGGGTGATGCGAAACAAGCATGGAATGCTTTTCGCCTAATGTCAACAAACTTTCTCAGGAATGTTAGGGCAGAAAACTACAAGGAACTAGTAGAAGACATGCTGATGCAGTATCAGAAACTTGGCTGCAATATGTCTCTAAAGATCCATTTCCTTGATTCCCATCTCGATTTCTTTCCTGACAACTGTGGTATGGTTAATAACGAACAGGGCGAACGTTTTCACCAGGATATCGCAACGATGGAGCAAAGATACCAGGGAAAATGGTCCACTACAATGCTGGCTGACTACTGCTGGACAATCCCCAGAGAAGCTCCCGAACAGCTGTACAAGAGACAGGCGAAAAAGCGTAGTTACTCACCTGTAACAGGTGTTCTCCAGGAGCAGCAGGAATCAGTCCTCACATATGGGTGACGTCGGCGCCGACGGAGCCCTCGCGGAGCAATTTTCCCCAGCTTTCAAAGAAAGCCTTTGGGAATTGCAGCGCGCATGCGTGGTCCCCTTCCCGCCCAAGGGTGCCATCTTAGCCAGTCAGATGACATAGCTAAAAGACAGCATAAAAATTTGCAAAAAAACTAAAGCAGATGATTGCAACTCCACGGGGAGGAGGGAGGGTTGTGAGGACTGATTCCTGCTGCTCCTGGAGAACACCTGTTACAGGTGAGTAACTACGCTTTCTCCAGGACCAAGCAGGAAGTCAGTCCTCACATATGGGACTCCCAAGCTTAAGGCTACCGGAGACCCTAAGCATAAAAATGAGCTCCCTCAAGCTCAGCAGCACAGAAGGAAGGAATCTTCACAGAATTATTACCCACCGGTAGCCCAACATCCGGGATGGAGGGTAGGAGTTGCTCAAACCTCAAAGAGATTTCGGAGTACTGCCTGTCCGAAAGCACTGTCCCTGCGGGACTCCCTCTCGAGGCAGTAATGGACCGCAAAAGTCTGGCTCGAAGACCAAGTAGCGGCCCGGCAGATGTCTGCCAATGGAACAGAGCGGAGGTAAGCCACTGACGTAGCCTTCGCCCGAACACAATGAGCCGTGACCCGATTTTCTAACGAGAGTCCGGCTGCTCCATAAGCCCAAGCGATACAGTCAGCAACCCAGATGGACAGAGTGCGCTTGGAGCCCCAATTTATTGGGGTCAAAAGACACGAAGAGCTGAGCAGCTTTGCGGTGCTCCCGCGTACGGTCAAGGTAGAAGTTCAACGCCCTTCTACAGTCCAGGGTATGCAGGACCATTTCAGCTCGGCTGGAGTGTGGCCTGGGAAAGAAGGTCGGAAGTACCACCTCCTGATTGATGTGAAAAGGGGAGACCACTTTTGGAAGAAATTTAGGGTGAGTCCGTAGGACTACCCTATTTTTGTAGAACCGAGTGTAAGGGGGATCAGACACGAGGGCCTGTAGTTCACTTACGCGTCTAGCGGAAGTGAGGGCTATCAGGAATAAGGTTTTCCAAGAAAGAAAACGGAGAGGACAGGTAGCCATAGGTTCAAAAGGCGGACAGGTGATCCGCTGCAAAACCACATTCAGATCCCAGTCAGGCGCTGGCGGGCGCAGAGGTGGTTTAAGGAGAAGGAGACCTCAGAGAAACCTGGCCACGAGAGGGTCGTTGAAAAGAGGTCTGCCATCCACCGGCACATGATGTGCTGAAAGAGCACTGAGGTGAACCTTGACGGAGTTGGACTTAAGTCCAAGATTAGAGAGGTAGAGCAAGTACTGCAAGACCACCGACACCGAGCAGGAGAAGGGATCCAGAGACTGCTGGGTACACCAAACGGAAAAACGACGCCATTTAAGGGCGTAGCATTTGCGGGTAGAAGGTCGCCGGGAAGCTAGGACGACCTCTTCCACTTCTGCCGGCAGTAGAAGGGGAGCAAGGACTACCCTTTCAGCAGCCAGGCCATCAGATGTAGAGATCTGAGGTTGGGGTGTAGCAGGGACCCCTGATCCTGTGTTAGGAGATCTGGTTGAAATCCCAGAGGGAACGGAGCCTCCACCGCCAGTTGCAGCAGGAGTGGAAACCACGGCTGTCTGGGCCACCGAGGAGGTATCAGGATCATGGAAGCTTTGTCTCGGAGAACCTTGAAAAGAGTTCGAGAGATTAGCGGTATGGGAGGAAAGGCATACAGAAGGCTTTTCGACCATGAGAGCAGAAAAGCATCCGCCGCTATTCGGAGGGGATGCGGCTGCCAAGAGCAGAAACGAGGGAGTTGCCGGTTGATAGGACTGGCAAAAAGATCCAGCGTGGGGAGGCCCCACTTCAGAAAAAGTTTCTGAACTACCAAGGGATCCAGGCGCCACTCGTGCGGCTGGAGGATTCTGCTGAGTTTGTCCGCCAGGCAATTTTCTTGGCCTGGGAGATAAACTGCCTGGAGAAGAACGCCGTGGCTGACGGCCCAAGAGCAGAGCCTCTGCGCTTCTCGGCAGAGAAGGAAGGAGCCCGTGCCTCCCTGTTTGTTCACGTAGAACATGGCAACTTGATTGTCCGTCTGGACAAGGACGGACCGGTGAGAAGTCAGGTGGGAGAAAGCCTTGAGAGCAAGACGGATTGCTCTGAGCTCCAGGAAGTTGATCTGCTGCGCAGACTCCCACGCGGTCCAAAGACCTTGAGTACATGCTCCTTGGCAATGCGCTCCCCATCCCAGGAGAGAAGCATCGGTCGTCAGTACTTGAGCAGGCGGAGGAGATTGAAAAGGCATTCCGAGTACTAGGTTGGGCTGATGAAGCCACCACTGCAGAGAAGAGGCCAGTGGATCGGAGATCTGCACTAAGTCGGCGAGGCCGCCCGTGGCCTGTTGCCACTGCTTGCGAAGGCACCACTGAGCAGGCCGCATATTCAGGCGGGCGTTGGGGGTCACGTGATCGGTGGAAGCCATATGGCCGAGTAGTCTCAGAAAGCGCCTGGCAGAGACCAGGGACTGGCTGCGAAAACGGCTGGCTAGGTCCATGAGCCGCTGAGCTCTGTCGAGAGACAGGAAAGCTCGCGCCTGAAGAGTGTGCAATCTTTCGCCGATGAACTCGAGATCTTGCGAGGGGAGCAATGTGGACTTTGCGAAGTTTACGACAAAGCCCAAGTACTGGAGAAGAGTCACAGTGCGTTGCGTGGCTTGTGTGACTTCTTGAGAGGACGATGCTCTGATGAGCCAATCGTCTAGGTAAGGAAAGACAGAGGCCCTGAAGCCGGAGATAAGCCGCCACCACCGCGAGACATTTTGTGAAGACTCGTGGTGCGGAGGATAGGCCAAAGGGCAGTACTCTGTACTGGTAATGATTTCCTGCCACCACAAACCTTAGGTATTGGCGGTGGCTTGGGTGGATGAGGATGTGCGTGTAGGCATCCTTTAGATCCAAGGAGCATAGCCAATCTCCCTGCTGGAGGTAGGGCAGAAGGATTCCAAGGGTAAGCATCTTGAACTTCTCTCGCACGAGGAACTTGAGGTTGCGCAAGTCCAGGATGGGTCGGAGGCCTCCTGTTCTTTTTGGTATTAGGAAATACCTGGAATAAAAGCCTTGACCTCTCAGGTGGTGGGGCACCGGTTCCACAGCCTGTTCCTGAAGAAGACTTGCTAACTCCTGAAGGAGTAAGTCCCTGTGCAGAGGGAGTCGTGGAGGCTCTCCCGGAAAATAGGAGGGAGGGACCTGGTGGAAGTGGAGAAGATAGCCTTCTCGCACAACATGAAGCACCCAGGCATCTGATGTGATGTTGGACCACCTGTGGGCAAAGTGGACCAGCCGGCCTCCTGTGCTGGGAGAAACCAGCTGAGGGGGAGAGGCTATGCCGATGAAGTCAAAAACCCCCACCCTGCTGAGCAGGGGCCGGTGGTGCAGGCTTGGGGGCTTGCTGCCTACGGGACCCGTTACCCCGTCCCTTGGCCTGCTGACCCTGTTGGGGAGCTGAGGAGGCCTGATACTGAGGGTAGTGTTTATAGGCAGCCGCCTTCCTCGGGTAAAAGGACTTTTTTCCCGAGCCCTTCTTCTTTTGGGAAGGGGCAGAGGTCTTTCTAGAGAGCCTTGTTCTGGTGAGAGTCTCCGTCTCGATTTGCGCAGCCTTCTCAGCCATGGGCTTGCCAAATAGGTTCTCACCTCGGCAGGGGACATCGACCAACTTGTCCTGCACCCAGGGTTCAAGGTCAGACGACTGAAGCCAAGCCTGTCGGCGGGCACCGATGCCGGCTGCGGCCACTCGAGCCGACGCTTCAAAGCCATCATAGGCTGCTCGAGAAATGAATTTGGAGCATTCTCGAATTCCAGTGGACAAGGCTAGGAACCTCTGCAAAGGTTCCTCGGAAAGTCCAGCAGAGAATCCGGCTATCTCCTTAGCCAGGTCTCTAAGGTACATGGCCCATGTAGAGCTGGTAGGTCTGGACCCGACAAGCAAGCATAGAGCCTTGGAAACACTTCTTACCGAGGCCATCCAGGTTGCGGGCCTCCCTGCCAGGAGGCACCGAGGAGTGCATCTTCTGGCTCTTGAGCCTATGCATGGCCGATTCCACCACCATGGAATGGTGCGGTAGCTGTGCTTTTTGGAAGCCCGGGCTCTTGCGGACTCGATAGATGGAATCGACCCGCTTGCTTAATACCGGCGACGATGCCAGACTCTCCCACATGCGGAAGAGTAGTCGTTCCAGCATGGGAGGAACCGGTACAGTAAAGTGCTCCTTCGCTGGAGAGTCAGACTGGAGGGCATCGAGCTCCTCGGCTCGAGGCTCCTCCTCGGGATCCGCAGGGAAGGCCAAAGCCTTGGCCATATCCCTGACGAAGTCCGAGAACCTGGCATCCTCCGGGGGGGACTGCTTCCGAGGTTCGGACTCAGGGGAGTCCGAGGGGACACACCGAGTCCGAAAGGAATCAGGTGACTCTTCCACTTCAGATTCCCAGGCCGACTCCGAGGAGGAATCGGTGGGGTCGGTTCGGGCGGGCGTAGGCGTCAGCCGCCCCGACGCCGAGGGAGTCGGCGTCGATGACCTCGGTCCCGAACGGGAGGCCGAGGGAGACCTCGACCGAGGATCGACTCGAGCCCGCATGGACTCGAGGATCGGCTCGGTCTCCGGGGTCGACTTAGACGTCGACATCCCGGCGGCCAGGGCAGAGGCGCCAGCGAGGCTAGCGATCAGTGCCCGCTGCTGGTCCATGAAGGCAGCCAGGCTGCTCTCCAAGGCCGTCAACCTGAGTCCGACCTCAGGTGACCCAGCAGCCCCCGACTCGGGCCCCGACGGCGTCGGGCCCGACGTCGGACCCCTCGGAGGCGAGTCCAGGAGGAGTACAGGACTTACCCGAGCAGGCAATTCCGATTCCAGACGAGGTCGCTTCGTGAGACGTTCCTGCTCCAAAGACCCGGGACGGCTATCGGGGCTATGTGACCTGGCCCTCGCGGAACCAGGAGCGTCCACCGACGCCGCCCTCGCGGGTTTCGCCTTCCGATGATGATCCCCGGAGGGAGAACCTCTGTCGGAGGAACTCCGGCGATGCTCAGAGCTGGAGCCTCTGGACGCCGAGGCCTCCGACGAGGTCCGGGTACGGGTGGGATCTGCGAAGATTCTTTCCCGCTGATGCCGCCGACTCCGTAAAGCTTTGGAGGACATTTTGCTGCAGGCCCCACAGATCAGTTCCTCGTGATCTGGGCCGAGGCAGCGGAGGCAATGATCGTGTGTGTCAGTGAGAGACATATTTCTGTCACACTGAACACACCTTTTGAAGCCACTGGCAGTCATCGGGGGAAAAAGGGCCCCTGCAAGGTCAAAGGACCGGGCTGCCAGCGAAAAACCGAAAAACGAAACTGACAAGAAAAATCAGAAAAACCGAAAAATAAGAGAAGGACTCGCAACGGCGTCGCGAGTCCGGGCAGGAAAGAGACCAGCGTCGAACCGAAGAAAAAATAGAAAATAAATGAAGAAAATCAACTTTTTCTGCGGGGACTGGAAGACCACGTCTGTAGGGCTCCGCGGAAAAAAGAAGACTGGCTAAGATGGCACCCTTGGGCGGGAAGGGGACCGCGCATGCGCGCTGCAATTCCCAAAGGCTTTCTTTGAAAGCTGGGGAAAATTGCTCCGCGAGGGCTCCGTCGGCGCCGACGTCACCCATATGTGAGGACTGACTTCCTGCTTGGTCCTGGAGAAAATCTAAGTAGTCTATGACTTGTTTTTTTACAGGTATTAACCGAAGGCCTATTATATATTTACCATTGACATGCATTTCGTGATGTAAACATTAATTCTTGTAGATTACAAAAAAACTAGAGCCAACTTTGCAATTTCACTGTCATATTCGTGTTCAGCATATAAAAATTGATAAGAAATGACTATTTTTATTTCAGTAACATGACTTTTGTAAAATTTTGTTGACCAGTGTTTTCTTTCTAGCTGTCCTTTTCCTAGCAGGGTTGGCTGTAGCTCTAGACAGTCTATTTAGAGTGGTATTTTCTGACTCCAACTGAGAACCCTTATCCTGTCAGTCTTTGCCAAAAAGGTTCTTGTCTGTGCAGGGTATGTTGCCCAGTTTATCTTGAACCCATTGCTCAAGATCTGAGGCTTGCAGCCATGCAATCCTGCATGCACCAATGCAGATTGCCTTGGCTCTGCTAGTGCACTCAAATGCAATGAAGGTTGCTCTGTTAACAAACTACGAGACATTCTGGGCATGCTTAACAAGAGTAAGATAATCACCTCTCTTATCATCCAGAAGAAAAGGGGACATGGCCTCAAGATCCCTAGTAACTTCCTTGAGGAACATACCCATATTAAGTATGTAGGAGTTGAAAGCATGGAAGCCTGGAAACATCAATGCCCAAAAACATCGAGGGTTCTCTATTCTCTATCCAGAGGGGTAGAAGAATGTGTTTTAGAACTCTTAATTCAACGCACTGCCGATTCTACTACCATTGAATGGTGGGAAAGTTGTGTCTTCTGGAAGCCAGGACATTCCGGCACTTGTTACATAGTATCGAGGCGTCGAGTGTGGGGTGAAATCGTGAGGGGAGTCTCTCACATCCGGAGCATGAGATCATGGAGAATGCAGTGAACCGGAGATCATGGAGAATGCAGTTCTTATGGTTATTAGAGATTGTAATACAGTCCTAAAGTCGTGGTCTGAGGCGTTGAATTGTTCTCAGTTTAAAGTATATGGTAGTGGGGTCGTTTTTCGGGATGTAATGGTTTTTATGTGTAGAATCATGCTCAGGTTCTTATCTAATATTACCCCTAGGTATCTAACTTCCTCCGTAACTTCTATTTCTGTTCCTTGTAGAAGGATTTTACTGGGGGTGATGAAGTTTGGGTTTCTTGAGATAAATAGCGCTTTAGTTTTCTTGAGGTCGATTTTGAGATTCTGAGTGTTCAGCCAGTTTATTTCAGCCATGCATGCGGTTACTGTGGAGAAGTCCAGGTTAGTAGTATCCAATGGCAGGTACATCATGATATCATCTGCATAAAGATGATATCTGATGTTGTGTTTAAATATGTTGCAGATTGGCTGAATGTAAATGTTAAAAAAGGAGGGTGGAAAGGGAGGATCCTTGGGGGATACCTTGTTTCTGTGGAAAGGTTGAAGAGGATTTTTGGGCTATTTGAACCTGTTGGGTTTGGTTATTTAGGTAAGACGTGAACCATTGTATGACTGTTCCTTGGAGTCCAATGTGTTTTAATCTGTTTTTTAGTAGATTATGATTTATACTGTCAAATGCAGCCGCTATGTCTATAAAAATCATTATGAAGGCCTGTTTAACAGAGTCCAGGCCACGCATGAGCTTATCAAGTAGGGATAACATCAGGGTTTTGACACTATGTTGAGGTCTAAACCCATGCTGGTTCTCATCTAGTGGGGCATTCATTTCAATAAAATCTTGCAGTTGTACAACTTTTTCTATAACCTTCGTTAGGAAAGGTAAGCTTGAGATTGGGCAGTAAGAATTTAGTTGGTTTTTGTCAGAGTTTGCGGCTTTCAGTATGGGTCGGATTGTTGCCTGCTTCAGTGCATTGGGCATGTATCCTTGGTTCAATGAGGAGTTAACTATTTTTCAGATGATTGGTGAGAATTCATCTTTTGTTGATTTTAACCAACTGACCGGGCAAGGATTATTGGGTGAGGTAGTGGTGTTGATGTTAGTAATATTTTTGAGGTGTTTGTTGTCAATAACACTGAATGTTGTCCACGTAGAGTTACAATGTAAGTTTGAGGTTGTGGGCTTGGGTACAGGGGAGTCCATTGGGATCTCATTCTGGCATGGATGAGTAAGATAATCTATGTATTAGTTTGCAAACTTTTGTGGGTGTATTACTATGTTGTCATCTTCATGGGTGTGAGTTTTGGTGAGTGCTTTTACTATGGAAAATAGCTCTCGTTTCTTTAGCGATTTAGTTATTAATGCTGTGATATTCATTTTTTTTCTTGTATTTATGGCATCTTTATACTATTTTAGAGTTTGCATGTGTTTCTTGTCATTTTCGGTTTTGTGCATCTCCATTTTTGTTCTAGGTTTCTTAATCTTTGTTTTAATTGTTTTAGTACCATTTATTTGTTTCTTTTTTTGGTATTACTATTTTGTATTGGAGCTCTGGCTGCGCTAGCTAAGGTTGCGTTCCAATTATGCATGATCTCATCCATGTTTGTGATTGAGCTATCAATGTGTGTTAGTGTGCTGTCTAAGAAAGTTTCTTTATTAAAAGATTTGAATTTACCATGTTTCATTGGCTTTTTGCCTGGCATATTTTTGGTAGGTTGAGTGGATAATGTGAGTTCAATAAGAAAATGGTCTGTCGACGGTAGTGGGGTAATTTTTGGGGATGAGTAGCAGATGCTCTGGATGGTGTTTTCTTGGAGAAGATAAGGTCAAGTACATTCCCTTTATTGTAAGTAGGGGTTTGCACTACTTGATTGAGATCCATGTCTGATATAGTGTTTATAAAGTGGGAGGAGTGAATGTTATGTAATGATGGAAGGTTAAAGTCTCCAAGAATGATTTGCATTTTATAGGCATTATTGGAGCAAGATAGTTCTAGTAGGGTGGCGAGATTGTCGGGGGAGGCTGAGGGGGGGTCTATATATTAGAGTAAGGGAAAGGTATTTATTTTCTATAGTCAGGATGTCTATATCTTCGATGATTTTGTTAGAGTGCAGGATAGTATGAAGTTCTTTTTTGGCTAGTATTAGTACCCCACCAACCTGGAAAAGAGACGGCTGAGGGGAGATATGATAGAGGTCTATAAATTAATGAATGGAGTGGAACAGGTAAACGTAGATTGATTGTTTACGCTATCAGAATATAGAAAGACTAGGGGACATGTAATGAAACTACAGGGTAAACTATTTAAGACAAATAAGAGAAAATATTTTTTCACTCAACGTGTAATCAAACTCTGGAATTTGTTGCCGGAGGATGTAGTAAAGGCTGTTAGTGTAGCTGAGTTTAAAAAAGGTTTGGACAAGTTCCTGGAGGAAAGGTCCATAAACCATTATTAAAAAGGGACCCAGGATATCAATGTTTGACCCAATACAAGCATTGTGGAACCTGTGTCTTTTGGGGAAACTACTAGGTACTTGTGACCTAGATTGGCCACTGTTGGAAACAGGATACTGGGCTTGATGGACCTTGGTCTGACCCAGTATGGCATATCTTATCTTATCTTATGTGGCAGCCTCCTTAGGAGCTGTTGGGTACTGGAGGATCTCCAATTCCTCTGCCCTGGTCTCTTTCTCGGATGTTACTGTTATGGAGAGACCCTTAGTAAAGTCTTGAATAAACTCCTGCAAAGGCAGGTCCTCAGGAGGGGAAATGCGCCAGCAGGCTTTGCAGTCCTCAGGCATCGAGTGACTTGTCATCGGAAGCCTCCGATTCTGAGGACTCGAAGTACTGGCGGGAACTGTGTTCCTGCTCTGCTTGGTGCCAATACTAGTTGATATCAGTATCGGGACGGGAAATCTGCTTGGATAAGGCCTCGGTATCAGAAATGGACTCGAGGGCAGGCATGGGTAGCAGTGAAGCCAGCAGCATGTATCCCACAGCAGTGTGCATCGGTACCGTTGACGGTACCGGTGTCGGTGGTACCGTCGGTAATGTTTTGATCGGAACCAAAGCTGCCAATAGAGCTGCCAAGCTCCGCTCGATGGCCAGCATACGCTGATCCATGGAGCTCGCCAATGCTTGGGTATTGGTAAGGGAGACTTGCGCCACCATCCCAGAGCATGGCACTAGGAGCTCTCCTGAGGTGGTGGCCTCAGGAGCATCCTGGAGCCCTTCAATGGCTTTGGAGGACAGCTCCTCCCACAGGGGCTGTTTGGCTGGCCAATCTACCTCCAGGGCAATGCTCGAGGCATCTTGATGCTTAGAACAAGATTTACCTCTGGAGGGATGATCTGCCTTTGAGGAAAACTTGTGCTTAGATACCTGAGATCCATGAGAGAAAGATGATGCCCTCGATGACATAGAAACATAGAAATATGACGACAGAAAAAGACCACATGGCCTATCTAGTCTGTTTTTCCATATCAACAACTACAACAGTCCCCTTTGCTAAAGAAACCGCATCCGAGGCAAAGAGAGTTCCAGACTTCAAGGCCTAGTTAAGCAGCTCTCTCTTTGTCATCTTTTTACAAAGGGGACATTCTAATGGTTGGTGGTAGGGCCTGAGGCATTTTAGACCCCAGTCATGAGTGTCAGTAGCCAAAATGGTATTGCCACATTTGGAACATTTTTTAAAATCATTAGTTATAAGAACATAAGATATGCCATACTGGGTCAGACCAAGGTCCATCAAGAGTAATTACTCAACTGTAACAGGTGTTCTCCAGGAGCAGCAGGAATCAGTCCTCACATATGGGTGACGTCGGCGCCGACGGAGCCCCCGTGCGGAGCATTTCCCCAGCTTTCAAAGAAAGCCTTTGGGAATGCAGCACGCATGCGTGGTCCCCTTCCCGCCCAAGGGTGCCATCTTACTCAGTCTGATGACATAGCTAAAAAGACAGCAAAAACCAAAATTAATCATATGACTGCAACTCCAAGGGGAGGAGGGAGGGTTGTGAGGACTGATTCCTGCTGCTCCTGGAGAACACCTGCTACAGGTGAGTAACTACTCTTTCTCCAGGACCAAGCAGGAAGTCAGTCCTCACATATGGGACTCCCCAGCTTAAGGCTACCGGAGACCCAAAGCTGAAAAATGAGCTCCCTCTAGAGCCTCAGCATGTGAGAAAAGAATCTTCTCTGAGAACGCCCCCGAACGGTAGCCCAACACCAGGGTCGGAGGGTAGGAGTTGCCTAAACCCCAAAGAGATTATGGAGTACCGCCTGTCCGAAAGCACTGTCCCTGCGGGACTCCCTCTCGAGGCAGTAGTGGGCCGCAAAAGTCTGGCTTGAAGACCAAGTAGCAGCCCAGCAGATGTCCGCCAACGGAACAGAGCGGAGGGGAGCCACTGACGCAGCCTTTGCCCTGACGCGGTGATCCATAACTCGACCCTGCAAGGAGAGGCCGGCTGCCCTGTAAGCCCAGGCGATACAGTCTGCTACCCAAATGGACAGGGTACGCTTGGAGACAGGTAACCCCAACTTATTGGGGTCAAAAGAGACGAAGAGCTGAACAGCCCTCCGGTGCTCCCGCGTACCGTCAAGGTAGAAGGACAACGCCCTCCTACAGTCCAGGGTATGCGAGACCATCTCAGCCCGGCTGGCATGCGGCCTGGGAAAGAAAGTTGGAAGAACCACTTCCTGGTTAAGGTGGAAGGAGGAGACAACCTTTGGAAGGAACTTAGGGTGAGTCCATAAGACTACCCTGTTCCTATAGAACCTAGTATAGGGAACATCTGTTACTAGGGCCTGAAGCTCACTCACTCGCTTTGCGGAGGTAAGAGCTACCAGAAACAACGCTTTCCAGGAGAGAAAGCGCAAAGGACAAGTAGCCATAGGCTCAAATGGTGGGCAAGTAAGCTGTTGCAAGACCACATTCAAATCCCACTCAGGGGGCAGGAGGACGAATTGGAGGCTTAAGCAAAAACAGGCCTCTGAGGAAGCGAGCCACCAAAGGGTGGCTGGAGAGAGATTGACCCTCTACCGGAGAGTGGTGCACTGAAATAGCACTAAGATGAACTCTAACAGAGTTGGACTTAAGGCCGAGGTTGGAGAGGTGAAGCAAATATTGCAGCACTACTGGTACCAGACATGAGACAGGATTCTCATTGTGTTGAGCACACCAGGCAGAGAATCTACACCACTTGAGGGCATAAGATTTCCGGGTGGACTGCCTCCTAGAGGGCAAGACCACGTCCTCCACTTCCCGAGGTAGCAGTAAGGGAGCTAGAACTATCCTTTCAGCAGCCAGGCCATCAGATTGAGGGACTGGAGGTTGGGGTGTAAGAGAGATCCCTGCTTCTGAGACAGGAGATCTGGTTGCATCCCCAGAGGAAGAGGAGTGTCCACCGCTAGTTGCAAAAGAAGTGGGAACCACTGTTGCCTGGGCCATCTGAGGGCTACCAGAATTACCTGGCTCTGTCCCGGAGCACTTTGAACAGTGTCTGGGGCACTAGAGGCGTGGGAGGGAAGGCATAAAGGAGGCCTGAAGACCACGGGATGAGAAACGCATCCGCTGCTAATCTGAGAGGATGCGGTTGTCTGGAGCAGAACCAGGGCAGCTGACGGTTCAGAGGACTGGCAAAGAGATCTATGGTTGGAAGACCCCATCTTAGGAAGATCTATTGAACCACCAGTGGATTCAACTGCCATCCGTGTGGCTGCAGGATCCTGCTCAATCTGTCTGCCAGGTAATTCTCCTGTCCAGGGAGATAGACTGCTTTGAGACGTATGCCATGATTGACTGCCCAGGAGCACAGTCTCTGCGCTTCCTGACATAGAAGTCGGGACCCCGTGCCCCCCTGTTTGTTCACATAGAACATAGCAACTTGGTTGTCCGTATGAACTAAGACGGACTGGTGAGAGATGACATGAGAGAAAGTCCTCAGGGCTAAACGGATAGCTCTCAGTTCCAAGAGGTTGATCTGCTGTGTGGCCTCCCAAGGAGACCACAGGCCTTGAGTACATGCACCCCGGCAATGTGCACCCCAACCTTGAAGAGAAGCATCGGTTGTCAACACCTGAGAGTGTGGAGGTGCCTGAAAAGGCACCCCTTGCACCAGATTTGGTAGATGAAGCCACCATTGTAGAGAAGACTCTAGGAGCTTGGACACCCTCACTCTGTCCTTCAGGTTTCCTGTGGCTTGGTGCCACTGAGTTCTGAGGCCCCACTGAGCCGACCTCATGTGTAGGCGGGCATTTGGAGTTACATGGACCGTGGAAGCCATGTGGCCTAAGAGCCTGAGGAATTGTCTGGCGGAGACCAGAGAATTGCTGTGAAATTGTCTGGCCAGATCCATCAACCTGTGGGCCCTGTCCATGGGTAAGAAGGCTTTTGCCTGAAGGGTGTCCAGTCTTGCCCCTATGAACTCCATGTTCTGCGAAAGGCGCAAAGTGGACTTTGCGAAGTTTATAACAAACCCCAGATGCTGAAGTAGAGCGACAATGCGAAGGGTAGCTTGATTGGCATCCTGTAGGGACTGGCCTCTGATGAGCCAGTCGTCCAGGTATGGAAAGACAAAGAGGCCTTGCACCCTGAGGTAGGCCACCACCATAGCTAGGCACTTGGTGAATACCCTGGGGGTGGAGGTTAGGCCAAAAGGCAGTACCCTGTACTGATAGTGATGCCCTCCCACTACAAATCTGAGATATTGTCTGTGGTCTGGATGAATAAGGATGTGAGTATAAGCATCCTTTAGGTTTAAGGAGCATAGCCAATCTCCCTGCTGGAGGTAGGGCAGCAGGATTCCAAGGGTAAGCATCTTGAACTTTTCCCTCTCCAGGAACTTGTTGAGATTCCACAAGTCAAGGATGGGTCTGAGGCCTCCTGTTCTTTTTGGTACTAGAAAGTACCTGGAATAGAAACCTTGACCCCTCAGGTGGTGGGGCACCGGTTCCACTGCCTGTTCCTTTACAAGACTTGCTAACTCCTGCAGGAGTAGGTCCCTGTGCAGAGGAAGTCTTGAAGGCTCCCCTGGAAAGTAGGAGGGGGGTACCTGGTGGAAGTGGAGGTGATAGCCCTTTTGGACTATGCTTAGTACCCAGGTATCCTTTGTTACGGCTGGCCACCTGTGGACATACAGGGCCAGCCAGCCTCCTGTGCTGATAGGGGCCAGCTGAGGAGGAGAGGCTATGCCACTGTTGTCAAAACCATGCTCCCTGGTGTGGAGGAGCCGGAGCTGGTGGCTTGGGGATTTTCTGCCTACGGGGCCCATGTCCCTGCCCCTTGGCCTGCTGACCCTGTTGGGGAGCTACAGAGGCCTGAAAATGAGGGTATGTTTTATAGGCAGATGACTTCCTCGGGTAAAAGGTCTTTTTCCCCGAGCCCTTCTTTTTCTGAGAAGGGGCAGAGGTTTTCCGGGACAGCCTTGTCCGGGTAAGAGTCTCGGTCTCCGGTTCTGCAGCCTTTTCAGCCATGGGCTTGCCAAAGAGGTTCTCACCTCGGTAAGGGACATCAACCAATTTGTCCTGCACCCATGGCTCGAGGTCCGATGACTGTAGCCAGGCCTGACGGCGTGCACCGATGCCGGCCGCGGCTACCCACGCCAAAGCCTCGAAGCCATCATAGGCTGCTCGAGAGATAAACTTCGAGCACTCTCGAATACCCAATGACAGGGCCGTGAACCTCTGCAAAGGTTCCTCGGAGAGACCAGCAGAGAACCCGGCAATCTCCTTTGCCAGGTCCCGAAGGTACATGCCCATGTACAGCTGGTAGGTCTGGACATGGCAAGCAAGCATAGAGCCCTGGAATAACTTCTTACCGAGGGCATCCAGGTTACGAGCCTCCCGGCCGGGAGGCACCAAAAAGTGCATCTTCTGACTCTTCAGACGATGCATGGCCGATTCCACAACCATGGAGTGGTGCAGTAGTTCTGCCTTTTGGAACCCGGGGCTCTTGCGGACTCAATAGATGGAATCGACCTGCTTGCTCAAAACTGGCGTCGAGGCCGGCGCCTCCCACATGCGGAAGAGCAACCGTTCCAGCATCGGAGGAACCGGTACAGTAAAGGCCTCCTTGGGAGGAGAGTCATACTGCAGGGCCTCGAGCTCCTCGGCTCGAGGCTCCTCCTCGGGATCCGCGGGGAATGCCAAGACCTTGGCCATATCCCGCACGAAGTCCGAGAAACGGGTATCCTCCAGGGGGGACCTTCTCCGAGGCTCGGACTCCGGTGAGTCCGATGGGACACACCAAGTCCAAAAGGTGTCCGGTGACTCCTTGTCCTCTGTTTCCCAGCCGGACCCCTTGGAGGAGGAGTCAAGTGGCTCCGGTCGGGCAGGCACTGATGCCATCTGCCCCGACGCCGAGGGTACCGGCGTCGACAACTTCGGTCCCGAATGGGAGGCTGAGGGAGACCTTGGCCGAGGATCGACTCGAGAGCGCATGGACTCGAGGATCGGCTCGGCCTCCGGGGTTGACTTGGACGTCGATGTCCCAGTGGTCAGGGCAGATGCACCGTTGAGACCGGTAATCAGTGCCCGCTGCTGTTCCATGAAGGCAGCCAAGCTGCACTCCAAGGCCGTCAACCTGAGTACGAGCTCAGGAGACTCAGCAGCCCCCAACTCGGGCCCCGACGGTGTCGGGCCCGACGTCGGCTCCCCTGGAGGAGAGTCCACGAGGACTACAGTACTCACCTGACCCGGGGACTCCATCTCCACACGAGGCTGTTTGGCAGGCCTCTCCGACTCCAAAGACCCGGGATGGCGCTCGGGGCTATGCGACTTGGCCCTCGAGGAGCCAAGTGCATCCACCGACGCCGCCCTTGCGGGTTTCTTCTTCCTGCGATGCTCCCGCAAGAGAGACCCCCTCTCAGAGGAGTCTCGGCGATGCTCGGGGCCGGAGTCCCGAGACGTCGAGACCTCTGACGAAGTCTGGGCCCGTCCGGACACGGAGTCAGAGAAGATTCTTTCTTTTTGGTGCTGCCGACTCCTCAACGCCTTAAAGGACATTTTCCCACACGGGCCACAGATCATCGGGTCATGATCGGGTCCGAGGCAGCAGAGGCAGCAGTCATGTGTGTCGGTGAGAGACATAAGTTTCTTACACCGATCACATTTCTTAAACCCGCTGGCAGCCATTGGGGGAAAAAGGGCCCCTGCGAGATCAAAAGACAGGGCTGCCAGTGAAAAATAGAAAAATGGCGCATACGCTAGTCACTAAGGACAAAAACCGAAAAAAGAAGTACGGGCTCGATACCGACGTATCGGGCCCAGGCGGGAAAGGGAAACCAGCGTCGAACCGAAGAAAACGGGTCCATGCAGAATAAAATCAACTTTTTCCTTGGGTGAAAACGAAACACGTCCGTCGGGCACCGTGGAAAAAAGAAGACTGAGCAAGATGGCACCCTTGGGCAGGAAGGGGACCGCACAAGCGCGCTACATTCCAAAAGGCTTTCTTTGAAAGCTGGAGAAATGCTCCGCACGGGGGCTCCGTCGGTGCCGACGTCACCCATATGTGAGGACTGACTTCCTGCTTGGTCCTGGAGAAAGCCCAGTATCCTGTTTCCAACAGTGGTCAATCTAGGTCATAAGTACCTAGCAGTTTTCCCAAAAGACACAGGTTCCACAATGCTTGTACTGGGTCAAGTGTGATATCCCAGGTCCCTTTTAATAAAGGCTTATGGACCTTTCCTCCAGGAACTTGTCCAAACCTTTTTTAAACCCAGCTACACTAACAGCTTTTACTACATCCTCCCGTAACAAATTCCAGAGTTTGATTACACGTTGAGTGAAAAAATATTTTCTTTTATTAGTCTTAAATAGTTTACCCTGTAGCTTCATTGCATGTCCCCTAGTCTTTCTATATTCTGATGACGTAAACAATCAATCTACGTTTACTCGTTCCACTCCATTCATTAATTTATAGACCTCTATCATATCTACCCTCTATCGTTTCTTTTCCAGGTTGAAGAGCCCTAACCTTTTTTGCCTCTCTTCATAGGGGTAGCGCCATCCTCTTTACCATTTTGGTTGCTCTTCTCTGTACCTTTTCTAATTATGCTATATACTTTTTAAGATACGGCGACCAGAATTGCACACAATACTCAAGGTGCGGTCACACCATGAAACGATACAGAGGCATTATAATATCCTTTATTTTATTTTCCAATTCTTTCCTTATGATATCTAGCATTCTATTTGCTGTCTTGGCCACCGCTGCACACTGGGCAGAGGGTTTTAACATTTTATCCACAATGACACCTAAATCTTTTTCCTGGGTGGTGGTTCCTAATGTGGAACCTTGCATCTTGTTATCATAGTTTGGGTTGTTCCTTCCTAGGTGCATAACCTTTCTCTATGATCACACTACTAAGGCTCTTGTCCACTCTTTGGTCACCTCCCGTCTTGACTATTGCAACCTCCTCCTTGCTGGTCTCCCTCAGTGTCATCTCTCTCCTCTTCAGTCTATCCAGAACTCTGTTGCTCAGCTAATCTTCCGCCATCTCCAATACACTCATATAACCCTTCTTCTAAAATCACTTCACTGGCTCCCCTTCCATTTCCATATCCAATTCAAACTTCTCCTTCTAACGTATAAATGCATTCACTCTACTGCCCCTCATTACCAATTGCTCTCTTCTCTCTCCCTATATCCCTCCTCGTGAACTCTGTTCCTCCTCTGGATTTCTATTCTCTATGCCCTTTTTTTCTTCTGCAAACTTCAGACTTCAATCTTTTTACCTTGTTGCTCCTTATGCATGGAACAAATTTCCTCTATCTTTACATCAAGTCTCTCTCTCCCCCTCTTCAAAGCTATGCTAAAAGCTTACCTCTTTGAGGCCACATCTGGATCTTAATCCCTTGTTCTCATTCCCTATTTGAACCCCCTTTGTTTCTCTTCTATTGTGCTGTCTGTCTTGATTAGATTGTAAGTTCTACAAGCAGGGACTGTCTTTTTATTTTTTGCTGTGTATGCCTTGTAGCACAATATAAATGATTAATAGTAGTAGTAGTGGACTTCTGAACCCCCTGCAAGAGAGGGTGGATCTATGGCCCTTGTTCAGCAATGGAGGATCGACCAAATTTAGGGCAGATGACATCTGAGCAATCAGGGCTGCCAATTTGTCCTTCCTGAACAGGCGAATACCAGACTCGTCATGATCTTCAGAGCGGGTGGACAACCTGTCCTCCAGATCAGAATCAGCTTCTGACACGGCGGGACTGAACTCCTGGTCCTGGCCCAAGGACAGCCAACCTGAATCTCCTAACTCCAATCTTTGGCGAGAGCGCTTAGAAAGCTGGGACAAAGCCAGACTTCAACTCGCCCACAGTTCCTCCTCTGAGTAGGCAGAAAGAGACTGAGAAGACCCGGGGCTCCTTGGTCCACGGCGCCATGCCAGAAAGACTAAGCTTATTGTAGAAAGAAGAATGGGGAGGAGAACCTGGAGGCCAGGAGCTCCTCACTGACCAGATAGCCCCAACTAGTGGGGAAGGGGGGTACTACCAGTGACAACCCATTCCCTAATGGGGAACACCCAGAGGAGAGAGCGCTGAGATGAGAGACCTCACAATCATCCTTCTTTAGGGCAGCATCCACTGGCAGCAAGGAAGATAAGGCCAGAGTATTCGCTTTCCCTTGCAGCAAAGAGGGAGATGGGCCTTCTAAGGGAGTATTCAAAGCTTCCATGCAAGCTGAGAAAACACCAGAATAGAGCGATGAGACTTTCTGCTTTCCACAGATGAGACAGTGTCTCTTCAAAGATGGCATAAAGAGTAGTTACTCACCTGTAACAGGTGTTTTCCAGGAGCAGCAGGAATCAGTCCTCACAAATGGGTGACGTCGGCGCCGATGGAGCCCTCGTACGGAGCATTTCCCCAGTTTTCAAAGAAAGCCTTTGGGAATTGCAGCGCGCATGCGCGGTCCCCTTCCCGCCCAAGGGTGCCACCTTGCTCAGTCTGATGACATAGCTAAAAGACAGCAAAAAAATTAGCAAAAATAAATCATATGACTGCAACTCCAAGGGGAGGAGGGAGGGTTGTGAGGACTGATTCCTGCTGCTCCTGGAGAACACCTGTTACAGGTGAGTAACTACTCTTTCTCCAGGACCAAGCAGGAAGTCAGTCCTCACATATGGGACTCCCCAGCTTAAGGCTACCGGAGACCTCAAGCCGAAAAAATGAACTCCCTCTAGCTCGTCAGAACGTAAGGAAGGAATCTTCTCTGAGAACGCCCCCGACCGGTAGCCCAACACCAGGGCCGGAGGGTAGGAGTTGCCTAAATCCCAAAGAGATTATGGAATACTGCCTGTCCGAAAGCACTGTCCCTGCGGGACTCCCTCTCAAGGCAGTAATGGGTCGCAAACGTCTGGCTTGAAGACCAAGTAGTGGCCCGGCAGATGTCTGCCAACGGAACAGAGCGGAAATGAGCCACTGACGCAGCCTTCGCCCTGACACGATGAGCCGTGACTCGACCCTCCAACAAGAGGCTGGCTGCCCTATAAGCCCAGGCGATACAGTCAGCGACCCATATGGACAAAGTATGCTTGGAGACAGGCAACCCCAACTTATTGGGGTCAAAAGAAACAAAGAGCTGAACAGCCCTCCGATGCTCCCGCGTACGGTCAAGGTAGAAGGATAACGCCCTCCTACAGTCCAGGGTATGCAGGACCATCTCAGCCTGGTTGGCATGCGGCCTGGGAAAGAAGGTCGGAAGAACTACCTCCTGATTGAGGTGAAAAGGGGAGACAACTTTAGGGAGAAACTTAGGGTGAGTCCGTAAGACTACCCTATTCCTGTAGAACCTAGTGTAAGGGGGATCAGACACTAGTGCCTGAAGATCACTCACTCACCTAGCAGAGGTAAGAACTACCAGAAACAAGGTTTTCCAGGAGAGAAAACGGAGAGGGCAGGTAGCCATAGGTTCAAAGGGCGGACAAGTAATCCGCTGTAAGACCACATTCAGATCCCACTCCGGGGCTGGTGGACGCAAAGGAGGCTTAAGCAGAAGGAGGCCTCTGAGAAAACGAGCCACCAAAGGGTGGTTGGAAAGAGGCCTTCCGTCCACCGGCGAGTGGTGCGCTGAGAGAGCACTGAGGTGAACCCGGACAGAGTTGGACTTAAGGCCTAGATTGGAGAGGTAAAGCAAATATTGCAATACTACCGCTACCAAGCACGAGAAGGGATTCTCGCTGTGCTGAGCACACCATGCGGAGAATCTACGCCACTTAAGAGCGTAGGATTTCCTGGTGGATTGCCGTCTAGAGGCTAAGACTACATCTTCCACCTCACGAGGCAGTAGTAGGGGAGCCAGGACTACCCTTTCAGCAGCCAGGCCATCAGATGAAGGGACTGGAGGTTGGGGTGCAAGAGAGTCCCCTGATCCTGAGACAGGAGATCGTGCTGAAACCCCAGAGGAAGAGGGGTGTCCACCGCCAGTTGCAGCAGAAGCGGGAACCAGGGTTGCCTCGGCCACCTGGGGACTATCAGGATCATTGAGGCCCTGTCCTTGAGGACTTTGAACAGTGTTCTGGACACTAGTGGCGTGGGAGGAAACGCATACAGCAGGCCTGTGGACCACGAGATCAGAAACGCATCCGCTGCTACTCTGAGAGGATGCGGATGTCTGGAGCAGAATCTCGGGAATTGCCAGTTCAGAGGACTGGCGAAAAGATCCATGGTGGGGAGGCCCCACCTGAGAAAGATCTGCTGAACCACCAACGGGTTCAATCTCCATTCGTGTGGTTGCAGGATCCTGCTCAGTCTGTCCGCCAGGTAATTTTCTTGACCTGGGAGGTAGACAGCCTTGAGGAGGATTCCGTGATTGACGGCCCAAGAGCACAGCCATTGTCCCTCCTGACATAGAAGGAAGGAGCCTGTGCCTCCTTGTTTGTTCACGTAGAACATGGCAACTTGATTGTCCGTCTGGACTAGTACAGACTGGTGAGAGGCGAGATGGGAGAAGGCTCTCAGAGCTAGGCGTATCGCCCATAGCTCCAGGAAGTTTATCTGTTGAGCAGCCTCCCAAGGGGTCCAGAGACCCTGAGTACATGTCCCTTGGCAATGTGCTCCCCAACCTAGAAGAGAAGCATCTGTCGTCAGTACTTGAGAATGCGGAGGGGATTGAAAAACCACTCCGAGTACCAGATTCGGAAGATGAAGCCACCATTGCAGAGAGGAGACTAGCAGGTCGGATATTCTTACTGAGTCCGCTAGGCTCCCTGTGGCCTGATGCCACTGAGTGCGAAGGCTCCACTGAGCAGGCCGCATGTGCAGGCGGGCATTGGGGGTGACATGAACCGTGGAAGCCATATGGCCGAGTAGTCTCAGGAATTGCCTGGCAGAGACCAGGGAATTGCTGTGAAACTGCCTGGCCAGATCCATCAGCCTGTGGGCTCTGTCCATTGGCAGAAAAGCCTTCGCTTGAAGAGTGTCTAGCCTTGCCCCTATGAATTCTAAGTTCTGGGACGGGAGCAAAGTGGACTTTTCGAAGTTTATGACAAACCCCAAGTGCTGAAGCAGAGCCACAGTGCGAAGTGTGGCTTGATTGGCCTCCTGGGAAGACTGGCCCCTTATGAGCCAGTCATCCAGGTATGGAAACACAAAAAGACCTTGAAGCCTTAGGTAGGCCGCCATCACTGCCAGGCACTTGGTGAACACCCTGGGGGCGGAGGTCAGGCCAAAGGGTAGTACTCTGTACTGATAGTGGTTTCCTCCCATAACAAATCTGAGATATTGTCTGTGGTCTGGATGAATAAGGATGTGAGAATAAGCATCCTTTAGATCTAAGGAGCATAGCCAATCTCCCTGCTGAAGGTAGGGCAGGAGGATTCCAAGGGTAAGCATCTTGAACTTTTCCCTCTCCAGGAACTTGTTCAGGTTGCGCAAGTCTAGGATGGGTCTGAGGCCTCCTGTTCTTTTGGTACCAGAAAGTACCTGGAATAAAAGCTGTGACCTCTCAGGTGGTGGGGCACCGGTTCCACAGCCTGTTCCTTTAGTAGACTTGCCAACTCCTGAAGGAGTAGGTCCCTGTGCAGAGGGAGTCTTGGAGGCTCCCCTGGAAAATAGGAGGGAGGTACCTGGTGAAAATGGAGAAGATAGCCCTTTTGGACTATATGAAGCACCCAGGTATCTGATGTGACGGCTGACCACCTGTGGGCAAAGTGGGCCAGCCGGCCTCCTGCGCTGAGAGAAGCCAGCTGAGGAGAAGAGGCTATGCTTTCTGAGTCAAAACCCCCCACCCTGCTGAGCAGGGGCTGGTGTTGGTGGCTTGGGGGCCTTCTGCCTACGGGGCCCATGACCCTGCCCCTTGGCCGCTGCAGACTCGGGCCGAAGCCTCGAAGCCATCGTTGGCTGCTCGAGAGATAAACTTCGACCACTCTCGAATACCGGTGGACAAGGCCTGGAACCTCTGCAAAGGTTCCTCGGAGAGACCAGCAGAGAACCCGGCAATCTCCTTTGCCAGGTCTCGGAGATACATGCCCATGTAGAGCTGGTATGTCTGGACACGGCAAGCAAGCATAGAGCCCTGGAAGCACTTCTTACCGAGGGCATCCAGGTTCCGGGCCTCCCGACTGGGAGGCACCGAGGAGTGCATCTTCTGACTTTTCAGTCGATGCATGGCCGATTCCACAACCATGGAGTGGTGCGGTAATTGTGCCTTTTGGAACCCGGGGCTCTTGCGGACTCCATAGATGGAATCGACCCGCTTGCTTAACACCGGCGTCGAGGCAGGGGTCTCCCACATGCGGAAGAGCAGCCGCTCCAGCATCGGAGGAACCAGTACAGTAAAGGCCTCCTTTGGGGGAGAGTCATACTGGAGGGCCTCGAGCTCCTCGGCTCGAGGCTCCTCCTCGGGATCCGCGGGGAAGGCCAAGGCCTTGGCCATATCCCGCACGAAGTCCGAGAACCGGGTATCCTCCGGTGGGGATCGTCTCCGAGGTTCAGACTCCGGCGAGTCCAATGGGACACACCGAGTCCGATAGGTATCGGGTGACTCTTCGTCCTCCGTCTCCCAGCCCGACTCCTCGGAGGAGGTGTCGAGCGGCTCCGATCGGACGGGCACCGATGCCCTCCGCCCCGACGCCGAGGGTACTGGCGTTGACGGCCTCGGTCCCGAACGGGAGGCCGAGGGAGACCGTGGCCGAGGATCGACTCGAGCCCGCAAGGACTCGAGGATCGGCTCGGCCTCCGGGGTCAACTTGGACGTTGATGTCCCAGTGGTCGGGGCAGATGCACCGGTGAGACCGGCGATCAATGCCCGCTGCTGTTCCATGAAGGCAGCGAGGCTGCTCTCCAAGGCCGTCAACCTGAGTCCGAGCTCAGGAGACCCAGCAGCCCCCGACGGCATCGGGCCCGATGTCAGCTCCCTCGGAGGAGAGTCCACGAGGACTACAGCACTCACGTGTCCAGGAGACTCCATCTCGAGACGAGGTTGCTTGGCAGGCCTCTCCGACTCCGAAGACCCGGGACGGCTATCAGGGCTATGCGACCTGGCTCTCGAGGAACCAGGAGCGTCCACCGACACCGCCCTCGCGGGTTTCTTCTTCCTGCGCTGTTCCCGCGAAGGAGACCCCCGCTCAGAGGAACCTCGACTCTGTTCGGGGCCGGAGTCCCGAGACGTCGAGTCCTCTGATGAGGTCCGGGCCCGTCCGGACGCGGAGTCAGAGAAGATCCTATCCTTCTGGTGCTGCCGACTCCTCAACGCCTTCGAGGACATTTTGCCACACGGACCACAAATCATCGGGTCATGATCGGGTCCGAGGCAGCGGAGGCAGCAGTCGTGTGTGTCGGTAAGAGACATAAGTTTCTTACACCGATCACACTTTTTAAACCCGCTGGCAGCCATCGGGGGAAAAAGGGCCGCTGCGAGGTCAAAAGACAGGGCTGCCAGTGAAAAAAGAAAAAATGGCTCGAACGCTAGTCACGAAGGACAAAAAACGAAAAAGGAGAGAGTGGGCTCGATACCGGCGTATCGGGCCCAGGCGGGAAAAGGATCTGGCGTCGAACCGGAGAAGTACAAAAAATAAGGAAATCAACTTTTTTCCTCGGCGAAAAACGAATTACGTCCGTCGGGCTCCGCGGAAAAAAGAAGACTGAGCAAGATGGCACCCTTGGGCGGGAAGGGGACCGCGCATGCGCGCTGCATTTCCCAAAGGCTTTCTTTGAAAGCTGGGGAAATGCTCCGCATGAGGGCTCTGTCGGCACCGACGTCACCCATATGTGAGGACTGACTTCCTGCTTGGTCCTGGAGAAGCATCCTTTCATTGGCAATTAGGCAATGCAGCCAGAAGGCATGCTAAGACTGTGCATCATGCCATGTGCTAATACCATGCGGATAGAGCTGTGTGCGCTAAGACCATGTATACAAGCCAAATGTGCTAGCGCTGCACAGACTAGAGCTGTGTATATGCAGACAGCATGCGTTTAGTTGCACCCAGAGGACCACATATAAACAGCACATGCCACTGACGCATAGCAGAGAAGGTACAGAAGTGCAGACAACACACTGGCAGTTATAGAAGGTGGGAAAAAAAACAGTGCTGGACTAACAGACACCTCATGTGGCCCCAAACCTGACTGAGTGCCCCAGCAACAGATGAAGCTAGCAGCCCCCACAGAAAAAGACAGGCTTAACCTTGGTACTCACCCCTGGGAAGCCCTGGCCAGGTAGAAATCATGCCCGGTTCAGCACTACTCCCCTGTCACCAGACAGTCATATACCTCTGAAGAGCCTTCTTCTAATCTTCACGGGGAGGAGAAGGAGGAAGGGGGCACTGAGGTTATGTGAAGCTTGAAGAATCCTTCCAAATTCCTTTCTAAATTTTCGAGCTGCTCAACCTGTTACAGGTGAGTAATTATGCTTTTCACTCGTGAGCAACAATCCTTGTTAGTGGATTGATTTTGTTCATGAGCAACCATCCTTCTTGGTAGAGCGCAGCGTGGGAGACTCCACTAGGGTTATCCTTAAAACAGGTTTGAATTCTGAAATCGATTGGTGGAGTACCCTTGGATCATATGATGTTCCCATCACATTTCATTTCATCTCATTTCATTTTATTTCTTTTTGTTTTTGATTTGTTCTCTCTGTTTCTCCATAGTTGAGGAGTTGGCTATTTAAGGTTTTACCTATTATTGTGACGTCAGACACTATCCCTATTGAGGGAATGATCAGAAGGCTAAGAGCGCTAATCTGTGTTCTGTTTTATTTGAGGAGCATTCAACAACGACTTTGACTGGTTATACCCATCGATGCAACGCTTGAGACAGGGTACTTTGACCCAAAACACGGTGCTGTGTCGCATTTTCTAGATGCAGCGTTTTTTGACGCTGCACAAGTTATTCTATGGTTATTCTACGGTGGCATCTTATACCTGCTCTTCATATTTCAGAGTGGACCATCATTGTTTTCACGGATTTCCGGTTCCGATTGCCAGCTAAGTACATATTTGTAAACCTTGTAGGTTCTTAAGTTTTGTTCTTGGCATATTAGCTTTGGGCGACCATTTTGAAATTTTTCACTTTTTACACACTTCACTAAAAAGATTAAAAAGGAGCGGTTCGCTGTTTGGAGGGGTTTTCCCTTTCCCTTACATAGTGAACATTCCAACATATGAATTTAATATAGTGTTTTCTTCCCTTCACTTTGGGACCAGATTTGCTTATTTTTCTGGTTTTGGTTCTGGTCCACATTTTGTGGTTTTTTCTCCTAACTAGATAAGGGCAAGGAGATGAACCAATTTCCCTTCTCCTATGGTATACAATAAGAGCACCTGTTTTAAGGATAACCCTTGTGGAGTCTCCCACGCTGCGCTCTACCAAGAAGGATGGTTGCTCATGAGCAAAATCAATCCACTAACAAGGATGGTTGCTCATGAGTGAAAAGCGTAATTACTCACCTGTAAAAGGTGATCAAGCATAAAAAGAAAAAAAACTCCATGGAGAGGAGGGAGGGTTGTGAGGACTGATTCCTGCTGTCCCCAGAAAACACCTGCTACTGGTGAATAACTACACTTTCTCCAGGAACAAGCAGGAAAGTCATTCCTCACATATGGGATGCCCAAGCTACAGGCTACCGAAAAAACCTGTAGGAGCCACGTGTGACCCAAACAGCGTACTGTGAAGGGCAGCAAGGAGCGCCGAATGTTTTGAAGTCCAGTGATGCAGCCCCAAAATTGACGCTGGAATCCCCCCTCCGATAGCCTGGACACAAAGGTTCGGAGGGAAGGAGTTCCACTATTTCCCAAAGAGATGACAAAGTACTGCCTAGCCAAAGACGCCATCCACTGTGAGCTCTCCTCCAAGCAGTAGTGCACTGCGAAGGTATGGACCGAAGACCAGGTAGCAGCCCGACAGATGTCCTGCAGGGGGACTGAGTGCAGGTGAGCCACCGAGGCCGCCATGGGACGCACATTATGCGTGGTGACATGACACTCCAGAGAGAGTCCAGCCTGCTTGTAGGCAAAAGAGATGCAGTCTGCCACCCAGGTAGACAGGGTACGTTTGAGACTGCAACCCCGAGCCTTTTGATGTCATAGGAGATGAACAGCTGTGACTAGTGGTGATGGGCCTTAGTCCTCTTGAGGTAGAAGGCCAGTGCCCTTTTGCAGTCCAAGGTGTGAAGCAAGACTTCTGCCCAGGATGGGTGAAGCCTGGGGAAGAAAGTGGGAAGGACCACCTCTTGGTTGATATGAAAAGCGGACACCACCTTAGGCAGGAATTTCGGGTGAGTCCAGAGAATAACCTTGGTATAGGGGACGTGGGCCACCAGTGCCTACAGCTCATTGACCCGTCTGGCCAAAGTGAGCGCTACCAGGAACACCACTTTCCACAACAGGAACTTGAGATGGCAAGTATCCAGAGGCTCAAAAGGGGGCGCCATCAGCTTCCCGAGGACAACATTCAGATCCCACGCCACCGGCAGTGGGTGGACAGGGGGCCATGAGAGAAGAAGTCCCCTCATAAAATGGCCCACAAGGGGGTGCACAGAGACAGGCTGTCTGTCAAAAAAGTGGTGATGCGTAGCCAGGGCACTGAGGTGCACCCTGATGGAATTGGATTTTAGACCAGCCTGGGAGAGGTGCAGCAGATAATGGAGGATGTCTTGCACCAAGCAGGAGAAAGGGTTGAGATTCCTGTCTGTACACCAGACTGAGAATCTATGTCATTTGAAGGCATATGCGCACCATGTTGAGTCCTTGCGCGATGCTAGTAGGACGTCCTCCATATCCTGAGAGTGGTAAAGGTGTGCTAGGGCTAACTATTCAGCAGCCACGCCGTCAGGGCGAGGGATTGGAGGTTGGGATGGAGAAGGGTCCCTCCTCCTGCGAGAGCATGTCCAGGGCATGGTCCAGAGATATCGGGGCTGCCCACGATAAATGCAGGAGTAGGAGGAACCATGGCTACCGGGGCCACCGAGGAGCAATGAGAATTATCGAGGCCCGGTCTGACTGCACTTTGACTGTACCTAGAGTGGAGGAGTAGCCTAGTGGTTAGAGCACTAGCTTGGGAACGAAGAGAACAGGGTTCAATTCCCACTAGAACTCCTTCTAGTCTTGGGCAAGTCACTTAACCCTCCATTGCCTCAGAAAAATCCAAGTTATCAATGTCCCTGTTTAATGTATATTACCAAGTTTAAGTTACAATGTAAACTGCTTTGACTGAAATGATAAAGCAGTATAAAAAGACTGTTAAATAAATGAGTAAGGTCTTGGGGACCAGGGGAGTAGGTGTGTATGCATACAGTAGACTCCCAGACCAAGACAGGAGAAAGGTATCTGCTGCTACATGTTCTGGGGTCATCCTCCAGGAGCAGAAGCATAGCAGCTGTGCATTCTTGGGGCTGGCAAAGAGGTCCAATGTTGGGTTCCTCCAACGTTGAAAGACAGAAATGGCCACCGCGGAGTTGAGGCACCACTCATGGGGCTGAAGGACTCTGCTGAGTTGATCTGTGAGCAGATTTTCCTGGCCCGGTAGGTAGCCCACCTGGAGGATCATGCCCTTCTCCGCGGTGAAGGTCCAGAGACGGACTGCCTCCCAACATAGGAGGTACGAGCCTATTCCCCCCCTGCTAGTTTATGTAAAACATTGCTACTTGGTTGTCCGTTTGAACGAGGACAACCTGGTTCATCAAGTGGGCCTGCAACACTCAAAGGGTATTCATTACAGTTTGGAGTTCCAGGAAGTTGATCTCCCTGTCAGCTATGGTTCAACAAACACCTGACAACAGAGCACGAAGAACTAACATGGTAAACACCCTGGTCACCCCATCACTCATAAGGACCTGCTCTAAAGCTGTCAAGAACCGTGCCTTTTCTTTATATGCACCAACACTCTGGAATGCCCTTCCTCCCTCAGTACGAGTCATCATGGACATATCTACATTCAGGAAAGCCTTAAAGACTCACCTTTTCCAGCTGGCTTATGATCACATAACATAAAGAAGAACTTCCATTATGCTGACTCTCATAATGCCGGCCTCTCCTCTCTCTTAGTCTTATTTGGAGTCCCGACCTCTCATCATGTAGTCTTAGTGATCCTCTCTCTCCCAACTTCCCCACTACTTTCCCTCCCCCTGTCCCCTCCCCTACCCCTCCTTATCCCTTCCCTTTAATCCCTTCCCCCATTTATTCCTGCTTTGTCTTAGCTGATAATTACCTGCCTCTGTTACTTGGTTTTGCAGTTTTTTTCTGTTCTATGTAAGTTACTTGACTGTTCTTGTTCTTTGTAAACCACTCTGACACTAAATAGTGCCCTGTTCTCTCACTTTTCTGTCTACCATTGTAACTTCTTTTTCCTTTTTGGTGCCTATGGCCCAATTCTATATTATTTGAATTTGTAAACCACCTTGTTTTTATTTGAAGGGTGGTATATCAAGTGAAATAAACATAAACATAAACACTAACTATTTTAGTAGCCACCCTCTGTACTGACTCTAGCCTGTTTCTATCCTTTTGAAGGTGCGGTCTCCAAATTGCACACAATGCTCCAAATGAGGTCGCACCAAAGACTTATACAGAGGCACTATCACCCCTTTCTTCTGCTGGCCATTCCTCTCCCTGTGAACCCAAGCATCCTTCTACCTTTTGCTGTCGCCTTTTCTAACTATTTAGCTACGTTAAGATCATTAGACACAATCACGCCTAGGTCCCGCTCTTCTTTAGTGGACAGAAGTACTTCACCTCCTATACTATATTGCTCCCTTGGATTGCTGCAGCCAAATGCATGACCTTGCATTTTTTAACATTAAATCTCAGCTGCCAAATTCTAGACCATTCCTCAAGCTTAGCTAGATTCTTCCTCATGTTATCTACACCTTTCTGGGTGTCTTCTCTATTGCAGATTTTGGTATCATCCGCAAAGAGGCAAAATTTACCCGACAGCCCTTCTGCTATATCACTAACAAAGATGTTAAAAAGAATCGGACCAAGGACGGATACCTGGGGCACACCACTGGTAACCTCCTTCTCCTCAGAGTGTGTTCCATTTACCTGTACCCTTTGTTGCCTCCCACTCAACCAATTTCTAACACAAGCAGTAACTTTAGGGTCCATTCCCAGGGTTCTCAGTTTGTTTATAAGTCACTGGTGAGGAACGGTGTCAAAGGCTTTACTGAAATCTAAATACACCACATCTAGGGCTCTCCCTCAGTCCAACACCCTGGTCACCCAGTCAAAGAAATCAATCAGATTTGTCTGACAAGACCAACTCTGGTGAATCCATGCTGCCTCAGATCCTGTAATCCGCTGGACTCCAGAAGCCTCACTATTTTGTTTTTCAGCAGCGCTTCCAATAATTTACTCACCACGGAAGTTAAACTAACCAGCCTGTAGTTTTCAACCACATCCTTACTTCTGCTTTTGTGTAAAGGGACCACATGTGCCTCTCTCCAGTCCTTTGGCACCACTCCCGACTCAAACGAGGCATTGAAAAGGTCAGTCAGTGAAGCTGCTAAAACGTCCCCAAGTTCCCTCAGTATTCTTGAGTGTATCCCTTCCGGTCCTCGCTTTGTCTACTTTAGGTTTAGCTAATTTCTCACGAACACAGTCTTCTGAAGATTGTTCAAGATGTCCCTATTTATGTGTGTTTTCTGAGGTCCTGCCCCTTGTTCTTCATCTGTGAACACAGAACAGAAATATTTGTTAAGCAATTCTGCTTTATCAGCTTCTACATATTCCTCCCCTTCACTCTTGACTCTGACAATACCACTTTTGCCCTTCTTCTTCTCACTAACATATCTGAAAAATGTCTTATCCCCAAATTTTATTGCACTGGATATTTCCTCCTCTTTTTGAATCTTTGCTTTCCTGACTACTTTGCTAGCTTCTCTAAGTTTTTCCAAATATAGATTGCTGTCTTCCTCTCTCTGTGATCTCCTGTATTTCATGAAGGACCCCCCTCTTTTTCTTCACTTTTTCAGCTATTCTTTCGAAAACCATAGCAGTCTCCTTTTCCCTTTTACCTTTATTTACCATTTTAACAAAAAGGTTGTTTGCCCTTAAAATATCCCCTTTCAGTTTTGACCAATGGTTTTTCTACATCCCCCAGTTGTTCCCATCCCACTAATAACTCCCTGAGGTATTGGCCCATCTTGGCAAAGTTAGTTTTCCTAAAGTCTAAGACCCTCACTTTTGAATGGATTTTAACAGCCCTAGTTCTCCTATTGAACCACACCATCTGGTGATCACTGGATGCAAAATGATCTCCCAGTATAATATCAGAAATACTTTCATCATTGGTAAGCACCAAGTCCAGTATGGCCCCTTCACGTGTGGGTTCTGTCACCAGTTGCCTGAATAGTTCTCCCTGTAGAGAATACAGGATCTCCTTACTTCTAGATGATACTGCCACAGGAATGTGCCAGTCAACATCTGGCATATTGAAATCCCCTATCAGTAGCACTTCCCCTTTCCTAGCAATGCTGCGTATGTCTTCAATTAACTCTTCGTCCACCTCTTCCTCCTGTGAGGGAGGTCTGTATACGAGTATTATGCCAATGCAAATAGATTTCTCTTTCCCTCTTTCTGGTTTAACCCACAGTGCCTTCTCTCTCCATTTTAAGCTTTATAGTTCCAAAGCTTTAATATTATTTTTTACATATAGTGCCACTCCTCCTCCCCTTCTTCCTACCCTGTCCTTTCTGAATAAAGTATAGCCTGGTATAGCTGCATCCCAGTCATGGTTTTCTGTGAACCATGTTTCTGTAACTGCCACTAAATCCAAGTCAGCCTCTCCCATTAAAGCTTCAACATCTGGGATCTTATTTCCCATGCTACAAGCATTTATATACACCACTTTCTATATGCTGCCCCTTTTACCCATTTCCATAAAGGTATTTAATGTTTCACTTACTTGAGGGTTTTCTTCACCCATCCCCATCGAATCTTGTTTAAAGCCCTCTTCAGTAGATTTGCCAGTCTGCTATTGACGACACGTTGACCTTTCTTGGACAGATGGTTGCCATCTCTGCTCTGCAACCCTTGGAATAGCATCCCATGGTCCAGGAAACCAAAACGCTCTCAATGACACCATCCACGCAGCTATGCATTCATCTCCAGGATTCAAGCTTCATTGAGAGTCCTCCACTTCCTATCTGGAGGATTTGAAGAGTGAGTCCTCAAGCTTCTGATTCTGTGCATCGCCAATTCCACCACCATGGAGTGGTTTGGAAGCTGCGGCTTTTGGAAAACCCAGTATATGGTATCGAGTCGATGACTGTAAGGTGAGACTGTAAGAGGAGTCTCCCACATACAGAGCATAAGATCATGCAGGATGTGGTGCACCGGCAGAGTGACTGTCTCCTTGGGTGCTGTTGGGTATTGGAGGATCTCCAAATCCTCCGCCCTTGGCTCCTTTTCCAATATTATGGTGATGGAGAGACCCTTAGCTAGGTCTCGAATGAATTCCTGGAAGGACATGTCTTCCAGAGGCGACATGCATCACTGTTGCAGAGGGGAAGGCTCTGAGGGAAGGTCCCGGGGCCCCTGGGAATCGAGTGACTCTGCAACGAAAACATTGGAATCAGAATTGGAAGACTCAAAGTATCAACAAGCATGATGCTCAGCCGAAGCTCAATGCCGGTAAGTATCAGCCTAGGTAAGCTGCCTGGGCTGGGTACCGGTAACAAGAGAGGGCATGGGTGGCAATGATGTCGATGCCATCTGCATGGGTGTACCCGCCACCGGGTTCAATGTTGGTATTGGTACTGATGGTGCGGTGCCTGGCACCAACAGTTTTATAGGTACCGAGGCTGCCAGGAAAGCATCTAAGCTCCACTCAATGGCCAGTATGCGCTGGTCCATCGATGTTGTGGATGCTCGGGTATTGGTTGCGGGTACTTGCACCACCGTCCCAGAGCATGGCACCAGTAGCTTGTTGCAGTGAAGTGCACGCAATGAATAAAACCAGGAGTCAGTTCAAAGAACCAAGCCAATTTATTGTGCACAGTCTCAGGCAAATGTCACAATCAAAATGGTCTGAGCAATGGAGTCCAGTAAACAACACCTTTTATACCTTTCTTCTTCAGTTTAATACAGGCAAACTTTCTATTGGTCCTACTGACCCTTGCACCCATCCAATTAGGATCTCTCTGTGGGCCCAGTACTCTGTTCCCCCTGCTCAAAACTCTCTAACAAAGGCACAGTTCTAAACTTTGATACTTTTCTCCTACTAGGTCGCTGCTTAGCTTAGAAAATGTGTGAATACAGAGCACTGGTACATGTCTGTCATCAGCATAGAATATTCAACAAAGGACTTATACAACCTTATCACAAAGCGGTTTAAAGCAGTTTCTTTAACTTATACTGACTTTGGTCTTTCTCAGCATTCTTATTCTTAGGTGGGGGCTGGGACTCAGGCCTAGCTCACAGGCCTCTCATACAGTTACAGGCTATTCTAGGCCATAGCCTACCACATTCCCCCCTTTGATTATTCTCACCAGCAAGTGAGAAAGGGTGAGAATTAAATCATACATTACACTTGGTCCTCAGCATCATCATGTTGGGGTACAAGGGAATATTGCCACATAGCTAATACTTTTGTAGCTGCCTTACGTTCTACAACACTATCAATAGTTGAGTTTAACATGCATAAGCATAGGAGTAGGAGACATGGGAGAAACAAGCAAATAGCCAATATGAATAGGACAATGAGTACAAGTGTTTTCAGGCCGCCCATTCCTGAAAACAGAGAACCAAACCATCCATCGAATTGCAAGCCATGCCATGTCTGAACTGGTACATATGTTTGCTTTCTCATATGATTGGCTATATCTTCTACAACTTGTCCTTCATTATCGATTTGCAAACAACAGTTAGTTAAATTCAGCTTTCCACATACTGTGATGCGGCGGACCCTCTTGCAGAGAGAAAAAAAGTTTTAAATCCAGGAAAAGACAGGTATAGCCTGCAATGTCCTGAGGATCCACCTAGAGGGAGCACGAGAGTCAGTACAGAGTCTGAAGAACCACGCCTCTATGGGCAGGACTTAGGCCCAGTCAGTTTGGATTTAAACAGAGACAGGTCTGAATCAGAGGAGGAAGGAGACCCAAAAGCCAGACTCGAAAGGCAGAGAGAAAGCAGGCCTGAGAGGCAAAGAGAGTGCTGGCCTTGAAGACAAGTGGAGAACACAAAGAACCGGTGTGCACAGAAAAGCTGAAGGAGCTGGGCTACGAGGCAAGGGCAGAGGCAGAGAAACAAACTGTAAGCAAATATCTGGCAGATGGCAACAGCTGCAGCCTTGGAACAGAGAGATTCTTCCCTATACTGAGGAAGGAGAGATACCCTTGGAGAACCTGGACCATGCTAAGCTAGAAGCCGACTGGGGTGGGCCTCAAGCCTTCTCAGAGAAGGAAAGGAGAAAACTTAAAGGTAAAACTTTTATTACTTGTAATTGTCTACATAATCCTAACATAAGAGAAGGACAGTGGAAGGAAGCTTCTCCTTGTAACCGAGATACTTATAAGCAAAAGCTTGAAAACAATTGGTCTAAAAAGAGGACTGAAGCATTGCGCTGAACAGGCTTTTAAAACTCTAACTGAAGAGGAGCCTTTGTTTTATCCAGTGGCCAGAAACCGACGCCCTAAGCTATCTGCCAGACACTGGAAAACAGTACAGCAAGCTTTTAAAAAGCCAGAGTATAGTTGTGTGGAGACATCGGATTCAGAACTATCAGAGGTAGAATTCATGCAAGTGGAATCTGCAGGCGAAGAGTCTGACCAGCCGATGGAATGCACATACTGCACAGCAGAGAATCTGGAGTTTATCCCTAGCTCTAGGAATGAATAAATGAATGCAGTATATTGTGTTGCCTTAAGCTACTGTGAAGTTAACAGTCATTACTTTGATCTTTTTCATTTATGGTTTAAACCTGATGCAAGGGACTTGTTCAGTTGTGATACCATCCAATCCGTTTATCCTGTTTTGAACCATTTGTGCAAAAAGGGGAAATACAGCCTTTTCATTTTCCCTCCATTTTCGTGCGGACTTGTTTCTCTTTGGGAAGTTGGTTACGAGGCCGGCACAAGGGACTGCCACCCTTGACCCTTGCACCTGTCCAACCCCAATCATCACAATCTTGTGTCCCCCAGCCCTTCTGTGGAAAACTACGCCGCCACTAGGGGGGGCCGCGGGTGACAATACTCCTCCTTCAGCAGCAAGTAAATAATCTAATGCCAAGCGATTCTGATAAATGGCTGTACGCATCTGCGTGGCTTGTTTAGCTAACAGGGTTAGTGCTCTACTAGTTTCATTAGTTATTTCTACAACAGCTTGCAAACGTATAATACGATTTAACATATACACAGGGGTGCGGTAACCCCAAGAGCCATCTTGTGCCCAGGTAGCAGGTCCATTGTAGGAAACAATTCTCTCCGGTGGCCATTCTTCAGATGTTGCATCCCATTTGTCCCATTGGCCTATCTTCAAGGCCTCTCGTTTCTGTCGACTCTTGTATACAGGAAAACCCAGTTGTTCTCCATGGGAACTGGGCAGAAGAAAGAAAGAAGGTCTTATTGTCCCCAAAACACACGCCCCTCCCCAGTTGGCAGGGAGTCTAGCATATGCTCGAGTTCCGCAGATCCAATATAGTCCAGGTGGAGCTTGCCAGTTATTGTGAAAAGCAAGATTTGTCCATAACCTTGCAAAGTTAGGAAAGATGATCAGAGGATTGAAGGGTTCCGGGGCATTGGTTCCTGACCACCAGGATGTCTTTTGGTAGTAGCATTATAGTACTTCTGGTTCAAACAGACCAACTGCCCCACTTGCATAGTCAATTGTGGTCCAGCTCGAGCAAAGCACAGGTTTCCAACAATGGGGCTAGCTAGGACCCATTCACTGGTAGCAGTGTGCAGATCAGTTTGGTTATAGGGTACAGAATAGTTCCGTTCTTGTGCTTCCCAGGGCCACTGGTCTCCCATCTGAGTTCCTCCACAGAAAAGACAATCAGAGACATGAAGGCTGGATGCTACTGCTCCAGCCAATTCAATGAACAAATTTCGAGAAGCGTGGGGAATTACAAACTCTGCTTTCATGGCCTCATAGAAGGTATGATGTATTCGGTAAGGTGAAGAGACATGAGTTTTCGTATTAAGCTGGATATATACAATTGTCCCAGGGTCAGATCCACTTCCTGCAATACGTAAACCGAACCGGAATCCTTGCTTCCACTGGCTCGGGTCGAGGATGAGAAGTCGTAGGGGATTACAAGCACTTTTCTTGCATTTCTTGGGTTCCAGTAGAGGTAATCTTTCTAATTTGGCCTTGCGATTATCTCCAGTTTGTCCAGTAGGGCTACCAGACCAGGTAGCATAGTACACACAGCCCCATTTTGGGCAGAAATAGTCATCTTTTGATGGTTTTCCATAAGTAGTTGGGGAGTGTATCCCAGTGCATATTCCCCATCTGTATGCACCTTCGGGACACATGTACTTGTCATCATAATAGTAAACTTGTTCCCATGATCCACACCTGTAATAGTCATTTCTGTTTATCAGGTCACAAGCATCAAAATACAGGGACGCAGGTTTGGTGGGATCAGAGAGTTGAGTTGTAACATTTATGAGGGCTCCATCTTCATCATTCCATCGTAGTTCCAAAACATAGTAAGAAGGATTCTGTCGGGGTCTAAAACAGGTATGAGTCTTTCCATTCGTAAAGACATTCAGTTCTGTACCATTACACATGCACTGACTGACTTTACCAGTGCAAGTGTAGTAAGAGTGATAAAGTAAAGTTTGAGTGATCTTCATCCCAGTTCGGGTAGTGGTTATACGGGCTGCACAAGGAGGCAGGGCAAAAGTTGTTTCCAGGGGACCCAGGGCTACCGCAAAGACGAAACAGTAATAAGCAATCATCATGATCATAGTCTCTTAGTCTTTGATAATAGATAACTGAGATGTTGGAGATTGGTTATTCTCTTCGTAGTGTGAGTCGTAATGGTGCTGCAGGATTAGTGATCGAAGTCCAAGGACGACTCTCAGGAACTGCTACTGGTTTGACTCGACTGTGATGAATCCAGGAATCGATCTCCGCTACCTTAACCGCTGTGGGTGTTCAGTAGTACAATGTACGGTCCCTTCTAATGAGGTGCCAGCGGTGTCTTCTTCCACTCTTTGACCCACACCGAGGCTCCAGGCTTGAAAGGATGCAATGGCTCTGTCAGACTGATAGGCAACTGGTCTTGCACCCAGGTATGGAGGTCCTGTAAGACAGAACTTAGAGCCAACAATTCTTGTCTAGTGATTTCTGATCCAATCTGACTCATATCCCCCCTTATTCCCTGCACTATGGGTGGGGGTCTTCCATACAAAATCTCAAACGGGGAAACTCCTAATGACTTGGTAGGGGCTGATCGTACTCTGAGAAGGGCTATAGGGAGAGCTTGGGGCCACTTCAGGTGAACCTCCTGACAGAGCTTGGACAATTGAGACTTCAGGGTTCGGTTCATTCTCTCTACTTTCCCTGAACTCTGGGGTCTATAAGCTGTATGTAACTTCCACTGTATCTGTAAAGCACGGGCTAGCTGCTGAGTTACTTGTGACACAAAGGAGGGCCCATTGTCTGATCCTATGGTCAAGGGTATTCCAAACCGGGGAATGATTTCATGGAGCAGAGCCTTAGTGACTTCTCTGGCCTTTTCAGTTCTGGTGGGGAAAGCCTCCACCCACCCAGAGAAAGTACAAACTAGAACCAATAGGTAGTGATATCCATTCGCTCGTGGCATTTCTGCAAAGTCTATTTGGATATTTCCCATGGGGGTAACTCCCACCGATTGAACTCTTGGAGGTAGGACAGGACCCTGTCGGGCATTATTCTTTGCACAGGTTACACATTTTCGGGCTATTGAGGCAGTTAAGGGTCCCAATAATGAGATACAAAAATGCGGTTTCAGGGCTTTTTCCATTGCAGTTTTTCCATAGTGTGTGGCTTGATGAAAGGCGTGGACAAAGGCTGGACCCAGGGCTTCAGGGATCACAGTCATACCAGGAGGTGAGCCTCCTTCGGGCGGTGGTAACACTATCCATCCAGTCTCGGATAACTGCCCTCCCTCATTCTGACAGTAGTAGTCCAGCTCATTTGAGGTGTATCGTGGTGTCCAAGCACTAAGAGGTACTGGAAATATGGCTGCTTGAACTGCAATATTGGGGGTAGAAATTTCTCCTTTGATTGCTGCTTCTCGGGCTGAGGCATCAGCGAATCTGTTCCCTCGGGACACTTCTCCATCTCCAGTCTGGTGGCCTCGGCAGTGCATTACAGCAACTTGTTTGGGGGCCCATACTGCTTCCAATAAAGTCAATATTTCTGGGCCATACTTGATAGACTTGCCTCCCGAGGTTATCAATCCACGTTCTTTGTACAAGGCTCCATGGGCATGTAATGTTGTAAAGGCATATTTAGAATCTGTGTAGACATTCAGACGGATCCCAGTCCCTATTTTCAGTGCTCGAGTGAGGGCTATTAATTCGGCCTTTTGTGCTGAAGTTCCTGGGGCCAAAGCTGATGATTCTATTACCATGTCCAGAGTCACCACTGCATAACCGGCACATCATTGTCCATTAGTTACAAGACTGCTTCCATCCACGAAGAAAGTCCTTTCTGGGTTGTTCAAAGGGATATCAGTTAAGTCTGGGCGACTCGAATATACAGTGTCCATTACTTCTAGACAATCATGGTCAGGAGGGCCGGGACCAATCGGCAGTAGGGTAGCAGGGTTCAAGGTTTGGCTGACACTCAGTTGCAGCCGGGGATTTTCACACAGCATACTTTGATATTTCAACATTCGCGTGTTGGTGAACCAGTAGTTTCCTTTGTGTTCCATTAGGGTTAAAACAGAATGTGGTACAGTGACTTGAAGATTCTGCCCCAAAGTGAGCTTGTCTGCTTCACTCACCAAGAGGGCTGTGGCTGCTACAGCTCTTAGGCAAGGTGGCCATCCTTTGGCAACAGGATCCAATTGTTTTGACAGATAGGCAACAGGTCGTTGCCAGGATCCAAGGGGCTGAGTCAAAACTCCCAATGCATTACCACATGACTCATGGACATAGAGATGAAATGGTTTCTGCATATCTGGTAGGCCCAAGGCTGGTGATGACATTAATGCTGTTTTCAATGATTTGAATGCTTTATCCTGTTCTGGACCCCATTCCATGGGTGATCTTTCCACTCCCTTCGTGGCTTGGTACAAAGGTTTTGCCAAATGTGCAAAATTGGGTATCCATATTCAATAATAGCCCGCAGCTCCCAAGAAGGCCCGCACCTGCTTTCTGGTGGTGGGGGTTGGGATGCGGCATACTGCTTCCTTCCGCTCGAGTCCCAATTTTCGGATTCCTTTGGATAGATGGAATCCCAGGTATTTCACTTCAGTTTGGCACAACTGCGCTTTGGCTCTTGAGACTTTGTATCCGGCTTCATTTAAGAGGTGCAAGAGATCACTGGTGGCTTGCACACATTCAGACTTGGAGTTGGTCGCTATAAGCAAATCATCTACATACTGAAGTAAGATTCTCTTTCCTGGAGTTACAGAGTAGTTTGAAAGATCTTGGTTGAGAGCTGCACTGAAGATGGTGGGTGAATTCTTGAATCCTTGGGGCAAGCGAGTCCAGGTGAGTTGGCCTCGTCTTCCTGTATGGGGTTCTCCCATTCAAATGCAAACAAGAGTTGGCTGGCAGGTGCCAAGCGGATACAGAAAAAGGCATCTTTCAAATCCAAAATGGTGACATGAGTGGCCTCTGATGGAATCAGTCCCAGAAGGGTGTAAGGATTTGGTACTACTGGATGTATGGTTTCTATTGCACTGTTCACTCATCGCAAATCCTGCACTGGGCGGTAGTCACCTGTCCCAGGCTTCTTGACTGGGAGGAAGGGGGTGTTCCAGGGTGATTGGCATTCTCTCAGAAGTCCATACTGTAGTAATTTCTTGAGGTGACAATGAATACCTTCAATTGCTGGTCGTGGGAGGGGATATTGCCGCACATGCACTGGTTCCGCTCCTGGTTTAAGGGTGACGAGCACAGGAGCTATATTCTTTGCTAGGCCAGGTGGATTATCCTCCGCCCACACTCCGGGAGGAGCTAAGATGTTTGTGGCTATACGGGGGTTAGCTGCTTTGGATGCAGGTAGATAGAACCGCCATTCTTCTTCTCGGGGGACAGTCAGCACCATCAGGCCAGCAGATTCCGAGTTTACAGTCATTTCCATTTTTCCTCCTTCAACAAAGGATATCTGCGCCTGGAGCTTAGCAAGCATCTCTCGGCCCAAAAGGGGAACTGGGCATTCAGGTATGTAAAGAAACTGATGTGTTATCTTCCGTCCCCCTAATTCACAGGCATGGTTCTGCAGGAAGGGTCTTGTGGTTCTAGTTCCAGTGGCGCCAACAATGGTGACAGATCGGGAAGAAAGAGGAGCCACTGGCTTAGCCACTACTGAATGTTCAGCCCCCGTATCCACCATAAAGTTCATATACTGGTCCCCAATCTTTAAGTTGACCATAGGCTCCTGGGGACCCAGGGAAAACTTGGAGCCCGGTCTGGCCTAGTCCTCCTCCTCATAGTAGTCCTCAATAGTCGCCACTCCCTCTACAGCAGCTTCTTCCTGCTGAAACTGTGCGCGCTGCATTCCTCCTCGTTGCTGGAACCGGCCCCCTCCTCTCCTGGTGCTTCCTCTCCCTCTCCAGGGGGTGGAGCCAACATTCGGGCATTCATTCTTCCAATGTCCTTCTTCCTTACAATAGGCGCACTGGTTTGCACCTAAGGGGGACCGAGCGCTCCCTCGGCCCCTTCCCCATCCTCGAGTCCTTCTGTTTGGATATCCTCCACGTCCTTCAACTAGAGCTGCAGCAAGCAAATCGGCTTTCTTCTTCATCTTTCTTTCACTTTCCCTTTTACATTCTTGATCACGATTCACAAATACCTTCTGGGCAACTTCCATTAGCTGTGCTGTATTCATGCCCGCAAATCCATCCAGTTTCTGTAATTTTCGTTTTATGTCTCCCTGAGACTGACTCACAAAAGCAGCATTTACCATACGCAAATTCTCCAGGGCTGCTGGATCATATGGGGTATAAAGTCTATAAGCTTCAGTTAATCGCTCATAGAAGGCAGCTGGACTTTCATCTGGGCGCTGAAGAACGTCTGCTACCTTCCCAACATTCATGGTTTTTTGGCCTCCCCTCCTCAGGCCCTGCAGTAGAGCCTGGCGGAAACGGGTGAGGGCTTTCTCTCTCATCTTGGGTCCTCATTCGGGAAATCTATGGCTGCTGCCCGTCAGGGATCTAGGTCTCTTCTGTCTGCTACAGGGTTCTCTTCCAGCCATCGGGTAGTTGCTTGCACTATTCGCGCCCACTCTTCATTAGTAAAGAGGGTAGCCAAGAGCTGACGGCAATCAGACCAGGTAGGTTGGTAGGTTTGCATGATACTAGACATTAACTCTGTTAAATCTTGGGGTTTTTCAGTATAAGAGGCATAGTGCATTTTCCAGTTTAATAAATCTGTGGTAGAAAAGGGCACATAAACAAGACTAGTTGGCCCGACCACAACCTGACCCCCATCATCTAGAATAGGCAATCCTGGGACTTGGCGCAATGGCATCTGGTGAACTTCTTTCGGGCCTGTTTCTCTACTTCGGAGGGCATAGCGCAAATTTGCACCACTGGAACCTGGGCTAGTGGGTGACCCTGGACTGGCAATTGATGATCCCCCGCTGGCTGTTCCGTCAGGTGATGGCAGCCCCGCCGGGGTACTTTGAGAACTTTGTTCGGGACTGGGACTCCTGCTTCGGGAAGGGGGAGGTTGCTCTCTTTCGAGCACTGGAGGGGTGGAGTCATGTCAGCTGGAGGGACTCTCTCTTCCTCAGGCTCTGCTTGGGATAATGGTGGAGCTGATGGGACTGGCTTATACAGGAATTGGGGTGGATAATTCAGAATTTCTGCAGGTTCTGAGGCTGAGTAAATGGGGGGGCTTTTCTCCCTTGGCCCCCAGGACTCCCCTTGTAGTTGCTAGCATAATCCTACACTGTTCCTCACAGCAACGCTTTATCCAAGAGGGTTGCCTTTCACAGATTTCTAACCAGGAGTCTATATAGGGAAACTGGTCAGGGTAATTCCTCCGCACTATGCCATGCACTCGGGATACAATTCTAACATCAAAAGTACCCTCTGGTGGCCACGTGGTGTCCAGCACCGGCCACTCCCTACCACATAATTTTCCTAACCGGGATGGCAACATTTTCGTCCCGTAATCACCACTAAATCCCTTCTTAAAATTCGTGATCATACAGTTCAACGGAGTTTGCACAGACCCTGCCCCTCCCATTATGACATACAAAACAACAGACAGAGGGCAGGTAGTATGGCTGCAAGTAAGGGGTCCGTACAGCCCACGGAACAATAAGGGAGACAAACACCAAATGCTTCCTCCTTTTTGCGACCTGGGCGTGGTCGCCCGGCCAGGAACTGTGCTACTTAGGAGTCCACTCTCACTTGGTCTGTATTGCAAGACCTCTCATTCATTCAAACAAACAGGCATGCCACCGAGTTCCCAAAATTCCATAAAGGCCTACCTCACTTACTTATTCATGAGGGGTGGGGTTTCGTCCTTGCGCACTCTCCTGCAAGGAGTACTCGGCCACACCCTGAGAGTTGATCAGGCTCTCGTTACCTTGTACCGTTACCTTAAACCGTAATAGTCTCATGCATGCGAGACTTTCCCATAGCTAGCTGACTAAGAACCAGACAAATTGCTACTCACTGGATCCGGCCACTAATGCGCTGCGCAACCAGTCCCTCTCCTTGGGTTGAATCCTGGACTCCTCTCGGGTTCGAGGTGTTGGCCGATCGGACCCGGCAGGCCGCCGAGGCAGGGCAGAACCCTCTCCGATACAAGGGGACCGGCGACATCTGGGATCCTCTCCGCTGTCGGTCGGCCGCGGTCCCGACCGGACCAAACCTGGAGGTGGTAATACGTGGTATATTCACTTGCGCACCATTCACATACCGCACATTCCCGGCCAATGCACCAAGAATATGTTGCAGTGAAGTGCACGCAATGAATAAAACCAGGAGTCAGTTCGAAGATCCAAGCCAATTTATTGTGCACAGTCTCAGGCAAATGTTACAATCAAAATGGTCTGAGCAATGGAGTCCAGTAAACAACACCTTTTATACCTTTCTTCTTCAGTTTAATACAGGCAAACTTTCTATTGGTCCTACTGACCCTTGCACCCATCCAATTAGGATCTCTCTGTGGGCCCAGTACTCTGTTCCCCCTGCTCAGAACTCTCTAACAAAGGCACAGTTCTAAACTTTGATACTTTTCTCCTACAAGGTCGTTGCTTAGCTTAGAAAATGTGTGAATACAGAGCACTGGTACATGCGTTTTTAAGGTCGCAGTCATTCGGCCCAAACTCTTTCAATGTTGGCAGAAGGAGCTTGTCCTTTGAGGCCTTACAGGTTTGCAGATTTTCTCATTAAATTTGGTATCATTTCTTTATGGTTGATGATATAATGGGTTTTCATATTGCGGTTTCGTGTCAAAGTTCCCTGCTTTGTAATTGTTAAATCAGTACTAAAAGCACTGTCTTGTAGATTATATAAGCAGTGTTTCACTATATTTATCTTTATAACCGTTTGTATGTACGTCAAAAAAGAGGCTATAATGGGGTCATCGGTTTGTTAAATTTAAAAAGATGAAGCATTAAGTTATTTAAAAAGATGAAGCATTAAGTTATGCAATATTCCCTTCTTTTTTGTAAGCATGTGAACTAGGTTTTCAGTTGATCACAAGTTCCCTTTGTAGTGCCATATCACATCCCCTTGGAGCGTATTTTATTTTTTTCAGTTTCGGAGCTAAACCCTTCATAAATGTCGATTTAAGAAGGTACTTTGAAGGCATTGGGAGTATAATTTCTTCACACAAACCATGTAACTGCATCCCCCTTAGTTTTGATTATGCAAATGTTTTTTCCTAGTGATTCTTCACATTGCGACAAATACGTCCCTCTTCAGAGGTCTTAAATGCAAGTAAGAAGATGCAATAATAATATTTCAATCCCTCCTCATCTCATACAATGTCTGGAACTATTCATCCGTGTTTACCGTTGCATCACCATGCTATGCAGCACTGCTTTAACCATTGTTGTTAGCATAATCCAGTTTACAACCATTCATTGCACAGCACAGCTTCAATATTTCATCATAGCACGGAACGTTTTCAGAAATTCCCTAACAGAGTTCTAGTCCCGGTGCCATTTAGTTTCATTTTAATTGGTTTTCTTTCAAATCGTCCCTAGTAGTGCTTAGCAGTATGAGACATAGTATCCAATTGCATTGCCAAGTTTTTAACACTTATGGTCTTATTTAGTTTGTTTCTTTTGAGTGGTTCTAATAAAGATAGGTTCAATTACACAGGTACACTACCAAAAAACTGCCTCCAGTTTTGCAACTGATTCCTATAGATTTTGGGGTGCTGAATCCAGGAAAAACAGCCAAAATCTTCCATCACGTCACGTTTTCTTGCAAAATTAGATTTCTTACCCATATAAGGAATGTTCACATAATTTCTTTTTAGCCGACTGCAGTTTATTTTCTTGGCCCAAAATAGAGGTTGTAATGGTTAACTAACTAGAAACACTCTCTCATGATATTTTAGAGTGTTTTGTATTCATTTTATACATTAACAGGACAATTGGGAGGCGGGGGGCTAAATCCAGTACTCGCGCTGGCGCATGTTCTTTCCTGTTCGCCTCGCCTCGTTCGCTCGCTCAAACACGGTGGTTGCGACATGAACGTTCCTGTCAAATTTCAGTTTCTTGCAAGTTCATTATTACCTTTTGTTTGCTCAGTCGTAATCCAGCTTTATTCCGAAGTGGTTCACTACAGTTGTAGTTTGCAGTGCTGTGTATTTGTGATGGCTCACAGAGCCAGAGGTTGCGTCAACTCTCCGGACAGTTTTTGTTTTATTTGTGCGGAATATACCGTGAAAAAGCGGCAGAGGAACATTTCTGCATTTATTAAAAAAGTATATTTCGCCTATTTCGGTTTGAAGTTAGGCGATCAAGACAAACCGTGGGCTCCTCACAAAGTGTGCAAGACATGTGAGGAAGATCTACGCTTATGGATGAAAGGTAAAAAAACAAGCATTTCGTTTCGGAATACCTATGATGTGGCGTGAACAAAGAGACCACAGCAGTGACTGCTATTTTTGCTCTTGCATTGTGAAGGGATACAACTTAAAAAATAAGAACGTAATAAGTTACCCCAACCTTCCCTCAGCAATTAGGCCTATGCCTCATAGCAACGAAGTACCTGTGCCTGAACCACCAAAATCTTTGGATCATATTTGTGTGGACGGTTCTGATCATGATGAGACTCATCAGATGGCTTTTCCCGATGAGTCCAGTACTTCCGAGTTTGAAACTGAACCAGATCCGAAACCTGAACTTTTCTCTCAAGCTGAATTGAATGATTTAGTCCGGGATTTAGGACTCCCAAAAGATGCTGCCCAACTGCTAGGTTCTCGGCTTAAACAGAAAAATCTATTGTCACCAGGAACAACTTTTTATTGGTACCGCGAGACACAATTTTTGAAGTATTTCAGCAAAGAGGAAGATTTGGTATTTTGCAACGATATATACGGAGTGATGGAAAAGTTTAAACTCAAGTATGATCCTGCTGAATGGCGGCTGTTCATTGATTCGTCAAAAGACAGCATAAAAAGTGTTCTTCTTCATAATGGCAACACATTCGCTTCAGTTCCTATTGCTCACTCTGTTATTCTCCAAGAAAAATACGAGAATTTGGCCCTGATTCTTCAGAAGATTCGTTATGATGAGCATAAGTGGATGATTTGTGGAGACTTTAAAATTCTATCCATGCTATTAGGGCAGCAATCCGGTTTCACCAAATATCCCTGCTTCCTTTGCTTGTGGGATAGCCGGGCCCGTGACCTACACTGGGGGAAAAAAGACTGGCCAATTCGGGAGTATTTGAGACCCAGTGAGAAAAATGTTCTTCATGAGAGCTTGGTACCTCGTGATAAAATTCTATTACCACCTCTCCACATTAAGTTGGGTCTCATTAAGCAATTCATCAAGTCCCTTCCAAAAGATGGTGAGTGCTTTCGGTACCTTTGCTCAAAGTTCCCCCGACTTTCTGAAGCAAAGCTAAAGGAAGGAGTGTTTGTTGGCCCTGATATAAGGAAACTCATTTCAGATGGAGCATTCGCTGAAACGATGTCTGAGAAGGAAAAAGAAGCCTGGGATTCCTTCAAGGATGTTGTTCTCAAATTCTTGGGGAACAGGCGGGATGAGAACTATAAGGATATTGTTGCCAGGATGCTCAATGCCTTCAAAGAACAAGGCTGTAACATGAGCCTGAAAGTCCATTTCTTGCACTCCCATGTGAACTACTTTCCCAAAAACTTGGGGGCGTACAGTGAAGAACAAGGTGAAAGGTTTCACCAGGACATCAAGGACGCAGAGAGAAGGTACCAAGGAAGACGGAACACCACTATGATGGCTGATTTCTGCTGGTTGCTGCTGCGGGAAACCCCAGATGAAAAACACGCCAAGCAGCGCACCAAGAGAAGCATTCGGGGGAAGAAGAAACGGGCCCACCAGGAGATTGATTGACCCAAGAATGACTTTAAAATCTAAACTGTGTTGACAAATATCGTGTTTTTACTAAACTTTGAAATAAAAATTTGCTAGTTATTACCACAGTGTCGGATCTCATTTATTAGAATTTTATTTTCACACCATCGGGTGTTTGTCTTCATGTATTGCAATGGTGCGGTTTGCGTTTTCTATTCTTACATACATACCTGTACAACATTTTTTGCACATTTCTTTGCTTTGCTTTGTGTCTAACCTCGCTCTTATATGCTCAATGTTTGTGCACATGTATGTGGCTGTTTTAAGTGCAGACATTTTTGCTACCATCACAGTGTGTTTTGTTGACATTACTCTATTCTTATGTGCTGCCTTGTTACAATTTTCTTTATTCTTATTTGAATAACTACTAAACAATTAGTATAAAGAATTCATCCAAGAAACTTTTATCTCGATCGCACTCAATCTGAAACGTTCACCTCAAACTGCTAACCCAATGTAGCAAAAAATCTGTACGTGATGGAGCAAATTGGTTACCAGATTTGGATTCAGCGCACCAAAAAACGTAAAAATCAATCGAAACATTAGAGGCAGTTTAAAAAATTTTTTTTTAGTGTACCTGTGTTATTAGTGGGTGCAATTTACAATTGGCTACTTCTATTTTTTAGTCACTTCTTGTATACTCGCAATTGCGTTCGCAGATTTTCTTCAGTATTACACATGTAAGTAACAAATGCAATTCATGCAAGGTTGCTCACTCACAGCAAATACTTTTCTATCTCATATAACGTTCCTTCCTCCTTTCCTCTTTCTTTCCTCCCCTCCCCCCTTTCCTCCTTTTCCTCCCTCCCCTCTCCCTCTTCCCCTTTCCCCCTCCCCCTCTTCCCCCCTTCCCCTCCCCCTCCCTCCTCCCCCCTCTCCCCCCTCCTTCTCCCTCTCCCCCCTCCACCCCCACCCCCTCTTCCCCTTTCCCCCCCCCTTTTCTCCCCTCTTCCCCCCTTCCTCCCTTCCCTTTCCTTCCCCTCGGTTTCACATATGAGTGTTATGTATAAGGTTATAGATGTTTTACATATATATATATTTTTTAACAAAAAACTTTTAAAATTATGTCTTTTAATAGATACATTGTTCTCACCCATATATTTGGTATATATCATGTAGCCTGTCCTACGCACAAATTTGCATGTCTGATTAAGCATATTTATCTGATTTCTTTCCACCCTGCTCTTTGGTTTTATATATTTAAATTTGTTCATAATATACATGTTATTTATATCACTTTTTATAATTTTTATGAACATTTCTACACCTTGGTCCTTTTATTATTTTATTATTTTTGTTTTATCATATGTTTTTAACCATTTTACTGATTTATTATTATTTCATATTTTTATAATTTTATATTTTATATTGTATGTTATTTTGTTTAGCTGTGTGCCCCCTGAAGAAGGCTATGGCCGAAACGCGTAGGGGATCAATAAAACCTGTTCCACCTATCTACGACTCTTGCTTCTTGTGTTCTTCTTGGAGCATTCTGGGACACCTCGCTGGCTTTGGAGGACAGAGCTTCCCACCAGGGCTGTTTGGCAGGCCGATCCTCCTCCAGGGTAACGCCTGAGGGATCTTGATGCTTGGAAGGAGATCTATCTCTGGAAGGTCTCTCCTTCTCCGATGAAGATTTGTGCTTGGACTTTGGTGATACCTGCGATCCATGGGAGGAGGATGAGGCCCTCAATGATGTGGAAGCCAAGGATACCGCGCCAGAGGGCCGGTTCTGTAGGTCTCTCCGTGTCATCTTTTGACAAAGGGGATGATCTTTTGGCTGGTGGTCTTGGCCGAGGCATTTTAAGTACCAGTCAAGGGTGTCAGTCACTGAGATACTGCTAGCATATTTACCACTTTTTTTGAAACCACTAGTTGGTTTCTCCATACCATCAATAGAAGGTATGGTATACTTAAGTCCTAAAAAGGCATTGAGACGCCTGAAAATCTTTTTTCTTTTTGGAAATTAAGTAAAAGAAGAAAGAAATAAAGGAAAGGGGAACCAGCGATGTCTTCGACGGGAAGGCAGACGCTATCCACAAAAAAGATGTTTTTTTTGTGGTGATAGGATTTGCTTCCTGCTGGCTCCACAGAAAATGAAGAAATGAGAAGGAGTTTGGAAGGCAGGAAGGACGCTGGGGAGTGTTCACATGCGGACTCCATTGGTACCGATGTCACTTATATGTGAAGATTACATTCCTGCTTGTTCCTGGAGATATAAAGAAATTCAAAATGGCATGGACCATACATACTGGATCCCTTTATAGCAAGAGGGTAAACTCAAAATAAACATAACTATTTCTTATTTTATTTATTTATTTAATGGTATTTCTATCCCGCCTTTTCCTTTAATCAAGGCGGTTATATTTCAACAAATAGAGAGGGGTGACCTGCAAGGAGCGGTGGGTACAACCCTAAACAAAGACGTGGAGGAGGGTGACCTGCATGGAGCGACGGGCACACCTACTCTAGCCACCTTACTGGGCAGACTAGATGGATCATACTGTTTTTTATCTGCCATCATATACTGAGGGGGTCATTCCGAGGCACAAATAGCAGGGATGGACTTCCCAATGGGACGATCATCCCCGCTATTCGTGCTGACTCCTGTCCCTGTATAACTTTCCCGCCGGTTGTGAGGGGAGGCTATACGGGGGTTGGGAAGGGGCGGCACGAGGGCGGAGAGTGGGTGGGCAGTGGGCGGTCGCCAGCCCTGGACGTACAGGGCCGATTCTGATGTTGGCCCTGTACATCCAGGGCCGGTGAAACATCCGGGGAAGTTACCCTGGGGTGGAATAACTTTTCTGGATGTTTCTTTCGGTCGGCATCAAGGCACGGAAGGGGCTGGGGGGGGGGGTGAAGTTAAATCCCCGCAGCCTCACCCTGGCCTTAGGAGGCCGGATCGGGGGTTGGGCTGCAGGGAATTAATCTTTGCAGCAGGCGGCCGGCATCGTGGCTTTTAAATGGTGCCATGGCAACATGGCACCACAGTTCCATTTAAAAGCCCTGGCTGAGTTAGCCGGGCAGTGCTTGTACATGCAAGCTGGGACTGAATCGCAGTCCTGCATGTACAGGCTTGTTTGCGATTCTGATCCCGCAGGGCTAGTGCGGGATCAGAATCGCGATCTCCTTTGTACGTCCGGGTCAGCCCAGACGTACAAAAGAGATCTACGTCGGGATCAGAATCGGGCCCTATGTTACTATGTTCTCTGACTAACCAAACACTTTAATCTCCCCCCCCCCCCTCTTTGTTATTTCCTCTCTGCCCTCACCTTCTTTTTAACATCTTTGTTAGTGATATAGCGGAAGGGCTGTCGGGTAAGGTTTGCCTCTTTGCAGATGATACCAAAATCTGCAATAGAGTAGACACCCAGGAAGGTGTAGATAACATGAGGAGGGATCTAGCTAAGCTTGAAGAATGGTCTAGAATTTGGCAGCTGGGATTTAATATTAAAAAATGTAAGGTCATGCATTGGGGCTGCAGCAATCCAAGGGAGCAATACAGTATAGGAGGTGAAGTACTTTTGTCCACTAAAGAAGAGCGGGACCTAGGCGTGATTGTGTCTGATGATCTTAAAGTAGCTAAACAGGTAGAAAAGGCGACGGCAAAAGCTAGAAGGATGCTTGGGTGCATATGGAGAGGAATGGCTAGCAGAAAAAAGGAGGTGACAATGCCTCTGTATAAGTCTTTGGTGCAACCTCATTTGGAGTTTAGTGTGCAATTCTGGAGACCGCACCTTCAAAAGGATGTGAACAGGATGGAGTCGGTGCAGAGGGTGGCTACTAAAATGATTAGTGGGCTTCATTATAAAGCATATGAGGACAGGCTTAAGGATCTTAATATGTACACCTTAGAGGAAAGGCGTGATAGAGGTGATATGATTGAGATGTTTAAATACCTCCGTGGCATAAATGTTCAGGGAGAGAGCCTCTTTCAATTGAAAGCAAGTTCTGCTACGAGGGGACATGGGATGAGGGTGAAGGGAGATAGATTCAGGAGTGATATGCGGAAATATTTCTTTACAGAAAGAGTAGTGGATCCATGGAATAGTCTCCCAGTGGAGGTGGTAGAGATGAGGACAGTAACTGAATTCAAAAAAGCATGGGATCTGTAAAGGTAAAAAGTGGACTGTTGTAGTTGTTGATATGGAAGGACAGACTGATAGGCCATGTGGTCTTTTTCTGTCATCATGTTTCTATGTTTCTATGTTTCTTCTAATGTAGCCACAAATGGTGGTATATTAAGAATTTTAACAAACAAACAACCACTGATGCCAAGGACTTGAATGAGATCCTGATCAAGTCATAAAAGGTATCCGCCACATACGCAGCACCAAACTCCAATCTGGCCATCTCTGGGTGATCCGGCAGCTGCTGAACCCAGCACAGGAACACTCTGGTCACCAGGTCTGCACAAAGGACAGCTTGGGAATCCAAGGACAAGTCTTATAAAGGGTCTCTTTCCTCATATCATGAGATTCCTTGAGTTCAGCACCTCCTTCCACTGGAATAGTCATGTGCTTGGTCATGACTGTGATAACGGCATTCCCCCAAGAGCCTGAACAACTCATCTAGCTCATTTTGTGGCAGTGATACAACCAAGAGAGGACCTAGGGCCCCTTAAGACCCATTTCCAAATTCTTCCATTGAGAGACCAGAAACTGTTTAAGAACTATAAGAACATAAGATATGCCATACTGGGTCAGACCAACGTTCATCAAGCCAAGTATCCTGTTTCCAACAGTGGCCAATCAAGGTCACAAGTACCTAGCAGTTTCCCTAAAAGACACAGGTTCCACAGTGCTTCTATTGGGGCAAGCAGTGGATATCCCAGGTCCCCTTTAATAATGGTTTATGGACCTTTCCTCCAGGAACTTGTCCAAAGCTTTTTTAAACCCGGCTACATTAACAGGTTTTACTACATCCTCCGGTAACGAATTCCCTTTTTTCCTTTAGAGATCTTCTGTGTTTGTCCCATGCTTTTTTGAATTCAGATATGGTCCTCATCTCTACCACCTCCACTGGAAGACTATTCCATGGATCCACCACTCTTTCCATAAAGAAATATTTCCACATATCACTCCTGAATCTATCCCCTTTCACCCTCATCCCATGTACCCTCATAGCAGAACTTGCTTTCAATCGAAATAGGCTCTCCCAGAATTTAAACATATCACCTCTATTCCGCCTTTCCTCTAAGGTGTACATATTAAGATCTTTAAGTTAGCTTTCCTAAAGTCTAAGACCCTTGTTTTTGAATGGATTCTATCAGCCCTAGTGCTAATACTGAACCACACCATCTGGTGATCACTGGATGCAAAATGATCTCCGACTATAACATTAGAAACACTTTCACCATTGGTAAGCACCAAGTCCAGTATAGCCCCTTCACGTTTGGGGTCTGTTACCAATTGCCTGAATAGTTCTCCCTGTAGAGAATCCTGGATCTCCTTACTTCTAGATGATACTGCCACAGGAATGTGCCATTCAACATCTGGCATATTGAAATCCCCTATCAGTAGCACTTCCCCATTCCTAGCAATGCTGCGTATGTCTTCAATTAACTCTCCATCCACCTCTTCCTCTTGTGAGGGAGGTCTGTATATCACACCAATGCAAATAGATTTCTCTTTCCCTCTTTCTAGTTTAACCCACAGTGCCTTCTCTCTCCCTTTTAAGCTCTGTAATTCCAAAGCTTTAAACAGTATTTTTTTACACATAGTGCTACTCCTCCTGCCCTTCTTCCTGCCCTGTCCTTTCTGAATAAAGTATAGCCTGGTATAGTTACATCTCAGTCATGGTTTTCTGTGAACCGTGTTTCTGTAACTGCCACTAAATCCAAGTCAGCCACTCCCATTAAAGCTTCAACATCTGGGATCTTATTTCCTATGCTGTGGGCATTTATACATACCGCTTTCCAAATGTTGCCCCTTTTACCCATTTCTATAAAGGTATTTATTGTTTCACTTACCTGGGGGCTTTCTTCACCCATCCCCAACAAATCTAGTTTAAGCCCTCTTCAGTAGATTAGCCAGTCTGCTACTGAAGACACGTCAACCTTTCTTGGACAGATGTTCACCATCTCTGCTCTGCAACCCTTGGAACAGCATCCCATGGTCCACGAAACCAAAACGCTCTCGATGACACCATCCACGCAGCCATGCATTCATCTCCAGGATGTGAGCTTCTCTGTCTTGGCCTTTACCCTCAACAGGGAGGATTGAAGAGAACACCACCTGTGCATCTATCTGCTTTATCCTCTGTCCCAGAGCCATGAAGTCACTTTTGATATGCTCAGAAGGATACCTGGCAATATCATTTGTGCCAACATGGATTAGCAACATTGGGTAATAGTCAGTGGGCTTGATGAGTCTCAGCAAACTCTCCGTAACATCTCGGATTTTGGCACCTGGCAGACAGCATACCTCTCTGAACATCGTCTGGTCGGCAGATGGACACCTCAGTACCCCTCAGAAGAGAGTCACCAACCACCACTATCCTTCGCTTCCTTGTGGTCACTGATTCTGCAACTTTGGGGTACTTGAGCTCTGGTTGTTCCCTTTCCAGGGATAATTTCACCTCCTCCATTTCCAGGGCTACATAATGGTTCTTCAGTTCAAGGGCTGGAAAAGTTGGGTTGGTGATTCTATAGGTCCTGGTGACTTGTGTCCAACCTTCATCATTCTGTAGGCACCCATTTTCTCCTCTGCTGGAGAGCTTGGATGTTGCAAGAAGCATCTCATCAATGTACTTCTCACTATCACCTGATCCTCTGCTCTTTCCCAGGTACCTCCTCCTGAAGCCACCTGATTGGTCCTCACCTCCGTGCACCGGAAGTGACGCGGATGTGTTCCACGCGCCCGTGCCTCCTTTGTGGAGCCAACATCTCATTTAAAAGCACCTCTGGTGTGACGTCCTGTCTGCTGCTGCCTCCCTGCTAGTGCTGTTTTGTCTGCTGCTTGCGATCCCTGCCTGCTGTCTACTGTTGTCTCACCCGATCCTCTGCTCTTTCCCAGGTACCTCCTCCTGAAGCCACCTGATAGGTCCTCACCCTCCGAGCACCGTAAGTGACACGGACGCGTTCCATGTGCCCGCGCCTCCTTTGTGGAGCCAACATCTCATTTAAAAGCACCTCCAGTGCAGTGTACCGCGCCGTGGAGGCATGCACCACGGTCGCGCGCCCAAGGAGCAGGACTTGCTCTTTGGGCAAACTCCTTGGGGCGAATCCGGGGGCGAGAGTATGGAGTCATCTCAAGGGGCACAATCTCCCACAGCACCTGTCACCAAACACCGCACCTGTCACCAGTTTTCCCCTCACCTCCCTACTACTGGCGTTCCAGATTCCTGGGTTTCCTCTCCTACACACTGTGGTAAGTCACATCGCATTTCCAATTTTGCACGTATTCTCTCCTACACAGTCTGTTTTCTCCTTACTATGTCTTCCATTCCAGCACATTGGAGTTGGCGTCCCACCTCCTCAGTCGCATCTGTTTCTCCAGGTTCACTCTCTTGTAATTTCTCCAATCTGCTCCCCTGTCCTTCTTACCCTCCTGTCTTGCCTTCCCCCCAGTCCCTTCTGTTTCTCTAGCTCGCCCTTTTAAATTGCTGCTCTCTCTGCTCTAAAACCGCTCTAGTCCATGACTTCCTTTCTCAGCATGCCTTTGACGCTTTTTTCCTTACTGAAACGTGGTTAAGGGATGGTGAGGAGCCACTCCTAAACCGCTGCCTGCCCCCAGGCTACTCTTTCTCCACCACCCGCCAGGGCAGGAGCAGCGGAGGGGTCGCAGTTCTATATCGCTCCTCCCTCCCTTTCCAGGAGCTTTCTTCCCCTGCACTGCATTACCCTGAGTCTCTGCTTCTTCGTCTGGGTTCCTCTCCCTCTCTTCATTTCCTTCTTGTCTATGTTCCACCCTCTCTGTCTTCCCAATTGTGGGATAACCTTCTCGCCACCATATCTGAAGCCACTCTTCATCCCCATCTTTTGATCCTGGGCGACTTTAATATTCATGTCGACTCGCCCTCTACTCCCCGGGCTCGTAATTTTTTGACCCTCCTATCTGATCTCTCTCTTGTCTAATCCATCTCCTTTCCCACCCACGCTGCTGGGCACTCCCTGGACCTCCTTATCTCCCCTGGCTCCTCCCCTTTCCCCCTTCTTCCCTTTCCTCTCTTCCCCTCCCTTGGACTGACCATTCCTGTCTCCTTTTCTAACTTCTTTCCCTCCACCACCTCGACCCCCCCCTCATTTTCCCCTCCCCCTCCCCTTCCACTCTGTCTCGTCGTATTACTGTCGATACTCTCCATCAGTTTCCTTCGTCAGATACTCTGTTCTCTCCAGACTTTCATCTCCTTTCGCCTAACTCCCAAGCACACACTTGGCACACGACCCTTTCCTCTGCCCTCGATACTATTGCTCCCCTCCATCCCCCTCGTCCTCCCCACCGATCTACCCATCACTCCTGGTATCACTCTGGACTTTTTCTACACCATAGGTACCTCCGCCGAGCTGAGCAACTATGGCAAAAACATCCAAACCCCTCCACCCTATCTCATTTCCGCTCATTCCATCGCCACTATCGTATTCTTCTCCACGCTGCTAAACAGAATTACTTCTCCAATCTCATTTCCTCCTCTTCAAATTCCTCTCGCCAACTATACTCTATCCTCCGCTCTCTTTCCACCCCTCATTCCCTCCCCCCCCCCACTCCTCCTTCTTCCCTTTCTGTTCCAGATCCCTCCTCCCTGGCCTCTTACTTTGTTTCTAAAGTCCAGTCCCTTCGTCTCTCATTTCCCTCCTGCCCTCCCCCTCTCTCCCCTCATTCCTCTCCTGTCATCCTCCCCTCTCTCTCACATCACTGGTCCACTTTTGAGCTCATTACTCCCACTGCTCTCTCCAAAGTTGTCTCATCTACCCATAAAACCTCCTGCCCTGCAGATCCTATTCCCTCCTTCTGGCTGTTGGAATCCTCCCTTGCTCTGTCCCCCTTTATCCTCTCTATCTTTAACTCTAGTCTGTCATCTGGTATCTTTCCTACCTCTTGGAAGCACGCCTATGTCCGCCCTATTCTTAAGAAAGGCCCCCTAGACCCCGCCTCTCCTCCCAGCTGGCGTCCCATCTCTAATCTTCCTTTTCTCTCTAAACTTGGAAAAATTGGCTTTCTCTCAGTTTTCTTCTCATCTTGAGGTCTCTCTCACCCTCCATCCCCGGCAATCAGGCTTCCGCCCAGGTCACAGCACAGAATCTGTCCTCAATGATCTCCACACTGCTCGTGACCGTGGTTTGCTCTCTCTTGCCATTTCCTTGGATCTTTCTGCTGCATTCGATTTAGTTGATCACCACACTCTTCTATCTTGTCTTCAGGATGCCAGCCTCTCCGGTTTGGTTCTTCATTGCTTTCACTCTTTTCTGTCTGGTCGCTGACTGGATCAGGGTCCTCATCTCCCTCCCCTTCCCTGTGGCGTTCCTCAAGGTTCTGTTCTTGCTCCTCTTCTCTTTAATGTCTTCCTGGCTCCCCTTGCTCTTCTCATTCAGCAACACGGTGTTTCTGCTTATTATGCTGATGATATCTTTCTTCTTTATCACACCGACTCTGCTGCACCAGATATCACTGCCTTCAATACCTGTCTTTCCTCCGTTGCTTCCTGGCTCTCTTCCTTCACATCAATCTCTCTAAAACTTCTGCTATCTGGTTCACCTTTGGTAAAACTCCTCCTCCCCTAACCCCTCTTTTTTCCTCCTCGCCCATTCCCACTGTCTCCTCTTTACGGTATCTAGGTGTAATTCTTGATTCTTCTCTTTCTTTTAAAGAACACATCTCCTCAGTCATTCAGCGCTCTTTTTTCACCTTAAAACAACTTCGCGCTGTACGTCCCTTTCTCACCTCCTCCTCTATGACCACCCTTCTTATATCCCTTGTCATGTCTCGTCTCAATTACTGCAATGTCCCCCAATCCCAACTTCTTTGTCTTCAACGTGTCCAAAACACCGCCGTTCGTGTTCTAACTCACGCCTCACGTTTCGACCATGTCACTCCCCTTCTAATACACCTCCACTGGCTTCCCATTGTCTTTCGTATTCAATTTAAAGTTCTCAATTTTGTGCACAGAGTGATCCACTCCGGTATTCCCTTGTACTCGCCGACCAGGTTCATCTACATACCCCACACCGTTCCCTTCGCTCTATTCACGCTAACCATATGTTTCTTCCCCCCCCCCTTCCCAAGCCCACCTGGAATCCACTCGGTCCTCAGCCTTCTTTTTCCTGGGCCCTAGACTCTGGAACTCACTCCCCCACTCGCTCCGCTTAGAGACCTCATATATCTTCTTTAAAGCTAAACTAAAAACTCACCTTTTCTGCTCCGCCTTCAACCTCCCCTTCCCAGCCTAACCCCTCTCTCCTTCACTTCGTTAATGTGTTAGCCTCCTATCCCCCTCTCCTCCACCGTTTTTTTTGTAACCTGTTCCTGCTCTCTATCCTTCCCCCCCCCCCTGCTATCCCCCCACTACTGACATGTTAATGTGTTTTTCTTCCCCCCCCCATGTTATCTTCTTTTTACCCCTTCTATCCTCTGACCCTATCCCTATCTGTCTTTTAAGGATTTTATGGTGTTCCTTTTCTTTTTCTTTTTCACAGCTGTCTCTCCTTGCTATTTTTTAAAGTTATGTAAACCGCCCAGATGCTAATCGTTTATGGGCGGTATATAAAGTTTTAATAAACATAAACATCTTGAATGCTCCTCAGCCTCGCCACCTCCTCTCTGAGTTCCTCCACTTGTTTCCTGAGAGCTTCAGCATGCAGGCACCTTCAACTGACATTGGGACCTCTGTCTGGACTGAGGCAGAAGCTGTAACGGGGGCAACAGCTTTAGCGATATGATTTTTCCCAGCCATTGTTCAGTTCGTGGAGCTTAAGGTATCTGTTAAAACAAAAGAGAGAGATCTACCAAAGTACCAGCCAGTTTCCCAGCTGTCCTTTGCTTGAAATGTATAGTCTCTATTAGGAATCCCCTGTACCATTTTGGTGGCTCTTCTCTGTACCTTTTCTAATAACGCTATATCCTTTTTAAGATATGGCAACCAGAATTGCACACAATATTCAAGGTGCGGTCGCGCCATGAAACGATACAGAGGTATTATAATATGCTTTGTTTTATTCTCCATTCCTTTCTTTATGATACCTAGCATTCTATTTGCTCTCTTGGCCGCCGCTGCATACTGGGCAGAGAGTTTCAACATGTTATTCATGATGATGTCTAAATCTTTTTCCTGGGTGGTGGTTCCTAATGTGGAACCTTGCATCGTGTAACCATAGTTTGGGTTGTTCTTTCCTAGGTGCATAACTTTGCACTTGTCCACATTAAATTTCATCTGCCATTTGGATGCCCAGTCTTCCATTTTATCGAGGTCCTCTTGCAATTTTTCACAAACCTCATGGGTTTTAACAACTTTGAATAATTTTGTGTCATCTGTAAATTTAATTACCTCACTCATTATTCCTATTTCCAGGTCATTTACGAATATGTTAATAAGCAGCGGACCCAGCACAGATCCCTGGGGTACTCCACTATTCACCTTTCTCCATTGGGAAAATTGGCCATTTAGCCCTACCCTCAGCTTTCCATCTTTTAACTAGTTCCTGATCCACAATAGTACACTGCCTCCTATCCCATTACTTTTTAATTTCACCAAGAGTCTCTCATGAGGGACCTTGTCAGAGGCTTTCTGAAAATCCAGATACACTATATCAACTGACTCACTTTTGTCTACCTATTCACATCTTCAAAATAACATAATAGTAAGACAAGACCTTCCTTGACTAAAGCCACATTGGCTGTCTCCCATTAAACCATGACTATCTACATGTTCAGTAATTTTGTTCTTTATAATGGTTTCTACCATTTTTCCTGGTACTGACGTCAGGCTCACCAGTCTGTAGTTTCCAGGATCACCTCTGGAGCCCTTTTTAAAAATTGGCGTTATATTGGCCATCCTTCAATCGTCAGGTATTGCAGATGATTTTAATGATAGTTCACAGATTACTAATAGTAGGTCTGCAATCTCATATTTCAGTTCTTTCAACACCCTTGGATGTATACCATTCGATCCAGGTGATTTGCTACTATTCAGTTTATCAAATAGTTGTAATACAACTTCCTGGTGTATCGATATTTCTTTCAATTCTTCTGCAGCATCACCTTTAAATATCATTTAAATCATGGGTAACATCCCTACATCATCCTCAGTAAAGACCAAAGCAAAGAATTCATCCAGTCTCTCCACTATGGCCTTGTCCCCTCTTAGTACCCCTTTTAGCCCTCTATCATCTAGTGGTCCAACTGACTCTGTCACAGGTTTTTTGCTTTGAATGTACTTGAAAAAGTTGTTATTATGCGTTTTTGCTTTCACAGTCAGCTTCTTCTCAAATCCTCTCTTTGCCTGTCTTATCAATGCCTTGCATCTAACTTGCCAGTGCTTATGGTGGTTCCAGTTTTCATCATTTGGCTCCTTTTTCCATTTCCTGAAAGATGATTTTTTGGCTAAAACAGCCTCTCTGACATCACCTTTAAACCATGCTGGCAGTTTTTTTTTTACTTCAACTTTTCTTAAAGCATGGAATACAGCTGGTCTTGGCTTCCAAGATAGTATTTTTAAACAACACCCATGCTTGATAGACTCATGCAAAAGAAAAACAAATCCAGAAAGATGCCTGATTCCATCCAAATAGAATCCACTTGGGACGCTTGCACAGGGGCAGGCTCTACAATGTGTAAGACTGCCATAACCTCCTGAATCAACAAAGGCAGGTCCTCTCTATGAAAAATGCGAAGCACCAAAGGGTCCTTGCCCTCTGGATGAAAAGCTTTTTCCTCCCTCAGATTCACCTTACGGAAAAATAGAGTCCGCTTCAGCCCCAAGCACCCTCCACAGAGGAAAAGTTGGGGCTCCTAGAGGAATGCACAAATGGAAGAGTGAAGCAGGGATGTTTGACCCCCTTACTGTCTGTGGCTGAACCACTTGAAGTCCCAGGGTCCCTCCCCCCTTTGGAAAGCCTCAGACCCCTACAGAGGGATGGCCAGGTAGTGAGCAAAGACTGAAAATGGCCCATGAGCTGTTTCAGCAGCTGCTGCTCGAAGCCAGCAGAAAAAGAGCTATTGGTTCCCAAGGAGTCCAAGATAGTTCAAAGCCCAAGTTTCCTCAATCTTGATCTGCTGCACCCAGCCATCTCCTGAGAGGACCGCCTGCCCCATGGAAGGGAAAGGTGCCAAGGATCCAGAATAAGCAAGGGGCCCTGGGACCCCTTAATGTTGACAAAAATGGGCCTGGGCATCCCCATCACATAGGGGGCAAAAGGAGCCCATTACAGCTGATCTGGCGAGAACTACATGAGGCACATTGTGCACTAGGCATAACTGCAATGCTCCACACAGCCAAAACAAAAAGAACCACCAAAAAACAGCATAGGCTGTGAAAAAACAAATGCAGAATAAAATGTCTCAGTTGCAATGAAAATAGAGACCCAAAAAGTGAATCCCAGCAACTGGCCCATCAGGAAATCTTGAGAAGGACTCCCCCAACCACCTACACTGTTTTATTAAGCAGTATAGAGAGCCAAATACATCCCCTTTGAAATGATTGGGCTGAAAATTAATTCAGAAAAAATTCTAACAAGAAAAGCTAGAGCAGATAGTAGCAAGAGGGGAGGGGAGCCTGGGCCCAACTAGGGTTGCCAACTGGCTCCAGATGCGCCCGACAGGCTCGATCCAGTCCTGGGTTTGCCCCATTGCATGCAGGGACATGTAGTCTTGCTTTTCTTATGGAATGCAATGGAAAAATCAGAACTACATGTCCCTGCATGCAGTGGGGTAAACCTAGGACTGGATCAAGTGTGTCGGGTGCATCTGGAGCCAGTTGGCAACCCTAGGCCCAACTTACCAACTCCCCTTCAGGGGCCTCTGGGATCCTTCCTTTCCTCTCTCGCCTACCAGTGCTAAACCCATGGGTAACAGCACTGGACACACAGCAGCTACCAGTTCAAGAAGACAGGTGCATAACTGAGCACCAAGCAATGTTGGGCCTACTGGTTTCAGTCACATAGGCCATAGTATCACGATGGCCTATCTGCACTGCTGCACCCATTCAAACACCTTGCCACTTGCTGGAGGCAGACAAAGCTGGATTCTCTCAGTGCTGCACCAGCATATATATCTAATGATAACATCACTGAAAGTTGTTCAAGTCTGCCTCCACCTGTTGGCAAAGGAGCATGACCACTCATCTGGACTGGTCTAGCATGATGATGAGGAAAGCCATTTATTTATTTAGCCATTTTTCTATACCACTATATCTCCAATTCTAAGCGGTTTACATAGTAACAATGGGGTCAAGAGGGCTTTACATAAAACCGTGTTAATATAACATTATGAAAGAACAGGAATTAACAGCATAACATTGTGACATAGAAACTATATTACATTCAACTGAGTGGGTAATTATGGGGGGAGGGTGGGATGAATTTCTTAGGTTGTGGAGGTCCATTCAGATCAAGTGGTTAAGCTGGGTGTGTAAAGTGCCCAAGTGAAGATCCATTCAGTTTGAGTGATTAAGTTGGGTCTGTGAAGTGTCCAATGAAGAGGTGGGTTTTTAGCTTTTTTCTGAAATCTGTCCGGTCATTTGTGGCATGTAGGTTATCTGGCAGTACATTCCAGAGGGTTGGGGCAAATAATGAGAATGCTCGCTTAGTAACTGTTGAAGGGGTGTGTAGGATGTTAAGAGTGTTTGGTTTTCTGGTTCTGGTGTCTGGCATTTTTTCAATGAGAGATTGTAAATATGTGGATGATAGTTCATGGTTGATTTTGAAGATAGTGAGAAGGGCTTTGTATCTTATGCGCTCCAGGAGGTATGAAGGTGAGACCAGGTGATCCAGCGTGACCCCTAAATATCAGACTTCTTGTTTGACCTGCAGTTGGAATCCGTCAATGGGTATTGTGAGAGGTGGTGTGAAGTTTTTGTTTCTAGTTATGTACAGAACCTCAGTCTCCTTGTAATTTAATGTCATGTGTTCGGATAGCCAGTTCTTGATGACTTTGAAAGCTCCCTCGATGTGTGTGGTTGTGGGGTTGTTGGTTGAGAATGGTGTGTATATCATTAAGTCGTCCGCATAAACATGGTATAGTATGTTGTGTGCCTGTATTAATGTGCATAGAGGCTGGAAGAAGATATTAAAGATCAAGGATGACAGGGCAGATCCTTGAGGGACTCCTTGCTGCAGGGTGAATGTTGATGATTCTTCGGTGCCACCTCTTAATTGGCTGTGACGCTCAGTAAGATAGGATCTGAACTATTTTGGGGTGTTTCCAGTCAATCTTAAGTTTTGTAGACCTTGCAGGATTTTATCATATGGGACGGAGTCAAAAGCTGCCTTAACATCGAGGAAAATAAGTGCAAAACCTTTTTGGGATTTGTCTGTGCCTCTTATTAAACTGTCAATAAGAGCAGTTGGTAATGTTTCAACCCCGTGCTGGGGGTGAAATCCATATTGTTACGGATCATGCGGGAAATGGGTGTCAACATGTTCTTGAAGCTGATTTTGTATGACCTTTTCTATGATTTTGGCTAGGAATGGTAGACTGGGGATGGGTCTGTAGGAGCTTGGTTGTTTTTTGTCAAGGGTTGTCTGTTTGATTACAGGGCAGATGGAAGCTGTCTGTTCAAGGGCACAATGAAGTCCCACAAGGAAATGACAGGTTGTGGCAGCCATGCAGAGAAGGGCTGCAGGTGTCCAGAAGCCACAATTCAACAATGCCCTGACATGCACAAAGGTATGAGGTGATTGCACAGAGAGCAAGGTAAGAAAGTACTGCATTACAATTGCCCTCCCATTGGTGGATGCTTCATGACATGTTCAATTTGTATTAAATAATTTTAATTCATTAACAAATGATAATATCTGACAACCACGCTACTTCATATTTCTCAACCCAATTTCTGACTTCATTTAATGCACACCCTGCCATATAGAAACATAGTACTACTAGTATTTATCATTTATACTGCACTACAAGGCAAACACAGAGCTGTACAGAGACAATATAAGAGACTGTCCCTTCTAAGAGCTTGCAGTCTAGTCAAGAGAGACAACACAACTGGGGATTAGGATATATCTAGGGAAATGGTAAGGAAACACAGGGGGTGAACAGGAGACTAGAGGGATCAGGATCCAAAAGCAGTCTCAAAGAAGTGAGTTGTTAGCCTAGATTTGAATAGGGCCAGTGACAGAAATAAAAACCATACGGCCTATCCAGTCTGCCCTTCCATACCAGCTACTAAGCTCTACAGTCCCTGTTATACTGTAAATCTCGTACAAAAGTCATTGAGGACCTGAAATGAAGCACTCTGTTCTGATACTCTGTGAGTGTCCAACTAGGAGTTTCTCTGGAAACCAAAACTAGTAGTATGCAGCAGCATCCGAGCCTTCAGTCAGGGAAATGTGACAGACGAGAACACTTTAACTTGAGCTACATCTGTTTCAGTCTTTTTTTAGATTTCTTCTCCTCCCTCTTTCTCTCTCTATGATTCATGCGTGAAACATAAGTACTGTGGGCAGATTGGGCTAGAGCAATCATATGCAGTCATAGACTGAACAGCAGGTGTCCAGATCTGTTGATTTATCTCTGCAGTGGCATCTTCAGAACCCCCACCCCCTGTGAAAACTACACCCATCCCCTTAAAGAAAAAAAAGGGGGCAGTGGTGGGAGGGATGGAAAGAGGGATTAGCAGTAACTAAGTCCAGCCTCCAGCTTTCTCTCACCGTGACACAAGCATAGAGAGGTGTGAGGGATTCTCATGTGGCTTCCTTACCAGCAAGGACACCACCCGCCATGGGAAGAAGACTTGAACTGTAATGTATTAAACTAGTATGAAGTCTCTCTCTCTCTTCTTTCTGCTGGATCCTAAGTCAGCAGAGGATGACTTCAGGATACTTAGCCTTTGAGACACTTTTATTTTTGGCAGATTCCTTTCTCCTGAAAGCACTAGGAAAAGATTCCACCTAAGGAGGATTCCTTTAACTATAAGTCCCGCATTGGAAATTCTAGTACATGGAAGTGTCCTGCAGCATCCTGCACTCACGCAGCATTTGCTATTTTAGCTGTCCAACTCCAGGCTGACTAAAAGGTAAGGCAGTAGGCAGCAGGGCTATACACATCTATTTTTCCATTATTTTATGAAAATACCTTTTCACAGAGGGTGATGGATACCTGCAGCGGACTACCAGCAGAACTAACAAGAGCCAAAAAGGTTGCAAAATTTAGTCATGCATGGGACAGACAAAAAAGGGCCCTAATAGCAGAGGAAGAAAGAAGACCACACATAAGACCTGTGACACCATATTAGGAAGTAGAAATGGGCAGATGTTATCTGTCAATGAATGGATTGTAGGGTTCTATATTCTTAATGAATGGACAAGTGAGCAACACAGTGAAAAACTAAGTTGAAATGTTGCATCTCTCAGAGAAATATGAAGTGGACTTTCTTATGTTCAGTCATAAAATAGACAAGAAGAAAGCACTGAGGGAAAACATATCATACTATTGTTCTAAAAACAAAATAAAAGTGAAGAAAGACAAACCAAAATGGATGCCAATCAAAATTAAATTAATTTTAAGAAATGAAGGATTTGGCAGCAATGAGCATGAGAGATGAAGGTGGTCTTCCAAATATGCATTATTTTCAATTAAATGAAAAGAAATTGCATTACAGACATGATATTAGAAAAAGCATTTTGTCTAGGATTGTTTGGAGGGAAGGGATGCTGGCTGACTGTGTATCTCCATCCGTGTCTGTCCTTTGCATTTCTTTTACTGAAATCCAGCAGTTGAATATTTTCTAAATAAACTTTTTATTTTTGTGGATTCTTGGGCCAAGTTACAAAACTGTCAGGTCCATATGAAAAAAAGGGAAAGTTCCTTTCCTGCCCAGATGCTCTGAACCATAAGTATCATTTCTGTCCCATTTTGTTACTGTGACACAGCTGTCCTGCCTCACTTTACTGGCCTTAGAGTAACAGCTGGATCTGCACAGCTGAAAATTCCTTTTCACAAATGACTCATTCTGTGAAGGTGTTCCTGGCATAAAACTTGCCACGGTAAGTTGTGCTAATACGTGCTGATAGATGCACTTTTATTGTCACTATAGCATGCATTAAAACTCCAAATTATGCCCAACATAGGGATGTCTGGACTAAGAGGTCAATATATGAAGCTCCAAAAGTGTAGATTCTGGAGCAGAATTAGAAGGTGGTGGTAGTGAAAACAAAAGCAGTAACAAGATTCAAGAAAGCTTGGGAAAGGTAGTGCAGAAGGGCCCAAAGAAGAAGGAGGCCTACTACTTGCAGTCATTTCTAGATCTTCTAAGGTAGACCTCTTGCTCTGGGGATTTTTTGGAAACTGCCACTTGGGGACCTTAATTTGAACTGCTAGTGGCCAAGCAGTGAAGGGACAGCCAAAGATCAACTGGACTCCATGGCCCTGAAAAAGGGAGCAAATTGGGCATAAACAGATGGGTCTTTATTTATTTTATTTAGTATACATTTTGTATACCGCTACTTCCAGTGATCAGCAGCGTTTTTTGATTACAGATTGGAAATTGTCAAATCATGACAGGAAATTTTTGAGGTATAAACACATTGATTAGACAGGAAAGCACAGCATACAGAGAACTATTTTACAGGGAACATGGGCTATGGAGGGTTAAGTGGCTTGCCCAAGACCACAAGGAGCACCTGTGGGACTAGAAACCCCAGTCCTTCTGGCCCAAGGTTGCTGTCCTCTAGTGGGATTTGAACCCCCGACCTTCCGGCCTGAAGTACCTTGCCCCAACCACTAGGCTACTCCTCCACCAGATTCTATGTTTTCCATCAGATTCTATGTCTTCCATCAGATTCTATGTTTTTATATTTCTATGCCAGCCTTAACTCTGGCCCACTACTTGATGTCGACAATTAACTTCATTGTTATTTATGGAGGGATATTCAAAGGCATTCACGTGGTTTGCAGACGTGCAAACTGTGTAAAGGCTGATCACCAGGTTGGCCCACTCAAAGTCCTGACACTAAGCGCTTAGCATTGGGGTGTTCTGGGGAAGAAAGAGTGCAGCACCGCGGAGTATCCAGGCAGTGGCAATATTCAGCCGCTGCTCGGTTAATCCTAACCGGCTAACGTTAGAATAGCTGAATGGCTGTCCTAATTTTAGCTGGTTTTACAATCCAGCCAGCGGTCAAATATCACCGCTGACCAGATTGCAAAATCGCAATTCAAGCAACCTGGATATTCAATGCTGGGGCCCGAATATCCGCAGCAAAGTTAAAGCGGCTAAAAATCCAACCCCCGCCCCCCCCATGTATATTTTAATAAGTCATTAATGGCTATGTTCTGGTAAGTATGTAGGAAACTGGAGAACAAAACCCAAGAGAGAAACAGAGTAAACAAACTGTTATGTTCAGAGTTGTGGGTTACCATATCAGAATCTTTCAAGCCAGGGGAGGACAGCAGGATCGGGCAAGGTTAACAGGCATGGTTAAGCAGAAGACAAGGGTGGAAGGCAGGGTGTCAGTGTTAATATTTTCAGGTATGCATGGCTGTACCAGAAAATGCAATGTAGAAGCTGCCTCTTATATATGGTAAGGCATTCTGGAGCAAGACACCACAGAAAAGCAAATAATGCTAATGTACTGTCATGAGTGCATTCAACCAATATTGTAGCACTCCTCTGCTGCTAGCATTGCCACTGGATCTCTTTCTGTGACTCTGGCACTTGGCCTTTTGTTTCTAAAAAAAAACAAAATAAAACCTGCTGATGCTGGTACTACAAAATCAGGGGTTCTGAATCCAGTCCTCAGGACACACCTAGCCAGTCAGGTTTTCAGAACAGCCATAATGAATATGCGTGAGAGAGATTTGCATATAATGGAGGCTATGCATGCAAAGCTCTCTCATGCATATTCATTGTGGTTATCCTGAAAACCTGACTGGCTAGGTGTGTCCCGAGGACTGGGTTGAGAAAGCATAGTTACTCACCTGTAACAGGTGTTCTCCAGGGACAGCAGGAATCAGTCCTCACATATGGGTGACGTCGGCGCTGACGGAGCCTTCGTGCAGAGCAATTCCCCAGCTTTCAAAGAAAGCCTTTGGGATTGCCATGCGCATGCGCAGTCCCCGTCCCGCCCAAGGGTGCCATCTTGCTCAATCAGATGACATAGCTAAAAAGACGGCAAAATGAGAAAAATAAACTAAGTGACTGCAACTCCAGGGGAGGAGGGAGGGTTGTGAGGACTGATTCCTGCTGTCCCTGGAGAACACCTGTCACAGGTGAGTAACTACACTTTCTCCAGGAACAAGCAGGAAGTCAGTCCTCACATATGGGACTCCCTAGCTATAGGCTACCGAGAACCCATAGCTGAAAAATGGCTCCCTCTAGAAGAGCCGCAGCAGCTGTAAAAGGACTTTCTCCGAGAACGCAACCCCCTTGGTAGCCTGACACCAAAGGGCAGGAGGGTAGGAGTGCCTAAACCTTGAATAGGTTATGGAGTACTGCCTGGCCGAAAACACTGTCCTGCCAGGACTCTCTCTCCAGGCAGTAATGGGCAGCAAACGTCTGGCTTGAAGACCAAGTTGCGGCCCAGCAGATGTCTGCCAATGGTACAGAGTGGTGGTTAGCCACTGATGCGGCCTTAGCCCTGACATGGTGGGCCATGACTCGACCCTGCAGCTGGAGGTCAGCTGCCTTGTATACCCAGGCAATGCAGTCTGCCATCCAGGTGGATAACGTACGCTTGGTGACAGGTAGACCCAGCCTACTGGGGTCACAAGACAGGAAGAGCTGAGAAGCTCTCCGATGTCCCCGCATACGTTCCAAGTAGAAAACAAGTGCCCTCTTACAATCCAGGGTATGCAGGACCGCCTCTGCCCGGCTGGCATGCAGCCTGGGAAAGAAAGTTGGAAGAACCACCTCTTGACTGAGGTGGAAAGAAGAGACCACTATCGGAAGGAACTTGGGGTGAATGCGAAGGACCACCCTATTTTTGTAAAACCGTGTGTACGGTCTATCAGATACCAGAGCTTGAAGCTCACTCACATGTCTAGCAGATGTGAGTGCCACCAGGAAGAGGAAGCACAGATGGCAAGTGGACATCGGCTCAAAAGGTGGGTGAGTAAACTGCTGCAAGACCACAATCAAGTCCCACTCAGTCACCGGAGGGCGAACAGGGGACTTCAGTAGGAGTAGACATCTGAGGAATCTGGACACCAAGGGATGAGCAGAAAGAGGTTGACCTTCCACCTGAGAGTGGTTCGCTGATAAAGCACTCAGGTGAACCCTGATAGAGTTAGACTTGAGGCCTAATACCCCAAGGCTCCTCCTTATCCGTGCTGCTCTTTAATAAATACATGCAGCCGATATGTGAAATCATCCGCTCCTTCGGAATTTCATGCCTGATCTATGCAGACGACGTGCTGTTGTTTACACCTATCAATGTTATGCTCCCTGACTATACAGCATTAGTGGACTGCTTCAACGCAATCACTGACTGGCTTCTCAATCAGAACCTTCGAATAAACTTTAAAAAACCCGAGGTCCTATTCATCACGAAGAACAAAAGTTTTTCACCCCCCTCGGCCCTAAAAGTAAGAGATGCTGAGCTTCCAAGCCAGCCCACCATACGCTACCTGGGTGTTACTCTGGATCAACAGCTAGACTTCACAGCTCACATAAGTAGCACTGTTAAGACCATATACTACAAGATCAAGACATTATGTCACCTGAGACCCATGTTGGACCCAATGAATTTCCGTACAATATTCCAAGCGCTAGTAACACCCCATTTTGACTATGCAAACATTATACTCCACGGCCTCCCCAAGAGCACCCTAAACCCGCTACAATTAGCGATGAATGCGGCTGCTCGTGTCCTCAGTGGAGCATCCAGGAGAGACCAGATAACCCCCACCCTAAGAGACCTACACTGGCTTCCAATAAACTCCAGGATCGCACACAAAGCCCTCCTCATTACCTTTAAATCCATTAATAAAATATCCCCATCCTCAATTTCAGCCCTCATCACCCACACCCCCAACAATAGACTAAGGAGAACATCTGCCTCCAATACACTTATCATCCCGAGGGAATCCACAAAATGTGCACAATCAACTAATAACAGAGCCCTCGCTTTCTACGCCCCCAGATGTTGGAACAACCTCCCTCCCAGCATCAGATTGATCAGTGACCTCAAGCAATTCAGGAAAGCCCTCAAGCATCATCTGTTCCTTCTACACTTCTCACAACCCAACAGCACCTTCCTTCCTCCCACCCCACAGCCCAATCCTTTAACGTCACACTCATCACAGATAAACTAGGCTTGTCCTAACCACAAACCAATCTGTACACAATATTAATCTACACATTCTACTCTGAACACAATATTTATCTAGCAAAGCCTTAGATATTAAGCCACGTCAGTAATACTATTAACTCTAGTAGCTCTAGAATATGCATTTACAGAAATATGGGAATATATACCCGAAGGTATTATAAACAATCAATTGGACTAAATCCAGTTTACAGATGTGCATTATTGTAAATAGCCACCTACCCTCATCTTTCACTGCTTGAATGTACATAGTTCCCCCAGTTCAACTCCATGTTATCTTCCCTGTTACTTGTAAACTCAGGGCAGCTCTGTTACCGCCCTAGAGTCAAATTGTTATCTTTAAACCGCACTGATAATAAAGAGCGCGGTATAGAAAAGCTTCTAAATAAAATAAATAAATAAATAATTCGGAGAGATGAAGCAAGTACTACAACACCACTGGTACTAGGCAAGAGAAAGGATTTTCACTGCGCTGTTTACACCACACCTCAAACCTGCGCCACTTGAAGGCGTAAGACTTCCTAGTGGATTGCCTCCTGGAGGCCAGCAACACTTCTTCCACCTCCTTAGGTAGGAGTAGAGGAGCCAGCACTACCCTTTCAGCAGCCAGGCCATCAGGTTGAGGGACCTGAGATTGGGATGTAAGATAGAGCCCTGCTCCTGGGACAGGAGGTCGGGCTGCGTCCCCAGAGGAAGCGGGGTTTCCACTGCCAGCTGGAGAAGTGGAAACCAAGGTTGTCTTGGCCATCAGGGGACTATCAAGATGACCGAGGCCTTGTCTCAAAGGATTTTGAATAGAGTTCGAGCCACCAGAGGCGTGGGAGGGAACGCATACAGGAGGCCCACTGACCAGGAGATTAGAAAAGCATCTACAGCCATCCTTTGGGGGTGTGGCTGTCTGGAGCAAACGTTGGGCAACTGATGATTTTGTGGGCTGGCAAAGAGATCTATGATCGGATGCCCCCAGCAATGGAAGATCTGCTGGGTTACTTCCTGATTCAGTTGTCACTCGTGAGGTTGGAGAATTCTGCTTAGCTTGTCTGCTAGACAGTTCTCCTGACCTGGCAGGTAAACTGCTTTGAGAGACATACCCTGTCGGATTGCAAAGGAACAGAGGTCCAGTGTCTCTTGGCACAGGATGCAGGACCCCGTCCTTCCCTGCTTGTTCACGTAGAACATAGCCACCTGGTTGTCTGTTTGTACTAAGACAGACTGGTGTGAGAGAACATGAGAGTAGGTTTTAAGAGCTAGGCTGTCACCAGCTCTCCTTAAACTCCCGTATATAAGTGGGTAGAGGTTAAGTGAGTGGTTTTTCCCCACTGAAGCAGCTACTTTACAAATCCTGAAGCTGGGCTTTTTGGGAAATGTAGTCCCTTCACCGAATCAATGAGGAGCAGTTGTGGAAAAGTGGTTTAAGCAACCAAAGGATTTTATTTCCCCTCCCGGGGTGGATTTCACCATGAACAAAGTAACACAAACCAGGTATTTACTGGCATAAGGACAAATCAAAGGTTCTTTAACAGAAAAGGCTTACTTCAGCAATAAACAGGTTGATATCTAGCATTCCAACATAACAATGCTGTTTCTTCACAGCTCTTTGCTTCCCAATGCTAGTAGTGCTGTACTTTCTCTTTCAAAACATGCCTTCAGTGTAATGAGATTATTTCATTAGCAAGCGATATCGTACAGTCCATGATATCTTCATCAATATTCACACACTCAGGTTCAAAGTCCATTAACTCTTCCTGGCTAGAAGGAAATGTTTGTAATGGCAATCCTGGTGCCACGCCCTTTCTAACTGCTTCAGGTTTCACCTGATATTCCTGAGTTAAATACTGGCTTCCACAAACGTTATCAGCACAGGTATTCTCTTCCCAGCTTCAACCCTCTGGGTAAATACAGTCACTGTAACTATTTTTATGCCAGCCTTTTGGCTTACCTTTTAGCCTAGCTGGTGGAGGTTTTCTTTGTGGCTTTGGACTGGCTGTAAGTTCCCAACCTAAGCCTTGCACAGAAGATTTCACTTGCCTTCCTGGCTTCCTTTCACTTCTGTGTTCCCCTGGATACTGCAGGTAATCCACTCTGCCCTTATTATATCCTTCCCTTGGGGTTTCTTTTCTTTTCCTGAAGAAAGACACTGTCTCACCCTTCCACAGAGACTCTGGCTTGTTCCTGGCACTGCTGTCTTCACCGTAGCTCTCATTAGCTTCCTTATCCAGCACACATGCCTCATCCACTTCTCCTTCTTCTTCCCCTTCCCTTTGCATAAGCTCAACTGAACTCTCTTTATCAGGGTGAATTCTAGGGCAGTGCTCAACTCCACCCTCTAGCAGGTGTCCTGCATTAGCTCGTGACTCATTCCCTGAATGGTAGCACGGGCGTTTCTCTTGCCTCAGTGCTTGGTTTCTAAGGTAACCAGGAGCCATGTGCTTTTGTTTACAACTCAGCCCTACTCCTGTTCCTGGCTTTTTAGCCTCATCTAACGGGCTGGAAGGACCCACAATGTCACAAGGCATATCGCCCAGAGCTCTAAGAGTTTGATTTGTTGCGTCTTCTCCTGAAGAGACCACAACCCTTGAGTGCGTAAGTCCTGGCAATGGGCTCCCCAGCCCAGTAGAGATGCATCTGTCGTCAGCACGCTTGTGTGTGAGAGAGGCTGGAAAGCCACCAGGTCAACGACCTCAGTAGTCGTTTGGGCACTCTGATCCTGTCTCGGAGTCTTCCTGTGGCTTGTGTCCACTGATCTCTGAGGCACCACTGAGTGTCCTCATGTGGAGATGACCATTTGGAGTCACACGAACCGTGGAGGCCATGTGTCCTACGAGGCGTAGAAAGTGCCTTGCTGATATCTGGGACTTGTGGTTGATTTGGTGTACTAACTCCAGAAGTCTCTGTGCTCTGCCCTCTAGCAGGTAAGCCTTCGCTTGAAGGGTGCCTAGCCTTGCCCCTATGAACTCTAAGTTTTGAGTGGGGAGCAAAGTGGACTTTGCTTGGTTTATGACAAAGCCTAGATGCTGCAGTATGTTGATAGTGCGAGCTGTGGCCTGTTGAGCTTCTTGAGGTGACTGGGTCCTGATGAGCCAGTCGTCCAGGTATGGGAAGACAAAAATTCCCTGGTTCCTGAGGAAGGCCGCTACTACCGCCAGACATTTGGTAAACACTCTGGGGGCAGAGGCTAAGCCGAATGGAAGTACTCTGTACTGAAAATGGGTTCCTCCCACTACAAATCTGAGATATTGTCTGTGGTCTGGATGTATGAGGATGTGCGTATAAGCATCCTTCAGATCTAAGGAGCATAGCCAGTCTCCCTGGTGGCAGTAAGGCAGCAGTATTCCAAGGGAAAGCATCTTGAACTTTTCCCTCACCAGGAACTTGTTCAAATTCCACAAGTCGAGGATGGGCCGAAGGCCTCCAGTTCTCTTTGGTATCAGGAAATACCTGGAGTAGAAGCCTTGCCCTTGCAGGTGGTGAGGCACTGGTTCCACCGCCTGATCCTTTATAAGACCTGCCAACTCCTGCAAGAGGCTCCTGAACTATTTGCAGGACCCAGTTATCTGTTGTGATGGCTGACCATCTGTGGGCGTACAGGGTCAGCCTTCCTCCTGTGCAAGGCCAAACCACTGGCGGGAGAGGAGCTATGCAGTGAGAGTCAAAAACCCCATCCTGGCTGGGTAGGAGCTGGAGCTGGAGGCTTGGGGGCCTTCTGCTTACGCGGGCCATGCCCCTGTCCCCTGGCCTGCTGCCCCTGTTGGGGAGCCAGGTGGCCTGATAGGTGGGGTAGTTGCGGTAAGCAGTACCCTTCCTTGGGAAAAAGGCCTTTTTGCCCGAGCCCTTCTTCTTGTGAGAAGGGACAGAGGTCTTCTTTGAGAGCCTTGTCCATCAAGTACTCAAACTCGATCTCCGCAGCCTTTTCAGTCATGGGTTTGCCGAATAGGTTGTCACCTCGGCAGGGGACATCGACCAACTTGTCCTGAACCCATGACTCCAGATCAGATGACATTAGCCAGGCCTGATGGCATGCACTGATGCAGGCCGCGGCTACTCGGGCCGAAGCCTCGAAGTCGTCATAGGCTGCTCGAGACAAACTTCGAGCACTCCCGAATCCCTGTTGACAAGGCCTTGAAGCGCTGCAAGGGTTCCTCGGAGAGGCCAGCTGAGAACCCGGCAATCTCCTTTGCCAGGTCCCGCAAGTACATGCCCATGTACAGCTGGTAAGTTTGGAAATGGCATGAGAGCATCGAGCCTTGGAAGCACTTTCTGCCGAGGGCATCCAGGTTCCGGGCCTCCCGGCCAGGAGGCACCAAGGAGTGCGTTTTCTGGCTCTTGAGCCGTTGCATGGCCGATTCCACAACCATGGAGTTGTGCGGCAGCTGCGCTTTCTGGAACCCAGGGCTCTTACAGACTCGATATATGGAATCAACCTGTTTGCTGAGAACCGGCATCGAGGCCGGGGACTCCCACATGCGGAGCATCAGCCGTTTCAACATCGGAGGAACCGGAACATTAAGGACTTCCCTCGGGGGAAAATCATATTGGAGGGCCTCCTCGGCTCGAGGCTCCTCCTCGGACTCAGCTGGGAATGCCAAAGCCTTGGCCATGTCCCTGACAAATTCCAGGAACCTGGTATCCTCCAGAGGGAACCTTCTCCGAGGTTCCGAGCCCGGTGAGTCCAATGGGATGCACCGGTTTCAGTGGGTGTCTGGAGACTCTTCATCCTCCGTCTCCCATGCCGAATCCTCCAAGGAGGAATCGAGTGGCTCTAGCCATGAGGGCTTCAGACTCGACCACCCTGATGCCGAGGGCACCGGCGTTGACGACGTCGGTCCTGAACGGGAGGTCGAGGGAGACCTTGGCCGAGGATTGACTCAAGATCTTATTGACTCGAGGATCGGCTCGGCCTCTGGGGTTGACTTAGACGTCAAGGTCCCGGTGATTGGGGCGGATGGACCGGTGAGACCGGCTATCAGCGCCCGCTGCTGCTCCATGAAGACAGCCATGCTGCTCTCCAGGGCCGCCAAACTGACACTGAGCTCAGAAGGCTCCGCAGCCTCCGACTCGGGTCCCGATGCCGTCAGGCCCGATGCTGGTTCTCCCGGAGGAGAGTCCACAAGGACAACAGACATTACCTTACTCAGCGTCTCCGGCTCCGTGCAAGGTGGCTTAGCTGGCCTCTCTGACTCCGAGGGCCCGGGGTGGCGGTCAGGACTCCGCGATCTGGAACCCGAGGGCCCAGGCCAATCAGAGGCCTCCAACGACACCGCCCTCACGAGCTTTTTCTTCCTCTGGTGTTCCCGGGAGGATGACCCCCGCTCAGAAGACCCACGATGCTCGGGGTCAGACTCCCGAGACGTCGAGGCTTCTGACGAGGTCCGTGCTCGGACGGATGCGAACTCCGAGAAAAGTCTTTCACGTTGGTGCTGCCGACTCCTAAGTGCCTTGGAAGATATCTTGCCACACGGCCCACAGACCACCTGGTCATGGTCGGGTCCGAGGCATCGGAGGCAGCAGTCGTGTGTGTCGGTGAGGGACATTAGCTTTTTATACCAATCACACTTCTTGAACCCGTTGACAGCCATCGGGGGAAAAAGGGCCCCTGCAAGGTCAAACGACCGGGCTGCCAGTAAAAAATAAAAAGAGCGCGAACGCTAGAGACAAAGGACAAAAACCGAAAAACTTTAACTGGGCTCGATATCGGTGTACCGGGCAGGAAGGGATACCGGTCGAACCGGACTGAAACGAAACGAAACGAAACATTCGTAGTTTTGATGCACTTTTTCCGAGGAAAGCAGGACCACGTCCGAAGGGCTCTGCGGAAAAAGGGAGACTGAGCAAGATGGCACCCTTGGGCAGGAAGGGGACTGCGCATGCGCATGGCAATCCCAAAGGCTTTCTTTGAAAGCTGGGGAATTGCTCCGCACGAGGGCTCCGTCGGCGCTGACGTCACCCATATGTGAGAACTGACTTCCTGCTTGTTCCTGGAGAACTCCTGTACTAGATAGAGGTCTCTGCTAAGATGTCCTGGGTGACCACATTTTACACCTGCTTTTAGGTAAAGGGCACCTCTTACAGTATTTTCTAGCACATAGCAGAAACCACCATGAATAGCATACCCTGTTTATCAGGGCTCCTTCTACATTGACGCTTTTGGCTTCTTTCATCTTTGCATCCTTGCACTCCATCCCTGTTCACTGGGGCTGGCGCCCCTCTCGGCCCCTCCATTCCCTCCGATCCCAACTGCCACATTAATTACTTGATTGCTGCTTGCTCTTTCCCTCATTGCCTATGCTCCTCTCACCCCCTTGTTGCTACCCTGTCCCCTGCTGTGCTGCTCTCCTGAACTGTCGGTCTCTTCAGGCTAAGACCTCTCTGATCACTGACCTCATCTTTCAACACTCTCTGGACCTCCTCTTCCTGACTGAAATGTAGCTCAGGGTTGGCGATGACCCTGTGCTTCATTGCTGCCTTCCCGATGGTTTCTCTGCCCTTTCCATTCCATGTTTGTGGGAGGACTGGAGGAGGTGTTGCCCTTCTCTATTGTTCATATCTCCCTTTCTGTGATGTGTCTGCTTCTTCTCTCGACTATCCTGAGACTCTCTTGGTCTGTCTGCTCTCCTTCCCCCCTATTCACCTCCTTCTTCTCTACTGTCCTCCTACCCCCAGTCCCCTCCACTGAGATGCTCTCCTCTTGACTCTAGCTGAAGCTACCATTCATTATCTTCAGCTCTACATTCTGGGTAATTTCAACGTACACTTTGACAACCCTTCGAAGGCTTGTGACAAATTATTCACTTCTTATCTTTCAGATCTCAACCTTGTTCCCTCCATTTATTTTCCCACCCATGCTGTTGGCCACACCCTGGATCAACTTGTCTCTTCTGCCTCCTGTCCTTTCCCCCTTCTCTCTCTCTGTTCTTCCTCTCCCCTGGATGGATCATTCTTGTGTGTTCTTCACTTTTCAGCCAGTACTCACACTGGTACGTAGTTCATCCTCTTTCTCATCTGCCCCCATGACAATTTGGACTCGTAAATTTACCATTGATGCCCCACCCACCTTTCCCTCCTCTGAGCAGTTTCTTCCCGACAACTTCTGTACCCTTCCTGTTGACGAGCAGGTTCATCACTGTCATTTTCAGCTCCAGTCTGCTCTCAACTTTGTGGCTCCCCACTGCCCCAAGCACCTCCGGAAGTGCTCTTGCCCTTGGCAGCATGCTGGCCTCTTTGTATAGCGTTCCCATCTGCATCGTGCAAAATGCTGTTTGTGCACTCTTAGTTCCTTGTCCACCTTTAAGCACCAACATCACCTTTATCGGTCCATGATCACTCAAGCCAAAAAAGATTATTACTCCATGCTCACAGATTCCTCCATTAATCAGTCCAGGACACTACTCAGTTTTTTCTCAACTGACACATCCTTTGCACTTTACATCTGCCACTTTACTTCCGTCACCTGATCAATTTGCACAATTATTCCTTGAAAAAAAAACAGTAAACTCTTTTCAGCCTTTCTTCCTGTTCCACTTCTCTCTGATCCTCCGCCTGAGATTTCTGGCCCTGTGTCTCCTATTTGCCCCCCCCCCCCAAATATCATGCCCAACATTTCAGCCCTTCTTTTGTCACATATGGAGCTCCTTTAACCCCATCTCATCTGCGGCCCTCTCCAAACAGGTCTCCTCCTCATGTAGTCTTGACCCCATCCCATCCTCCTGGCTCCCTGATCCTGCCCTTGCCCTTCTTCCTCCTGCTCTCTCTATCATCAACTCCAGTCTCTCCTCAGGCACCTTTCCCTCAGCATGGAAGCACGCCTCAGTTCGCCCTATTCTCAAGCATGCTTCATCAGACACATCTTCACCGAACAATTACAGACTAGTCTCCAATCTCCTGTTTCTATCCAAGATCTTGGAAAAACTCGTTGTCTCACAACTCATTCATCACCTGGATTCCACTAATGCCCTTCATCCTCACCAATCTGGTTTCCACCCCGGTGACAGTATGAAAGTCATCATCCTATCTCTCCTCAGAGTAGTCCGTGAATCTCTGGACAAAGGCAGCATCACTTTCATAGTTTCTCTCGATCTCTCCTCTGCTTTCGACCTTGTTGATCACTTCCTCCTTCTCTCTCGTCTTCACCACTTCGGTCTCCGAGGTACAGTTCTTCGCTGCTTCACCTCTTTCCTTTCTAAATGATCTTTCTCAGTTTACTTTGACTCTTCTTCTTCTGCCTCTTTCCCCCTGGATTGTGGAGTTCCACAGGGCTCCGTTCTTGCACACCTCTTCTTTAATGTTTTCTTTGCTTCTCTCGCTCTCCTTATTTAACAACAAGGCATTTCTGCATATTACTACGCTGATAACATCCTGTTTCTTCTGCACACTGAACCCTCCTCACCTGATCTTTCCCTTCTCAACACCTGTCAGTCTCACATCACTGACTGACTTCACAATATCCATCTCACTCTTAATCCCAGTAAGACCCCAGCAACCTAGCTAACTGGTACCACTTCCTCACCTGCTGTCGCTCCTCTACTCCTCGGGTCCTCTAACTCCCTGGTCTCTTCCATCTGCTACATAGGTGTAATTCTGGATTCAGCTCTAACTTTCCATGATCAGGTATCTTCTGTTGTTCATAAGGCCTTCTTTCTCTGTCAAAACTGTGCTCTTCACCCCTTTCTATCCTCTTCTGCTCTGACCACCCTGCTCCTCTCCCTCATGATTTCCTGCTTGGACTACTGCAGCATAGTTTATGCAGGTCTTCCACAATATCATCTCTGTCGCCTCCAGCTCATCCAAAGCACCTCTGTTCACCTTCTCGCCCATGCCATGTGCTATGACCACATTACTCCTCTCCTGGCATGCTTTCATTGACTCCGTTTCATTTCATATCCGCTTTAAGATTCTTGTTCTGGTCCACAAAATTCTCCATATGGATATTCCCTCTTATCTTTCCTCTAGCATCATCCTTCATGCTCCCCACCACTGCACTCCATTAAAATTGTCTCCATCTTCCCTCTACTTCTCACACCAGTTATGAATTGACATGGCACTCTGCTTTCTATTTTCTTGGCCACTATCTATGGCCCTTCAACTTGAGCCTTCCCTTTGCTCTTTTAAGACACAGCTCAAAACCCTTTTATTTTAGGAGGTCTTCGACATCCTTGTCACCTGAGCCCCGGACCCATGAATTGATGGTTGATAGTTGTTTTTCCCTCCCTCCTCCATCTCTGGTTCCTCTTTACCCCTCCGCCTGTCTCGCCTTCCCCTAGTATGATTGTAATCCTTTCCTATCTTAGCCTTTGGAGTTCCTTTCATGCTCTTTTATTTTGTTTTTTTATTGTAAACTGCTCTGCCAACCTGTTTAAAGGGCGGTATATCAAATTTTAATAAACATAATACACTCTGGATTCCTGACCTAATCTATTTGAATGGACACAACATAACACATCACATTATCTCTTGATACAGCTGCGTATTGATACAATTTTATGGCTGGATTTGGTTGCAACATGCTCTAAAGGTGCCAATAAATAAGGTAATAATAATTTAACTATGAGTGCATTACATGTTAATTGCTTGTTAACAAGTGACATGTAACAGTGTTAATTCAATCAGCAGTTATAATATATCTGATTCTATACCTTAAAAATAATGGGTCTGATATTCAGAGGCGGTGGCTAGTCATTCTAAAACGGCAAGCCATTGCTGCTGGGGAAACTGCTAGGTACTTTTGACCTAAATTGGCCACTGTTGGAAACAGGATACTTGGCTTGATGGACGTTGATCTGACCCAGTATGGCATATCTTATGTTCTTAATCTTAGACCCGGATATTCAATGCCAGGGGCCATATAGTTTATAGTGGGCCCGATTCTGCAAGGCAACTAGTGGGATGTCCAGTCCCGCTAGCCGCCTGAACCGTATGTCACCTCTGGGCTCCCCTGCATGCACAGAGCCACTGTGCGTGCTGCAGGGGATGGGAGCAGCATGGGGTGGAGAGTGGATGGAGCCTGGGCGGGACCAACCCCCGGACATACAGGGCCGATTCCGGTCATGACCCTTACATATAGGAATTGCTGGGGGTTCAGCCAGCTTATGTCACCTCTCCGGATCGGCCAGCCGCCAACCCCCCAGCAGCGACGGCGGCGAGCAGGGTGAGTCCCCGCAGCCCCATCCAGGCCCCAGCTGCCCCATCAGGGTCGGGCGGTGGGGAAACGGGGACTTCAAGGCAGCAGGCAGGCTGTGCCACAGGGAGGATGTCCCTGTGGCGATGCAGGGGCACACTGAGCCGTATCCTAGGTCCCAATCCTGCACCCACGGGAATATCTGGCTCCCGCAGTGCAGAATATGTTCAGGGCCATCCAGACGGCCTGGACATGCTCCTACTGGAATCAGGCTCAGTGTATTTCATTTGATATACCACCCTTTGCTATTGGACATACAGAGCAGCTACCAGCATTGAATATCTGGGTCAGCCGGATAGCACAGAAGCTAACAGGACAGCAGAGATATTCAGCCACTGCCCATTTAGCTTTGGCAGAAAAAGTTGGGCCAGCCTTTAATGTACCTAACTCTCAACGCTTGGGGATAACTGGGCAGTGGTTGAATATCATCGCTGCCCAGTTATCCTCGGGTGCTGCCCTCAGAATGCCCCAATGCTAGCTGGTTAGCATCGGAGCATGCAGCAGTGACATCCATGGATATTCAGCGTCACTAACTATGTTAGTGCCACTGAATATCCCAGTCACTTTAAATATTGTGCCCAATCATTTTTTTCTGCATCTGAAATATTATATTACAAGCAGGGGCGGCCCAAGGGGGGTGCGGGGCCATGTGTGAAGACTCGGTGCGGGGCCTCATTTGCATAAGGGACCTCATTTGCATAAATATTTGCATAATGTCACCATACACTAACTTTTAGTAAGCATGCCTCTTAATGAGTGTATGGATAAAGAGAGACTAAAAGATTTCTACATTACTATAATCCAGTGCCAACCGCCAGGCACATTAGGAACTACTACAAACACTGCCCATTTAGAACCCATAGCAAACCCGCCATATCCTAACAGCACTACCAGGACTCACAAAGCACCATACCCTACCTATCAAAAGGCAACACTGCAAATATTAAAACCAATACATTTCAGAGAATAACAATACATGACCTACTGGGGAAAGGGAACAAGTGGCAATGTCAAATAGGATTTACATAAACAGAATACCTCAGCTCAGTTACACATGCAGAACACAGACCATCACCAAACAAGGAATCACAATTTAGAAACAAGAAGACAATTAAACTGGGAACCCCAAAAGCCAAACTTGGAATGTACAACAACACTGTAGAAATAAAACTATAAATTAATTTCCTCTTGTACTAAACAAAGCGCAGACGTTAATGATGCACATTTCCCAGAGCTGACATATTCCAGTTAATAAATTCAAAATAAAGAGATATCTTTCTACCTTTTGTGCATTTTTTTTCAGTTGCAATTGCTCCAGCCACTTTCTTCTGGTTTCTTTGTGTCTTCTGCTAACTCTCCATCGTCTGCTGTCCATTTGTCCTTTCTTCTCTCTTCTAATTTTTTTCCATTCTCTCTCTACATCTGCTTTAACATACTAATCTTTCTCCTTTTGCTCTTTCCTCATTCCTATTTCATCCACTCAAATTTTACCCCTCCATCCTCAATCCCCACTTACTCTCCCAATACCCAGCCAATTGTAGATTTTTCTTCCGTCCCACACAAAATATTTTTTCCCCTCTCCATTTCACTCTCCCAGCTCCATCCCATTCTAATCTCCCCCAACATCAGCTCCCTTCTAGTTCCAGCCCCACCCAGTATCCACTCCCTTCTAGTCCCCGCATCAGCCCATTTCCAGTCCTAGCTTCCCCATCCATTTCCAGTCCTATCCAAGTCCCTCCATCAGCTCATTTCCAATATCAGCCTCCCATCAGCCCATTTCTAGTCCTTTACTAGCCCCACCATCAGCCCATGTCAAATCCTAGCTCCCCTCCACTCAGCCCATTTCCAATCCAAGCCCCCCATGAGCCTACTTCCAGTTCTAGCCCCTCCATGAGTCTATTTCAATCCAAGCCCCCACCACAGCCCATTTCCAATCATAGCTCCCCCAACACCCAATTCCCAGTCCTATCCTAGCCCCTCCATCAGCCCATTTCCTGTCCTAGCTCCTTCCCCTAACAGCCCATTTCCATTCCAAGCCCCCCTCCCCTTCAGCTATTTGCAGTTCAAGCCCCCTCTTCCCCTCAGTCCATTTCCAGTCCTAGCCCCCCCCATAGCCTATTACCAGTCCTAAGTCCCCATCAGCCCACTCTCAGTCCTAATCCCATCAGCCCATTTCCAGTCCTAACCCCCATCACCCAATTTTCAGTTTAAGCCCCCCCCCCCATAGCCCATTACTAGTCCTAAACCCCCATCAGCTCACTTCCAGTCCTAACCCCCATCACCCCATTTCCAGACTTAGCTCCCCATAGCCCCAGTCCCAACCCCCTATCAGCCCTTTTCCAGTCCTAACCCCATTAGCCCATTTCCAGTCCTAACTCCCACCCCAACAGCCCAGGGAAAATTAAAAAAAAAAAAAAAAAAAAAGCTGTCTGCTGCCGCCGCAGTAGTTTTAGTGGTGAATTTTGCACCTGTACTCTAGAGGGAAAGTATGGGCAGACTTTGGAAAGGAACTTTACAGTGTGCATAGGCTTTTCCTTTGGTTACTTTTCCTGGCCAAAAAATAATGCATGTAGTTTTGAAAATGCAAATACTGTATGAAATGTCTCCCGGGCAGGGTTACCAGATTTCTTTTACAGCAAATCTGGGATAACCCAGGCGGGGATCCTTCTTCCTTGGACCCTTTTCCCCCCATGTATTTCAAAATGAGTGGTTTAAATAGCATTTAGTAATTTCCAAAGTTTAAATAAAACAGTAGCAGCCCTTCACGTTATAAGCGTGCATACAAACAGACATGCTCAAACTCTAGTTTATACATATAGATAAATATTCTTTACATTTCTAAAATTCCTCTTCTATTTTAAAAACATAATTTAATTTTATATCCTCTCGTACCAGGATCAAGAAAACTGCATCAGAGGGGAATGCAGGAGACACAATGTCCTTTGTCTCCACTGAAATCGGAGACAGGAGGTGGCTATGGTCCATGAAATCAGGGACACTACCTCAAAACTGGGGACAATCACTGATAAATCGGGGACATTTTGTAACCCTATCCCTGGCCCTATTTCTGCACAGGACAGCCTTTCCTAAAATGCAGGTAAAAGTACGCATATTGTAGAACAGTAAACATATCGTTGCTCACATACAGAGTGGGTGATTTTCCAAAGCCTTCAAGCATCGGTAATTGGCTTTTGAAAATTTTTCCTCCCCATGTCTGTACACTCTGATTTTTACGAGAGAAGCAATGACCGTGGCCAATCCAAGTCACACGTACCCGGCAGTGTCCCAAAGGGATTCCAGGGATAAACGGTGACTTTCCCCAAGCCGACCTGGTTTATGAACTTTCATTCCTGGGTTTATGGACGTTTCCAGCTTGTCCAAACCTTAAACTCGACCAAACCATTTTTAAACCCAGTTACACTAACTGCTTTTATCACACCCTCCGGCAATAAATCCTTGAGATTAATTAAGCATCGAGTGAAAAAAGTAGGGTGGCAATTTTATGGCGCTTATCCCACACAAGGCTTGCTCACCAATGCAGAATTCAAGTTAGCACCGGAAACGGCATAATCGCATTTCCCGGGGGCCCCCCCCCCCCCCCCCGACAGAGCCTGCCCTCCCTGCATCAACTCCATCGGCTTTCAGAGCGCGAAAGGAGAGTTTCTCCCTCGCGGCTCTGTTAAGCCCTCGGGGGCTGATGGGAAAGGTCCCATCAGCCCCCGCGGGCTTAACAGAGCCACGGAAGGGAAACTAGTCTCCCTTCAAGCTCTGAAAGCCGACGGAGCTGATGCAGGGAGGGCAGGCTCTGTCGGGGGGCCCCGCGGGATATGCGATTCTGCTGTTGCCGCCGCGGCAGCGGCAGCAGACAGCTTTTTTTTTTAATTTTAAAATTTACTTTGCAAGCAGAATGTTCTTTGCGCGGGGCCTCCTGAAACGCGGGGCCCTGTGCAAAAAACATTCTTGCTCAATGGACGGGTCGGCCCTGATTACAAGCCAATACGTTGTTCTGCATTGTGCAGCATTTCTCTCTAAGTTAGAAAAGTTCAACCAAGATGCATTTCTTTCTGCCAGATTCCCGGAGCAGCAAAACTGGGTTCTGCTGCCATTCCCAGCAGTTGTTTATGCTGCTGATATTCCCTTGCCCATAAATTTGATTTCCATGACAGCATTACATATTGCAGCTGGGTACTCCCTTAGCTGCAAATAATGATCTGAATTCAGCCTTTCCAAAAGGAATACACATAGTCAATGCTGGTATGGTGCACAATAGAGCTGCAAGATAAGATATTACATGGTATGGGATATAGTGGATGGGGTAGGGGCATGTAAGATGGTGCATGGGATGTTTGGGTTCATATTGTATGGGATAATATTTCTTTCACTGTTTCAAACAAATCATTCTTTATCTAGTGATATTTTCCCCACTTTACATGAAAATAGACAAGCCCATTATAGGTGTGGGTTACCCTTTACTTTATGCTCACAGGCTACTGTGGCTACCGCTCTTTCTTTCTCATTCAGCACTATCCTGGTAGAAATGGCTATTTCTAGTGCTTACAACCATGTGCTTATTTTACTTGGCTGTGTCTGGCAGTTGGGCTATATTTAGTTTGTTCTATTTTGACACCCCACATACACAAATCCCTCCATTGCTCTGAGTATCGTTACAATTTTACAAAGAGATGGGAAGGTCAGCAACTGAAGGAAGCCCAACAGAGGCTTGTACAGTGGCACAACATTCTAATTTTTCAATCGGCCTTAGACTGAAGATGTAGAGCATCTGCAGGATTCATCTCTTCAACCCCTGCCCTTATGTTGTACTCCTGATTTTGACTTGCTGGGCCTTTAGGGCAATTTCATCCAGCCCTAGAACCTGCAATATCACCATGCAGTGCCACTTTAATGGATCTTTTGTGTTGGATTACAACTTTCTGGGTGAGTCAGCTTGGCATTTCTGTGCTGGTCTTAGAAAGGTCAGAAGGAGGGTAATCAACATTTGAAATGTTCAATGGGAATAAGGAATGTGCCATAATGGTTCTTTAAAATGCATTGAACTGTGGGATTTCTTTTCAAAAGAGAAGATCTATTTGGTAATTTTCAATAAAAATTGATGGACTGCCCTGCCAGATGCAGGATATTTGACCATCCTTCTTAGAACAGACCTAGAACACCAGTCTAGAACTAGAATATGACAGGGTTCCAATGAAGGTTGTCTCTACAAATACAAGAAATAACTATGACAATGCTTTCAAATACTTTAAGGCATTTAATTTATGCCTGACTACTTCCTCTTCCTCGTAAGATTGTGAAATTATATTTCAATTCTAAAAATAATTTTAAAAAATCAACATCAAAGCCCAGGTCTTCCAAGAGCATACAACTACGTTCCAACCAAGGTAATTTCTTGGAAATCCCTGGTATGATGTTTATGTTTATGTTTAACCTTATTTGATATACCACATTTATGATGTTGATTTGTAAGGCAATATTGATATCTAAGGCTTTTAGCATGATTGGTCCTGAGTGATGGAATGGCTTACCAGTTTATTTAAGGAAGGAAACCAATTTATTACATTTTAGAAAGGAAGTAAAAACCCATGGAAGAGTAAATTATTGATTGATTATATGGGTGGATTCACTTTGTGTAATGGACCTGCCTTTTTGATATTTTCGTTTTCTTGATCTGTCTCTTAATTGTCCACATTTCAAACTTTGAGTGTTCTGTTCTGACATGTAAACCATTTTGAATGAATGTCACAAAGATGGTATATAACAACTTTTTACATAAATAAATACATAAAAATAAATAAATAAATGAACACAATAGTCATGAAGTGGCAATTATTTGCCTGAATTTATGCAAATCAGTATAAAGCAATAAATTATGATGTCATCAGTTATGCAAGTTTATACTATTAATATCGTGCAACAGTTCAAATATTAAAATAGAAATAACTTTCAACTCACAGTGGAATGTCATCTTCATAAATCCATCTGAAATCAAACACCACAAATAAAATCAGTACAAATTATTTTGGTGGGAAGACTGCATGTGGATACTGTGGTGTTTCTATGAAGATTCTACAAAAAGCAGGGTGCACACATTGCCTTAGATCTCTAGTTTTCGTGGCTGTACTAAGCTATTCTATCTATTAAACTCATAGTGTGGAAGTTGTGAACAATGGCAGACGATTTAGAGCCTTCAACAAAGAATCTTTTATAAACCAGGTCATATCACACCTCCAACAGCAAAACGACACTCTTGACCATAGTATAGAGACCTGGAATCACATAATATCTGAGGCAGCGACAGCTCCCATTAGAGAAGAACCACAAGAACACAAGAGACCCAATGTCCCTTGGTACTCAAATGATATCAGGGAAGCAAAGCGCGCTTTCAGAAGACTTGAGAGAAAATGGCGGCGGGACAAGTTGCATGATTCTCAGGCTCAATACAGATCCAAGCAGCTGGAATATAACAACTTGATAAATGAGCGTAAACAGCAGCATCATATCAATTTAATCATGAAATCTCTCAACAAACCGAGGGAACTCTTCAACATCATCCAGAAACTAACTAAAGACACCACACAGCAATGTACCCACCATATGGACCCACAGGAATTTGCTGACTATATAAGAGCAAAAGGTAACATCCATACATGTTCTCCCCTACCACTGTCGGATAACCATCAAGCAGAGGAGCCACACCAAGCCTGGGAGGACTTTAGCATACCTATAACACAGCAAACAGAAGAAATAGTGAATGGACTCAATACAACCACCTCACCAGCAGACCCATGCCCAGTGGCATGGATTAAAGCAACCAGAAGCCAGCTCACCCACCATATTCACAAAATCATTAGGCAATCCCTCCAACAAGGATATATGCCACAATCACTGAAGCAAGCCATGATACGACCGATACTCAAAAGCAGTGCACTAAGCCCTTCTGAACCCAAATCATACCATCCAATCTCCAGCCTACCATTCCTTACAAAAGTTATCGAAAAGACAGTGCAGAGACAACTTCAGGACCTTATTGACATGAATGCCCCACTGGACATCCACCAACATGGCTTCAAACCACAGCACAATGTGGAAACCCTACTCATCTCACTCTTTGACAATCTCCTAAAAGGCAGAGACAGCATAAAGAACGGATTCCTGCTGGTGTTCATGGACATCTCGGCAGCCTTTGACACCATGTCCCACACCAAATTACTACAACGCCTGCAGCAGATAGGAGTATGCAAGAATACCCTGAAATGGTTTACCTCCTACTTAACAGAGCGAACACAACAAGTCAAATGTAGCTAGAAGAAATCTCTGCACTTCCCCGTCAAGCAAGGAATACCGCAAGTTTCAGCTCTGTCATCTATACTCTTTAATATATACATCCAACCCATATGCAACATCATCAAACGCCGCAAAATTCAAAAGCTTGCAAACAGAAGAACACAGAAATGAATACAGGATCAAACTCAAAGAGTCAAAAAGAGAAATAAGGATAGCAAAATCAAAGGCAGAGGAAAAGATGGCTAAAGATGTTAAGGGTGGCGACAAAACTTTCTTCAGGTATATTCGGGAAAGGAAGAAGATCAGAGTTGGAATTGCAGGAATCAGAAGTGCTGGGAAAGGACTCATGGAAAGTGACATAGAAAAAGCGAAATTGCTAAACAAATACTTCTGCTCTGTTTTTACTAAAGAAAACCCTGGAGATGGACCAGCTGTGATTCCCAAATATAAAATTGGGAATGTAGTAGATACCACACCATTCACAGAAGATGAGGTGCTGGAACAACTTGCTAAACTGAAAGTGGACAAAGCCATGGGATCGGATGGGATATATCCCAGGATACTGAAAGAGCTCAGAGAGGTTCCTGCAGGGCCGTTAAAGGATGTATTCAACAGATCCTTGGAAACAGGAGAGGTTCCTCAGGACTGGAGAATGGCTGATGTCGTACCTCTACACAAAAGCGGCGACAGGGAAGAAGTGTCAAACTACAGACCTGTGAGCCTTACCTTGGTGGCGGGAAAAGTAATGGAGGCGCTCCTGAAAGAGCGAATAGTGAACTTTCTCAAAACCAACAGGATGCAAGATCCGAGGCAACATGGTTTTACTGAAGGACAGTCTTGCCAAACAAATCTGATTGAGTTCTTTGACTGGGTGACCAAGGAACTAGATCAGGGGCATGCGATGGATGTCATCTACCTGGATTTCAGCAAAGCCTTTGATACTGTTCCTCATAGGAGGCTTGTCAATAAACTCAGTAGCTTGGGGATGGGTACCAAGATGGTAAACTGGATTAGAAATTGGTTGACTGACAGACGACAGAAGGTTATGGTACATGGAGCTCACTCGGATGAAAGGAAGGTGATTAGCGGGATGCCCCAGGGTTCGGTCCTGGGCCCGGCACTGTTCAATGTATTTGTGAGTGATATTGCTGAAGGACTGAATGGAAAAGTCTGTCTTTTTGCAGATGACACAAAAATTTGCAACAGAGTGGACTCCCCCAAGGGAGTGGATAAGATGAGGAAAGATTTACAAAAGCTGGAAGAATGGTCTAATGCTTGGCAATTACGATTTAATGTGAAAAAGTGCAGTGTCATGCACTTAGGTAGCAGAAATCCAAGGGAAATGTACGCGATAGGGGGCGAGAGGTTGGTGTGCATGGTTCAGGAGAAAGACCTTGGTGTGATTATCTCTGATGATCTCAAGGTGGCAAAACAGTGCGACAAGGCGGTGGCAAAAGCCAGGAGGATGTTGGGCTGCATACAGAGAGGGATTACCAGCAGAAAGGAAGAGGTACTTATGCCACTGTACAGGTCGCAGGTGAGGCCTCACCTGGGATACTGTGTTCAGTTTTGGAGACCATATCTTGCAAAAGATGTAAAAAGACTGGAAACTGTTCAGAGGAAGGCAACCAAAATGATTTGGGGCCTGCGTAAGAAACCTTATGAGAAGAGACTTGAAGACCTAAATATGTGCACTTTGGAGGAGAGAAGGGATAGGGGAGATATGATTCAGACTTTTAAATACTTAAAGAGGAACGATGAACAAACAAACCTCTTCCAAAGATGGGGAAGCTGCAAAACTAGAGGGCATAACATGAAGCTGCAAGGTGGAAAATTGAAAGGCAATGTCAGGAAATATTTTTTCACTGAAAGGGCGGTGGATGCTTGGAATGCTCTTCCGATGGAAGTGGTGGGGGCAAACAGGGTGACGGAATTCAAAACAGCATGGGACAAGCACAGCAGATCCCTTTACAACAACAGGATAAAAACAAAATAAACTGAACCAACTAACTTCTCAACAAATTGCTGGGCAGACTGGATGGACCATGCTGGTCTTCATCTGCCGTCATTTACTACGTTACTATATTACAAACTTCACTATCACCTCTATGCTGATGACATCATGGTATATGCTCCAATCAACCTACATGTGCCCGACACCACAACAATAACCAGATGTCTTGAAGACATGGGTGCCTGGCTCACAGCTAATAACCTAATGGTCAACTGACAAAACGGAGGCCGCCCAGACAACGTGCTCTGCCCAATCGGGGCAGAGCAAGGACTTTAAATTAAAGGCGCCATCGGGCGCAAGCCTCTCTGCCTCAGCTCCTCCAGCGCTCCGGCTCTGCTCTCCCAAGGAGGGATCGAGCCCGCCAGAGCCGGAGGCCGCCCAGACAACGTGCTCTGTCCAATTGGGGCAGAGCAAGGACTTTGGCGTGGCCCTTAGGCTGGGTCCTATAAAGAAAAAAAGGAAGACCACTACCTACCAGGAAACGCGAACAACCTAAACCTAAGCTAGATCTAATCCACATTTGAGCTCAAAGAGATTCTCAAAGACAGAACATAACCATATCCAACTCTATCCTATCAGGTACTTGCTGCTGTCCTTTTGAAGTATAAGCTAATATTAGTAATTCCAATTTGATATTTGCTTGAGAGCTCGCAATAGGGCTACAACCCATGCATAACAGAATAATTGTGATTGAAATACTGCTTTGCTTTTCTAATGAGCTATGGTTTACTGAAAAGGGGATACTATATTTAATTTTGCAAAAAGTAGAAACAATATTGAATCTATAATAGATACATTTTGCCTACACAGTAACACACAAAATATCAAAGACCAAATACTGCTACAACACAGTTCATACAAAGTATCAATCTCAATCCCTTAGCCTCACAACACTCAGGTGCTGCACAACACACCAAAATCAAACAATGGAATTCTTTAATATACTATTAATCACTTTGCTATGTATCTTCCTGTATGCAAAAACATCTTCATCTTACCCCTATGCATATCCCGTATATTCACCCCCAGGCCACACTCACATATATCAACTAGTACAATGCACTCACTTGACACCAAACAAAATCAAATCGAATATACTCCAACATAACCCAAAAACAATGAAACCACGCTCAAGACTAATTACAATTAAAACTACCCCCATGGCTCCACCCTATAAACCTAACACACTAACCCCCCAAACATGCCTACTAATAAATACAAGGTCCATCAAAAACAAAACACATATTATACAAGACCTAATTACTGATGAAAAGCCAGATATATTATGTATCACAGAAACTTGGCTATCCGAAACATATACGGCCCTCCTCAACTTATTAAGTGCACCAGGATACAATCTATTTACCTGCCCCCGTACTAACAGAAGAGGAGGGGGAGTGTTAATAATAGCAAGAGACAACCTAACACTATCTTACAACACTCAGAAATCATTTGAAGGAATAGACATACTCAAGGTGGAGAATAAAATCTTTGCTATTTCCCTCATTTACAGACCGCCTTCTGCAAAACATGAAACCCTAGTAACAGCTCTTGAAACAATATGTGAAACATCAATAAAGAAATACCAGATGATATTAGGGGACTTAAACCTCGCATCACTTAACAATACACACACTACCACTTTCATCGAAGCCATGGATCAAATGGGATACCAACAAATAATCAAAACACCCACGCATAACAAAGGAAATGTCCTAGACATGGTATTCCTTCCCAAAAAACATTCAAACAACATAGTAACAAGTTAAACACCAAAAATAACGCAGGTGCCTTGGTCAGACCACCACTTGATACAATTCACATTTGATATGCCAAAACAACCACCCAATATAGAAGCTAATACCAACGCACAAAAAAGCATGTTTAAAACCCTAGACAAAGAAATACTAATAAAATTGATTTTTTTTCCCATGTAAATACAGAAACTTCAAATCTGGATGACTTAATAAAACAATGGAACAATGGAATAGAAACTGTTTCTAAACAATCACCCAAAACCGCCCCCAAAGAAAGCAACAAACTAAGAATAAAAACTGAACCATGGTACACAGCAGACATAGCCAAAGCAAAGAAAGATCTCAGAAGAATAGAAAAAAAATGGAGAAATAGAAAATCAATAGAGATCAAAGAACAATACTTGATATTACTCAAATCCTACAAAGAAATAATAAACACAGCAAAAAAGAATTACCACACAAAAAAACTAAACAATGCTTTAAATAGGCCAAGAGAATTATTTGAGCTTGTAAAATCCCTTACCAAACCCCCAAAAGACGCCAATACAAAATATCCAATAAATGCACAAACACTTGCGGATCACTACTCAAAAAAATTAAACTCTAATGAAGAAATAATCTCCCTTAAAATTGAAAACAACACATCTCAAAAGGTAACACAAAATATTAATACCACAATATTATGGGAAGACTTTCACATAATAGATAGTAGACAATTACTAAACACAATTACAAACATAAACACCACCACTTCCCCTCTAGATCCTTGTCCGGTTGCATGGATTAAGACTACAAAAACAGAAATTGCACCCATAATACTAAACATAGTAAACCAATCTCTACTACAAGGAACCATGCCAGCTGAACTAAAACGATCCCTTATATGCCCTATACTAAAAAACAAATCTCTAAACAAAGCAGACCCATCTGCTTACAGACCAATATCAAGTATACCATTCATAGCCAAAATCATCGAAAAAACCGTACAATACCAATTACAAGATCATATAGATAGCACAAATGCACTTGATGCTCATCAATATGGTTTTCGCCAATCACACGGAGTAGAAACACTTCTACTCGTACTATTTGATAAACTGTACAGAGGCATTGAAAACTGCAAGAAAATGTTCGTCCTAATATTCATTGACATAACAGCAGCCTTTGATTCAGTGAATCATAGGACCCTCTTAAAGAGATTGGAATCAATAGGAATAATAGGAACTCCCTTAAAATGGTTCACTTCCTATATATCTAATAGGTTACAACAAGTATACTTTGAACAAAACACATCCAATGCCTTCCCACAGACACAAGGTATTCCACAGGGCTCGGCATTATCTGCCATGCTATTTAACCTATATCTAAGGCCCATCTGCACAATATTCCAAAAATACAAAATCGACTATCATCTGTATGCAGATGACATTATGCTCTATACTCAATTGGATATATGTAAGCCAGATTACAGCAACATAGAAGCTTGTCTTAAAGAAGCACAGCTATGGCTCCAAAATAACATGAATATTAATCATAAAAAAACAGAAGTAATGTTTATCTCTAAAAACCCAGAATTTAAACACCCCTCAACAATCACACTAAATAACACAGCTTACAATATTAAACACAAACTAAAATACCTAGGTGTCACCCTTGATATGACACTTAACATGGAAACCCACCTAAGACTTTTTACGTTACACCATTTTGACCCGGTGAAAAGCGGGATATAAATACAGTTAAATAAATAAAATAAACAATATTCTACAAAATAAGAACCTTACAGCCCTTACGCAACATTATTGATCTACCAGACTTTAGATCAGTAATACAAACACTCATCACCCCACATCTGGATTATTGTAATGGCATCTTACAAGGACTTCCTAAAAAAACAACAAACATACTCCAGATGGCCCAAAATGTCACGGCTCGAATCTTGATGAGTGTACCATTCTCTGATCACATCACACCCATACTAAGAGAACTTCACTGGCTACCCATACAAGCACGAATAAGATACAAAATAATAATTACAACATTCAAGTTAATACACAATATCGCCCCATCTTACCTTGCCACACTCATTAAAACTCAACCTCCAGACCGAAAAAGGCGTACACACAATCTAAATACACTACAAATTCCACTTTCTTTCTGCAAAGTAAAAATAAATACTAGCAATAGAGCATTCACATACTTAGCGCCCACACAATGGAACAAACTCCCTGACACTTTAAGAGCTAACAAAGACCTCAAATCATTCAGAAAAAACCTTAAAACACACCTATTTCAAGAATACTACAATCAAGCAGAAATAACATAAAGCAAACTTATACACAAAACAAATATGATGGAGCTTAACTCCTCAGTTATCATATGAAAATTCATATCCTCAATGAATTAAACTGTAAATCCCACATGCATGTAATATCTCTTACTGTATCACATCATAAACCTTTGTATATAGTTAATAATAACCATATATGCCTTAACATATGTATTCTACTATTATGTAAATAGTTTGTTATTGAACTTAATGTTACCCTTTCCATGTTCAAAGTTCCCTATTACTGTTGTATGTAACTGCTAACTTTGCAGAGTTAAATGTTAAATGTAAATCGCTGCTGATCACTGGAAGGAGCGGTATAAAAATGAGTTCAAATAAATAAATAAATGTTCGTCACAAGGAACCCCACTTTCACTCCACTGCAAACTATTACAATTCTAGACAAAGCAATAGCAATCAAAGATGAAGTTAAGTACCTGGGCATCACCATGGACAGAGCTCTGAACCTGAAAGCTCACATCGCTAAAACCACAAACAAGGCCTATCTACGTTTGAGGACCATCAGGAAACTCAAGCCGATACTCCACCAAGACCACTTCCGCACAGTGTGCCAAGCAGTCATCACACCACTGCTTGATTATGGAAACTCACTGTTTCAGGGCCTCCCCCAGCAGACCCTGCACCCACTCCAAATGGTGCAAAACACTATAGCACGCATAATTACGGACACTGCAAGATCTGAGCACATCACCCCTGTCTTGCAGCAGCTACACTGGCTTCCAGTGATTGCCAGGGCAAAATATAAAACAATTTTGATTATCTTTAAAATATTACACCACAGCTCGGCAGATGTGCTCCAAAATATCATAACAAAGGACCTCAGCAATAGACCAAGAAGGACCAACAATGACAACAAGATCGCACACCCGCAGGATACCACAAGACTAAACAAGCAACCTCCAGAAGAGCTCCCTCGTTACTGGCGCCCACACTTTGGAACTCCCTCCCTATGGGCCTGAGGGCCTTGAATGATGCCAAAGACTTCCACAAGGCCCTCAAAACCTGGATCATCACAGAAACCTATGAGCAAACAGACAAATAATAGTCTCCACTCGGATGGTAGCCCATCTACCTCCACCAACTTGATACGATACACCCATCCCAACCAGAAGTATGTGTTTAACGTTCCATGTTGTTAAGTTCCCTCTTATTAAATGTAACCCTCCAATATATTGTGACCACTTTGATTGTATGATAAGGTGGTATACAAATATGTCTAAATAAATAAAATAAATAAATAAAATCCTATGCTCTCACCCATATGTTTTTAGGACACCGTCACCTCATTATTCAATGTTCTGGGTTCTACCTTTTATGCTTGTCTGTTTTTTATACTTTGTCTTAATTCTGCATTATTCTCTGCCACTGCCAACTCCAGATTGTATCTGAAGAGCGGTATATCAAGTCTGAATAAACCATAAACCATTCCATCTTGCTGCTCCATATAATTGGAACAAACTGTCTGAGTCAGTATTTCGGGCTCCTTCTCTAGCCCTATTCAAACTCATCTCTTCGAGGCTGCTTTTGGATCCCGATGCCTCTCACTCTCTTGTTCACCACTTATGTGTATCTTGCCATACTTTAGTTCCCAGTTTTCTGATGCTGTTCGTCTTGATTAGATTGTAAGTGCTGATGAGCAGAGGCATTTATGTACAATGCTGCATACGCCTTGTAGCGCTATACAAATGATAAGTAGTAAGTACAGTAGTAGCAGTATCAGTTATACATGGGTTTGGTGTGTGTCAATTTCTCCCTACCTTTGATTTAATTTTACTCCTACTGATGTATAATGTCATGAGGCTGGTGCCAATAAAGTTGCAGAGTTGAAAAGAAACTCTGTTTTTCACAGAGCTCTAGGTGTGCAATTACCTAAAAGCACAGCTAGAGGTGGCAGGATTGACTCTTCAGAAGCTAATGAGGCTAGGAGAACTAACCAGTTGCACCTGGAAATGAGCCCGGGAGATTCAAAGGGAAGATCCCTTTATAAACGGAAGCTTAATGCTAGCAAAGCAGAAGGAGACACAGACACAGACGCAGACACAGAAGGAGCTGGAGCAGCAGGAAGAGAAGGAACAAGGATTACGGCTGAAGAAGGAAGGAGAGACCTGAAGGAAGGAATCCTCCTTGAGCAAGCCCAAAAGGACAGAATTCACAGAGGTAGAGTTCAGAGGGGCCAAGCTACGAGAGCAGCTGTTCAGAGGGAGCCTGCTAAGGAAAGCAGTCAGGCTGGAGGGTATGCCACTCCCTGCTTAAGCAACGTTCCTGAGTCCAAAGCTGAAAGACATATACAGAGAGCCAGAGAGCCAGGCTTGGAGGAAAGCCTGCAGGCATTGGAGTATGCTGAACAAGTTTTACCAGGTACCCAAAGGGAAGGAGTTTTTAACAAAGCTACTTTGTCACTGAAGCATAGAGCTGGAGAATCCGCACCAGGTTTTACTAAGCTTTCAGGAAGTCCAGCACTGCCCAGAAGCTACCGACAGAAAACCTGTTGTCACAGAGACGTGCATGAGAGAGAAGGCTACAGAAACTCAAGGTATGAAAGTTTTATTCCTGCTAAAGAAAGCTTAACTCCTAAAAGCACTGCTAAAGCTAAAACTCACTGTATAAGAAGAGGAAAGAAACCAGAGTGGTTTGAAGAACTACCAAAAGACTTTAAAACACAGTCTTATTGGAGGCAAGATACCAGAGACAGTCCATATAAAGCTGTAACTGCCAGGGACAGCGTGTGCTCTGAAGGGGAAAGTAGTGAAGCAGAATTTATGGAAATAGAAGAGGCAAACACTATCCCATTCCTCAGGAAGAAGCTATGGATTGTAGTTTGTGTATGGCTTCTAGCCTAGAATCCATAGCGTCCTTGTAAATAAGAAGAAGTCTTGTTTAAATTGCTTTGCCCTGGAATGAATTTAATTCCTCCCTTTAACCCTTTCAACTAATTGTGAAGATATTAACAATTGGTTTTATCTGTTTATTACTGGAGCCTTTATGAACAAAGGACATTTTTTAATTTCCATGGTCTTAATGAACCCTTGCACAGAGAGGAAATAAAAGCCTTGTTTCCCTACACTTGTGGCTTAATTATTGAGTTCTCACAAGGAGCTGAAATACCTAAGACCAATCTCCATTTTGGCCTTAAAATACCCCACGCTCCTTGAAAATAAATATGTTGTACAGCATGCCCTTACTGCCATTGGCCACTAGGGGTTGCTGGCACGACAATAACTATTATATTATATTGATTATATTCTCTATAGGGTCTATTCTGAAGCACGAATAGCGGGGATGGACGTTTATGTTTATGTTTATGTTTATTGGGAACTTAATAGACCGCCCATCACAATAGCGTCTGAGCGGTTTACAAAATACAAAAGGCTGCTTAGAAAATTAGGAAAGGAACGCCATAGTGTGATAGGAAAGAAGAGAGAAGAGTAAAAGATCGAGGCTAGATTATAGTAACAGAAGCAAGGGAAAACAACATCATGGGGGTGGTGAAAAGGGGCGGGGGGGGGGGCAGAGAGGTCAAAAGCTAGACAGAAGAGATGGGTTTTTAGATTTGCCTTAAATGTTTTAAATGAGAGTTTCAAGCGGAGGTCTGTGGGGAGCAAGTTCCATAAGCGGGGACCAAGGAAGTAAAAGGCAGAGGAACGGGTGGTTTCTAGGTGGGCCTGGGATGGGGAGGGTAAGGTTATGCGGTTCATGTGGATGGTGCGGAGGGAATGGTAGGGAGTGTGGAGGTGGATCAGGTCGGCAAGGTAAAGGGGAGTGCCAGTATGAACAGACCTGCGAACAAAAAGAAGAAATTTGTACTGAATACGGAAGGGAATCGGAAGCCAGTGCAGGGGAATGAGAAGAGGGGTGATATGGTCGAAATGGGAAGAGCAAGTGAGGATACAGGCAGCAGTGTTGTGGACTCGTTGCAGACGTTGAAGTTGGGATTGGGGGAGACCAGCTAAGGAGACGTTACAATAATCGAGGCGGGAGACAACTAGGGAGATGAGGAGGGTAGACATAGCGGAGAAAGAGAGGAAAGGGCGTACAGATCGGAGTTGTCTTAGGGTGAGAAAGCTGGGCTGAATTACAGATGAGATATGTGCTTTGAACGATAGGGAGGAGTCGAGGGTCACACCAAGGTAGCGTAGAGAGGTGACGATGGGGATTGGAACGGAAGAGAGCAGTGGAATGAGGGAAGGGGCAGGGCTACTGGCAGTGAACCAGATGGCTGAGGTTTTGGAGAGATTGATATGCAAGAAGTTGGAGGAAAGCCAGGAGGCTACTGAGGAGAGACAATTGTTGAAGGGGGTAATATCGGGGGAGACAGAGTTAGTGTGATAAAGAAGAAAGATATCATCAGCGTAATAATATGCGGAGACACCGTGTTGTTGGACTAAAAGTGCGAGAGGAGCCAAAAAGACATTAAAGAGGAGGGGAGCAAGGACAGAGCCCTGGGGGACACCGCAGGGAAGGGGAGTGGAGGGTGAAGAGAGAGAACCAGTGGAAACTGAAAAGGAACGGCCAGAGAGGAAGGAGTGAAACCAATGAAGAACTGTGCCAGTGATGCCGGCATCTCGGAGGCATGAAAGGAGAGTGCGATGATCAACGAGGTCGAATGCGGCAGAGAGTGTCACAGGGCCTACCTTGGCAGCGTACTGGAGCGAGGTAGGTGGGACATAAAAACATTTAAGGTTGGGTTTGGCCAATATCTTACAGGGCCCAGGGACTTTCAGCCCTGGTAGCGTCCTTTGGTACCAAAATCCCACAGAAAACAACAGGTCCGAGTGGAGGGAAAACAAAAGGCATTTATTCCCCTTTCATGCAAAAAGGTTCATATGCTTGGACACAAAAATGTCAAACACAAATTCCTTACTTCAGGTAAAGAAAAAGAAAGCATTAAAGGAAAACTGTTATCTTCACAGTAAATGGTATAGCAGGCAAACAAACAGTCTCAACTCCCAAGACCTAGCTTAGTTGCTCAGTAAAGACTCCAAGCTTCCTGTCTTACAGAAGCTATAGTCCATCTCAGTGTCTGATGCAAATTCCACCTGCATCGGTTCCCCTTCTGAAGCCTCTGAGCCTAAGTCAGTATTTGTTGGTAAGTTGTAATAAGGCTTTTTAAATATCTTCTGCACAACCTCCCAATGCTCAGGGTTGAATACAGGGCGTCGGTCCTGCGCCCTCAGATACTGGGAACTGTCCTCCTTCTGCAAGTGTTTTGTCTTAGCTTTCTGTAAAGCTTGGTCATTAACAAGTCTCTTGGTTGGTGCATGTTTCTTGCACCTTATCTCATAAGCATTCTCACAAGGATAATATTCCTGTGCTCCCTGTACTCCCCATACATCAGCAGTTTGTACCCTGCTTTTAGTTAAATATGGGTTACCTTTTCTTCTCAGCTTGTCTGCTCCAGGTGAGGTTTGAGGCCTGCTCCTGTTGGGATCCTGCCTGGCCTGAGCAATAGGCCTTGTGCTCTCCAAGCGTCTTGCTGTTGGCTTTAGACCACAGTCACAGCCACGCCTTTGCTTCTCTGTACAACAAACACTCACTCTGGCTGGAGTTGTCCCACCTTCTCCACGGGGACTCCTTTCTTCAAACCTCTGAGGCTGCTGCTGCCTCCTGCGAAACCGTTGGTCAGGGATTACTGCTCCTTCTGGATATCTAGCCCATTCACTCGGATGTCCTGCCCAACCTGCTGGTTCTGCTGGTTCTCTTGGCAGTCCTCCTTTCCCAGGCCGTCCTGCCTGTGCCTTTCTCCAGGGCTGTCCTGTCTCCTCAGGATATCCTCCTTTCCAGGGTTGTCCTGCCAGTTCTCTTCCTGGCCGCTCTGCTCCTGATTCTGCTTCTCCTGACTCTGCCGGTTCCGCTCCTGGTTCTGCTTTCCAACCTTCCAAATTCCCTTTAAAAGGCACTCCTCTCTTTCTTGATTGGAAGCTGGCTGGCATTACCTCATGACCTAGGAGGTGTGGTTCCTCTGTTCCTCGGAGGTCCCTCCTGCTCCCCCTATGTGGTTCCTCGCGATATTGCAGGTTGTGCTTGACTTTTCCTGCATTTAAAACATTTTCTTCCCTTCTCAGAGGGTCTGCAGCATCACAAGAGATCCAGAGAGACAGCGAGCGTGACAAGGCCATGATCATGAGCAGTGTGTAGTTCGTTTAGAAGAGAAAGAAGAACAGACTCTGTGCTGTGACCGGGGCGGAAACCTGTTTGTCGAGGGTGAAGGGTGAGAGAAACTTCAAGGTGTGATGACAATTGAGTGAAAACAAGTTTTTCTAAAAGCTTGGAGAGGAAAGGGAGATTTCCTCACTATTCACATCCCCATTATTCACCCCCCTGCCATCACCGTCCAAAGGATCCCCATATGAACAAGGAGTATGTACTGGGAAGTTAGACGGGGGCAGTACGGAGGCTGAGCTAGGGCAGGCAGTGGGCAGTCCACAGCCCCAGATGTACAGGGCCAAATCTGATGTCGATCCTGTATGTCCACGGCCGGCAGACTAGACGGGGAAGTTATTCCACCGCTGAGGTGGAATAACTTATCCTAGACATTGGGGGACGACAGGGCCTGGGCAGCGGCAAAGGGTGGAGGGAGTGCAGGAGATTCCCCGCAGCCCAACCCTGGCCATGGGTGGCCAGATCAGGGGTCTGGCTGCGTGGAATGAAAACGTGGTTGGTGGCTGGGGATCACGGCTCCTGAATGGAGCTGCGGTGCCATGGTAACCGGACACCATGGTGCCTCGGCTCCATTCAGGAGCCTGACTGCGTTAGCCAGGCAGAGGCCTGCACGTGCAGGCCATTGGGAATCGGGTCCCAGCCTGCATGACAGGCCTAGATGCGATTCCTATCCCGCAGGGGCTAGACGTGCCACGCAGGATCAGAATCCTGTCTATCTCTGTGTGTCCGGTTCCAACCGGATGCACAGTGGGCCGGGATGAACAGATTGGAATAGGCCTCCACTTGTGTATCTTGCTCTGCTAGCATAGTGAATTACAAATTCTTGTAATAATAATGGGGTTGATATCTACAAATTTTCAAAAATTGTTTGCTTCAGAAATTAAATGTGCTATTTCTTAATGGATATGATATGCTGAATTCAAATATGATAGTGAAGTTGGTCAATTAGCTCCCGTTTCTATGATATGTTGAAGAATGAATCTTTAAGGACATGTTGCAACCAAGGATTTTGTATGCCTTGAGAAGATCTTGAACAATCTCTTGGTAATTATTTGCTTTGTTGTTTCCAAGAAAATGTTGTGTCACTGATTCAAATGCTATCCATGCAGCCTTTTCCCTTCCATGCAATAAACGAAGAAATTCGTCATCTTGAAAAAGTGCACGAATCTGAGGGCCAACAAAAACTCCTTCCTTAACTTTGGCATCACTCAGTCTAGGAAATTTACCACTAAGATAACTGAAAGCAGGTTTAGTTTTATCCATCGCCTTTACAAAGTTTTTCATTAGTCCCAACTTGATGTGCAAGGAAGGCATCACAATCTTGTTGCTGTCTACAAGTGCTGGAAACAGAACATTTTTTGGATCCAGTGACTGATGGAGTGGCCAGTCCCTTTTGATGAAATGACAATCTCTAGCATGACTATCCTATTCACACAGGAAGCAGCCGTACTTGGTGTATCCACCCTGAAGACCAAGCAAGAGGGCAACCACTTTGAAGTCACCAAAGATTGACCATAGATGTTGATCATAGTTTATACATTTCAAAAGTTGTTTCATATTGTCATAAGTCTCTTTCATAAAAGCTGAATGGCCAATAGGAATTGATGGTAGCAAGTTGCCATTAGTCACCAAGGCAAAGCAGCCCACTGCCACGCAAAACAACCAGCACACAGTACAAAAACGTAGGCAGGTAGAATTCTCACCAATGCTTTATTGATCCATATATGTTAAGGGAGACCTTGACCCGACACAGGCCGTGTTTCGAGAAACTCTTCATCAGGGGTTGGCTCACCTTATACTTTAGATCATGAAAGGAATGCGCCAATAACGATACTTGTTGCACTAAAAGTAAAGCAACCTCTCGTGGATTTCCACAAATCTCCACAAATTTCGTGAACCGAGAGAACAGCAGCAATTGTCAGCGGCAACTCACAGATTGAACAGGACGCCAACCCCTGATGAAGAGTTTCTCGAAACACGGCCTGTGTCGGGTCAAGGTCTCCCTTAACATATATGGATCAATAAAGCATTGGTGAGAATTCTACCTGCCTACGTTTTTGTACTGTAGCAAGTTGCCATTATGCAGCAATACAGCTTTAAGACTTGCTTTGGATGAATCAATGAAGAGCCTCCAATCATCTGCATTGTAATTGATATTGAGAGCTGCCATTAAACCTTTTATGTTGTTGCATGCAGCAAGATCACCTTCTTTGAAAAAGAATGACACCAAGTCTTTCTGACGGTCTCGAAAAAAAGAAATTCGAACATCACCAGCCAGAAGATTCCACTGCTGTAGTCTGGAACCCAAAAGCTCAGCTTTATTCTTCGGGAGATCCAAATCCCTGACAAGGTCATTCAATTCACCTTGCGTTATGAGGTGTGGCTCATTAGCAGTGGCCAGAAGAAACTCTGGGTCACGTGAGGTTGATGGTTCATGACTACAAACTTCTTCCTCTTCCTCTCTTGATTCTAATAATGATTCTGACATTTTGGGAATCGGCAACCCTTCTCCATGAGGCACTGCGCGTATTGCAGATGGCATGTTTGGATATTGCACGGTCCACTTACTCTTTCTGGATATGCCTTTCTGTATTGGAGGAACCATGCAGAAGTAGCAATTGCTGACGTGATCCGTGGACTCTCTCCAGATCATTGGAACTGCAAAAGGCATTGATTGCCTTTTCCCATTCATCCATTGCCTGAGATTTGTTGCACATGTATTGCAGCATATTTGTGGCGCCCAGCTCTTATCCTGATCTCCTATTCTGCAGCCAAAATATAAGTTGTAAGCTTTCTTAACTGCCACAGTCATATTCTGTTTTTGTGATGTAAAAGTCACTTCACAACAAATATAGCAGAAATTATCTGCATTATTAACACAAGTACAATGCATCGCCGAATCTTGCTTGGGTGTTGTTGAAAAATACTATCTTGGAAGCCCAGACCAGCTGTATTCCACGCTTTAAGAAAAGTGGAAGGAAGTCCAAAAAACTGCCAGCATGGTTTAAAGGTGAGGTCAGAGAGGCTGTTGCCAAAAAAGCATCTTTCAGGAAATGGAAAAAAGAGCCAAACGATGAAACCTGGAAACAGCACAAGCACTGGCAAGTCAAAGGCAACGCATTGATAAAGCAGGCAAAGGGAGAATTTGAGAAGAAGCTTGCGGCGGAAGCAAAAACACGAAATAAAGATTTTTTTCAAGTACATTCGTAGCAAAAAACCTGTGAGAGAGTCAGTTGGTCCATTAGATGATAGAGGAGTTAAAGGGGAATTAAGAGGCAACAAGGTGATAGCAGAGAGACTGAATGAATTCTTTGCTTCCGTCTTTACTGAGGAAGATGTAGGGATGTTGCCCATAACTGAAGTGGTATTTAAAGGTGCGGATGAATTGAAAGACATATCGATACATCAGGAAGATGTATTACAACTATTAGATAAACTGAAGAGTAGCAAATCACCTGGCCCGGATGGTATACATCCAAGGGTGTTGAAAGAACTGAAATATGAGATTGCAGACCTGCTATTAGTAATCTGTGAACTATCATTAAAATCATCTCTAATACCTGAAGATTGGAGGATTGCCAATGCAACACCAATTTTTTAAAAGGGTTCCAGGGGTGATCTGGGAAACTACAGACCTGTGAGCCGCACGTCAGTACCGGGAAAAATGGTAGAAACCATCATAAAGAATAAAATTACTCAGCATGTAGTTAGTCATGGCCTAATGGGAGACAGCCAACATGGCTTTAGACAAGGAAGATCTTGTCTTACTAATCTGTTATGTTTTTTTGAAAGTGTGAATAAACAGGTGGACAAAGGTGAGTCGGTTGATATAGTGTATCTGGACTTTCAGAAAGCCTTTGACAAGGTCCCTCATCAGAGACTTTTGGCAAAACTAAAGAGTCATGGGATAGGAGGCAGTGTACTACTGTGGATCTGGTTAAAAGATAGAAAGCAGAGGGTTGGGCTACATGGCCAATTTTCCCAATGGAGAAAGGTGAATAGTGGTGTACCCCAGGGATCTGTGCTGGGTCTGCTGCTTTTTGACATATTCATAAATGACTTGGAAAGGGGAATAACGAGTGAGGTTATCAAATTTGCAGATGACACAAAACTATTTAAAGTTGTTAAAACCCAAGAGGATTGTGGAAAATTGCAAGAGGATCTTGATAAATTGGAAGACTGGGCATCAAAATGGCAGATGAAATTTAATGTGGAGAAGTGCAAAGTTATGCACCTAGGGAAGAACAACCCAAACTATGGTTACACAATGCAAGGTTCCACATTAGGAACCACCACCCAGGAAAAAGATGTAGGCGTCATTGTGGATAACATGTTAAAACCCTCGGCCCAGTGTGCAGCGGCAGCCAAGAGAGCAAATAGAATGCTAGGTATCATAAGGAAAGGAATGAAAAATAAAACAAAAGATATTATAATGCCTCTATATCATTCCATGGTGAGACCGCACCTTCAATATTGTGTGCAATTCTGGTCGCCGTATCTTAAAAAGGATATAGCGTTATTAGAAAAGGTTCAGAGAAGAGGCACCAAAATGGTAAAGTGGATGGAAGGATACTCCTATGAAGAAAGGCTAAAAACGTTAGGGCTCTTTAACCTGGAAAAGAGACGGCTGAGGGGAGATATGATAGAAGTCTATAAATTAATGAACGGAGTGGAATGGGTAAACGTAGATTGATTGTTTACGTTATCAGAATATAGAAAGACTAGGTGACATGCAATGAAGCTACAGGGTAAACTATTTAAGACTAATAAAAGAAAATATTTTTTCACTCAACGTGTAATCAAACTCTGGAATTTGTTACCGGAGGATGTAGTAAAGGCTGTTAGTGTAGCTGGGTTTAAAAAAGGTTTGGACAAGTTCCTGGAGGAAAGGTCCATAAACCATTATTAAGAAGGGACCCAGGATATCAATGCTTGACCCAGTACAAGCATTGCGGAACCTGTGTCTTTTGGGGAAACTGCTAGGTACGTATGACCTAGATTGGCCATTGTTGGAAACAGGATACTGCATTTGATGGACCTTGGTCTGACCCAGTATGGCATATCTTATGTTCTTATATTCTTATGAATACGCTGTGATTGACCTATTGGCATAAAATAATGCAAAATAATTAATTTTTCACTTTTCTGTGACTAATACACCTTAAACTGTCAAGTTATGCAAATTTAAATACTGATTGCATCATCTGATTTTGGACAGATATTTCTATTGGTTGCAAATGGAGATTACACAATCTCACGCAAATGTTGCATAATACACAGTTAATGGCCCCTAATGACTAATTAATAGCATGTATCTTAGCAACTAGACCTAATCAGCCATTTTCATTATGATTTCTGTGTTCAGCAGCCTTAAATTAGTTTAGAACAGCGGCTCTTCCTCTTCCCCTACCCCGCTCCATGTAGGTGTACCCCAGGGCTCCGTCTTGGGCCCCCTCTTTTTCTCTATATATACCCAGGGCCTAGGTGTGCTTATCTCCTCCCATAGCTTCCAGTACCATCTCTATGCCGATGACTCCCAGATCTACCTCTCTACACCTGATATTTCTCCAGCAACCCAGTCCAAGATCTCTGCCTGCCTTTCTGACATCGCCGCCTGGATGTCTCATCGCCGACTGAAACTGAATATGGCAAAGACTGAACTCCTTGTCTTTCCCCCAAATTCCTCCCCTCCTCTTCCCCCATCTCAATCTATGTGGACGGTTCCACTATCCTTCCTGTTCCCTTGGCCCGCAATCTAGGGGTTATCTTTGATACCTCTCTCTCCTTCTCCGCACATATCCAGCTTGTAGCTAAGATCTGCCGCTTCTTTCTCTACAACATTAGCAAAATCCACCCCTTCCTCTCTGAACACACTACCAAAACCCTTATCTACTCCTTAATCTCCTCTCGCCTCGACTACTGCAATCTACTTCTTGCGAGTCTCCCCGTAAGCCACCTCCTTCCCCTTCAATCTATACAAAATCACGCTGCTCGACTAATCTTCCGCCAGTCTTGCCATGCCCACATTACTCCACTTCTCAAGTCGCTTCATTGGCTCCCTGTCCAATTCCGCATCCAATTCAAGCTTCTCCTACTGACCTATAAATCCATTCACTCTACAGCCCCTCAATACCTCATATCTCTCCCTACGTCCCCTCTCGGAACCCGCGCTCCGCTAGCAAATTACTTCTATCTATGCCTTTCAACCGCACCACCAACTCACGACTCAGCTCCTTCCACCTCGCTGCACCATATTCCTGGAACAGCCTACCTGTGTCTGTATGCCAGGCACCCTCCCTGGCCCTCTTCAAATCCAGACTGAAGACCCACCTCTTCACCATTGCTTTCAGATCCTGACTTCTTTCCTTCTCTTATGCCTTGCACTGAACTGACTTATGCTCTGTATTACTCTGATTAGATTGTAAGTTCCGATGAGCATAACTCGGATGGGTAGGGACTCTCTTTTGTATGTGGGCTGCCTCTTGTAGGTTAGCTGTACAGCGCTGCGTGCGTGGCACTCTGTAAGTGCTAAATAGATGAATAGGTTTTCGTGTCGGAAGCATTTTGGCTGTTGAACAGTGTAATCTGTCTGGCTAACGTTTCGAGTTAGCTGGACAAGCACCGAGGTTTAAAATTCTTCTTCCTTCATCTTCCTTCCATTAGGCAGAAAACATTTCTGCTGACAATCACTGTTTAAAAAATGACCTACATATACAGAAGAGGTGTAAAATGATGCATGTAGGGAACAGCAATCCAAACTATAGCTACACGATGCAAGGATCCATATTAGAAGTCACCACCCAGGAAAAGGACCTAGGTGACATTGTAGATAATACATTCAAATCCTCTGCTCAATGTGTGGCGGTGGCTCAGAAAGCATATATTATGCCAGATATTATTAGGAAAGGAATGGAGAATAGAACAGAGAATACCATAATGCCTCTGCATGTCAGGATGTCACTCCAGCAAAAGCATTACAGTAGTGCAGAAAATAAAGAGAGACATCATCAACTCGCTCATCGGCAACAAAGAGGAAAAAGAGACGTGACTAACAATTTTACAAAATACAACTAAGCCATTGAAAAAATTGCTAGAAGTCTATGAGAACAAATGCCCATAGTCTAGGCAACAAAGCTCCTGGAATCCCTGATGGTGGAAACAGGCTTGGACCTTGTGGCCATTATAGAGACATGGTTCAATGAGTCTCATGAATGGGATATTATCATACCTGGCTATAATTTATTTAGGAAGGATAGAAAGGGCAGAAAAGGGGAGTAGTAACCTTCTAAGTCAAAAACAATATTAAATCGCTGAAATGCAGGGTACAAGGGGAAAAGAGCAAGCACTGTGGATCATCTTGGAAAGAAGCAATGGCTCTTCCATCCACACTGGTATAGTCTACAGACCTCCTACTCAAATGGAAGAAATGGACAGAGACCTGAACAATTATATTGCAAAAATTAGAATGAAGGTAGGGGTGATGATACTGGCCACCTTTAACCTACTGGAAGTGGACTGGAGTATCTTGTCTGCAAATCTGGACAACTAGTGATGGAACCCACCAATAAAGAGTAGACACTGGATCTAGTACTCACAAATGGAGAAAGTGTATCTAATGTCCAGGTAGGTACCCATTTGGGCAGTAGTCATCATCACACATTTTGGTTTGACATAAAAGCTAAGGCAGAATCCAGTCACACCAAACTTAAAAGTTCTGGATTCCAAACATGCTGACTTCACTAAAATGGGAGAATACCTGAAAGAGATGCTGGCAGGGTAGGAAGAGATAAGGAATGTTAAAAGGCAGTGGGCTAATCTAAAAGACCTTATAAAAAGGGCAATGGATCTTTATGCAAGAAAAGTAAATACAAGCAAGAGTAAAAGGAAACTTATATAGTTCTCCAAAGAAGTACTGTAGCTGCAAAAATAAAAGCAAAAAGGAAGCATTCACAAAATACAGATCACAAGGTGAGGAACACAGAAAATAGCATGCATAAAAAATAATCAGCAGTGGCTGGTGAAGTGTCGTGCATTTCTTACAGGGAGAAAATAAATTTTTCTGCTCAGATCTTTCTGAATACCTTCACATGATGACTCCATTGCATAAAATCTATACCAAATCTCTGCAAGACGACATTATGATAAAAATACGCTGTTGCTTTTTTTAACTGCTATCAAATCAATGCTGACTCCAGGCAACCCAACAGCCCCTGGGTTTTCTTAGCAATGTAGGACTGGAAGTAGATTGCCAGGTCTTTTCTTCCAAGGCAATGGAGGGTAACGTGACCATGGGGCAGAAAGAAGAGGAGAGACAGGAAAGAGATCAAGAGATTGAAGAGTTCAAAGGGGACCTCTTGACCTGCATGGAAGTTGATAGGTATGCTGGGTCTCAAGAGAGAGATTGACTGCCCAAGTTACACTTTAAATCTAAGGCAAAAAGCATGATAAATAAAATTAATAAGGCATGAGTGGAGGAGTAGCCTAGTGGTTAGAACACTGGCGTGGTAACCAAGCAACCAGGGTTCAATTCCCACTAGCACTCCTTGTGGCCTTGGGCAAATCACTTAACCCTCCATTGCCTCGGAAGAAAGGCCTGGCAATCTACTTCCGGTGACACTGCCAAGAAAACCCAGGAGCTTCTGGGTCACCAGGAGTCAGGACTGACTCGAAGGCACACATTGCATTTGCAATTAGCATTAAGAAATCATCAATGGCTATTATAAACAGAAACTGGATCCAGTACTGTGCAGCAAAAATTGTTAATGAGACAATTTTTTCCAAAAAGGGCACAGGGCCAGAAGAAAAAGAGAAAAATAACAACTTCTTCTTGGAAAAAAATCCAATGCTTGTCCCAATACAAGCATTGTGGAACCTGTGTATCTTTTTGGGAAACTTGCTAGGTACTTGTGACCTGGATTGGCCACCTTAGTCTGACCCAGTGTAGCATATCTTATGTTCTTATAAGAAAAAGCACAGTTACTTACCTGTAACAGGTGATCTCTGGGAACAGCAGGAATTAGTCCTCACATATGGGTACGTCGGTACCGACGGAGCCCGTGCGGGAAAGCTCCCCAGCTTCTTAGAATAGAAGCTTTTGGGACCTCCCACTGCACATGCGCACTGCCTTCCCGCCTTCCTGAACAGCTCTCCTCAGTTTCGAGTTTATAGCTGAGTCAACAGAGAGAGGACAGGAAGATAGATAGATAAAAGATACAACTCCTAGGGGAGGTGGGTGGGTTGTGAGGACTAATTCCTGCTGTTCCCAGAGATCACCTGTTACAGGTAAGTAACTGTGCTATCTCCAGGAACAAGCAGGAATAAGTCCTCACATATGGGGACTCCCTAGCTTAGATGCATGGGATCCCCTGTAAAGGTTCGCCATCTTCGTATGGATCTCAGGCATCCATTCTGGGAAGGTGGGCAGGAGTTGTTTAGGAATGGAACAGGTGCTTGAGGACAGCCTGGCCAAACAAGGCATCCCGGCGGGAGTCCTTGTCCAAACAGTAATGGGCTGTGAAGGTATGAACCGAGGCCCAGGTAGCGGCTCGACAGATCTGATCTATGGAAACAGAGTGCAGATGAGCCATAGAAGTTGCCATGGCCCTCACATTGTGAGCAGTGACATGGCCTTCCAGAGAAATGTTTTTGCTCTGGTAAGCAAAAGAAATACACTGAGCAATCCAATTGGAAAGTGTACGCTTGGAGACTGGAAGTCCCAAATGGGAAGGATCAAAGGCCACAAAAAGTTGAGAAGACTTTCGATGTGGCTGAGTCCTATTAAGGTAAAAAGCGAGAGCTCTTTTACAATCCAGAGTATGAAGGTTCCTCTCTGCATTGGATGCATGAGGAGCTGGAAAAAAGACAGGTAGATATACCTCTTGATTAAGATGAAAGGGCGAGACCACTTTAGGCATAAAGTGGGGATTCGTCCTAAGGACCACCTTATCATGATGAAATCTTGTGTAAGGTGGATTAGCCACTAAAGCCTGCAGCTCACTGATGCGGCGAGCCGAAGTGACTGCAATGAGGAAGATGACCTTCCAGGAAAGAAATTTCAAGGAGGTGGAAAACATTGGCTCAAAAGGTGGCTTCATAAGTTGACCGAGCACTAGATTCAAATCCCATGCGACCGGGGGTGGTCTGATGGGAGGTTTAGTGAGAGTCAGGCCTCTCATGAATCTTGCAACAAGAGGATGAGAGGAGATAGGTTGTCCATTTATATGTTTCAAGGATGCTGCAATAGCACTTAAATGGACTCTTACCGAATTCGTCTTGAGGCCTGCATTGGATAGATGCAGGAGATAATCAAGAAGAGAATTCAAAGGAAGTGCCAGAGGGTCAAGACCCTGCTGAGCACACCAAATGGAAAAACGTTTCCATTTGAAAGCATAGGAACGCCTGGTAGAGGGTTTCCTAGAGGCAGAAAGGATATCTTTCACTGGTTGGGAAAGATGAAAGTCTTGAAGGCTTAAGCCTTCAGTAACCAAGCACTGAGGTGAAGGGATTTGGGGTTTGGGTGCCACAAAGTCCCCTCCTCCTGAGACAGGAGGTCTGGCGCAGCTCCCAGATCCAAGTAGGATCCCTGGGAGAGCTGTAGAAGTAGAGGGAACCACACTTGGCGTGGCCAGCGTGGAGCTATGAGGATCATAGTTCCATGATCCCTCTGGAGTTTGAACAGAGTCTTGGGAATCAAAGGAATGGGTGGAAAGGCATATAGGAATGCCTGATTCCAATTCAGGAGAAAGGCGTCCGTAGCCTGAGCTCCCTGACACGGAGTTCTGGAACAGAACCGGGGAAGTTTGGCATTCCACGGACTTGCAAAGAGGTCTATGTCCGGGGTCCCCCATTCCTGAAAGATTCGGTTTATTTGGTCCAAATGTAGGGACCATTCGTGTGGCAGCAGAACTCGACTGAGCCTGTCTGCCCGAGAGTTTTGAACTCCTGGGAGATACACTGCTAGCAGGTGAATCTGATGCTCTCTGGCGAAGGCCCATAGTCTTAGAGCTTCGTTGCAAAGCGACAGAGAGCCCGTCCCTCCTTGTTTGTTTATGTAAAACATGGCCACCTGATTGTCCGTCTGAACTAGGACAGTGAGGTTGGCTAGGAGGGAGTGGAAGACCTTGAGGGCAAGGTAAATTGCTCGCAGTTCCAGAAGATTGATATGAAGGGTGGTCTCCTGTAGAGACCAAGTGCCCTGAGTGGAGAGAGTTTGCAGATGGGCTCCCCACCCTGTTTGGGAGGCATCTGTTGTGAGGGTTGCTTGGGGTAGCAATGGTTGAAATGGAGCCCCCAACAACAGATTCTTGGTGGAAGTCCACCAGTGGAGGGACCAAAACAGACGATCGGAGGTTTGTATTTGGTCTGAGAGCGCTCCTGACGCCTGAGTCCACTGAGTGGCCAGGGTCCATTGAGCTGCTCTCATATGAAGACGAGCATAGGGCACCACATGCACTGTGGAGGCCATATGACCCAGTAGGCGTAGCATTTCCCTGGCTGTCAAGTGAGTGCTGGACTGAGCTTGGGAGGCCAAACTCAGGAGGCGCTGGCCTCGAACATGTGGAAGGTAGGCCCTTGCAGTGATGGTGTCCAACTGGGCCCCTATGAATTCTAGAGATTGAGTAGGGATGAGTTGGGACTTGGGAAGGTTTACTACCAGTCCCAGATACTGCAAAAGGCTCCTTGTGTGGTCCAGGGAAATCTGGGCCTGTGACTGAGTTGGAGCTCGGATGAGCCAGTCGTCCAGATATGGGAAGACAAAGATTCCCATGCCTCTTAGAAATGCGGCTACGACTGCCATGCATTTTGTGAATACTCTTGGAGCAGAGGCTAGACCGAAGGGGAGTACTCTGTATTGGAAATGTTTTCCCTGAAACAGAAAGCGAAGATACTTTCTGTGGGATGGATGGATGAGTATATGTGTATACGCATCCTGTAGGTCTAGAGAACAAAGCCAGTCCTGACCCTGGAGGTAAGGAAGGAGAATGCCGAGAGACAGCATTTTGAATTTCTCCTTGAAGAGAAATTTGTTCAATTCTCTCAGATCTAGGATTGGTCTGAATCCCCCTGTCTTCTTTGGAATGAGAAAATAAGGGGAGTAGAAACCGGACCCTTGTTGAGGAAGAGGAACCTCTTCTATGGCCCCTTGGGCAAGAAGAGAGGAAACCTCTTGACCCAACAGGGTTAGGAGAGATGGGGGAGAATTGAATGGTCTCACCATATGATGGGGAGGAAGGCTGGAGAAATGAAGTTTGTAACCCTCTCGAATGATAGAGAGGGTCCATTGTTCTGTTGTGATTTGTTCCCATCTGGGAGCAAAGTGAACCAACCTTCCGGGTATGGTGAGAGGTTCTGGTTGTGTTAGAACCAGAAGTGGCAAGTTCCCTAGGAGCAAGTCAAAACCCCTGAGGGGTTGGAGCCTGCTGAGCTACAGTAGCTGCTGCAGGCTTAGCTCGTGCTTGTTTGGATTGCTGACGCTTAGCAGTATAGCGAGGTTGAGAAGACTGCTGGCCAGTATTTGAAGCAACTCTGGCCTTCTTATAGTAAGGCCTTTTAAAAGACTTTTTCTTAATAGGAATTGAAGTGGACTTTGAAAGTCTTTCCAAGGTGGCATTTTCAGCATCCATCTGGGTGGCTTTGATTTGCCACTCTTCCCCAAATAAGTTCTCACCTGTACAGGGCAGATTCCGTAAGCCATCTAGAACCCAAGGTTCCAGATCAGAGGCCTGGAGCCAAGCAAGACGTCGGGCTGCAATAGCAATGCCCGAAGCCCTACTGGCTCCCTCAAAGGAATCATATGCTGCCCTATTAGAGAACTTAGAAACCTCTAAGAGTTGTTTCACTAGGGAAAGGAATCCCTGCTTTTTATCCTCAGGGATAAAGGGGGCAAAATGCCGCACCTTTTTGGCAAGTTCCTCCAGGAACATGCCCATATAGAGACTGTAGGAATTAATCCTGGCTATAAGCATACTAGCCTGGAAAATTTTCCTACCAAAAGAGTCCAAAGTCTTACATTCCCGTCCTGGAGGGGTGGAAGAGTGCCTTTTGGTACTCCTAATCTTCTTCATTGCAGACTTCACCACAATAGAGTGGTGGGGCAATTGAGTCTTTTGGAAACCAGGAGAAGGAGGGACCCTATACATGGTGTCCAACCTACGGGAATAAGGAGACAAAGTCAAAGGATTTTCCCAGAAATCCATCAGTTGTTCTTGAAGGATTTCATGGATAGGCAGGGTAACTGCCTCCTTAGGGGCCTTTGAGTATCCCAAAATATCCAGTTTTTTGGATCTGGGTTCCTTTTCAGAGGATGTGGTAATAGAAAGGGCTGTAGCCATATCTAAAACAAAGTCCTGGAAGGACAAATCCTCTGGAGGGGACATTCTCCTTTTAGGAGAAGAGGGCTCCTCAGGTAAGTTGAGTGAAAACTCAGCAGAATCATCAGAGGAGTGAAAATCCTCAGAGGAATCGGTGCTTTCCTCTAACGCACGATACGCGTACCGATCGGTATCGATATCGGGCGTATCGGGTATGGAACCGGTATGGAGCGAAAGCCCATACGGTACCGACTTGCGTTTAGAGGTGGACGGCCTCGATACCGGCATGGCGGACGATACCGGTATCGGGCCCGGAACCGCTGAAAGCGGAACCGATGGCGTTGCAGCTTTAATGAAAGCCATGACGGCTTGCTGCATGGACTGTACAGTATCGCCCATGGACGCCATAGCTGCCTGGATGTCGGTACCGGAGTGACCCGGTACCCCAGAGCAGGCTAACAGGTGATCTGTCGAGGCCGTAGCATCGATATCAACCTGAGACCCCTGAATTGGCGTTTTTGGAAGTTGGACTTCCCGCCGGGGTTGTTTGGCTGGGGCAGGGTCCTCAAGTTCTAAGCTAAGAGCCTCTCGATGCTTTGAAGGAGATTTGCTCTTTGAGGACTTGCCCACAGAAGGTTTGGTTACCTGAGATCCATCCGGAGAAGAAGACCTGGATGACTGTGATGCTGTATTCTCTGAAGCAAACAGCACATGGAATTTGTTGGCCCGGTTCTGCAGCCCACGTTTAGACATGTGGGAGCAAGATGGGCAGTCCGGTATGGAATGGTCAGGCCCCAAACATTTCAGACACCATTCATGGGTGTCTGTGACTGAAATAACAGCATTACATTTGGTACACTTCTTAAATCCAGGGGCTGGCTTCTCCATGAGGAGAAATTGAGTAGGCCGAGAGGCCTCTCTGAAGTGACCAAAAAGCTAAAAAATAAGAAAAAAGAATTATAATTTTTTAAAGAAAGAAAGAAAAGACCGGCGATACCGGTATCGGTATGGGGAAGGCAGGTACGCGGTCTAAAGAAACAAATAAATAACAATTTCTTCAGCGGTGACAGGAACACGACCTGCTGGCTCCGCGGAAAAAGAGAAACTGAGGAGAGCTGTTCAGGAAGGCGGGAAGGCAGTGCGCATGTGCAGTGGGAGGTCCCAAAAGCTTCTATTCTAAGAAGCTGGGGAGCTTTCCCGCACGGGCTCCGTCGGTACCGACGTACCCATATGTGAGGACTTATTCCTGCTTGTTCCTGGAGATAATAAAATTACTGATGCTGAGGTATCCCTGATAGACAGGTATCTCAAAGGATCAAGATCACCAAAGATAATGAGAAAAATCCAAAATATCAAAATGAAACATGCTGCTTTAACAGAAGTAAACCTTAAATTCATATGCTCCAATAATAAACTGAAAGTAACAATAGAAGCACAAAAATTGCAGAGATATGAAGAAAACAGAAAAGATAGATATCAAAATAAAACATTTAAAGAGAACCCAAAACAGTTATACAGCGAAATGGTAAAGCACATCAGTGAGGTGAAAATACTATCAACTAAGACTGACACAGAAAAATGCTGGAGAAATTTATATGAGAATCCAGTAGAGTACAACCATGAAGCAGAATGGCTACACAGCACAAAAGAGAATTTGGAAAAGATGATCACTGAAACTACAGAGTGGACTGAAGTAACAACAAAAGAGCTGGAAAATAGATTTAAAAAAAGCTCCAAACTGGAAATATCCTGGTCCAAATGGAGTGACCAAGGTTTGGCTCAAAACAGCCAATAAATCATACATATCCTTAATGGTTTATAATTTATTAAAATTTGCTATATCGCCCTTCAGACAGCAGAGCCTGGCTGAGTTAGCCGGGTAGGTGCAGGACATATGGCCGATCAGAATCGGGGCCAAACCTGTTCGTCCAGGCCAGCAGACCTGATTCTGATCCTGTGAGCATGTCTAGTCCCCATGGGATCGGAACTGGGACTACTGCTGTACGTCCTGATTCTGACCAGCCATACAGGAGGTGGATGGCCAGCACAGAATGACCCCCTCCCCCCATAAATAAATAATAAACTAAATAAATATATGATCATATTGATTCCAATAACATCACAGCAGCAGAAGGGTGACAAGAGGGGACTATATGGAACCAAAGACCAGCTACTGCTAAACAAAGCCATCACGGTTAGTACTAAGAAAAGCAGAAATTTCAGTATTGCATGGATTGACTATATTAGAAAGCCTTTGATGATGTCCTGCACTCCTGGATAATAAAATGCCTTGAAATGTACAAAATAAAGTCTAAAGTCTAAATTGATTGAGTACATCAAATTTACTATAAAAATGTGGCAAACCACAGTCCTCCTACAGTATGCAGATGGAGAGTTCATCATTCCTAATATCAAGATCCAGCGAGAAATATTTCAGGGAGACTCTTTGTCATCACTCTTGTTTTATATAGCACGTAATTTTTTGCATGCTCTTCTTAAGTCTTTGGGGTATCGATTCAGCCTTAATCCTAAAGCTGGCGAAGACAGAGAGGTGACATCACATCTACTGTTTGTAGACGAGTTGAAGCTCTGTAGTTCCAGTGACCAACATTTAGCTTAGGGTTGGCCAACTCCAGTCCTGGAGAGCCACAATCCAGCCTGGTTTTCAGAATGTCCCTAATGAATATTCATGAGATATTTGCATCTGCTGCCTCCCATTGTGTGCAAATATATCTCATGAATATTCATTGAGAACATCCTGAAAACCAGGCTGGATTGTGGCTCTCCAGGATTGGAGTTGGCCACCCTGATCTAGCTGAACAACTCTGTCTAGTAAAAAGCTTTTCAAACATCAGAATGATTTTTGGTCAGGATAAATGAGCAAAGGCAATCTTCTTTGGAGGAAAATTGAGGGCAACTGAAAACATCTTTCTAATTGATGACTGTGTAGAGCAGCGGTTCTCAACCTGTGGGTCGCGACCCCCATGGGGGTCCCACAGGGTTTAGCGGGGGTCACCTCACTCCGCCAAGTTAAAAAAAAAAAGCGCACAAGTTGCTGCCGCTGCCGAGTCACTTCTCGGCAGTGGCAAACTCACTGCCTCCCTTCTAATGTAGCCGCTGCTCCCTGTCTCTTTGGGAACCGCGGCTATGCCTGTGAAGCCGTTGCGGATACTTCCTATCTCTCGACAGGCTCCGTGCAGCATCGTCCCGCCTCCAAAGGAAGTGGTAAACAACTTCCTTTGGAGGCGGGACAATGCTGCATGGAGCCCATTGAGAGACAGGAAGGCTCCGCAATGCTTTTACAGGCATAGCCATGGATCCCTAAGAGACAGGGAGCCGCGGCTGCAGAAGAAGGAGGCAGACATGGGGAGAGGGGACGAGGGGGCAGGGAGCCTGCAACAGGGCTGACATGAGGGAGGGGGGCTGACATGGATGGAGGGAGGGAGGGGGGCTGACAGGGATGGAGGGGGGCTGACAGGGAGGGAGGGAGGGAGGGGGCTGATATGGATGGATGGAGGGAGGGAGGGGGGATGATATGGATGGATGGAGGGAGGGGGGCTGAATGGAGGGAGGGAAGGGGGCTGACATGGACAAAGGGGAGAGACAGGGGGACATACTGGACAGACAGGGGATAAATGCTGGACAGAGGGGAGAGACAGTGTGGGTTAGTATTATAATGGGCTGATGGGGGAGCTAGCACTGGTAATGGGCAGATGGGGGGGCTAGGACTGGTAATGGGTTGATTAGGGAAGGCTAGGACTGGGAATGGACTGATCAAGGGGAGGTTGGGACTGGTAATGGGCTGATAAGGGGGTAGGACTGGTAATGGACTGATGGGGGGCTAGCATTGGAAATGAGCTGATCGGTGAGGTTAGGACTGGAAATGGGCTGATTAGAGGAGGCTAGGACTGATAATGGGCTGATGGGGAGGGTAAGACTGGTAATGGGCTGATGGAGGGTAGGACTGGTAATTGGCTGATTAGGGGAGCCTAGCACTGGTAATGGGGTTGAGGGGGGACTAGCAATGGAAATGAGAAGATTAGGGGAGGCTAGGACTGGTAATGGGCTGATGGGGTGGGGTAGGACTGGTAATGGACTGATGGGAGGCTAGCATTGGAAATGAGCTGATCAGGGGGGGCTATGACTGGAAATGGGCTGATTAGTGGAGGCTAAGGCTGGTAATGAGCTGATGGGGGGTAGGACTGGTATTGGGGAGCTAAGCACTGGTAATGGGGTTGAGGGGGGACTAGCACTGGAAATGAGCTGATTGGGGGGCTTTGACTGGGAATGGGCTGATTGTGGGGAGGGGAGGATAAACCTGCTGGCTCTGGAAGAAAACTGGGGGCTAAGGCTACAAATGGGCTGATACGAGGGGATGGGAGAATGGAACTGGAAAGAAGTGGATCTGAGAGGGGCTGCCATGGTATTTGTACTAGAAGGGACTGGTCAGTGGGGAAGGAGGGAGACTGGAAGGGAATGGACACCAGTGGCAGTCATGGGAATGCAAGTTGACATTGGAAGGTACTGGGTGTGAGGACTGGAAAGGGACTGATACTGGGGAGGGTTACTGGGACTGGAAATAGGCTGATGGAAAGAAGTGAATAAAACAAAAGAGATAAGAAATGGCAGATGGACCATGTTGTTGTTAAGTGCCGTCAAGTCGGAGTCGACTCATGGCGACCCTCTGGATAGCTATCCTAAATTATGTTCGGTCTTCAGTCAGGCGGCTCATTGTTGACAGACTGGTACCCGTAGCTGCTGTTATTGTATCGATCCATCTCATTGCTGGCCTTCCTCTTTTGCGTTGACCTTCTATCTTGCCAAGCATGATGTCTTTCTCTAATGATCTCTCTCTTCGCATGATGTGTCCAAAGTATGAAAGTCAAAGTCTTGTCATCTGAGCTTCTAAAGAAAGCTTAGGTTTGATCTCCTCTAGTACCAACTGGTTTGTTCTTCGGGCAGTCCATGGTATACACAGTATTTGCCGCCAGCACCATAATTCAAAGGCATCAATTTTCTTCCTGTCTGTCTTTTTCACTGTCCAGCTTTCACATCCATATCATGTTATTGAAAATACCATGGCTTGAACAAGTTGAATCTTTGTATGGAGAGAGACATCTCTGCTCTTGAAAATCTTATCTAGGTCTTTCATAGCCATTCTGCCAAGAGCAATGCGTCGTTTGATTTCTTGACTGCTTGTTGCTTCTTTATTGATAGTTGATCCAAGTAGGTTAAAGTTGTTCACAATTTCAATTTCTTCTCCTTCAACGATCAACCTGTTGATTACGCCAGTTGTCATGATCTTTGTCTTCTTTACATTAAGGTGCAGGCCCATTTTGAGACTATGTTCTTTGATTGTGAGAAGCAAATGTTTCAGATCATCTTCACTTTCAGCCAATAATGTAGTATCATCAGTATAGCGAAGGTTGTTGATGAGTCTTCCACCAATCTTCACACCTCGGTTGTCTTCATACAATCCTGCTTCTCTGATGATTTGTTCTGCATATAAATGAAACAGGTAGGGGGAAAGTATGCAGCCTTGTCTTACACCTTTGCTTATTTTAAACCATTCTGTTTCTCCTTGTTCCGTTCGAACTGTTGCTTCTTGATCAATGTACAAATTGCGCAAGAGAACGATCAGGTGTTCTGGTATACCCATGCTTCTTAATGTGGCCCAGAGTTTCTCATGGTTTACACAGTCAAAAGCCTTGCTATAGTCGATAAAGCACACATAGATATCCTTTTGGTATTCTTTAGTCTTTTCAAGGATCCATCTCACATCTGCAATGATGTCTCTTGTTCCTCGCCCTTTCCTGAACCCTGCTTGCACTTCAGGTAGTTCTTCTTCCAGGTATGGTTGTAGTCTCTTTTGAATAATCTTCAGTAGAATCTTGCTGGCATGTGGGATCAGAGCGATTGTTCGATAATTTCCACAGTCAGTTGGATCACCATTCTTTAGTATTGGTATAAACACAGATCTTTTCCAGTCAGTTGGCCATGATGTTGTCTTCCATATTTCTTGGCAGAGCCTTGTAAGTATGGTAACAGCTGCATCAGATTGCTGCAATACTTCTATAGGAATGCCATCAATGCCTGGTGCTTTGTTCTTTGATAAGGCTTTCAATGCTGCTTCAACTTCTTCTTTCATCACCAAAGGTTCCCGATCATAACGTACAGGTTGAAACAGATGGTCCACTTGATCTTTATCATATAAAAACTCTGTATATTCCTTCCACCTTTTCTTGATCTTCTCAGCATCATTCAACATAGAACCTTGAGCATCTTGTAACATTCCAATTCGAGGCTGGAACTTTTTCTTTAACTCTCGTAGCTTTAGGAAAGCCAATCTTGTTCTTCCTCTAATAGTTTCTGCTTCTATTTCCTTGCATGCGTCGTTGTAGTACTTTTCCTTGTCCTGTCTTGCTGCACGTTGGAAATCTCTGTTGAGTTCTGCGATTGTCTTTCTTTCTCCTCTGGCTTTAGCTTCTCTGCGTTTCTGGGCAATTTTCAGAGTTTCTTCCATCATCCATTTTGGCCGTTTTTGCTTTTTCACCTTTTGTAGAGACTTCTCGCTTTCTTCCAACACAACCTTCTTGATGTCATTCCATAACTCTTCCGGAGCTCTGTCATTTGTATCTAAAGCAGCAAATCGATTTTGCAGGCAGTCTTTAAATTCCAGTGGTATATTCTCAAGGTCATATTTTGCTGCATTCATGAGTGGTTTGCTCTTTTTCAACTTTAGCTTGAGTTTGCATGCTAGTAGTTGATGATCTGTACCACAGTCAGCTCCAGGTTTTGTCTTGGTTGATGTTATAGAGCTTTTCCATCGTTGACTTCCACAGATGTAGTCAATTTGATTTTTATACAATCCATTGGGTGAAGTCCATGTGTACAGTCGCCGCTTGTGTTGCTGGAAGAAGGTGTTTGAGATGAATAGATCATTGGTCTTGCAGAATTCTATCAGTCTTTCTCCAGCTTCATTTCTGTTGCCAAGTCCGTATTTTCCAACTACTTTGCCTTCTTCTTTGTTGCCAACTTTTGCATTCCAGTCACCCATGACTATCAGGATATCCTGTTTGCATGTTCTGTTAATTTCAGCTTGTACTTGTTCATAGAACTCTTCAATTTCATTCTCTTCTGCAGCTGTTGTTGGGGCATATACTTGAATTATAGTTGTGTTGATAGGCAATCCTCATAGACGAATAGAGATTAAGCGTTCGCTGACTGCATTGTATTTCATTACAGTTCTTGCAAATTTCTTCTTTATTATAAATGCAACACCATTTCTTCTTTGTCTTTCATTTCCAGCATAGTAGACCATGTGATCATCTGATGCAAAGTGCCCGATGCCAGTCCATTTCAGTTCGCTGACACCCAACAGATCAAGTGGTACACGTTCCATTTCATTCTTGACCACCTCCAACTTCCCTTGGTTCATGCTTCGTACGTTCCATGTTCCAATGTGTAAGACATCTTTGCAGCTTCTGACTCTCATTTCATGGGCAGCTACATCAGCAGTCAGACTTCCCGAAGGCTTTGATCCAACCACATCATAAATGCTGGCTTTACTCTGAAAAGTCTTCAGCTCTTCCCCAGTAGCTAGTTGAGTGCCTTCCGACCTGGGGGTCTCATCTTCCAGCACCATAGCACAATTTGTTTTGTTGTAACTATTGTCATGGGGTAGATCAGAATCTGCCTATGGAAATAGGAAAAACAGCTGAGCAGGTCTAAAAGTGACAGCTCAGAGCACATGGATCAGGGTTGCTATGAGCAACCAGCAAAAACAAAAGCACCAGGTGTAGGAGCACGCCCTAGTAGGGGATTACTTCATAGCATATTAGCTGATGAGAGGCAGCTGAGGGCAGGGCAGGCTCACCGGAACACTAGGAGTGACGCAGATAAAACTCACTCAGAGTTTGTCAGTAGTAGAGCTAACCAGGATCCTAGGAGGGCTAACCAGGATTCTAGAGGAGCTAAGCAGGAGCATGGCAGAGCTGTTTTGGAAACTAAAGGAAAAACTTCACACGGAGGTTCAAGCAGTGTTCCACAGGAGATAGCTGAGAGAATACCAGAGGCTGGTTACAGGGTGCTGGGCAGCACTGAACAAGAACCAGGTGGTTGGTGCCATGGAGGTATTCAAACAGGCAGACGGAAGGAACCTGTGGGAGGAAGTCTCCCTGAGAACAGGTACCGGGAGGGCAGTAACTATTATCAAAGGGATACTTACCTGCCCAAAGAGAAGCCTACTGTAAAAGGGAGTAGAAGGCTTGCCTGGGGAAAAAGCCACGCTACGTTTCCGTGCTCAGAAAGCTCCAGGGGAACCGAGTCAAAGGATAGGCTAATTCCTTGTAATAGAGGGAACTTTGAAAGGAAGAGTTTCCCATACACACAGCTAGGAGTGTGTGGCCCTCTGGAGGAAAACTCCACTATATACGGTAACCTTCCAATTCACCCTGATAGAGAGGGGGAGAGAAGCCTTTGGAAAGGAGAGGAAGGTTTTTGCAACAATGATATGATTTACAACCATTCTGAAGATAGCTACGGGGAAAACTATGAGGACATGGAATGTGACTTTTGTGGGGAAAGTCCTGATGAGTCCCAAATGGAGTGTGCATTAATGTTCTCAGATAACATTTCCTCTCTCTGCTGAGCTGTTTAAAAGCAGAAATCCTTTTATGGAAACGGATTGTGGAAAACTCACTTGTGTAAAGTACAAGGACTGAGTTACCTTTTTGGATTGGCTGAAGATAAGCACCTTTTTGTTACCAGTAGTTCATTTTCATTTGTACCAGAAAAATATGGTTTATTTCTTTTGATTCTTATGTGCAAAAGTTCACCCGGAAGGGAAATAAAATACCTCTTTGAAAAAGCCTGGCTACTCGTTCACAACTACTTTTTTGATTAGCTAGTGGGACTACAGATCCCAGGGGGCATTGTAAAGTCCCAGCTACATTAAGAAGAGGCCCCACTGAAGCTCCCTAGGCTTCCGCCTATAAGAGTGAGTAGGTGGGTGACAAATGGAGTAGTTCTTTGGATTTTTGCCTAAGGATTAAAAAGACACAACTACAAGAACTACTTTGTCTACTGGTGAGGACTGTATCCAGACTGAGGAGAGCCGTCGTGGAAGATTCTCGCTGCCAGGTGTTGAGGACCCAGCAAGACTTTCTCACAGGCTGATTCCTACATGAAGCCTCAGGTAAAGGGTACCTGGGCATAACTGGGGCAGGACAAGTGTGAGAAAGGGGGCGCTGGTGGGCAAGCGGAGAAATAGACGGAGGGAAGAGAAAAGTCGCAGTACCACACTTGGTGGTTTTTTTTCTGTCTTTTCTCTCCACAGGGATGTCGACGCCGAAGGTGGAGCCGCAGGACGTTATGTGCTGGATGCAGGCACAGTGGGACAAACAAATTGAGCTGGTCCGGTATCTGCAGGAGCAGACCGCCCTGACTATGAGGGAACAGCAAAAGCCGCTGATGGACACCATGGAGGCGCTTTTGAAGAAGCCAGTGGATGCCAGAGCAGACATCCCCTCCATATTCCAGGGAGCAGGACTGAACCCTTATGGCGCTTTGTCATTAGGACAGTTAAAGCCGCATGATAATCTGGACGATTATATAGACGCTTTTGAGCGTATAGCCGCAGTTTTGAAATGGCCAGAGGAGCAATGGGCAACTAGGATTGCCATATCACTATCAGGTGAAGCTCTTTCTGCATATAAAGCCATGCCGGCTAGCCTGGCATCTAATTGTGCAGAAATCAAAAAAGCAGTCAAAGACAGACTAGGGCTGACTCCTATGCATTACCATAGAATGTTTAGGGAGGCAAGGATAAAGCCTCAGGAGACCCCTAAGGCCCTGTCTCAAAGGCTGAAACGTTTGGCCGGAAAATGGTTAAATCCGGAAGGAAGCACACTGGAAACAATTATAGACAGAATTGTTTTAGAACAGTTCATGCAAGCTGTTCCCAGTGAGGTAAAAACATTTGACGCTCCAGCATTGTCAAACCACCGATGAGGCAGCCACTCTTGCTGAGAGGTTTTTCGCAGCAGAGATGACTGACACCTCGGGGGTAGGTCTGTGGCGAGCAGCTGGGATGAAAAATTTTAGCAGAAAAGGTAACAGGTTGAATGCTAAAATGTCTACTGCTAATAACTCTGAAAATGTTAATGTTTTGCATGTACCCAAAGGGAAATGTTTCACCTGTGGGAAGGCCGGACATTTTCAGAGAAGCTGCCCGGAAAGAACGGTTCTGGTGTCAGGAGCTGAAGAACCAAACCAGGATGGGTTTCTCCTACCAATCAAGGTAGAAGGTATGGATGCACTGACACTACTTGACTCGGGGGCTGACCAGAGCATGGTTTCACGAGAGCTCTGGGAAGCCCTTGAGAAGCACCGTTCATCACCCCCGAGTCAAGCAGAAGGCCAAGTACGTATTCGGTGTGTGCATGGAGCAGGCTCACACTATCCCTTACACAACTTAGAGGTGGGTGCATTGGGAACAAAACAGCAGATGTTGATGGCTATTGTTCCAAAACTGCCCCGGGAAGTTGTCTTGGGACGGGATTGGCCACCATTTTTCCAGAAAATGGAAGAAGGGTTTAACAAACCTCGCCAGAGGGCCAATCAACCCCAGGTAGGGCCTAGAGAAATAGGGTCAGAGGCTTTAGCAGCTAGACTCCCTAATCCCTTATTTGGGAAAGCAACAAGGTCTAGAGCACAATCGCAGGCACCCAAGAGGGAGGGTCCCTTAGGGAAATCAAAATTTGTGCTCCAGTTCTGTAAAGCGTCAAAACTAGCAAGAAGCCCACAGAGAGCCTCCCCAGCAGCTGCAGGGAATGACCTTTTCAGCGCGGAGGAAGCTATAGTTGTAAAAGGGGGCAAAGCTTTGGTTGACACGGGCATACAAGTCAAAATACCGGAGGGCTGCTACGGCCATATTGCCCCAAGGTCGGGCCTGGCAGTAAAATTCTTTCTGGATATAGGGGCAGGGGTTATAGATCCCAATTACAGGGGCTGCATAAAGGTCCTAATCTTTAATTTTGGAGAGAAAGACTTTAAAGTCCAAATAGGCGACTGCATTGCTCAGTTAATATGTGAGCGTGTGGGCTTTCCCACCGTGGAGGAAGTGTCATCATTACCACCCACTACTCGGGGGGGAACAAGGGTTCGGGTCTACTGGGCGGAAGGAAGTAAAGATTATGACGGCCCTAGCAGAGGAAAAGAAGGAAGAAGATCTGGGTCCTCAAATTTCTGATTGGAAGGAAAGGCCAAAACCTAGGTTAGGCGCAGGGCTCTCCCCGCAACAGCAACAGGAATTAACCAGGTGCTGGACAGATTTGCTGATGTCCTGACCACAAAACCCAGGGAAACCCATATCGTTGCCCACGAGATAATCACAGCGCCAGGACAAGTAATTAGGCAGCGCCCCTACCGTATGCCCGAAACTAAAAAGAAGGAAATAATAGAGCAGGTGAAGGAGATGGTTACTATGGGCATAATAGAAGAGTCACATAGTCCCTGGTCAAGCCCAATAGTGCTGGTGCCCAAGCCAGATGGGACTCTCAGATTTTGTATAGACTTTCGCTGGTAAATGAGATTTCCCAGTTTGATGCCTACCCGATGCCCCGCATCGATGACTTATTAGATCGCCTGGGGCAGGCCAAATATTTAACGACGCTAGACCTTACAAAAGGGTATTGGCAAGTGCCATTAACAAAAGACTCAAAACCCAAAACAGCGTTTAGCACGCCCATAGGGCTCTTTCAGTTCAGGCGCATGCCATTTGGCTTGCATGGCGCCGCCGCCACCTGCCAGTGCCTGGTGGATCAGGTCCTAAGACCCCACCATGACTACGCATTGGCCTACATGGACGATGTAGTAATATATAGTACAACGTGGACCCAGCACCTCGCAAGGGTAGAGGCAGTCCTGAGAGCACTGCGTAAGGCCGGTTTAACGCTAAACCCCGCAAAGTGCCTATTCGCCAGCGAGGAGGCTAAGTACCTGGGCCACATGGTCGGGAGGGGAGTAGTAAGGCCCCTAGCTTGTAAAATTGAAAGCGTGAGGGATTTTCCCCGGCCAGGAACGAAAAAACAAGTACGTAGTTTCCTCGGTTTAGTAGGATACTACAGGAGGTTCATACCTCGATTTGCCGAAGAGAGCATCCTGTTTACCGAGATGCTTCGGAAAAATGCGCGAATACCGTAAGGTGGACCCCAGAGGCTGAAGAAGCCTTTACTGCCCTTAAGGACAAACTTTGTAAGGCTACTACGGGGAATTGATTTTAGCTTACCCTTCGTGGTACAGACGGATGCGTCAGAGACAGGGTTGGGGGCAGTGATGTCCCAGGTGTTCGAAGGGGTAGAACACCCGGTGACATCTAAGTCGCAAGCTCTCAAAAGCGGAGAGGAATTACTCCACGATAGAGAGGGAGTGCCTCGCAATAAAGTGGGCCGTCGAGGCCGTACGCTTTTATTTGACAGGCAGGAAATTCCTCTTAGTCACTGACCATGCCCCTTTAAAGTGGTTGAATCAAATGCGAAATAGCAATGCCCGGTTAACCCGGTGGCATCTAGTGCTGCAGTCTTTCGACTTCATGGTACAGCATAGGGCTGGGAAACTACACGGGAATGCAGACGCGCTATCGCGAATTACGAGCTGTCAGAAAGATTCCGCAGCCCGTAATATTTTAAGGGGGGGGGATCTGTCATGGGGTAGATCAGAATGCCTATGGAAATAGGAAAAACAGAGCTGAGCAGGTCTAAAAGTGACAGCTCAGAGCACATGGATCAGGGTTGCTATGAGCAACCAGCAAAAACAAAAGCACCAGGTGTAGGAGCACGCCCTAGTAGGGGATTACATCATAGCATATTAGCTGATGAGAGGCAGCTGAGGGCAGGGCAGGCTCACCAGAACACTAGGAGTGACGCAGATAAAACTCACTCAGAGTTTGTCAGTAGTAGAGCTAACCAGGATCCTAGGAGGGCTAACCAGGATTCTAGAGGAGCTAAGCAGGAGCATGGCAGAGCGGTTTTGGAAACTAAAGGAAAAGCTTCACACGGAGGGTCAAGCAGTGTTCCACAGGAGATAGCTGAGAGAATACCAGAGGCTGGTTACAGGGTGCTGGGCAGCACTGAACAAGAACCAGGTGGTTGGTGCCACGGAGGTATTCAAACAGGCAGACGGAAGGAATCTGTGAGAGGAAGTCTCCCTGAGAACAGGTACCGGGAGGGCAGTAACTATTATCAAAGGGATACTTACCTGCCCAAAGAGAAGCCTACTGTAAAAGGGAGTAGAAGGCTTGCCTGGGGAAAAAGCCATGCTAAGTTTCCGTGCTCAGAAAGCTCCGGGGGAACCGAGCCAAAGGATAGGCTAATTCCTTGTAATAGAGGGAACTTTGAAAGGAAGAGTTTCCCATACACACAGCTAGGAGTGTGTGGCCCTCTGGAGGAAAACTCCACTATATACGGTAACCTTCCAATTCACCCTGATAGAGAGGGGGAGAAGCCTTTGGAAAGGAGAGGAGGGTTTTTGCAACAATGATATGATTTACAACCATTCTGAAGATAGCTACGGGGAAAACTATGAGGACATGGAATGTGACTTTTGTGGGGAAAGTCCTGATGAGTCCCAAATGGAGTGTGAATTAATGTTCTCAGATAACATTTCCTCTCTCTGCTGAGCTGTTTAAAAGCAGAAATCCATTTAGGGAAACGGATTGTGGAAAACTCATTTGTGTAAAGTACAAGGACTGAGTTACCTTTTTGGATTGGCTGAAGATAAGCACCTTTTTGTTACCAGTAGTTCATTTTCATTTGTACCAGAAAAATATGGTTTATTTCTTTTGATTCTTATGTGCAAAAGTTCACCCGGAAGGGAAATAAAATACCTCTTTGAAAAAGCCTGGCTACTCGTTCACAACTACCTTTTTGATTAGCTAGTGGGACTACAGATCCCAGGGGGCATTGTAAAGTCCCAGCTACATTAAGAAGAGGCCCCACTGAAGCTCCCTAGGCTTCCGCCTATAAGAGTGAGTAGGTGGGTGACACTATCCATTGGGTTTTCATGGCAAGTTACAGAAGTAGATTGCCGGGCCTTTCTTCCGCGCAGTTTAAGTTTGGTGTTGTTGCCGTTGTCACAAAAATGTGATCCTCCGCCGTCAACACTATCCCATTCTGCTGCTGCCCAGATGGGTGGTTTGTCTTGGTCTGGCACCTCAGCTGAGACCTGTCCATCTTGGGAGACCCTGCCAGTAGTTAAACTACCGATAGTTTAGCTCTCAGCATCACTGATGCACGCAAGCCCTCACAGCACGACAAGCTGCAAACCAAGTGAGAGAGATGGACCATAGACCACAGAAAGAGAGCTAAGAGAAGACAGGAAAGCAGAAGCCTCAGATCAGGACCAGCATGATCAGAGGATAAATTAGTCAGACAACAAAGGTAGAAAAAATAATTTTATTTCATATTAGTGATTTGACTACAAAATCATAATAATTTTGAAATCAAATATTGTTACTTGTTATTGGGATTAATTATTGTAGTTTAAATAAGTAAATTTTATAAATAAAAACATAATGCAAATGCGTATAATATATTAATAATTCAACAAATGATTACAGCGACAATGCGTTAACAGTAAAGGAAGAGAGACGCATTTGATTTTATCATTGTGGGTCATCACAAGTTGACCCATGGTAAAAGGGGTCACGGTACAAAAAAGGTTGAGAACCACTGGTGTAGAGGAAGAAGCAACAATTCAGCATAAAGTATTGGCAGAAAAAACCAGCAAAGAGTATTATAAGTCAGGAGACTGAAGTTGATATTGAAAAGCACATTAACATCAAAAAATATGATACAAGCCATCAACCAACTTGCAATCCCAGTACTTTTGTATAGCTTTACCATAGGCATAGTTTGGGGGAGTGCAAGTCAGATTCGTCTATAAACTCCTTACTATCACCCATAAAGTCCTACACACCAGTACTCCACAATATCTGGCTGATATCATTCACCTCCAACCAGTCCCTCATCTCCTCTGCTCTGCACACGGTAACCGTCTTTTCCTTCCTTCTCCCTCCCAGACTCACCTCGAGCTCACTCGTCACTCTGCCTTCTTCTTTCTCAGTCCCGCTTTGTGGAACTCGCTCCCGCACTCCCTTCGCATCGAACTATCCTTTCCACGTTTCAAAGTGCTTCTTAAAACGCACCTGTTCTGTCAGGCTTATGATCTTCCTCCACTTGCTGATGGCTCTGACCCTCCCTCGTCTGACCCTCTCCCACCGAGCCCTCCTACACCAGTAATTTAGCAATATTGTCATCTATTCATTTAGTGGCTCCTTTCTCCTGCCCTCATACCCGTGTCCAGGGCCGGCCCGTCCATTGAGCAAGAATGTTTTTTGCACAGGGCCCCGCGTTTCAGGGGGCCCCGCGCAAAAAACATTCTTAAGCATCCCAATTTAAAAAAAAAAAAAAACGGCTGCTTCTGCCGCGGCAGCTTCAAGAGCTCTGCCGCGGCAGCATCAAGAGCTCTGCCGCGGGGCCCCCCCCCTGCCCGGCAGAGCCTCCGTGCATCTTCAGCTCTTCACGTCCAAAACGCGGGCTTCTTTCAGAGCCGCGAGAGTTTCTTTTCTCGCGGCTCTCTTAATCCCGCGGGGCTGATGGGATTTCCCATCACCCTCGGCGGGATTAACAGAGCCGCGAGAAAAGAAACTCTCGCGGCTCTGAAAGAAGCCCGCGTTTTGGACGTGAAGAGCTGAAGATGCACGGAGGCTCTGCCGGGCAGGGGGGGGGCCCCGCGGCAGAGCTCTTGATGCTGCCGCGGCAGAGCTCTTGAAGCTGCCGCGGCAGAAGCAGCCGGTTTGGGTTTTTTTTTTTATTTTAATTTGGAATGATAGGGGGGGGGGGTGGTTAGGACTGGTAATGGCTATGGGAGGGGGGGGAGGCTAAACTGGAAGTAGGCTGATGGGAGGGGGAGGCTAAACTGGAAGTGGGCTGATGGGGGGGGGGTGGTGAGGACTGGTAATGGGCCAGGGGGGTGGGGTGGTTAGGACTGGTAATGGGCCAGGGGGGTGGGGTGGTTAGGACTGGTAATGGGCCATGGGGGGGGGGGGAGGCTAAGACTGGAAGTGGGCTGATGGGGGGGTTAGTACTGGAAATGGGCTATGGGGGGGGCTAAGTGGGATGATGGGGGGGGCTAAGTGGGCTGATGGGGGGGTTTGGACTGGTAATGGGCTATGGGGAGGGGGCTAAGGCTGGAAGTGGGGGGGTAGGACAGGAAATGTGATCAAGGGGGGGGTAAGGACAGATAAGTGACAATGGGGATGGGGATAAGGCAGGAAGTGGGGGGGTAGGACTGGAAATGGGCTGATGGGGGGTTAGGACTGGTAATGGGCTATGGGGGGGCTAAGACTGGAAGTGGGCTGATGGGGGGGGGGTAGGACTGGTAATTGGCTATGGGGGGGGCTAAGACTGGAAATAGGCTGATGGGGGGCTAGGACTGGAAATAGGGTGATGGGGGGGGTTAGGACTGGTAATGGGCTATGGGGGGCTAAGACTGGAAATGGGCTGATGGGGGGGTAGGACTGGTAATTGGCTATGGGAGGGGGCTAAGACTGGAAATAGGCTGATGGGGGGCTAGGACAGGAAATAGGGTGATGGGGGGTTAGGACGTAATGGGCTGATGGGGGGTTAGGACTAGTAATGGGCTATGAGGAGGCTAGGACTGGAAATGGGCTGAGTGGAAGGAGGGCTTGAACTGCAAATAGCTGATGGGGACGGGGGCTTGGCAGGGAAATGGGTTGTGAGGGGGAGGGAGCGAGGACTGGACATGGGTGAGGGGGGGGCTAGGACAGGAAATGGGCTGATGGGCAAGACTAGGACTGGAAATTGGCTGTTGGGGGGTGCTAAGATTGGACATGGGCTGTGGTGGGGGTGTGGATTGAAATGGACTCATGAAGGGGCTAGAACTGGAAGTAGGCTCATGGGGGGCTTGGATTGGAAATGGGCTGAGTGGAGGGGAGCTAGGATTTGACATGGGCTGATGGTGGGGCTAGGAAAGGACTAGAAATGTGCTCATGGGGGGCTGGGATTGGAAATGAGCTGATGGAGGGACTTGGATGGGACTGCAAATAGATGGGGGAGCTAGGACTGGAAATGGGCTTATGGGGGGCTAGGACTGGAAATGGGCTGATGCGGGGACTAGAAGGGAGCGGATGCTGGGTGGGACTGGAACTAGAATGGAGCTGATGTTGGGGGAGGATTAGAATGGGATGGAGCTGGGAGAGTGAAATGGAGAGGGAAAAAATATTTTGTGTGGGAGGGAAGACAAATCTACAATTGTCCGGATATTGGGAGAGTAAGTGGGGATTGAGGATGGAGGGGTAAAATTTGAGTGGATGAAATAGGAATGAGGAAAGAGCAAAAAGGAGAAAGATTAGTATGTTAAAGCAGATGTAGAGAGAGAATGGAAAAAAACTAGAAGAGAGAAGAAAAGACAAATGGACAGCAGACGATGAAGAATTAGCGGAAGACACGAAGAAACCAGAAGAAAGTGGCTGGAGCAATTGCAGCTGAAAAAAAATGCACAAAAGGTAGAAAAATATCTCTTTATTTTGAATTTATTAATTGGAATATGTCAGCTCTGGGAAATGTGCATCATTAACGTCTGCGCTTTGTTTAGTACAAGAGCAAATTAATGTATAGTTTTATTTCTACAGTGTTGTACATTCCAAGTTTGGCTTTTGGGATTCCCAGTTTAATTATTGTCTTCCTGTTTCTAAATTGTGATTCCTTGTTTGGTGATGGTCTATGTTCTGCATGTGTAACTGAGCTGAGGTATTCTGTTTATGTAATTCCTATTTGACATTGCCACTTGTTCTCTTTCCCCAGTAGGTCATGTATTGTTGTTCTCTGAAATGTATTGGTTTAATATTTGCAGCGTTTCCTTTTGATAGTTAGGGTATGGTGTTTTATGAGTCCTGGTAGTGCTGTTAGGATACGGCGAGTTTGCTATGGGTTCTAAATGGGCAGTGTTTGTAGTAGTTCCTAATGTGCCTGGCGGTTGGTATTGGATTATAGTAATGTAGAAGTCTTTTAGTCTTTCTTTATTCATACACTCATTAAGAGGCATGTTTACTAAAAGTTCGTGTATGGTAACATTATGCAAATATTTATGCAAATGAGGCCCCTTATGCAAATGAGGCCCCGCACCGAGTCTCCGCACATGGCCCCGCACCCCCCTTGGGCCGCCCCTGCCCGTGTCCCCAATGTCAAACCCTCCCCCCCACACCTCATTTTGCTACGCTTTTTCATTCTCTTTCCTTTCCTATTTACTGCTGGCGTTCCTTTCTTGTCTCAATTTCCTGTAGCCAATATATTGTTTTATTGTACACCATCCTGATGCTCCAGCAAGGGCGGTATATCAAATCTTGCAAATAAAGATAAAGATAACGTGGGGCATTGCCCCTCCAAATGAGCTGGGTCTCTGTCCCTATGGTGACAGCCTGCCCCCATCCGTGCCACTTCTGCTGTTTTTTCCATGCCTGCAGCGGCGGCAAAAGTCTACTGTAATCTCAAGATATTTTTTTTTTAAAAAGCAGGCTCTTCTGAGCTGGAAGTCTGGTTTGGTCCCACCCCTCTTTGATACATATTTCATGACAGAGGTGGAGGAACTAGGCTAGCTTTCCTAGCAAGGATGGGCCTGAATTTCAGTTGGGCGGTGTCTGCATCGGCACATAGCCCACCCACCTCCCGCCTAACCTGGCTTTTCCATGCTGGGGTCATATGTGGCCTCGGCATTGAAAATCCGGGTGTTGTCACACAGCCAGATAGCTGCAGAAGCTACCTGTGTAGCACTGATTTTCAATGCCACATAGTTAGCCCCAGCGCCTTAAAGATAGGCAAGGTTTTCCCATGCCTATCTTTAAGACACAGAGCGCTAGCTATGCAGCATCAAAAATTGGTGCTACATGGGTAGCACCATGGCCCACCTCTACTCCACCCAGGAATACCCCCAACATGTCCTGATACTATGTGGATAGCATCTGGGCACGTTAGGGACATATCCTGGATTTTCGAAGGGCACTACCCACGTAAGTGCCCTTCGAAAATCCTGGATAAGGTCTTTACATGGGTAACTAAGGAAGTTACCCATGTAAAGGCTTTCAAAAATCAGGCTCGAAGTGTTTGTGACTTGTGCTTTTTTTTTAATCCAAGGCCAGACCGCCACTGCCACTGAGGCACAAATAAAGTGGCGGTGGGGGCGGGGGGTGGAATGGCCAGGAGAGAAATAATGAGCAGATGGACATGAAGGGGGAGGGATGGAATGGTCGGAAGGGAAATGCTGGACAGATGGACATGAAGGGGGGGATGGAATGGCCAGAAGGGAAATGCTGGGCAAATGTTGTACACAAGGTGGGAGCAGACGGCAGATGCTAAATAGAAAGTGTGGAGGGGATGACATAGGGCAGATCCTGGACACAAAGGGGGGGAGGGGGAGAAGGGTAGATACTAGACACACTGTGCAGAGGATGGAAGGCAGATGCAAGACACGAGTAGGAGGTGGTAGGAAGATGCTGGACATAGGATGGGGATTGAACATAGGATGGGGATATAAGGGAATGGTATATATGGAGTGGGGATAGATGCTGGAAATGGGGTAGGGATATAGAAGGTTAGAGAGCAGATGCTGGACTTGAGGTGGACAGCAGAGGCTGGACATGGTCACAAAGGGATAGACGGCAGGAACACAGGGTAGGAATCATAGGGGGAATAAATGGCAGATGCTGGACATGGGGTGAGAGGGAGGAGATGCTGGGCACGAGGCGGGGATAAAGGGGGATGCTGGACATGGGGTGGGGTAAAATGGGGTAATGCTGGACATAGGGTGAGGGAGACAGAGGGAATGCTGAACATGGGGGGGAATAGGATGAGAAAAAGGGGAGAGGCACAATATTGGGGAGAAGGGGCAGGAGAGAAGAGGATAGATGCTGAATACAAGGAGGGTGGAAAATAGAAAGAGAAAGGAAATAGTTAAAGACTGAGGAATAAGTGGCAGAGGAAGGACAGAGAAATGGAGTGAGAGGGTTGTAAAAAGGAGACTGAGAACTGGATATAGGACAGAGAAATAAAATCTGAATTGATAAAGAGAGAAAAATAAATTGATGAAAGCTGAAAGGAAAAAGATCAACATCAGAAATGGAGGTAGGAGAGCAAGTGAAGAAGTCAGGAATGGAGAGAAGTGATTGCAGACTCTGGAAAAGAGAGTTAAAAGAAGACAGAGGATGCAGAAACCAGATACTGGGACTAAGGCAATTATAAAAATAAAATAACTAGACAATAAAGGTAAAGGCATTTACACGGTTTGCAGACTTGCAAACCATGTTAATTAATTTATTTATTTATTTGTGAGTTTTATATACCATTTTCTCAACATAATCAAGGCGGTTTACATATAACATTTAAACAATCTTAATCTTAAAATGGTTCACATTGAAACAAGGTGTTATGAACAAAGCTGCCAAGCAAACATAACTAAACTCAATAATATAAACTTATTTACACATGCAGGATAGGTGTTAGCATGGATATAAAATAAACATGTAATACAATTTTAAGCAATGTTAAGTAGGCCTATTTACAAATGCAATTGGAGTGTTGTGCTACTGAGCTGGATATTCAGTGGCAGTAATATGGTTAGTGCTGTTGAACATCTGCAGGTGCCATGACTACATGCCCCCGATGCTAACTGGTTAGCATCGGGATGTTCCAGGCAGGGCGGAGGCAGCAACCGTTGCTAACCAGGCAGCAGTTCAATATTGCCACTGGCCGGTTAGCAACACATGGGTAAAGCAAAGTGTGGCAAATGCTGGCCTTACTTTACCTGCGGAGGCCAACTGAGCAGCGGCTCAATATTGCCACTGTCCGGTTAGCTTCCAGGTTCTGCAGCAAATCCGGATATTCAATGCTGCTGGCTGGATATGGCCCTGGCATTGAATAGCAAGAAATTTGAGAGGGCAGGAGGCAAGCAGCTCGAAGGGTGGAGTGAGCAGCTGGCCAAGGACAACATTCAGGTCCCATGCAACCAGAGACGGCTGGATCAGGAGACGGAACAACAAAAGACCCCGCATGAACCATCCAATGAGGGGATGGACAGAAAGACGCTTACCAGCTACTGCATGGTGGTAAGCTGCTAGGGCACTGAGGTGCACTCTGACCAAGTTAGATTTCAATCCAGAAAGAGAGATGGAGCAAGTAAGAAAGTACCATCTCCACAGAGCAAAAGAAGGGGTCTAAAGCCTTGTCCGCACAAGAGTGAAAATCTGTGCTACTTAAAAGCATAGGCACATCTTGTGGAGTCCATGCGGAAGTCAAGAAGATCTTTGACATCTGTCGGTAAGCTGAAGTTTGCAAGAGCTAGCCGCTCAGCATCCAAGCCGTGAGCGATAGGGATTTGAGGATGGAATAGAGGAGGGTCCCCTCCACCTGAATTAGCAGATCCAGAGCAGAGCCAAGAGGAATCGGCAGCCTCCGGGAGAGTTGAAGCAGCAGGGGAAACCACGGCTGCCTGAGCCAATGCGGCGCTATGAGGATCATGGTGGCTTTGTCTGCTTGCAGTTTGAAGGGGTCTAGGCCACTAATGGAGTCGGTGGGTAGACAGAGAAGGCCATCATTCTAATCCAGAAGGAAGGCATTGGAGGCTATTTGATTGCTGCAGAGGACCCTGGAGCAAAACTACGGCAGCTTGGCATTGTGAGGAGTGGCAAAAAGGTCCATGGACAGAGTGCCCCACATCTGAAAGATACGGTCAGCTACTTGGGTGTTGAGAGATCACTTGTGCTGTTGGAAAACTCTGCTGAGTAGGTCTGCCAATGCATTGAGCTCTCCCAGTAGATAAATTGCCCAGAGGAGCATGTTATGCATGGAGGTAAACTTCCAGAGATGGACTGTTTCCCAGAAGAGGAGATATGAGCCTATGCTGCCTTGTTTGTTGATGTAGAACATGGCCACCTGGTTGTTTGTTTGTATAAAGATGACCTGATTGGAGAGCTGTTGCTGGAACACTCATAGGACATTGGCAATGGCCCAGAGCTTGATAAACTTGATTTGATGGAGGCTCTCTGCCATCGTCCAGAGACCCTGTGTGTGCAGACCATCCAAATATGCAGCCCAGATCAGCTTGGAGGCATCTGTTGTCAGCACTCTCTGATGCAGTATGGCCTGGAAGGGAAGGCTCACAAGCAGGTGATGTTGGTCCTGCCACAAGGAGAGGGATTCCTTGAGCAGCAGAGATACCGTGATGCTGTCTGAAAGACACCACCTAATGCCACTGCATGCAGAGCGTCCACTGCGCCTGATGCATGTGAAGGCAGGCTAAGGAAGTGACATGGACAGTGGAGGCCATGTGACCCAGAAGGTACAGCATTTGTCGAGCTGTGAACAATAAGCAATGTTGGACCTTGTGCACCAGGGTGGCTAGGCGTTGGGCCTGGGCTGCTGGGAGAATGCTTAAGTGTCAAGGAGAGCTACAATGAACTCAAGGTGGTGAGAGGGCTGCAGGTGGGACTTTGGGTAGTTTATGACAAACCCTAGCTGTTCCAGCACTTGCATGGTGCAGGTTGCGGATTGATGGACCTCTTCTGGCATTGCGTCCTGAGCCAGTGGTCCAGGTAGGGAAAGACAAAGACACCCGTGATCCGAAGGAAAGTGGCGGCGACCAACAAGCATTTTTTGAGGACCCGTGGGGCAGAGACAAAGCCAAAGGGTAGAACCCTGTACTGATAATGCTGTCCACTCAGCATGAAGCAAAGGTACTGACAGTGCATGGGGTGAATTAGGATGTGTGTGTAGGCATCTTTGAGATCCAAGGAGCACAGCCAATCTTCCCGGTGGAGGTAGAGCAGCAATGTTCCAAGGGAGATCATCTCAAACTTCTCCTTTTCCAAGAAGCAATTGAGATTGTGGAGATCCAGAATGGGCCTGTAGCTGCCTGTTTTCTTGGGGACCAAGAAGTAGCAGGAGTAGAACCCTCTTCCTACTTGAGACAGTGAAACAAGTTCCACAGTCCAATCTGCTAAGAGGGCCTGGATCTCCTGTTGGAAAAGCAAGCAATGGTGTCGTTTGAGAGGGTACTCCTCTGGAACGAAAGTGGGAGGAAGTTGTTGGTAATGCAACCAGCATCCCTCGTGGACCACCTGGAGGACCCAGGTTTCAGAGGTTACAACAGGCCACCTATGGGCAAGGTATACCAGCCGTCCCCCTACTTGAGGTGGAACAGAGCCAAAAGGGAGGAGGAGTCAAAAACCCACACCAGGCTGTGGCTGCGATGCTGGGTGGGGCTTAGGGGTCTTAGGCTCGCGGTACTGCTTCTGGCCCTGATCCCTAGGCTGTTATCTCTATTGGGGTTGTTGGTAGGAATGGTACAGAGTGTACGTACTGTAGTACCTTCACATTGTTGGGTAATAAGACTTTTTACCTGAGGCCTTCTTTCTTGCAGGGTCAGCAGTCTTCCTTGAAAGATGGGTCATGGCGAGTTGCTCCAACTCCAATTCATCAGCCTTCTCTGTCATGGGTTTGCTGAAAACATTCTTCCCTCAGCAAGGGACATCGGCCAATTTGTCCTGAACCCATTGCTCCAGGTCTGAGGATTGTAGCCATGCCATGCGGTGGGCACCAATGCTCACTGCAGCCACCCTAGCCACAGACTCAAAACTGTCGTAGGCAGCTCTGGTGATGTGATTTGGAGCACTCCTTAGTTTTCCCCACCAGGCTCCTGAAGCGCTCCAGGTGTTCTCTATAAAGATCCACGGAGAACCTGGCCAGCTCCCCGTTTAGGACCTGCAAGTACATATCCATGTACAGTTGGTATGCCTGGATTCTGGCCACAAGCATTGAGCCCTGATAGCACTTTCTGCCAAAGTCGTCGATGGTGTGTGCCTCCCAACATGGGGGGCACCAAGAAGTGCATTTTGGAATTTTTAATTTAATGCATGGCTGATTCCACCAACATGGAGTTGGAGGCAGTTGGGCTTTTTCAAACCCAGGGCCCTTGTGCACCCGGTAGAGGGAATCAAGGCACCTGCTGACCGTCGACACCATAAACAGCATCTCCCACGTTCAAAAGAGAAGCCTTGGGTGCACCGGCACCATGATGACCGCCTTTGGGGGAGTCAGATACTGTAGGATCTCCAGTTCCTCCACTCAAGGCTCCTCCTCTGCCTCTATGGTGAAGGGCAGAGTCTTTCCCATGTCTTGAAAGAACTCGAAGAAAGAGTGGTTCTTGGGGGGAGATCTTCTGCGCTCAGGTGGGGACGAGAGATTGGAGAGAAAGTCACGGTGTCGGACCATCTCCAGCGATTCCTCCTCGGTCTCCCATTCAGTGTCAGTGTCGGAGAGGAATGAAGTACCTCTACGACTGATGCCCCCAGTGACGGTGCTTGAGCAGAGTCGAGGGAACCCTCGACACCAATGGGCTCAGTGGCGATACCCTCAGTATCAAGTGGGAGCGACAGCATTCACGGGAACTGCCAGACATCAAATGTCTCCAAAATGAGCTGCACCTCAGCAGGTGAGCACCCACTGATGGCGGGGCTGTCACCAGCGCCAAAGAACTGGAGGTGACCGGTTTCTTGGGAGCTGCTGAGCTATGAAGGCAGCGAGGCTATGCTCCATAGCCTGCATCCTCTCCACAAGGAGCGAGGTTTCTGATGCCGGCAGAACCCGTGCCGCAGCCTTCAGGGCCGATACCAGCTCCCTTGGTGGGGATTCCTTGATGGTAAGAGACTTAGAAGTCCCACACCGGCCCTCCTGGGCCTCAGTAGGCAACTCTTCCCGTCGGGGCAGCTTGGAGGGCCGCTCCTGGCTCTTGCCCTCAGAATTGCATTGAGAGCTGGGATGGCGATGTCCATGGGATTTAGCCTTGGACTCAGCATCGCCCTTTGATGCCAAAGACCATTCCTTCTGTGGATGCTCCTCTCCGAATGAGAGTTGCCATTCCAATGCCCCTTGTCCTCTCAGCTCCTAAGCCCAATCCCCACGCAAATCTGGGTGCCTTTGAGGGCGATGGTCAGGGTGGATGCCAATGCCTCAGAATGAACAGCGATTCCAGCTGCAGTTTCCACTTCTTCCGCCCTTTGTGCATCATCTGTAAACAGACAGCGCAGGTTGGGCCTGAGGCATTGAATGCACCAGTTGTGGCGTTCCATCATGGAGATGGTCCGACCACACTGGGTGCACTTCTTAAAGCCACTGGGCAGCTTTGACATGGTTGGGAAGACAGCTTCCATCAAGTCAAAGGACTCCAACGACCTCGCTAACCAGGGGGGTGCGAGAGAAAAAACCTGCTCACCAATTATGAAAGAAACCCCTGAAAAATGCAACGCTGAGGCACCGATATTCCGGAGTTGGGTAGGTAGATACCGGAAAAACATGCAACCTGAAAAAGAAAGAAAAAGACTGGAAACCAGCCAAGAAAAAATTAGCTAGATTCCTGGACACAGATGGATGTCTGGAAGGGTCTGTGGAATAAGAAAAACTGAGGTAATACGGCTCCTTCGGGCAGGAAGATGGGCACGCATGCATGGTCGACCTCCCAAAGGCTTTCTCTGAAAGCTGGGAAGCATTTCCCGCACGTGCTCAGTTGATGACATCACCCATATGTGAGGACTGACTTTCTGCTTGGACCTGGAGAAAGAATTTGTTACCGATTTCACTAGTGGTTATTGATAATTTAATCCCATGAGTTATAGAACTCCGATCATTAGGAGTAATATTTGTGAAAGAGTGGACCAGATCAAAGCAGATATCAAACGTGATTAAATCTGTTTATCATAAATTGAAGTGGGGGAATCAACTTAAGCCATATTTGGGCCAGTAGGAATTGCGTGTTCTAACCAAATCTTTGTTGATGAGTGTATTAGAGTATGGTACTGTATTGTACATAGGCTTAACAATGAAGTTGCTTAAAAGGTCTGTGACAGTACAAAACACTAAAGCCATATTACTATTGAGAAAAAAGAATGAATGTGTTCAACCTTTGTTAAGACAATTGCACTGGATACCCATTAGAGAAAGATGTAAGTTCAAATTGTTAATGTTAACATTGAAGTTATAAAGAATGGAAAACTTTATATTTAAGAAAGGGATTTCAATCTTGTACACCTACAAGACAGTTATGGTCTTCCCATCATAACCTTTTGGAAGTTCTGGGGGGTAGCCTTTATTCGTAAACTAATCTGGAGATCAAAAGCCTTTAGCATAACTGTGCCTCACTTATAAAATCATTTACCAATTAACTTAAAAATGGAGACTAACTTGTTAAGTTTTAGGAAAGGAATAAAATCCTTTTTGTTCCCTAAGGAAGAGTAATTGTGAGGGGTGCTTGAAATTGTGTATTGGGATTTATTTTCTTATTCTTGACTTTTGTCCTTCTGCTCCATCTCTGATTGCAGGGCTGTACCAAGGGTTGTGCGAGCGGTGCAGCCGCACAGGGCGCAAGCACTGGAGGCACTGATATCATCACTGGGCTTCCAGGGAGCTCAGAAAGAGTGAGTTACTGAATGTGGCTGAGTGGAAGGGAGGCTCCACATTCGTTAATCACACATTTCTAGCTTGGTATGGTCCTGGAGATACTACTGAAGGAAAGGATAGTGAACTGTCTAGAATCCAATGGGTTGAAAGATCTGAGGTAACATGGTTTTTACCACAGGAAGATCATACCAAACTAATCTGATTGATTTCTTTGACTGGGTGGCCAGAGAATTCAATTGAGGACATGCGCTATATGTGGTTTACTTAGATTTCAGCAAAGCTTTGGACGTTGTTTCTCAGAGGAGGCTTATGAATAAACTGAATAGCCTAGGGATGGCTCAACCATACTCCTCTCCTCTGTAGTTTTTTAAATCTATTTTTAACATAGATAATCTATTTTTATTTGTCAGGAGTAATGTTATATACTTTTACTGTAACCTTAATTACTTTATACAATAACTGCAATTTTCCAGTTATTTTTAATTTTTGTACTGAATGCACCCCACTGTGCTGTGTCCTCGAAAGGCGGGTAATCAAAAAATAATAAACAATAAACAATAGTGGAAAGCCTCAGAGATAAATTCTAGCACTGATTCTGTTCAATGTCTGTGTGAGCAAAACTTTTCTGATGACATAAAAATTTACAACAGTGGACACTTCGGAGGGAGTAGACAACATGAGAAATGATTTAATAAAATTAGAAGCATGGCTAATACTTAGCAGTTAAGTCTTAATGTGAAGTGTAGGATAGTGTATTTTGGGTGACAAGATGGTGGTCAAAGTCACAAGGATGCTAGGCTGCATACTGAAAGGCAGAAAGTGATATTGCTCCTGTACAAGTTGTTGGTGAGGCCTCACTTGTTCAGTTTTTGAAGACTGTACCTCGTTAAGGATATGAAATAGTTGATGTGGTTCAGAGGAAGGCAACTAAAATGGTGTGGAGCCTGCATCAGAAGATGTATGAGAAGAGACTTGAAGTTATGCTTATGTATACCATAGATGAAAAGAGAGACATGGGAAATACTGTATGATACAGACGTTTAAATACTTGAAAGATTTTAATGAACAAAGCTTTTTCAAAGATAGGGAAGCTACAGAACTAGAGGACTTAACTTCCAAGCAACCTCAGGAAAGCGTAGTTACTCACTTGTAACAGGTAATCTCCGAGAACAGCAGGAATCAGTCTTCACATATGGGTGAACGTCACTGACAGAGCCCACACAAGAACACTCCCCAGTGTCCAATAGGGAAGCCTTTGGGAGCACTTCACTGAGCATGCATGCCTGCCTTCCCAACTCCTCTCCTCAGTTGAGCTTGTAGCTGAGAAGAATACTAAAATAAAAGATCCTTACATTCCTAGGGGAGGAGAGCGGGTTGTGAAGACTGATTCCTGCTGTTCCCGGAGATCACCTGTTACAGGTGAGTAACTACGCTATCTCTAGGAATGAGCAGGAAAACAGTCTTCACATATGGGACTCACTAGCTCCCAGGTACCAGATTGGTATGGAGGGGAAAGCAGTGCCATCCCTGAGGTAAAATATTTGTAGCCTAAGAGTCTGGAAGAGTTTTGGGCCATTGGACTCGATTCCAGGAGGTGATACTCCCCTAATGATAGTCTGGTATGTTGTAGAAGTCCAGAAAAGATGGTAGGAGTTGAGTTTTAAGTCCCAAAGAGGTGCTGGAGTACAGCTTGGCCAAAGACAGCGTCCCGACAGGAGTCTCTATCCAGACAGTAGTGTGCAGCAAATGTACGAATGGAGGACCATGTAGTTGCCCGGCAGATGTCCTCAATGGATACTGAACAGAGATTGGCTACGGAGTTTGCCACATCCCACACATTATGAGCAGTGACATGACCCTCCAAAGAGAGTTCTGCTTGTGCATAAGCAAAAGAAATGCAATTTGCTATTCATCTACATTTCGTCACTGGTAGACAGAGGTGGCTAGGAACAAAGGAAATGAACAACTGAGAGGATCTTCTGTGATCTTTAGTTCTATCCAAGTAGTAGGCCAGCGCTCGCTTGCAGTCTAAGGTGTATAGTGCTGCTTCAGCCCGAGATGCATGTGGTCTAGAGAAACATAGAAATGATGGCAGAAAAAGACCACATGGCCTATATAGTCTGCCCTTCCATATCAACAAATACAATAGTCCCCTTTTTACCTTTAGAGATCCTCTGTTTTTGTCCCATGTTTTTTTGAATTCAGATACTGTCCTCATTTCTGCCACCTACACTGGGAGACTATTCCATGCATCTACCACCCTTTCTGTAAAGAAATATTTCTGCATATTACTCCTGATTCTAGCTCCTTTCACTCTCATCCTATATCCCTTCATAGCAAAGCTTGCATTCAATCGAAAGAGGCTCTCCTGTTGTGCATTTATGCCATGGAAGTATTTAAATGTCTTTATCATATTTCCTCTATCCCGCCTTTCCTCTAAAGTGTACATTTTAAGATCCTTAAGTCTGTCCTCATATACTTTATAATGAAGACCACTAACTATTTTAGTAGCCACCCTCCGCACCGACTCCAACCTATTTATATCCTTTTGAAGGTGTAGTCTCCAGAATTGCACACAATACTCCAAACGAGGTCGCACCAAAGACTTATACAAAGGCATTATCACCTCCTTTTTTCTGCTGGCCATTCTTCTCCCTATGCACCCAAGCATCCTTCTAGCTTTCACCGTCATCTTCGCTACCTGTTTAGCTACTTTAAAATTGTCAGACACAATCACGCCCAGGTCAAGCTCTTTTTTTGTGGAAAGAAGTACTTCACCCCCTAAACTGAACCGCTCCCTTGGATTTTTGCAGCCCAAATGCATGACCCTGCATTGTTTAGGATTAAATCTCAGCTGATAAATTCTCGACCATTCTTCAAGCTTAGCTAGATTCCTTCTTATGTTATCGACTCTTTCCTGTGTGTCTAGTCTATTGCAGATTTTCGTATCATCTGCAAAGAGGCAAACCTTACCTGACAGCTCTTCTGCAATATCACTAACAAAGATGTTAAAAAGAATCAGACCAAGGACAGATCCCTTCGGCATACCACTGGTAACCTTCTTCTCCTCAGAATGAGCTCCATTTACCTGTACTCTTTGTCGCCTCCCACCCAACCAATTTCTAACCCACTCAGTAACTTTAGAGTCCATCCCTAGGATACTCAGTTTCTTTATAAGTCGCCTGTGCGGAACAGAGTCAAAGGCTTTACTGAAATCCAAGTACACCACATCTAGGGCTCTCCCTCGTTCCAACTCCCTAGTCACCCAGTCAAAGAAATCAATCAGATTTGTCTGACAAGACCTACCTCTGGTGAATCCATGATGCCTCCGACCCTGTAATCCATTGGACTCCAGAAACCTCACTATTTTCTCTTTCAGCAGCATTTCCAATATAAATACTCACTACAGAGGTTAGACTAAACAGCCTGTAGTTTTCAACCACATCCTTACTTCTGCTTTTGTGTAAAGGGACCACATGTGCCTCTCTCCAGTCCTCTGGCACCACACCCGACTACAAAAAGGCATTGAAAAGGTCAGTCAGTGGAGCTGCTAGAATGTTCCCAAGTTCCTTCAGTATTCTTGGATGTATCCCATCCAGTCCCATTGCTTTGTCTACTTTTAGTTTAGCTAGTTCCTCACGAACACAGTCTTCTGAAAATCATTTGAGATACTCGTCACTTCTGTTCCTATTTGTGGGTATTTTCTGAGGTCCTGCTCCTGGCCCTTCATCTGTGAAAACAGAAATATTTCTTAAGCAATTCTGCTTTATCGTCATCTGCTTCTACATATTCCTCCCCTTCACGCTTCAGTCTGACAAAATACCACTTTTGCCCTTCCTCCTCTCACTAACATATCTGAAAAATGTCTTATCTCTCCATTTTATTGCCTTGGCTATTTCTTCTTCTTTTTGTATCTTTGTTTTCTTGACTACTTTGCTAGCTTCTCTAAGTTTTTCCAAATATAGATGCCTGTCTTCCTCTCTCTGTGATCTCTTGTATTTCATGAAGGCCTCCCCCTTTTTCTTCATCTTTTCAGCTACTTCTTTTGAGAAGCATAGTGGCCTCTTTTTCCTTTTACCTTTATTTCCTTTCTAACAAAAAGGCTGGTTGCCCAAAAATATCCCTTTTCAGTTTTGTTCACTGTTTTTCTTCATCCCCCAGCTGTTCCCATCCTGCCAACGACTCCTTGAGGTATTGGCCCATCTTGGCAAAGTTAGTTTTCCTAAAGTCTAAGACCCTCGCTTTTGAATGGATTTTATCAGCCCTAGTCCTAATACTGAACTACAGCATCTGGTGATCACTGGATGCAAGTTGATCTCCCACTGTAACATCAGAAACACTTTCCCCATTGGTAAGCACCAAGTCCAGTATGGTGCCTTCACGTGTTGGTTTTGTTACCAGTTCCCTGAATAGTTCTCCCTGGGGCAGATCTACTATGAAACTAATGAAGCTTAAGCTTCAGGGCCGCCAATCCCGGAGGGACCCCAAAAGCGATTTTGGTCTACATTGCTTAAAAATTTGGGGTCTACTGTATGAGAAGGGTTTTTAAAAAAAATAATAATAATATAGTGTAATTAAATACAAAATAATAGTTAAAATAAAAATGTAAATGAAAAAATGTTCAAATTAAGAATGTTTCATTCTAAATATATTTAATATAAAAATATTTATAAATAATTTAAAACACTATTAACATCCCCCTCATAATTCGAAAACTATAAGGCATAGGACATTTTTATTTACGCCAGTGACTTTGACATGTAAAATAATCCAGTACAGCAATTTTAAGCAAAATCTGAGATGTAGTGGTTACACTTTTAAAAAAATTTGTAGTAATCTGTCGTAGAACAACCCCATTGAAGAAGATAACAGTAATTACCCAGACCTTGTTGCTGTTTGCAAAGTGGCCCCCATAACTGTACAAGCTTCAAGGCCTGTAAACGGGGGTGCTGGTCATGAAAGTCCACAGTCTTAGCAAAGGCAAAATATTATTATGACTTGCAAAGGATTGTGGGGATTGTAGTTCATTCATACCAGAATCAGCCGTTCACATAATAATGAGTTGTGATGCTCGATTGTAAGCAAAGAAAAACAGATTTTATTCATGGGGTTAATTCTCCCACACAGATTTACTTGGTAACACAAAAGGACACTTGCTTCAAGTATTGTACTCAGGAAAAACAAAACATGTTATAAGGTAACTGAACTTCTTAAGCAATAAATCAATAAAGACCTTGATGGGAAACAGAAAAGGTCTTTTTGATGGCTCCTGCTAATGACCTTCTTAGCAGTGCTCCAAAAGGCAAAAACAAAACCCAAAAGTAACAAAAAAACTGTTCTTTATCAAGGATAACTTTCTTCTATTCACACTCACAAGAAAGAAGTTTCCTTCCAGAGCTCACGTGCACTTGTGCCTGGCTCAATTACCAATTAGCCAGCTGCAAACCCCTTTGCTGGTTCACTCTCTCTACGTGGCTCAATCCTACCCTAAAGCTTTCTTGAAGAGACTTTTCTGGGTAGATAAAAGAACAAGTTACAGTTCCTTTTGGTGGTTGTTGTATTAGTGAGAAACTACTTTAAAACAGCAGCCTAGACAGAGAGCAATCCATGTATTCCAATTGATCATTTGATATATTTCCTTCTTCCTCAAATATCATGGAATCAATATCCTGGTCTGGCTCAGAGGAATTCCTTAATTGATCACTCTCAGGATAATACTTGTTTCCCTGCTGTCTTCCAGGTGAAGAGCTAGGGCTTAGATCAAAGTTCATACCTGTGATCCCCTTGCTGTTAGATTTCCTCTTCAGGTATCCTGGCCAGTAGGTAGTCCAGCTTTTATGTCCAGCCTTCCAATCAAGATCCCTGGACACTGGGTCTCTCTTCACATACCTTCTTGCACTGGTCTTAGGGCCCCTTCCAAATGCAGCCGTCTCCCTCAAAGGTGCCGTTTGGGAATTCCTGGCTCTATAACCCCAATCCTCTGGCTTCCTCCAGTCCAATGGAGTATGCTTGCCTCTGGAATCACTCCTAACACACGTACTGCTGTGGGCTCCTTCTTTAGACCTCCAAGATGTCTTTCTGTTCTTCCTTCCACGTTGCTTCTGCTGTTGTAGTCCTCTCTTCTTTCTCCAACGGTTTCTGCTTCTGTCTCTCCTTGTTCTCTCTGTTCCCCCTGTTCTGTCTCTGTGTAGAATATCTTTTACTTTTAAAGTGCTTAGAGGGACACTCCTCCCAAGCACAGCCCAGGTGTGCTGAATCAAGCCCTGCCCTTGGAGATGAGTGATTGGGGATTATCTCATAGCTCTCCTGATTGAACACACGTTTCCCCACTTCAGCCCTCCTAGAGGCTGTTTGAAACCTGGTGCATTCTGGGACTGGTAGTCTTATGAAAACATTCTGTTTTAGTATTTCTACCAGCAAAGACAGATTGCTTGTTCAGAGCCAATTCACCTCTTTTATAGTTCCCTCCTGAACTATGATAAGCTTCCTTATCACAGGCCCCAAATATGTAGGTCTGCCACTGATGACACTGCAGCAGGGAGGTGCCAATTCACATCTGGTTTATTGAAATTACCTATCAGTAGCACTTCCCCTTTCCTGGCAATGCTGCATGTCTTCTATTAAACCTCCATCCATGTCTTCTCCCTGTGAGGGGGGTCTGTATATCATGCCAATGTAAATGGATTTGTCTTTCCCTCTTTCTAATTTAACCCACAGTGCCTCCTCTCCCCCTTTTAAGACCTGTAATTTCAAAGCTTTAATATTGTTTTTAGATATAGTGCCACTCCTCTTCCCCTTCTTCCTACCCTATCCTTCCTGAATAAAGTATAGCCTTGTATAATTACATCCCAGTAATGGTTGTCTGTGAACCCTGTCTCCTAACCGTTACTAAATTAAAGTCAGCCTTTTCCATTAAAGCCTCAACAGCTGGGATCTTATATCCCATGCTACAGCATTTATACACACCGCTTTCCAGATGTTGCTCCTTTTACCCATTTCTATACAGGTATGTAATGTTTCACTTACCTGGGGGCTTTCACTTATCCGGGGGCTTTCTACACCCATCCCCAATGAATCTAGTTTAAAGCCCTCTTCAGTAGGTTAGCTAGTCTGCTACTGAAGACATGTCGACCCTTCTTGGAGAGATGGATGCCATCTCAACTCTGCAGCCCTTGGAACATCACCCCATGGTCCAGGAAACCAAAATGCTCTCATTGATACCATCCACACAGTCGTGCATTTATCTCCAGGATGCAAGCTGGTTTAAATGGAAAGAGGAAACCACCTTCGGGAGGAAGTGTGGATGGTATGGTGTCATGGTGAAACCAAGTATAGGGGGGATCCGCCACTAGAACTTACAGTTCACTGATGTGGCAAGCTGAAGTTACGGCAATAAGAAAGATGACCTTCCAAGATAGAAACTTCAGTGAAGTGATGGCTAAAGGTTCGAAAGGTAGCTTTAGAAGTTGCACCAGAACCACATTCAGATGCCAAGCCACCCGGAGGCGGCTTAATGGATGGCTTGGATAGCAGGAGACCCTACATGAAATGTGCTACTAAGGGGTGTGAGGAGATAGGCTGTCCATCCATGGGTCTGTGAGAGGCTACAATGGCACTAAGGTGAACTCTCACTGAGTTTGTTTTAAGACCTGTTGAGGATAAGTGGAGGAGATATTGTAGAAGGGACTCCACCGAGCAAGAAAAGGGGTCAATGTCCTTTGAGGAGCACCAGAGGGAAAACCTACACCACTTGAAGGCATAAGATCGCCTGGTGGAATCTTTACGTGATGCAAGAAGGACATCTTGACCATCTGTGGCAGGTCGAGGTCAGTGAGCACCAGCCTTTCAGTAGCCATGCTGTCAGGCATAGGGAGTGAAGATTGAGATGGAGGAGCATCTCATGGCCCTGAGAGAGGAGTTCAGCGCACATCCCATGCTGAGAGGTTGAGTCTGCACGGGGCAAAGAAGCAGAGAAAACCATGATTGACGGGGCCAAAAGGGGGCTATGAGAATCATCACCTTGTCAGCCTGTAGCTGAAAAGTGTTTTGGATCATCACTAACGTCCTCCCCAACATCTCAACCACTGCATCAAATCTCGACGAAATGATTGTCTCATGGAACAACAACCTGAGCTCATTTGCTCACCTGCCCACCCAAATTAGACCTGATGCTATCGAGAAGCAACAGAAAAAGAGAGAACCTGCATGCTGGTACACCACTGAATTAAAGACTTCACTACGGACGCTAAGAAAATCAGAAAGAAAATGGCGACGGACCCGCACAGCACCAAACCTGGAACACTACAACTCTTGCCTACAAGCCCACCGCAGTCTAATATCAACTAAACTAAAAGAATACCACTCTGACTTGCTCAGCCGATCCCTCAACAAGCCCCACGTCATGTTCAACTTGGTGAAGACCCTTACAAAGGAACCCTCAGCACCCCAGTCAAGCTCAATACATCCCCAAGATTATGCCGATTTCATGATAGCTAAAAGCAATAGCGTATGCAAGGCTAACCCATCTTGCCCTATCAAGAATCCACCCATGCAACTAACATCCTTCTCAACACCTTCACATTCAAGCATTGCGAATACCTTAGCCAACATCAATGCCACCACTGCCCCCAGCGATCCCTGCCCAGCTTCCTGGATAAGGTCACTGCGTCAGGAAATCAGCCCAATAATAGCTAAAATCATCGACCACTCCTTCTCCTCGGGCCAATTCCCATCAAGTCTCAAGCATACATCCATCAGACCCCTCCTGAAGAACACCAAACTGGACGCCAAGATGGTCGCGTCATATCGACCCATCTCGAGCATTCCGCTACTATCTAAAATAATTGAGAAAGTTGCTCAACGACAGTTACAAGACCATATAGACTCCCATGCCCCCCTTGATAAGAGCCAGCACGGCTTCAGGGAATACCATGGCGTGGAAACGCTCCTTACCACCCTCATCAACACACTAATTACCGGTATTGACAACATCAAACAGGGGTTTGCTCTAATCTTCTTAGATATCGCTGCTGCATTCGATTCTGTGAACCATGAGCAACTCCTAATTCGACTCAAAGATAAAGGGATATGTGAATCAGCATGGCTATGGTGCAAATCTTATCTTACCGACAGGTGGCAGCAAGTTAGAATCGGTACTGCAACCTCGCAGCCATTCATTCAACAGCACGGTGTCCCCCAAGGCTCGTCTCTCTCCGCTCTCCTATTCAATATCTACATGCAACCTATATGTGACATAATCCGCTCTTTCAACATTTCATGCCTACTCTACGCTGACGACGTTCTGCTCTATACGCCGTTCATGACTGAAAACCCCGACCTCACTCAACTGACCAAATGTTTCGATGCCATAACCGACTGGCTTCACTCACAAGGCCTCAAGATCAACTTCAGTAAAACCGACATACTATTTGTCTCTAGAGACCAATCATTCACTCCTCCGCCAACCCTGAAGACAAGAGATGCAGAACTCTCAAGCAGACCCAGTATCCGTTACCTAGGCGTTACCTTGGACCAGCAGCTCAATTTCAAAGCACACATCAACAATACAATCAAACAAATATACCACAAGACACGAACTCTACGACACCTTCGACCATTGTTGCATCCCGAGGACTTCAGATCAGTGTTCCAGGCCCTGATTCTGCCTCACCTCGACTACGCCAACGTGATCTTACATGGCCTACCCAAGAGCACCTTGAACCCCCTTCAGCTAGCCATGAATGCGGCCGCCCGTGTCCTGAGTGGAGCTTCTAGGGGGGATCACATTACCCCCGTCCTCAAAAGCCTACATTGGCTCCCAATATACTGTAGGCTAGCCTATAAAGTAAACATCATAGCATTCAAGGTAATCAGCAAATTAGCCCCTATAGCCTTAACAGACCTTGTTCACCCCATCTCAGCAAACAGGGATAGAAGATCCTGCACTGCCAATACCCTACAGATCCCCAAAGAGATAATGAAATGCAATAAATCAACAAGAAACAGAGCCTTCAAATTATATGCACCCAGCTGCTGGAATGCTCTCCCAGCACCCATCAGAGCCATAACGAACCTGACACAATTCAGAAAGGCGTTAAAACATCACCTATCTCTCCTACACTACTCTCAATACACCAATCCAACACCTTCTATTATGTAGACAATAGCAACCAACTCAAGACATGCCTAAGAATGTACATACTGTAGATACATATTGTAGTTATTTCTCTAAATATTGTATATAGCTCCCTTGTTCAGGTCCAAGTTTCATTCCCCTGTTTCATTGTAAGTGTCGACCGGCACAATATTCGTTTTATGTAAACCGCGCTGATTTTTAAGAGTGCGGTATATAAGAACAATAAAATTAATAAATAATAAATAAATATCAAAGGGATGGATGAGAATGCATAGAGCAGTCCCTGTGCACAATGTAGAAGGAAGGCGTCAGGGGCCTGTCGGTGCAACAAGGCAACCCTAGAGCAGAAGAGTGGAAACTATGTTGTTTGTGGAGTGGTGAAAAGATCTATGAGTGGAGTTCCCCACGTTCAGAAGAATCAAGCAGCCATCTCCCGACGTAAGATCCACTCATGTGGATGAAGGATACGGCTTGGCCTGTCTGCAAGGACATTGAGCTCGCCCAGGAGGTACACCACTCTGAGGTGAATGCGGTGAGAGCGTGCAAAGAACCAAAGGCAAATTGCTTCCTTGTAAAGAGGACGTGACCCCAATCCCCCCTGTTTGTACACATAGAACATGGCAACTTGGTCATCCATCCTGACTAGAACAGGTTGCCCCAAAAGTTGGAGTTGAAAAACCCAAAGGGCATTTGATAGTGCCCATAGTTCTAGGAGGTTGATCTGCAGAGCAAATTCCTGCTGTGTCCACAGTCCCTGTATGGTTAGGTTGTTTAGATACACTCTCCAACCCAGCTTGTAGGCATCCGTTTTCAGGGTGCATCGAGGTGGAGGCATTTGAAAAGGTGACCCATCGAGTAGGTTCTATGGAGACCACCACCAGTGAAAAGAATTGCTCAGTTAAGGGGTTATGTGGATCTTGTCTCTGAGACGCCCCTTTGCTTGTGTCCATTGAGAAGACAGAGTCCATTGGGCTTGTCGCATGTGTAGTCGAGCATAGGGGATGACATGGACCATGGAGGCCATGTGTCCCAATAGATGTAACATCTCTCAAGCTGTTATGTGGCTTTGCTGTTGCATTCCGTTTGCCAGCTCAATGAGGCGGGCACAGCGATCTTGAGGATGAAAATCTTGGGCCTACTGATTGTCTAAGAACGCTCCAATGAACTCCAGACGTTAAGTTGGTGTGAGGTGGGACTTTGTGAAGTTTAGAACAAATCCGAGATGCTGGAGATTTGTTCTAAACCCTTCAAGAGTTTTACCTCCTGAGTAAGGGAAGATAAAGACACCCAAAGTGCAGCGATAGGCAGTGACTACTGCCACGCATGTTGTGAATACTCATGGTGCAGAGACTAAACCGAAGGGCTGCACCCGGTATTGGTAGTGGTTTCCTTGAAACATGAAGTGCAGATACTATCTATGCTGAGGATGGATCAGTATATGCATGTACACCTCATTTAGGGCTAAAGAACATAACCAATCATGTCTCTGGAGGTATGGGAGAAGAGTTGCCAGGGAAATCATTTTGAATTTTTCTCAAACCAGGAACTTGCTTAGGTCTCTGAGATCCAAGATGGGCCTGTTTTCTTTGGAATGAGAAAATATGGAGAGTAGAAGTCCATCCCTTCTTGAGGAGGAGGAAGTCTTTCTATGCGCCCTGGGTCAATAGGATGGTCACCTCTTCTCTGAAGAGAGTCCTCTAAAGGGGATGGGTGGGATAGTCCCTGTGAATTGGGTTGGGGTAAAATCTTGAATTGAAGCAGATACCCCCCTTTGGACGATGTTCAGAATCCAAAGTTCTGAAGTTATGAGGTGCCACCAATAAGAATAGAAACAGAGCCTGCCTGCTATGTGGAGGAGTTGGGGACCCTCCAGAGGCAGATTGGCAATTCTCTGTAGGAAGGAGTCAAAAACCAAGCACAGGCTGTGCCTAAGCCGCTGGATGAGGCTTAGGAGCCTTGTTTTTTTTTGGGGTGGTGAGGGCCCTGCTGCCGCTGTTGAGAATGCTGAGGCTGGTAGGCAACTGAAGGTGGGTAGAAAGGATAATCTTCTTAGAATAGAAAGGCTTCTTGGGAAGAGCCTTCCTTTTGGAGGGGTCAACTGTTTTCCAGGAAAGGCATTTGAAGGTGAGATCATCTGTCTCAATCTCCCTGTTTTTTTCTCTAGAATCTTTTCCAAAAATATTTTCTCTTGTACATGAGATATAGAAACACAGAAACCTAGAAATATGATGACAGAAAAGGACCACATGGCCTATCTAGTCTGTCCTTCCATAACAACTACAACAGTCCCCTTTTTACCTTTAGAGATCCTCTGTGTTTGTCCCATGCTTTTTTGAATTCAGTTACTGTCCTCATCTCTACCACCTCCACTGGGAGACTATTCCACGGATCCACTACTCTTTCTGTAAAGAAATATTTCCGCATATCACTCCTGAATTTATCTCCCTTCACCCTCATCCCATGTCCCCTCGTAGCAGAACTTGCTTTCAATTGAAAGAGGCTCTCTCCCTGAACATTTATGCCATGGAGGTATTTAAACATCTCAATCATATCACCTCTATCCCGCCTTTCCTCTAAGGTGTACATATTAAGATCCTTCAGTCTGTCCTCATATGCTTTATAATGAAGACCACTAATCATTTTAGTAGCCACCCTCTGCACCGACTCCATCCTGTTCACATCCTTTTGAAGGTGCGGTCTCCAGAATTGCACACTATACTCCAAATGAGGTCGCACCAAAGACTTATACAGAGGCATTATCACCTCCTTTTTTTTGCTAGCCATTCCTCTCCGTATGCACCCAAGCATCCTTCTAGCTTTTGCCGTCGCCTTTTCTACCTGTTTAGCTACTTTAAGATCATCAGACACAACCACGCCTAGGTCCCGCTCTTCTTTAGTGGACAAAAGTACTTCACCCCCTATACTATATTGCTCCCTTGGATTGCTGCAGCCCAAATGCATGACCTTACATTTTTTAACATTAAATCCCAGCTGCCAAATTCTAGAGCATTCTTCAAGCTTAGCTAGATCCCTCCTCATGTTATCTACCCCTTCCTGGGTTTCTACTCTATTGCAGATTTTGGTATCATCCGCAAAGAGGCAAACCATACCTGAAAGCCCTTCCGCTATATCACTAACAAAAATGTTAATAAGAATCGGACCAAGGACAGATCCCTGGGGCACACCACTGATAACATCCTTCTCCTCAGAGTGAGCTCCATTTACTTGTACTCTTTGTCGCCTCCCACCCAACCAATTTCTAACCCAAGCAGTAACTTTAGGGTCCATCCCTAGGGTGCTCAGTTTGTTTATAAGTCGCCTGTGAGGAACAGTGTCAAAGGCTTTACTGAAATCTAAATACACCACATCTAGGGCTCTCCCTCGGTCCAACTCCCTTGTCACCCAGTCAAAGAAATCAATTAAATTTGTCTGACAAGACTTGCCTCTGGTGAATCCATGCTGCCTCGGATCCTGTAATCCGCTGGACTCCAGAAACCTCACTATTTTCTCTTTCAGCAGCATTTCCAATAATTTACTCACCACCGAAGTTAAACTAACCGGCCTGTAGTTTTCAACCACATCCTTACTTCTGCTTTTGTGTAAAGGCACCACATGAGCCTCTCTCCAGTCCAGTCCAGATATTGGCCAGTTTGTCCTGAACCCATTGTTTGAGATCTGATGCCTGTAACCAGGCCAACCTGCAAGCCCCAATGCAGACTGCTGAAGCTCTGCTTGTTGACTCAAAGGCATCAAAAGAGGCCCTGGTAATAAATTTTGAAGTATTTTAGCCTTGCTTGATGAGTGCCTAGAATGCATTCCATTTATCATCAGGAAGCATGCGGACAAATGGCTCCAGATCCCTGGTGACAACCTTGAGAAACATGCCCATGTACAGCATGTAGGAGTTTATCCTGAAAGCCAACATGCATGCCTGAAAACACTGACACCCAAAGGCATCAAGTGTCTTCAAGTCCCTACCCGGAGGCATGCATGAGTGATTTTTTGAGCTCTTTATTTGGCACATCATCAATTCCACTACCACTGAATGGTGGGGGAGCTGAGGCTTCTCGAAGCTTGGGCACTCTGGAACTCGGAACATAGTATCGAGTCTCTTGCTGACAGGTGGAACTGTGAGAGGAGCCTCCCACATGCGGAGCAAAAGATCTTGTAAGATGCAATGCACCGGTAAAGTAGCCACTTTCTTGGGCATGGGAGGGTATTGTAGTATCTCCAAGTTGTCTCCCCTCTGAGGCTACTGTGATTGCCAGTCCTGCTGCCATGTCCCTGATGAAGTCTTGGAAAGACATATCTTCTGGTGGGGACCTGCGCCGCTCCTGTGGAGGGGAAGGATCTGAAGGGATGTCTGGAGGTTTCTGGGAATCTAGTGATCCCTCGTCAGAATCAGAAGAACTGGAATCAGAGTCTCTCAAAAAGTCGAAGTATTGGCAGTCTTGTGTTTGATCTCGATGCTTCGTTGACATCGAGGATCGATGCTGATACTGATGCTCCGAGGTATTGGAATCGGAAGCCATGGCAGTTTTAGGCTGTTGGATACCGGTAATATCAGTCAGTTCCAATGGAGGCATTGGCCTTGGGAGTTCCAATGATGCAGGTTTGAGGGCCAACATCAGGGTCGATACACTTGGCTGCTGGCAGGGTGCCAAAGCCTGCACTGCGGGAGCTGTTGATACTGTCTGTACCGAGGCTGCCAGGAGTACAGCCAAACTCCTCGAGAGCCAGCATGGGCTGGGTCCAGGGAGATGGCCAATGTCTGGGTGTAATCACCAAAGGAGCTTTGAGTCACAGACTCAGAGCATGGAACCAGTAGCTCTCCAGAAATCGATTCCTCAGGAATGTCCCGGAGCCCCTCCTGTGCCTTGGAGGGCAGGTCCTCCCGCTGGTGCTGCTTGGCTGGCCGGAATGCATCGGAAGCACTCCTAAGGGAGTCTCGATGCTTATGCTGGTATTTTCCTCTAGTGTCGGTATTGATCTTCAATGCCAATGCCAATGACTTTTTAGAAATCAGAGACTTATGTTTGGAGATGGAAGAGACCTAAGACATGTCTCAGAGCAGTTTCTCCAAATGGGTTAGTTTTATGCATATTACAAATAATGCCTGCTCTCAATCCAAGAAAAACTCAAATCAATTACTAATACTAATATTTTAAAATTTAAGAAAAGTGGAAGGAAGTCCAAAAAACTGCCAGCATGGTTTATAGGTGAGGTCAGAAAGGCTGTTGTTGCCAAAAAAGCATCTTTCAGGAAATGGAAAAAAGAGCCAAATGACAAAACCTGGAAACAGCACAAGCACTGGCAAGTCAAATGCAAGGCATTGATAAGGCAGGCAACGGGAGAATTTGAGAAGAAGCTTGCTGCGGAAGCAAAAATGCGAAGTAAAGACCTTTTCAAGTACATTCGTAGCAAAAACCTGTGAGAGAGTCAGTTGGTCCATTAGATGATAAAGGGGTTAAAGGAGCACTAAGAGGCGACAAGGCGATAGCGGAGAGACTGAATGAATTCTTTGCTTCAGTCTTTACTGAGGAAGATGTAGGGATGTTACCCATGACTGAAGTGGTATTTAAAGGTGCGGAAGAATTGAAGGAAATATCGATACAGCGGAAAGATGTATTACAACTATTAGATAAGCTGAAGAGTAGCAAATCACCTGGGCCGGATGGTATACATCCAAGGGTGTTGAAAGAACTGAAATACGAGATTGCAGACCTGCTATTAGTAATCTGTGAACTATCATTAAAATCATCTCTAATACCTGAAGATTGGAGGATCGCCAATGTAACACCAATTTTTAAAAAAGGTTCCAGGGGTGATCCGGGAAACTACAGACCGGTGAGCCTGACATCAGTACCGGGAAAAATGGTAGAAACCATCATAAAGAATAAAATTACTCAGCATGTAGATAGTCATGACCTAATGGGAGACAGCCAACATGGCTTTAGACAAGAAAGATCTTGTCTTACTAATCTGTTATGTTTTTGTGAAGGAGTGAATAATCAGGTGGACAAAGGTGAGTCGGTTGATATTGTGTATCTGGACTTTCAGAAAGCCTTTGACAAGGTCCCTCATGAGAGACTTTTGGCAAAACTAAAGAGTCATGGGATAGGAGGCAGTGTACTATTGTGGATCAGGAACTGGTTAAAAGATAGAAAGCAGAGGGTAGGGCTAAATGGCCAATTTTCCCAATGGAGAAAGGTGAATAGTGGTGTACCCCAGGGATCTGTGCTGGGTCCGCTGCTTTTTGACATATTCATAAATGACCTGGAAAGTGGAATAACAAGTGAGGTTATCAAATTTGCAGATGACACAAAACTATTTAAAGTTGTTAAAACCCAAGAGGATTGTGGAAAATTGCAAGAGGATCTTGATAAACTGAAAGACTGGGCATCAAAATGGCAGATGAAATTTAATGTGGACAAGTGCAAGGTTATGCACCTAGGGAAGAACAACCCAAACTATGGTTACACAATGCAAGGTTCCACATTAGGAACCACCACCCAGGAAAAAGATGTAGGCGTCATTGTGGATACCATGTTAAAACCCTCGGCCCAGTGTGCAGCAGCGGCCAAGAGAGCAAATAGAATGCTAGGTATGATAAGGAAAGGAATGGAAAATAAAACAAAAGATATTATAATGCCTCTATATCGTTCCATGCTGAGACCGCACCTTGAATATTGTGTGCAATTCTGGTCGCCGTATCTTAAAAAGGATATAGCGATTTTAGAAAAGGTTCAGAGAAGAGCCACCAAAATGGTAAAGGGGATGGAAGGATACTCCTATGAAGAAAGGCTAAAAAGGTTAGGGCTCTTTAACCTGGAAAAGAGAAGGCTGAGGGGAGATATGATAGAAGTCTATAAATTAATGAACGGAGTGGAACGGGTAAACGTAGACCGATTGTTTACCTTATCAGAATATAGAAAGACTAGGGGACATGCAATGAAGCTACAGGGTAAACTATTTAAAACTAATAAAAGAAAATATTTTTTCACTCAACGTGTAATCAAACTCTGGAATTTGTTACTGGAGGATGTAGTAAAGGCTGTTAGTTTAGCTGGGTTTAAAAAAGGTTTGGACAAGTTCCTGGAGGAAAGGTCCATAAACCATTATTAAGAAGGGACCCAGGATATCAATGCTTGAACCAATACAAGCATTGTGGAACCTGTGTCCCTTGGGGAAACTGCTAGGTACATATGACCTAGATTGGCCACTGTTGGAAACAGAATACTGGGCTTGATGGACCTTGGTCTGACCCAGTATGGCATATCTTATGTTCTTATAAAATTCAAAACACACTAATTAAAGGCAAAAAATGACCTCAGGATGGCTTATACCCTACATTTAGTGAGAACCTCACTATAGGGAATAGCTTACGCTCACATCACAGGTCAAAAAGCCTCCACAAGTTATTACAATCATATATAATTTCCAATCCCTCAACAACACCAACTACTACTAGGAACAATACATTAAATACAACGCTATCATACTTAACATACACACTCATTCAAAAAGCGTCATCGTATATTAATTACTGCACAAGGCAGCACCGGAACAGACTATGATCTCCTGCAAAAATGAGAGAATAAAGTGAATAAGTATAGTGTAACACATACCCAAATAGGTCCACAGTTACTTATCTTTCTCAAAATTGCTATTCAGCTCCGTGAACTTTCAGTTCCATAGCCACCTCACTGCAGCACGGCACATCAACTTTTATATTTATCAATAGACTTCAAAATATCAGCATAATGGTTATCAAAATCATCAGCTGCCTTTAGCTCTTTTAAATCCTCCTCAAGTTCTTTCTTAAGGGAAATGTTTTTAGTATGTGCTGTATCAATAACTAATAACATTAAGTCCAACGAGCATTTATTCAAAATTTGGTTCCGACAACTGATGAAAGCTTCATCCTCCAAAAACATGCCTGGTGCTTTTCAAATCCGTAAGCCAGTAGGAATAACTTCCTTTCGACAATATTCTGCTAATGTGACGCTGTGGAGCTCCAACCTCACACTCCTCTTAGATTTATTAACAAAAGAGTCCCAATCAGGATGACCCTTAGCATCATCCCCCAACAAGGGTAGCAAATTCAAAATCTCAGTAGCCTTTTCTGAACTATAGCTAAAGGAATCTTTCCACACAATATCCATTACAGCAAAAAATAGTTAAAAATAAATAAATCTAAGAAGAGTGTGAGGTTGGAGCTCCACAGCGTCACATTAGCAGAATATTGTCGAAAGGAAGTTATTCCTACTGGCTTACGGATTTGGAAAGCTCCAGGCATGTTTTTGGAGGATGAGGCTTTCATCAGTCATTGGAACCAAATTTTAAATAAATGCTCGTTGGACTTAATGTTATTAGTTATTGATACAGCACATACTAAAAACGTTTCCCTTAAGAAAGAACTTGAGGAGGATTTAAAAGAGCTAAAGATGGCTGATGATTTTGATAATTAATAAAAATACCGCCTGAGAAGGAATGCAATCCAAATATAAATCAACACCTCTCAGTAAACTACCAATATATAAACCAGCTATAAAAAAGTTTCCATAAATTCCAAACCACCAATCAAAACAGTAACAATGGGTTCTCACCGGACCTCAGGAATCATACACCCTCCATCTGGCGAAATTCATCACCATAGGGAAATGGTGGACACTTACATCATAGGTCCTTCACCTCAATAAACTTCTTAAATACTTTATCCGAATATTCCATTCAGCACTATAAATAAATAACTTACCCTATCTATAACTTCATATAGGAATTCATACAACACTTACACAACATACCCAAAACCATAAATCACACCACAAACAATATACGCTTTACTGCAAAGTGTCCATATCTCTACTAAGCAGAAGGAACAGAAAAGATTATGCAGATCTTTAGGTGAAAGTATATCCAAGCCGGTATTATGCTGGCAAAATTTCGTGAGAGAGGCTATCCTTCTTCAGTTTTGAAAAAAGCCTATAAAAGAGCCAAGTTTAATCATAGAGAGTGGCTCTTGCGTCCAAAGAAGCTAAGCATGGACTCAGAAGTATCATCTACTGTGACCTGTGTTCTCCCCTATTCGGGGTTATCCAATCGGATTGTTTCTGCCTTGCATAAACGTTGGAAACTATTTATGACTCATCCTATACTGGCCGACAGTACCCTTAGGGTAGCCTATCAACGGGGCAGAAATTTACGAGATCGGCTCTGCTCAGCAGTCCCTCGATCTCCTTTTACAAGTGAAGAATTCTCTCATAGAAGTTGTGGCCGCTGCTCATTCTGTAAATATATGGCTAATGCAATTCATCTCACTTCTGCTCTCCAGTCCCGACGTCTCTGTCAAGATACAGACTGTAATACTTCTTTTGTTATCTATGCACTTTGGTGCCCGTGTCTCAAAACATACGTGGGAAAGACAACTCGCCCTTTAAGAACTAGACTGGCTGAGCATAAATATAGTATTTCTAAAGTTCAATTGGAGACCCCATTAGTGCAGCATTGGCTTACTTTACATCATACTTTCGATGATATTCGATGTACAGTTTTGGAAGTGGTGCCGTTTAATATTCGACGAGGTGACAGAGGACTTCATCTACTTCAGAAAAACAAAGGTGGATTTACTCCTTACATACGTTAGATCCGGGAGGATTGAACGATAAAATAGATTGGGCTCTGTTTTTTTAAGATCCTCTGACTGTTGCAGTTTCTACTTACCCTTCTCCTGGTTTTATTCGTTTGTGATAGTGTTAGATATTTGTATTGTGTTTTGTATAAAGTTGTCGAAAGTTGAAGAGTGATTGGTATAAGTTAGCTGATTGGTACCTGGTTTTGAGAGCTGCTGACATCAGACGCTAATGTGAAGCGTTGTTCGAGGAGGCATTCTGTGCCTAAAATGAAATGATTATTTATCTTGGTTAATTTTGGTTCCTGATGAAGCCTGGCGGCGAAACGGAGGCTTTCGTTGGACATTTGACGGCGGCTTATGGAGCAGTTTTGCTGAATGATTCGTTGACTTTTTGCTTCCTAGCAGGTAAGTAACAGATTATGCCTTGTATAATGGTGATTGCTGAATGTTAGTCTTAAGACTTTTGTCTTATTTTTCAGTGAACTCTCATGGACATCATGCTTGGATATACTTTCACCTAAAGATCTGCATAATCTTTTCTGTTCCTTCTGCTTAGTAGAGATATGGACACTTTGCAGTAAAGCGTATATTGTTTGTGGTGTGATTTATGGTTTTGGGTATGTTGTGTAAGTGTTGTATGAATTCCTATATGAAGTTATAGATAGGGTAAGTTATTTATTTATAGTGCTGAATGGAATATTCGGATAAAGTATTTAAGAAGTTTATTGAGGTGAAGGACCTATGATGTAAGTGTCCACCATTTCCCTATGGTGATGAATTTCGCCAGATGGAGGGTGTATGATTCCTGAGGTCCGGTGAGAACCCATTGCTACTGTTTTGATTGGTGGTTTGGAATTTATGGAAACTTTTTTATAGCTGGTTTATATATTGGTAGTTTACTGAGAGGTGTTGATTTATATGATGATTTTGATAACCACTATGCTGATATTTTGAAGTCTATTGATAAATATAAAAGTTGATGTGCCATGCTGCGGTGAGGTGGCTATGGAACTGAAAGTTCACAGAGCTGAAAAGCAATTTTGAGAAAGATAAGTAACTGTGGACCTATTTGGGTATGTGTTACACTATACCTATTCACTTTATTCTCTCATTTTTGCAGGAGATCATGGTCTGTTCCGGTGCTGCCTTGTGCAGTAATTAATATACGATGACGCTTTTTGAATGAGTGTGTATGTTAAGTGTGATAGCGTTGTATTTAATGTATTGTTCCTAGTAGTTGGTGTTGTTGAGAGATTGGAAATTATATATGATTGTAAAAACTTGTGGAGGCTTTTTGACCTGTGATGTGAGCGTCAGCTATTCCCTATAGTGAGATTCTCACTAGATGTAGGGTATAAGCCATCCTGAGGTCATTTTTTGCCTTTAATTAGTGTGTTTTGAGTTAATTTTAAAATATTAGTATTAGTAATTGATTTGAGTTTTTCTTGGATTGAGAGCAGGCATTATTTGTAGTTAGTATTTGCTCTTCTACAGCTATTTTAGTGGTGATAAAGAGTAGTTACTCACCTGTAGCAGGTGTTCTCCAGGAGCAGCAGGAATCAGTCCTCACATATGGGTGACATCGACATCGATGGAGCCCTTGCGGAGCATTTCCCCAGCTTTCCATGAAAGCCTTTGGGAATGCAGGCACGCATGCGCGGTTCCCTTCCCGCCTAAAGGTGCCATCCTGCTCAGTCAAATGACATAGCTAAAAACAACACACAAAAATGTAAAAATAAACTATGTACAACTGCAACTCCCAGGGGAGGAGGGAGGGTTGTGAGGACTGATTCCTGCTGCTCCTGGAGAACACCTGTTACAGGTGAGTAACTACTCTTTCTTCAGGACCAAACAGGAAGTCAGTCCTCATATATGGGTGACTCCCCTAGCTCTGGGCTACCAGGGAACCCAAGCTGAACAAGATAACTCCCTCTAGTCTCAGCTTCAAAGAAAGGCTTTTCACTGACAGAACCTCCACCGGTAGCCCAACAGAGAGCTGGAGGGCAGGAGTTGCCTAAACCTCAAAGAGATTCCGGAGTACTGCCTGGCCAAAAGCACTGTCCCTATGGGACTCCCTCTCCAGACAGTAATGGGTTGCAAAAGTCTGGCTTGAGGACCAAGTTGCAGCCCTGCAGATGTCCACCAATGGTACAGAGCGGAAGTGAGCCACTGAGGCAGCCATTGCCCTCACACGATGGGCCGTGACCCGACCCTGCAAAGGAAGGTCAGCCGCCCTGTAAGCCCAGGTGATACAGTCAGCTACCCAGGTGGACAAGGTACGCTTGGACACAGCTAACCCCAAATTATTAGGGTCAAAAGAGATGAAGAGCTGAGTAGCTCTTCTATGTCCCTGCGTATGGTCAAGGTAGAAGGATAAGGCCCTCCTACAGTCCAGGGTATGCAGAACTGCTTCAGCCTGGCTTGCATGAGGCCTAGGGAAGAATGTTGGAAGTAACACCTCTTGGTTAAGGTGGAAGGAGGAGACAACCTTTGGGAGGAACTTTGGATGAGTCCTAAGGATTACCCTGTTCCTATAGAAGAGGGTGTAAGGCCTGTCACAGACCAGGGCCTGAAGTTCACTCACTCGCCTGGCCGAGGTTAGGGCTACTAAGAAGAGTGACTTCCAGGACAGGAAGCAGAGAGGACAAGTAGCCATCGGCTCAAAAGGTGGGCGAGTCAGTTGCTGCAAGACCACATTCAACTCCCACTCAGGAGCAGGAGGACAGATTGTAGGCTTGAGCAAGAGCAAGCCTCTGAGAAACCGGGACACCAAGGGGTGAACCGACAGAGAATGTCCTTCCACCAGTGAGTGGTGAGCTGCAAGAGCTGAGAGGTGGACCCGAACAGAATTGGACTTAAGTCCCTGATTTGATAAGTGCAGTAAGTACTGAAGCACTACTGGTACCGCACAGGAGAAGGGATCCTCTGTACTTAGCTGACACCACACAGAAAACCTTTTCCATTTCAGGGCATAGGTTTTCCTAGTGGACTGCTTCCTAGAGGCTAGGACAACCTCCTCAACTTCCTGAGGGAGGCCCCAGGGAGCCAAAACTACCCTTGCAGCCTCCAGGCCATCAAATTGAGAGCTTTGAGACTGGGGTGCAGAAGGGAACCCTGATCCTGAGAGAGAAGGTCGGGTTGCAACCCTAGAGGCAGTGGGGGATCCACCGCCAGCTGAAGCAGAAATGGAAACCAAGGCTGTCTCGGCCATCTGGGAGCCACCAGCAGGACCGAGGCCTTGTCCTGAAGAATTTTGAACAGGGTTCGGGCCACCAAGGGCGTGGGAGGAAACGCATACAGGAGGCCCTGGGACAGGAAATCAGAAAAGCATCTGCTGCCAGCCGCAGAGGATGCGGTTGCCTGGAGCAGAACCTTGTCAGCTGTTTGTTCGATGGACTGGCAAACAGATCTATGGTTGGAAGGCCCCACTTCAGGAAAATCTTCTGAACCACTAAGGGATGGAGCTGCCATTCGTGGGGCTGCAGAATCCTGCTCAACCTGTCTGCCAGGTACTTGTCCTGGCCAGGTAGATACACTGCCTTGAGGAGCATGTTGTGCCTGAGAGCAAACAAGCAAAGGTCCTGTGCCTCCTGACAAAGGAGCCTGGACCCAGTTCCGCCCTGCTTGTTTACATAAAACATGGCTACTTGGTTGTCCGTTTGAACCAGGACAGACTGATGAGCCAGTGTTTGAGAGAAAGTCTTGAGGGCTAAGCGAATAGCCCTGAGTTCCAGTAGATTGATCTGCTGTGCGGCCTCCCAGGGAGACCACAGGCCCTGGGTGCACTTGCTTAGACAATGAGCCCCCCAGCCCTGCAGGGAGGCATCCGTGGTCAACACCACTGTGAACCCAGAAATCTGAAAAGGCACCCCTTGCAGTAGATTGGGTGGGTGCAGCCACCAGCGGAGGGAGTTCAGAAATTGTCTGGACACCCTTATTCTGTCTCTGAGGCTGCCTGTGGCTTGTGACCACTGAGTTCGAAGGCACCATTGAGCAGGCCTCATATGGAGCCTGGCATTGGGGGTCACATGTACTGTCGAAGACATGTGGCCAAGAAGCCTCAGGCAGAGTCTGGCGGAGACCAGTGACCTGCTGAGAAACTGGCTTGCCAAGTTTATCAGTCTTTGGGCTCTGTCTTCTGGCAAGAATGCCTTTGCCAGCACAGAGTCTAACCTTGCCCCTATGAACTCCAAGTTCTGGGAGGGGATCAAAGTGGACTTTGCGAAGTTTATGACAAACCCCAGGTTTTGAAGAAGAGCAATAGTTCGAAGGGTGGCTTGTCTGGCCTCCTGGCATGTCTGACCCCTGATGAGCCAGTTGTCCAGATAGGGGAAGACAAAGATTCCCTGATTTCTCAGGTAGGCCGCAGCCACTGCCAGGCATTTGGTAAAGACCCTGGGAGCGGAAGTAAGGCCAAAAGGCAGTACCCTGTACTGATAATGGTTTCCTCCCACAATGAACCTGAGGTACTTTCTGTGGTCTGGATGAATGAGGATGTGAGTGTACGCATCCTTTAGATCTAAGGCGCATAGCCAATCTCCCTGCTGGAGGTAGGGCAGAAGTGTTCCAAGAGTAAGCATCTTGAACTTTTCCTTCTCTAGGAAATTGTTGAGATTCCTGAGGTCTAGAATAGGCCGGAGGCCACTGGTTCTTTTGGGTACAAGAAAGTACCTGGAGTAGAACCCTTGACCTTGGAGGTGGGGAGGCACAGGCTCCACTGCCTTGTCCTGCAACAGACCTTGGAGCTCTTGAAGAAGATGATCTGTGTGTAGGGGAGGCCTTGGAGGCTCCCCTAGAAAGTATGGAGGAGGCAGCTGTTGGAAGTGTAGCATATAGCCCTTGTGGACGATGCTTAGCACCCAACTGTCTCCAGTGATGAGTGGCCACTTGTGGGCAAACAGGGCAAGTCGACCCCCTGTGCAGGGTTGGGAGAGCAGGGATGGAGAGGCTATGCCTAAGGAGTCAAAAAACCCCACCCTGCTGAGTGGGAGCAGGGGCTGGAGGCTTGGGAGTCCTCTGCCTACGGGGCCCATTACCCTGCCCCTTGGCCTGCTTACCCTGAGAGGGAGGTTGAGAGGCCTGGTACTGTGGGTACTGTTTGTAGGCAGTGCCCTTCCTTGGGTAAAAAGGCTTTTTACCCGAGCTCTTCTTGTGAGAAGGGGCAGAAGTCTTTCTAGACAGCCTTGTCCTCGTGAGGTGCTCGGTTTCGAGCTGTGCGGCCTTCTCGATCATGGGCTTGCCAAAAAGGTTCTCACCTCGGCAAGGGACATCGACCAACTTGTCCTGAACCCATGACTCGAGGTCCGATGACTGCAGCCATGCCTGGCGTCGAGCCGCGATGCCGGCTGCCGCAACACGGGCCCAAGCCTCGAAGCCATCGTAGGCAGCGCGGGAGATAAACTTGGAGCATTCCCGGATCCCCGAGGACAAGGACTTGAACCTCTGCAAGGGTTCCCCGGAGAGACCAGCAGAGAACCCGGCCAGCTCCTTGGCCAGGTCCCGCAAGTACATGCCCATGTAGAGCTGGTGAGACTGGACATGGCAAGCAAGCATCGAGCCCTGGAAGCACTTTCTACCAAAACCATCCAGGTTCCGGGCCTTCCTGCCAGGGGGCACCGCGGAGTGCATCTTCTGACTTTTCAGGCGATGCATGGTCGATTCCACCACCATGGAATGGTGTGGTAGCTGTGCCTTCTGAAAGCCAGGGCTCTTCTGGAGTCGACAGATGGAATCGACCCGCTTGCTGAGAACCGGCGCCGAGGCCGGTGCCTCCCACATCCGGAAGAGGAGCCGTTCCAGCATTGGAGGAACTGGAACAGTAAAGGCCTCCTTCAGAGAAGAGTCATACTGTAGGGCCTCGAGCTCCTCGGCTCGAGGCTCCTCCTCGGGGTCCGCAGGGATAGCCAACGCAGTGGCCATGTCCCGGACGAACTCCGAGAACCGGGTATCCTCCGGAGGGGATCTACTCCGGGGTTCAGAATGCGGTGAGTTCGACGGGACGCACCGAGTCCTGAAGGTATCGGGAGACTCCCCGTCCTCCGTCTCCCAGGCGGACTCGTCCAATGAGGAATCGGGGTCTTACCGCGCGGGGCCTGTGAGCACCCACCCCAACGCCGAAGGCACCGGCGTCGACGCCCTCGGTCCCGAACGGGAGGTCGAGGGATACCGCGACCGAGGTCGACCTCGAGCCTTCATGGTCTCGAGTATCGGCTCGGTCTCCGGGGTCGACTTCGATGTCGATGTCCCGGTGGTCAGGGCAGATGCGCCAGACAGGCTGGCCATCAGTGCCTGCTGCTGTTCCATGAAGGCAGACAATCTGCTCTCCAAGGCTGTCAGCCTGAGACCCAGCTCAGGAGACTCAGCAGCCACTGGCGCCGGGCCCAACGTCGGCTCTCTGGGAGGAGAGTCCACGAGGACTACAGGACTTATGTGTCCAGCAGACTCCGGCTCCACACAAGGGACTTTTGGAGGCTTCTCCTGTTCCACGGGCCCGGGGCGACGATCGGGGGTCTGAGACCTAGCTCTCAAGGAGCCAGGGACCTCCTCCTCCGACGCCCTCATGAGCCGCTTCTTCCTCTTTCGTTCCCGGTCGGGGGACCCCCTGTCCGAGGAGCCCCGATGGTGCTCGGGATCCGATTCCCGAGATGTCGAGGCCTCAGACGAGGTCCGAGCCCGGCCGGAGGCCGAGTCAGAGAAAAGCCTTTCCTTTTGGTGCTGACGACTTCAAAGCGCCTTGGAAGACATCTTTCCACATGGTCCACAGATCTTAGGATCGTGGTCAGGACCCAGGCATCGAAGGCAGCAGTCGTGTGTGTCGGTGAGAGACATTAGTTTCTTACACCAATCACACTTTTTGAAACCACTGGAAGCCAGCGGGGAAAAAAAGAGTCCCCGCGAGGTCAAAGAACCAGCCTTCAAGGGAAAAAGAAAAACGCCAGCCACGAAGGGCAAAAAACAAAAAAAATAAGATCGGGCTCGATACCGGTGTACCGAACCCGGCGGGATGGGAACCGGCGTCGAACCGGAGAAAAAATAGCGAAGGAATCGCGAAAAAATCCAACTGTTTTCCGGGAGGACTAGGACACACGTCCGACGGGCTTCACGGAAAAAGAGAAACTGAGCAAGATGGCACCTTTAGGCGGGAAGGGAACCGCGCATGCGTGCCTGCATTCCCAAAGACTTTCATGGAAAGCTGGGGAAATGCTCCGCAAGGGCTCCATCGACGTCGATGTCACCCATATGTGAGGACTGACTTCCTGCTTGGTCCTGGAAAATTAGTTTTATGCATACCATGACAGTCGTGAACCTCACTCCAAGGCATGGGGAGTAACATAGAAATATGATTACAGAAAAAGACCACATGGCCTATCTAGTCTGTCCTTCCATATCAACAACTACAACAGTCCCTTTTTAACTTTAGAGATCCTCTGTGTTTGTCCCATGCTTTTTTGAATTCAGTTACTGTCCTCATCTCTACCACCTCCACTGGGAGACTATTCCACGGATCCATTACTCTTTCCATAAAGAAATTTTTCCGCATATCACTTCTGAATCTATCTCCCTTCACCCTCATCCCATGTCCCCTCGTAGCAGAACTTGCTTTCAATTGAAAGAGGCTCTCTCTCTGAACATTTATGCCACTGAGGTATTTAAACATCTCAATCATATCACCTCTATCCCGCCTTTCCTATAAGGTGTACATATTAAGATCCTTCAGTCTGTCCTCATATGCTTTATAATGAAGACCACTAATCATTTTAGTAGCCACCCTCTGCACCGACTCCATCCTGTTCACATCCTTTTGAAGGTGCGGTCTCCAGAATTGCACACTATACTCCAAATGAGGTCGCACCAAAGACTTATACAGAGGCATTATCACCTCCTTTTTTCTGCTAGCCATTCCTCTCCGTATGCACCCAAGCATCCTTTTAGCTTTTGCCGTCGCCTCTTCTACATATTTAGCTACTTTAAGGTCAGCAGACACAACCACGCCTAGGTCCCACTCTTCTTTAGTGGACAAAAGTACTTCACCCCCTATACTATATTGCTCCCTTGGATTGCTGCAGCCCAAATGCATGACCTTACATTTTTTAACATTAAATCCCAGCTGCCAAATTCTAGACCATTTTTCAAGTTTAGCTAGATCCCTCCTCATGTTATCTACACCTTCCTGGGTGTCTACTCGATTACAGATTTTGGTATCATCAGCAAAGAGGCAAACCTTACCCGAGAGCCCTTCCGCTATATCACTAACAAAGATGTTAAAAAGAATCGGACCAAGGACAGATCCCTGGGACACACCACTGGTAACATCCCTCGCCTCAGAGTGAGCTCCATTTACCTGTACTCTTTGTCGCCTCCCACCCAACCAATTTCTAACCCAAGCAGTAACTTTAGGGTCCATCCCTAGGGTGCTCAGTTTGTTTATAAGTTGCCTGTGAGGAACAGTGTCAAAGGCTTTACTGAAATCTAAATACACCACATCTAGGGCTCTCCCTCGGTCCAACTCCCTGGTCACCCAGTCAAAGAAATCAATCAGATTTGTCTGACGAGACCTGCCTCTGGTGAATCCATGAGTATGATCTCAGTCTCTCAAATTTACTGCTAAGGCTGGGAATAGTACTTGCATTGTGCCAAAGAGAGCTTCCTGCTAGAGTTTATAAGCTGTAACATGCATGGGTAGTTTGTCAAGATGTGCTTGGAAATTCGTCTTTATCAAGCCTGTGTCACCCAACACGATGGGAAATATTTTTCTATCATTCTGCCACATTTTCTTGGTCTCTGACTGCATTTCCTGGTATTTCAGGATCTTCTGCCTCTCCACGCAATTCACAGAGTAGTCGCTTGGAACATACACCTCTATTATCAATACCATTCTGGTGTTTTTCTCCTTAACCACTATATTCAGCTTCCCATATCCAGCTTTTTATCGGTCGGAATGGGAGTATCCCAGGTGATCATAACCTCCTCATTCTCTGTAATTCTCTTAAGGACATGATCCCAGTGCCTTTCGGGCACAGTGATGTTGTAGTGCTTACAGAGTTTCCAATGGATGAGGTGCGCTACTTTATTATGTCTTTCTATATAGAAACTTTCTGCCATCAGAACTTCACAGCCAGCTATGAGGTGAGTCGCCGTTTCCAGGTCTTTCTTACAGAATCGACATATGTCTATGTTGCCAGTTTTTCCAATACTCATTGTAAACCATCTCGTCCGTAAGCCACTGTCCTGGGCTGCAACTATCAACCTCATCCTTTGGTTTCAGTTCACCCCCTCCTTAACCATTCATGTGTCCGTTCTTGATTGACAAAAGATTCCTGGAGTAACAGTCTGTATTTCCCACTGTATTTGTGCATCTGCCACTTATGTTTCCTTGTTTGTTGATCTAATTCCTTGTTTTGCAAATTCTGTTACTGCCTCCCCTGTACATGCTTGTAGATTTTCAATCATTCTTTCTAGTTGTTGGAACGCTTGTCCAAGTTTGATGATGGAGACAGATTCTGGACGTCTACTCTCATATTTCAGCACTTTTTGCATATTCAGATCCAAGGATGCAGTTAGGTAGGCCAGGCGACCTAAAATGGTAGCTCTGTATGTGTAATCAATCTCTATGAGGCCTAGCCCTCTTTCAGCTCTAGGGATGTACAGTCCTGGCATGCATTGATTCTTGTAAATCACTTCATGGGCATGGAGGGGTTTTTGTGTTCGAACATCCAGTTTTTCAAGATCTTAAAAAGGCCAGTCCACAACCCCAAAGCTGTATGAAAGTACCTGAGACCCGTGAGAGGCGGCCAATGTTCTTGATGTTGTGGAAGCCACTGAAATAGAGTCCGGGGCAAACTGCGATCCATACTGTCTGGCTCTATTCTTTAGGCCTCTCTTTGTCATTTGTTGTCACAAAGGACAATAATTTGGTAAATGGTCAGGGCCCAAACATTTTAGACACCAGTCATATTTATCTTTGACTGATACGGTACCGACACATTTGGAACATTTCTTAAAACCAATAGTTGTTTTTTCCATTTTTAAAAGGGTTCTTTAGAACTGAAGAGGATATGGAGGCCTAAAGGCCTAGTTAGCAGTGAAACCCGCAGGAAAAGAAAAGAAAAAGAAAAGTTTATAACTAAGAAAGAAAAATTTATTGAGGCCGGTGTCAAATCTAACAGAACCGGCATCGATGGAAAGGCAGAGCACGGTATTTCACCAAAGGTTTTTTGGCGGTGACTGGATTGTACAACCTGCTGGCTCCAACAAAAGAGGTGGAGGCACACTCATAATGGCCAGATCCTCTCCTCCCATAATTCTAACAGCCTCAACGCCATCATGAGAATGAATAAGCAAGTAGCAAAAGCACTTTTCTATCGTGCCCCTTCTATCTGTTCTGATGACCTCTCCATAACACTATATCTAATCTGTAACCATTTGCCACAGTCTAAACCACTCTGGATTCTAGGCGATTTCAATCTCCCTGTTCTATCTAAGAAGAACTTCATAGCTTTTCTAGATGCTATGTCTGCTCTAAATTATCACCAAATAATACATGCCCCTACCCACAGTAAAGGCAACACCTTCCTGTTCACAGAACACTACGGTCACATAACCTAAACATACAATTTCTCCGCCCCCAACCTGACTGATCCTGGCTGACCCATATAGATGCAAATGCTTAAAGAATCATGGACCAACCTGCATGGACACAAATATATAATCATATCCAAACAACCACAACAACATGCTATTGTGTAAATATGTTGATCAGGAAATGGAAAAAAAGAAAAACGACGAAACCTGGAAACAGCACAAGCACTGGCAAGTTAAATGCAAGGCATTGATAAGGCAGGCAAAGGGAGAATTTGAGAAGAAGCTTGCTGCGGAAGAAAAAACGCATAATAAAGACTTTTTCAAGTACATTCGTAGCAAAAACCCTGTGAGAGAGTCAGTTGGTCCATTAGATGATAGAGGGGTTAAAGGGGCACTAAGAGGCGACAAGGCGATAGCAGAGAGACTGAATGAATTCTTTGCTTCGGTCTTTACTGAGGAAGATGTAGGGATGTTACCAATGACTGAAGTGGTATTTAAAGGTGCGGAAGAATTGAAGGAAATATCGATACATTGGGAAGATGTGTTACAACTATTAGATAAACTGAAGAGTAGCAAATCACCTGGGCCGGATGGTATACATCCAAGGGTGTTGAAAGAACTGAAATATGAGATAGCAGTCCTGCTATTAGTAATCTGTGAACTATCATTAAAATCATCTGTAATACCTGAAGATTGGAGGATGGCGAATGCAACACAAATTTTTAAAAAGGGTTCCAGGGGTGATCCGGGAAACTACAGACCGGTGAGCCTGACGTCAGTACCGGGAAAAATGGTAGAAACCATCATAAAGAACAAAATTGCTGAACACGTAGATAGTCATGGCTTAATGGGACTTTCGCAGTGAGAGCGATGATCAAATACTTTTCATAGAAGCTTCATCGGAACTCTGTGAAATGAGAGCAGTGATCCAATATCTTGCGTAGAAGCTTCATGGATAAGCTAAGTTAAAGTAACAACATAAGTTATATTTTTGTGGACACAAGAGAGAAGTGACCAACGATTTTTATGAGAATTTCATTAATAAGAGCTGAGTTCATAACACAATATCAGTTTTTGTGGACACAAGAGAAGTAGGGGGTGAAATTTGCAAAACAAAGGGTCGTTGATGCTAACAGGCATAGTACTGGGAATAAAAACACTCGGAACATCATGCCAATGTGAAGTCTGAGACCCGAGAAAAGCAAATAACCCTGAGTGAGGTTTTCAACTTGTATTTAAGTTTTCATGATAGAGCGTAGGATTGTAGTGACGTACCAATGGCTTAATGGGAGACAGCCAACATGGCTTTAGACAAGAAAGATCTTGTCTTACTAATCTGTTATGTTTTTGTGAAGGTGTGAATAAACAGGTAGACAAAGGTGAGTCGGTGGATATAGTGTATTTGGACTTTCAGAAAGCCTTTGACAAGGTCCCTCATCAGAGACTTTTGGCAAAACTAAAGAGTCATGGGATAGGAGGCAGTGTACTACTGTGGATCAGGAACTGGTTAAAAGCTAGAAAGCAGAGGGTAGGGCTAAATGGTCAGTTTTCCCAATGTAGAAAGGTAAATAGTGGTGTACCCCAAGGATCTGTGCTGGGTCCACTGCTTTTTGACATATTCATAAATGACCTGGAAAAGGGAATAACGAGTGAGACTATCAAATTTGCAGATGACACAAAACTATTTAAAGTTGTTAAAACCCAAGAGGATTGTGGAAAATTGCAAGAGGATCTTGATAAATTGGAAGACTAGGCATCAAAATGGCAGATGAAATTTAATGTGGACAAGTGCAAAGTTATGCACCTAGGGAAGAACAACCCAAACTATGGTTACACGATGCAAGGTTCCACATTAGGAACCACCACCCAGGAAAAAGATGTAGGCGTCATTGTGGATACCATGTTAAAACCCTCGGCCCAGTGTGCAGCAGTGGCCAAGAGAGCAAACAGAATGCTAGGTATCATAAGGAAAGGAATGGAAAATAAAACAAAGGATATTATAATGCCTCTATATCGTTCCATGGTCAGACAGCACCTTGAATATTGTGTGCAATTCTGGTCGAAGTATCTTAAAAAGGATATAGCATTATTAGAAAAGGTTCAGAGAAGAGCCACCAAAATGGTAAAGGGTATGGAAGGATACCCCTATGAAGAAAGGCTAAAAAGGATAGGCTCTTTAACCTGGAAAAGAGATGGCTGAGGGGAGATATGATAGAAGTCTATAAATTAATGAACGGAGTGAAACGGGTAAACATAGATCGATTGTTTACGTTATCAGAATATAGAAAGACTAGGGGACATGCAATGAAGCTACAGGGTAAACTATTTAAGACTAATAAAAGAAAATATTTTTTTACTCAACGTGTAATCAAACTCTGGAATTTGTTACCGGAGAATGTAGTAAAGGCTGTTAGTGTAGCTGGGTTTAAAAAGGTTTTGGACAATTTCCTGGAGGAAAGGTTCATAAACCATTATTAAGAAGGGACCCAGGATATCAATGCTTGACCCAATACAAGCATTGTGGAACCTGTGTCTTTTGGGGAAACTGCTAGGTACGTATGACCTAGATTGGCCACTGTTGGAAACAGGATACTGGGCTTGATGGACCTTGGTCTGACCCAGTATGGCATGTCTTATATTCTTATAAGTTGCACATAGTTTCTCCCCCTGTTTACCTCAATTTAATTATAATGTATCCTGTTCATGTTCTGAGTTTAATGTAAACCGCTTTGATTTCAGGATAAGGCGGTATAAAAAACAGGTTAAATAAATAAAATAAACAGATTGGACCTTATCTTTGCACCCCTCTACACTTATGGTACAAAGAACTTTGTACAACCACAAGTCTTCCCAGTACCTTGGTCAGACCACAAAGCTATCTTATTTCATATCCCATTTGACACACCGGACTCAAAGGTTCCTTTTAATACTGAATTACCACCTGCTTGTCGTTTTAAACCATTCAACAGAGAGCTATTACTTACAGAAATTCTACCTAACCTTAACTCCAACTCTGACTCTGACTCCTCTGACTTAGCTGAAGTAATACACTCTTGGAATGCTACCCTAAGACAAGTTGCACTTCTAACCCAATTCAAACGCCAGAATAATAGGATGCATACGGCTATCTGGTTTACAGCTGATCTGCGCAAATCCTTACAGAATCTCAGGATGCTCAAGCAAAAATGGTGCCACTCCAGACTCCCCCATGACCAAGAATTATACATGAAGACCTTGCAAGATCACTGCCTTACCATCATGCAAAGGAAGAAGGAATACCATACAAATCTTCTTATGCGCTCTCTCAACAAGCCCCGTGAGCTCTTTAGATTAATTCAGTCCCTCACAAATGGCTCTTTACTGCATCAAGGTAATAATTCAATCCATCCTCAAGACATTGCTATGCACTTTCACAATAAAATCAAAGCAATCCTCAACAATTTGGCAGACATCTGCACAATCACTCCATTGCCAGAAAGCTCCAATATCCCCGTTCTAAGTCACTTCTACCCATACTCCCCCAAACAAATTGAAAATGTAATAAAGGGTCTTAATTCTACCACCTCGCCCACTGATCCATGCCCTTCTCATTGGATCAAGTCTACTTGCCCTTAATTAAGTTCCCACATCTCCAAGATTATCCACCTCTCCTTCAAACAGGGTCTGGTCCCAGTATCACTGAGAACTGCCACAATCAAACCTCTCCTAAAATACTCCAAGCTAGACCCGCAGGACCCAAACTCCTATCGTCCCATATCTAGTCTCCCTTTCTTGGCTAAGATAATGGAGAAGATAGTACAGCAATAAATCCAAGACCACATTTATTGCCACGCACCTCTTGATTCGCAACAGAATGGTTTTCGACAACATCGTAGTGTTGAGACTTTACTCACATCCCTTGTTTGATAACCTCATCTTAGACTTAAATAACCCAAAACAGGGCTTTATCTTGATATTCATGGATATTGCTTCAGCCTTCGACACAGTCTGCCACTATCATTTGATTAATCTACTTAAGCTTAAAGGCATTCAGAGCTCAGCACTAGAGCTCAGGACTAGAAAAAGGGACTGTTACTTCTGGAGAGAGATCTGTAACTGTGAGTATATACTTCTGGTAATTTTCTAAAAGGAATTTTTTGTATTAAAGCTAATTAATCTGTAAACCCACTATTTATTGTTAAATCAGTCAGGGCCAAGTAGCAGCAGTTTAAGTTTAAATTTAAAACACAGAGGAGAACTTTCTGGTTACATTTCATACCCAGCAGAGAGCTTGTAGTTTACATTTAATAGTCACTCAGGGCCTAGTAACAGCAAAGTACTTTTAGTTTAAATTTAAAACACAGAAGAGAGCTTTCTGGTTACATTTGGAACCCAGCAGAGAGCTTGTAGTTTACATTTAATAGTCACTCAGGGCCTAGCATCAGCAAAGTACTTTTGGCTTAAATTTAAAACACAGAAGAGAGCTTTCTGGTTAAATTTAGAACCCAGCAGAGAGCTTGTAGTTTAAATTTCATAAGCAGTTAGAGCCTAGCAGCAGCTAAGAGCTATAGTTTAAATCAAATCAGAATTTAGCTTAGCACAAAAGGCAAAACAGGGTCTGTACTCTTTGAGCAACAAATAAAGTCTTCTAGAGACCTTTACAAAGAGGCCTTCTACCTAGGGGGCAAGAGACCTGTGAAACGTTTCCAATAGGTGTTAACACCAGGTGGCAGATCAAAAGGCCATTTTGAAAGACTCCTCCTATCCAAGCAAGGACTGTTAATTACCCAGGAAGTTGGTCACAGCTTATTTCAGCAGCACAGGCATAAATAGCTCAACCAGAGCTCTGTGATCCTCTGTCTTGAAGGACTAGAAAAAGGGACTGTTACTTCTGGAGAGAGATCTGCAACTGTGAGTATATACTTCTGGTAATTTTCTAAAAGGAATTCTTTGTATTAAAGCTAATTAATCTGTGAACCCACTATTTTTTGTTAAATCAGTCAGGGCCTAGTAGCAGCAGTTTAAGTTTAAATTTAAAACACAGAGGAGAACTTTCTGGTTACATTTCATACCCAGCAGAGAGCTTGTAGTTTAAATTTAATAGTCACTCAGGGCCTAGTAACAGCAAAGTACTTTTAGTTTAAATTTAAAACACAGAAGAGAGCTTTCTGGTTACATTTGGAACCCAGCAGAGAGCTTGTAGTTTACATTTAATAGTCATTCAGGGCCTAGCATCAGCAAAGTACTTTTGGCTTCAATTTAAAACACAGAAGAGAGCTTTCTGGTTAAATTTAGAACCCAGCAGAGAGCTTGTAGTTTAAATTTCATAAGAAGTTAGAGCCTAGCAGCAGCTAAGAGCTATAATTTAAATCCAATCAGATTATAGCTTACCTCAGCAGCACAAGACAGGGTACTGTGTAGCAGCCCTCTTTTAATAAGTGTTATTTCCCTACCTCCCTCCCCTCACCCACCCACCCCTGGGATAATCGTAGCTTTATAGGTACTTACACATCTTAAAAGGCAGGAGGTGCTCTCAGGTGAAGCTCATTACCCAAATCAGTCATACACTAAGGACCTGAGATTAGTTAAGCTTCAGGTGAACAAGGTATATTACACGTATTAGGTACAGTTTTATTAGTATAAATATCCATAGCAACCCTTAGTAAGTAAAGAACTTAGATCTAAACACAAACTTAAAACTCAGATGCAGACAGCAGTCCAGCAGCGGGATGGGGGCTTTCCAGTCTTTTGCATTGAGTGTCACATGTATGATTTTCTCCCAGTTGGTGAGAGGTCTTACGTGTGCACTAGGTGCAAGGAGCTCTTTGCTCTCAGGGAACGAGTCCGTTCTCTAGAGGCTAAAGTAGCAGACTTGGAAAGCATAAGACAGACAGAGAGGTACATAGACGAGACCTACAGGGATATAGTCCTGACGTCCCACCTCCAGTCTGGCAGCATCCCTGTTGCCATGGAGGAGAGAGGTCACGGGACAGGAGAGCATCAACCTGGTGTAGCAGGAAGTGATCCTATAACTAGGACCTGTCCTCCAGGTGACGTAAAACCCTCTCGCACCGAGGAAGTTTCTCCAGGGCCATGTGCCCATGAGGGAAGGGTTAGGACAGCCGTTATAGTTGGTGATTCGATCATTAGGCATGTAGATAGCTGGGTGGCTGGTGGACGTGAGGATCGCCTGGTAACATACCTGCCTGGTGCGAAGGTAGCGGACCTCACGCGCCACCAAGATAAGGTCTTAGATAGTGCTGGGGAGGAGTCTGCTGTCTTGGTACATGTCGGTACCAGTGACATAGGAAAATGTGGTAGGGAGGTTCTGGAGGCTAAATTTAGGCTTTTAGGTAGGAAGTTGAAATCCAGAACTTCCAGGGTAGCGTTCTCCGAAATGCTTCCTGTTCCACGCGCAGGACCCAAAAGGCAGGCAGAGCTCCGGAGTCTCAATGCGTGGATGAGACAATGGCGCTGAGATGAGGGTTTTGGATTTGTTAGGAGCTGGGGAACATTCTGGGGAAAGGAGGGACTCTTCCGAAGGGATGGGCTTCACCTTAACCGGGATGGAACCAGGCTGCTGGCATTAACCTTTAAAAAGGAGATAGAGCAGCTTTTAAACTAGATATTAGGGGAAAGCCGACAGTCACCCAAGAGCGGATGGTTCGGAAGAATGTATCTTTGAAGGATACTACCAAAAGCAGAGAGGTTCCACAAAAGAGTAAAGTAGCCAAAATGCCCTCAAGTATGGAGCAGACAGAGCTTAAAGATCCCAAATTACCCATGTCTAACAATAGCCAAATTAATACAAATATTCTCTAAAATGCTTGTATGCAAATGCTAGAAGTCTAAAAAATAAGATAGGAGAGTTAGAATATATAGCACTAAATGAAAGGTTAGATATGATTGGAATATCAGAGACATGGTGGAAGGACAACTGTGGGACACTGTGATACCTGGGTACAAACTATATCATAATGATAGAGCTGATCAAATTGGTGGAGGGGTTGCTCTCTATGTTAGAGAGGGCATTGAGTCAGAAAGGATTAAAGTTTTGCAGGAAACAAAATCTGCTGTAGAATCTATATGGATTGAAATTCCATGTAAAAGGGGGAAGGCAATGGCAGTGGGGGTGTACTATCGAGCGCCTGGCCAGAATGACCAAATGGATGATGAAATGCTCAAAGAAATCAAGGAAGCTAACAAATGTTACAGTGCAGTAATAATAATGGGTGATTTCAACTACCCCGGTATCGACTGGGTCAGTGTCACGTCAGGACATGCTAGGGAGATAAAGTTCCTAGATGAAATAAATGACTGCTTCTTGGAGCAGCTGGTTCATGAACTGACCAGAGGGGAAGCCATATTAGACCTAGTCCTTAGTGGAACACCAGATCTAGTGCAAGAGATTAGGGTGTTGGGGCCACTTGGCAATAGTGATCATAGCATGATCACCTTTGATTTAATTAGTGGAGGAGGGATAGTAAGGAAATCCACAGTACTACCTTTTAACTTTCGAAAGGGAGACTATGATAAAATGAGGAAAACAGTTAAGAAAAAAATAAAAGGAGCAGTTGCAAAGGTTAAAGACGTACATCAGGCTTGGCTGTTGTTGAAAAATACTATCTTCGAAGCCCAGACCAGCTGTATTCCAAGCTTTAAGAAAAGTGGAAGGAAGTTCAAAAAACTGCCAGCATGGTTTAAAGGTGAGGTCAGAGAGGCTGTTGTTGCCAAAAAAGCATCTTTCAAGAAATGGAAAAAAGAGCCAAACGACGAAACCTGGAAACAGCACAAGCACTGGCAAGTCAAATGCAAGGCATTAAAAGGCAGGCAAAGGGAGAATTTGAGAAGAAGCTTGCTGCGGAAGCAAAAACGCGAAGTAAAGACTTTTTCAAGTACATTCGTAGCAAAAAACCTGTGAGAGAGTCAGTTGGTCCATTAGATGATAAAGGGGTTAAAGGAGCACTAAGAGGCGACAAGGCGATAGCGGAGAGACTCAATGAATTCTTTGCTTCAGTCTTTACTGAGGAAGATGTAGGGATGTTACCCATGACTGAAGTGGTATTTAAAGGTGCGGAAGAATTGAAGAAAATATCGATACATCGGGAAGATGTATTACAACTATTAGATAAACTGAAGAGTAGCAAATCACCTGGGCCGGATGGTATACATCCAAGGGTGTTGAAAGAACTGAAATATGAGATAGCAGTCCTGCTATTGGTAATCTGTGAACTATCATTAAAATCATCTCTAATACCTGAAGATTGGAGGATCGCTAATGTAACACCAATTTTTAAAAAGGGTTCCAGGGGTGATCCGGGATACTACAGACCGGTGAGCCTGATGTCAGTACCGGGAAAAATGGTAGAAACCATCATAAAGAATAAAATTACTCAGCATAGTCATGACCTAATGGGAGACAGCCAACATGGCTTTAGACAAGAAAGATCTTGTCTTACTAATCTGTTATGTTTTTGTGAAGGAGTGAATAATCAGGTGGACAAAGGTGAGTCGGTTGATATTGTGTATCTGGACTTTCAGAAAGCCTTTGACAAAGTCCCTCACGAGAGACTTTTGGCAAAACTAAAGAGTCATGGGATAGGAGGCAGTGTACTATTGTGGATCAGGAACTGGTTAAAAGATAGAAAGCAGAGGGTAGGGCTAAATGGCCAATTTTCCCAATGGAGAAAGGTGAATAGTGGTGTACCCCAGGGATCTGTGCTGGGTCCGCTGCTTTTTGACATATTTATAAATGACCTGGAAAGTGGAATAACGAGTGAAGTTATCAAATTTGCAGATGACACAAAACTACTTAAAGTTGTTAAAACCCAAGAGGATTGTGGAAAATTGCAAGAGGATCTTGATAAATTGGAAGACTGGGCATCAAAATGGCAGATGAAATTTAATGTGGACAAGTGCAAGGTTATGCACCTAGGGAAGAACAACCCAAACTATGGTTACACGATGCAAGGTTCCACATTAGGAACCACCACCCAGGAAAAAGATTTAGGCGTCATTGTGGATACCATGTTAAAACCCTCGGCCCAGTGTGCAGCGGCGGCCAAGAGAGCAAATAGAATGCTAGGTATGATAAGGAAAGGAATGGAAAATAAAACAAAAGATATTATAATGCCTCTATATCGTTCCATGGTGAGACCGCACCTTGAATATTGTGTGCAATTCTGGTCGAAGTATCTTAAAAAGGATATAGCGATTTTAGAAAAGGTTCAGAGAAGAGCCACCAAAATGGTAAAGGGGATGGAAGGATACTCCTATGAAGAAAGGCTAAAAAGGTTAGGGCTCTTTAACCTGGAAAAGAGACGGCTGAGGGGAGATATGATAGAAGTCTGTAAATTAACGAATGGAGTGGAACGGGTAAGCATAGATCGATTGTTTACCTTATCAGAATATAGAAAGACTAGGGGACATGCAATGAAGCTACAGGGTAAACTATTTAAGACTAATAAAAGAAAATATTTTTTCACTCAACGTGTAATCAAACTCTGGAATTTGTTACCGGAGGATGTAGTAAAGGCTGTCAGTGTAGCTGGGTTTAAAAAAGGTTTGGACAAGTTCCTGGAGGAAAGGTCCATAAACCATTATTAAGAAGGGACCCAGGATATCAATGCTTGAACCAATACAAGCATTGTGGAACCTGTGTCCCTTGGGGAAACTGCTAGGTACATATGACCTAGATTGGCCACTGTTGGAAACAGAATACTGGGCTTGATGGACCTTGGTCTGACCCAGTATGGCATATCTTATGTTCTTATGTTCTTAGAACATGGCAACTTGATTGTCCGTTTGGACTAGTACAGACTGGTGAGAGACGAGATGGGAGAAGGCTCTCAGAGCTAGGCGTATCGCCCATAGCTCCAGGAAGTTTATCTGTTGAGCAGCCTCCCAGGGGGTCCAGAGACCTTGAGTACAAGCCCCTTGGCAATGTGCTCCCTAACCTAGAAGAGAAGCATCTGTCGTCAGCACTTGAGAATGAGGAGGGGATTGAAAAACCACTCCGAGTACCAGATTCGAAGATGAAACCACCATTGCAGAGAGGAGACCAGCAGGTCGGATATTCTTACGGAGTCCGCTAGGCTCCCTGTGGCCTGATGCCACTGAGTGCGAAGGCTCCACTGAGCAGGCCGCATGTGCAGGCGGGAATTGGGGGTGACATGAACCATGGAAGCCATATGGCCGAGTAGTCTCAGGAATTGCCTGGCAGAGACCAGGGAATTGCTGTGAAACTGCCTGGCCAGATCCATCAGCCTGTGGGCCCTGTCCATTAGCAGAAAAGCCTTCGCTTGAAGAGTGTCCAGCCTTGCTCCTATGAATTCTAAGTTCTGGGACGGGAGCAAAGTGGACTTTTTGAAGTTTATGACAAACCCCAAGTGCTGAAGCAGAGCCACAGTGCGAAGGGTGGCTTGATTGGCCTCCTGGGAAGACTGGCCCCTTATGAGCCAGTCGTCCAGGTACGGAAACACAAAAAGACCTTGAAGCCTTAGGTAGGCCGCCACCACTGCCAGGCACTTGGTGAACACCCTGGGAGCAGAGGTCAGGCCAAAGGGTAGTACTCTGTACTGATAATGGTTTCCTCCCACAACAAATCTGAGATATTGTCTGTGGTCTGGATGAATAAGGATTTGAGTATAAGCATCCTTTAGATCCAAGGAGCATAGCCAATCTCCCTGCTGGAGGTAGGGCAGCAGAATTCCAAGGGTAAGCATCTTGAACTTTTCCCTCTCCAGGAACTTGTTGAGGTTGCGTAAGTCTAGGATGGGTCTGAGGCCTCCTGTTCTTTTTGGTACCAGAAAGTACCTGAAATAAAAGCCGTCACCTCTCAGGTGGTGGGGCACCGGTTCCACAGCCTGTTCCTTTAGTAGACTTGCCAACTCCTGAAGGAGTAGGTCCCTGTGCAGAGGGAGTCTCGGAGGCTCCCCTGGAAAATAGGAGGGAGGCATCTGGTGAAAATGGAGAAGATAGCCCTGTTGGACTATATGAAGTACCCAGGTATCTGATGTGACGGCTGACCACCTGTGGGCAAAGTGGGCCAGTCGGCCTCCTGTGCTGAGAGAAGCCAGCTGAGGAGAAGAGGCTATGCTTTGTGAGTCAAAAAACCCCACCCTGCTGAGCAGGGGCCGGTGTTAGTGGCTTGGCGGCCTTCTGCCTATGGGGCCCATGACCCTGCCCCTTGGCCTGCTGACCCTGCTGGGGAGCTGCAGAGGCCTGATAATGAGGGTATTTTTTATAGGCAGATGACTTCCTCGGGTAAAAGGACTTTTTTCCCGAGCCCTTCTTCTTCTGAGAAGGGGCAGAGGTCTTTCTAGACAGCCTAGTCCTGGTCAGAGTCTCGGTCTCGAGTTCTGCAGCCTTTTCAGCCATGGGCTTGCCAAAGAGGTTTTCACCTCGGCAGGGAACATCGACCAACTTGTCCTGTATCCATGGCTCGAGGTCCGATGACTGTAGCCAAGCCTGTCGGCGGGCACCGATGCCGGCCCCGGCTACTTGGGCCGAAGCCTCGAAGCCATCGTAGGCTGCTCGAGAGATAAACTTCCAGCACTCTCGAATACCGGTGGACAAGGCCTGGAACCTCTGCAAAGGTTCCTCGGAGAGACCAGCAGAGAACCCAGCAGTCTCCTTTGCCAGGTCTCGGAGATACATGCCCATGTAGAGCTGGTATGTCTGGACACGGCAAGCAAGCCTAGAGCCCTGGAAACACTTCTTAATGAGGGCATCCAGGTTCCGGGCCTCCCAGCCGGGAGGCACCGAGGAGTGAATCTTCTGACTTTTCAGTCGATGCATGGCCGATTCCACAACCATGGAGTGGTGCGGTAATTGTGCCTTTTGGAACCTGGGGCTCTTGCGGACTCGATAGATGGAATTGACCCGCTTGCTTAACACCGGCGTCGAGGCCGGGGTCTCCCACATGTGGAATAGCAGCTGCTCCAGCATCGGAGGAACCGGTACAGTAAAGGCCTCCTTCGGAGGAGAGTCATACTGGAGGGCCTCGAGCTCCTCGGCTCGAGGATCCTCCTCGGGATCCGCGGGGAAGGCCAAGGCCTTGGCCATATCCCGCACGAAGTCTGAGAACCGGGTATCCTCCGGTGGGGATCGTCTCCGAGGCTCGGACTCCGGCGAGTCCGATGGGACACACCGAGTCCGATAGGTGTCGGGTGACTCTTCGTCCTCCGTCTCCCAGCCCGACTCCACGGAGGAGGTGTCGAGTGGCTCCAGTCGGGTGGGCACCGATGCCTTCCGCCCCGACGCCGAGGGTACCAGCGTAGACGACCTCGGTCCCGAACGGGAGGCCGAGGGAGACCGTGGCCGAGGATCGACTCGAGCCTGCATGGACTCGAGGATCGGCTCGGCCTCCGGAGTCGACTTGGACGTCGATGTCCCTGTGGTCGGGGCAGATGCACCGGTGAGACCGGCGATCAATGCCCGCTGCTGTTCCATGAAGGCAGCGAGGCTGCTCTCCAAGGCCGTCAACCTGAGTCCGAGCTCAGGAGACCCAGCAGCCCCCGACTCGGGCCCCGACGGCGTCGGGCCCGACGTCGGCTCTCTCAGAGGAGAGTCCACGAGGACTACAGCACTCACGTGTCCAGGAGACTCCATCTCGAGATGAGGTTGCTTGGCAGGCCTCTCCGACTCCGAAGACCCGGGACGGCTATCGGGGCTCTGCGACCTGGCTCTCGAGGAACCAGGAGCGTCCACTGACGCCGCCCTCATGGGTTTCTTCTTCCTGCGCTGTTCCCGCGAAGGAGACCCCCGCTCAGAGGAACCTCGACGCTGCTCGGGGCCGGAGTCCCGAGACGTCGAGGCCTCTGACGAGGTCCAGGCCCGTCCGGACGCGGAGTCAGAGAAGATCCTATCCTTCTGGTGCTGCCGACTCAACGCCTTCGAGGACATTTTGCCACATGGACCACAAATCATCGGGTCATGATCGGGTCCGAGGGAGCGGAGGCAGCAGTCGTGTGTGTCGGTAAGAGACATAAGTTTCTTACACCGATCACACTTTTTAAACCCGCTGGCAGCCATCGGGGGAAAAAGGGCCCCTGCGAGGTCAAAAGACAGGGCTGCCAGTGAAAAAAGAAAAAATGGCGCGAACGCTAGTCACGAAGGACAAAAACCGAAAAAGGTGAGAGTGGGCTCGATACCGGCGTATCGGGCCCAGGCGGGAAAAGGATCCGGCGTCGAACCGAAGGAGAAGTACAAAAAATATGGAAATCAACTTTTTCCTCGGCGAAAAACAAACTACGTCCGTCGGGCTCCGCAGAAAAAAGAAGACTGAGCAAGATGGCACCCTTGGGCAGGAAGGGGACCGCGCCTGCGCGCTGAAATTCCCAAAGGCTTTCTTTGAAAGCTGGGAAAATGCTCTGCACGAGGGCTCCGTCGGTGCCGACGTCACCCATATGTGAGGACTGACTTCCTGCTTGGTCCTGGAGAAAACATGGCTACTTGGTTGTCTGTCTGAACCAGGACAGACTGATGAGCCAGGGTAGGACAGAAAGCTTTGAGTGCTAATCGAATAGCTATGAGTTCGAGGAGATTGATCTGCTGTGCAGCTTCCCAAGAAGACCACAGGCCCTGGGTGCACTTGCCTAGACAATGAGCTCCCCAGCCCTGCAGGGAGGCGTCGGTGGTCAGTACCACCGTGTACCCAGGAATCTGAAAAGGCACCCCCTTTAGTAGATTGGGTGGGTGCAGCCACCAGTTGAGGGAGTTCAGAAATTGTCTGGACACCCTTATCCTGTCCCTGAGGCTGCCTGTGGCCTGTGACCACTGAGTCCGAAGGCACCACTGTGCAGGCCTCATATGGAGCCTGGCATTGGGGATCACATGCACTGTCGAAGCCATGTGGCCAAGCAGCCTCAGGCAGAGTCTGGCGGAGACCAGTGACCTGCTGAGAAACTGATTTGCCAAGGCTATCAATCTTTGGGCTCTGTCTTCTGGCAAGAAAGCCTTTGCTAGCAGAGAGTCCAGCCTTGCTCCTATGAACTCCAAGTTCTGGGAGGGGAGCAAAGTGGACTTTGCAAAGTTTATTACAAACCCCAGGCCTTGAAGAAGAGCAATAGTTCTGAGGGTGGCTTGTCTGGCCTCCTGGCACGTCTGACCCCTGATAAGCCAGTCGTCCAGATAGGGGAAGACAAAGATTCCCTGATTTCTCAGGTAGGCTGCCACCACTGCCAGGCGTTTGGTAAAGACCCTGGGAGCGGAGATGAGGCCAAAAGGCAGTACTCTGTACTGATAATAGTTTCCTCCCACAATGAACCTGAGGTACTTTCTGTGGTCTGGATGAATGAGGATGTGAGTGTATGCATCCTTTAGATCTAAGGAGCATAGCCAATCTCCCTGCTGGAGGTAGGGCAGAAGTGTTCCAAGAGTAAGCATCTTGAACTTTTCTTTCTCTAGGAACTTGTTGAGGTTCCTGAGGTCCAGAATGGGTCGAAGGCCACCGGTTCTTTTGGGCACCAGGAAATACCTGGAGTAGAATCCATGACCTTGCAAGTGGGGAGGCACAGGCTCCACCGCCCTGTCCACCAACAGACCTTGAAACTCTTGAAGGAGAAGGTCTGTGTGCAGGGGAGGCCTTGGAGGCTCCCCTGGAAAGTATGGAGGAGGAGGTTGGTGAAAATGCAGTACATAGCCCCTGTGGACTATGTCCAACACCCAAATGTCCCCAGTGATGAGGGGCCACTGGTGGGCAAAGAGGGCGAGACGACCTCCTATGCAGGGTTGGGAGAGCAGGGATGGAGAGGCTACGCTCAAGGAGTCAAAAACCCCCACCCTGCTGAGTGGGAGCAGGGGCCGGAGGCTTGGGGGTCCTCTGCCTATGGGGCCCATTACCCTGCCCCTTGGCTTGCTGACCCTGGGGTGCAGCTGGGATAGCCTGATATTGAGGGTACTGTTTGTAGGCAGTGCCCTTCCTCGGGTAAAAGGGCTTTTTACCCGAGCCCTTTTTTTTATGAGAAGGGGCAGAGGTCTTCCTAGACAGCCTTGTCCGGGTAAGGTGCTCTGTTTTGAGCTGGGCGGCCTTCTCGGTCATGGGCTTGCCAAAAAGGTGTTCACCTCGGCAAGGGACATTGACCAACTTGTCCTGAACCCATGGCTCGAGGTCCGATGACTGCAGCCATGCCTAGCGTCGAGCCGCGATGCCGGCTGCCGCAACTCGGGCCGAAGCCTCGAAGCCATCGTAGGTGGCGCAGGACATGAACTTCGAGCAGTCCCGAATCCCCGAGGACAAGGACTTGAATCTCTGTAAGGGTTCCCCGGAGAGTCCAGCAGAGAACCCGGCCAACTCCTTGGCCAGGTCGCGCAAGTAGATGCCCATGTACAGCTGGTAAGACTGGACACGGCAAGCAAGCATCGAGCCCTAAAAGCACTTTCTACCGACGCCATCGAGGTTCCGGGCCTCCCTGCCGGGGGGGGCACCGCAGAGTGCATCTTCTGGCTCTTCAGACGATGCATGGCTGATTCCACAACCATGGAATGGTGTGGTAGCTGTGCCTTCTGAAAGCCAGGGCTCTTCCTGAGTCGATAGATCGAGTTGACTCGCTTGCTTAAAACCGGCGCCGAGGCCGGTGCCTCCCACATCCTGAAGAGGAGCCGTTCCAGCATCGGATGAACCAAGACAGTAAAGGCCATCCTTCGGAGGAGAGTCATACTGCAGGGCCTCGAGCTCTTCAGCTCGAGGCTCCTCCTCAGGGTCCGCCGGAATAGCCAAGGCAGTGGCCATATCCCGGATGAACTCCGAGAACCGAGTATCCTCCAGAGGGGATCTACTCCGGGGCTCAGACTGTGGTGAGTCCGACGGGACGCACCGAGTCTTGAACGTATCGGGGGACTCGTCATCCTCCGTCTCCCAGGCGGACTCGTCCGACGAGGAGTCAGCGTCCGACCCCGTGGGGCCCTGGAACACCCACCCCGACGCCGGGGGCACCGGCGTCGACGCCCTCGGTCCCGAGCGGGAGGTTGAGGGAGACCGCGACCGAGGTCGACTTCGAGCCATGATGGACTCGAGTATCGGCTCGGTCTCTGGGGTCGACTTCGAAGTCGATGTCCCGGTGGTCGGGGCAGATGCGCCAGACAGGCTGGCCATCAGTGCCCGCTGCTGCTCCATGAAGGCAGACAATCTGCTCTCCAAGGCTGTCATCCTGAGACTCAGCTCGGGAGACGCAGCAGGCGCCGGGCCCGTCGGCTCTCTGGGAGGAGAGTCCTCAAGGACTACGGGGCTTACGTGTCCAGCAGACTCCGGCTCCACGCGAGGAACTTTGGCAGGCATCTCTTGTTCCACGGGCCCGGGGCGACGGTTGGGGGTCTTAGACCTGGCCCTCGAGGAGCCAGGGACCTCCTCCGACGACGCCCTCGCGAGCCACTTCTTCCTCTTGCGTTCCCGGGCAGGGAACCCCCTGTCCGAGGAGCTCCGACGGCGCTCGAGATCTGAATCCCGAGATGTCGAGGCCTCAGACGAGGTCCGGGCCCGGCCGGAGGCTGAGTCCGAGAAAAGCCTTTCTTTCTGCTGCTGGCGACTTCGGAGTGCCTTGGAAGACATCTTCCCACATGGTCCACACGACTTAGGGTCGTGATCAGGACCGAGGCACCGAAGGCAGCAGTCGTGTGTGTCGGTGAGAGACATTAATTTCTTACACCGATCACACTTCTTGAAACTGCTGGAAGCCATCGGGGAAAAAAGAGTCCCTGTGAGGTCAAAGGACCGGCCTTCCAGGGAAAAAGGAAAAAAGGGCACGAACGCCAGCCACAAAGGGCAAAAACCAAAAAAGAAGAATCGGGCTCGATACCGGGGTACCGAACCCGGCGGGAGGGGAACCGGCGTCAAACCAGGAGAAAAAACAGCAAGGATCGCCAAAAAAAATCAACTTTTATCCGGGATGACAGGACACACGTCTGGTGGACTTCTCGGAAAAAAAAGAGACTGAGGTAAAATGGCACCTTTAGGTGGGAAGGGAACCACGCATGCGTGCCTGCATTCCCAAAGGCTTTCATAGAAAGCTGGGGAAATGCTCCGCTGGGGCTTCATCGGCGCCGATGACACCCATATGTGAGGACTGACTTCCTGCTTGGTCCTGGAGAACTTAAATGATTTTTACAATTCAAAATCTAGAAAGGAGGGGTAACTTGCACAGAGCTGCAGGTACAATCCTAAACAATGGCATGGAGGGGATAACCTGCAAGGAGCAGCAAATACAACTCCAGCCACCTTATTGGGCAATCTTGATGGACCATGTTGATCTTTACCTGCCATCATCTACTATGCTACTCTGTGGTAAAAGCTGTTAGTGTAGGTGGGTTTAAAAAAGGCTTGGACAAGTTCCTGGAGGAAAAGTCCATTATTAAGGTGGGCTCAGAGAATCCACTGTTCATCCCTGGCATAAGCAGCATGGAATCTACCTTTTAGGATCCTGCCAAGTACTTGTGACCTGGATTAGTCACTGTTGGAAAGAGGATACTGGGCTTGATGGACCTTTGATCTGACCCTGTATAGCAAAACTCATGTTCTTATGTAGGTGTTCCCAGGACATCAAAAAACATTATTTGGCCAGAGTTGTCCGAGTAAAGATAGGCAGAATAATCAGTGCACACAAATGGCTGTCAAAGTTATTTGGAGAACTGTAATGGATATATATTCAGCAGCAAACTTATCAAGGTTAGTCCCACTGAATATGCAATTAAAGTTATCCAGATAACTTTAACACTCAGCAGTTTGCTGAAGATTGCTCTCAGTAATACTTTTTAAGTGCCTGATCCACCCAATATTTTGCCACATTCTGCACTCAAGACAGCATACAGTATTGGTCAAGTGAAGTACTCAATAGAGCCTGATTTATGAAGCCCAGAATGAGGCAGAAAACAGTGAATGAGACTATTAATGCGTTTAAGATATTTTTTGGCATCTTGGTGCATTATATGCATTTCAAAGAACAAGCATAAAAGATGTCCTTGAGCTTCCAAGTACAGAGGCCCCTTCTTCAGGTGTCAAGTCAAGCTGGTTTGTGTTTTATTTATTTTTTATATGGGGGAGAGGGGGAAGAGGAGTTCAAGTTACTTTTGTGTGGAAGCACTTGCTTTATTTTTTGTACATATTTTTTTCTTCTCACAATTGCAAAAACAATGGGCCTAATATTCAAAAGACATTTAAATGGTTTGTAGACCGGGGGCGTTCTGGGGGCATTTAAATGGTTTGCTAACCGGGGGCGTTCTGGGGCAGCACCCATCACTAAATGGGTAGTGGCGAAATTGAGCCATTGCCCAGTTAGCGACATGTGATGAAAGTCAGGCACAGGAAAGACTGCCCTAACTTTCACTATAGAAGCTAACCAGACAGTGGCTTAATATCGCCACTGCCCAGTTAGCTTCACGGCAACCTGGATATTCAATGTCAGAGCCTGGATATGGCCCCGTATTGAATATCCAGGTTTAAATTCAGCAGCAATGACTAACCATGTTAAATTGGCTAGCTGCCACTGATGAATATCGGGCTTTGTATGCTTGGGTGAATGATATGCTATTTCAAAATTGTGCAAGCAATATGACTTGTAGGTTTTCAGCATTATTTAATTGTCCTGTGTTTGTGTTAAACATAAATAGCCTGTAGTGCCCAAAATCATACCTAACTGCAGTCATCTACACAGACTGATGCATATTGAACAAGCCAAGAAAAGAAATGGATTACGGTATATTGCTTCTGTTTCTGGCTATTGTCATACATTCTAGGCTCAGAGAAATCTGTTTTAAGTATTTTTAACCCTTTACAACAATATCTCAAGTTGCTTTTGTGCTAGTGAACTGCAATCAATGTTACTGTGAAGCTGTGTGGGAGTCCTCCACCCCTGCTGTTGTCAGTAGGGAGAGGTGCTGCGGTATCATGCTTTTAGTTGCAAGGAGCAGGCAATGCCTGTTCTTTGTGACTGAAAACATGATATTGCAGCATCCCCTACTGGCAGCAGCTCCGGCAGACTCCCATGCAGCTTTGCAGGAACACTGATTGCTATCACTATAAAGAGATAAGGTGGGCAGTGAGAATGGCTCACCAGATCTCCACATATGTATCCAGTTTTTATCCCAGTTGGTCTAAGATAGCCAAATTGTTCTAGCCCAAAATGTGAAGTAAGTTCCTGCAGGTTTTTTCATCAGTTTTGAAGTAGGGGGAAGGCAGGTGAGTTGATCATTAGCTTTTTGTTTATTAGGAGTAGCTGATGGAGGGGGTGGGGAGTGGAAGCCATGTAGGAAACCTAATCAAACATGAAAAGTTCAAGAGCAATTGCAACATACAGGGATCAGAGGGGGGAAGGATGGGGGACAAGGGACAGCAGAATGACATGGACAGCTTTCAATGGAAACACACACAATCCAACAATGTTTGAAATGAAGAAAAAATCAACACAACCCCAACATCAGAAGAAAGCCTAACAAATGTATACATGTTGTGCCCTTGTTTGGGTTTCCGGGAGGGAAGGAAGGGTATGTAACACCCTTGTTTTATTGACAGCAAAAGAGCAGCTGCTAGCACTGTGGATCTACCAGGAGAGCTATATTATTAAAATTCAGAACTGCCGCTTTCATGGAAGGGGCAAGGCAGGAGCTGGCATCACTCTTAGGAGAACTCTCACACCATATCTTTTGTTCTTACGTTTTATGGTTTATGCTTAATGCTGAAGAAAGTGAGGATATTGATGGCACTAGCTAGGATTGACCCCCATGGTCTTTCTAGAAGCAAGCAAGTCATTCTATGAAGGAACATCTCATTAAGGCAATAGCCTCTTCAACTATTTGAGGAATACCAAATCTTCTGAACATAAGTTAAATGTCATGCTATCCCAACATGCACTAAGAAGGAGAATTCACAACTTGAGCTCCATCCTGAAATCCAGAGTATAACCCTACCAGATTTCAAAGTGACTTTGGAAAAACCTGTTATGAGAAAGTGATCCTTGGGATAATATATTCACCTTGTCCTGTTCAGGTAAGACAAATGTTGGCTTTTTTTTGCACAATTTAATGGCAATAATGATCATAAAGGGACTGACTGAGATTTTTTTAAATGCTAAAGGTATTGACTCATTGCCTCTGTAAGAAACTGTACTAATGTTGCATTTTTAACTGTTTTTCTTTAAAAAATTGTGTTAAAATAGTTAAATTAATACATGGTTTAACTTTAATAAAGCTACATTAAGAGGTTGATTCCTCAAAGTTTTCTTTTTCCTGTTTTGAATCGTGGCAGTTTCTCCAAATGGGTTTTTTGCGCATACCATGATAGTTGTGAACCTCACATCTAAGCCAGGACATGTACCATGAGAATAATATGTTGATGAATCAGGTTTTAAGTGGAGATACATATTTGCATAAAGCATAGTTACTCACTTGTAACAGGTGATCTCTGAGAACAGCAGGAATTGAGTCTGAACATACGGGTATCGCTGGCACCGACAGAGCCCGCATGGGAACACTCCCCAGCATCCAATAGGAAAGCTTTTGGGAGCATCCCACTGCGCCTGCGCCACTGCCTTCCCGCCTTTCCATCTCTCCCTCTTCAGTTGAGTTTATAGCTGAGACAAAGGAGAGAGAAAAAGAGAGAGATAGAGATACAACTGCTAGGGGAGGTGGGTGGGTTGTGAAGACTCAATTCCTGCTGTTCCCGGAGATCACCTGTTACAGGTGAGTAACTACGCTATCTCCAGGAACAAGCAGGAATGTAGTCTTCACATATGGGGACTCCCCAGCTAAGAGATGCCAGGGAGATGACCCCAGAAAGCTGAGAAACCCAGGTTGAGATGGGTCATGCTTCCTCCCATGGATCTCTGGCATCGAACACCGGGACGGGCGGGTAGGAGTTGTTCTAAGTCTGAAAGAGATGCTGGAGAACAGCCTGGCCAAACGAGGCATCCCAACGGGAGTCGTTGTCTAAGCAGTAGTGGACTGCAAAGGTGTGTACCGAAGCCCAAGTGGCTGCTCTGCAAATGTCATCAATGGACACTGAGCGAAGGTTGGCCATAGAGGCTGCCATTGCTCTCACATTGTGAGCTGTGACATGACCTTCGAAAGAAAGTCCCTTGCTCTCGTAGGCAAAGGATATGCAATCTGCAATCCAGTTAGAAAGAGTTTGCTTGGAAACTGGTAATCCAAGATGACTGGAGTCAAAGGCAACAAAAAGCTGAGAAGCCTTTCTATGTTGCTTAGTTCTCTGAAGGTAAAAAGCTAAAACTCTTTTACAATCCAGAGTATGAAGATTCCTTTCTGCATTAGAGGCATGAGGGAAAAATACAGGAAGGTAAACCAACTGGTTTAAATGAAAAAGCGAAACCACCTTTGGCATAAAGTGAGGGTGAGTCCTAAGAACTACTTTATTATGGTGGAACCTTGTATAAGGAGGATCAGCCACTAAAGCTTGTAGCTCACTGATACGCCTTGCAGAAGTGAGGGCAATTAAGAAGATTACCTTCCAAGAAAGAAACTTCAGGGATGTAATGGCTAAGGGTTCGAAGGGTGGTTTCATAAGCTACCCAAGGACAAGGTTCAAATCCCATGCCACGGGTGGTGGCTTAATGGGAGATTTAGTTAAGAGTAAGCCTCTCATAAACAGCGCTACAAGTGGTTGAGAGGAGACAGGTTATCCATCAAAGGGCTTGTGGAAAGCCACAATGGCACTAAGGTGGACTCTTACTGAATTAGTCTTAAGACCAAAGGATGATAAATGGAGGAGATACTCCAGCAACGCCTCCACTGGAACTGAAAAGGGATTAAGTTCCTTTTTTGAACACCAGATAGAGAACCTTCTCCACTTAAAGGCATAGGCCAGCCTTGTAGAAGGTTTTCTTGAAGTCAAAAGGATATCCTTAACCTGCTAAGAAAGGTTGATATCCTGGAATTCTAGGCTCTCAGCAGCCACACCCTCAGGTGTAAAGACTGAGGATTCGGGTGCAATACCCCACAATACTTAACGGATCTCCTTTCCTTCCACTCCCCCAGGCACACTCCTCGCTCTTTCCATCTTAATCGCCTTTCCCTTCCCTCTACCTCTCCCTCCCGTGCTCACCTCCAATCCACCCGGTCCTCTGCCTTCTTTTTTGCTGGAAGGAGATAAAGGAAGTGGAATTGCAATGGGCTAAACTAAAGAAGGCAATAAAAGGGGCAACAGATAAATATGTCAGAAAAGTAAATAAAAACAAGAGGAGAAGGAAACCTATTTGGTTTTCCAAAGAGGTGGCTGCTCAAATAAAGGCAAAAAACACAACTTTCGCAAAATTCAAAAGCTTGCAAACAGAAGAACACAGAAATGAATACAGGATCCAACTCAAAGAGTCTAAAAGAGTAATAAGGATAGCAAAATCAAAGGCAGAGGAAAGGATGGCTAAAGATGTTAAGGGTAGCAACAAAACTTTCTTCAGGTATATTCGGGAAAGGAAGAAGATCAGAGTTGGAATTTATTTATTTATTTAACAGTATTTCTATACCGCCTTATCCTACAATCAAGGTGGTATCACAGCAAAACAATCAAAAGAGGTGAACGTGAATTTCATGCAGTGAAAGCTATATCATGATTTGTGTGTGAGAAGTTATAGTGTGTTTGATTAGCTGAACTATGTACATAGTGCGCTATGATACAGTATGTGCTATAATACAGTATTCTATACATTGGGTATTAAGATTCATCGAGTGCCATTATACAATTTCTTATCAGGGGGACGGAGGGGGGTATGTTAGGAGTTCCTGGTAGTTAGATCAAGTGACGTGTCCATAGTGTTCTATGAACAGCGTTGTTTTCAGTTGTTTGCGGAAGTCTTTGATGTCCGTCGTCGATCTCAGCTCGTCTGGGAGGGAGTTCCAGATTGTTGGGGCAGCCAGGGAGAGTGCTCTTTCTGTGGTGTCTTTGCGTGTTTTTCTGACATCTCTTGGGATGCTAACTCGGTTGGAGGTTCCTTTTCTTCTGGGGCGTGTGCTGGTGTCTGGTTGTATGAGGGTGTGTAAGCAGTTGGCTGAGGTGTGTTGTTTGATCTTAAATATGTTTATGATTGTTTTGTATTTGATACGTGAACTAATTGGGAGCCAGTGAAGGTCTTTTAGAACAGGGGTAATGTGTTCATGTCTTGTTGATCCAGATATTATGCAGGCTGCCGTGTTTTGTGCTAGTTGAAGTGGTTTGAGTGTTTGTTTTGCTAGTCCAAGGTAGATGGGGTTGCAGAAGTCCAGTAAGGGGGTTATTAGAGCTTGGCATACGTTACGGAAGTGCTCCGTGGTGAGGAGGGGTTTCAGTCTTCTGATGATTCTCATCCTGTGGTATGCATTTTTGACTGTTTTGTTTACGTGAGGCTTGAGATTCAGTTCGTTGTCAAGGGTCACTCCGAGGTATTTTACTTCCGATTTTATTGGTATGGTTGTGTTTTGTACCTTGATGTCCGGTGGGTGGATGAAGTCTGGGTTGCGAGTGATTATTAGTGCCTCCGTCTTGCTGTAGTTGATTGCGAGGTTGTTGTCTTGACACCATCTTGTCATTTGTGTGAGGCAGACTGTTATTTTAGAGTAGTCCGGGTTGTCAACTGAGATAGGTGTGTATATCATGATATCATGTGCATAGATCGTATATTGAATGCTGTTTGCTTTCAGGATGTCGCATATTGGCTGGATGTAGATGTTAAACAGTAGTGCCAAGAGGGTGGATCCTTGAGGCACTCCTTGGAGGACTTTTATGGGTTGGGAGGTGTTGTGGTCTACCTTGACCTGTATCTGCCTGTTGGTTAGGTATGAGTGGAACCATTTTAAGGTGGTGTCATGTAGTCCAATGTTCTTTAGTCTTTCCAGGAGGGTTTTGTGATCTACTGTGTTGAATGCTGAAGAGATGTCAATGAAGATCATTAAGATACCTTTTTTGGTGTTGTCTATGATTCGGAGGATATTGTCAAAGAGGTAAATCAGCAGTGTTTCGACTCCATGGCTGGGGCGAAAGCCGTGTTGGTTGTCATCCAGTGGTGCATGGTTGTCAATGTGTTCTTGTAGTTGGTATTGTACTGATTTTTCGATGATCTTTGCCAGAAAGGGTATGCTGGATATTGGTCGGTAAGCTGCTGGGTTGTTCTTGTCGAGGGTTGTTTTCTTTGGTATCGGTCTAACTGTGGCTAGCTTTAGTTGGTCTAGCATGAATCCTTGGGTGAGGGAGTTGTGCACCATGTTGTGTATGATGTGGATGAAGCTTGATTTGGTGGCTTTGATCCATGACACTGGGCAAGGGTCTGTGGGAGCGGTGCTTGTGTTGATTGCAGAGATGATGTGGGAGAGCTGCTCTGTTGATGGTGAGCGGAATGTGTCCCAGGTTTTAGGGTGTGAGTTAGGCTGAGTTGAGGACTCAAAAGTGCTGCAAAAGGACTCGTGGAAAGTGACACTGAAAAAGCGAAATTGCTAAACAAATACTTCTGCTCTGTTTTTACTAAAGAAGATCCTGGAGATGGACCAGCTGTGACTCCCAAATATAAAAATGGGAATGAAGTAGATACCACACCATTCACAGAAGACGAGGTGTTAGAACAACTTGCTGAACTGAAAGTGGACAAAGCCATGGGACCGGATGGGATACATCCCAGGATACTGAAAGAGCCCAGAGAGGTTCTTGCAGGACCGTTAAAGGATATCTTCAACAGATCCTTGGAAACAGGAGAGGTTCCTCAGGACTGGAGAATGGCTGATGTCGTACCTCTACACAAAAGTGGTGACAGGGAAGAAGTGTCAAACTACAGGCCCGTGAGCCTTACCTCGGTGGCGGGAAAAGTAATGGAGCTGCTCCTGAAAGAGCGAATAGTGAACTTTCTCAAAACCAAAAGGATGCAAGATCTGAGGCAACATGGTTTTACTGAAGGACAGTCTTGCCAAACAAATCTGATTGAGTTCTTTGACTGGGTGACCAAGGAACTAGATCAGGGGCATGTGATGGATGTCATCTACCTGGATTTCAGCAAAGCCTTTGATACTGTTCCTCATAGGAGGCTTGTCAACAAACTCAGTAGCTTGGGGATGGGCCCCAAGATGGTAAACTGGATTAGAAATTGGTTGACTGACAGACGACAGAAGGTGATTGTACATGGAGCTCACTCGGATGAGAGGAAGGTGATTAGCAGGGTGCCCCAGGGTTCGGTCCTGGGCCCGGCACTGTTCAATGTATTTGTGAGTGATATTGCTGAAGGACTGAATGGAAAAGTCTGTCTTTTTGCAGACGACACAAAAATTTTCAACAGAGTGGACTCCCCCGAGGGAGTGATTAACATGAGGAAAGATCTACAAAAGCTGGAAGACTGGTCTAATGCTTGGCAACTACGATTTAATGCAAAAAAGTGCAGTGTCATGCACTTGGGTAGCAGAAATCCAAGGGAAATGTACGCGATAGGGGGGCAAGAGGTTGGTATGAGCGGTTCAAGAGAAAGACCTTGGTGTGATTATCTCTGATGATCTCAAGGTGGCAAAACAGTGCGACAAGGCAGTGGCAAAAGCCAGGAAGATGTTGGGCTGCATACAAAGAGGGATTACCAGCAGAAAGGAAGAGGTACTTATGCCACTGTATAAGTCACTGGTGAGGCCTCACTTGGAATACTGTGTTCAGTTTTGGAGACCGTATCTTGCAAAAGATGTAAAAAGACTGGAAACGGTTCAGAGGAAAGCCATCAAAATGATTTGGAGCCTGCGTCAGAAGCCTTATGAGAAGAGACTTGAAGACCTAAATATGTACACTTCGGAGGAGAGGAGGGACAGGGGAGAAATGATTCAGACCTTTAAATACTTAAAGAGAAATGATGAACAAACAAACCTCTTCCAAAGACGGGGAAGCTGTAAAACTAGAGGGCATAACATGAAGCCTGAAGGACTAGAAAAAGGGACTGTTACTTCTGGAGAGAGATCTGCAACTGTGAGTATATACTTCTGGTAATTTTCTAAAAGGAATTCTTTGTATTACAGCTAATTAATCTGTGAACCCACTATTTTTGGATAAATCAGTCAGGGCCTAGTAGCAGCAGTTTAAGTTTAAATTGAAAACACAGAGGATAACTTTCTGGTTACATTTTATACCCAGCAGAGAGCTTGTAGTTTAAATTTAATAGTCACTCAGGGCCTAGTAACAGCAAAGTACTTTTAGTTTAAATTTAAAACACAGAAGAGAGCTTTCTGGTTAAATTTAGAACCCAGTAGAGAGCTTGTAGTTTAAATTTCATAAAAAGTTAGAGCCTAGCAGCAGCTAAGAGCTATAATTTAAATCAAATCAGAATATAGCTTACCTCAGCAGCACAAGACAGGGTACTGTGTAGCAGCCCTCTTTTAATAAGTGTTATTTTCCTCCCTCCCTCCCCACACCCACCCACCCCTGGGATAATCATAGCTTTATAGGTACTTACACATCTTAAAAGACAGAAGGTGCTCTCAGGTGAAGCTCATTACCCAAATCAGTCATACACTAAGGACCTGAGATTAGTTAAGCTTCAGGTGAACAAGGTATATTACACGTATTAGGTACAGTTTTATTAGTATAAATATCCATAGCAACCCTCAGTAAGTAAAGAACTTAGATCTAAACACAAACTAAGATGCAGACAGCAGTCCAGCAGCGGGATTGGGGCTTTCCAGTCTTTTGCATTGAGTGTCACATGTATGATTTTCTCCCAGTTGGTGAGAGGTCTTACGTGTGCACTAGGTGCAAGGAGCTCTTTGCTCTCAGGAAACGAGTCCGTTCTCTAGAGGCTAAAGTAGCAGACTTGGAAAGCATAAGACAGACAGAGAGGTACATAGACGAGACCTACAGGGATATAGTCTTGAAGTCCCACCTCCAGTCTGGCAGCATCCCAGTTGCCATGGAGGAGAGAGGTCACGTGACAGGAGAGCATCACCCTGGTGTGGCAGGAAGTGATCCTGTAATTTGGACCTGTCCTCCATGTGATGTAAAACCCTCTCGCACCGAGGACGTTTCTCCAGGGCCATGTGCCCATGAGGGAAGGGTTAGGACAGCCGTTATAGTTGGTGATTCGATCATTAGGCATGTAGATATCTGGGTGGCTGGTGGACGTGAGGATCGCCTGGTAACATGCCTGCCTGGTGCGAAGGTAGCGGATCTCACGTGCCACCTAGATAAGGTCTTAGATAGTGCTGGGGAGGAGTCTGCTGTTTTGGTACATGTCGGTACCAATGACATAGGAAAATGTGGTAGGGAGGTTCTGGAGGCTAAATTTAGGCTTTTAGGTAGGAAGTTGAAATCCAGAACTTCCAGGGTAGCGTTCTCCGAAATGCTTCCTGTTCCACGCGCAGGACCCAAAAGGCAGGCAGAGCTCCGGAGTCTCAATGCGTGGATGAGACAGTGGTGCAGAGATGAGGGTTTTGGATTTGTTAGGAACTGGGGAACATTCTGGGGAAAGGAGGGGCTCTTCCGAAGGGATGGGCTTCACCTTAACCAGGATGGAACCAGGCTGCTGGCATTAACCTTTAAAAAGGAGATAGAGCAGCTTTTAAACTAGATATTAGGGGAAAGCCGACAGTCGCCCAAGAGCGGATGGTTCGGAAGAATGTATCTTTGAAGGATACTACCAAAAGCAGAGAGGTTCCACAAAAGAGTAAAGTAGCCCAAATGCCCTAACCTTTTTAGCCTTTCTTCATAGGAGTATCCTTCCATCCCCTTTACCATTTTGGTGGCTCTTCTCTGAACCTTTTCTAAAATCGCTATATCCTTTTTAAGATACGGCGACCAGAATTGCACACAATATTCAAGGTGCGGTCTCACCATGAAACAATATAGAGGCATTATAATATATTTTCTTTTATTTACCATTCCTTTCCTTATGATACCTAGCATTCTATTTGCTCTCTTGGCCGCCGCTGCACACTGGGCCGAGGGTTTTAACATGGTATCCACAATGACGCCTAAATCTTTTTCCTGGGTGGTGGTTCCTAATGTGGAACCTCGCATCGTGTAACCATAGTTTGGGTTCTTCTTCCCTAGGTGCATAACTTTGCAGTTGTCCACATTAAATTTCATCTGCCATTTTGATGCCCAGTCTTCCAATTTATCAAGATCCTCTTGCAATTTTCCACAATCCTCTTGGGTTTTAGCAACTTTAAATAGTTTTGTGTCATTTATTTATTTATTTTATTTATTACAGTTTCTTATATACCGCGCTATTTAGAATCAGCGCGGTTTACATCATAACAAAACGACCATTACGACAAACTGTCAGGTTTTACATTGAACAGGAGTACAAACTTGGATAACTGGGTTAACTATATACATAATCTATCTACACTGCAGTGTGAGGGCATTTCTAGATTGGGTCATTTCTTGGAGGGGATATCTGGTTCAGTTGCTGTCTGGGAAATATTGGCGGAAAAGGTATGTTTTGAGAGCCTTTCTGAACTGATATAGATTGGTAATGGCTCTAATGTCGGGGGGTAGGGTGTTCCAGCATTTTGGTACATAAAAACTGAATGCCCTGTTTTTGGTGTTCGTGTTGGACTTTGTTGAAGCCTTTGGTATTGCTAGCAAGTTTACAGCTGATGTTCTTCTTGCTCTATTGGGGGGGACCATGTGGATTAGATTCGTGAGTGAGAGGGATGAGGTGCCTTTGATTGCCTTAAATGCTAATACAAGGGATTTGAAGGTGATTCTCCCGTGAATTGGTAGCCAGTGCAGCTGTTTGAGAATGGGAGTCACGTGGTCTTTTCTGGATGCACCGTAGAGGACCCTAGCTGCGGCATTCATGGCCAACTGTAAGGGGGTTAGTGTGGATTGGGGGAGACCTTGTAGGATGGCATTTGCAAAGTCAAAATGCGGCAGGATCAGCGCTTGATATTGTGGTGAACAGCGCCCTCCTGAGCCTATGGAGATAGTAGAAAATCCTGAGGGTCAGCAGGATTTATACCAAAATGACAGGGCAAGGAAAAAAGAGAGACTCTATTCCTCAGAGCTGAGTAGGGAGACCAGCCCAGGGGAGGAGCCCTGCAGTTCTGATTGGGCACACCCAGCCCTAGGAAGGGGCGTGTCCAAAAGAGAATGTACATTTAAACCAGAGCATGGCTCTGAAGAGAGAGAGGACGGATAAGAGACCCGAGTAGAGGACGGATAAGAGACCCGAGTGGAGGACGGATAAGAGACCCGAGTAAGGGAAGGACGAGAGACCCGAGTAGAGGAAGCACGAGTGGAGGTGGTACAAGGAGTACAAGAAGTACAAGGAATACAGGAGGTAAAGGAAGGAAGGAATATTGGAAGAAGAAACAAGGGGATGGTTGGAAAGCCAGTGGAGTGATTAATGATACTTTGGAACCTGGCATAAGAAGAAAACCTGCACAATCCTATTCCAGGGAAATAAGCAGAAGTCCCACGCAGAGAGGATTTAACCTTGAAGTGGATAGCCCTTGGAAGGCATCGCCTTGGGGGAGAAAGACTTCAGGACAAGCACAGGTGAAAGAGCAATCATTCCCTGAAACGTCGTTTGTGCCGGAGAGCAACAAACAGATCAGCTGGAGAGCCTGGGAGCCGTCTGCAGGCAGAAGTGCTGCACAAACAGTGAGTAATTGGCCACCCGGCTGCCAAGCTGAATATAGAGATAATTCTTCCTCCTATGAGTCAATTGCCAAAGAAACTAGCAATTATCCTAATACCTTTATCTTAAAGGAAGAGAAGACAAACAGCCTTGAGCAGAAGGGAAAAGCTATAGCAGATAGTAGTGCCCTCTCTCATAAGGAACAGGCTGAATTGCTACTTCAGAGCTTCCAACAGTTTTTAGACTTACAGGCTAGAAAACAGCTAGTATCACAAGAGGCAAATAATTCAGCACAGCTTGAAGGAGTAACCCAGGGAAATACAAGCATACCTGAGTGTGAACAAATGGACTGTACATTTTGTTGTATAGGAAAGCCAAGCTGAAGGGAACTGCCTTTATCGTGTGTGAGCTGAGTTCTGTAAAGCTGTTGTATTGCCGTGAAAATGGAAGTTCTAATTACCTCCACCTGATTCTCAGCATAGTGAAAGTAACTGTGGCTGTAAGAGGTGCAGTGAAGCCAACTGACCTCTGGAGGCAAAAGAGAGCAATTTGCTGGAAAGTGAAAAAGCAGCATTTGTATTTTGAGTTGCATTTTACCTGAAGTTTCTGTTTGCCTTTTGAAGCACCCTTGTTTGCATTATTATATGCCATGTGATGGAACATTTACCTTTTGCTTTAATAAAATACTTATTATAAAGAAACCACAACTACAGTTTCTTTAATTCGGAGTGAGAAGAACTGGAACTACAACTCCCAGCATTCCTGGGGGCAAAGGTTACCTCCTTCCCTCACGAAGTACAGCGGCTGCTCATGTCCTTAACCCCTTGAGCCGGGCAGGGTCGCCGCAAGTTGGCTACGTTGGCAGGATCTCTTCCACGCATGCGCAAGGTGCCGCACAGAGAAAGAAACTTCAAAGGAGCAACTATAAGAAGGAACCGATTGCAGACCATCCTGAGAGGAAGGAGACAGTCCCAGCATCGGTGTGCCAGCTGCAACGAAGGCTGTGAAAGCGTGATGCAACACCTGAGCCAGGTAATAGGTATCCACCTGGGAAAGGGAAAGGATACAGGGCTGAGGGTGTTGGCCAGCTAGTGAAAAAAAAAAAAAAAAAAGGGAAAAGTGTTTTTTTTTTTTTTTGGTGTGTGTGAGGAATCGCACTTGGTTTTTTTTTCTCTCTCTGTTTGCATTCACAGATAGCAAAGATGTCGCTGGAAGCAGCAGAAGTATTCAAGTGGATGGCAACCCAACTTGAAAAACAGCGAGACCTGAGTCTAGAGTTTCAAGAGCAGACTGCCGCTGCCATACAGGCTCAGCAGCAACCCCTCCTGGACATGCTGAAAAATTGGGTAGCTGAGCAGAAGATGCCAAAGGAGAAACCGACCGTACCTCCAGGTTTAGCTCCTATAGTTGCGCATGGTTTAGGCGCAGAGACTATGTTTAACTTTGGTCAGTTAAAGGACAATGATGACATTGACAATTTTATTGAAAGTTTTGAAAGGGTAGCACAGTTGAGTGCATGGCCAGACGAATATTGGGCCATCAGGTTCGCAGCTTCCCTCACAGGAGAAGCAATGGCGGCCTACAGGAGCATGCCACCTGACCTTGCCGGAAATTATAGGGAGGTGAAGAAAGCGGTCCGGGAAAGGCTAGGCCTTACGCTGCTAGCCTACCATAATCTCTTGCGAGCGGTGAGGTTAAAACAGGGTGAGTCACCAAAAGCCCTAGTGTATAGGATAAGCACATTGTTGAATAAATGGCTTAATCCGGAGCATAGGACTAAAGAGTCCATACTAGAAAGCTTAGTGCTAGAGCAATATATGAACGCTATACCAGATGAAATAAAGACCTTCCTGATTCTGCAAAGCTGCAAAACCCCACATGAGGCAGTGGACCTCACGGAACGCTTCTTGCAGGCCAAAGCAATGCCTCTTGAAAGCAATAGTGAGTTAAAGGGGGCAGCAATCACGGAATCAGAAAGGAAGGGGAAATTTCAATATGGTGCAAGCAGAATGTGTATGCCGACTGTAAAGGCTAGGTTTCAGCCTGGCAAATGTTTTAAATGTGGCCGAGAAGGGCATATACAGAGAAATTGTTTTAAGACTGCCTTAGTAGCAGAGAGTGCGCATAAAGCTCGTGAAGGGTTTCTTATAGAGGTCGAGGTGCAGGGGATTGCCACCACTGCGATACTTGATTCTGGCGCAGAGCAAACAATGCTCTCCAAGGCGCTGTGGCGGCAAATCCAGGCAACAGGGATAGCGATTCAGCCTGTTCGAAATGTGAAGATACGCTGTGTACATGGATGCATGTCACTATACCCTGTATACAATCTGCAAGTGAAAGCACTAGGTATGCGGAAGAAAATTCCCATTGCAGTAATACCTAGGCTTCCAAATCCTATGGTTCTAGGAAGGGATTGGCCTTATTTTTATAGAGAAATGAGGCAAGGCCTAACCCCTAAGGGAGCCATGGTAGCGACCAGAGCCCAAACTAAGGACTCAGAGAAGGGAGAGGATCCTATAGATGAGGCATTTAGAAGTCTTCCTTCCCATGAAGACCTAATAGAGACACCTGAAGAGAAGGTGAAGAAACCAAGAGCGCAGAAGCGCCAGGAGAGGCAAGAACGTTCTCAGCATAGGGCAGAAACCCAGGCTGGCCAGGAATTGCCCTGGGTGCCCGAAGAGTTGGTTGGGAAGTTTCCAACCTTTCCCAATGAACAACGAGACGACCCTGCCTTAAGTCAGGCATTTAAGTGGGCACAGAGTGATAGGGATACCCTACCGAGGTTTTTTCTGGACACTGACATTTTGTACAGAGAAAGCAAGGATCCCTATACTGGCGACACGCGTAAACAGGTAGTGGTGCCTGCAACTTTCAAGAACTTGGTTCTGAGGCTGGCCCACGACCATCCGGTCGGAGGACATAAAGGCATCCGAAGTACGCTGGATCAGATCCTCGCGAGATTCTATTGGCCAGGCGTCTTTAAAGAAACAGCGAGGTTCTGTGAGGCCTGTCCGACATGCCAGCGCGTCTCTGCCATCCACCCGAAAGAAGTGCCAATGGTATCAACCCCGGTCATTACGGAACCCATCCATAGACTGGCGATGGACATTGTGGGACCATTAATTAAGACACCGAGGGGATTCCAGTACATATTAGTGGTTATCGATCAAGCGACACGATTCCCTTGGGCCATGCCACTACGTACTATATCTGCTAAGGCCGTGGCAGCGGAACTGATCAAACTGTTTTGCGAGGTGGGTTTCCCTCGTGAAGTTCTGACGGATAGAGGAAGCAATTTCCTTTCCAAGTACCTAGCCCAAGTGTGGGAAGCGTTTGATATCCGCCACGTCAAGACCTCGGCCTATCATCCACAGAGCAATGGGCTAGTGGAGAGACAGAATCAGACGATCAAAAGGATGCTGCGCCGCAGCTTAGAAGGAAATATGGCCAACTGGGATACGATGCTACCCTTCGTCCTCTATGCTTGCAGGGAAAGGAAGCAGTCATCCCTGGGGGCAGCGCCATATGAACTTATGTATGGTCGATCACCCCGAGGGGTATTAGATATCCTGAAGGAACAATGGGTTGAGCCCGACGTACATGAAGTGGGAGTACCAGACTTTCTTAAAGATCTGAAAGGTCGCTTACGCCGTACCACGCAAGTGGCGGAAGTCAACTTAAGACATAATCAGCGACGACAGAAAGGCTACTATGACCAAGGCACACGGCCACGCCAGTTAGCCGTGGGAGACAGGGTTATTGTGATGGTGTCGGGCCCTGATCCGAAATTCGAGAGCCGGTGGAAAGGCCCATGTACCGTGGTCCGGCCAGTCGGTCCAGTGTCCTATCTCGTGAAGAATCAGACAGGACGCACACAAGTGTATCATATTAACCTTCTGAAGCCTTGGCACGATAGAACAGCCCTAGCTCAAGTAGCTACCGTAGTGCAAGACAGGAAAAGGATGAAGAACGCACAGGTCAACGCCAGACCCCGGAGTAGAATCACGTGCTGTGCCTCTGGTCAGAAGCCAGCCCGTGATATCTTAAGGGGGGGGATCTGTGGTGAACAGCGCCCTCCTGAGCCTATGGAGATAGTAGAAAATCCTGAGGGTCAGCAGGATTTATACCAAAATGACAGGGCAAGGAAAAAAGAGAGACTCTATTCCTCAGAGCTGAGTAGGGAGACCAGCCCAGGGGAGGAGCCCTGCAGTTCTGATTGGGCACACCCAGCCCTAGGAAGGGGCGTGTCCAAAAGAGAATGTACATTTAAACCAGAGCATGGCTCTGAAGAGAGGACGGATAAGAGACCCGAGTAGAGGACGGATAAGAGACCCGAGTAGAGGACGGATAAGAGACCCGAGTGGAGGACGGATAAGAGACCCGAGTAAGGGAAGGACGAGAGACCCGAGTAGAGGAAGCACGAGTGGAGGTGGTACAAGGAGTACAAGAAGTACAAGGAATACAGGAGGTAAAGGAAGGAAGGAATATTGGAAGAAGAAACAAGGGGATGGTTGGAAAGCCAGTGGAGTGATTAATGATACTTTGGAACCTGGCATAAGAAGAAAACCTGCACAATCCTATTCCAGGGAAATAAGCAGAAGTCCCACGCAGAGAGGATTTAACCTTGAAGTGGATAGCCCTTGGAAGGCATCGCCTTGGGGGAGAAAGACTTCAGGACAAGCACAGGTGAAAGAGCAATCATTCCCTGAAACGTCGTTTGTGCCGGAGAGCAACAAACAGATCAGCTGGAGAGCCTGGGAGCCGTCTGCAGGCAGAAGTGCTGCACAAACAGTGAGTAATTGGCCACCCGGCTGCCAAGCTGAATATAGAGATAATTCTTCCTCCTATGAGTCAATTGCCAAAGAAACTAGCAATTATCCTAATACCTTTATCTTAAAGGAAGAGAAGACAAACAGCCTTGAGCAGAAGGGAAAAGCTATAGCAGATAGTAGTGCCCTCTCTCATAAGGAACAGGCTGAATTGCTACTTCAGAGCTTCCAACAGTTTTTAGACTTACAGGCTAGAAAACAGCTAGTATCACAAGAGGCAAATAATTCAGCACAGCTTGAAGGAGTAACCCAGGGAAATACAAGCATACCTGAGTGTGAACAAATGGACTGTACATTTTGTTGTATAGGAAAGCCAAGCTGAAGGGAACTGCCTTTATCGTGTGTGAGCTGAGTTCTGTAAAGCTGTTGTATTGCCGTGAAAATGGAAGTTCTAATTACCTCCACCTGATTCTCAGCATAGTGAAAGTAACTGTGGCTGTAAGAGGTGCAGTGAAGCCAACTGACCTCTGGAGGCAAAAGAGAGCAATTTGCTGGAAAGTGAAAAAGCAGCATTTGTATTTTGAGTTGCATTTAACCTGAAGTTTCTGTTTGCCTTTTGAAGCACCCTTGTTTGCATTATTATATGCCATGTGATGGAACATTTACCTTTTGCTTTAATAAAATACTTATTATAAAGAAACCACAACTACAGTTTCTTTAATTCGGAGTGAGAAGAACTGGAACTACAACTCCCAGCATTCCTGGGGGCAAAGGTTACCTCCTTCCCTCACGAAGTACAGCGGCTGCTCATGTCCTTAACCCCTTGAGCCGGGCAGGGTCGCCGCAATATATGGTACGGAAATCGTCTGGGTCCAGCAGGGAGCGTAGGTGTTTGAGGGAACGGATTTTGAAGTAGATGGCTTTGACTACGCTGCTTATGTGGCGTCTCATGTCTAGATGTTGGTCCAGGGTAACTCCCAAGTATTTTATTGCATCTTTAGTTTGCAAATCAGCTTCCTTGACACTGACGTGGGATGGGGGCGTAAAGTTGGAGTCTCTGGAGATGAAAAGGACCTCTGTTTTTTTATGCTGGATACGTAGGTTCTGTGTCTGGAGCCATGTTGAAACTGCATTGAAACAATCTGTGAGTGGGGTCAGGTCCATGTGGGTTGTGGAGAAAGGCATGTATAAAAGAATGTCATCTGCATATATCATGCAGTTTACGTTGAATGATCTTATGATATTGCATATGGGCTGCATGTAGATATTGAAGAGTAAGGAGGATAATGAGGATCCTTGAGGTACCCCTTGTTTTTGATGGAAGTGGCTAGACTCTTCTGATCCAGACTTCACATATTGCCATCTATCATCCAGATAAGACTTGCACCATTTTAGTGCCTTGTTGCAGACACCCTTTTCTTTTAGTCTTCCCAGGAGGATTTCGTGACTCACGGAGTCAAAAGCCGCGGCGATGTCTAGGAAAATGAGGACAAAACCTTGATGGATGTTGTCGATTCCTGTGATGATATTGTTGATTAGACCAGTGAGTAGTGTTTCAACCCCGTGATGTTCTCTGAACCCATGTTGGCAGTTATCTAAGGGAGCAACAGAGTCTATGTGATCTTGAATTTGCCGTTGTGCTTCCTTCTCAATTATTTTGGCTAAGATGGGGATGCTAGCTATTGGTCGATAGGAGTCTACCCTTTGGGGGTCCAGTTTGGGGTTTTTCAGTAATGGTCTAATGGACGTCTGCTTGAGTGAAGTGGGAAAATAACCTGTTGAAAAGGAGAGTTTCATTATATTTGCGATGACAGGACTGAGCACATCACGTAGTTCCTTGATCCAAAAAGCTGGACATGGGTCGGTCTGTGCAGTGGAGGTGTTGAGTGATGCTATGGTGTTCTCAATACATTTATTGGATGGTGTGGAAAAAAAGTTAAGTGGAGAGAGGTCCGCCGGTTCTTGATATTGGACTGCTGTGACCTTGTTAGTTTGTACAATCTTGGATTGCAGATAATCAGCGAATTCTTGTGGATGTATGTTGATGTGTTGCTCGGGTGATGGTTCCTTTGAGAGGGATTTGACCAAATTGAAGAGGTCACGAGGTTTATTCAATGACCTCTTTAGGGTGTCAGTGTGATATTGTCTCATTCTGATAGAGATTGTTCCTCGATGTATTGCAAGGTGGGTTAGGTATGCGGTCTGATCTTCTGGTGAGCGTGATCGGCGCCATCGGCGTTCGAGTCTACGTAATTGCATGAGGGAAGCGCGTAGATCAGGAGAGAACCATGGGGCGGATTTTCTTTTCGCTCTTGCTGTATTTTTAGGGTTTGGGTGTTGTGAGATGGCAAGCAGGCTGGAATTCCAGTGAGAGATTAGTTCATCAAGGTCAGGTGTTGTTTTGTTGATGAGTGATGGGGTTTCCGAAAGGATGAGTTCCCTATCGAAGGGGCGGAAGCATCTAGTGGAAGTTCGAGAGGAGATGTTCGTGGGTTGGCTTCTGTTCAGCTGGTCATTGTTGCTGGGAATCTGGATAATGATCAATTTGTGGTCGGACCAGGGTACATCCACGACTGATGTTGGCAGATTGTGGCTTTTGTCCTTGACTGGATGTGGCACAAAAACCAAGTCCAAAATGTTCCCTTTTGTATGTGTGGGTTCATTTATGATTTGTTTGAGACCCAGGTCTTCCATTGCATCAAGGAACGCATTTGCGTGGTTTTGGTGTAGCGATGGGAGATTGAAATCACCCATTATCCAATTTGGTTTGTTGGGAGTGCGGGTGTTAGCTGCAAGGTCAATGATGGTTGGGAGGTCAATTGGAGAAGTAGATGGTGTTCTATATAAGAGGGTGAGGGAGAATTGTTGGTTAGCAACAGAGAGAGTGTCCAGGCTGTTTGTGCTAGAAGAGTCCACAGTCTGGAAGTTGAGGTCTGATTTGGAGATTATGAGCACCCCTCCTCCTTTTTTGTTTTCCCTATGTTTCGTGTGTATGGAAAAATTGGGGGGAAGTAGTTGATTGAGGAGGACGTTGTCTTCTGGTGATAGCCATGTTTCTGTGATCATGAGGATCTCAAGGTCATAGAAGGAGATTGTGTCAAGGACAACAGGCCATTTTTTGCGGATGGAACGTGCGTTAATGATGGCACATTTTAGGGGTCGGCATCTACAAGGTTTTTCCTGGTTGGGTGTATTGGATAGCTGGAATGCTACATGTATCAGGTGGGAGTGGCGTGGGTAGGTGTTACTTCCTGTGTTGAAGTAAGGGGGACTATTCCATCTTTTGCCATGGCTATTCAGGATTGGAATCCTGCCATGTGGTGTGTAGAGAGATTGGGAGGTTCCAAGCCAGTGGGTGAGGAGGTAGAGGCTAAGAATGACAGCGACCTGGAGGGCCATTCTGAGGGTTTGGATTGTGTGTGAGACACTGTAGAGGAGTGATTATATGAGAGCGCACAATAGAGCAGGTACAGTTTACATGCAAGATAGTGACTAACTTTACAGAGAGAATGCAGTATTGCAGTAATGTGAACACTGTAAGAAGTGCAAAGCTGGCAGTTTAAATTGACTTTCAACTGGCAATATTGTATTGCTAAGATAGTATCTAATACGTTATGATGCTATCAGGTTACTTTGAAAGTTAATGTGGCTTACAATAGCTAGAGATATTCAACAAACACACATTCTCACAGTTCAGATGTTGGTAGAACGCTGGAATCTTGGTCAGGTGTCAGGTGTCCGGCAGTTAGGTCGCTGGTAAGGCATCTGAAGTGCCGCCTCTCATGCTCCTCAGGCGCGGGCCCGCCAGTCACGGGTGCGCCTGAAGGCGCGTGTTTTTTAAACCCCTTGCTGGGCCCGGATTGGGCGTCGGGAGTCAGCAGGCCCCTGCTGCTGCCGGTGGCTCGATCCCCGGGAAGGGGAGAGCTGCTGGTGGTGGTGGGGGCTGCCGGATGTCGGCGCCTGAAGGCGCGTGGTTTTGAACCCCTTGCTGGGCCCGGATTGGGCGTCGGGAGTCAGCAGGCCCCTGCTGCTGCCGGTGGCTCGATCCCCGGGAAGGGGAGAGCTGCTGGTGGTGGTGGGGGCTGCCGGATGTCGGCGCCTGAAGGCGCGTGGTTTTGAACCCCTTGCTGGGCCCGGATTGGGCGTCGGGAGTCAGCAGGCCCCTGCTGCTGCCGGTGGCTCGATCCCCGGGAAGGGGAGAGCTGCTGGTGGTGGTGGGGGCTGCTGGATGTCGGCGCCTGAAGGCGCGTGGTTTTGAACCCCTTGCTGGGCCCGGATTGGGCGTCGGGAGTCAGCAGGCCCCTGCTGCTGCCGGTGGCTCGATCCCCGGGAAGGGGAGAGCTGCTGGTGGTGGTGGGGGCTGCCGGATGTCGGCGCCTGAAGGCGCGTGGTTTTGAACCCCTTGCTGGGCCCGGATTGGGCGTCGGGAGTCAGCAGGCCCCTGCTGCTGCCGTTGGCTCGATCCCCGGGAAGGGGAGAGCTGCTGGTGGTGGTGGGGGCTGCCGGATGTCGGCGCCTGAAGGCGCGTGGTTTTGAACCCCTTGCTGGGCCCGGATTGGGCGTCGGGAGTCAGCAGGCCCCTGCTGCTGCCAGTGGCTCGATCCCCGGGAAGGGGAGAGCTGCTGGTGGTGGTGGGGGCTGCCGGATGTCGGCGCCTGAAGGCGCGTGGTTTTGAACCCCTTGCTGGGCCCGGATTGGGCGTCGGGAGTCAGCAGGCCCCTGCTGCTGCCGGTGGCTCGATCCCCGGGAAGGGGAGAGCTACTGGTGGTGGTGGGGGCTGCCGGATGTCGGCGCCTGAAGGCGCGTGGTTTTGAACCCCTTGCTGGGCCCGGATTGGGCGTCGGGAGTCAGCAGGCCCCTGCTGCTGCCGGTGGCTCGATCCCCGGGAAGGGGAGAGCTGCTGGTGGTGGTGGGGGCTGCCGGATGTCGGCGCCTGAAGGCGCGTGGTTTTGAACCCCTTGCTGGGCCCGGATTGGGCGTCGGGAGTCAGCAGGCCCCTGCTGCTGCCGGTGGCTCGATCCCCGGGAAGGGGAGAGCTGCTGGTGGTGGTGGGGGCTGCAAATTTGATAACCTCACTCGTTATTCCACTTTCCAGGTCATTTATGAATATTTTAAAAAGCAGCGGACCCAGCATAGATCCTTGGGGTACACCACTATTCACCTTTCTTCATTGGGAAGATTGGCCATTTAGCCCTATCCTCTGCTTTCTATCTTTTAACCAGTTCCTGATCCACAATAATACACTGCCTCCTATCCCATGACTCTTTAGTTTTGCCAAAAGTCTCTGATGAGGGACCTTGTCAAAGGCTTTCTGAAAGTCCAGATACACTATATCAACCGACTCACCTTTGTCCACCTGTTTATTCACACCTTCAAAAAAACATAACAGATTAGTAAGACAAGATCTTCCTTGTCTAAAGCCATGTTGGCTGTCTCCCATTAGGCCATGACTATGCTGAGTAATTTTATTCTTTATGATGGTTTCTACCATTTTTCCCGGTACTGACGTCAACCTCACCGGTCTGTAGTTTCCCGGATCACCCCTGGAACCCTTTTTAAAAATTGGTGTTACATTGGCGATCCTCCAATCTTCAGGTATTAGAGATGATTTTAATGATAGTTCACATATTACTAATAGCAGGTCTGCAATCTCATATTTCAGTTCTTTCAACACCCTGGTATGTACACCATCCGGCCCAGGTGATTTGCTACTCTTCAGTTTATCTAATAGTTGTAATACATCTTCCTGATGTATCGATATTTCCATAAATTCTTCCGTACCTGTAAATACCACTTCAGTCATGGGTAACATCCCTACATCTTCCTCAGTAAAGACCGAAGCAAAGAATTCAGTCTCTCTGATATCTCCTTGTCGCCTCTTAGTGCCCCTTTAACCCCTCTATCATCTAATGGACCAACTGACTCTCTCACAGGTTTTTTGCTACGAATGTACTTGAAAAAGTCTTTATTACGCGTTTTTGCTTCCGCAGCAAGCTTCTTCTGAAATTCTCCCTTTGCCTGCCTTATCAATGCCTTGCATTTGACTTGCCAGTGCTTGTGCTGTTTCCAGGTTTCGTCATTTGGCTCTTTTTTTCATTTCCTGAAAGATGCTTTTTTGGCAACAACAGCCTCTCTGACCTCACCTTTAAACCATGCTGGCAGTTTTTTGGACTTCCTTCCACTTTTTTTAAAGCGTGGAATACAGCTGGTCTGGGCTTCCAAGATAGTATTTTTAAGCAACACCCAAGCTTGATGTAAGTCTTTAACCTTTGCAACTGCTCCTTTTAGTTTTTTCTTAACTATTTTTCTCATTTTATCATAGTCTCCCTTTCGAAAGTTAAAAGGTTGTACTGTGGATTTCCTTACTATCCCTCCTCCACTAATTAAATCAAAGGTGATCATGCTATGATCACTATTGCAAAGTGGCCCCATCAACCTTATCTCTTGCACTAGATCTGGTGTTCCACTAAGGACTAGGTCTAATATGGCTTCCCCTCTGGTCGGTTCATGAACCAGCTGCTCCAAGAAGCAGTCATTTATTTCATCTAGGAACTTTATCTCCCTAGCATGTCCTGCCGTGATACTGATCCAGTCGATACCGGGGTAATTGAAATCACCCATTATTATTACTGCACTGTAACTTTTGTTAGCTTCCTTGATTTCTTTGAGCATTTCATCATCATTTGTTCATTCTGGCCAGGCGGTCGATAGTACATCCCCATTGCCATCGCCTTCCCCTTTTTATATGGAATTTCAATCCATAGAGATTCTACAGCAAATTTTGTTTCCTGCAAAACTTTAATCCTTTCTGACTCAATGCCCTCTCTAACATAGAGCGCAACCCCTCCACCAATTTGATCAGCTCTATCATTACGATATAGTTTGTACTGCGACGCTCCTGCCCGGGCCTGAGAGCTTACAGGCAGGAGTGGCCTTGTAATGTCCCTGAGGAATAAAGCTTTTACTGGTCCCTGGGAATTCTGGGACTCGTAGTGTACTTGTATTTCCTTCAGGATTAAATTGTAGTCGTGACACGAATGTTAAGGCTGCAAGAAATTTATTGTTGTGGGGATATTTTCCAGCGCATCAAAATTCAATGGCACATAACGCAAAAGGTGCAACTTCAACCCAAACAGCTGAAACCAGGAACATAGGACGTACAACTAAAATTAAGTTAGCTTCTACTTGGCTCTTCACAATCACAGCAGCTTTAACTCAGCAGTGCCTCATGTGGTCTTTCAGAATTATTGCAGCACCAAACAAACAGCTGTTCCTTCCACAGCGTGGCTTCTCAAAACAGCAAAAGAAAATTTGTAAACCTTTTAGTTTGGCAGCAAGTACAGCAAACTCCCTGTATTCTTTCCATACAGTGTTCAAGGGTTTCTTACACTGCTGTCCTCTTTGAGGCAGATTGAGCAATCCATTGGAGAAGGGTCTCCTTCTAAGGCAGGCAGGTAATTATCCACTTGCATGCATTCATCAGAGCTAAGGCTATCGCTGTCTCTGTCAGGCCTGCTAAGGTTCCCTGACCTCAGTTCCAGAAACTCTTGAAACTGTTTTAAAAGCAATTCAGCCTGTAAGTGCTCTTTATCCGTGTGAAAGTCTTTGGTAAGGGTAACACCCTTCCCCCACTTGCTATCAGCTTCTGCAGCTGGGTTTACCTTGTGAAGGTTAGCACAAATAAAAGGTTTCTCTAGTAAAGCATTAAAAGTAGAAAAGTCAGCTTTACCTTTAGCAGGGTTTGAATAAGAACTGGCACCTTTCCTCCAGAAGTCTCTCTGGTTCAAAAACTCAGCAGCCTTACTGCTATTTCCTCTGCTCTGTGAATTTCTCTTTGAAAAACTTTCTTCCTGCTTCACTTCCTTGCTTCTGTAGCCTTGTTTGCTACCAGACCAGATACCTTCTTTCCATGTGCTGAATTTGCTAGCCTTCCCACGCCCAGGCTCTACCTTGTAGTAAGGTTCTTTCTTAGAGTGTGCTTGGCTCCAAGGTTTACTGCTCCAAGGTTCTGCCTTGCTCCAGGGTTCTAGCGTTTTCCTCCTTCATTTTCCCTCTTTTTCTCTTTCCTCCTTTTCTCTTCTCCTCCTCTTTTCTTCCCTCTCTGCTTGGGGATTTAAAAGGGCTTCATTTCCCGGCACGCCCTGACCTTCCCCTGAGGGTGCCCAATCAGTGCAGAGGCCTGTCTCCTCCTCTGAGCTGGGGCGTGTCCTGTGCTCAGCAGAGAGCTGTGTTTTTTTCAACTCTGCATTGGAAATCCTGTGTGCTAGTGCTGTTTCATTACTTCTATCAGGATTTTCCCCTATCTCCATCTCTTCTGGAGGGCATTCCTCACCACAGATCCCCCCCCCCTTAAGATATCACGGGCTGGCCTAAAATCATTGGCACAGCACGTGATACGGCTCAAGGCATCCGCATTTTGATGGAGCTTACCGGCTCTATGCTCTACCTGAAACTCAAAAGCTTGGAGAGCCATGAACCAGCGCGTTAGACACGCATTATGATTGTGCATTTGGTTGAGCCACTTCAATGGGGCATGGTCCGTGATCAAAATGAATTTTTTGCCCGTGAGATAAAAACGAAGAGCATCAACGGCCCACTTGATGGCCAGACATTCGCGCTCTATCGTTGAATATTTTCTTTCAGCCGGTGCCAGCTTTCAGCTGAGGAATAGCACCGGGTGCTCTGTGCTATCATGCCGCTGTGACAAAACTGCGCCGAGGCCCGTCTCAGACGCATCCGTCTGAACTATAAACGGCTGGGTAAAGTCAACACCCTTCAGAACTGGTGCTGCACATAGTTTCTCTTTCAAAAGGTTAAATGCCCGGTCGGCGTCCTCCCGCTACTTCAGAAGATTGGGCGCATTTTTTTTCTAACATATCAGTTAAGGGGGCACTCTTCTCTGCGAAACCTGGAATAAACCGCCGGTAGTAGCCTACCAAACCAAGGAAGCTCCGCAACTGCTTCTTATTCATGGGTCTCGGAAAGGCTTGGATGCTGGCTATCTTGTTAGTGAGAGATTTTACCACACCATTGCCCACTAGATGGCCTAAATATTTAACTTCCTGGCCTCCGAATAAGCATTTGGCGGGGTTTAGCGTGAGGCCGGCGTCTCTCAGCGCCCGAAGAACAGCCTCAACTCTGGGCAAATGTTGAGTCCAGGTGTCACTATATATGACCACATCGTCCATGTATGCGACGGCGTAAGTGTGGTGCGGTTGCAATACCAGGTCCATTCATCTCTGGCACATAGCGGCGGCCCCATGTAGGCCAAAGGGCATTCTCCTGAAGTGGTACAGGCCGTCTGGGGTACTGAATGCAGTTTTCTTGCATGCCTCTCTGGTGAGTGTTATTTGCCAGTACCCCTTCATCATGTCCAGGGTCGTGAGGTATCTGGCTTGTCCTAGGCGGTCTAGGAGCTCTTCTATGTGCGGCATGGGGTATGCATCGAAGCGGGATATCGAGTTGACCTTTCTAAAATCTATGCAAAACCGCATGGACCCATCTGGCTTTGGTACTAGGACTATTGGGCTATTCCATGGGCTCCGGGACTCCTCAATTACCCCCATGCGCAGCATCTCCTGGACCTGTCGAACAACCTCCTGTTTCCTTGCCTCCGGCAACCTGTAAGGTCGTTGCTTTATTACTTCCCCTGGTGGCGTTGTAATCTCATGGGCGATCAGCCTCATCTCACCTGGCATTGGCGTGAGGACATCTCTATATCTGGCCAGCAGCTGTGCGAGCTCTTGTTTTTGCGCCCACGAGAGACTTTCGCCCAGTCTGAGTTCTGGATTGCTTTTACATTCAGCCAGTTGTGGCCCGAGATCTTCGTCCATTTTCTCCTCCACTACTGCTGATAACCCCTGAAGGCTGGTACCCCCCGTGGACTCAAACCTCCAGTTCCCCGGGTTGTTGTCGATAAGGTTGATACCTCTTCAAGAGGGGGCAGACCTATCCTTTCGCAAATTAATTGCGCTATCCTATCGCCAGCGACTATCCTAAAGTCTTCTTTTCCAAAATTGAAGAGAAGAACTTTTATAGAGCCTTTGTAATCCGGATCTATGACGCCAGCTCCAACATCTATAAAATGTTTTACCGCAAGACCGGAGCGCGGGGCTATACGGCTGTAGCAGCCCAGAGGCATCTCCATCTGCAGAGCTGTATCTACAAGGGCTTTTCCATGCTTAGGCACCACTACGTCTTCTGCGCTGCAGAGGTCGAATCCGGCGGAGTTGGTCGAGGATCTCTGGGGAGCCTGCGCGTTGGGATTCATTTTGGAGTACCGTAGTACAAAGAAAGGCTTTCCATCAGATTTTTCTTTTTGGGATCCCGTTCTCCCCTTCTGCTTTCTTGGTTGGGCAAACAACGGGCTGGGAATCGCCTTTGTTTTCTCCGTTGTTTGAGCCAAAGCCTCCACTTGAGGTTGTCGGGAATCTCCCTGTTCTTTTAAGAGCAAGCCTTGTTCCACCCCCTTTTGAAACTGTGGCCAGTCTCTCCCCAAAATTATATTGTGGGGTAGCCTAGGTACTACCGCTATGGGAATCTTTCTGTTTGCCCCCAACCCTTTTACTTGGAGGTTATAAACCGGGTAGAGTGAAATGCCTCCATGAATGCACCGAATTTTAACTGTGCATACAGGCTGAATTGCTACTCCTGTGGCTTCTATCTGCTGCCAGAGCGCTTTTGACAACATGGTTTGCTCAGCTCCTGAGTCCAATAGCGCTGTGGTAGCAATTCCCTGCACCTCAACTGTGAGTAGAAAGCCTTCTCTACCATTCTGAGAATTTTCTGCTACCAATGCTGTTTTCACGTAACAATTCCTCTGCACATGGCCCTCTTTACCACATTTAAAACATTTTTTCTTGGTTACAGGACCTTTCACTGTTGGCATACACATCTTTACTGATTCCTCATTTAACCTCCAACTCCTTTCTGATCCACTTACTGCTGCACCCTTGGGAGCACTACCACCTTCACGGGCCACTAATTTTGTCTCCATGAAGCGTTCAGAAAGCGTAATAGCCTCTTGTGGGGTTTTACAGCTCTGTAAAATCAGAAAGGTACGGATCTCCATAGGCAAAGCATTCATATACTGCTCCAATACGAGACTATCTATGATAGCTTCTTTGGACCTTTCTTCTGGATTTAGCCACTTATTCACTAGAGTGCGTATCCTATGACACAAGGCTTTTGGGATCTCATTTGTCTTTAGCCTCACAGCTCTCAGAAGATTATGATAGACTAGCGGTGTGAGCCCTAGTCTTTCTCTGACTGCTTTCTTAAGCTCATCATAATTTCCTGCGAGTGTGGGTGGCATGGCTCTATAAGCGGCCAAAGCTTCCCCAGTAAGGGATGCCGCAAAGCGCATGGCCCAGTGCTCTTTTGGCCAAGCACTAAGGTAAGCCACTCTCTCAAAACCCTCGATGAAATCATCTATATCATTAGTGTCAGTGAGCTGACCAAAGTTAAACATGGTCCCAGTTTGCAAACTCAGAGAAGCTGGCGCGGAGAAACCTGGTGGTGTAACTGGTGGCTCGGTCCGCTTCTTTTGCTCGGACAACCATATCCCCAGCATTTCCAACAAAGGCTTCTGTTGAGCTCGGATGCTCGCCGCGTTCCTCTCTTGGGTTTCTAAAGCCAAGTCCCTTTGTCTTTCGAATTGTGCTGCCATCCATTTGAAGACCTCTTGCGATTCAAGAGACATCTTTGGTATTTCTGCAAGCACACAAAAACAAAGACCAAAGTGCGATACCACAAACAAAAAACCCCAAAAAAACCTTTTTTTATTTCTTAATCAGGGCCTAACCTTCACCCTTGCCCTGGTATCCTAACCTCTCCCGGGTGGATACCCTTTACCTGGCTCAGGTGACGCTTCACGTTTGTCAGCAATGACGAGAGGTGTAGTCTCCTGGTACTGCCTTTCTTCCCCCTTCTCGGACGCTCCACAGCTGGGCTCCTCTTGGGAAGTTGTCTCCTGCAGATCCTCTGGTGTTGCCGCTTTAGCGCCTGCGCGGTATCCTCAAGACTACGCCACTTGCGACGCTCCTGCCCGGGCCCGAGAGCTTACAGGCAGGAGTGGCCTTGCAATGTCCCTGAGGAATAAAGTTTGTACTGGTCCCTGGGAATTCTGGGACTCGTAGTGTACTTGTATTTCCTTCAGGATTAAATTGTAGTCGTGACACGAATGTTAAGGCTGCAAGAAATTTATTGTTGTGGGGATATTTTCCAGCGCATCAAAATTCAATGGTACATAACGCAAAAGGTGCAACTTCAACCCAAACAGCTGAAACCAGGAACATAGGAAGTACAACTGAAATTAAGTTAGCTTCTACTTGGCTCTTCACAATCACAGCAGCTTTAACTCAGCAGTGCCTCATGTGGTCTTTCAGAATTATTGCAGCACCAAACAAACAGCTGTTCCTTCCACAGCATGGCTTCTCAAAACAGCAAAAGAAAACAATTTGTAAACCTTTTAGCTTGGCAGCAAGTACAGCAAACTCCCTGTATTCTTTCCATACAGTGTTCAAGGGTTTCTTACACTGCTGTCCTCTTTGAGGCAGATTGAGCAATCCATTGGAGAAGGGTCTCCTTCTAAGGCAGGCAGGTAATTATCCACTTGCATGCATTCATCAGAGCTAAGGCTATCGCTGTCTCTGTCAGGCCTGCTAAGGTTCCCTGACCTCAGTTCCAGAAACTCTTGAAACTGTTTTAAAAGCAATTCAGCCTGTAAGCAATTCAGCCTGTAGACTGGGTAGGGGTGGGGGCGGGGTGGCCCTCCTCTACCGCTCCTCTCTTGCCTTAGAAGAGATCTCATCTCCATCTGTTTCTGTCCCGGAGTCTCTGCTGCTCCGTTTCCCGCTCTCACCCCCTCTCCATTTTCTTCTTCTTTACCTTTCCCCTTCTCCCTCGGCAGCCCGTTGGGAGGCAGTTCTGCAGACGCTTTCTGAGGTCTCCCTTCACTTCTCTAACCTTATAATTCTTGGTGACTTTAATATCCATGTGGATACTCCTTCTAGGCATAAAGATCGGGTCTTTCTGGATCTTTTGCATGATGTCTCTTTTTGCCAACATGTTTCCGGTCCCACTCATATTGCAGGTCATACTTTGGATTTGGTTCTCTCCTCTCCTGCACTTCTCCCCCAGATCTCCCCTCCGACCACTCATCGTGTTCCCTGGTCAGATCATTTCTGTGTTTCCTTCTCGATTTCCTGTCCCCTCCCAATGACTGCTACTCTGCCTAAATCCCCACCTCCACGTCCTCTGCGTCGTCGTATCACTCCTGCCACATTAAATGCTTTCCCACCTGCACACCTTCTTTTCCCCCCTGATTTTGCAATGCGCTCTCCTGACTCCCAGGTCTCCTTTTGGAATACTACACTCACCACTGCTCTTGATAACCTGGCTCCTCTCTCCGCTACCACTCAGCCTGCTGGTGTCGCCTGCTCCCCCTGGTTCCACCCAGGCCTGCGTCTCCAGCGGACTCAACTTCGGCAGGTGGAATGTCACTGGGTCAAACATCCCACACCTGAAGCACTCTGCCATTTTAAACAACTCCACTCACTTTATCGCACGGCGGTTCAATCAGCCAAGCGTGCCTTTTATACCACCCGAATCTCTGAGGCTGCGGATTCCTCGAAACAACTTTTTTCCATCCTACGCCAACTTTCTTCTACCGGTTCTACTCACAATCAGTCCAGTAAAGCCCCAGCTCCTCAACTTTTGGCCACCTTCTTTTCAAAGAAAATCTCAGATTTACGTTCCTCCTTCATGACTCCAGCCTCGCCCACATTATCTTCTCCTCCCTCTCCTTCTGTTGCTGCACCCTCTGCTGGGCTGTCAAATCCTACCCCACTAGGTTCACCCCCTTCCCCATCGAATCGGGCACTAGCACATACATGGTCCTCCTTCTATCCCATCACCTCTGCTGAGCTCCTACAAGTCCTCTAGTTCTAGGAAAACCACCTGTCAGCTCGACCCAATTCCCTCCCACTGGCTGGCCGAACCCTCCTTGCAATTAGTTCCTATCATGGTTACCATTCTTAATACTAGTTTTTCCTCCGGCCATTTTCCACTTCCTTGGAAGTCTGCCATAGTGCGTCCTCTCTTGAAACAACCATCACTTGATCCCTCCACTCCTTCTCATTGGCGTCCTGTGTCAAACCTCCCTTTTCTGGCTAAACTACTTGAACGCTTTGCTTTTACACAACTCAACTCCCACGTTGAAGCTACTAATGCCTTACACCCACGCCAAGCAGGATTCCGTTCAGGGCATAGTACGGAAACCGTCCCACTGGCCCTACTCAATGAACTCCACGTCGCCCATGACCGTGGAAATATTACCCTCATTGTCTCTCTCGACCTTTCTGCGGCATTTGATCTCATCGACCACCACATTCTTCTTTCTCGTCTAGCGGATCTGGGGTTACGTGGTGAGGTCTGGAAATGGTTCTCTTCTTTTCTCTCCAGACGTTCTTTTACCGTCCATTCCAACAACCAGCGCTCCTCTCCGTTCCCTCTTGCCTGTGGTGTTCCCCATGGTTCGGTTCTTTCTCCTCTTCTGTTTAATATCTTTCTCTCCCCTCTCCCTCTCTTGATCCAGCAATATCCAGTTTCATCATACATCTACGCCGATGATATTATTCTCCTGTATCACACTTCACCATTGAACCTTGACATCTCTCCGTTTAATCGTTGCCTTGCTCATGTTGCTTCCTGGCTTTCCCTTAACCTCCTGCACCTCAACCCAGCAAAATCTACAGCTATGTGGGTCTCCTTGAGCGGCTCCTGTCCGACGGTCGCTCCCCAGATTGGCCCCACTCTAATTCCACTTGTCTCCTCCTTCCGTTACCTGGGGGTTACTCTAGACTCCACTCTTTCTTTCTCTGGTCACATCTCCACTCTCACCCGCCGGTCTTTTGCAGTCCTACGACAAATTAGAACTGTTCGGTCCATTCTCCCCCTTACTGCACTGATTACTCTTGTTCTAGCCTTGGTCATCAGCAGACTTGACTACTGCAATGTTTTCCTAGCTAATCTCCCTGCCACTCAACTTAAGCGTCTTCAATTAATTCAAAATACAGCGGCTCGTCTTATCAACTTTTCCCATCGTTACGAACATGTTACTCCCATCCTATTCCGTTTACATTGGTTGCCCCTCCGCTTTCGTTTCCGTTATAAGTTCCTTATCCTAACACATAAAGCTATCTACACCTCTACTCCACGTTATCTGGCCGATCTTATTTCTCTGCACACACCCTACCGTCAACTCCGTTCCCTGCATACTAATCGCCTATCCTTACCCTCTCCACCACAAGCACACTTAGAACAGACCCGTCACTCCGCTTTCTTTTTTCTGGGTCCCTCCCTTTGGAATGCTTTGCCTCCTTCCCTCCGACTAGAACCTTCATATTCCAAATTTAAAGAGCAATTGAAAACTCGCCTGTTTCAGCAAGCATTTGACCTTCCCCCGGATGCCCCCCCCCTAAACCCTCAGTCCTTGTTTGCTTATCCTTGGTGCTGTTGTCTAGTCCTGTATTGTTGTCTCCCTTTTATTGTTTTGTCTTCCTTTCTGTACCTGTTGTCTGTTTTGAATCCTTCGTCTGTTATGTCTCTGTGCTCTTTTGCTGCTGTTGTATTCTGTCCTTTACCCTCTCTTTCTATTTATAATTTGGCGTTCCTTTTCCTTAGCTTAGTGGCGTATTGCCTTTTATTGTACACCGCTCAAATGTCTTGACAAGAGCGGTCTATCAAATGACGCAATAAAGATAAAGATAAATATAAGTGCTCTTTATCCGTGTGAAAGTCTTTGGTAAGGGTAACACCCTTCCCCTACTTGCTATCAGCTTCTGCAGCTGGGTTTACCTTGTGAAGGTTAGCACAAATAAAAGGTTTCTCTAGTAAAGCATTAAAAGTAGAAAAGTCAGCTTTACCTTTAGCAGGGTTTGAATAAGAACTGGCACCTTTCCTCCAGAAGTCTCTCTGGTTCAAAAACTCAGCAGCCTTACTGCTATTTCCTCTGCTCTGTGAATTTCTCTTTGAAAAGCTTTCTTCCTGCTTCACTTCCTTGCTTCTGTAGCCTTGTTTGCTACCAGACCAGATACCTTCTTTCCATGTGCTGAATTTGCTAGCCTTCCCACGCCCAGGCTCTACCTTGTAGTAAGGTTCTTTCTTAGAGTGTGCTTGGCTCCAAGGTTTACTGCTCCAAGGTTCTGCCTTGCTCCAGGGTTCTAGCGTTTTCCTCCTTCCTTTTCCCTCTTTTTCTCTTTCCTCCTTTTCTCTTCTCCTCCTCTCTTCTTCTCTGCTTGGGGATTTAAAAGGGCTTCATTTCCCGGCACGCCCTGACCTTCCCCTGAGCGTGCCCAATCAGTGCAGAGGCCTGTCTCCTCCCCTGAGCTGGGGTGTGTCCTGTGCTCAGCAGAGAGCTGTGTTTTTTTCAACTCTGCATTGGAAATCCTGTGTGCTAGTGCTGTTTCATTACTTCTACCAGGATTTTCCCCTATCTCCATCTCTTCTGGAGGGCATGCCTCACCACAGTACCCAGGTATCACATTGTCCCACTGGTTGTCCTCCTTCCACCGTGTCTCTAATATTCCAATCATATCTAACCTTTCATTTACTGCTATATATTCTAACTCTCCCATCTTATTTTTTAGACTTTTAGCATTTGCATACAAGCATTTTAGAGACTGTATTTTATTCATATTAATTTGACTATTGGTAGACATGGGTGATTTGGAATATTTAAGCTCTGTCTGCTCCATACTCGAGGGCATTTGGGCTACTTTACTCTTTTTTGGAACCTCTCTGCTTTTGGTAGTATCCTTCAAGGATACATTCTTCCGAACCATCCGCTCTTGGGCGACTGTCGGCTTTTCCCTAATATCTAGTTTAAAAGCTGCTCTATCTCCCTTTTAAAGGTTAATGCCAGCAGCCTGGTTCCATCCCAGTTAAGGTGAAGCCCATCCCTTCGGAAGAGCCCCTCCTTTCCCCAGAATGTTCCCCAGTTCCTGACAAATCCAAAACGAGCTCTGCCTGCCTTTTGGGTCCTGCGCGTGGAACGGGAAGCATTTCGGAGAACACTACCCTGGAAGTTCTGGATTTCAACTTCCTACCTAAAAGCCTAAATTTAGCCTCCAGAAACTCCCTACCACATTTTCCAATGTCATTGGTACCGACATGTACCAAGACAGCAGACTCCTCCCCAGCACTATCTAAGACCTTATTCGCACCAGGCAGGCATGTTAGCAGGCGATCCTCACGTCCACCAGCCACCCACATGCCTAATGATCGAATCACCAACTATAATGGCTGACCTAGCCCTTCCCTCATGGGCACATGGCCCTGGAGAATCCTCCTCAGTGCGAAAGGGTTTTACATCACCTGTAGGACAGATCCTAGTTACAGGATCACTTCCTGCCACACCAGGGTGATGCTCTCCTGTCATGTGACCTCTCGCCTCCATGGCAACAGGGATGCTGCCAGACTGGAGGTGGGACTTCAGGACTATATCCCTGTAGGTCTCGTCTATGTACCTCTCTGTCTTTCTTATGTTTTCCAAGTCTGGTACTCTAGCCTCTAGAGAACAGACTCATTCCCTGAGAGCAAAGAGCTCCTTGCACCAAGTGCACACGTAAGACCTCTCACCAACTGGGAGAAAACCATACATGTGACACTCAATGCAAAAGACTGGAAAGCCCCCATCTCGCTGCTGGACTGCTGTCTGCATCTTAGTTTTAAGTTTGTGTTTAGATCTTTAAGTTCTTTACTTACTATGGATATTTATACTAATAAAACTGTACCTAATACGTTTAATATACCTTGTTCACCTGAAGCTTAATTAATCTCAGGTCCTTAGTGTATGACTGATTTGGGTAATAAGCTTCACCTGAAAGCACCTCCTGTCTTTTAAGATGTGTAAGTACCTATAAAACTACGATTAACCCAGGGATGGGTGGGTGTTGGGGAGGGAGGGAAATAACACTTATAAAAATAGGGCTGCTACACAGTTCCCTGTCTTGTGCTGCTGAGGTAAACTATATTCTGATTTGATTTAAATTATAGCTCTTTGCTGCTGCTAGGCTACAACTTACTATGAAATTTAAACTACAAGCTCTCTGCTGGGTTCTAAATTTAACCAGAAAGCTCTCTTCGGTGTTTTAAATTTAAACTAAAAGTACTTTGCTGATGCTAGGCTCTAACTTATTATGAAATTTAAACTATAAACTCTCTGCTGGGTTCTAAATTTAACCAGAAAGCTCTCTTCTGTGTTTTAAATTTAAACCAAAAATACTCTGCTGATGCTAGGCTCTAACTTATTATGAAATTTAAACTACAAGCTCTCTGCTGGGTTCTAAATTTAACCAGAAAGCTCTCTTCTGTGTTTTAAATTTAAACTAAAAGTACTTTGCTGATGCTAGGCCCTGAGTGACTATTAAATTTAAACTACAAGCTCTCTGCTGGGTATGAAATGTAACCAGAAAGTTCTCTTCTGTGTTTTAAATATAAACTTAAACTGCTGCTACTAGGCCCTGACTGATTTAACAAAAATAGTGGGTTCACAGATTAATTAGCTTTAATACAAAGAATTCCTTTCAGAAAATTCCCAGAAGTATATACTGTGATAAGGACGCTTATCATAGCTCAGGAAGGAGCTATAGTAAAGGTGAAGTGACTCTGAACAAGCAACCTGTCAGTTCTGGTAGGAATAAGAAAACAGAATTTTCCCATAAAAGACTACCAGTCCCAGAATGCACCAGGTTTCCAACAGCCATTAGAGGAGCTGAAGTGGGGAAACGTGTGTTCAATCAGGAGGGCTATGAGGTAATCCCCAAGCACTCATCTCAAAGGGCAGGGCCTGATTCAGCACAGCTGCGCTGTGCTAGGGTGGAGCACTCATCAAAGCAGAATAAAGGTAGAGTTTATTCTACAGAGAATTATCCTCATCCTCAGATTCAGCTTGGAGATCCTCAGTTTGGACAGCTTCATCATCTGGAGGATCATCAGAAGCAGAAGCCAGAGCGGACGGACAGAGAGGGTAAGAAACCCTTTGGAAGAAAGAAGAGAAAAGCATTTGGGAGGTCTAGAGGAGTCCAGAGCAATACGTATACTGGGAGACATTCAAAAGGCCAGCATACACCATTGGACTGGGGAAAACCAGAGGAGTGGTGCTGCAGAGCTAGGAATCTCCAGACGGTACCTGTGAGGGAGACGGCTGCACGTGGAAGGGACCCTAAGACCCGTGCCAGAAGGTATGTGAAGAGAGATCCAGTGTCCAGGGATCTGGATTGGAAGGCTGGACATAAGAACTGGACTACATACTGGCCAGGCTATTTAGAGAGGAACTCTAACAGCAATGGAAGCTCAGGTATGAACACTGATCTATGCCCTAGCTATACCCTTGAAAGACAGCAAGGAAACAAGTATTCTCCTGAGAGTGCTCCATTGAGAAATTCCTCTGTGCCAATCCATGATATTGAACCCATGATTGTTGAAGATGGGGGAGGAGTCTTAGATACAGGCTGTGAATACATGGATTGCTCTCTGTCTAAACTCCTTTGGTAATTTTCTGTTACAAAGTACAGCAACCATCACAAAGAAATACAAACTTGTTCTTTAATCTACTCAGAAAAGCTCCTGAAGTAGGATTTGAGCCACGCAGTAGAAAGCAAGCCAGCTAAGGGGTTTCAGCTGGGTAACTGCTAGCAATTGAGCCTTACCTAATTGCTTGTGAGCTCTGAGGGAATCACTTCTGAGTCTATGTGGGAAGATATAAGAAGTTAACCTGAAAAGAACAGTTTTTCCCTTCTTTGTGGATTTTTTTTTGTTGTTTGATACACTGCTAAGAAAATATTAGCTAAAGCCTACAGAAAAGACCAGTTTGTTACCAACCAGGTCTTTATTCTTTTGCTTTGATTGCCTGACAAGTTCAACTGTTGTTTTCCTGATTTTGTTTTTCTAAGTTTAACACTGAAAGCAAGTATCCTGTTTTATGTGCTACCAAGCATATCTGTGTTGGGAGAAATACCCCATAAATAAATACCTTATTGGCTTTACACTCAAGCACAACTAATTATTGTGAGCAGCTGTGTCTGGAGTGAATGAACTGCATTTCCCACAATCCCTTGCAAATCATATTGATATATGCACTTGCCAAGACTGTGAACATTCTCACCCAGGCAGCCGTCTGACAATACTCACAATTGCAGATCTCTCTCCAGAAGTAACAGTCCCCTTTTCTAGTCCTTCTAGTTGGGACACAGGTACCTCCTCTATTGCTCCTTGAGCAAGTAGTGAGGTGACCTCTTGACAGAAAAGAGTGGTAAGGGGGCCCGAAAATTGAACTGTCTTGTGATGGTGGGAGGGGGCATACTGTGGAAATGGAGTTTGTACCCCTCTGTTACAATGAAGAGAGTCCACTGCTCTGATGTTATCTGTTGCCACCTTTCGGCAAAATGACAGAGTCTGCCTGGAATGGTGAGAGGCTCTGGATCCTTTAGAGGTAGAATGTCTAGGTTCTTTAGGAGGGAGTCAAAGCCCCTGGGGAGGCTGTGTCTGCTGAGCTGGTTGAACTCTGGGGACTTGGGCCTTCCTCTGTTGTTTGGGATGCTGCTGCCCCTTTTGGGGAGCATGGACTGGGCAGTGGACAGCCTGGGTGTAAGATGGATAGAATTTCTTTTTCTTGTTGAAAAAGGGTTTCTTAGATATCTTTTTCTTAGCTGGGTTGGCCGTGGTCCTTGATAGTCTGTTCAAGGTGGTGTTTTCGGACTCAAGCTGAGAAGCTTTGTCCTGCCAATCCTTGCCAAAGAGGTTTTCTCCTGTGCAAGGAATATTCCCCAGCTTGTCTTGCACCCACTATTTTAAATCAGATGCTTGTAACCAGGCAATGCGACGTGCACCGATAGAAATAGCAGAGGTTCTGCTAATGTATGCAAAGCAATCAAAGGTTGCACGGTTCATGAACTTAGAGACATTCTGAAACAAAAACAGGAAGCGGCAGATTCAACACCCAATAACTTTATTATTACCAAATAAGTGGCCTAAGCCCAACACAGGCCGTGTTTCGTATGTCACTTCATCAGGGGCTATCAGGGCACACTAAAAAACAAATTATAAAATTACATTAATATAATCAAAATCAAAACAATAAATATGCAGGAAAATGGGGTTAAAATAAATTATAACGTAAAAGTACATAAAATAAAGGCTAAATTGGACTATATCAAATAGCTTAAGACTCAAAGAACACACATTAATAAAACAAAAAAACAGTCAAAATTGTCTCAATTAAAATCGTAAAAATACATATAAAATCACGTATAAATTTAAATTAATCCTAATACATTGAATAAACCAACAGCTCCGTGGATAAAATGATATATATGAACTTATGTACATACACATATATAAATATATAAATAATTAAATAATTAAAAGTATAAAAATGCAAATGGAATACAAACAATAATAATAACCTTGCCAAAACATTTATAATTATAAGGTACATTGTACAAACATATACAGAAGAATTGTAAAAAACAACTATGTACAACCAAGAGATTGGAAGGGATGAGGAGACTAAAGAAATAAGTCCGATCAAAGACTGATACTGGATAAATCGCATAATGTAAGGGGGGACATTACCTGTGGGTGTGATGTGCATAGACTTTACCAGGCTCAAGAGAGACAATGGAAGTCGCTATTGTCTGAAAAGCTTCTAAAAGATAAAAGCATGAAACTTACGCCAAATCAGATGGTTACTAAATAACATAAGTTATTTCTGAAGTTTGTACTCCACTTTAAGAAAATGATAAAGATAAATAGAATTTTAAAATATAGAAGGTGTTCGGATACTGCCCCGACTAAAAACTCATAACCATAAAAACGAATCAAGTAATAAAGTATAAAATAATTGAATGAGTAAATATTAAATCATTCGGAAAAAATTAAGTTATACTGTGAATACAGGAAAATTCCTCAAAAATATAAATATAATCCATATAATTGAAAGGAGAGGAGAGGAGAGGGGAGGGAGGAGGGGGGGTGGGGGGGGGTAGGGGTGAGGGGGTTGGGGGGGGAGGGGGAGGGAGGGGGGAGGGGGGATGGGAGGTGGGGAGAGGGGGGTTGGGGAAGTAAAAGAAAATTCATGAACTGATTTAATCCGGGCTGACTAAAAGGTACCCCGAGGTATAAAAGATATTTCTAAAGATCAATGTAAAAGACTTGTATTAATTCAACAAATAAGCAAAGGGAGGGAATTCACCACGTTAAATTTTGCAAGCAAATGATGAAACGGAACCACCTGTGAGAAAAACCTTTTAAACACCTTAAATTGCTGAAGGAAAACATTAAAATTAAAACGTGACGCCGGAACGTGCTCAAAAAGAGTGCAAATCAACACATAGAAACATTATCTTTCTTGCCTTTACAAAGTCCAATGGACGCCTTGTGCCACGTTATTCAATCCGAGCTTCTGACACAATGTCCGTGAAACCTTAAGAGTAACATATATTGTATCATTGTAGCATCGAAAACACAGGGTATAAAGGAGGACCTAATTTAGGCACTAAAATGACAAACACATTTCATAATATTAAGTCTTTAATATTAAGCCGTTTAAAGTTACTCAAAGTACTGAAGGACGCCGGCACATGTGCACATAAAGAGAGCCAGACCGGAAGTGTAAAAGATATTAAATAATGACGAAATTCATATGGATGAATCCAAATGAACCTTATTCTTAAAGAGCAAACTACATTAAAAAAGGCTATTAATAAAAAACTTCCACTCAACCAGAGGGGGATCACAAATCTTTATCCATCGCTTCTATGAAAATACTTCATGGGCAAAAAAACTACCTATAAAATTAAGGTATAAGAAGGACCCATTTTAAACACTAAAACAATAACGATAAACACACTCAATGATACTGAGTTTTAACTACAGGGCAAGCTACATTATATATTTTTCCTAATAAAAAGAGACCGAACCAGCATATCACCTGCGAAAAGCCGTTTGGAGTTTCTCAAAGTGTTGAAAAAACGCCGACACATGCGCATTAAAAGGGAACCAAACCGGAAGTGTAAAAAATGGATAAACCAATTACAGCCTAATAAACCTTTTTCTTAAAAAACGAACCACATTGAAAACTCAAGAGGCCGTTAATGGAAAACCTCCACTCAACCAGAGGAGGATCACAAGTCTCTAGCCGTCGCTTGAATGAAAATACTACATGGTATAAAATCCTACCTATAAAATCCATGTGAATTATGTACTCCACAACCAAAAATGATACAAATTGTAAAACCATGATTACAAATACAATCAAACAAATCTTTATATAATATTACATAATAGAACCTAATAAATTAACCTAAAGGATCCCAGGAGTGGCTAGCGCTGTTCTTTTTGTTGGACTTAGAGACATTCTGGGCATGTTTGACCAGAGTGAGGAAGTTGGCCCTCTTTTCATTGGGAAGAAGTGGAACCATGAGTTCCAAATCTTTTGCAACCTTCCGAAGAAACATACCCATATAAAGTATTTAAGAGCTTATTCTAGCCGATAGCATCGAGGACTGAAAGCATGGATGTCCAAAGGCATCGAGTGTCCTCGATTCACGACCTGGAGGGTTGGATGAATGCATCTTAGCACTCTTGATCCTGCGCATTGCCGATTCCACCACCATGGAATGGTGTGGTAATTGTGTTTTTTGGAAACTGGGACATTGCGGTACCCAGTACATTGTATCGAGTCTCCTAGAATGTGGAGACACCGTCAGGGGTGTTTCCCACATCCTAAGCATGAGATAGCGTAGTTACTCACCTGTAACAGGTGTTCTCCAGGAGCAGCAGGAATCAGTCCTCACATATGGGTGACGTCGGCGCCGACGGAGCCCTCGCGGAGCAATTTTCCCCAGCCTTCAAAGAAAGCCTTTGGGAATTGCAGCGCACATGCGCGGTCCCCTTCCCGCCCAAGGGTGCCATCTTAGCCAGTCAGATGACATAGCTAAAAGACAGCAAAAAATTTGCAAAAAACTAAAGCAGATGATTGCAACTCCAAGGGGAGGAGGGAGGGTTGTGAGGACTGATTCCTGCTGCTCCTGGAGAACACCTGTTACAGGTGAGTAACTACGCTTTCTCCAGGACCAAGCAGGAAGTCAGTCCTCACATATGGGACTCCCAAGCTTAAGGCTACCGGAGACCCTAAGCACAAAAATGAGCTCCCTCTAGCTCAGCAGCACAGAAGGAAGGAATCTTCGCTGAATTATTACCCACCGGTAGCCCAACATCCGGGATGGAGGGTAGGAGTTGCTCAAACCTCGAAGAGATTTCGGAGGACTGCCTGTCCGAAAGCACTGTCCCTGCGGGACTCCCTCTCGAGGCAGTAATGGACCGCAAAAGTCTGGCTCGAAGACCAAGTAGCGGCCCGGCAGATGTCTGCCAATGGAACAGAGCGGAGGTAGAAACATAGAAATATGACGACACAATGAGCCGTGACCTGACTTTCTAACGAGAGTCCGGCTGTTCCATAAGCCCAAGCGATACAGTCAGCAACCCAGATGGACAGAGTACGCTTGGAGACAGGGAGCCTCAATTTATTGGGGTCAAAAGACACGAAGAGCTGAGCAGCTTTGCGGTGCTCCCGCGTACGGTCAAGGTAGAAGTTCAACGCCCTTCTACAGTCCAGGGTATGCAGGACCATTTCAGCTCGGCTGGAGTGTGGCCTGGGAAAGAAGGTCGGAAGTACCACCTCCTGATTGATGTGAAAAGGGGAGACCACTTTTGGAAGAAATTTAGGGTGAGTCCGTAGGACTACCCTATTTTTGTAGAACCGAGTGTAAGGGGGATCAGACACGAGGGCCTGTAGTTCACTTACGCGTCTAGCGGAAGTGAGGGCTATCAAGAATAAGGTTTTCCAAGAAAGAAAACGGAGAGGACAGGTAGCCATAGGTTCAAAAGGCGGACAGGTGATCCGCTGTAAAACCACATTCAGATCCCAGTCAGGCGCTGGAGGGCGCAGAGGTGGTTTAAGGAGAAGGAGACCTCGGAGAAACCTTGCCACGAGAGGGTCGTTGGAAAGAGGTCTGCCGTCCAGCGGCACATGATGTGCTGAAAGAGCACTGAGGTGAAACTTGACGGAGTTGGACTTAAGTCCAAGATTAGAGAGGTAGAGCAAGTACTGCAAGACCACCGACACCGAGCAGGAGAAGGGATCCAGAGACTGCTGGGTACACCAAACGGAAAAACGACGCCATTTAAGGGCGTAGCATTTGCGGGTAGAAGGTCGCCGGGAAGCTAGGACGACCTCTTCCACCTCTGCCGGCAGGAGAAGGGGAGCAAGGACTACCCTTTCAGCAGCCAGGCCATCAGATGTAGAGATCTGAGGTTGGGGTGTAACAGGGACCCCTGATCCTGTGTTAGGAGATCTGGTTGAAACCCCAGAGGGAACGGAGCCTCCACCGCCAGTTGCAGCAGGAGTGGAAACCACGGCTGTCTGGGCCACCGAGGAGCTATCAGGATCATGGAAGCTTTGTCTCGGAGAACCTTGAAAAGAGTTCGAGAGATTAGCGGTATGGGAGGAATGGCATACCGAAGGCTTTTCGACCATGAGAGCAGAAAAGCATCCGCCGCTACTCGGAGGGGATGCGGCTGCCGAGAGCAGAAACGAGGAAGTTGCCGGTTGAGAGGACTGGCAAAAAGATCCAGCGTGGGGAGGCCCCACTGCAGAAAAAGTTTCTGAACCACCAAGGGATCCAGGCGCCACTCGTGTGGCTGGAGGATTCTGCTGAGTTTGTCCACCAGGCAATTTTCTTGGCCTGGGAGATAAACTGCCTTGAGAAGAATGCCGTGGCTGACGGCCCAAGAGCAGAGCCTCTGCGCTTCTCGACAGAGAAGGAAGGAGCCCGTGCCCCCCTGTTTGTTCACGTAGAACATGGCAACTTGATTGTCCGTCTGGACAAGGACGGACCGGCGAGAAGTCAGGTGGGAGAAAGCCTTGAGAGCCAGACGGATTGCTCTGAGCTCCAGGAAGTTGATCTGCTGCGCAGACTCCCACGCGGTCCAAAGACCTTGAGTACATGCCCCTTGGCAATGCGCTCCCCATCCCAGGAGAGAAGCATCGGTTGTCAGTACTTGAGCAGGCGGAGGAGGAGACTGAAAAGGCATTCCGAGTACCAGGTTCGGCTGATGAAGCCACCACTGCAGAGAAGAGGCCAGTGGACCGGAGATCTGCACTAAGTCGGCGAGGCCGCCCGTGGCCTGTTGCCACTGCTTGCGAAGGCACCACTGAGCAGGCTGCATATTCAGGCGGGCGTTGGGGGTCACGTGGACGGTGGAAGCCATATGGCCGAGTAGTCTCAGAAAGCGCCTGGCCGAGACCAGGGACTGGCTGCGAAAACGGCTGGCTAGGTCCATGAGCCGCTGAGCTCTGTCGAGAGGCAGGAAAGCTCGCGCCTGAAGAGTGTGCAATCTTGCGCCGATGAACTCGAGATCTTGCGAGGGGAGCAAAGTGGACTTTGCGAAGTTTACGACAAAGCCCAAGTACTGGAGAAGAGTCACAGTGCGGTGCGTGGCTTGTGTGACTTCTTGAGAGGACGATGCTCTGATGAGCCAGTCGTCTAGGTAAGGAAAGACAGAGGCCCTGAAGTCGGAGATAAGCCGCCACCACCGCGAGACATTTTGTGAAGACTCGCGGTGCGGAGGATAGGCCAAAGGGCAGTACTCTGTACTGGTAATGATTTCCTGCCACCACAAACCTTAGGTATTGGCGGTGGCTTGGGTGGATGAGGATGTGCGTGTAGGCATCCTTTAGATCCAAGAAGCATAGCCAATCTCCCTGCTGGAGGTAGGGCAGAAGGATTCCAAGGGTAAGCATCTTGAACTTCTCTCGCACAAGGAACTTGTTGAGGTTGCGCAAGTCCAGGATGGGTCGGAGGCCTCCTGTTCTTTTTGGTATTAGGAAATACCTGGAATAAAAGCCTTGACCTCTCAGGTGGTGGGGCACCGGTTCCACAGCCTGTTCCTGAAGAAGACTTGCTAACTCCTGAAGGAGTAAGTCCCTGTGCAGAGGGAGTCGTGGAGGCTCTCCCGGAAAATAGGAGGGAGGGACCTGGTGGAAGTGGAGAAGATAGCCTTCTCGCACAACATGAAGCACCCAGGCATCTGATGTGATGTTGGACCACCTGTGGGCAAAGTGGACCAGCCGGCCTCCTGTGCTGGGAGAAACCAGCTGAGGGGGAGAGGCTATGTCGATGAAGTCAAAAACCCCCACCCTGTTGAGCAGGGGCCGGTGGTGCAGGCTTGGGGGCTTGCTGCCTACGGGACCCGTTACCACGTCCCTTGGCCTGCTGACCCTGTTGGGGAGCTGAGGAGGCTTGATACTGAGGGTAGTGTTTATAGGCAGCCGCCTTCCTCAGGTAAAAGGACTTTTTTCCCGAGCCCTTCTTCTTTTGGGAAGGGGCAGAGGTCTTTCTAGAGAGCCTTGTTCTGGTGAGAGTCTCCGTCTCGATTTGCGCAGCCTTCTCAGCCATGGGCTTGCCAAATAGGTTCTCACCTCGGCAGGGGACATCGACCAACTTGTCCTGCACCCAGGGTTCAAGGTCAGACGACTGAAGCCAAGCCTGTCGGCGGGCACCGATGCCGGCTGCGGCCACTCGAGCCGACGCTTCAAAGCCATCATAGGCTGCTCGAGAAATGAATTTGGAGCATTCTTGAATTCCAGTGGACAAGGCTAGGAACCTCCGCAAAGGTTCCTCGGAAAGTCCAGCAGAGAATCCAGCTATCTCCTTAGCCAGGTCTCTAAGGTACATGCCCATGTAGAGCTGGTAGGTCTGGATCCGACAAGCAAGCATAGAGCCTTGGAAACACTTCTTACCGAGGCCATCCAGGTTGCGGGCCTCCCTGCCAGGAGGCACCGAAGACTGCATCTTCTGGCTCTTGAGCCTATGCATGGCCGATTCAACCACCATGGAATGGTGCGGTAGGTGTGCTTTTTGGAAGCCCGGGCTCTTGCGGACTCGATAGATGGAATCGACCCGCTTGCTTAATACCGGCGACGATGCCGGACTCTCCCACATGCGGAAGAGTAGTCGTTCCAGCATGGGAGGAACCGGTACAGTAAAGTGCTCCTTCGCTGGAGAGTCATACTGGAGGGCGTCGAGGCTCCTCCTCGGGATCCGCAGGGAAGGCCAAAGCCTTGGCCATATCACTGACGAAGTCCGAGAACCGGGCATCCTCCGGGGGGGACTGCTTCCGAGGTTCGGACTCAGGGGAGTCCGAGGGGACACACCGAGTCCGAAAGGAATCAGGTGACTCTTCCACTTCAGATTCCCAGGCCGACTCTGAGGAGGAATCGGTGGGGTCGGTTCGGGCGGGCGTAGGCGTCGGCCGCCCCGACGCCAAGGGAGTCGGCGTCGACGACCTCGGTCCCGAACGGGAGGCCGAGGGAGACCTCGACCGAGGATCGACTCGAGCCCGCATGGACTCGAGGATCGGCTCGGTCTCCGGGGTCGACTTAGACGTCGACGTCCCGGCGGCCAGGGCAGAAGCGCCAGCGAGGCTAGCGATCAGTGCCCGCTGCTGGTCCATGAAGGCAGCCAGGCTGCTCTCCAAGGCCGTCAACCTGAGTCCGACCTCAGGTGACCCAGCAGCCCCCGACTCGGGCCCCGACGGCGTCGGGCCCGACGTCGGACCCCTCGGAGGCGAGTCCAGGAGGACTACAGGACTTACCCGAGCAGGCAATTCCGATTCCAAACGAGGTCGCTTCGTGAGACGTTCCTGCTCCAAAGACCCGGGACGGCTATCGGGGCTATGCGACCTGGCCCTCGCGGAACCAGGAGCGTCCACCGACGCCGCCCTCGTGGGTTTCGCCTTCCGATGATGATCCCCGGAGGGAGAACCTCTGTCGGAGGAACTCCGGCGATGCTCAGAGCTGGAGCCTCTGGACGCCGAGGCCTCTGACGAGGTCCGGGTACGGGTGGGATCTGCGAAGATTCTTTCCCGCTGATGCCGCCGACTCCGTAAAGCTTTGGAGGACATTTTGCTGCAGGCCCCACAGATCAGTTCCTCGTGATCTGGGCCGAGGCAGCGGAGGCAATGATCATGTGTGTCAGTGAGAGACATATTTCTGTCACACTGAACACACCTTTTGAAGCCACTGGCCGCCATCGGGGGAAAAAGGGCCCCTGCAAGGTCAAAGGACCGGGCTGCCAGCGAAAAACCGAAAACGAAACTGACAAGAAAAATCAGAAAAACCGAAAAATAAGAGAAGGACTCGCAACGGCGTCGCGAGTCCGGGCAGGAAAGAGACCGGCGTCGAACCGAAGAAAAAATAGAAAATAAAAGAAGAAAATCAACTTTTTCTGCGGGGACTGGAAGACCACGTCTGTAGGGCTCCGTGGAAAAAAGAAGACTGGCTAAGATGGCACCCTTGGGCAGGAAGGGGACCGCGCATGCACGCTGCAATTCCCAAAGGCTTTCTTTGAAAGCTGGGGAAAATTGCTCCGCGAGGGCTCCGTCGGCGCCGACGTCACCCATATGTGAGGACTGACTTCCTGCTTGGTCCTGGAGAACATGCAAAATTAGGTGAATGGGAAGGGTAGCAGCCTCCTTAGGAGCTGTCGGATACTGAAGAATTTCTAATTCTTCAGCTCTCGGTTCCTTCTCAGGGGTCACGGTGATGAAGAGTCCCCATGCTATATCATGTATGAAGTCCTGAAAGGACATGTCCTCCGGAGGAGACATCCGATGCTGTGGTGAAGGAGAGGGATCCTCCGGAAGAACCGCCCCGGTACCGACAGAGTCCTCGGAATCATCAGAATCGGAGTATTCGAAGTATTGTCGGGCCGGACGCTCTTGAATTGCTTGTCAGCGGTATCGATCAAAGTCGGCATCAGAATTTTATTTTATTTTATTTATTTATTTTTATTTCTTATATACCACACTATTATAATCAGTGTGGTTTACATTTGAACAGAACATACAAGAATGTAACAAGTTACATCGAGTTTTTACAATGAACAGGGAAAGTAACATGGAGAAAGAACCGGGGGCAACTATGTACAGATTATATACAAATTATATACAAATTATAGATACTCTTACAGCGACAATCAAGAAAACTTTACCTAGAGGCCTGGGTTCATGGGTCAGAGAAGCAGATAGGGGAAAAAAGTTGGTTAACCATTATCTACATGAGGATGATCTAAGGGACGAGCTAGGTAGGGAAGTAAGGTGATGGCAGTATGAATATCGGGATTAGTGTCAGGGTAATGTTGTACGAATAGGTGGTGTTTGAGGGCTTTTCAGAATAGCATCAGGTTTGAGATGGCCCGGATCTCCGCAGGGAGGGCATTCCATGCCATAGGTGCAAAAATGGAGAAAGCTCTACTCGCTGTTGACTTCCTGCATTTTATCAATAATTTCGGGACTTCAAGTGTATTCATCGATGTGGATCTCCTGGTTCTGTTGTCTGGTGTGCTGTTGAGAAGGTCACTGATAGGCATGGGGGGATGGTTCTTAAGGGCCTTGAATGTCATGACCAAAGCCTTGAAATGGATTCTGGCCCACAGTGGAAGCCAGTGTAGGTTCTTTAGAACTGGCGTTATGTGGTCTGATCTTGAGAGCCCTGCTAGTACTCTTGCAGCTGAGTTCATGGCAAGTCGTAGCGGGTTAAGAGTCGACTGTGGAAGTCCGAGTAAGATAATGTTAGCAAAGTCAAGGTGTGGGATGACTAAGGCTTGGAAAACTGAACGGTAGTCAGGGAAGTCAAGAAGTGGGCGGAGATGGCGTAGTGATCGGATCTTGTGATATATTGCTTTAGTTGTGTTCATGACATGTGCTGACATGTCAAGACGCTGGTCGAGGGTGATGCCCAAGTAGCGAATGGTAGATTTGGACTTCAGTTCAATGTTATTGACTAGAAGTGAGGAAGGTGGCGTGAATTTCTGGTTTCGCGAGATGAATAGTACATCTGTTTTACTGTGATTAATACGTAGATTTTGAGAGAGGAGCCAGTCTGCTACCACTTGAAAACATCTTGTAATTGGACAAAAGTCCAGTTGATCGACTTTAAACTGTGTGTACATGAGGATGTCGTCTGCATAAGCAAGGCATTGGACGTTGAAGGAACGGATTAAAGCGCAAATGGGCTGCATGTAGATGTTAAACATTAATGCAGAGAGGGAAGATCCCTGAGGTACACCTTGCTTCAGTGAGAATGGTTCAGAGGTCTTGGAACCTGCTTTGACTTGTTGCCATCTGTTACACAAATAGGATTCACACCAGGCTAGTGCTGAGCCTTGTAGACCTTTATCTTTGAGGCGAAATAGAAGTGTTTCGTGATTCACTGAATCGAAGGCGGCTGCTATGTCTAAGAAGATAAGGATGAATCCGTGGTTGATATTGTCAATTCCTGTGATTAGGTTGTTGAAAAGGGTTGTGAGGATGGTATCCACGCCGTGTGCTTCCCTGAAGTCATGTTGGGATGGGTCCAATGGTGCAACAGTATCAACATGGTGTTGGATTTGCCGCTGGACTACCTTCTCCATAATTTTGGCAAGCAGTGGGATGTTCGAAATTGGTCGGAAGGACTCAACTTTAGATGGATCGAGCCTACTATTCTTCAACAGGGGGCGGATTGATGTGTATTTTAAGCTTTGAGGGAAGGATCCTGTTGTGAGTGATTGATTTAAGATTCTACATATAGTTGGGCTGAGGTCATGGCGCAGCTCTTTAATCCAGCTAGCGGGGCAAGGATCGTTGGGGGCAGTGGTGAGGTTAATAGATGAGATGATGTCTAAAATTTCTTTGTTGGATACCTTGGAGAATGACAGCAGAGGGGTTGGTTGGGGGGGTCCATGTGGGGTGGAGGTAGATAATATGGTTGCCTTCATGTTGTACTTAGTCTGTATCATCTTTGATTGAAGGTAGTTGGAATAGTCTTGCGGCGGGGGCATGGTTGGTTGGGCTAGTGCTGGATCACCAGTTAATGACTTTACAATGTTGAATAAGTCGTGAGGTTTGTTCAATGATCGCCTTAGTAATTCTGAGTGATACTGTTTTCTTTTTTCCATGGTTTTTTGATGGTGGGCTTGCAGGTGAGTGGAGTATGCACCGAGTGCCTTAAGAGTCCGGGTGTGGCGCCATTGTCTCTCGAGCTTACGTAGGTGGAGGAGCGATGTTCGCAGATCCTGGGAGTACCATGGTGCGTGTTCACGTTTTGCACGGTTCAAGCTGATGGATGGTAGGCAGGCGGCCGCTCTAAGGGTGTCATCCCAATTGGATACCAGTTCATCTGGATCAAGGGATTCATTGGCAAGTAGAGGTAGGATCTTCTTAAGAGCCTTATCCTTAACAAGGGGTCGAAAGCGTGTTGTTACCATTCTAGTAGGGGAACGTGCTTTGTTGCTGGAAATGCTGAGATCGTTGGTGGGTATGTGAAATAGGAGTAAGTGATGGTCGGACCAGGATACAGGAGTTATGGAGAGTAGCAAGCTCTGGGAAGGATTGACGGCGGTCTGTGGTACAAAGATCAAGTCCAGTATACCACCCTTGTTATGAGTAGGGAGGTTGATGAGTTGCGTGTAGCCCAGTTCATTCATTGCATCAATAAATGCTGTTGAATGTGTATCGTGTAGGGAGGGCAAGTTGAAATCTCAAATCAGGAAATTTAAGGCACGTGGGTTGGTGGAGTTGCAAGCTAGGTCAATTATTGATGGGAGGTCATCTGGAGATGAAGTTGGGGCTCGGTATAGTAAGTTAATTGAACAGTATTCATTCGATATGGATATTATGTCCAGATAGGTTGAGCTAGAGGTATTGCTTAGTATGAATTGGAGTTTGGATCTGGCAAAGATGAGTGTTCCACCGCCCCTCTGGTGGGCCCTATGGCAGGTAAAGATCGAATAACCGGGTGGTGACATCTGGTTGATTAGAACATTATCATAGACGGATAACCAAGATTCAGTTATCATTAGGATATCAAGGTCATGTAGGGTTATAAGGTCATTGATTGCAGGCCATTTTGAGCGTGTTGATCTGGTGTTGATAAGCGCACATTTGAGTAACTGTTGGTAGTTGTATTTCTCAGTTTGGGTCCTTTTAAAGTCTTGTAAGGGAATGTGTAGAAGGTGAGGATGGAGGGCACTGGCTTTTGTTGAATGTTGACGGGGGTTTTCAGACCATCTTCTGCTGTTGTTGTAGAGAATTGGCTGATGCCAGGACTCAATGCGTGTGATAGGTTGGGGGCACAAGAGGTAAGGAGGAGGAGGAATAAGGATAAGATTGGAGGCATTTTTGGTGTCCTAAGTGAGACGGCTACTTAGGGTGGAGGGCTAATATGTTTGAGTGCAGGATTTAATTTTGACACCAAGATACAAGTTAAGGCAATAGTAGTAGGAAATATAACAATGCCTCGATACCAGACCCTTGATGCCAGAGACCAATTCCAAGGCTGGCATGTGAGGAAGCATGGAGAGAGGCGCATCGGTCGATGCAGATACATTCGGTACCGGTATCGTTACGGGTAACTGCATCGATTGTAGCTGTTTTAGCGGTACCGAGGCTGCTAATAAAGCCGCAAGACTGCTCTCAATGGCTAGGATACGTTGATCCGTGGAGCCCGCCGATGTCTAGGTGTCGGTACAGGCGGAGCAGGCCACGACACCAGAACATGGCACCAAGAGTTCTCCGGAGGTGGAAGCTTTGGGAACATCCTGGAACCCCGCTAATGCTTTGGAGGCAGGGACCTCCCGCCGGGGCTGTTTGGCCGGTGTGTTTTCCTCGAGGGCAATGATAGTAGCATCTCGATGCTTAGAAGGAGATCTACCCTTTGAGGACCGGCCGGTCTTGGAAGACCTGGGTTTGGTTACCTGAGATCCATGGGAGGAAGATGAAGCCCTGGACAATGTCGATGCAACCAACATTGCATCCGAGGCAAAGAGGGTGCCGAGTTTTGCAGCTCGGTTCTGCAGGTCTCTTTTGGTCATCGTTCTACAAAGGAGACACTCCGATGACAAATGGTCAGGAGCTAAACATTTAAGACACCAATCATGGGTGTCGGTAGCAGAAATGGTACTGCTACAACTTGAACATTTTTTGAAACCACTCGATGGTTTCTCCATTTTGGAAGAAAAGGGGGCCTAGTGCCAAAATGGCGCCTAACACAAAGAGGGGACAAACCCTCAAAAAAGAAGTTATTCTTTTTTTTTAATAGAAGAAAGGAATAAGAAAATAAAGAAGGCACCAGTGGTACCGGTATAGGCGTCTATGGGAAGGCAGACGCGACCACAAAAAAGAAAATTTTCTGTGGTGACAGGGTTTGCTGCCTGTCGGCTCCGCGGAAAACGAAAAACTGAAGAGGGAGAGTTAGAAAAGCGGGAAGGCAGTGGCGCAGGTGCAGTGGGATGCTCCCAAAAGCTTTCCTATTGGACGTTGGGGAGCGTTCCTGCACAAGCTCCATCGGTGCCGACAATACCCATATGTGAAGACTACATTCCTGCTTGTTCCTGGAGATAAAAGTGTACATGAAAAAGATAATTTTACAACAGGATGCCTAGGCAGAAAATGCTTGTTTAATGTTTGAGCAAATTTGATATACTGTCTCTCATCTTAAAATAACAAGATGGTTTACAAAATACAAGAGAACAAACACCCAGATATCAAGACAGCCATAAAGACAGTGTTATGTTTGAAACCATACCCATCCCAGTATCCAAAAGAACAGATGACATAAGACTTTATACTGAGACTCCTTACTGATCACAGAAATCAAATGAGGTCATTAAATGTCTGTATAAATAGGCATATCTTCAAAGCTCTTTTGAATTTTGAATAGTTACGTTCAGTTCTGACATCAGGTGGAAAGCCATTCCATAATAACGGAGCCATGAATTGAAAGGTAGATGTATGGGCAATACGGCTTTGAAATACTAATGGGGATAGAAAACAAAGTGCACAGAGTTGGGGAGTTCCAGTGGGCTGAGAGGATGTACGAGGTATCAGGAGAGAGGCCAGATATAAGGGTTGGCTAGAATATAATACACTGTGTCAAAACATTAAGAAATTTGAATTCTACAGGAAGTCAGTGCTATTCATACAGTAATGGTGTAGTTTAGGAAAACTGACTTACACATAAAGAAGTCTGACTGCAGTATTTTGAACAGTTTCAATGCTTTGGCCAATTCAGGTCACAAATACCTGTCAGGTTCCCTAAAAGGTACACACAGATTCCATGCTGCTTATCCCAGGGGTAAGCAGTGAATTTCCTGGTCCTATTTAATCATGGTTTATGGACTTTTTCTCCAATAATTTGTCCAAAGCTCTTTTAAACCCAGCTACACTAACAGCTTTTACTACATCCTCCGGCAACGAATTCCAGAGTTTGATTCTGCGTTGAGTGAAAAAATATTTTCTTCAATTAGCCTTAAATGTGCTATATTTACCTTCATTGTGTGTCCCCTAGCCTTTCTACTTTTTGAAGAAGTAAGCAACCAATCTATATTTACCTGTTCCACTCCACTCATTATTTTATAGACCTCTATCATATTTCCCTTGGCCATCTTTTTTCCAAGTTGAAGAGCCCTAATCTTTTAAGCCTTTCCTCATAGAGATATCCTTCCATCCCCTTTATCATTTTGATCGCTCTTTTCTGTACCTTTCTGATTCCGCTATATCCTTTTTAAGATATGGCGACCAGAACTGCATAAGATATTTAAGGTATGGTTGCACCATAGAGCGATATAGAAGCATTAAGATATCCTTGGTTTTATTCTCCCTTCCTTTCCTTATAATCCTTAGCATTTATTTATTTTTATTTATTTATTTAACAAGTTTTTATATACCACCCCTTCCAGAGATCAGGGGCGGTTTACATTGAACAATTGAAAATATTTTACATTGAAAAGAATAACTTATGTACAGTTAACATATGGAACTATCATACAGACAACTATGTACAGGTAACATTTGGTACTATCATACTGACAACTGTGTACAGTGTTAGCTTAATTCTGTGCAGTTTGTGGTAAACAATGGAATGTTAATGAGGGATTAAGTGTGCTTCTGCATCGGGGCTTGAGATGTATTAGGGGCAGTTCCATAATTCTCAATGAACAAGTGGTTGGGGCAAGGTACTTCAGGCCGGAAGGTCGGGGGTTCAAATCCCACTAGAGGACAGCAACCTTGGGCCGGAAGGACTGGGGTTTCTAGTCCCACAGGTGCTCCTTGTGGTCTTGGGCAAGCCACTTAACCCTCCATAGCCCATGTTCCCTGTAAAATAGTTATCTCCCAAGTTATAATGCCCTGTTCAATGTAATTTCAGTTTGTTCAATGTAAACCGCACTGATGCAGAATAGCGCGGTATATAAGAGAATATAAATAAATATGTCTTTAGCTCTTTTCTGAACTGTAAGAGATCTTTGACTGATCTTAGGTTATCTTGGCTGCTGTGGTATACAGGGAAGAGGGTTTCAACATATTATCCAGGATGATGTCTAGATCCTTTTCTTGGGTAGTGATTCCTAATGTGGAACCCTTGAATCTTGTAATCATAATTTGGGTTGTTCCTCCCTAAGTACATAACTTTCCACTTGTCCACATTAAATTTCATCTGCCATTTGATGCCCAATATCCCAGTTTCTCGAGGTCTTCTTGCAATTTTTTCACAATCCTCTTGTGTTTTAACAACTTTGAATAATTTTGTGTAATCTACAAATTTGATCACCTCACTCATTATTCCCACTTCCAGGTCATTTATTAATACGTTAAAAAGCAGCGAGCCCAGCACAGATCCTTGGGGTACTTTACTATTCACCTTTCTCCATTGAGAAAATTTGCCATTGAGCCCTATTTTCTGTTTTCTATCTTTTAAGAAGTTTCTAATCTGCAATAGTACACTGCCTCCTATACAACGTCTTTTTAATTTCCCCAAGAGTCTCACATGAGGGACCTTGTCAAAGGCTTCCTGAAAATCCAGATACACTATGGGCCCGATTCTGAAATGCATGTTGTGGGGCTGCATGTCCTGGCAGAACGTGCAGCCCCGCAAGCCGTTGGGGCTTGATTCCCCCTCCGGCTCTCCCTGCACATCCTGTGCATCAGGACGGGGAGAGCCGGTGGGGGCAGGAGGGGGTGGGATCGGGGCAGAGTTGGGGCGGGCCAGCCCAGCAGGACGTACAAGTCTGATTCAGGTCACGGCCATGTACGTCCTGCAAGGCCTGTGGGGACGTGCTGCCTATTCCATCTCAAAGGTGGAATAAGCAGCAAAATCTCGGCGATAGGGCTGGGGCCAGGTGCAGGGGGGTCCCCGCTGCCCGATCCAGGCCACAGCAGGCCAGCCTTGGGTCGGGCGGTGGGGAAAAGGGCGGCCGAGGACACGGGAGATGGGGGTGCCTGCAGGGATGACTTCCCCGCAGGTGACATGGGCACGCTGGGCCATCCTCGGGCCCAATTCTGGCTACCTCGGGAACTTTTGGTTCCCGCGGTCCAAATGGGCCCATCTTGCTTGGGGCCATCCAGATGGCTTGGATGTGCTCCTATCTGAATCGGGCTCCACATCAACCAACTCACCTTTATCTTACCTGTTTATTCATACCTTCAAAAACTATAACTGATTAGTGAGACAAGACTTTCCTTGGTTAAATCCCTGTTGACTTCCTCCCATTAGACCATGACTATCTAGATGATCAGTAAATTTGTTCTTTATAATGGTTTCTACTATTTTGTCCAGTACTGACATCAAGTCACTAGTCTGTAGTTTCCTGAATCACTGAGTCCTGGAACCCTTTTTAAAAATTGAAATTACATTAGCCACTCTCCATCTTCAGGTACTACAGATGACTTTAATGATGGTTCACAGATTACTAATCTCATATTTCAGTTCTTTCAGCACCCTGGGATGTATACCATCTGGTCCAGGTGATTTGCAACTCTTTAGTTTATCAAGTTGCTGCATTACATCTTCCCAGTTTACGGAGATTTGTTTCAATTCCTCCAATACATCACTTTTAAATACCATGTCAGGCATAGATGACTTCCCTACATCTTCTTCAATAAAGACCAAAGCAAAGAATTAATTCAGCCTCTCCATTATGGCCTTGTCCTCCCTTAGCAGCCCTTCTACCCCTCTATCATCTAATTGGCCAACTGACTCTCTCACATATGTTTTGCTATGAATGCACTTGAAAATGTTTTTTATTTTGCATGTTTACTTCCACAGAAAGCTTCTTTTCAAATTCTCTCTTTGCCTGCCTTATCAATGCCTTGAATCTAACGTGCCAGTGCTTATGATGTTACTGTTTTCATCATTTGGCTCCTTTTTCCATTCCCTGAAAGATGCTTTTTTGGCTATTACAGCCTCTCCGACCTCATCTTCAAATCATGCTGGCAGTCAGTAAAAAAGGCTCATGACAGGACAAAGCTTGGCAGAGGCAAGCACCACCAGAAAAATCACCTTAATAGTCAAATCTTTGAGAGACGCCTTGCAGATGGGCTAAAAAGGGGGGGGGGGAGGGGGTGACCTTTCAGCACCTCCAGTATTAATGAGAGGCTTCACTGAAGGATGATCGGATGCACAGGAGGATGAATCTCTTCTAATTCCTCTGAGGAAGCAAGTGACATCAGGGTGGGCCAACAAGGACACCCTTGAAGCTGCCTCTGATAGCATGTCAAGGCTGCAACCTGAACCTTAAGCAAATATAGAGCAAAACCCTGGTCCAAGCTTGCTTGCAAACAGGTTAGCATGGTTCAGATGTTCCGATGTCTGCTTTCCCAGCCAAGAAGGCCTGAGAAGAACAACTAGCTCTCAAAACAACTCCATACTCTCATGCAGGCTAGGGAGGTAGAAACCCTACAGGCCTTAAGCAGAGCATCCATGACTGCATCCAAGTAGGTGCAGTTGGCTACTTTATGCTTCTGAATGGTCAAGCTGTAAGCAAAAAGAGAATGGGGTCCCCTTATCAGAGGCCCCTGGCATAGGAGGCACTTCTGTGGGAACCAAATGGGGACCCTGCCAACAGGCCCATCAGTTCTGTATACCACGGTCTATGTGGCCATTCTGGGGCAACCAGAATCACCAGGCCTGAATGAATTCGGATCATGCAGAAGAGACAGTTCACCAAAGCCACTAGAGGATGACAAAGAAAGCGTAGTTACTCACCTGTAACAGGTGTTCTCCAGGAGCAGCAGGAATCAGTCCTCACATATGGGTGACGCCGGCGCCGATGGAGCCCTCGCGGAGCAATTTTCCCCAGCTTTCACAGAAAGCCTTTGGGAATTGCAGCGCGCATGCGCGGTCGCCTTCCCGCCCAAGGGTGCCATCTTAGCCAGTCTGATGACATAGCTAAAAGACAGCAAAAAAATTTGCAAAAAAACTTAAGCAGATGATTGCAACTCCACGGGGAGGAGGGAGGGTTGTGAGGACTGATTCCTGCTGCTCCTGGAGAACACCTGTTACAGGTGAGTAACTACGCTTTCTCCAGGACCAAGCAGGAAGTCAGTCCTCACATATGGGACTCCCAAGCTTAAGGCTACCGGAGACCCTAAGCACAAAAATGAGCTCCCTCTAGCTCGGCAGTACAGAAGGATGGAATCTTCGCTGAATTATTACCCACCGGTAGCCCCCATCCGGGATGGAGGGTAGGAGTTGCTCAAACCTCGAAGAGATTTCGGAGGACTGCCTGTCCGAAAGCACTGTCCCTGCGGGACTCCCTCTCGAGACAGTAATGGACCGCAAAAGTCTGGCTCGAAGACCAAGTAGCGGCCCGGCAGATGTCTGCCAGCGGAACAGAGCGGAGGTAAGCCACTGACGTAGCCTTCGCCCGAACACAATGAGCCGTGACTCGACTTTCTAAGGAGAGTCCGGCTGCCCCATAAGCCCAAGTGATAGTCAGCAACCCAGATGGACAGGGTACGCTTGGAGACCGGGAGCCCCAATTTATTGGGGTCAAAAGACACAAAAAGCTGAGCAGCTTTACGGTGCTCCCGCGTACGGTCAAGGTAGAAGTTCAATGCCCTTCTACAGTCCAGGGTATGCAGGACTCGTTCAGCTCGGCTGGAGTGAGGCCTGGGAAAGAAGGTTGGAAGTACCACCTCCTGATTGATGTGAAAAGGGGAGACAACTTTTGGAAGAAATTTTGGGTGAGTCCGTAGGACTACCCTATTTTTGTAGAACCGAGTGAAGGGAGGATCAGACACGAGGGCCTGCAATTCACTTACGCGTCTAGCGGAAGTGAGGGCTATCAGGAATAAGGTTTTCCACGAAAGAAAACGCAGAGAACAGGTAGCCATCGGTTCAAAAGGCGGACAGGTGATCCGCTGTAAAACCACATTCAGATCCCAGTCAGGTGCTGGCGGGCGCAGAGGTGGTTTTAGTAGAAGGAGACCTCGGAGAAACCGTGCTACAAGAGGGTCGCTGGAAAGAGGTCTGCCGTCCACCGGCACATGGTGTGCTGAAAGAGCACTGAGGTGAACTTTGACGGAGTTGGACTTAAGTCCCATGTTAGAGAGGTAGAGCAGGTACTGCAAGATCACCGACACCGAGCAGGAGAAGGGATCCTGAGACTGCTGTACACACCAAACGGAAAAGCGACGCCATTTAAGGGCGTAGCATTTGCGGGTAGAAGGTCGTCGAGAAGCTAGGACGACCTCTTCCACCTCTGCGGGCAGGAGAAGGGGAGCAAGGACTACCCTTTCAGCCGCCAGGCCATTAGATTGAGAGATCTGAGGTTGGGGTGTAGCAGAGACCCCTGATCCTGTGTTAGGAGATCCGGTTGAAACCCCAGAGGGATCCTCTACCGCTAATTGCAACAGGAGTGGGAACCACGGCTGTCTGGGCCAGCGAGGAGCCACCAGGATCATGGACGCTTTGTCCCGGAGAACCTTGAACAGAGTTCGGGAGACCAGCGGGATGGGAGGAAAAGCATAGAGAAGGTTTTCCGACCTTGAGAGCAGAAATGCATCTGCCGCTACCCGAAGGGGATGTGGCTGACGTGAGCAGAAGCGAGGAAGTTGCCGGTTGAGAGGACTGGTAAAGAGATCCATCGTGGGGAGGTCCCACTTCAGAAAGAGTTTCTGGACTACCAAGGGATCCAGACGCCACTCGTGCGGCTGGAGTATCCTGCTGAGTTTGTCCGCCAGGCAATTCTGCTGGCCTGGGAGATAAACTGCTTTGAGAAGAATGCCGTGACTGACGGCCCAAGAGCAGAGCTTTTGAGCTTCTCGGCAGAGAAGGAAGGAGCCCGTGCCGCCCTGCTTGTTCACGTAGAACATGGCAACTTGATTGTCCGTCTGGACAAGGACGGACTGGTGAGAAGTCAGGTGGGAGAAAGCCTTGAGCGCCAGACGAATAGCTCTGAGCTCCAGTTGATCTGTTGAGCAGATTCCCACGCGGTCCAGAGACCTTGAGTACATGCACTCGGGAGGAGTGGTCTAGTGGTTAGGACAAGGTACTTCAGGCCGGAGGGCCGGGGGTTCAAGTCCCACCTGGGGACAGCAATCTCAGGCCGGAGGGACTGGGATTTCTAGTCCTATAGGCACTCCTTGTGGTCTTGGGCAAGCCACTTAACCCTCCATTGCCCATGTTCCCTGTAAGTATTAACGTATGTGTGTCATATCCCCTCGTGTTAAATGTATCCCCCCAATTGACCGCTTTGACCCGGTGAAAAGCGGAATATAAATACAGATAAATAAATAAATAAAATAAATAAACATGCCCCCTGGCAATGAGCTCCCCAGCCCAGGAGGGAAGCATCGGTCGTCAGCACTTGAGTCGGCTGAGGCGACTGAAAAGGCATTCCGAGCACCAGGTTCAGCCGATGAAGCCACCACTGTAGGGAAGAGGCCAGCGGTCTGGAGAGGCGCACTAAGTCGGCTAGCCCGCCGGTGGCTTGTTGCCACTGCTTGCGAAGGCATCATTGAGTCGGCCGCATATTCAGGCGAGCATTGGGGGTCACGTGGACGGTGGAAGCCATATGGCCGAGTAGTCTCAGGAAGCGCCTGGCGGAGACCAGGGACTGGCTGCGAAAACGGCCGGCTAGGTCCATGAGCCGTTGAGCCCTGTCGAGAGGCAGGAAAGCTCGAGCCTGAGGAGTGTGCAGTCTTGCGCCGATGAACTCGAGATCCTGTGAGGGGAGCAAAGTGGACTTTGCGAAGTTTATGACAAAGCCCAAGTACTGCAGAAGAGTCACCGTGCGGTGTGTGGCATTGGTGACTGCCGGAGGGGACGACGCTCTGATGAGCCAGTCGTCGAGGTACGGAAAAACATAGAGGCCGTGAAGCCTGAGATAGGCCGCCACCACCGCGAGACATTTTGTGAAGACTCGCGGTGCGGAGGACAGGCCAAAGGGCAGTACTCTGTACTGGTAGTGATTTCCGGCCACCACAAACCTTAGGTATTGGCGGTGGCTTGGGTGGATGAGGATTTGCGTGTAGGCATCCTTTAGATCCAAGGAGCATAGCCAATCTCCCTGCTGGAGGTAGGGCAGAAGGATTCCAAGGGTAAGCATCTTGAACTTTTCCCGCACAAGGAACTTGTTGAGGTTGCGCAAGTCCAGGATGGGTCTTAGGCCTCCTGTCCTTTTTGGTATTAGGAAATACCTGGAATAAAAGCCTTGACCTCTCAGGTGGTGGGGCACCGGTTCCACAGCCTTGTCCTGAAGAAGACTTGCTAACTCCTGAAGGAGTAAGTCCCTGTGCAGAGGGAGTCGCGGAGGTTCTCCCGGAAAATAAGAGGGAGGGACCTGATGGAAGTGGAGAAGATATCCTTCTCGCACGACTTGAAGCACCCAGGCATCTGAAGTGATGTTGGACCACCTGTGGGCGAAGTGAACCAGCCGGCCTCCGGTGCTGGGAGGGACCAGCTGAGGGGGAGAGGCTATGCTGAGGAAGTCAAAAACCCCCACCCTGCTGAGCAGGGGCTGGTGGTGCAGGCTTGGGGGCTTGCTGCCTACGGGACCCGTTACCCCGTCCCTTGGCCTGCTGACCCTGTTGGGGAGCTGGAGGGGCCTGATATTGGGGGTAGTGTTTGTAGGCAGCCGCCTTTCTCGGGTAAAAGGACTTTTTTCCCGAGCCCTTCTTTTTCTGGGAAGGGGCGGAGGTCTTCCTAGAAAGCCTGGTCCTGGTGAGAGTCTCCGTCTCGATTTGTGCAGCCTTTTCAGCCATGGGCTTGCCAAAGAGGTTCTCACCTCTGCAGGGGACATCGACCAACTTGTCCTGCACCCAAGGCTCAAGGTCAGACGACTGAAGCCAAGCCTGTCGGCGGGCACCGATGCCGGCTGCGGCCACATGAGCCGATGCTTCAAAGCCATCATAGGCTGCTCGGGACATGAATTTGGAGCATTCCCGAATACCAGATGTTAAGGCTAGGAACCTCCGCAAAGGTTCCTCGGACAGTCCAGCAGAGAATCCGGCTAGCTCTTTAGCCAGGTCTCGGAGATACATGCCCATGTATAGCTGGTAGGTCTGGACACGACAAGCCAGCATAGAGCCCTGGAAACACTTCTTACCAAGGCCATCCAGGTTACGGGCCTCCCTGCCAGGGGGCACCGAGGAGTGCATTTTCTGGCTCTTCAGCCTATGCATGGCCGATTCCACTACCATGGAATGGTGTGGTAGCTGTGCTTTTTGGAAGCCAGGACTCTTGCGGACTCGATAGATGGAATCGACCCGCTTGCTCAATACCGGCGACGAAGCCGGACTCTCCCACATGCGGAAGAGTAGTCGTTCCAGCATGGGAGGCACCGGTACAGTAAAGTGCTCCCGGGCGGGAGAGTCGTACTGAAGGGCGTCGAGCTCTTCGGCTCGAGGCTCCTCCTCGGGATCCGCCGGGAAGGCCAAAGCCTTGGCCATATCCCTGACGAAGTCCGAGAACCGGGCATCCTCCGGAGGGGACTGTTTCCGAGGTTCGGACTCAGGTGAGTCCGAGGGGACACACCGAGTCCGAAAGGAATCAGGTGACTCCTCCTCTTCAGACTCCCAGACCGACTCCGAGGAGGAATCAGTGGGGTCGGCTCGGGCAGGCGGAGGCGTCGGCCGCCCCGACGCCAAGGGAGTCGGCGGCGACGACCTCGGTCCCGAACGGGAGGCCGAGGGTGACCTCGACCGAGGATCGACTCGAGTTCGCATGGACTCGAGGATCGGCTCGGTCTCCGGGGTCGACTTAGACGTCGACGTCCCGGCGGTCGGGGCAGCGGCGCCAGCGAGGCTAGCGATCAGTGCCCGCTGCTGGTCCATGAAGGCAGATAGTCTGCTCTCCAAGGCCGTCAACCTGAGTCCGACCTCAGGTGACCCAGCAGTCCCCGACTCGGGCCCCGACGGCGTCGGGCCCGACGTCGGACCTCTCGGAGGCGAGTCCAGAAGGACCACAGGACTTACCCGAGCAGGCAACTCCGACTCCAGGCGAGGTCGCTTCGGGAGGTGCTCCTTCTCCAAAGACCCGGGACGGCTGTCGGGGCTATGCGACCTGGCCCTCGCGGAGCCAGGAGCGTCCACCGACGCCGCCCTCGCGGGTTTTGTCTTCCGTCGATGGTCTCCGGAGGGAGAACCCCTGTCGGAGGAGCTTCGGCGATGTTCAGAGCTGGAGCCTCTGGATGCCGAGGCCTCCGACGAGGTCCGGGTACGGCTGGGGTCAGCGAAGATTCTATCCCGCTGATGCCGCCGACTCCTCAACGCTTTGGAGGACATTTTGCCACAGGCTCCACAGATCATTTCTTCATGATCCGGGCCCAGGCAGCGGAGGCAATTATCGTGTGTGTCAGTGAGTGACATATTTCTGTCACACTGACCACACCGCTTGAAACCACTGGCAGCCATCGGGGGAAGAAAGGGGCCCCTGCAAGGTCAAAGGACCGGGCTGCCAGTGAAAAACCGAAAACGAAACTGACCAAAATCAGAAAAACCGAAAAATAAGGGAAGGACTCGCAACGGCGTCGCGAGTCCGGGCAGGAAAACGACCGGCGTCGAACCGAATTGAAAAACGAGTAAAACTCACGAAAATCAACTTTTTTAGCAGGGACACGACGGGTACGTCTGTAGGGCTCCGTGGAAAAAAGAAGACTGGCTAAGATGGCACCCTTGGGCGGGAAGGCGACCGCGCATGCGCGCTGCAATTCCCAAAGGCTTTCTGTGAAAGCTGGGGAAAATTGCTCCGCGAGGGCTCCGTCGGCGCCGACGTCACCCATATGTGAGGACTGACTTCCTGCTTGGTCCTGGAGAATATCACTTTCTGGGCCTACACCTGTAGCAGGGCATCCAAGCCTGCTGTTTGCAGATCCCTGTGGCGACTGAAGAAACTGCTCACTTTGGCATTGTCTCGTATGGCCATCAGATTGAACACTGGAAGATCCCACCTTCACACTATGAGCTGAAATGTCTGGGGGTTCAGCTCCCACTCCCCACGGTCCATCATGTTATGACTGCATGTTTTTGATACCTGCTGTATGCACAGCCAACAGAGCCACTAGATGTTCTTCTGCCCAAATGCACAAAGCAGTCACCTTGAGTACCACCCCGACACTTCAAGTTCCCCCTTGTTTGTTGACATATACCACTGGAATTATCTGAGAAGATCTGGACTGCTTTGCTCGTCAGCAAAGGTTGAAACCTCTCTAGGGCCATGTGGATTAACCTGGTTTATGGTTTATTTATTTTGATATACCACTTATAATACAATCAAAGCAATATACAATTAAAATATTACCAGTTGATCGGTCAGGAGGCCTCCTGTAGGGACCAAAAACGTGCATCATCTGGCCTAGGCAGTGAGCCCCCCAGCCCTTTAGGCTGGCGTTATCAGAACCACCTAATCTGGGGATTGCAGTGGCATTCCACAAATCAGATGGCGGGCCTCCCACCACCATGACAACTGTTCCCTTAGTTCCTACAGAAGAGGAAGGGCCTGCTCAAAGAGTTGAAAGCATGGAGACCAGAGGGACAGAAGATGCTTCTGAAATGGACACATGTGCACCCTTGCCAGGGCCGGATTTACCTTGAGTGAGGCCCTATGCCAACAAAAATTGTGGGCCCCCAGCAGGGGCGGCCCAAGGGGGGTGTGGGCCTCATTTGCATAAGGGGCCTCATTTGCATAAATATTTGCATAATGTTACCATATACTAACTTTTAGTAAACGTGCCTCTTAATGAGTGTATGGATAAAGAAAGACTAAAAGATTTCTACATTACTATAATCCAGTGCCAACTGCCAGACACATTAGGAACTACTACAAACACTGCCCATTTAGAACCCATAGCAAACCCGCCGTATCCTAACAGCACTACCAGGACTCACAAAGCACCATACTCTACCAATCAAAAGGCAACACTGCAAATATTAAACCAATACATTTCAGAGAACAACAATACATGACCTACTGGGGAAAGAGAACAAGTGGCAATGTCAAATAGGAATTATATAAACAGAACACCTCAGCTCAGTTACACATGCAGAACATAGACCATCACCAAACAAGTAATCACATTTTAGAAACAGGAAGACAATAATTAAACTGGGAATCCCAAAAGCCAAACTTGGAATGTACAACACTGTAGAAATAAAACTATACATTAATTTGCTCTTGTACTAAACAAAGCGCAGACGTTAATGATGCACATTTACCAGAGCTGACATATTCCAATTAATAAATTCAAAATAAAGAGATATTTTTCTACCTTTTGTGCATTTTTTTCAGCTGCAATTGCTCCAGCCACTTTCTTCTGGTTTCTTCATGTCTTCTGCTAACTCTCCATCGTCTGCTGTCCATTTGTCCTTTCTTCTCTCTTCTAGTTTTTTTCCATTCTCTCTACATCTGCTTTAACATACTAATCTTTCTCCTTTTGCTCTTTCCTCATTCCTATTTCATCCAGTCAAATTTTACCCCTCCATCCTCAATCCCCACTTACTCTCCCAATACCCGGCCAATTGTAGATTTTTTTATCCCTCCCACACAAAATATTTTTCCCTTCTCCATTTTACTCTTCCAGCCCCATCCCATTCTAATCCTCCCCCAACATCAGCTCCCTTCTAGTTCCAGCCTCACCCAGCATCCATTCCCTTCTAGTCCCTGCATCAGCCCATTTCCAGTCCTAGCCACCCATCAGCCCATTTCCAGTCCTAGCAACCCCCCAACCCAATACCAGTCCTAACCCCCCATCACCCCATTTTCAGTTTAAGCCCCCCCTATAACCCATTACCAGTCCTAACCCCCCATCAGCCCACTTCCAGTCCTAACCCCATCAACCCATTTCCAGTCAGCCCCCCATAGCCCATTGCCAGTCCTAACCCCCCCCCATCAGCCCATCAGCCCACAGCCCATTACCAGTCCTAACCCCATCAGCCCACCTCCAGTCTTAACCCCCCCCAGCCCATTTCCAGTCCTAACCCCCCCCATAGCCCATTACCAGACAGCCCCCATCAGCCCACAGCCCATTACCAGTCTTAACCCCCCCCAAAGCCCATTACCAGTTCTAAACCCCCCCAACAGCCCATTATCAGTCCTAACCCCATCAGCCCACCTCCAGTCTTAACCCCCCAGCCCATTTCCAGTCCTAGCCCCCCCATAGCCCATTACCAGACAGCCCCCATCAGCCCACAGCCCATTACCAGTCTAAACCCCCAAAACCCATTACCAGTTCTAAACCCCCCCCCAACAGCCCATTATGAGTCCTAACCCCATCAGCCCACCTCCAGTCTTAACCCCCCCCAGCCCATTTCCAGTCCTAGCCCCCCCCCATAGCCCATTACCAGACAGCCCCAATCAGCCCACCGCCCATTACCTGTCTAAACCCCCCCCAACAGCCCATTACCAGTCCTAACCCTATCAGCCCACCTCCAGTCTTAACCCCCCCCAGCCCATTTCCAGTCCTAGCCCCCCCCATAGCCCATTACCAGACAGCCCCCATCAGCCCACCCATTACCAGTCTTAACCCCCCCAAAGCCCATTACCAGTTCTAACCCCCCCCCCAACAGCCCACAGCCCATTACCAGTCCTCCTCATCAGCCCACCTCCAGCCTTAATCCCCCCAACCCATTTCCAGTCCCAGTCCCAGCCCATTTCCAGTCCCAGTCCCAACCCATTTCCAGCCCCAGTACCAGCCCCCCCAATTACCAGTCCTACCCCCCCCCCCCCCCCCCCCCCCCCTAAAGTAAAATTTATTTTAAAAAAAAAAAACCTGCTGGCTGCCGCCGCGGGGCCCCCTCTGCTGCCGCGGCAGCATGGACTGACCCGCGGGGGCCCCCTCTGTAAGCTCGGTCCCTCCCTCCGTGCCTCCGTGTCTCCCTCCGTGCAGGCTGTTAGAGACGCGAAGGCAGACTGTCTCCTTCGCGTCTCTGTTAAGCCCGCAGGGGCTGATGGGAAATTTCCCATCAGCCCTGCGGGCTTAACAGAGACGGGAAGGCAGAAGGAGACAGTCTGCCTTCGCGTCTCTAACAGCCTGCACGGAGGGAGACACGGAGGCAGGGAGGGACCGAGCTTACAGAGGGGGCCCCCGCGGGTCAGTCCATGCTGCCGCGGCAGCAGAGGGGGGCCCCGCGGCGGCAGCCAGCAGGTTTTTTTTAATTTTATTAAAAAAAAAGCCTAACTACTTCAATTTTTGTGGGCCCTTTGCAGCTGTGGGCCCTACGCCATGGCGTACATGGCGTATAGCTAAATCCGGCCCTGACCCTTGCCCATGGGACCAGCTCCAGAGTCGATGCCATGGACCACAGAAGCTGAAGATATTCCCAACCCAAGGAGCAGACTGCAGACAGAACTCTGTCAGTTGTATCTGAAGTTTGAGACTCCTCTCCATTTTGAGGAACACATGTCCCTGTAAAGTGTTGAAACACACTCTCAAATACTCCATCACTTTCAATAAAATGCAAGAAACCATGGCCAAGTCAAAAGACAGAGCCCTGAACTGAAAATATTCACCCAGGATGCAGAAGTGAAGGAACCACTGATGCTCGTCCCTGATGGGGATACGAAAATAAACCTCGGCAAGGTCCAGGGAGGCAAGGAACTCCCCCTGTTGAACAGATGCAATGACAGAGTGGATGGTCTTCATCTGAAAATGGGGAACCCTGAGCTTTGCATTGACCAACTTCAGGTCAAAAATGGGCCAAAAGGACTCTCCTTTCTTGGAAAACATGAAGTAAATGGAGAACTAGCCCTGCCCTCGCTCTATGGGAGGTATAAGTATGATAGCCTGCAACTGCAGGAAGCATTATAATGTGTCTGTGACCACCACTCACTTGAGTAGACTGTAGGGAGACTCCATGAAGGCATGCAGAGGCTTTCCAAACTTGAACACATAACCCTGACTCAGTACCTCTAATACCCACTGGTCTGAAGTGATCTGGGTGCATTCCAACAGAAAGTGTCAGAACTGCCCCCTCTACCAGCTGTCCCTTGGAAGGGACATGCCAGATCTCAGGGCAGTTTCTCCAAATGTGTTAGTTTTGCGCATACCATGACAGTCGTGAACCTCACTTCTAAGCTAGGGCATGGAGGTATGATCTCAGTCTCTCAAATGTACTGCTAAGGCTCAGCATAGTACTTGCATTGTGCCAATGAGAGCCTTCTGCTGGAGTTCGTAAGATGTATCATGTATGGGTAGTTTGTCAAGTTGGGCTTGGAAATTCTTCTTTATCAAGCCTGTGGCACCCAAAACGATGGGAAAAATTTCTGCATCTTTCTGCCACAGTTTCTTGATCTCTACCTTCATTTCCTGGTATTTCAGGATCTTCTGCCTCTCCACCTGATTCACAGAGTAGTCACTTGGAACAGACACCTCTATTATCAATGCCATTCAGGTGTTTTCTCCTTAACCACTATATCTGGCTTCCTCACATCCGCCTTTGTGATCATAACCTCCTCATTCTCTGTAATTCTCTTAGGGTCATGAGCCCAGTGCTTTTTGGGCACAGTGATGTTGTAATGCTTACAGACTTTCCAATGGATGAGGCACGCTACTTTATTATGTCTGCATAAATATTTTCTGCCATCAGAACTTCACAGCCAGCTATGAAGCGAGTCACCGTTTCCAGGTCTTTCTTACAGAAGCGACATATGTATGTCTGTGTTGCCAGTCTTTTCAATGCTTGCTGTAAACCATCTTGTCTGTAAGCCGCTGTCCTGGGCTACAACGATCAATCTCTCATCCTTCAGTTTCAGTTCACCCCTCCTTAACCATTCATGTGTCCGTTCTTGATCTACAAAGAGTTCCTGGAGTAACACTCTGTATGTCCCATTGTATTTGTGCATCTGCCACTTGTTTTTACTTGTCTGATGTCAGAGTACACTGTGGTAAAGAGTTTTGAAAAGATAACCCTACGTTGAGTTCTCTGGTATGGTCCACTAGAGAAGGGAGGCTTTCATCTGGGGAGAGATAGTGATGAGATCGGAGAGGTCTCCACTGCTATGAAAGGTTCCATTGACTCTCGCGTCCTTTTTGGTATTAGGAAATACCTGGAATAAAAGCCTTGACCTCTCAGGTGGTGGGGCACCGGTTCCACCGCCTGCTCCTGAAGAAGACTTGCTAACTCCTGAAGGAGTAAGTCTCTGTGCAGAGGAAGTCGTGGAGGTTCTCCCGGGAAATAGGAGGGAGCGACCTGGTGGAAGTGGAGAAGATAGCCTTCTCTTACGACCTGAAGCACCCAGGCATCTGAAGTGATGTTGGACCACCTGTGGGCGAAGTGAACCAGCCGGCCTCCGGTGCTGGGAGGAACCAGCTGAGGGGGAGAGGCTATGCTGATGAAGTCAAAAACCCCCACCCTGCTGAGCAGGGGCCGGTGGTGCAGGCTTGGGGGCTTGCTGCCTACGGTACCCGTTACCCCGTCCCTTGGCCTGCTGACCCTGTTGGGGAGCTGCGGAGGCCTGATATTGAGGGTAGTGTTTATAGGCAGCCGCCTTTCTCGGGTAAAAGGACTTCTTTCCCGAGCCCTTCTTTTTCTGGGAAGGGGCGGAGGTCTTCCTAGAAAGCCTAGTTCTGGTGAGAGTCTCCATCTCGATTTGTGCAGCCTTTTCAGCCATGGGCTTGCCAAAGAGGTTTTCACCTCGGCAGGGGACATCGACCAACTTGTCCTGCACCCAGGGTTCAAGGTCAGACGACTGAAGCCAAGCCTGTTGGCGGGCACCGATGCCGGCTGCGGCCACTCGAGCCGATGCTTCAAAGCCATCATAGGCTGCTCGGGACATGAATTTGGAGCATTCCCGAATACCAGTTGTCAAGGCTAGGAACCTCCGCAAAGGTTCCTCGGACAGCCCAGCGGAGAATCCGGCTACCTCTTTAGCCAGGTCTCTGAGGTACATGCCCATGTAGAGCTGGTAGGTCTGGACCTGACAAGCAAGCATAGAGCCCTGGAAACACTTCTTACCGAGGCCATCCAGGTTACGGGCCTCCCTGCCAGGAGGCACCGAGGAGTGCATCTTCTGGCTCTTAAGCCTATGCATGGCCGATTCCACTACCATGGAATGGTGCGGTAGCTGTGCTTTTTGGAAGCCAGGACTCTTGCGGACTCGATAGATGGAATCGACCCGCTTGCTTAATACCGGTGACGATGCCGGACTCTCCCACATGCGGAAGAGTAGTCGTTCCAGCATGGGAGGAACCGGTACAGTAAAATGTTCCCTGGCGGGAGAGTCATACTGAAGGGCGTCGAGCTCTTCGGCTCGAGGCTCCTCCTCGGGATCCGCCGGGAAGGCCAAAGCCTTGGCCATATCCCTGACGAAGTCCGAGAACCGGGCATCCTCCGGAGGGGACTGTTTCCGAGGTTCGGACTCAGGTGAGTCCGAGGGGACACACCGAGTCCGAAACGAATCAGGTGACTCTTCCTCTTCAGACTCCCAGGCCGACTCCGAGGAGGAATCAGTGGGGTCGGCTCGGGCAGGCGGAGGCGTCGGCTGCCCCGACACCGAGGGAGTCGGCGTCGACGACCTCGGTCCCGAACGGGAGGGAGGCCGAGGGTGACCTCGACCGAGGATCGACTCGAGTTCGCATGGACTCGAGGATCGGCTCGGTCTCCGGGGTCGACTTAGACGTCGACGTCCCGGCGGTCGGGGCAGCGGCGCCAGCGAGGCTAGCGATCAGTGCCCGCTGCTGGTCCATGAAGGCAGATAGTCTGCTCTCCAAGGCCGTCAACCTGAGTCCGACCTCAGGTGACCCAGCAGCCCCCGACTTGGGCCCCGACGGCGTCGGGCCCGACGTCGGACCCCTCGGAGGCGAGTCCAGGAGGACTACAGGACTTACCCGAGCAGGCAACTCCGACTCCAGACGAGGTCACTTCGGGAGGTGCTCCTTCTCCAAAGACCCGGGACGGCTATCGGGGCTATGCGACCTGGCCCTCGCGGAGCCAGGAGCGTCCACCGACGCCGCCCTCACGGGTTTTACCTTCCGTCGATGGTCCCCGGAGGGAGAACCCCTGACGGAGGAACTTCGGCGATGGTCAGAGCTGGAACCTCTGGACGCCGAGGCCTCCGACGAGGTCCGGGTACGGCCGGGGTCAGCGAAGATTCGTTCCCGCTGGTGCCGCCGACTCCTTAATGCTTTGGAGGACATTTTGCTGCAGGCCCCACAGATCAGTTCTTCGTGATCCGGGCCGAGGCAGCGGAGGCAATTATCATGTGTGTCAGTGAGTGACATATTTCTGTCACACTGAACACACCGCTTGAAACCACTGGCAGCCATCGGGGGAAAAAGGGCCCCTGCAAGGTCAAAGGACCGGGCTGCCAGCGAAAAACCGAAAAACGAAACTGACCAAAAATCAGAAAAACCGAAAAATAGAAGAAGGACTCGCAACGGCGTCGCGAGTCCGGGCAGGAAAAAGACCGGCGTCGAACCGAAGAAAAAAATAGAAATAAATCACTAAAATCAACTTTTTCAGCGGAGACACGACGGGTACGTCTGTAGGGCTCCGCGGAAAAAAGAAGACTGGCTAAGATGGCACCCTTGGGCGGGAAGGAGACCGCGCATGCGCGCTGCAATTCCCAAAGGCTTTCTTTGAAAGCTGGGGAAAATTGCTCCTCGAGGGCTCCGTCGGCGCCGACGTCACCCATATGTGAGGACTGACTTCCTGCTTGGTCCTGGAGAATTTCACATTTTCAAAACTGCACACGTTTGTTTTCCATGGAAAACATACCTGTACAAAAAGTTGGTACTCTTTCCCTATGAGAACTGTGCAAAGTCCACAGGTAAATGTATCTGTGGACTTTACAGCTTTGCAGGTAGTGATAGTAATCACCCCAGAAATGCGTACTTCCAATGCCTTTCCACAAACAGAACACCCCTGCCAAATGATGCTCACAAGGTACTTTTGAAGCCTCATTTGTTATGCAATGTTTTTAAAGAGATGACTATCTTACACTGGGAGAAAAATTTGGCATCAGAAGAAAATAAGACAAGAATTTTTTCATTTAAAGCAGTTGAGCTGAATGATGTGATTAACAAGGTGACTGTTCCTGTGAGAGTTGAAAGGCACTCAAATGCCCCAAGTTATGCTTATTTTAGCATAATGTTCCTCACTAAGTAAACATACGAATGTCTCAAAGCTTTGTGACATTACTTGCCATGGCCCATCATACTCCACTTTTCGTTATACTGCCTTGTCCTACACCAGAGCATGGTGTTGAGCTGCAGGCAGCAGTCACAGCTGATCAGTGTTAGTTATGCATTCCTCTACATGACAACAGAAATGGCACAGCTAATACCAAACGCTAGGGGATGAACTGCAGGCAGACAGCTGTCTCCCAAAGAATGGATCAATGGGGTGTACATCAGCAAAGAATAGTGGCTGAATAACCCAGCCCTAATTATTCACCAGCAAAAGGTGCTGACAGTCTGATGTACTGTAAGCAGATGGTGTGCTGAGTTTTTGGATAAGTAGGGCAGGGGTACTTTCGAGTTTTAATTATATCTATTTGCCTTGGTAAAGATCTAGAGCCAGAACACACACTCCTGAAAATAAGCTGTAAGGAATGTAATCTAACATTAAGTTTATAGCATGAAATACTATAAGGCTGAGCTGACAAGAAAACTGAAGGCTTGGGGGGGGGGATGGGGAACATCTTGTGTAGCGCACATGGTTGATGCAGCAACAGAGTTATTTATAATTCCCAGCCATACTGGGAATCAAAAGGTATGCTGATGCAGAAAATACCTCAGGTGGCTAACATAGGGCTTCAGCCATATAGAGGCTACCATAACCTCATAAGTGCAAATACACGTGGAGCCCCATTCCGGGAGTTGCACGTCCAGGCCGCTCGGACATCCCCACCAAAGATGGGGCTGTTAGAACCCGATTCTAGTCCATGGAAACAAAACGTTCCTACGGGAGCCAGAATCAGGCCCAAAGATGGCCTGGTGTGCTCCCTCCACTTGCGAGGACATCCTCCCTACAGGCGCCCCCGGCATCCACGGCTCCGGTCCCCCAAAACCCCTCCACATGACCCACGGCTGGCCTCCCACAGCCAGGATCAGACGGCAGGGACCTCCCCGCATTCGGACCTGGGGATGGCTCACCTGCCCCGATCCCGCAAATTGTGCTGCTTATACCACCTCTGAGGTGGTATAAGCAGCATGCCCCAGCAGGCCCGGCAGCACATACCTGACCTGAATTGGCCCTGTACATGCTATCGGGTGGCCCGCCCCGCTCCGTCCCCCACCGGCTCTCCCCGTCCTGAAGCACAGGTCGTATGGCGAGAGCCGGTGGGGGAATAGAGTCCCAGAATTAGGGACCCACTGTTTCTTTTCCCCCATTTGTTTTGTTTTACTTTATAATTTAAATTCCCATTTATAGGTTTGTCATTTACTTATGAGGACTCGCCTGTTGTTGCACATATCCTGCCAATAAACCCTGGTTCACCTGCACTGTCTGGTTGAAATATTTATCTTTGCTGCTACAGCTAAGTATGTATGTATGTGAAAATGCAGGAAAAAGTAAAAGGCCAGGTCCAATGTCATGTAACAGAGTACTACTATTACTATTGATCATTTGTATAGTGCTATAAGGTGTATACAGTGCCAGAGTGTTCATGGACAACTCACTGCACATTTTTTCCCTGCTTTCTCCTACCAAACTGTCAAGCCCGCAAGGGCCTCTTGCACAGGTAACCCAGGCAGTTGTTGCATATGTTTCCAATTAAAACTTAAACTGAAGATAAAAGACCATTGAAAGCCCTTGCCATTTCTCAGTACTCCACATATTCAATGCATTTTCAGGTTCTCCAGTGCACAATAACGAAAGAAAAGGAAACAAAGTGAGAAGGGCAAGAGAGAAACCCAAAGGAGTTTCCTTCCTGAACTGAATGGACCAGAATGGGGAAGTCAGAGTACGCCAGCACCCCAGAGCAATCAGAGTATGCCTGCTTCTTTCTGAAAGCTCTTCTTCTCCTTCTTCTGTGCAGACAAGGTAGGGAATCTTCATGATATCTGAATCCTACATCTGTGTGTCTGTTTATTTATGGGCTGTGCTGGCAACTCCTTGCCAAGATTTTATGGGGCCAGTATTTCAAAAAGTGAAACAGAAAGGTCAACCACCATCCAAGATAACATCTAAACAGTGAACCCTTAACAATGTGAGATGTTACTTACCAGATAATGCCCTTTCCTTGAGTCCTGCTAGACAAGTACGTTGTGTTCCCCTACCAGCAGATTGGTGGAGACAAAGAACCAATGAAATACCCAGGTTTCAATGACATTACTCCCATGCCTCTATCCGCCTCAACCACAGCCACCAGAGGTCTGTTCAGTATCTGTCCTAAAGCATATGGGAGAACATGGCAAGCCTCACACAACCTCAATGTGGGCAACAATGAGTAATCAAACAGAAGAGAACTATGTACAGCAGGGGTGAGCAATTCCAGTCCTGGAGGGCTGCAGACCAGTCAGGTTTTCATGATGTCCCTAATGAATATTCATGGACCTATTTCCATACAATGGAAGGCAGTGGATGCAAATAGATCTCATGAATATTCATTAGGGACATCATGAAAACCTGACTGGTCTGCGGCCCTCCAGGACTGGAATTGCCTACCCCTGATGTACAGGAAAGTATAAACAGAAGGTTGCCCATAGGACATGGACCTGCAGAGCCAAGAATATAAATCACAGTTAACGCAAGGGTACTGCTGCAGAAGAACAGAGCAAACCCAGTTTCAGGGGGCAGACCCTGGATTGGTCTAGCAGGACTCAAGGAAAGGACATTATCTGGTAAGTACAATGTCACCTTCCATATTGTCATGCTAGAACAGTCCAAACAAGTGGCACATATCAAAGCTACTGGGCCCACAGATTGGAAGGGAGGACACAGACACCGAACCCCCTGAAGAAAGTGTGAAACCTCTGAGTGTAAGGCTAGCAACTTGCCAGCCACCAGATTTCTGAAACAGGCCAAAGCTGCCATCTGAACCTTCAGGGAGAGAGAGGGCCCTTTTCTTCCTGCAGAAAGACCAGCAGAGACGACACCTTGGTCGCCTCAAGGACCAGCTGCCATGTGTTGCACAATCGCCGGAAAAGGCACCAAACTTACACATATGCCAGGTTGATCGACCTCCTCTGGGCTTCGAGCAGAGTAGAAACCAGTGCCAGAGAGTAGCCCTTACATGCTAGCCATCTTCTTTCAAGAGTCAAACCATAAGTTAGAAGAGAGCCGGGTCTTCTAGGACAATCGGTCCCTAATGCAAAGGCCCTGAGACATATGCAAATGAAGAGGTGGCACTTGCAGGAGCCACATCAGATCTCCAAGCCATGCTCTTCTTGACCAATCCAGTGCCACCAGAATAATCTTTCCTGGATGACGCTCTACACGCTGAATGCCCCACCAGGGACCACGGAAGAAACACATACAGCAGGCATAGACATGGCTAATGATGAGTCAGGGCATTGATGCCCTAAGACTCGGTCTCCATGTGGCAACTGAAGAAGCAGCCCACTTTGTCATTGGAATGGGTTGTCATCAGATCCATCTCGGGGGGGGGGGACCCCCATCGGCGCAGAATCAGCAGAAATACCTATTGACTCAACTCCTATTCTCCTGGGTCCAGAGAGTGCCGGCTGAGAAAGACCACTTCCATAATGACCACCCCAGCAATGTACTGATCTGACAAAGCTAGGAGGTCCTTCTCTGCCTAGGCAAACAGGACAGCCATCTGCAGGGCCACCCTGGCACTCCTCGTGCCACCTTGCCGACTGACATAAACCACCGCTGTGGTGTTGTCTGACAATACTTGAATCACCCGGCCCTCGACAAGTGGCCGGAAAAGCAGAAGAGCCAATCAGATGGCCCTCGCCTCTAAGTAGTTGATGGACCATACCGTCTCCCTGCGGTTCCAGTGGCCCTGGGCTGTTTGATCTTGGCAGTGGGCTCCCCAGCCCGAGAGACTAGCATCCGTTGTCAGAAGGATCCATGAATAATTGTCTAGCGGCATGCCCTTCCTCAAATGACTGGGCTGCTGCCACCATCACAGGCTGGTCTTCACCATCACTGGCAATAGGAGCCTGAGCTCAAACGCCTGAGAACTCAGGGACCACCGAGTGAGCAAGGACCATTGGAGCGGCCGCATATGAGCATGCGCGCACCGCACCATCATGATTGTCATTGCCATCAATTTGAGGAGCTGAAATAATCCAGAACTCTGGGAGCCTGCTGTGAAATGAATAGCACCAGGCAATCCAACAACCTCATGACTTTTTCTTCTGGTAGGAAGACTGCCCACTCGAGTATAAAAATGTGCTCTCAAAAACTCCAGGGACTGGGAAGGCATCAACTGTCTCTTTCCCCGATTGATCACCCAGCTGAGCCCTTCCAAAAAGGACACCACTCGGGATGCTACCCAAGTCGCCTCTGAAAAAGAACAGGTTTGGATAAGTCAGTCATCCAGAAATGGGTGCATAAAAATCCCTTGCTGCCAATAACACCACAGCCCCCTGATCCTCTCGGACTGGGATATGAAAATGCGCCTCTGCCAAATCCAGAGATGTCAGGAACTCCCCTCGGTGCACTGCTTGAATCACAGATCACAAAGTTTCCATCCAGAAGCGCAGGATGCACAAGTGGTCATTGACATCCTTGAGGTCCAGAATGGGCTGCCCTTGCCCCAATCGTCCAGGAAAATGGGCACAACAGTCTTCAAGAGTAGCAACTTGTGCAATGTGATGACGAAAGCGTCTGGGATCGGCTCTTTGCTTTCCAGGAAATAGCCATACTGAATGATGTCTAGCACCCAGCGGTCCTTGGTGACCTGGGCCCATTCCGAAAAGAAAAGGCACAGCCTCCCTCCAACCAGAGGTACCAGGAAATAGGCCCCCAAACCTTCATTGCATAGTCCAGAAGGAACCCCTTCTGGAGGGGGCTGAATCCCTGGGTCTATGAGCTCCTCGAAAGGACTGAGAACGAGTCTGAAATCTGGAAGCAAAGGGGAAAAAAGGCTTTCCAGGCCGATAGCGATGGAAGTCCAGACCCCCAGGAGTCCGACCAGCATGCCCATGATGTGCGGGCGGAGACTGACAGAAAGGGGGCTCCTGCCCACTTCACAGGCCTCCTGGACATGTCCTCCGGAAGGCGGTATGATTTTGGGACAACGTGGCTTTGGAGGAGGTATCCGCTGCCCAGTGTCGGAGACAATTTCAATGTCACAGCACTGCCAACAGGACACTGTCCCTGGCCGCTAGGTAGACGAGGTCATACATAGCATCAATTGGAAGGCCGTAGCTGACTCCAAAAGAGGGGTAGTATCATCTGGCGAAAGAGACTGAATCCACTGGAGCAGGGCTGAAGGAATCAGGCCTGCACATACTGCCAACTGAAGAATAGCAGTCGTCGTGGCAACTGGTTCTTCAATAAGGAATCCACCTTACAATCCAGAGCATTCTTCCACAGGTGGTCTCTCTGGTAACTGCCATGACCTATGCATCTACCTTGAGAATATAAAACCACACAATGCATTCCTTCTCCGTGAGAGCATACATCTTCTTATACACCCTTAACTCCTTAGATGAGGAGTCCCACGCTGACTGATGTCCTTGATCACCTTTGGGAACGGGAAGTCAGTAGTGGATTTCTACACCCCTTGCAGGATAAGATGCATGTGCAGCTTCTGCTCCATTTCTGGAGCATCTGCCAAACTCAAGGTGGATGAGACCAGGGCAATCAAGGCCCCCAGTTCCTCCTTCTGGAACAGGCAGATAACACCGGTCTCTTCACAATCCTTCAAAGGTGAGAGTATGTATTCGCCCACATCAGAGCCCAGAACTGAGTCATCTGAATCCAAATCATAATCCAAATCTCATACAGATTCTAGGTGATCCCCATCTCCAGGGGGCGCCCTTCGCCAGGGATGCTTAGCCAAAGGCAATCAAACAGGGCTTCCACTCTCAGCCTGCCCTTCATAAGACTGCGCTCAGGGGAACCCAGAAGCCACAGGGTCTGAATTTCCACACTAGAAAGACCAGGTCTAATGCAAAAACGAAAAGAAGTCTAGGGAAGACAATCCAGACTCTGGAAGCTCTCCGTGTTGAAATGACCCCGCTATACCAGGGGAAAAAGCCACTGTTGAGTCCCTAGAGGACGGGAAGGTGGCCCACAGCATGGTTACCAGAAATCCTGGCCGGCTGGACATCCTTACCTATAGCGCCATCTGCCACCTCCTCTCCTAAGGCAGGCAAGGCCAGACTAACTGTATCCTCCGGATGAGAGAGGGGGAGCAGGCCCTCCAGGGACAACTCAGAAGATGCCATGCAAGAAGAGCAGAGTCCAGAAACTGGAGATGAAGTGCCTCGCTTACCATAGGCCAAACAACATTTCCTGGAAGAAGACATAGAGAGTTAAGGCATGTATCACAACAGTGTGCGCTAAGGCCATGGCGGCTCAAAAGGCATGCGTTAATGGCGCTTTCACAGCAACGTGCCTTATGGGTACTTGGGTGGGAATGCACGCTGGAGCAGCTTGGGCAGAACACATGCTAGGACCATGTGACTGCCAGGCGCAGAATGAGTAAAAATGCTCCTAAATGTGCATAAAACAGCAACCCCCATACCATGCTAATGGTCGCCAGTGGTCCACCCCAAACTGCGCCCCAGACAGATGGAATCAGGAGCCCCCAATAAGGACAATGACAAGGTCAAGCCTTGGTATTCACCCCCTGAGAGCCCCAGGCAGAAATCTATGCTGGGCTCAGCTCTACTCCTCTGAAACTGTTTTTCTGCTTTACAGGCACTGCGTTTAAGGTGGCTGGCAGGCAGATCCCTCTGAGAGCCTTCTGCAATCTTTGTGAGAAAGCAGTGGGGACTGAGGAAGAGGGAGGGGGCACTGAGGTTGTTTGAGGCTGCTGAGCTCTTCCAGATCTTTCCAATTTTCTGGCTGCTCAACAGATCCTTAACAGGATAAGAGCATGGAGCTGAACCAATTTTCCTTCACCCTATGGCTCCAAAAAGATTGCAGTCTAATAGAGCCTCCCATGTCATGCTCAAGTGAGAGAGTCACCCTTGAGATGATCATTCATGAGCATCTAAATCAATCTTGTTTTACTAATCTGTTATATTATCTGAAGGTGTGAATAAACAGGTAGACAAAGGTGAGACAATTGATACAGTGTATCTGGATTTTCAGAAAGCCTTTGACAAGGTCTCTAATGAGAGACTCTTGGTGAAATTGAAAAGTCATAGGATAGGATACAGTGTACTATTGTGGATTAAGAACTGGTTAAAAGATAGAAAGCAGAGGGTAGGGTTAAATGGCAATTTTCCCAATGAAGAAAGGTAAAAGGTGGAGTAATCCAGGGATCTGTGCTGGGTCCGCTGCTTTTTAACATATTCGTAAATGACCTAGAACTGGGAATAACAAGTGAGGTGATCAAATTTGCAAAGGACTCAAAATTATTCAAAGTTGTTAAAATCCAAGAGGACTGTGAAAAATTGCAAGAGGACCTTGATAAATTGGAAGTCTGGATGTTCAAATGGCAGATGAAATTTAATGTGGACAAGTGAAAGTTATGCACCTAGGAAAGAACAACCCAAACTATGGTTACACAATGCAAGGTTCCACATTAGGAACCACCACCAGGAAAAAGATTTAAGCGTCATTGTGGATAACATGTTGAAACTCTCTGCCCAGTGTGCAGCGGCGGCCAAGAAAACAAACAGAATGCTAGGAATCATAAGAAAAAGAATGGGGAATAAAACAAAGGATATTATAATGCCTCTGTATCGTTCCATGGTGCAACAGCACCTTGAATATTGTGTGAAATTCTGGTCGCCATATGTTTGTGGACTAATATTGTTATGGTTAAGGTTTTTTCTTTTTAGTATTTTCCTGGTTTTTGGTTTCTGACTGATGCCATTTTCCTTTTTTATTCATGTGTATACCTGGAAGTATATTCGTAAATGCAAATAAAAATGTAAATTAAATTTAAAAAAAATAGCAGAATTGGAAAAGGTACAGAGAAGAGCCACCATAATGGTGAAGGGAATAGAAGGATATCCCTATGAAGAGAGACTTAAAAGGTTAGGACTCTTCAACTTGGAAAAGAGACGGTTGAGGGCAGATATGATAAGAGGTCTATAAATTAATGAATGGAGTGAAATGGGTAACATAGTAACATAGTAAATGATGGCAGATAAAGACCAGTATGGTCCATCTAATCTGCCCAGTAAGATGGCAACAGTAAGTGCATCTGCCGCTCTGTGCAGGCCACTCCTCCCCATGTCTTTGTTTAGGGGTGAGCCCACCACTCTGTGTAGGACACCCCTGTTTGTTGAAAATTTAGACAGTTAAGTTTATTTTGATTTTATCCTGTTGCTGTAAAGGGATCCACTGTGTCTGTCCCATGCCATTTTGAATTCTGTCACTGTATTTGCCCTCACCACTTCCATCGGGAGGGCATTCCAAGCATCCACCACCCTTTCAGTGAAAAAGTATTTCCTGACATTGCCTTTCAATTTACCCCCTTGCAGCTTCATGTTATGCCCTCTAGTTTTACAGCTTCCCTGTCTTTGGAAGAGGTTTGTTTGTTCATTATTTCTCTTTAAAGTATTTAAAGGTCTGAATCATATTTCCCCTATCCCTCCTCTCCTCCAGAGTGTACATATTTAGGTCTTCAAGTCTCTTCTCATAAGGCTTCTGACGCAGGCTCCAAATCATTTTGGTTGCCTTCCTCTGAACAGTTTCCAGTTTTTTAATCCTTTGCAAGATATGGTCTCCAAAACTGAACACAGTATTCCAAGTGAGGCCTCACCAGTGACTTATACAGTGGCATTAGTACACATATGGGTAAACATAGATCGATTGTTTATGTCATCAAAAAGTAGAAAGACTAGGGGACATGCATTGAAAGCACAGTTACTTACCTGTAACAGGTGATCTCTGCGAACAGCAGGAATTAGTCCTCACATATGGGTACGTCGGTACCGATGGAGCCTGCGCAGGAATGCTCCCCAGCTTCCCAGAATGAAAGCTTTTGGGGCATCCCACAGCGCATGCGCGCTGCCTTCCCGCCTTTCCTACCAACTCTCCTCAGTTCAAGTTTAAAGCTGAGACAATAGAGAGAGAGAGGAAAGGAAAGACAAAGAGAGATACAACTCCTAGGGGAGGTGGGAGGGTTGTGAGGACTAATTCCTGCTGTTCCCAGAGATCACCTGTTACAGGTAAGTAACTGTGCTATCTCCAGGAACAAGCAGGAATAAGTCCTCACATATGGGGACTCCCTAGCTAAGATGCCTGGGAGATCCCCAAGGGTATGAGACCCTGAGGGTTCCTCGTCTTCCTATGGATCTCAGGCATCCATTCAGGGAAGGAGGGCAGGAGTTGTTCAAGAATGGAACAGGTGTCTGAGGACAGCCTGACCAAAAAAGGCATCCCGGCGGGAGTCCTTGTCCAAACAGTAATGGGCTGTGAAGGTATGAACCGAGGCCCAGGTGGCTGCTCGACAGATCTGGTCGATGGACACAGAATGAAGATGAGCCATAGAGGTGGCCATGGCCCTCACATTGTGAGCTGTGACATGGCCCTCCAGAGAAAGGTTCTTACTCTGGTAAGCAAAAGAAATACACTGAGCAATCGAATTGGACAGTGTTCTTTTAGAGACTGGAAGTCCTAAATGAGAAGGATCAAAAGCAACAAAAAGTTGGGAAGACTTTCTATGTTGCTGTGTCCTGTGTAAGTAAAAAGCAAGAGCTGTTTTACAATCTAAAGTATGAAGGTTCCTCTCTGCAGTGGATGCATGAGGAGCTGGAAAAAATACAGGTAAATATACCTCTTGATTAAGATGAAAAGGTGAGACCATTTTATGCATAAAGTGAGGATTTGTCCTAAGGACTACCTTATCATGATGGAACCTTGTATAAGGTGGATTAGCCACTAAGGCCTGCAGTTCACTGATGCGGCGAGCAGAAGTGATTGCAATAAGGAAAATAACCTTCCAGGAAAGAAATTTCAAGGAGGTAGTGGCTAAGGGTTCAAAAGGTGGCTTCATAAGCTGACCAAGAACCAAATTTAAGTCCCATGCCACCGGAGGAGGTCGAATGGGAGGTTTAGTTAAAGTTAGGCCTCTCATAAATCTTGCAATAAGAGGATGAGAGGAAATAGGTTGTCCATTGATAGGCTTAAGGGATGCTGCAATAGCACTTAAATGGACCCTTACTGAATTCGTCTTAAGGCCTGCATTGGAAAGATGCAGGAGATATTCTAATAGAGAATTCACAGGAAGTGCCAGAGGGTCAAGACCCTATTGAGCACACCAAATGGAAAATCTTTTCCATTTAAAAGCATAGGAACGCCTAGTGGAAGGTTTCCTGGAAGCATGGAGGATATCTCTCACTTGTTGCGAAAGATTGAAGTCTTGAAGGTCTAGGCCTTCAGTAACCAAGCTCTGAGGTGAAGGGACTTGGGGTTTGGATGCCACAAAGTCCCCTCCTCCTGAGACAGAAGGTCTGGAGCAGCTCCCAAGTCCAGGGAGGGGGCTTGGGAGAGATGCAGAAGTAGAGGGTACCACACTTGGCGTGGCCAGCGTGGAGCTATGAGGATCATAGATCCTTGATCCCTCTGAAGTTTGAACAGAGTCTTGGGAATCAAAGGAATGGGTAGAAAGGCATACAGGAAGTCCTGACCCCAATGAAGGAGGAAGGCATCCTTGGCCTGAACTCCCTGACACGGAATTCTGGAACAGAACCGGGGAAGTTTGGCATTCCACGGACTTGCAAATAGGTCTATGTCCGGGGTTCCCCATTCCTGGAAGATTCTGAGTACCTGATCCATGTGCAGGGACCATTCGTGTGGAAGCAGAACTCGACTGAGTCTGTCTGTCCAAGAGTTTTGAATTCCTGGAGGTATACTGCCAGGAGATGGATTTGATGCTCTCTGGCGAAGGCCCATAATCTTAGAGCTTCGTTGCAAAGCGACAGAGAGCCAGTTCCTCCTTGCTTGTTTATGTAAAACATGGCTACCTGATTGTCCGTTTGAATGAGGACTGTCTGGTAGCTGAGGAGGGTATGAAAGACCTTGAGAGCTAGGAACACTGCTCGAAGTTCCAAGAGGTTGATATGAAGAGAGGTCTCTTGTGGGGACCAAGTGCCTTGGGTGGAGAGGTCCTGTAGATGAGCTCCCCAACCTGTTTGGGAGGCATCTGTTGTGAGGATTGCTTGGGGCAACAAAGGTTGGAAGGGGGACCCCAGCAACAGATTTTGAGTGGACATCCACCATTGGAGAGACCAAAAGAGACGTTTGGAGTTTGCTATTTGGTCTGAGAGAGCTCCTGAAGCTTGAGTCCACTGGGTGGACAAAGTCCATTGAGCTGCTCTCATGTGTAGGTGAGCATAGGGCACCACATGTACTGTGGAAGCCATGTGGCCTAGTAGTTGTAGCATCTCCCGGGCAGTTAAGTGGCTCTTTGACTGAATCTGGGAGGCTAACAGCACTAGACGTTGGTAACGAGCCTGGGGAAGATAGGCTCTTGCAGTAGTAGTGTCCAACCAGGCCCCTATGAATTCTAGGGACTGAGTAGGGGTGAGCTGAGACTTTGGGAGATTTACCACAAGTCCCAGGTATTGCAGAATGTGCCTGGTGCGGTCTAGGGAGATCTGAGCCTCTGACTGGGTTGGAGCTCGGATGAGCCAGTCGTCCAGGTATGGGAAGACAAATATTCCCAGAGTGCGTAGAAATGCAGCAACTATTGCCATGCATTTGGTGAACACTCTTGGAGCAGAGGCTAGACCGAAAGGAATCACTCTGTATTGGTAATGTTTTCCCTGGAACAGAAAACGTAGGAATTTTTTGTGAGATGGATGGATGAGGACATGAGTGTACGCATCCTTGAGATCTAGAGAACAAAGCCAATCCTGACTCTGTAGGTATGGAAGGAGAGTGCCTAGAGAAAGCATCTTGAACTTCTCCTTGCATAGAAATTTGTTCAATTCTCTGAGATTTAGAATGGGTCTGTATCCCTCTGTTTTCTTTGGAATGAGAAAGTAGGGGGAGTAAAACCCTGACCCCTGTTGAAGAGGAACTTCTTCTATGGCCCTCTGGGCCAGAAGGGTGGTTACCTCCTGATCCAGAAGGTCGAGGAGAGATGTGGGAGAATTGAAATGTCTCACCATGGTGAAGGGAGGAAGGTCTGAGAAATGAAGTTTGTAGCCCTCTCTGATGATGGAGAGGGTCCACTGCTCTGATGTGATTTGCTCCCATCTGGGAGCAAAATGAGCTAACCTTCCTGGAATGGTGAGAGGTTCTGGCTGTTGTAGAGCCAGAAAGGTTAAGTTCTCTAGTATCAAGTCAAAAACCCTGAGGGGCTTGGGACTGCTGGGTTGCAGCAGCCCCTGCAGGTTTAGGCCTGGCCTGTTTAGGTTGCTGACGCTTAGTAGCAAAGCGACCTGTAGAAGATTGTTGACCAGAAGTGGAAGGAAATCTGCCCTTCTTGTAAAAAGACTTTTTAAAAGATTTCTTCTTGACCGGAGTGGAGGGAGACTTAGAAAGTCTATCCAGAGCAGCGTTTTCTGCGCCCATTTGAGTGGCTTTAATTTGCCACTCTTTGCCAAATAGATTTTCACCTGTACAGGGCAGATTTCCTAAACCATCTTGAACCCAGGGTTCTAGATCAGAAGCCTGGAGCCAAGCAATTCTACGAGCAGCTATAGCAATGCCTGAGGCTCTGCTGGCACCTTCAAAAGAATCAAAGGCTGCCCTGTTGGAAAACTTTGAAATGTCTTGAGTATGCTTAAGCCAAAGAAGGAACTCATCCCTTTTATCCTCTGGAATAAAAGGGAGAAAGTTGTGCAGTTTTTCTGCAACCTCCTTCAGAAACATACCCATATAAAGGCTGTATGAATTGATTCTGGCAATAAGCATGCTAGCTTGGAAGATTTTCCTACCAAAAGCATCCAAAGTCCTGCATTCTCTTCCTGGGGGAGTAGAAGAGTGTCTTTTGGTACTCTTTATCTCTTCATAGCTGACTGCACCACAATGGAGTGGTGAGGAAGCTGAGTTTTTTGAAATCCAGGAGAAGGAGGGACACGGTACATAGTGTCCAATCTACGAGAATGAGGAGTAAGGGTGAGAGGAGTCTCCCACAATTCAATCAAATGTTCTTGAAGAATTTCATGAATTGGCAAGGTGACTGCCTCTCTGGGAACCTTAGAGTATCCCAAAATATCTAATTTTTTTGCTCTAGGTTCTTTTTCAGAGGCTACTGAAATAGAGAGTCCTTTAGCTACTTCTATTATGAAGTCTTGAAAGGACAAATCCTCTGGAGGAGACATTCTCCTTTTTGGAGAAGAAGGCTCCTCAGGAAGGGTGACAGATACTTCAGGGGACTCATCCGATGACTCAGAATCATCAGAAGAATCGAAGTATCATCTGCTCGATTCTAAAGATCGATAGGCGTATCGATCGGTACCGACATCGGGTGTCCCCGGTACCGGGTCGGTACTGAGAAAGAGCCCAGGACAGGGAGCCCGAATCGGTATCCTGGCCGATGTCGATACAGCCGGTACCGGTATCGAAGTTGGTACCAGTACCGGTACCGGTACCGGCGCCGGTACCGACAACAGAGCTTGTTGTGGTACCGACGGCGTCGCAGCCTTGATGAAAGCCAGTATAGCCTGCTGCATGGATTGCACAGCGTGATCCATGGACGCCACGACTGCCTGGATGTCGGAACCGGGAGATTGTGCCGGTACCCCAGAGCAGTCTAACAGGTGATTGGTCGAGGCCGTGCCATCGATGTCAACCTGTAACCCCATAGGAGGAGCTTTGGAAGCCGGAGCTTCCCGCCGGGGTTGTTTGGCTGGGGCAGGATCCTCAAGGGCAAGCCCGGAGGCATCTCGATGCTTAAAGGGAGATTTGCCCTTCGAGGACCTGCTAAAAGTATGTTTGGTTACCTGAGATCCATCAGGAGAGGAAGACCTGGAAGATGTCGATGCTACCGCCGGTGCATCCGTGGGAAACAGCACATGGAGCTTGGCTGCCCTGTTCTGTAACCCTCGTTTAGACATTAGAGAACAGGACTGGCAATCCGGGATGGAGTGTTCAGGCCCCAAACATTTAAGACACCATTCATGGGTATCTGTAACAGAAATTGTACCGCTACACTTAGTGCATTTTTTGAAGCCGGAGGCTGGTTTTTCCATGAGGGAAAGTTTCTTGTGGGCCTGGAGGCCTAAGAAGAAAATTCACCAAGTGAGGAAAAAAGATAGTTTTTGTTTTGTTTTTTTTAAAGAAAAGACCGGTGGTACCGGTCCGGCGTCGAGGAAGGCAGACACGCGACCAAAGAAATAAATTAAAATAAAGAACTTCTTCAGCGGTGACAGGAACACGACCTGCTGGCTCCGCGGAAAAGAAGAACTGAGGAGAGTTGGTAGGAAAGGCGGGAAGGCAGCGCGCATGCGCTGTGGGATGCCCCAAAAGCTTTCATTCTGGGAAGCTGGGAGCATTCCCGCGCAGGCTCCGTCAGTACCGACGTACCCATATGTGAGGACTTATTCCTGCTTGTTCCTAGAGATGCTACAATGTAACCCATTTAAGACTAATATGCAAATATATTTTTTCACTCAATGTGTAAACTCTGGAATTCATTACCAGAGGATGTAGTAAAAGCTGTACTGGGCTTGATGAGCCTTGGTCTGACCCAGTATGGCATATCTTATGTTTTTAATCTTTTCCTCTCAATTATGCAGATTTTCTTCAGAGTGTAGAAAATCTATCCACCATCTGCTGGAGACAAAGAAATACTGAAGAGACCTCTGGTGACTGAGGCAGATAGAGGCATGGGAGTGATGTCATTGAAACCTGAGCATTTCATTGGTTCTTTGTCTCCACCAATTTGCCAGTAGAGGAACACAACCCACTTGTCTGGACTGGTCTAGCAGGACGATATGGAATACCCTTTTAAAAAGACAATTTAACTGAAAAGGATTCTTTTGTCAGATTACAGATATCAGATCTGAAGGCATTATACTCAACAATCTTCACCCAGCAGTCCATTCTACTTAATTTATTCGTTCAAAAAATCACTGCATTCTTAAAATCAGAAAGAGGCATATCATATACCTTGCCATGGCATATCACCACGTTTTGAATGGCCACCAAAACTATTTTATACCGTTCTGCTTCCGGACATAGTCAACTATTAATAACTAAACTGAAGGCATATAATCATCAGTGAAATCCATTCCTTGTTCCAGTCTTCCAAAAATTATTTACATTTGTCACTCAGTCCAGTTGTGGTTCTTATCAGTGTCTTCATTCCTTAATCAAGTAAGCATTACAATTGGACTGAGTGGCAGACGTGAATAATTTTTGGCAGAATGGAACAAGGAATGAATTTCACAGATGATTATATGCCTTCAGTATAGTTATTAATAGTTGATTATCTCTGGAAGCAGAACGGTATAAAATAGTTTTGGTGGCCGTTTGAAACATGGTGCTATGTTAGGGTACTAAGACTACTACTACTACTGAGCATTTGTATAGTGCTACAAGTCGTACGCAGCGCTGCACAGACATGTAAGAGACAGACCCTGCCCATCAGAGTTTACTGCCACTTTATGATTTTAAGAATGCAATGATCTTTTTGAATTGAGTAAACTAATTATTAGGACTCCTACTCCTACTCCTCCTCCTGGAGGGTTAAGTGACATAACAGGTGGGGGTGCTGATACCCCCTTAATAGGATCTGCTGCGGAGATACCCCCAGGTCGGACATTACCACAAGTCCACCATGAAGTAGAAGGGCCCTCACCTATTTAATTTCCTGGGACTTTTTCAAATGTCAATACCCTTGAGGTACTCCTCTAGCGGTATCGTTATTAGATGTTTGGAAAACTGTGTCGCAGACAAATGTTATGTTAAAGAGTTTTGTTGATCAAACAGTACAGTTTTCTATGCAGTCAGTTAATAAATTTCAGAGTCATGAAAATAAGATTTCCGACATAGTCCAAAAATTGGGAAACATCAAAAATCAATTGGGATCTCTTCAATCTGTTGGGACTTCCAAGATTATGGATAGTTTAATTTTACATAAACAACTCGAGGCTATGGAAAATTGTTTTCATTCTAAAAATCTTAGATTTCTGAACTTTCCTATAACTCGATTATTTTCTTCTAGAGTTTTACTGAGGAAATATCTCAAAGAAATTTTGTTGTTGCCACAAGCTGACTCTTTGGTGATATCTAATTTGATTATATTTCTACTAGGAGTATATCGCAGGGAGAGGCTTAGGTTGCACAGGAGAGGAAACTATATTAGATCTAACTAATTTCATGGCGTCTTCCTCTGACAATATACCCTCTAGGGCTACCTTAGTTGTCTACTTCTTAGCTGAATTGGATAAGATTCCTCTGTTGAAGGCTTATTTCTATAAGAAGGATGGTCTATTTTGTGGTCAAAAGCTAACTTTTCTCCCTAATATATCCAGACTTACTCAGGTTCATAGGAGAAACTTCCTCCAATTAAAGCCAAAAGTTTGGGCTTCTAGAGGGACTTTCTTTCTGTGTTTTCCGTGTAAACATCTAGTGGTCCACCAGGAAGTTGGGGATGTTTTTGTAGAACCAATCCAATTGGAGAAATTTCTGGTTGGTAAATAGGACTTCATCTCTCAATTTCCTTTTTTATTGTTTCCTTAATTTGTTTTTGTAATAGGATGGGAATTTCCTAACACTTTTGTTATTTGCATTTTTGACTCCAGTTGTTTCTTTGGAGAATTCTGTTTTCTTGTGATGTGGACCAGGAAAGCATAGTTACTCACCTGTAACAGGTGATCTCCGGGAACAGCAGGAATTTAGTCTTCACATATGGGTATCGTCAGTACCAACGGAGCCTGCACGGGAACGCTCCCCAGCGTCCAATAGGAAAGCTTTTGGGAGCATCCCTTAGTGCCTGCGTGCTGCCTTCCTGCCTTTCCCAACTGTCCCTCTCTAGTTGAGTTTAAAGCAGAGACAAAAGAGAGAGGGAGAGAAAGAGAGAGAGAGAGATAGAAAGATACAACTCCTAGGGGAGGTGGGTGGGTTGTGAAGACTAAATTCCTGCTGTTCCCGGAGATCACCTGTTACAGGTAAGTAACTATGCTATTTCCAGGAACAAGCAGGAATGTAGTCTTCATATATGGGGACTCCCTAGCTGCAGATGCCAGGGAGATGGCCCCAGAAGGTTGTGTGCCCTTGTGAAAGGGCTCCACTTCCCCCCATGGATCTCTGGCATTCTACCAGGGATGGTGGGTAGGAGCTGATTAAGTCTGGAACAGATGTTGAAGAACAGCCTGACCAAACAAGGCATCCCGGCGGGAGTCCTTGTCTAAGCAGTAATGGGCTGTGAAGGTATGTACCGAAGCCCAAGTAGCTGCTCGACAGATGTCGTCGATAGACAAAGAGTGAAGATAGCCATTGAGGCTGCCATGGCTCTCACATTATGAGCTGTGACATGGCCTTCAAGAGGAAGGTTCTTACTCTCATAGGCAAAAGATATACACTGTGCAATCCAGCTGGACAGTGTCCTTTGGAGACTGGAAGTCCCAAATGACTAGGATCAAAAACAACAAAGAGTTGAGAGGATTTTCTATGTTGCTGTGTCCTTTGCAAGTAAAGCACAGTTACTTACCTGTAACAAGTGATCTCTGGGAACAGCAGGAATAAGTCTTCACATATGGGTACGTCGGTACCGACGGAGTCTGCGGGGGAACGCTTCCCAGCGTCCAATCAAAGAGCTTTTGGAAGCATCCCACCACGCCTGCGTGCTGCCTTCCCGCCTTTCCCAACTGCCTCTCCTCAGTTACGTTTTAAAGCTGAGACAAAGAGAGAGAGAGAGGAAAGGAAAGATAGATAGAGATACAACTCCTGGGGAGGTGGGTGGGTTGTGAAGACTTATTCCTGCTGTTCCCAGAGATCACTTGTTACAGGTAAGTAACTGTGCTATCTCCAGGAACAAGCAGGAATGAGTCTTCACATATGGGGACTCCCAAGCTGAGATGCCTGGAGTCCCAGCATGTCATAGGTTGGAACATGCTTTCTCCCAGAACACCAGGCATCCTGAGGATGGAGGGTAGGAGTTGAAGAAAGAAAGGTGCTGTGGAACAGCTAACCTAGCATAGGCTTGCAGACAAGGAGTCCATGTGTGGATGATAATTGTCATCAATGATATTGCAAAGAAAAAATATTGCAATAGGGACCTCCCCTAACAGGACTTTAGAGAAATATGGGGGTTCATGGGATCTACTGGGGAACCCAGTAGAGGAACCTCGAGAAGGACCTCACTGTAAGTGGAGGTAGTAAACCTGTAGGAAAGCAATGGAGGTCAGAATCCTGAAAGTTAACAGGGAACCCCAGTAGGAGAAAACTGGGGTAGTACAAAAACGGTGGGCCTTCAGCGGAAGGCTTTATGATAAAAGCCCAACTCTTTTGGCAGCAGAGTGGCTCACTCTTAGGAACAAAAAGAGAAAGGCTAACCGATTTGGAAAGACAGGCCCAGTCCTTGTGGGGAGAAAGGGTATGGGAACCCCTTGTATCCCAAAAGAAAGGACAACGCCGGAGGCGTTAGAGCCTGTGAGTAGCTGAAGATCCGCAATGTCTCTCCTAACTGAAGTCAGCTGGGAGAGATATTGGAACATGGAGAGCTTCAGAGGTACCTAACCTTAGGGTTATGGTAGGTGTTAACTACCACCAAAGTGGTTGTGAGTGTAGGACCCCAAAACATGCTGGATAGCATAAGTATGGGTAAAGCCCTTCTGTCAGAATCATATGGCTATATGAGCTTCGACAGTCAGGTAGATAAAGCAGAAACATATCTACCGATAGTAAAAAATCTCGACAGATAGATATAGATATAGATATATATATCATATAGATATATGAGAATATATCTATAGGGAGATATGAAGGGCATAAAATACTCACACATGATAGACATAGATATCTGTAAGATGTGTGCTATAGGTATGAATATATATATATATATATATATATATATGGAAGTCTGCAAAGAAGCAGACAGAGATATGCCTACAAAAGGTATACACATAGGAAAATGTGGAGAGGAAAGATTCCTCTAACAACAAGAAGGTGGAACCTACTTGAGAAGACATATAGAGAATCAATTCCCACTGGTTATGGCTACAGGAATGCTAGGTAGTAGAATAACCAGGATGGTTACGTGAAAAGCAGAGGATGATATCAGTCTGCAGCCTGCAAGTCCCGAGTATTCTAGAAGTCTAGCATGGAAAGAGAATAGAAGTCTAGCATGGAAAGAGAACTGGAGTGGAGGAGTGGCCTAGTGGTTGGGGCAAGGTACTTCAGGCCGGAAGGTCGGGGGTTCAAATCCCACTAGAGGACAGCAACCTTGGGCCGGAAGGACTGGGGTTTCTAGTCCCACAGGTGCTCCTTGTGGTCTTGGGCAAGCCACTTAACCCTCCATAGCCCATGTTCCCTGTAAAATAGTTATCTCCAAGTTATAATGCCCTGTTCAATGTAATTTCAGTTTGTTCAATGTAAACCGCACTGATGCAGAATAGCGCGGTATATAAGAGAATGTAAATAAAATAAAAAATAAATAAAAATAAAGACACATAGGAAGGCGATACCATGCTGACCTGCTTAAGGCCAAAAAGGTATCATGCGTTCTTACCATGAGGACGAGCTGGAAGGAGAAAACATATTCCCTATTGGAAATACTATGGACCAAAGCAGGGAATTAGCAACTCCTTAAGCTTTCACGTAAGAGGAGGCCTATGTCCTTTATATTAAAAAGGAGAACTTTTCTAGTCATGGGAGACATGACTGAAAAAGCCTTTTTCAACCATCTAGTATGGCTGTTGGAGAAAAAGCCCCCCCCCCCCCATGCTCTCTAGCAAGGGCCCATAGTGGAGAGCTTCTCTGTAGAATTGCAGAGAGCATGATGCAGGAGAATGGGGAGATAGAACTGGCTGCAAAAGAGCCAGTAGCTACGTCAACTATGCTGCCAAACCCAGGGGAATGGAGATGGCAGACAGAGAAGACAATCCAGCAAGCTTGTAGTGAAAACATTTCCAAGACAGATGACAGCACTGACTTGGAGCCACTACTAAGACCAGACAGAATGTTAGTGGAGGACAAATCTGGTTGCTGGTGGACAAGAACCAGTGGTTGAAACATTAAGGCTCCTGCACTGGCAGTTGCTTGTCAGACAGCATAAGAATGGTACTGTTTAAAAACAGTAAGAACAGACAAAACAAGAGTAGAAAACTCTGGACGTGTCTGATGAACTGCTTCAAAGCAAGATTGAAAAAGAGGAGTCAACTCAGAGAAGAGAACTCCGCACTGGAAAAGTAAGAAAACTAGAGAGGCTGAAGAAAAGCCCTCCAGTGAAGCAATACCGCTCTTACAGAGGAAAAACCCTGGTAAGAGGGTAAAGAGAATGGAGCTGAAGAAAACTTACAAGTAGTAAGTTTATAGGAGGGAAAAAAGACATGTTGGCACAGGAAACTATCATTTGATAGGGGATAGACCTCTTTCCCTAGAAGGAAAAAGAGGAAAAATCCTGTGACCTAGAAGCATGAACATCCTAACAGCTCATAGAACATAGAAAGAATGGATGTCTTTCGGGAAGAGATCCAAGTTTAGGATTTAGAATGACAGCAGTGGATTGTCTCTAATGAGCAGAAGCAACTGCAGATTGTAATCCCCAGAGTCACAAGCATCTGATGAATTGATCAGAAACCCTGTGGTTGCTGGGTTTGCTGAGCCTGGTGAGAGGTTGAACTCTGTAGACCAGGACAATGCTTCCCCTGTTTGGGAATATCTGTATGATGGGCAGATGATGCATAAAACCTTCTTCTCCTATGGGAAGAAAGTTTGGCAGGACATTTCCTACCTACTGGGACAGAAGAAGGTGCAGAACAGCTCCTAGGAACAGGTAAGTCAGTGGAGAACTGAGTAACCTGACATAAAGACTCCTTGTTGAAAAGATTGTCTCCAGTGCAAGGAGTATGTCCCAGTCTGTGCTGTGCCCATTTGTCCAAGCCTGAAGCTTGGAGCCAGGCTCTACGTTGTGCCCCTATGGTTATAGCAGAAGTCCTGCTAACAGACTCAAAAGAGTCTAGGGAAGCACGAGTAAGAAACCAAGAGATATTCTGGAGATGCTTGAGTGGTGAAGAATAGTCTGCACTCCTGGACTCTGGAAGAGAAGGAGTCAAAAGATGTAATTGCTTTGTGACCTCCTCAAGAGATAGACTCATATAGAAAATATATGAGAGAATTCTTGCAGAAAGCATAGATGTCTGGAAGGTTTGACATCCAAAGGCATCAAGTATATTAGACTCACGACCTGGCGGATAAGAAGAATGCTTTTTCTTGCTCTTTACCCGCCTCATTGCTGATTCCACAACTATGGAATGATGAGGAAGTTGAGTCTTTTGAAACCCTGGAGAGGGGGGCACCTGATATAAGAGATCAGTCGCTCTGGAAGGTGGGGGTACCCTTAAAGGTGTTTCCTACATTCCTAGAAGGAGATTCTGCAAGGAATGATGCAAAGGAAGCATTATGTTCTCCTTTGCTTTGGTAGAAAGAGAGTCCTGTGCAGGATCATGTCCTGGGATAGGAATAGCAAGAGATCTTGCTATATCCAGGAGGAAACTCTGAAAAGAGGGTTCCCCAACAGTATTTTCCCTTGGACAGGTTAGATCTGAAGAACTAGCCTGAGCACCGACAGAGCTATCCAGATATATAGGAATAGAAGATCCTGCACAGTGCAGTGTGGAATGCTTAAAGGATGGTCGCCGGTACTGGCTGTCAGGAGCAGCGACCGTCATTACCACATTGTCCATGCCAGGTATCGACTCCAAGCTTGGCATAGAAGGGAGCGATCCTGTTGAATAAAGCATGGTAGGAGTTGGCCACGATGCTACTGTGGATACCGGTACCGATGCCAATACCGGTACCGATGTCGGAGTCGAGCTCGACAAAGACATCGGAGCAGTCATCGGTGACCATTCAATCGGTACCGAGGTAACCGAAACCCTCCGGGTGCTATCCTCGGTACCGAGCCACCGGTATCGATCGGTGTCGGTATCAAAATGTACTGGTACCAAGTCTTCCAGACTAGAGAGTGATTCTAAACTCGTCATCGATAAGCGAAGCATGGAATGCACCGACTGTAAGGGTAAAGAGGACATCGGTACCGACTTCGGTACCATGTCTGATACCGGTGAGTGAAGGTCCGCTAGTGACAACTCAATCGGCCTCGAGGGAACCGAGAGTTGCGGATCCGAATCATCGGAACCGAGCCTTCGGTACCGCCTGGAGCCGGTACCAAGGTGAATCGGTACCCAGTCCTCCAGACTGGAGATCGATTCCAGACTCGGCATCGAAGGAAGCGAGGCTATCGATGCACATCTGGAGGGTACCGACGTCGGTGGTAGTATCGGTGCTGGTACCGATAATGGAAGGTCAGTCTGGAGTGTATCCACCGGTCCCGAAGGCACCGAGGACGCCAGATGACCATCCCTGGTGAGGAGTATTTCATCCAACACCAGTGCTGATGTTGGGGTATCGGTACCGCTCGAAGCGGATGCCACCACCGGACACGGCTCAGGTATGTTCTGTGAGGGATGAACCCCAGGAACAACCTGAAACCCCTTATACGCTTTGGAGACCAAAGACTCCCGCCGGGGTTTTGAAGCCAGTGGGCCCTCGAGGGCAAGGCCGGAGCCGTCTACATGCTGTGCATGAGACCTACCACTCGAGGGCTGGCTAGTCTTAACAGACTGTTTGTGGGTTACCTGATCCTGTGTAGAAGAAGAAGGGGACGGTGCCCCGAAGCTGGAGGGAAACCGTGTATCGAGGGAACCTCGATATTGAAGACTTCTTCTCACCAAACTGTTGTCAGGACCCAAGCAGGTTAGACACCAACGTCGAGGGTCTAAAAATAAAGTTGTACCGCCACAGTTTGAACATTTCTTGGAGAAAGTGGATGGCGGTTCCATGAAGGAAAAAGAAGAGGCCTAAAAGGCCTAAGATACCGTGAGACACTATGAAGAAAAAATATTCCCTGAAAAAGGAAGATTTTACAAGAAAAGAAAAGAAAACACCGGCGGTACCGGTGGCGTCGGGAAGACAGCCGCGACCACAAGAAAACTAAAGAAATAAAAGAAGAATTTTCTGCGGTGACAGGAGGACATCCTGCCGGCTCCGCGGAAAAACGAAAATTGAGGAGAGGCAGTTGGGAAAGGCGGGAAGGCAGCACGCAGGCGTGGTGGGATGCTTCCAAAAGCTCTTTGATTGGACGCTGGGAAGCGTTCCTGCGCAGACTCCGTCGGTACCGACGTACCCATATGTGAAGACTCATTCCTGCTTGTTCCTGGAGATAAGGCCAAAGCTCTTTTAAAGTCCAAAGTATGAAGGTTCCTTTCTGCATTTGAGGCGTGAGGCCTTGGAAAGAATATAGGAGGGAGTGTAATTCTCGCTGCAGCAAAAGCTGGTGTGCGGGGTTGAGGAGGCTCCGCTGTGGAGAAAGGGGGTGGAAGCCTGTCGAAGCGGAGGCAATAGCCCTCCCGGATGACCTGGAGGACCCAGGTGTCCATGTGAAAAGTGCCCACGATGGGGCGAAACAGGACAGGCATCCCCCCAATGGCTGCTGTGTCATCGGAGGGCGAGGGGCTATGCCGCTGGCATAAAAACCCCTGAGGGGATTGTGGGGGAGCCGGCATCTGGGCGTTCGGGCCCTTTGGTTTACGATGACTTTGGCCAGGCTTCCCCTGCGCAGGAGTGGTCGGCGCGGGAGTAGCCGGGTACGGCAGGTAGCCACAGTACTGGAGGCCTTTCCTGGGGAAGAAGGGCTTCTTGGCAGGCTGCTTCTTCTGAGGCGGCGTAGAGGTCTTGCAGGAGAGACGGGTCCTAGTAACATACTCTCTCAATCTACTCAGCCTTCTCCTCCATCGGCTTACCAAAAAGTTGTTCGCTGAGGCAGGGCACGTCGAGGAGCTTCTCCTGTACCCACTGCTCCAATCCAAAGATTGGAGCTAAGCCTGGCGGCGGGCTCCGATGCCCGCGGCCGCCACCCGAGCTGATGTCTCGAAGCCATCGTAGGAGGCTCGGGAGATATACTTGGAGCAATCAGCCACAGATTTCAACAGGGGCTCACCCTCAAGGCCTGCAGAGAAACCTCCAAGTTCTTTTGCCAAGTTGCGGAGGAACATACCGATATATAATTGGTATGCCTGGATGGATGTGACAAGAGAGCATGGAACCTTGATAGGCCTTGCAGCCCAGGGCATCAAGGGCTCTTGATTCTCGGCCCGGCGGGACCGATGAGTTGGACTTCGGGCTTTTCTGCTTCCTCATGACCGATTCCACCACCATCGAGGTGTGTGGAAGTTGGGTCTTCCGGAAGCCTGGACCTCGCTGCACCTTGTACATTGTGTCAAGGTACTTTCTCACAATGGGAACCGAGGCCGGGGCCTCCCACATGCGGAGCAATCGCCGGGAGAGGATCGGTGGCACTGGCATGGTGAGGGATTCCCTGGGCGGGGCCGCATACTTAAGAATATCGAGATCTTCAGCACGAGGGTCTTCCTCGGCCTGGATAACCAGGTTGAAGGCCCGAGCCATGTCCTGAATAAACACCAAAAAGGAGGTGTCCTCGGGCAGTGAACGCCGCTGGAGACCAGGTGGCGAGGGGTCCGACGGAAGATCCCGGTGGGTGCGGGTTTCCGGGGATGTGTCCCCATCGGATTCCCAGTCCGAGAAGTCGGTAGAGGGATCCGAGCTGGGCGGTTCGCCCTGTCCAATAGCCGGCGGCCTGGAGCCGGAAGCCCTGGACGATCTCACCCCCAAAGAACGGGAGAGCGAGCGAGACCAACACTGAGGACCCTCACGAGGCCCATGGCTCTCAGGGGTTTCCTGGATGGATTCGGGTGTCCCATGCGAGGGACTGGTGGTCTCTGGGTGCAAGTCAGCGAAGCTGGCCGTGAGCGCCTGCTGGGAAGCAATGAACGCAGAAATGCTGAGTTCCAGCTCCAGCATATGGGATTCCCATGTGGGCGTGGGGCCCTGGGATGCCAATACCGGGGTCACTGGATCGGGCGTCAAGGACGAGAGGGGGTCCTCACTGGGACGGCCCTCAGGAGACTGGGCGCCTTCACCGGAGGCCTCCATTTCTCTATAAGGTAGCTTGCGGGGCTGCTCCTTGTCTGACTCTTAGGAATGCCAAAGGGGGCTAAGCGACTGGGTGCAGGAGCGCTCGTGCTTGTCAAGGGCCCCAGACAGCGACTTCGAGGCCTTCTTTTTGCGGCGTTCCACCTCGGGGGACCCCTGGTCAGAATGCCGCCTGGAACATGGTGCCGCAGGGGGAGAACCCACCAGAGGGGAGACAACCAAGAGTGCCACCGAGGACTCCAAGGCAGCCTTTCGAAAAATGTCTTTGGACTTCTGCTTACGGCTGAGCAGGGCCTTAGAGGACATTTTCTTACAGAGCGAACAGAGCTCTGGGTCATGGTCGGCTCCCAGACACCATAGACAACAGTCATGAGTGTCCGTAAGCGACATGTTCCTAGAGCATCTATCACATTTTTTAAACCCGGTGGCCATGGGAGCAAAAACGGCCCCTGCGAGGTCGAAGACCCATGCGGCCAGTGGTTGGGAGAAAAAAATGGTGCGAAGCCCGGGAAGAAAAAATGTATAAAAGGTATCCCCATAAACTCCAAAAGAGAGCAAGGGGAGGACAAGTCGAGGACCGGTGCAACCAGAAAAAAGAAAGAGAGCTTGTTAAGGCAAGGACGAGGACGTGTGTCCAAACGGCTCCGTGGAAAAAGGGAGACTGAGCAAGATGACACCCTTGGGCGGGAAGAGGACCGTACATGCGTGGTAGCAATCCCAAAAGCTTTCTTTGAAAGCTGGGGAATTGCTCCGCGTGGGCTCCGTCGGTGCCGACATCACCCATAAGTGAGGACTGACTTCCTGCTTGTTCCTGGAGAATGGTATATTTCAAAGGTTATTGTTAAGATTTTATAGGGGGTATATTCAGTGGTGGTGGCTAGCACTGCTAAAGCAGCTGGCTGTTGCTTTAAATTAAAACAGGTGATCAGTACTGAATATCTGGTTTGCCTGGATTGCACTTTTGCAATCTGGTCAGCGGCAATATTCAGCTGCCAGGCAGATGGCAAAACCGCCTGAAATTAGGATAGCCTTTCTCCTGTTCAACTTTAGGTGTTTTAGCTAATTGGTTAGCGGATGAATATCACTGCTGATTAGCTAGCTTGTGCTGCTGCCCCCACTCCGTCCCCAGAACATCCCATTGTTAACTGGTTAGTGACAGGGCAGTGGCGTAAATTCAAATTTTGGGCTCCCACGCAAAATTTTGCAGAGGGTCCCCCCCCCCTCATAGCAACAGGTGTCATCCCCTACACAGGCTCTAATTTTCTCGTGCTGGACACCTGCCATCTTTTCCAGTTCTCGCCCTTCTCCTTCATCTTCTCTCCTTCCTACCCCTCCCTCTCTCTTCCCATAGCTCCACTCATGAGTTATGTCCTATTAATCACCCTCCCAGTTCACTCTAGCCTTCTACGTTCTGCTTTTTCTCTGTTTACACTGTTGTTCTAATGAAATAATCCCTGTTTATCACATATTATGACATGAATAAAAATAGAGAATTATTGAATCTAATAAACCATGTCAATACATACTAGCATCCAGCAACTAAGCAAAATACTCCTCATTCTTTTTCCTAATCCCCGAATTTCTGATCTACTGATGCTAATTAATCTTGCAATTGCAGTGGGATAAAGATTTTCAATAAAGTTTTTTTAAACCTGCTTACTTTTTAGTGTGTTGATCCCTTTGTGTGTGTGGCCCAACAAATCCCAACCAGTGGGGGTGAATTTTGTTTTCTTCGTATATGGCTCCGACTCCATTCTGCAACAAGTCAAGCTACAAGCACCAAGCACATGCTTAGAGCCACTTTAAACACTTACAGGACCCTGGACACATTTTTAAGGATGAGCCTCCTTTTATTTTTCCCAGAATGTACCGAAATGTAAGGAACAGAGAAATTTAGACTATTACAAAATGTATTTTAAGATAATACTTTACATACCTGAATGACTACATACTGTCAGTACATTCATTGTTCTACGATACAGTTTTAGCATTTGTTGATATTGGAAATAATTTTGTCATATTTTCTGCTTTTTGCCATTTGCTCAAAAAATTCTTAACCTGCTGTAGTCAAGTCTTTCCTAAAGTAGAAAAGGGCAATCTGCTACAGGGGATTCCCTACTCTCTGATAGCTCATCTTGGATTTAGGATGTACTCATATGCCTCCCTAAAGGCCTGGCAATCTACTTCCGGTGATACATTGCCAAGAAAACCCAGAGGCAGCTGGGTGGCCAGGAGTTAGCACTGATTTGATGGCACTAAAAAAAATGCAGCAGTGGCTTGATTTCTCCCAGATTTACCCAATTAGAAAAATGATCTATTTAACCATCTTCCAGTCTTAAATCTGCCTCTCTCCATAGTGGTCAGTGCTTCACCTTAATCAGAATGGTCCTTACTGGATTTCCTTTTTTCAATTCATTTGATATTTATTACATTTTAAAAACAAAAGTAGTGAATCCAAACAATCTCAATGACAGTTTTAAAAAAAACCACACACTTACCTAACTCAAATACAACTATCATTCACAAAACCTTCCCTGGCAGTGGATGTAGAACAGAACTATTAGTTTTTCTTTTGCTACTCATTATTCCAATTCTGGTGTCACAGTAGTAATGGCCACAGAAAACTCTCTTCACTACCAAGCATTCTGTGAAGCAAATCAAAACCTGCCAAAAAGACACACAGAACTTATATAGCAAGCCTACCACATCACAACAGTATTAACTACCAGGACTACAACACCTATCTGACCTATGAAAAATATTACAACAGATGCTAGAACATCAGTACACTTCCTACTAGAAAACAAATTCAGCTAGATTGCTAGAGATCCCTACACAGAAACTATGTACAAGCAGAATCTATCAGATCCCATACACAGACTGTAAGCTCACCTGGGCCATGAGAATGCAAATAATTAAATATAAAATTCAACTATAGAGGCCCTACCAAATGAGAATAAGTGAAAGCACACTCACCTGTAATAGGTGTTCTCCGGGGACAGCAGGAATCAGTACTCACATATGGGTGACATTGGCGCCAACGAAGCCCTCGCTGTAACCTCTCCCCAGCTTTCAAAGAAAGCCTTGGGAGATGTTCCACACATGCGTGGTCCCCTTCCTGCCTAAGGTATCATCTTGCCTCAGTCTGATAACATAGCACAAGACAGCAAAAAGAGAGCAAATTCACGGGGAGAAGGGAGGGTTGTGAGGACTGATTCCTGCTGTCCTCTGAGAACACCAGTTACAGGTGAGTAACTACACTTTCTCCAGGAACAAGCAGGAAGTCAGCCCTCACATATGGGACTACCCAGCTACAGGCTACCGAAAAACCTGTAAAAGCCATGGGTGACCAGAAAGGGTGAGCTGTGAGAACCAGCAACTGAGTTGAGAGACAACAGACCCACAAGTGGCCCAAGTGTCAAACAAGGAACCAGTTCTCCGTTAGCCTGAACACACCGAAGGGCCAGAGGGCAGGAGTTACCTTACACCACAAACAAATGACAGAGTACTGCCTGGCCGAAGGTGCTGTCCTTGCGGGACTCCCTCTCCAGGCAGTAATGAGCTGCGAAGGTATGAACAGAGGACCAGGTAGTGGTCCGGCAGATTTCCACCAGGGGGATGGAGCGCAAGTTTGCCACAGATACCGCCATGGCCCAGACGCTATGTGCCATGACAGGGCATGCCAGCAAAAGACCAGCCTGCTCATAGGCGAAGGCAATGCAGTCTGCCACCCAAGTGGATAGGGTATGCTTAGAGACCACTGTCCCTAGCCAACCTGTCATAGGAGACGAAGAGCTGTAAGGAGCAGTGGTGGGCCTGAATACATTCTAGATAGAAGGACAGGGCCCGCTTACAGTTCAGAGAGGGAGAGCAGCCTCAGCCCTGCTGGCATGGAGCTGTGGAAAGAATGTGGGCAGTACCACCTCCTGGTTTAGGTGGAATGGCGACACCACCTTTGGTAGAAACTTGGAGTGCATGTGGAGCACGACCCTGTTATTGTAGAACCTTGTAAGGTGGGTGGGCCACCAAGGCCTGAAGCTCACTGACCCTGAGAGCTGAAGTGAGAGCCACGAGGAAGACCACTATCCACGATAGATACTTGAGGTGGCACGAGCTAGAGGCTCAAATGGTGGCGCAGTGAGTTTCGAAAGGACTACGTTGAGGTGCCATTCTGCTGCCGGAGGGCGGATGGGTGGCTTGGAAGGTAGTAGATGCCTCAGGAATTGAGTTACAAGAAGCTACGCAGAGAGGGGCTTGCCCTTGACCAGATGATGGTGCGCAGAGGTGAACTTTGACAGAATTGGACTTGAGTCCCACCTGGGACAGGTGGAGTAGGTACTGAAGTACCAGCTGGACCGAACAGGAGAAGGGGTTAATCCACCTCTCCACACACCAAACAGAACCTTCGTCACTTAAAGGCATAGGTCCGGTGGGTGGAAGGTTTGCGAGAAGCCAAAAGAACCGCTTCCACCTCTCTGGAGAGATCCAAGTGGGCCAAGGCTACCCTTTCAGCAGCCAAGCTGTCAGAGATAGGTACCCCAGATTGTGCTGCAGGAGGGAGAAGATCCGGGTTGCACCTCAGAAGGACCGGGGATGCCTGGGACAGGCGAAGGAGCAGCGGGAACCATGGCTACCAGGCCCACCAAGGAGCCACCAGTCAAGCTGAACCTTGAACAGGGTCTTGGCAATCAGAGATGTGGGTTGGAAGGCGTAGAAAAGGCCCCCTGTCCACAGGATGAGGAATGCATCAGCCGCCACCCGAGAGGGGTGCAGCTGCCTGAAACAAAACTGGGCTAGCTAAGCATTGGTTGCACTGGCGAAGAGGTCCATCTGCGGGAGCCCCCAGAAATGAAACAGTTGACTGTCTACCCTGGGGTCCAGCCGCCATTCGTGCGGTTGGAGGACCCAGCTGAGCCGGTCTGCCAGGATGTTGTCCTGGCCCGGGAGATAGACTGCCCACAGGAGCATTCCGCTGCTGCTGGCAAAGGAGCAGAGGTTCAACGCCTCCTGGCACAAGATGAACAACCCCATCCCTCCCTGCTTGTTGATGTAGAACAATGCCACCTGGTTGTCGGTCTGGATTAGGATCACTTAATGCTGAAAGTGGTGGTGGAAAGTCTGGAGGGTGAGCGCTATTACCCAGAGCTCCAGGAGGTTGATCAGCTGAAGGCTCTCTTCCAGCGACCAGCTGCCCTGAGTGCGTAGGTTGTCACAATGGGCTCCCCAGCTCAGTTTGGAGGCATCTGTGGTGAGGATCCTCTGAGGGGCGCGGGTCTGGAAGAGCATCCCAGTCTGCAGGTGCTGGAGGAGCTGCTGCCACCAGCCGAGGGAGTCAGAGAGTGGGTCATGACCACTCTGTCCCATAGATGCCCCATTGCTTGCGACCACTGGGAGCTGAGGGCTCACTGGGCCAGCCACACATGCAGGCGAGCGTCCAACGTGACATGCACTATGGATGCCATGTGGCTCAGAAGGTGAGGTATTAGGTAGGCAAGGCCAAAGGTCGGCCCTGGACGTGCCCTGCGAGCGCCAGGAGGCATTGGGCCTTGTCCGGTGGAAGGAAGGTTTTGGCCTGAATGATGTCCAGCTTTGCCCCTATAAACTCCAGGATTTGCGTTGGTTGGAAGTGGGACTTTAGGTGGTTTTTTGACAAACCCCAGGTATTCCAGAATGGGGATAGTGCGGGCCATCGCCTGGTGGGCTTCTGCGGTGTTGCCGCCCTGTATGAGCCAGTCGTCCATGTATGGGAAGACGAACACCCCATGGAGATGTAGTAAGGCGGTGACCACTGCCAGGCACTTGGTGAAAACCCTCGTGAGCGGAGGCCAGGCCGAAGGGAAGGACCCTCTAGTGATAATGGCAGTCTCTCACCATGAAGTGGAGCTATTGCCTGTGAAGGAGGTCGATAAGGATGCATGTATAGGCATCCTTTAGATCCAAGGAGCATAGCCAGTCTCTCTGCCGGAGGTATGGCAGCAATGTTCCAAGGGATAGCATCTTGAATTTCTCCCTTACCAGGAACCTGTTGAGATCTCGCAGGTCTAGGATAGGCCGAAACCCTCCAGTCCTTTTTGGCACCAGAAAGTATGCTGTTTATGTTTATGTTTATTAGATTTGATATACCGCCCTTCAAATAAAAGCAAAGCGATGTACAATTGCTAAGAGTCAAAAGAATGGCCAATGGCCAAGAAAAGGAAAGGAAGTTACAATGTAAACAGGACAGTGGAGAGTAGGCCATGCTTACCGGACAGGAGAAACAGAAATACTGAGGGGCAGAAGGAGATCACACAGGAGGAGAGGGAAGGTCAAAGGCAGAGGAGAACAAGTGGGTTTTCAGATGTGCTTTAAAGGTATGGTAGTTTTGTTCAAGTCTGAGGGAAGAGGGTAATGAGTTCCAGAGTGCGGGTCCAATAAAGAAAAAAAGCAGAGGAGCGAGTAGAATGCAGGTGGGCTCGGGAAGGGGAGGGGAGGGGAGGTGAAGGCGGTTTATGTGGACTGACCGGAGGGCACGACTGAGTGTGAGAGATTGAATGAGGTCCACCAGACATTGAGGGGTGCGGGTGTAGAGAACCTGGTGCACGAGGGTAAGGAGCTTGAAACGAATGCGGTGGTCTACAGGTAGCCAGTGAAGGTGAAGAAAGAGGGGAGTAACATGGTCAAAACGAGTAGAGTGGGTAATCATGCAGGCTGCCGTGTTTTGAATGCGTTGAAGTCTATACAACTGGGATTGAGGAATACCGGCAAGGACAGAGTTACAGAAATCAAGGAGGGAGCGTACAAGAGTGGTGACAGTTTGGGTAGTGAGAAAAGGACGAACAGCGCGGATCTGACAGAGGTAGAAGAAAGAAGTTTTAGTGACATGGGAAATGTGATCATGAATAGAGAGATCAGAGTCAACAAGAACACCATAAGAACATAACATAAGAACATAAGATATGCCATACTGCGTCAGACCAAGGTCTATCAAGCCCAGTATCCTGTTTCCAACAGTGGCCAATCTAGGTCATACGTACCTAGCACTTTCTCCAAAAGACACAGCTTCCAAAATGCTTGTAATGGGTCAAGCATTGATATCCTGGGTCCCTTCTTAATAATGGTTTATGGACCCCTCCTCCAGGAACTTGTCCAAACCTTTTTTAAACCCAGCTACACTAACAGCCTTTACTACATCCTCTGGTAACAAATTTCAGAGTTTGATTATATGTTAAGAGAAAAAATATTTTCTTTTATTTGTCTTTTATTTGTCTTAAATAGTTTACCCTGTAGCTACATTGCATGTCCTAGTCTTTCTATATTCTGATAATATAAACAATTGATCTACGATTACCCGTTTCATTCCGTCCATATAATTTATAGACTTCTATCCTATCTCCCCTCAGCCGTCTCTTTTCCAGGTTAAAGAGCCCTAACTTTTTTAGCCTTTTTTCATAGGGGTATCCTTCAATCCCCTTTACCATTTGGGTGGCTCTTCTCTGGACCTTTTCTAATAACACTATATCCTTTTTAAGATACAGCGACCAGAATTGCACACAATATTCAAGGTGCGGTCTCAACATGGAACGATATAGAGGCATTATAATATCCTTTGTTTTATTTTCCATTCCTTTCCTTATGATACCTAGCATTCTATTTGCTCTTTGGCCGCCGCTGCACACTGGGCCGTGAGTTTTAACATGTTATCCACAATGACGCCTAAATCTTTTTCCTGGGTGGTGGTTCCTAATGTGGAACCTTGCATCGTGTAACCATAGTTTGGGTTGTTCTTCCCTAGGTGCATAACTTTGCACTTGTCCACATTAAATTTCATCTGCCATTTTGATGCCCAGTCTTCCAATTTATCAAGATCCTTTTGCAATTTTCCACAATCCTCTTGGGTTTTAACAACTTTAAACAGTTTTGTGTCATCTGCAAATTTGATAACCTCAATCGTTATTTCACTTTCCAGGTCATTTATGAATATGTCAAAAAGCAGCGACCCAGCACAGATCCCTGGAGTACACCACTATTCACCTTTCTCCATTGAGAAAATTGGCCATTTAGGCCTATCCTCTGCTTTCTATCTTTTAACCAGTTCCTGATCCACAATAGGACACTGCCTCCTATCCCATGACTCTTTAGTTTTGCCAAAAGTCTCTGATGAGGGACCTTGTCAAAGGCTTTCTGAAAGTCCAAATACACTAGATCAACCGACTCACCTTTGTCTACCTGTTTATTCACACTTTCAAAAAAGCATAACAGATTAGTAAGACAAGATCTTCCTTGTCTAAAGCCATGTTAGCTGTCTCCAATTAAGCCATGACTATCTACATGTTCAGCAATTTTGTTCTTTATGATGGTTTCTACCATTTTTCCCGGTACTGACGTCAGGTTCACCGGTCTGTAGTTTCACCCCTGGAACCTTTTTTAAAAATTGGTGTTACATTCGCCATCCTCCAATCTTCAGGTATTACAGATGATTTTAATGATAGTTCACAGATTACTAATAGCAGGTCTGCAATCTCATATTTCAGTTTTTCCAGCACCCTTAAATGTATATCATCCAGCCCAGGTGATTTGCTACTCTTCAGTTAATCTAATAGTCACACATCTCCCTGATGTATCGATATTTCCTTCAATTCTTCCGCACCTTTAAATACCACTTCAGTCATGGTTAACATCCCTACATCTTCTAATTCATTCAGTCTCTCCGCTATCGCCTTGTCGCCTCTTAGTGCCCCTTTAACCCCTCTATCATCTAATGGACCAACTGACTCTCTCACAGGGTTTTTGCTACGAATGTACTTGAAAAAATCTTTATTATGCGTTTTTGCTTCCGCAGAAAGCTTCTTCTCAAATTCTCCCTTTGCCCGCCTTATCAATGCCTTGCATTTAACTTGCCAGTGCTTGTGCTGTTTCCAGGTTTCGTCGTTTGGCTCTTTTTACCATTTCCTGAAAGATGCTTTTTTTGGCAACAGCCTCTCTGACCTCACCTTTAAACTATGCTGGCAGTTTTTTGGACTTCCTTCCACTTTTCTTAAAGCGTGGAATACAGCTGGTCTGGGCTTCCAAGATAGTATTTTTCAACAACACCCAAGCTTGATATAAATCTTTAACCTTTGCAACTGCTCCTTTTAGTTTTTTCTTAACTATTTTCCTAATTTTATCATAGTCTCCCTTTCGAAAGTTAAAAGGTAGTACTGTGGATTCCCTTACTATCCCTCCTCCAGTAATTAAATCAAACACGATCATGCTATGATCACTATTGCAAAGTGGCCCCAACACCCTTATCTCTTGCACCAGAGCTGGTGTTCCACTAAGGACTAGGTCCAATATGGCTTCCCCTCTGGTCGGTTCATGAACCAGCTGCTCCAAGAAGCAGTCATTTATTTCATCTAGGAACTTTATCTCCCTAGCATGTTCTGCTGTGACACTGACCCAGTCGATACCGGGGTAATTTAAATCAACCATTATTATTACTATGCTGTAACTTTTGTTAGCTTCCTTGATTTCTTTGAGCATTTCATCATCCATTTGTTCATTCTGGCCAGGCGGTCGATAGTACACCCCCAATGCCATCACCTTCCCCTTTTTACATTGAATTTCAATCCATAGACATTCTACAGCAAATTTTGTTTCCTGCAAAACTTTAATCCTTTCTGACTCAATGCCCTCTCTAACATAGAGCGCAACCCCTCCACCAATTTGATCAGCTCTATGATTACGATACAGTTTGTACCCAGGTATCAGTGTCCCACTGGTTGTCCTCCTTCCACCATGTCTCTGAGATACCAATCATATCTACCCTCTCATTTAGTGCTATATATTCTAACTCACCCATCTTATTTTTTTAGACTTCTAGTATTTGCATACAAGCATTTTAGAGACTGTATTTTATTCATATTAATTTGGCTATTGGTAGGCATGGGTAATTTGGGATCTTTAAGCTCTGTCTGCTCCATACTCGAGGGCATTTGGGCTACTTTACTCTTTTTTGGAACCTCTCTGCTTTTGGTAGTATCCTTCAAGGATACAGTCTTCCGAACCATGCGCTCTTGTATGACTCTCGGCTTTCCCCTATTATCTAGTTTAAAAGCTGCTCTATCTCCTTTTTAAAGGTTAATGCCAGCAGCCTGGTTCCATCCCAGTTAAGGTGAAGCCCATCCCTTCGGAAGAGCCCCTCCTTTCCCCAGAATGTTCCCCAGTTCCTAACAAATCCAAAACCCTCATCCTTGCACCATTGTCTCATCCAGGCATTGAGACTCTGGAGCTCTGCCTGCCTTTTGGGTCCTGCGATTGAAACGGGAAGCGTTTCGGAGAATGCTACCCTGGAAGTTCTGGATTTCAACTTCCTACCTAAAAGCCTAAATTTAGCCTCCAGAACCTCCCTACCATATTTTCCTATGTCATTGGTACCGACATGTACCAAGACAGCAGACTCCTCCCCAGCACTATCTAAGACATTATCTAGGTGGCACGTGAGGTCCGCTACCTTTGCACCAGGCAGGCATATTACCAGGCAATCCTCACGTCCACCAGCCACCCAACTATCTACATGCCTAATGATCGAATCACCAACTATAATGGCTGTCCTAACCCTTCCCTCATGGGCACATGGCCCTGGAGAAACTTCCTCGGTGCGAGAGGGTTTTACATCACCTGGAGGATAGGTCCTAGTTACAGGATCATTTCCTGCCACACCAGGGTGATGCTCTCCTGTCACGTGACATCTCTCCTCCATGGCAACAGCGATGCTGCCAGACTGGAGGTGGGACTTCAGGACTATATCCCTGTAGGTCTCGTCTATGTACCTCTCTGTCTTTCTTATGTTTTCCAAGTCTGCTACTCTACGGAAACAGGATACTAGAGGGATAGAAGAGCCAGCAAAGGATGGGGCTATTTGTGGACAGGGACTACCATGGGGGAACCAACTAGTGAGAGTTTTGGAGAGATTCAAGTGTAAGCAATTTGTGGTAAGCCAGCTGGCAACAGAGAGGAGACAGGAGTTGAGCGGGGAAAGATATGGCTGGAGAGGGGAGGTGTGATGAAGAAGAACAAGATATCTGCATAGAAGAAAGCCGGTATTCCTGATTGCTGGATGAGAAGAGCAATGGGTGCTAGGAAAAAATTAAACAGAAGAGATGCGAGGACCGAGCCTTGAGGAACACCACAGTGCAAAGGGACAGGATCAGAAGAGGCGATCGAAGAGGAGTGAGAAAGGACGGAGTAGGACTGGGAGAAAAGATAGGAGTGAAACCAGTGGTAGACAGTGCCATGAAGACCAGCATCGTGGAGACGGGAAAGAAGAAGAGATCCACAAGATCAAAAGCCGCAGAAAGATCTAAGGTTACCGCTATCAAAATATCACCACGGTCATGTGCAACATGCTGTTCATTGAGGAAGGCAAGAAGGACTGTCTGCACGCTGTGACCCGGACGGAAGCCTGATTGACGGGGTGGAGAAAATTAATGGTGTCCAAGTGGTGGGAGAGTTGTGCAAAGACTGCCTTCTCAAGTATTTTAGAAAGAAAAGGGAGGTGAGAGACTGGTCAGGGCAGGAACAAGAGGGTCGAGTGAGGGTTTCTTAAGAATGGGGCATATGAGCGCATGCTTCCAAGGGTGAGGAAAAGTACCAGTGGAGAGGCTGGTGTTGATCATGGTAAGGATAGAGGGAGGGAGAGCAAGTGAAGGAATGAGGAGCCATGAGGAGGGAATGAGATCAAGAGAGCATGTAGTCTTGTTTGAAGAGGAAATAGATTTGATAAGCTCAGAGGTGGTAAGTGGGTGAAATGAATCCCAAATGTGCGAGAGCGAGGGGATTGGGAGGAGGAGAGGGGAGCGTGGGGAAGATGTCGGGGGGGGGGGGGGACAATACGGTAGTGATGTGCGAAGATCCAGGATTTTAGAGTTGAAGAAGGAGGCCAAACACGGAGGGCTGGGGGCGGGTGGAGGGTGGGATGTAGTGGAAAGACAAGAGGTCCAACGTGAGGCCTGCGAATTAGGAGAAAGGGAGGGGAACTCGGCAGGTAGAAGAGCATCGGCTGCAGGAAAGTGCTGAAGAGTGAGGGGAGTAATCCGGCGTTTATAGCGCACAGAGATTGGTGGGGAGGTGTTGGATGGACCTGCGGAAGTGGGAGAGTATGTTGTGGAAAACTGGAAGAGACAGCGGAAAGTTAAACAGTAATGGGAGTAGAACCCCTTGCCTGAGTTGGTGATTCAATCATTAGGAATGTAGATAGCTGGGTGGCTGGTGGACGTGAGGATCGCCTGGTAACATGCCTGCCTGGTGCGAAGGTAGCAGATCTCACGCACCGCCTAGATAGGATCATAGATAGTGCTGGGGGGGAGTCTGCTGTCTTGGTACATGTTGGTACCAATGACATAGGAAAATGTGGTAGGGAAGTTCTGGAGGCTAAATTTAAGCTTTTAGGTAGGAAGTTGAAATCCAGAACTTCCAGGATAGCGTTCTCCGAAATGCTTCCTGTTCCACGTGCAGGACCCAAAAGACAGGCAGAGCTCCGGAGTCTCAATGCGTGGATGAGACAATGGTGCAAGGATGAGGGTTTTGGATTTGTTAGGAACTGGGGAACATTCTGGGGAAAGGGGGGGCTCTTCCGAAGGGATGGGCTTCACCTTAATCAGGATGGGACCAGACTGCTGGCATTAACCTTTAAAAAAGAGATAGAGAAGCTTTTAAACTAGAAAATAGGGGAAAGCCGACAGTCACCCAGGAGCGCACGGTTCGGACAAAGGTATCCTTGAAGGATACTACCAAAAGCAGTGAGGTTCCAAAAGGGAGTATAGTAGCCCAAATGCCCTTGAGTAAGGAGCAGACAGAGCATAAAGATTCCCAATTACCCATGCCTACCAATAGCCAGATTAATATTAATAAAATACAGTCTCTAAAATGCTTGTATGCCAATGCTAGAAGTCTAAACAATAAGATGGGAGAATTAGAATATATAGCATTAAATGAGAGGTTAGATATGATTGCACTCTCAGAGACATGGTGGAAGGAGGATAACCAGTGGGACACTGTGATACCTGGATACAAACTATATCGTAATGATAGAGCTGAACAAATTGGTGGAGGGGTTGCGCTCTATGTTAGAGAGGGCATTGAGTCAGAAAGGATTAAAGTTTTGCAGGGAACAAAATATGCTGTAGAATCTCTATGGATTGAAATTCCATTTATGAAGGGGAAGGTGATGGCAGTGGGAGTATACTATCGACCACCTGGCCAGAATGAACAAATGGATGATGAAATGCTCAAAGAAATCAAGGAAGCTAACAAAAGCCACAACAGAGTAGTAATAATGGGTGATTTCAATTACCCCGGTATCGACTGGGACAGTGTCACAGCAGGACAAGCTAAAGAGATAAAGTTTCTAGATGAAATAAATGACTGCTTCTTGGAGCAGCTGGTTCATGAACCGACCAGAGGGGAAGCCATACTGGACCTAGTCCTTAGTGGAACGCCAGATCTGGTGCAAGAAATAAGGGTGTTGGGACCACTTGGCAATAGTGATCATAGTATGATCATGTTTGATTTAATCAGTGGAGGACAGATAGTAAAGGAATCCACAGTACTACCTTTTAACTTTCAAAAGGGTGACTATGATAGAATGAGGAATATAGTTCGGAAAAAAACTAAAAGGAGCGGTTCCAAAGGTTAAAGACTTACAGCAAGCTTGGGTGTTATTTAAAAATACTATCCTCGAAGCCCAGACCAGCTGTATTCCACGCATTAAGAAAAGTGGAAGAAAGTCCAAAAAACTGCCAGCATGGTTTAAAGGTGAGGTCAGAGAGGCTGTTGCTGCCAAAAGAGCAACCTTCAGAAAATGGAAAAAAGAGCCAAATGATGAAAACTGGAAACAGCACAAGCACTGGCAAGTTAAATGCAAAGCATTGATAAGGCAGGCAAAGCGGGAATTTGAGAAGAAACTTGCTACGGAAGCAAAAACACGAAATAAAGACTTTTTCAAGTACATTCGTAGCAAAAGGCCTGTGAGAGAGTCAATTGGACCATTAGATGATAGAGGGGTAAAAGGGGCAGTAAGAGGAGACAAGGCTATAGCAGAGAGACTGAATGAATTCTTTGCTTCGGTCTTTACTGAGGAAGATGTAGGGGTGTTACCCAAGACTGAAGTGGTATTTAAAGGTGATACTGCAGAGGAATTGAGAGAAATATCGCTACACCGGGAAGATATATTACAACTATTTGATAAACTGAATAGTAGCAAATCACCTGGACCGGATGGTATACATCCCAGAGTGTTGAAAGAACTGAAATATGAGATTGCAGACCTGTTTTTGGTAATCTGTGAACTTTCATTAAAATCATCTGTAATACCTGAAGATTGGAGGGTCGCCAACGTAACACCAATTTTTAAAAAGGGTTCCAGGGGTGACCCGGGAAATTACAGACCGGTGAGCCTGACGTCAGTACCAGGGAAAATGGTAGAAGCCATCATAAAGAACAAAATTACACAGCATGTAGATAGTCATGGCCTAATGGGAGACAGCCAACATGGCTTTAGACAAGGCAGATCTTGTCTTACTAATCTGATCTGTTTTTTTGAAGGTGTGCATAAACAGGTAGACAAAGGTGAGTCGGTTGATATAGTGTATCTGGACTTTCAGAAAGCTTTTGACAAGGTCCCCCATCAGAGACTTTTGGCGAAGCTAAAAAGTCATGGGATAGGAGGCAGTGTACTATTGTGGATCGGGAACTGGTTAAAAGATAGAAAGCAGAGGGTAGGGCTAAATGGCCAATATTCCCAATGGAAAAAGGTGAATAGTGGAGTACCCCAGGGATCTGTACTGGGTCCGCTACTTTTTGACATATTCATAAATGACCTGGAAAAGGGAATAACTAGTGAGGTAATCAAATTTGCAGATGACACAAAACTGTTTAAAGTTGTTAAAACCCAAGAGGATTGTGGAAAACTGCAGGAGGATCTGGATAAATTGGAAGACTGGGCATCCAAATGGCAGATGAAATTTAATGTGGACAAGTGCAAAGTTATGCACCTAGGAAAGAACAACCCACACTATAGTTACAAGATGCAAGGCTCCACATTAGAAACCACCACCCAGGAAAAAGATTTAGGAGTCATCGTGGATAACATGTTAAAACCCTCCGCCCAGTGTGCAGCGGCGGCCAAGAAAGCAAATAGAATGCTAGGTATCCTAAGGAAAGGGATGGAGAATAAAACAAAGGATATTATAATGCCTCTGTATCGCTCCATGGTACGACCGCACCTTGAATATTGTGTGCAATTCTGGTCACCGTATCTTAAAAAGGACATAGAGTTATTAGAAAAAGTACAGAGAAGAGCCACCAAATTGGTGAAGGGGATGGAAGGCTACTCCTATGAAGAGAGGCTAAAAAGGTTAGGGCTCTTTAACCTAGAAAAGAGGCGGCTGAGGGGAGATATGATAGAGGTGTATAAATTAATGAATGGAGTGGAACGGATAAACGTGGATAAATTGTTTACGCTATCAGAATATAGAAGGACTAGGGGGCATGTAATGAAGCTACAGGGTAAACTATTTAAGACAAATAGGAGAAAATATTTCTTCTCTCAACGTGTAATCAAACTCTGGAATCTGTTACCGGAGGATGTAGTAAGGGCTGTTAGTATAGCTGGGTTTAAAAAAGGTTTGGACAAGTTCCTGGAGGAAAGGTCCATAAACCACTATTAAAAAGGGACCCAGGATATCAATGCTTGGCCTAGTACAAGCACTGCAGAACCTGTGTCTTTTGGGGAAACTGCTAGGTACGTATGACCTAGATTGGCCACTGTTGGAAACAGGATACTGGGCTTGATGGACCTCGGTCTGACCCAGTATGGCATTTCTTATGTTCTTATGTTCTTATGAGTTTGAGAGGTATGGCTTCCACCGCCCTGTCTGCCATGAGATTTGTGAGTTCCTGTTGAAGCAGGCTTCGGTGAAGGGGATGCATCGGGAGCTCTCCTGGAAAGAATGGTGGGGGCATCTGTTCAAGGTGGAGGAGGTATCCCTACTTCACCACCTGCAAGACCCACACGTCCATGGTAATGGTGGGCCATCGGTGGGTGAAAAACACCAGACGCCCCCCCCCCCCCCCGGCATGCTGCAGGGCAGGCCCTTCTGGGGGAAGAGAGGCTATGCCCTAGAAGTCAAAAGCACCCCCCATACACACACATTGCGCCTGAGGCACAGGCTGTGGCTTGGGAGCCTTAGGCTTACGAGGGCCATGCCCTTGTACTGCTGGCCCTATTGGGGAGCTGGGAAGACCGAGAGCTGAGGGTAGTTTCCATAAGCCTTCCTCTTTTTTGGGTATAGGGGCTTTTTACCTGAACTCTTCCTCTGGGAAGAATCAGCGGTTTTCTTAGAGAACCTGGTCCTGGTCATGAACTCAGACTCCGCTCGGCGGCCTTTTCCATCATGGGTTTGCCAAAGAGATTCTCTCTCCAGCAAGGGATACCGACCAACTTGTCCTGTACTCCTTACTCCAGTTTGGAAGACTGTAGCCAAGCATGGTGACGGGCACTAATGCCCACCGCTACTACTCTAGCCATCGACTCGAAGCCATCATAGGCCACCCGAGTCATAAATTTGGAGCACTCCCTGACCGTGGAGACCAGGATCTGGAACCGCTGAAGAGATTCCTTGGAGAGACCAGCTGAAAACCCAGCAAGTTCCTTCGCCATGTCCTGCAGGTACATGCCCATGTACAGCTAGTATGCCAGAACCGGATGATGAGCATCGAATCCTGGAAGCATTTCCTACCCAGGGCATCCATGGCGCGGGCCTCCCTACCCAGGGGCACCAAGGAGTGCGTTTTCTGGCTCTTGAGCCTCCATATGGCCAACTCCACCACCATGGAGTTCTGGGGCAGTTGAGCTTTCTGGAAGCCAGGGCTCAGGTGGACCCGGTACATCGAATCCAACCACCTGCTCACGATGGGAACCGAGGACAGGGTTTCCCATATTCGGAAGAGCAGCCGCTCCAGGATCAGGCACCATGAGGGCCTCCATGCATGGAGCCTCGTACCTCAGTCTCAGTGGTGAAGGCGAGGGCCTTTGCCATGTCTCACACGAAGTCCAAGAAGGCCAGGTCCAGAGGGGAACAGTCCAAGGGCACATCTCTGTGGAGTTGGGTGTCTGGGGACTCATCGTCCTCAGTCTCCCAGTCTGAACCACAGTCCAAGGAGGTTCCTCGGGCCTCAGGCTGGAACCCCAGCCCGATGGTCTGGGAGTCCTGATGTCCTGGCGTCACCAGTCAGGTGCGTTGTGCAGAAAAGCCCTTTATCCCAACCGGGCCCGAGGAGTGTCCCGAGGCCAGTGGCTCTCAAAGATTGGCTCCACCTCTGGGGAAGCCCTCACTGTGGAGGAGCCGGTCATCAGGATTGATGACATCAGAGCCCGCTGTTGTGCTATGAAGGCAGATAAACTGCGTTCTAAAGGGGTGTCCTCAATGAGGATGGCCTCAGAGGGCCAAGACCAATCCCTGGACGCTGATGGCATTCTCTCCTGCCAGGGCAGCTTCGACGGCCATTCCCGGCAATCGAGTTGAGGGCTTCGAGGCCAGATGGCATGGGACTTCCCCACGGTCCTGGACTCATCACCTGAGGAGGCCACTGATGACGTCAGACTCTTTGAGTGGCATTCCTCCTTGAGGGAGCCCTGGCTCGACGCTTCATGTCCTCGAGACTCTGAAGTAGCTTGGTTGCCACATGAGGAGGGAGCCTCTGTGGCAGCCGTCGAGGGCACTGGCCCCACAGACAATTCTGGAGCCGAGTCAGTCTTATGAAAAATTGACTCGTGCTGCTTCTTTCGGCCTCGGAGGGCCTTCGGGGTCATCTGCTGGCAGAGACCACACAGCAAGGCATTGTGATCCGGCCTGAGGCACCAAAGGCAACAATCATGCGGGTCCATGCACAACATATTGTGAGCGGAATGGTCACACAGCTTGAAGCCATTGACCAAGGCCATGGCAGGGAAGATGGTCTCCGCAAAGTCAAGCTCCCATGGCCCAGCCAGAAAGCATGCAAAAACCTATGCAGCAGAGAAAAAGACCCCCGAAAGGAGAAAAAGAAAAAAGAATCTGAAAAAACGCGATATCGGAGGCAAGCGGAATTGGGAGATGGGAGGGAACTGGTAAGCGACCAGAGAAAAGTAAGACAAAAAGACAGGAAAAAAACCAACTTTTTCCGAGGAATACAGACACACATCCGATGGGCTCCACGGAAAAAAGGAGATTGAGGCAAGATGGTACCCTTAGGTGGGAAGGGGACCACGCATTCATGATACATTTCCCAAGGCTTTCTTTGAAAGCTGGGAAGAGCTTTCCGCGAGGGCTCCATCGGCACCAACATCACTCATATGTGAGGACTGACTTCTTGCTTGTTCCCAGAGAACACAAATTATTAGCAGAAAGGCAGACAAAACTGAAGGGAGACCCCCAAGAAGACAGACTGCATACAGTGCAACATAAGAGAAATATAAAGACATTGTATTCTGCAAAATTCAGACATGTAAGTGATATATATTCCAAAGTAGACACATTCTAATCACTAAATAGAAAGTAAAATTCTTCTTTTTTACTTTTGTTGTCTGATCATTTTATTTCATTTCTCTGTTACTTTTTTAACATTTTCTTTATCAGCTTTTCCCCTACTTCTGATTCCCAATGTTCCTCCCTCTACCCATGACCTCTCTCACTCTTCATCCATTTTCAAGCCATGCTTCTCTTCTTCAATTCCCATTCTCCTACTCAATCCCTGCTCAACACTAACCCTCCACCCTAATTCTGGAGTCCCCACTCTCTACAAGACATGTTTTTCTAACATCTCCCCCCAATCCTTGCATTCCTGCTCTCCAACTGAAACGTCTGCCCCATCCCTGTTTACCCTCAATCCAATCCCTAAATCCCACTCTTCTCTACCCGGGCCACTCCCAACTCCCTTCTGTGCTCGCTCTGCACTCCCATCCTGGGCCATTCTCATTCCTTCATGTGCTCCCCTTCCATTCTCCAATCCCTGTTCTCACCCTCTACCCACATTTTCTCTCCATGACAATCCTCATGTTCCCACTCATCTTCCCAGCCCCCCCCCCCCATCCCAAATCCCTGCTTTCTTCTACTGAGGCATCTTTTTTCCCCCATGCTATCTCCCTCTACTTGTTCACCTCCCCAGCTAAGTCCTCACTAAGCCTTTATATTACAAATACCACTAGTCCAACTACCACACAAAAAATAAAAGACCCAGAGCAGAGGGACTGGGTGGAGATAAAGTGTTGTTACTCACCTATAACAAGTGATCTCTGGGAACAGCAGGAATCAGTCTTCACACATGGGTATCATTGGTACTGACAGAGCTCATGCGGGAACGTTCCTCAGCATCCAAATAGAAAGCCTTTGGGAGCAATCCACTGCGCCTGCGCATCTGCCATCTAGTCCTCAGTTGAGTTTGTAGCTGAGAGACAGAGGAAAAAGAGAATGCCCTATAACTCCTAGGGGAGGAGGGTGGGTTGTGAAGATTGATTCTTGCTGTTCCCAGAGATCACCTTTTACAGGTGAGTAACAATGCTATCTCCAGGAACAAGGAGGAATGCAGTCTTCACATATGGGATCACTAGCTCCCAAGTACCAGACTGGAATTGTAAGCAGTGGTATCCCCGAGGCTAAAGGATAAAGCTGAGAAGGTGTGGATACAAAGTGGCCCCATTCAACTTGATTGCATTTGGAAAGACCATTGCCAAGGAAGCCTGGTGCCAGAAGAAGTCTGGGACGGAGGGTAGGAGTTGCAGTTAAGTCCCAAAAAGGTGGGAGGACAGCCTGGCCAAAGACAGCATCCCGACAGGAGTCCCTGTCTAGACAGTAGTGTGCAGAGAAGGTATGAATGGAGGACCAGGTAGTTGCTCAACAAATTTCATCAATAGAAACGGAACGAAGGTTGGCAACTGAGGTTGCCATGGTTCACACGTTGTGAGCCGTGACATGACCCTCAAGAGATAGTACCCGCTTGAGGGTAGGCAAAAGAAATGCAGTCCACAATCCAGTTGGATAGGGTGCACTTCGTAACTGGCAGTCCAAGGTGTCTTGGATCAAAGGAAATGAATAATTGAGAGGATTCCCTGGGATTCTTGATTCTGTCCAAGTAGAAAGTCAATGTGCACTTGCAATCTAAAGTGTGTAGCGCTGCTTCAGCCCTAGAGGCAAGTGGTCTGGGGAAGAAGACCAGTAGTATCACTGATTGGTTGAGGTGGAAGGGTGAGACCACCTTCAGAAGGAAGTGTGGATGAGCATGGAGAACCACCTTATCATGGTGGAACTGGGTGTACGGAGGATCTGACACTAAGGCCTACAGTTAGCTGCAGTAGCGAGCTGAGGTGAGGGCGATGAGGAAGATTACCATCCAAGACAAGAATTTCAAAGAAGTGGTGGCAAAAGGTTGCAAAGGAGGCTTTAGAAGACCACGTTGATCTCCCAGGCCACCGGTGGTAGTGTGATCAGTGGCATGGACAGCATTAGACCCTGCAAAAATCATTGTACCAAGGGGTGCGAAGAAATAGGATGCCTGTCCAACAGCCTATGATAGGCTGAGATGGCACATAGATGAACTCTGAGTTAGTCTTGAGACCTGCCGGGGACAAGTGGAGAAGGTATTGTAAATGGAATTTCATGGGACAGGCAGAGGGGTCAATAAGCTTCGGGGTACACCAGAGAGTGAATCTTCACCATCTGAAGGCATAACAACTGGTAGATGGCTTGCGAGATGCAAGTAGGATTTCCTTCACCTCTTGTGGAAGGTCGAGGTCTGCAAAAGATTATGCTTTCAGCAGCCACGCCATGAGACAGAGGGCCTGTGGAATGAATGGAGAAGTGTCCCATGATTCTGAGAGAGGAGACTGAGCTCATGTCTCAGGCTGAGAGGTGGAGTTTGTGCCAGATGAGTCAGCAGGAAACCATGTCTGGCAGGGCCAGTAAGGGGTTACTAGGATCATGGAGCCCCTGTCAGCCTGCAGCTTGAACAGGGTCTTGGGTATTAAGGGGATGGATAGGAATGCATAAAGTAGGCCCTTTCCCCAATGGAGAAGGAAGGCATCTGTTGCCTGGCTGTGCTGGGAAGGAAGCGTCGAGCAAAACAGTAGAAATTGTGCATTCTCCTGGGTGGCAAACAGATCTATTCTGAGGGTCTCCTACATGTGGAAGATCCAAGATGCCGTTTCTCGATTGAAAGTCCACTCATGTGGACCTAAGATGCGGCTGAGTCTGTCCGCAAAGAGATTGAATTTGCCCGGGAGATACACCACCCTGAGATGGATGTAGTGTGCAATGGAGAAGAATCAGAGATGAAGGGCTTCCTGGCAGAGGGGATAGGAACCCGTTCTCCCCACTTGTTCACACAAAACATGGCCACCTGGTTGTCCCTTCGGAGTAATAGCTGTTTGCCAAAAGGTTGGGGTTGAAAAACCCGAATAGCATTTGTGAGAGCACATAGCTCCAGGAGGTTGATCTGCAGCTGAGATTCTTATGGTGTCCACTGCCCCTGCATGGTGAGACTGTCTAGATGTGCTCCCCACCCGAGTTTGGAAGCATCCATTGTCAGGGTGCATTGAGGTAGAGGCATCTGAAAAGGTGACCCTCCGAGTAGGTTTTGAGGGAGCACTACCACTGAAGGGCGTTGACAAGTGGAGGGGTGATGCGGATGTTTGTCTGAGAGATGCCCGGCTGCTTGGGTCCATTGAGACGACAGAGTCCAACGAGCCTGCCACATGTGCAGGCAGGTATAGGGGATGACAAAGAGTGTGGAGGCCATATGCCCCAGAAGGCACAGCATATCTCGAGCTGTCACGGCACTGTGACCCTTTATGCTGTTGGCTAGCTCGAAGAGGCATGTAGAGCAATCCTGTGGAAGGAAAGCTAAGGCCTGAAGAGTGTCCAGAAGTGCTCCGATTAATTTGAGCTGCTGGGATGGGACCAGGTGTGATTTTTGAAAGTTTACGATGAATCCCAGCTCTTGGAGCACAGTGATGGTGTGATGAAGAGAGAGTTTTACCTCTTGTGGGGATTCTCCCCTGATTAGCCAGTTGTCTAAGTAGGAGAAGACAAAGATTCCCAAAGTATAAAGGTAGGTGGCAACCACTGCCATGCATTTTGTGAACACTCAGGGTGCAGAGGCTAACCCGAAGGGGAGCACCCAGTATTGGTAGTGGATTTGCTGGAACCGAAAACACAGATACTGTCTGTCTTGAGGGTGGATCAGAAATGTGTGTATGCCTCCTTGAGGTCTAAAGAACATAGCCAGTTGTTCCTCTGAAGGTATGGCAAAAGTGTACTGAGAAAAATCATTTTGAATTTTTTTCAAATGAGGAATTTGCTTAGGTTCCTTAGATCTAGAATGGGCCTGAAGTCTCCTGTCTTCTCAGGGATAAGAAAGTAAGGAGAGTAGAAGCCCCTGCCCTCCTGGATGGGTGGAACTCTTTCTACGGCCCCCTTGAGCTAACAGGGTGGACACCTTGACTGATAGGGGATTTGTTAGCAAGATGTTTGCAGGATAATCCCTTGTGGAGGTGGTGGAGGGCAACTGAAGCAGACAGCTCCTTTTTAACTGAAGCAGACAGCTCCTTTGGACGATGTTGAGAGCCCACTGCTCTGATGTGATGAAGTGCCACCTGTGGGCATAGGAACAGAGTCTGCCTGCTATGTGTAGGGGTGGGGGACTCTGCAGAGGCAGAGTATCTATGCTGTCTAGCAAGGAGTCAAAAACAAGGTGCTGGCTGTGGCTATGCAGCTGGTTGTGACTTAGGCTTTTGGGGCTGGCGAGGACCCTGCTGTCGCTACTGAGGATGGTAAGCAGCTGCAGGTGGATAAGAAGGATAATATTTCTTCTTCTTAGGATAGAAAGACTTCTTTGGGTTAGTCTTTCTTCTAGAGGGATCTGACGTCTTTCTGGAGAGGCTTTTGAGAGTGAGATCATCTGTCTCAATCTCTCCGGCCTTCTCTCTTCAATCCTTTCCAAAAAGGTTCTCTCCAGAGCAGGGGATATTGGCCAATTTATCTTGAACCCACTGCTCAAGGTCAGATGCCTGTAGCCAGACCATTCTGTGAGCACCGATGTAGACTGCTGAAGCTTGTGATAAGGAAGCTTATCATAGCTCAGGAAGGAGCTATAGTAAAGGTGAAGTGACTCTGAACAAGCAACCTGTCAGTTCTGGTAGAAATAAGAAAACAGAATTTTTCCATAAAAGACTACCAGTCCCAGAATGCACCAGGTTTCCAACAGCCATTAGAGGAGCTGAAGTGGGGAAACGTGTGTTCAATCAGGAGGGCTATGAGGTAATCCCTAAGCACTCATCTCAAAGGGCAGGGCCTGATTCAGCACAGCTGTGCTGTGCTAGGGTGGAGCACTCATCTAAGCAGAATAAAGGTAGAGTTTATTCTACAGAGAATCATCCTCAGTTTCATCTGGGAGATCCTTATCCTCAGGATCAGCTTGGATATCCTCATCTTGGACATCTTCATCATCTGGAGGATCATCAGAAGCAGAAGCCAGAGCGAACGGACAGAAAGGGCAAGAAACCCTTTGGAAGAAAGAAGAGAAAAGCATTTGGGAGGTCTAAAGGAGTCCAGAGCAGTACGTATACTGGGAGACATTCAAAAGGCCAGCATACACCATTGGACTGGGGAAAGCCAGAGCAATGGTGCTGCAGGGCTAGGAATCTCCAGACGGTACCTGTGAGGGAGACGGCTGCACGTGGAAGGGACCCTAAGACCCGTGCCAGAAGGTATGTGAAGAGAGATCCAGTGTCCAGGGATCTGGATTGGAAGGCTGGACATAAGAACTGGACTACATACTGGCCAGGCTATTTAGAGAGGAACTCTAACAGCAATGGAAGCTCAGGTATGAACACTGATCTATGCCCTAGCTATAACCTTGAAAGACAGCAGGGAAACAAGTATTCTCCTGAAAGTGCTCCATTGAGAAATTCCTCTGTGCCAATCCCTGATATTGAACCCATGATTGTTGAAGAAGGGGAAGGAGAAGTCTTAGATACAGGTTGTGAATACATGGATTGCTCTCTGTCTAAACTCATTTGGTTCTGTTACAAAGTGCAACAACCATCACAAAGAAATACAAACTTGTTCTTTAATCTACTCAGAAAAGCTCCTGAAGTAGGATTTGAGCCACGCAGTAGAAAGCAAGCCAGCTAAGGGGTTTCAGCTGGGTAACTGCTAGCAATTGAGCCTTACCTAATTACTTGTGAGCTCTGAGGAAATCACTTCTGAGTCTATGGGGTATGTTTACTAAACCGGGCTAACATTAACCGTTAGCCCGCTTTAGTAAACATACCCCAATGTGTGAAGATATAAGAAGTTAACCTGAAAAGAACAGTTTTTCCCTTCTTTGTGGGTTTTGCTTGTTGTTTGAAACACTGCTAAGAAAATATTAGCTAAAGCCTACAGAAAAGACCAGTTTGTTACCAACCAGGTCTTTATTCTTTTGCTTTGATTGCCTGACAAGTTCAGCTGTTGTTTTCCTGATTTTGTTTTTCTAAGTTAAACACTGAAAGCAAGTATCCTGTTTTATGTGCTACCAAGCATATCTGTGTTGGGAGAAATAACCCCATAAATAAATATCTTATTGGCTTTACACTCAAGCACAACTAATTATTGTGAACAGCTGTGTCTGGTGTGAATGAACTGCATTTCCCACAATCCCTTGCAAATCATATTGATATATGCACTTGCCAAGACTGTGAACATTCTCACCCAGGCAGCCGTCTGACAAGCTCTGCTGGATAAAGGCATCGAAAGATGCTCTTGTAAGAAATTTGGATGTATTCTTATTTTGCCTGATTAAGGCCTGAAATCCATCATGCTTGTCATCAGAAAGAATAGGTGCAAGTTTCTCCAAATCTCTGGAAATATCCTTAAGATACATGTCCATACAGACCATGTAGGAAGCAATCCTAGAAGTGAACATACATGCCTGATAACACTGATGGCCAAAGGCGTCAAGCGTTCTGGAATCTTTGCCCAGAGGCATAGAAGAATGATTTTTAGAACTCTTGATGTGCCGCATTGCTAATTTCACCACCATGGAGTGGTGTGGAATTTGAAGCTTTTGGAAGCCAAGGCATGGTGGAACTCGGTACATGGTATTGAGTCATTTGCTGATAGGTGGAACCATTAGGGGGGCTTCCCACATACATAGCATTAGACCCTACAGGATACGGTGCACTGGTAACATGGCCGCCTCTTTGGGCACTGAGGGGTATTGGAGGATTTCCAGTTCCTCTGTCCTTGGTTCCGTCTCCGATGCCACAGTAATCTGCAGTCTTTATAGTCAAAAACACTCCATTCAAACCTGTAACTTTAGTGATAAAACATTTCTTATCAACTCAACGTTACTCTTCATCTACATATATATACTTAATATTGCTTTTGCATTTGTCTATCACCAGACCACACCAGGGCGGACTCCTGGAATCCGAAATGTTGACTTAGTTGTTTGAATATACCACTGTACCAGGAGGTTTCAGACCAGATACCGCGCTTAACAAATGCTTATGTAGTAAAGCAACAGCGCACTGATTACATCAACAACCTTCCTGGATTTTTGTTCATTTTTATATATTTTTCAGTGGTTAATTGTCACACCAGGTTTCTACTGCCACCAAACTTTCAGTGAAGAACAAAAAGCTTAACTTATAGCTTGTGTCTTCTGCGCAGAAGACACAAGCTATAAGTTAAGCTTTTTGTTCTTCACTGAAAGTTTGGTGGTGGTAGAAACCTGGTGTGACAATTAACCACTGAAAAATATATAAAAATGAACAAAAATCCAGGAAGGTTGTTGATGTAATCAGTGCGCTGTTGCTTTACTACATAAGCATTTGTTAAGCGCGGTATCTGGTCTGAAACCTCCTGGTACAGTGGTATATTCAAACAACTAAGTCAACATTTCGGATTCCAGGAGTCCGCCCTGGTGTGGTCTGGTGATAGACAAATGCAAAAGCAATATTAAGTATATATATGTAGATGAAGAGTAACGTTGAGTTGATAAGAAATGTTTTATCACTAAAGTTACAGGTTTGAATGGAGTGTTTTTGACTATAAAGATTATTTTTCACTCCGGATAGACCGGTTTCTCGATTTTTGTACAGTAATCTGCAGGCCTGCTGCCATGTACCAAATGAAGCCTTGAAAAGACATGTCCTCTGGCGGGGACTGACGCCACTCATGAGGATGGGACGGATTGGAAGGGAGGTCCCAGGTTACCCTGGAATCCTCCAATGCATCATCGGAATCAGAGGAGGTAGAGTCCGATTCCAACAAAAAATCAAAGTATCGATGGACATGTCAATGTTGAAGCCCGATGCTGATACCGATGATCGGTTAGTACGGCATCGGGAAGCTTTGGGTACCAACAATGGTTGTTGGTTCCGAAGGAGGCATTGGAGGGAAAGGGTCCCCCGCTGCGGTATTGGTCATGGGCCAGATGCTGATGCCTGCACCACTGGAGCTGTCAATATCGACCGTACCTAGGCTGCCAGGAATGCTGCCAAACTCCTCTCGATAGCCAGGATGCGCTGGTCGAGGGAGGAGGCTGATGCCTGAGTTGAGTCCCACACGGGCCTCTGAGCCACCATCCCAGAGCATGGAACCAGTAGCTCTCTGGAGGTCAAGGCTTTGGGAGCATCCTAGAGCCCCTGTTGTACTTTGGAGGGTTGGTCCTCCCGCTGGGACTGTTTGGCAGGCCGGTCAACATCAGATGCGCCTTTCGGTGAATCTTGATGATGATGATGATGATGATGATGATGATGATGATGATGAAAGGACTTACCTCAGGGATCAGTATCAGGTTTTGATGCCGATTACTTAGATTTAGCCTTATGTTTGGACTTTGAGGGGACCTGAGAACCAAGAGAGGAGGCCGACATCCTCGACAATGTGGAAGCCACTGAAATCGAGTTCGGAGCAAATAGAGAATCATACTGCCTGGCTCTGTTCTTTAGGCCTCTTTTGTCATTTTTTGACACAAAGGGCACTCAATCGGTAAATGGTATGGACCCAAACATTTTAACACGTCATGTTTATCGGTGACTGATATTGTACCAGAGCATTGGGTACATTTTTTGAAGCTGCTGATGTGTTTTTCCATTGTGGCTGAAGAAAAGTAGGCCAAGGCCTAATTTGTCTGTAGAATCCACCAAAACTGGAAAAAAATGAAAAGTAAAAGAAAGAAAAATATTTAAAAAGAAAAAAAATATCGGGGACAGTATCAGCAAAGGTACTGGTGTCGACGAAAAGGCAGAACACAGATTTAAACCAAAAATAACATTTTTCAGTGGTGACAGGAAGAAAACAACCTGCTGGATCTGTGGAAAACAAAGAACTGAGGAGAGGACTTGAAAAGGAGGGAAGGCAGATGCGCAGGCGCAGTGGATTGCTCCCAAAGGCTTTCAAGTTGGATGCTGGGAAGCGTTCCTGCGCAGGCTGTGTCGGTACCGACAATATCCTTATGTAAAGTCTGCATTCCTGCTTGTTCCTGGAGATGAAGATATTAATCTGCACACATTTATAGTGAGGTGGTAATATGTATCACAAGTCACAGTAGCAGGCTGGTAAACAAAGAGTTCCTTATTCTGTCTTCTCTGGGTTACTGTTTGCAGCCTGAAGCTGCCGGTGAAGAAACTTCTGCCCCCAGACTGAAATCTTGCCTCCTGCATAAAATGATGAAAGAAAATAACAGGCGTAGAAACCAAGGCCTTATTGAAGGCCTCTATGGCTCCCTGCACTACCAGAGTGGCTATCTCCTACTGAAGTAGAGTGCAGGTGACCCATAGGGGACTGCCCTATGAAGAAAGTGGGGGGCAGATCCTGGAAGTTGAGTTGATATCCCATGCTCATAACCTTTACAGTCCATGGTTCTGATGTGATGAGAGGCCATCTGTGGGCAAAGTGGATTCATCTGCCCACTATGTGGGTGGGGAGGGGATCCCGTAAGGGGAGACTGGCTATGCTCTTGAGGAAGCAGTCAAAAAACAGTTGGAGGCTATGCCTGTGGGTCTGCTTGAGGTTTTATAGGCTTAGGCTTCCTGGGCTGATGTGGGCCCTGTTGTTTTTGATGTTGCTGTTGAGGCTGATAAGAAGAATAAGGTGGGTATGAAAGGTAATACTTTTTCTTTCTGGGATAGAAAGGTTTTTTGGTGGGAGCCTTCTTTTTAGTTGGATCAGCTGTCTTCCGAGACAGGCATTTCATGGTGAGATCATCCATCTTGATCTCACCCGCCTTCTCACACTACCCCTTTCCAAAGAGGTTTTTATCTGTACAATGAATATTAGCAAGCTTATCCTGAACCCATTGTTCAAGGTCAGATGCTTGCAGCCAGGCCATTCTTCTGGCTTTTATGCAAACTGTTGCTGCCCTACTGGTGGACTCAAAAGCATCAAAGGCAGCCCTAGTGAGGAACTTGGAGGTATTCTGATTATGAGTGATCAAGGCCTGATGTGGACTCTGCTTGTCTGGTGGCAACAGGGTAGGAAACTCAGACAGGTCCTTTGTGACATCTCTCTAAAACATCCCCATGTAAAGCATTTAGGAGTTTATCCTAGATGCCAAAATAACATAACATATGGGAAGTTACAAGACTGTCTACGTTTGAAATGCAATGTCACAATTTACAATTTGAACGCTCCTAGTAAAAGGAGCATGAAGTTACAAGTCTGTTTAAATTATTAAAATATGATGTTAATGTTTACAATTGAAAGTTCTTTGTAGAAGTTATTGTTATTGTTTAAAATTGATGTCCTTGTATAAGTTAATATTAAATTATTGTTTGAAAGACCCCCAATGTACCCCCTTACCCTCCCGGTATATAACCACTTGTACATAGCTCATCCTGTAAATAGCACACCAAGAAATCATCACCTCCACTCTGTGTTAACATTGCATGCTTACCCCTACTGACACTGATTTTTGATTGTTTGAGGTGTAAACCGCTTTGATTTCAGGACAAAGCGGTATATAAATCCTTTTAAATAAATAAAAGAAAATAAATAACTGCCTGGAAGCACCCACGTCCAAATGCATTGAAAGTTATGGACTCTGTAACCGGAGGAACTGAGGAGTGATTTTTAGAACTCTTAATGTGACGCATTGCCGATTCCACAACCAACGAATGATGAGGTAACTGAGGCTTCTGAAAACGGGCAAGGAGGAACTCTATAGAATGTCTAGCCTCTTGCTGACCGATGGAACAGTCAAAGGAACTTTCCACATGCGAACCATAAGGCCCTGGAGGATATGATGTATGGAAAGTGTAGCTGCTCTTTTGGCATCGAGGGGTATTAAAAATTTCAAGCTCTTCAGCCCTCAGTTAAGTCTCTGTGGTGACCGTCACCGAGAGTGCAGCTGCCATGTCCCTGATGAAATCCTGAAAGGACATATCTTTGGGCGGTGATCGGCACCTCTCATGTGGTGAAGAGGGGCTTGAGGGAATGTCCAGGAGAGGCGCGGAATCGGCTGACTCGATGTCTGATTCCAAAGAAGCAGAACCAGAACTTGGTAGAAAATCAAAGTAGTGACGGTTGGTACCGTGGTGCCAATGTTGGCATCGGACCGAAGATTATGGAGCCTGATGCAGCTACGGGTTCCCATGAGGATATCGGCCTAAGGGTGTGATGGTGCCGGTTCTGTTAGCTATGACATGGAATGTCTCAATGCACTTGGTGCCTTTATTGTAAAACCCCTACACGTTTCGGCTGTTGCCTTCCTCAGGGGGCACACAGCTTAAAGAAATAATAATAATAAAATGAATAATACATCTAGAACCATTAAAAACAAAAACAGCAGCCAACATAAGTTAAATACATAAATAGATAAATAATTAAAAAATCATATGTGAATAACTAAGTAAAAACATGTAGCCAAACACAAAATAAATGACAAACCTAACAACTTATTCGGAGCCCATATGTGAGATGAGAGATGAGGAGGTACAATAGGAATCTAATTATTGGGAGCCATACTCGCTCTTGCACTCTGATAGTCCTTTTGAGAGCTAGTGTTACATGAATGTACTCCTATTTTAAAATAATAAGAGATAAAATGATGTCAAACCATAATTTATATACAAGCACTTTGTAGGGAGACAACGGGAATGGATGTTTATGTTTATGTTTATTTAAAATTTGATATACCGCCCAACACCAGGGGCAACTGAGCGGTTTACAATAAAACAATGTAAAAACAAATTAAAAACAGGCTGCGTGAAAAAGAGAAGAACGCCATAAAATTGATAGGACAGAGAAGAGAAGGAGAACACTGAAAGAGTAACAATTACAGTACAACATTAGGAAATTGCAACCTCATGAAACGGGAGGAGGGGGAATAGCGGAGGGGGAGGGGGAGACCATGGTAGGAAGGTTGAACGCTAAACTGAAGAGATGGGTCTTGAGTTGTGACTTGAAAGAAAGATACGACTCTTCTGCGCGAAGCGGGGGGGGGGGGAGGGAATTCCATAGGCTGGGGGCCAAGAAATAGAAAGCAGAAGAACGAGTGGAAACAAGGTGGGCCTGAGAGGGGGAGGGAAGGGAGAGACGATTTGTGTGAATAGCACGAAGCAAACGGTGGGGGGGGGCGAAAATAGATCAGATCAGCAAGATAGGAAGGGGAGCCAGTGCGAACAGCCTTGTGGGTTAGAATAAGAATTTTATACTGGATACGAAAGGGGATGGGCAACCAATGGTGTTGAAGAAGAAGTGGGGTAACGTGATCGAAACGGGAAGCGTGAGCTAGAAGACGAATAGCGGAATTCTGGACACGTTGAAGACGAGACAGTTGGGAAAGGGACAGACCAGCAAGGGAGACATTACAGTAATCAAGACGGGACATCACGAGAGAACAAAGAAGAGTAGCCAGGGCAGGAGGAGAGAGGAAAGGACGAACCGAACGAAGTTGCCTAAGAGAGAAGAAAGAACGCTGAACAAGGGAAGAAATATGGTCCTTAAAGGAAAGAGAAGAATCAAGAGTAACGCCCAGGTAGCGAAGAGAAGAGACAAGGGGAATAGGCTGTGAAGAAAAGGAGGGGGCACAAGTGGGGGAAGGAGCTCCAAACGTAAACTAGATGGCGTGTGATTTAGAGGGGTTCACGTGAAGGAAGTTAGAAGAGAACCAGGAAGCAATAGCAGCAAGACAGTGATTAAGGGGGGTGATATCCGGAGCGAGAGAGTTGGTATGAAGGAGAAGGAAGATATCATCCGCGTAATAATACGCGGAGATACTAAACTGTTAGTTTGCATTCCCCGTTTATCCAAGTTATTACTCCTGTTCTATGTAAAGCATAAACATGTTATCCAAGTTGTTTTCTCCTGTTCTATGTGAAGCCAAACAGTTTGTTATGGTCATTTGGTTGTATGTAAACCGCGCTGACAATAGTGCGGTATATAAGAAATTGTAATAAATAAATAAATAAATAAATAAATAAGAGGAGCTAAGAAAACATTGAAAAGAAGTGGTGCAAGAACAGACCCTTGGGGAACCCCGCAGGTGAGGGGAGTAGGGGCAGAGGAAGAGGATCCAGAAGCAACAGAAAAGGAACGATCGAAAAGAAAAGAATGGAACCACCGAAGAACTACACCGGAGAGACCCGCTTCCCTAAGACGAGTGAGAAGGGTGCGATGATCCACTAGATCGAAAGCAGCCGAAAGATCAAGAGAAACAGCCAGAGTATAAAGACCACGGTCGTGAGCAGTGTGAAGTTCATTTAGAAGGGAAAGGAGAACAGTTTCGGTGCTGTGGGAAGGACGAAAACCAGTTTGACGAGGATGGAGAGCAAGAGAAGCCTCAAGGTGAGAAGAGAGTTGAGTAAAGACCAATTTTTCAAGGAATTTAGAGAGGAAAGAAAGATTAGATACAGGACGCCAACTGGAGAGGGCAGATGGATCAGAAGACCGGGACTTTAAAATGGGACGGACAATAGCGTGCTTCCAACTAGAAGGGAAAGTGCCAGAGGACAGACTAGAATTAAACAGGAGAAGGATATATGGAGAGAGCGCTAGAGAGGGTTCTAGGAGCCAAGAGGATGGGATGGGATCAGCTGAGCAGGTGGTTTTACGGATAGAGCGAAAAGTCTGTTGAAGAGCAGTGGGAGTAATCATTTCAAAAGAAGACCAGGAATGGGATAGCACAGGAATAGGATGGGATGGAGATGAATAGGAAGGAGGGGGGAGCGCAGCAGGGGGAGAGAGAGGAGAAGGACATGAGGGAAAGGATTGGCGGAGGGTGTCCACTTTAGTAACAAAAAAAGTAGCAAGAGAGGAAGGGTCAGGAAGAGAAGATATAGGCGAGGAAAAAGAGGAGGAGGCAGAATGAGACGCAGTGAGGGAGTGCAAAATAGAGTACAAACGACGTGAGGAATTTGAGGAGGAGGAGATAAGGGTGGAATAATAATCACGCTTTGCGATACGGAGTAGAGAACGATAGTGATGGTGACAAAGGCGAAATGCTGATAGATTGCTGATAGATTGGCTATTCTATTAAAACCAAACCATATTAAACACAGCCAAATGTGTAGCATGTTGAAAAAAATATATAAAAATAGTAACCCTAATATACAGAGACCAATGTCAGTAAAAGAGGTGTATTGTGCAACTTTAATTATGTAGAAAAGGAGAGATTTTGTTAGAAATCAAAATCCTACTGTTCATAGATGTGTTTGGAGCCAAACTGATGGAGTAAATAAAAAAAGGGAAAGGGGAATACCGTGACTAAATAGTACTGTTCTCTTGTCATGTCAGAGCCAGATGATATTCAATGTAAATAGTCACAGCTTAGCTAGTAAAAATCCATAAAAATGGGGAAATATCTATCGAAGTGAAATAACATAAAACTTAGTACAGAAATGTCGGGATCACAGGTAATAAATGCTGTATGAGACTCAAGCAATGTAAAAACTGAAACAGGCTTATTGAGGAGAATCTGTGCACATGTAAAACATACATTTTGTAACATACCTGACCTAAAAAGGAATATGCTTATTTTTATCATGCAGTGCAAACCTATAAATACAGTACCGTTTTTTGAAGTCATTTAAAACCTTCAACACTGTGTGAAAAGGAAGGTCAGAGGTCATAGCTCCACAGGCCATATAACCTTGGTCCGGAAGGACTGGGGTTTCTAGTCCCACAGGTACTCCTTGTGGTCTTGGGCAAGCAACTTAACCCTCCATAGCCCATGTTCCCTGTAAAATAGTTATCTCCAAGTTATAATGCCCTGTTCAATGTAATATCAGTTTGTTCAATGTAAACCGCACTGATGTAGAATAGCGCGGTATATAAGAGAATGTAAATAAATAAAATAAATAAATAAAAATAGAAAATTAACAAAGGAGGTATATTAACCAGCTTTAATAATGATAAAAGGGGGGACTTTATCAAATGTAAGAATCCTCCTGTTTGCAATTGCTAAAACGAGTTGACAGCGTTCCCTTGTCTATTAATGTCGGAGCCAGGTAATATCTTCAAGAGAAAAAGTGTGAAACTGTGAAATAATTACAGACTGGTCAATAAATTACATTAAAACAAAAGAGACATTTATCAGAATTGAATAGATTAAGGGCTGTGCCATACCTGAAACTTAATGTGAATTGTGAGAAAGGGAAAATCCCATTGTTGTGATCAAAAGTAATGAACGCTGTTCAGAGGTTCCCAACTCCAGTCCTGGAGGGCCAAATACCATTCAGGTTTTCAGGCTGTCCCTAATAAATATGCATGAGATGCATTTGCATGCACTTCCCCCATTGTATTCAAATGTATCTCATGCATATTCATTAGGGACAGCCTGAAAACCTGAATGGTGTTTGGCCCTCCAGGACTGGAGTTGGGAAACTCTGATTCTAACTTAAACAGATAATAGATGAATAAAAACTACAGCAGGCTTGTTAGAAAAGGATCTGTTTAAAAAGAAGAAATTAGACCTTACCTGCTAATTGTCTTTCCTTGAGATCTCTCCGGGCCAGTCCAGGACATTAGGGTTGTCAACCTTCTCCAGCAGCTGAGGAATGAATTCTGAAGTTTTGCTGACATTCTATCCAGCTACCCCTGGTGTCCGAACCTCAGTCTACCACTGTCAAAGCAGTCTGTGAAAAAAATATCTCATTCCATGATCCTAGACAGCATAGTTACTCACCTGTAATAGGTGATCTCCAGGAACAGCAGGAATTTAGTCTTCACATATGGGTATTGTCGATACCGATGGAGCCTGCATGGGAACGCTCCCCAGCGTCCAATAGGAAAGCTTTTGGGAGCATCCCACAGCGCCTGCGTGCTGCCTTCCTGCCTTTCCCAACTGTCCCTCTCCAGTTGAGTTTAAAGCTGAGACAAAAGAGAGAGGAAAAGAGAGAGAGAGAGATAGAGAGATACAACTCCTAGGGCAGGTGGGTGGGTTGTGAAGACTAAATTCCTGCTGTTCCCGGAGATCACCTGTTACAGATGAGTAACTATGCTATCTCCAGGAAGAAGCAGGAATGTAGTCTTCACATATGGGGACTCCCTAGCTGCAGATGCCAGGGAGAAGGCCCCAGAAGTTGTGTGCCCTTGTGAAAAGGCTCCACTTCCCCCCATGGATCTCTGGCATCCTACCAGGGATGGTGGGTAGGAGCTGATTAAGTATGGAACAGGTGTTGAAGAACAGCCTGACCAAACAAGGCATCCCGGTGGGAGTCCTTGTCTAAGCAGTAATGGGCTGTGAAGGTATGAACCGAAGCCCAAGTAGCTGCTCGACAGATGTCATCAATAGACACAGAGTGAAGATGAGCCATAGAGGTTGCCATGGCTCTCACATTGTGAGCTGTGACATGGCCTTCAAGAGGAAGGTTTTTACTCTCATAGGAAAAAGATATACACTGTGCAATCCAGCTGGACAGTGTTCTTTTGGAGACTGGAAGTCCCAAATGACTAGGATCAAAAGCAACAAAGAGTTGAGAGGACTTTCTATGTTGCTGTGTCCTTTGCATGTAAAATGCCAAAGATCTTCTACAGTCCAAAGTATGAAGATTCCTTTCTGCATTTGAGGCGTGAGGCCTTGGAAAGAATACAGGAAGGTAAACCCCTTGGTTTAAATGAAAAGGTGACACCACCTTTGGCATAAAGTGTGGATGAGTCCTAAGGACTACCTTATCATGATGGAACTTTGTATAAGGAGGATCAGCAACTAACGTTTGCAATTCACTGATGTGACGTGCTGATCTGATTGCAATGAGAAAGATGACCTTCCAGGAAAGGAATTTCAAAGAGGTAGTGGCTAATGGTTCAAAGGGCGGTTTCATGAGCTGCCCAAGAACCAGATTTAAGTCCCATGCCACCAGTGGTGGCTTAATGGGAAGCTTAGTTAAAAGAAGGCCTCTCATAAATCTCGCTATGAGAGGATGAGAGGAAATAGGTTGTCCATTTAGAGGCTTGAAAGAAGCTGCAATAGCACTCAAATGAACTCTCACTGAATTGGTCTTAAGCCCTGCATTTGATAAATGACGGAGATACTCCAGTAATGATTCCAGAGGTATCGTAAGAGGGTTAAGACCCTTCTGCGAGCACCATATGGTAAACCTTTTCCACTTAAATGCATAAGAGCGTCTTGTGGAATGCTTCCTGATAGCATAAAGAATATCCTTTACCTGCTGGGAAAGGTTAAGACCGTGAAGTTCTAGGCTTTCAGCAACCAGGCCCTGAGTCTGGGAATTGGGATGCCACAGCATCCTGTCCTCTTGAGAAAGGAGATCTGGAGCAGATCCTAACTCCAGAGGCGGAGCTTGAGAGAGATGCAGGAGCAGAGGGTACCACATTCGCTGTGGCCAACGTGGAGCTATGAGAATCATATGTCCTCTGTCTCTCTGAAGCTTGAAAAGGGTTTTGGGAATTAGGGGAATGGGTGGAAAGGCATACAGGAAGTCCTAATCCCAATGAAGGAGGAAAGTATCCCTGGCCTGACAACACTGAGCCGGAATTCTGGAACAGAACCGGGGAGGTTTGGCATTAGGTGGACTTGCAAAGAGGTCTATGTCAGAGGTTCCCCAAATTTGAAAACTTTTGGCCACCTGGTCTGCATAGAGAGACCATTCGTGTGGAAGCAGAACTCGACTTAGTCTGTCTGCCAAAGAGTTCTGAATGCCTGGAAGACACACCGCAAGGAGATGAATCTGATGCTGTCTGGCGAGGGCCCATAGTCGCAAAGCTTCGTTGCAGAGTGACAGAGAGCCTGTTCCGCCCTACTTGTTCACATAGAACATGGCTACTTGATTGTGCGTTTGAACTAGGACTGTCTTGTAGCTGAGCTGGGTGTGGAATACTTGAAGAGCAAGGAAGATTGCTCTGAGTTCCAGGAGATTGATGTGGAGATAGGCCTCCTGTGGAGTCCAGGTACTCTGGGTAGAGAGGCCTTGCAGGTGGGCTCCCCAATCCACCTGTGAAGCATCTGTTGTTAGAGTGGCTTGGGGTGGGGGTTGCTGAAAAGGAGACCCCCACCAAAAGGTTTTGGGGTGACTGCCACCATTGGAAGGACAAAATAAGGCGATCTGAGTTTGCTATTTTGTCTGACAGGCAACCTGATGCCTGAGTCCACTGAGTGGATAAAGTCCACTGGGCTGCCCTCATATGGAGGCGAGCATAAGGAACCACATGCACGGTGGATGCCTAGCAGCTGTAACATTTCCCGAGCAGTGAGGTGAGGTTTTAGAACTGCTTGGGAAGCTAACTGCACAATGCGAAGGCAGCGGGGCTGTGGAAGGAAGGCCCTTGTCTGTCTGGTATCCAGCAGAGCTCCTATAAACTCTTGGGATTGAGTGGGAGCAAGGTTGGATTTTGGGAAGTTTATGACAAGTTCCAAATACTGAAGGATGCGCATTGTGCGAGAGAGAGAAACCCTGGCCTCTGGCTCTGAAGGGGATCGAATGAGCCAGTCATCTACGTAAGGGAAGACGAATATTCCCAGGGTGCGGAGAAATGCTGCCACCACAGCCATGCATTTTATGAACACCCTTGGTGCAGAGGCCAGGCCAAAAGTAAGAATCCTGTATTGGTAGTGCTTCCCTTGAAACAGAAAGCGAAGGAACTTTCGGTGAGTTGGATGGATGAGAACATGATTGTACGCATCCTTGAGATTTAAAGAACAAAGCCAATCCTGACTCTGAAGGTATGGCAGCAGAGATCCTAGAGAAATCATTTTGAACTTCTCTTTGAACAGAAATCTGTTCAATTCTCTGAGGTCTAAAATGGGTCTGTGTCTTCCTGTTTTCTTTGGAATAAGGAAATAGGGGGAGTAAAACCCTGTACCCCATTGGGGAAAGGGTACCTCTTCTCTTGCTGAAGAATGGTTTCTTAGAGGATCTTTTCCTCGCAGGATGAGCTGTAGATTTAGACAATCTATCCAAAGTGATATTGTCAGCATCTATCTCATTAGCTTTTTCTTGCCAATTCTTGCCAAAGAGATTCTCTCCTGTGCAAGGTATATTCCCTAGTTTGTCCTGTACCCAAATTTCCACATCAGATGCCTGGAGCCAGGCAATCCTACGTGCACCTATGGCAATGGCAGAGGTTCTGCTTATGCATTCAAAGCAGTCAAAGGCTGCACGATTCACAAACTTGGAAACATCCTGAGCATGTTTGACAAGAGCGAGATAATCTTGCCTTTTATCATCAGGAAGGAGAGGGCTCATAAGCTCTAAATGTCCTGTGACCTCTTTAAGGAACATTCCCATATACAAGATATAGGAACTGATCCTAGCAGAAAGCATGGAAGCCTGGAAGGATCGACGTCCAAAGGCGTCAAGAGTCCTACGTCCTGGAGGATTAGATGCATGCCTTTTTGCACTCTTTATCTGTCTCATAGCTGATTCCACCACCATGGAATGGCGTGGTAATTGAGTCTTCTGAAACCCAGGACAAGAAGGAACTTGATACATGGTGTCGAGTCTTCGAGAGTGAGGAGATGTGGTTAGAGGTGTTTCCCACATCCTTAACATAAGATCATGCAAGATCTCATGAATAGGTAAGGTAGCTGCCTCCTTGGGAGCTTTAGGGTATTGTAGGATTTCTAATTCCTTTGCTCTAGGTTCTTCTTCAGGAGCCACTGTGATGGAAAGACCTCAGGCCACATCTCGGATAAAATCCTGAAAGGACATATCCTCTGGTGGAGATATCCTACGCTGAGGAGAAGAGGAATCCTCAGGAAGAAGTACTCTGGTATCGGCAGATCTTTCAGAGTCTTCAGACTCATCCGAGGACTCGAAGTATCTCCGATCCGGGTGATCGTGCAAGGCACTGTACCGGTACCGATCGAAGTCGGCATCGGAGTGGTCCGGTACTGACTTGTCGATGCTGGATAGAGACGCATGACTCGGTCCCGGTAGAATACCTGCCAATGTCTATGCAGTCGGTGCCAGTACCGGTTGAATTGTCTGAAGTGGTTTCAGAGGCATCGAGGCCGTGACAAGAGCCGCCAGACTGCGTTCAATAGCCAAGAATCTCTGGTCTATCGATGCTGCCGATGCTTGGGTATCGGTACCGGATGAAGCGGCCAGAACCCCAGAGCATAGCACCAGTAGTTCTGCCGAGGTTGAAGCCTCAAGAACATCCTGGAGCCCCATTAGTGCTATGGAAGCCGAAGCTGAACCGCCAGGGCAATTTTGCTGGTGAAAGTCCCTCAAGGGCAACGCCAGAGGCATCTCGATGTTTAGAAGGGGATCTACCCTTTGAGGACCGGCTAGATTTATGTTTAGTTACCTGAGATCCATGGGAGGAAGACGAAGCCCCGGAAGACATCGATGCCACGGAGGCTGCATCGGAGGGAAAAGGGTGCTAAGTTTAGCAGCTCGGTTTTGCCGGCCCTTTTTCAACATTATCCCAAAGGCAACACACTCTGAAATAGAGTGGTCAGGACCTAAACATTTGAGGCACCACTCATGGGTGTTGGTGATGGAGATGGTACCGCCACACTTAGAACACTTTTTAAAACCCGAAGCGTTTTTAAAAACGCTTTTTCTGAAGGAAAAAGTTGGGCCTAGTGCCCAAAATGGCACGTGGCTCCTGAGGAGAAAATTACTGGAAAAGACTCCAGAAAGAAAGGGTTTTTGTTTTTTGTTTTTTTAAATAAAGAAAGAAGAACCGGCGATACCGGTGTAGCGTCGAGGGAAGGCAGACGCGACCACAAAAAATAAGACTAAGAAGGGAATTTTTTCTGCGGTGACAGGATGTGCGACCTGTCGGCTCCGCGGAAAACGAAGAACTGGAGAGGGACAGTTGGGAAAGGCGGGAAAGGCGGGAAGGCAGCACGCAGGCGCTGTGGGATGCTCCCAAAAGCTTTCCTATTGGTCGCTGGGGAGCGTTCCCGCACAGACTCCGTCGGTACCGATGATACCCATATGTGAAGACTACATTCCTGCTTGTTCCTGGAGATTACTGTAAACAACACTAACAAAAAACAAACTCAACATTCAGAGCCTACCTAAAATGCAGCCAGCCGCTATTTTTTTTTTTTTTTTTTTTTTACTTTATACTAAAAGAGGTATTTGACCTAGAATGGCCTATTGGAACCAAATCCCCCGATACTACCAGGGAGCCCCATAGTCCCTGCCGCTCCAAATTTTCTGGGTGGAAGACCAATAATAAATTCCGCTGAGTCCCTCTCCCAGCAAGCCAATGCCACCATGCTCCATTAAATATGTATAGCAGACGTACTATACGCTATGGTCAAACCTCTTCCACTGAAATCCGCAAATGGTCTGGGTGGGCTCTGGACTGGCCTGGAGAGATCTCAAGGAAAGACAATTAACAGATAAGGTCTAATTTCTTCTTCCTCTTTGCAAAGGCTGCATGATTCACAAACTTGGAAACATCCTGAACATGTTTGACAAGAGCGAGATAATCTTGCCTTTTATCGATGTATCCTCTGGGGGGGACCTTCTCCAAGGCTTGGACTCCGGTGAGTCCGATGGGACGCATCAGGTCCGGAACATGTCCGGGGACTCCTCGTCCTCCGTCTCCAACTCCGACCCCTCCGAGAAGGAATCGAGCGGCTCCAATCGGGCGGGCACCGATGCTATCCGCCCCGATGCCTAGGGTACTGGCGTCGACAACCTCGGTCCCATACAGGAGGTCGAGGGAGACCTTGGCCGAGGATCGACTCAAGACCGCATTGACTCGAGGATCGGTTCGGCCTCCGGGGTCGACTTGGATGTCGAGGTCCCGGTGGTTGGGGCGGATGCACTGGTCAGACCGGCAATCAGCACCCGCTGCTGTTCCATGAAGGCAGCCAAACTGCTCTCCAAGGCTGTCAACCTGAGTCCGAGCTCAGGAGACTCAGCAGCCCCCGACTCGGGCCCCGACGGCGTCGGGCCCAACGTCGGCTCCCCCGGAGAGTCCACGAGGACAACAGCACTCACATGACTCAGGGACTCCGGCTCCACACGAGGCAATTTGGCAGGCCTCTCCGACTCCGAGGACCCGGGACGGCGGTTGGGGCTATGCGACCTGGCCCTTGAGGGACCAAGAGTGTCCATCGATGCCACCCTCGCGGGTTTCTTCTTCCTTTTATGTTCCCGTGAGGGAGACTCCCGCTCAGCCCCGACGATGCTCGGGGTCGGACTCCCGAGACGTTGAGGCCTCTGACGAGGTCCGGACCTGGCCAGACGCGGAGTCAGAGAAGATCCTTTCTCGTTGATGTTGACAGCTCCTCAGCGCCTTAGAGGACATTTTGCCGCACAGGCCACAGATCATCGGGTCATGATCAGGCCCGAGGCACCGGAGGCAGCAGTCATGTGTGTCGATGAGAGACATCAGCTTCTTACACCGATCACACTTCTTGAACCCGCTGGCAGCCATTGGGGGAAAAAGGGCACCTGCAAGGTCAAAAGACCGGGCTGCCAGTGAAAAAGGAAAAAAGCGCGAACGCTAGACTCTAAGGACAAAAACCGAAAAAAGTAGCTCCAGGCTCGATACCGGTGTACCGTGCCCAGGCGGGAAGGGGAACTGGTGCCGAACCGGCAAAAAAACACGAATCTTCGAGGAAAAAAAATCAACTTTTAACCGGGTGACTAAGACACACGTCCGTCGGGCTCCGCGGAAAAAAGAAGACTGAGCAAGATGGCACCCTTGGGCGGGAAGGGGACCGCGCATGCGCGCTGCATTCCCAAAGGCTTACTTTGAAAGCTGGGGAAATGCTCTGCACGAGGGCTCCGTCGGCGCCGACGTCACCCATATGTGAGGACTGACTTCCTGCTTGGTCCTGGAGAATATTCTTCACTGCTATTAAGAACCTCAGAATATCTGGATGCCCGGACAAGAAAACTTCTCATACCTTGCCCCTAAAACATGCTAGAGCAGCTAACTGAACCTTAATGGTACTGAGGGCTAACCCCTTATCCAGACCGTCTGGCAGAAAAGACAACACCTCCGGCACCAACACGTTGAATGGATGAAGACCAATACGCCAAATCCAAATATAAGCTATGGAAGCAGATTGCCTCCTGGCCTTTAACATTGTGGCTACCACTGCAGCCGAATAACCTCTACGACTTAACCTTTCCCTTTCAAGAGCCAAGCCGTAAGCGAGAAGCGATCCATGTTCGCCATTAGCAGTGGACTCTGGTACAACAGGTTTGTCCAAGCGGGTAGTTTCCAGGGACTGTCCACTAAGAGATGCAACAGATCCGCGTACCATGCTCTCCTGGGCCAGTCTGGGGCAATGAGAATCACCTGACCCTCGTGACGCTCTATCCTCCGAATGACTCGTCCGATCATGGGCCATGGAGGAAAAACATAAAACAACATGCCCGACGGCCACGGCTGAGCCAAGCCATCTAGCCCTTCCGACATGTGTTCTCTGCACCGGCTGAAAAACCGCCCGGCCTTGGCATTGTCGAGGGTGGCCATCAGGTCCATTACCGGCTGCCCCCACCGCAGCGTAATGTTGTGAAACACTGCCGCATTCAGCTCCCACTCTCCGGGATCTACCACATGTCGGCTGAGATAATCGACCTGCCCCTTGTCTTGTCCTGCTATGTGAGCCACCGAAAGAGCCAACAGATGAGACTCTGCCCAGCTCATCAGACACTGACTCTCCTCCAGCAAGGCTGCACTGTGTGTCCCGCCTTGCCGATTGATATAAGACACAGTTACCGCATTGTCGGAGAACACACACACCGCCTTTCCTTTCACCAAATAGAGAAACTCCTGAAGAGCGAGGTGCACTGTCCTTAGCTCCAGGTGATTGATGGACCAACCTTTCACCTCTGGTGGCCAGCCCCCCTGCGCTATCTGGGACTGACAATGTGCCCCCCGGCCGAAGAGGCTGGCATCTGTGGTGAGGAGCACCCAATCTGGTTGATCCAATAGCATTCCCGCTCGCAGATGGCTGGGGTCCAACCACCACTGCAAACTGTCAATGACTGTCTGCGAGTACTCCAACTTCCGATCCAGAGGATGATCTTGAGGCGACCATCTCACCAGTAAGGCCTGCTGGAGCAGACGCATATGCGCCCTTGCCCAGGGTATCAGATCCAAGGCCACCGCCATGGAACCCAGAGGTTGTAAGTGTCGCCACGTCATTGGAGCTTTCATGCACAAAAAGGCTGTCACTTGTCTCAAAATTTTTTGTACTCTGTCTTCTGGCAGAAAAACTGCTCCCATCACCGTGTCGAACACTGCCCCGAGGTACAGGAGATGCTGGACCGGCTGCAATTTACTTTTGGCTTGGTTCACCACCCAGCCGAGTTGTTCCAGGAAAGCTACCACCTGCGCCGTCGCCCCCATCGACTCTGACACGGACAGTGCTCGAATCAACCAATCGTCGAGATAAGGGTGTACAAGAATACCATCTTTCCTTAACGACGCCGACGCCGCTGCCACCGCCAGCACTACCATCACCTTCATGAACGTGTGCGGTGCCATAGCCAGACCAAACGGCAACGCTCGGAACTGAAAATGATCCATGGGTACCGCAAAACGCAAAAATCTTTGATGCTCTGGCCTGATGGGAATGTGAAGATAGGCCTCGGTCAGATCGATGGACGAGAGCACCTCTCCCAGCTTCACTGATCGAATAACCGACCGTAGGGTCTCTATTTGGAAATGCGGAACTCTTAAACAGCGATTTACCTGTTTGAGATCCAAAATCAGTCGAAAAGATCCTTCCTTTTTGGGAACCACGAAATAAATCGAGTATCGATCTAACCCTAACTGGTCTTGCGGGACCGGCACTACCGCCTGAAGCCGCAGTAACCGCTGAAGCGTCGCAGATACCGCTTCCTTCTTTTCTGCAGACCCACATGGAGACACCATGCAGGCCTCCGCCAATGGCCGAGCAAACTCGAGTGTGTAACCTTCGCGATTAATATCTAGTACCCATTGGTCTGTCGTTATGGTGGCCCAGACGGAGAAGAAATTCTGCAGGCGTCCTCCCACAGGCACCTCTGCCTGGACCAACCTCGTTTTATTGCGGCTTTTTAGCGGAGTTCTGCTGGGTACCGAAATATCCCCTGCCGAACCCCCTAGCTCCCCGTAAGGACTGCCCTCTGGACATAAAACGCCCTCTCTGATACAGGGTAAAGCGAGATCCTCTGAACCTGCGAAACTCCCGGGATTGCCCTCTGTGCAGGTTGTTAGGTTTCTGGCCTTTCGGACGGTCCTCTGGAAGCCGACCCCCTTTGGAGTCCCCGAGATCCTTCACAATCTTTTCCAGAGCTGTTCCAAAGAGCAGCGTGCCCTTGTAGGGAAGCTTACTAAGGCGAGCCTTAGACGAGGAGTCCGCCGCCCAATTCCTCAGCCATAGGAATCTCCTGGCTGCAATTGCAGACGCCATGGACTTAGCTGACATCCTCACCAGATCATAGAAGGCATCTGCCAGATAAGCCGCTGCTGATTCTAACTTTGCTCCCTCCGAGGTAGCAACATCTGTGCCTTCCGAATGAGAATCCCCTTGGATCCAACAAATCGAGGCCCTGGAGACATAAGCTCCACAGATTGCCGCCTTTAGTGACAGCGCACTAGAGTCAAACGCTTGCTTAAGTAGTGTCTCCAACTTCCTGTCCTGCAGATCCTTAAGGGCTGCACTGCCCTCTACCGGAATTGTGGTTTTCTTCGTCACCGCTGACACCAAGTCATCCACTTTGGGCATCTTTAGCAAGTCTTTTTCCTCTTGCGGCAGCGGATACAGCCGTCCAATGGCCCACGCACCCCGCAGGGTAGCTTCCGGATATTCCCATTCTGAGTACACCATCTGCTTGATTACCCTGTGAACTGGAAAACACCTTTGCTTCACTTTAAAACCTTGTAGCAGCGGATCCTCCAAAGGCTCCTCCTGCGCCGCTGGCTGGGCAATATTTAGGGCCACCAGTGAATGGGCAATAAGTGCCCCCAATTCTTCCTTTCTAAAGACCCTAAAAACATTAGGATCTTCACCTGATCCCAGCTCACCGTCCTCCATATCCATGGTCCAATGATCCAGGCCTGAATCTGAGAGAATTTCTCCCTCCTCAGCCCCTTGGAGAGCTGAGACCCTGATGCTATCGGCGTTCACCTCACCCCCAAGGTTGCTTTGGAAGATCCCTCCCCTGGGTCCAGAGGAGAGACTTCACCTTTCTGTGCCCCTGAAGTAATAGTCCTTGCCCTGATCCTTTTGCAACGTCAGGCAATAGGCTTTATGTAGCGACAGTATAAAGTCCACTGAAAAAAGAGTCTCTAAACCCCCCTGCACTGATGGCAATGGCTGTGAAGGAGCATCCTCCACCTGCCTGTACTTTTTTGACTTCGTTTTTCTTTTCCCCAGTTTTACTTGACTCGATACCGGAGCGGGAGCTCTGTCTAAGATGGCCGCCATTCCCACCTTTTCAGTCACGCTTTGCAGACCCCCTAACGGATCCAAGGCCTCCTGTTTGCCTTCCATGCTGCCAACAAACTAACGCTGAAAACTAAAGTTCGTTCCGATAGAAACCGGCAAGCCCCGTCTCAGAGAGCCCTCGCCGACGATTACCCGGTACGCTCCCCGCTGGAGCCGACAGCATGCGCGTAACACCACCAATGCTCAAAAAACAAGCCTTGAACGAATCGCGATGAAGTGCCTACTCCACTGACTCTCCTCCAGCACAAGCCGATCGCAGTCCTGAAAATCAAAACGCCAGACGTATCTGAAGCTTTGCACTGCCGATCACCCAAGACACTCACCCCGCTGCTAGCGGGAGAGTATACCCGATTCCGGAGGCGGCAGAAGGGTCTCTGTGGCTCCCAGTTCCTATCTCTGCTCCAGCCCAGCAAATGGAGCTGCTGTCTGAGGCAGGCTCTGCCTCCTCTGCTCCCTGTTGTGCCTTTTTTTTTTTTTAATTTGAACTAACACCAGTCTCTTAAGTGACGTCCCCTGCTCGGGTCCCCCACCTCCGGACTTCTTCCTTTCGCCAAATGACAGATCAAAAAAACAAGAAACTTCTCTTTGCTACGCCTTTCCTTTTGTCTTTTGCTCCACGTCCCTTCCAGCTGCTGAGGACTGAAACACTGAGGTTCGGACATCAGGGGGAGCTGGATAGAATGTCAGCAAAACTTCAGAATTCAGTCCTCAGCTGCTGGAGAAGGTTGACAACCCTAATGTCTTGGACTGGCCCGGAGATACGAAGAGAAATAAGTTAATTTCCTACTATGTACATGTAAAGCACAAGTTTTATAACATACCGTATCCAAACGAGAAATTTTTCTCACTTCCTTCAGGCGGAGCAACCTGTGAATACAATGAGTTCTATGCCGGCGTGCCGTGTTGTAAGGACATTTAAAGCATTCAAAAGTGCGCCAAAATAAGAGGTCAGAGGTCACTGTTCAAAGGGCCAAATTAAAGGGCATCAACGAGTTCAGTAAATACTCATTCCAACAGTAAAAAACGCTCTTAAGAAGCTAATAAAACATTATAAAAAACATTGCTCAAGCAATAAAAGGCTATGGCGTAAAACATTGCTCAAGCAATAAAAGGCTATGGCGTAAATCCCCCTCACCGGCCTCCCTGTCACTCTTCAAAGCCCAGCATTCCTACTACCGCTCTCAAGTTCACCTTGCCAAATCTTCTTTCTTCTCCACTGCCATTGCCAACGCTCCTAACCAAACACGACACCTCTATTCCACCCTCAAATTTCTTACCTCCCTCCATCCCTCTGCCCCTTCCGCACCCACCCACCCCACCCCCTCCCCTTCTCTTCTTGCCTCTGCTTTCAGCAATAAAATCTCCTCCTTGAGAGCATCTCTACCCTCTCATCCTCCACCCATTCCTTCTCCCCCTCCAGCTGCCTCTCCACCCCCAGTCTCTCATCTTTCTCACTCCTGGTCCTCCTTCTCCTTGACTACCACTGACGAACTCCACTATCTCATCTCCTCCTCTAACAAAACCTTCTGCCCCCCTGACCCTATTCCCTCCGCCTGGCTACTGTCTCCCTCACAGTCCTTTCTTCCTTATATTCAAATCCTTATTAATACTAGTCTATCCACTGGGACTTTTCCCTCACCCTGGAAGCACGCTCTAATCCGCCCTCTACTTAAGAAACCTTCCCTTGATTCCCTTGATCCTAACAATTATCGCCCAGTCTCACAACTCCCCTTCCTTTCCAAACTTCTTGAGAAGGTTGTTTTCGCCCAACTCTCCCACCACCTCGACTCCACTAATTTCCTTCACCCCCGTCAATCTGGTTTCCGTCCTGGGCACAGCGTTGAGACTATTCTTCTTGCTTTCACCAACGCTCTGCATGTAGCACACGATCGTGGTGAAATCTCGGTGGCGGTTGCTCTTGACCTTTCTGCTGCTTTCGACCTGGTCGATCACTCCCTCCTTTTATCCCGACTACGCGACGCCGGCCTCTGCAGCACAGTCTTCCGGTGGTTCCATTCTTTTCTTTCCTCCCATTCTGGTGCTGTTCTCCCCTCTTCCCCACACTGCCCTCCCTCCGATTCCTTCCCCCTATCTTGCGGCGTTCCACAGGGTTCGGTGGAGGAGTGGCCTAGTGGTTGGGGCAAGGTACTTCGGGCCGGAAGGTCGGGGGTTCAAATCCCACTAGAGGACAGCAACCTTGGGCCGGAAGGACTGGGGTTTCTAGTCCCACAGGTGCTCCTTGTGGTCTTGGGCAAGCCACTTAACCCTCCATAGCCCATGTTCCCTGTAAAATAGTTCTCTGTGTGCTGTGCTTTCCTGTCTAATCAATGTGTTTATACCTCAAAAATTTCCTGTCATGATTTGACAATTTCCAATCTGTAATCAAACCGCTGCTGATCGCTGGAAGTAGCGGTATACAAATGTATACTAAATAAATAAATAAAAATAAATTTTAATCTCTTCCTGACACCCCTCACACTACTTATTCAGCAATTTGGTATTTCAGCTTTCTACTACGCCGATGACATTCTCCTCCTACACCACACATCCCCTGTCAGCCCCGATCTTGTCCCGCTTAACTCCTGTCTGGTCGCCGTCTCTACTTGGATGTCTCAAAATTGCTTGCATCTTAACCCCTCTAAAACGACAGCAATTTGGTTTCCACACGGTCACCCTCCTCCTTCAATAGCTCCCTCTTTCTCCGGCCTTCCTATCTCACTGGTCACCACTTTTCGGTATCTCGGCGTGCTCTTCGATTCAGATCTTTCCTTCTCCACTCATGTCTCCTATGTTTCCAAAACTTCTTTTTTCTACCTCAGACAAATTCGTGCCATTCGCCCCTTCCTCTCTCCCTCCGCTCTTGCCACCCTTCTGCTCGCCCTCGTCATCTCCCGCATCGATTTCGCCAACTCGATCTTCTCCGGTATCTCTAAGACCCAATTATCACGACTTCAGCGTATTCAGAATACTGCCGCCCGCCTCATTTCCCACTCTTCCCCCAGAGACCATGTCACTCCTCTTCTCTCCCGTCTTCACTGGCTTCCCATTTCCTTTCGCATCCGTTTCAAACTTCTTACGCTCACTCATAAAGCTCTCCACACCTCCACACCTCAATACCTGTCCGACCTCATCCACTTCCATACCCCCAGACACCCCCCCGCTCCTTCCACCTCAACCGCCTTGCACTTCCCTCCCCTTCATTTGCTCATCTCCAATCCACCCGATCCTCAGCTTTCTTCTTTATAGGCCCTGCCCTATGGAATTCCCTACCCACTTCCCTCCGCCTGGAGCCCCACCACACCGCCTTTAAACGAGCCCTGAAGACCCACCTTTTCTCCCTTGCCTTCAACCTCCCTCCTCCCTAGCCCATCCTCTCCCTATGCTGTCTACCCCCCCCCCCCCCTGTGTTTCTGTTCCTTTACCTCTTCTCCTATCTCTGTTAAGGAAAATTGTAACTTTCTTTTCTGTTTCCGGCCTTGCGCCTGCTGTAATTTAACCAGGTTTTTTTAAAATTGTAAACCGCTCTGATTATTACTGAAGGGCGGTTAAGCAAATCAATAAACATAAACATAAACATAAAAATACAAAAGAGAACAACCATAAAACCATATATGATTGCATTAAAATTAAAGATTGTATCTATCTAATTATAAAGGGGGAGAGAGGTAAAAAAGAGGGAAGGGGGGATAGGGGGAGGGGGAAGGAAAAGGGGGGAAAGAGAGGGAGGGAAGGGAGAGGAAGGGGGAAAGTGGGGGGAGGGAGGGGGAAGGGAAGGGAGGGTAAAGGGGAATCAGAGAGGAAAGGGGGAGGGTGGGAAATGGAGGGAAGGGGGAATAGGGAAGGAGAGGCAGAAGGATGGGGAGGAGGAAAGGAGGAGGGAAAGAGAGAAAGGAGGAGGGGGAGAGAGAGGAGGGGAGGGAGGTGATGGGGGGAAAGGGGAGGAAGGAGGGAGAGGAGAGAGGGAGGGAAAGGGGGGGTAGAAGGGAAGGGTTAGGGAGGGGGGAAAGGAGAAAGTGGGAGGGAAGGAAGTGGGGAGGGGGAAAAGGGAAGGAAAAGGAGGGGATTTTTAACCATCACTCATCCAGTGACACCAACTATATACATTGTGACATAGTGGGTCATTCCAGCCCGTTAGAAGAAGCTAAAAAGCAGGAAACAGGAGCAGTGCTGAGATGTAAACAAGAGCACATGGCTTCTGGTTACCACAGAAACCAAGCACAAGGGAAAGGGATACACCCGTGCTACCACTTAGAGAATGAGTCACAAGTTGATTCAGCACACCTGTTAGGGGGAGGAGTCAAGCTCTACCCTAGAAGTCACTCTAATAAAGAGGTCACAGTTGAGCCTATGGAGTTAGGTGAGTTAGGCAAAGGTGAGGTGGGTCACGAAGGTAATGAGAGCTGCAGTGAAGAGAGCAGTGAAAGGAGAAGGACAGAGTCTCCGTGGAAGGGTGAAACGGAGCTTCCCTTCAGGAAGGGAACAGAAACCCCAAGGGAAGGATACAGCAAAGGCAGTCTGGATTACCTGCCATATTCTGGGGAGTACAGAAAAGAAAGAAAGCCAGGAAGGCAATTGAAAGCTTCTGTGCACAGCTCAGGTTGGGAACCTACAGCCAGTTCCAAGCCACAGAGAAAATCTCTACCAGCTAGGTTTAAAGGTAAGCCTAAAGGCTGGGGTGCTAATAATTACAGTGATTTCATTTACCCAGAAGGTTGGGGCTGTAAAGAGAAGGACTGTACTGAGAATGCTTATCTGAACCAGTATTTAATTCAGGAGTATCATAAGAAGCCTGGAGCATTAAGGAAAGGCGTGGCACCAGGGTTGCAATTACAAACATTTCCTGTTTCAGAGGAAGAATTAATGGACATTGAGCCAGAGCATGTAAATAATAAGGAAGAAGTAATGGACTGTACGATAACTCTTTCTAATGAGATAATATCATTACGCTAAGTTCATGCTTTAAAGAGAAAGGCAGCATTGCTTGGAGTTAAAAACATACAGCTGTGAAGAAACAGAACTGTTACCTTGAAATGCTGGAAACTAATGTGCTTATGCTGAAGTAAGCCTTTATGTTGAAAACCTTTAATTTGTCCTTATACCAGAAAGTACTTGGTTTTGTGTTACCTTATTTCCTGGTTAAAAATCCAATCCTTTGCTTGAACCACTTTTGAATCCACAACTGCTCCTCATTGGTCAGCGAAAGGACTACATCTCCCAAGAAGCTCTGCTTTAGGATTTGTGAAAGTAGCTGTTCAGTGGGGAAAAACCACTCGCTTAAACCCTACCTATTGCTACTGGGGGTTTTAAAGGAGAGTTGGTCACAAATGGCGTAGTTGGCAGGATTTTTACCTGGAGTAGAGGACACCGAAAGGACGAGGTTCCAGCGGCAAGAGCTGACACCTAGGAATAAAAGGATCCGGAGCTCGGCTGACGATCGGTCAGACTGGGGAGTTCCCTTTCTCAGTGCCTGACTCTGCACTGTGCCAGGTAATTGTGGCTAGGCACGGGTGGAGAAGGATACAGAGGAGAAAGGGTAGTGCACAGGGATAGTGCACAGCATTAAGAAAAAAAAAGGAATTTTTTTTCTCTCTTTTTTTTTGGGGCCACACTTGGGTTTTTTTTGTGTGTTTTGCAGATACCAGGATATCCAAAATGGACCCTCAAGAAATACTGAGGTGGATGTCTTTGCAATGGGACAAGCAACTGGAGATGACGCGAAGGGTCCAGGACCAGACGATGACTGCCCTCCAGGAACAGCTGAGACCCGTCAACGCGCTCATAGAACATTTGGCAAAGCAGCAGCAGGAGCCCGCGAAGGACTTACCAGGGTATACCCACGGGGTAGGACTATATGGTACCGGTACACTTTTGCTGGGACAATTGTCTCCTACTGACAACTTGGATGACTATGTGGATGCATTTGAACGTATCGCGGAGGCCACAAAGCTGCCTAGGGAGCAGTGGGCCCTAAGGTTCGCAATGTCTTTATCAGGAGAGGCCTTGTCTGCGTACAAGTCTATGCCAGCTACCTTAGCGCTGGATTATGACGCAGTTAAGAATGCTGTAAGAGACAGGTTGGGGCTCACCCCGTTATTCTATAGGCGCAGGTTTAGGGAGGCAAAGTTAAGGCCTGGAGTAACCCCTAAAAGCCTGTATTATAGAATAAAAGGGTTAGCCTGGAAATGGCTCAAACCTGAGCAACAGACTGTAGAGGCTGTATTAGATAATGTAATGTTGGAACAATACATGGAAGCTGTACCAGCGGAAGTTAAAACGTTTCTCATGTTGCAGAACTGTAAGACAACAGATGAGGCTGCCAACATGACAGAACGGTATTTTGAGGCTGAATTTGCTAAGACCTCAAAATCCGGCGTTCTGGGCATGGCAAAAGCTGGTAATGTAAATAGGAACATTCAATGCAAACCACCTTGTGAAAAGATGAGTTTTTCCACTATGAAGGGAAAATGTTTTAAGTGTGGAAACTTTGGGCATTTCCAAAAGGACTGTATGCTACGTACTGCTTTGGTGTCTGGTAAGGGAGAAAAGATCCAAGCAGGGTTTTTACTCCCAGTCCAAGTAGAGGGAATAAAGGCCCAAGCGCTACTTGACTCGGGCGCGGACCAGAGTATGGTGTCCCAACGGCTCTGGAAAGCCATACAAGCCCGAGCAGCGCCGAGTCAAGCAGTGGGGCAAGTTAAGATAAGGTGCATACATGGAGCAGCCCACCATTATCCCTTATATGAAATACGTATAGAAGGTTTGAGAACAGAAAGGAAGATGGTAATGGCAGTGGTACCCCGCCTTCCACAAAGTGTTGTCCTGGGAAGGGATTGGCCTCCTTTTAGTCAAGGGCTAAAGGAAGGCCTTACTGCTGAAATGAGTTTAGCATCCGCCCCAGGTAAAGCAGGCTCCTTGGAGGCAAAGAGAGAGTCGCCAGATTCACCCAGGTTAGAGGCCATGGCCACCAAAGTCCCAAGTCCTTTGTTAGGGAAACCTGGGAGGAATAGTCAGCAACACACATCAGGTGAAAAGGGAGTAACCACAGGGAAGCAAACATTTGTGCTCCAATACTGCAAGGTTTCAGCCCAGGCCAGGGGTCTGCAGCGAGCTTCAGAAGCCACTGCCAGATATGATTTGTTTAGTGCGGAAAATAGTGTGATACCCCGAGGAGGAAAAGCCCTGATAGACACCGGGATAAGGGTGCAGATCCCACCCGGATGTTATGGGAGGATAGCGCCTAGGTCAGGCTTAGCAGCCAAATATTTTATAGATATAGGGGCTGGAGTCATTGACCCGGATTATAGGGGGGTAGTTAAGGTGTTGATTTTTAATTTTAGTCAGGAGGAGTTCCAGGTTAAGATAGGCGACAGAATAGCGCAGCTGATATGCGAGCGCGTAGGGTTCCCCGAGGTAGAGGAGGTACCATCACTGGCCCCCACAGGGAGGGGAGAAGGAGGATTTGGGTCTACCGGGGTAGGGGAATTAAAAGGTTTAACCGCTGTCGCTGAAGAGCAGAAAGAGGACGATTTTGGCCCACAGCCCACTGATTGGAGGGAAACTCCAGAACCACGTATAGGGGCGGAGCTGTCAGGGCAACAGCGGCAGAAACTAAAGAAAGTATTGAATAAATTTGCAGATGTTCTGACGCCGCTTCCGGGGGAAACCAACATCGTTGCCCATGAAATTATTACCTTACCTGGAAAAATAATTAGGCAACGACCCTACAGGTTGCCGGAGGCAAAGAAAACGGAAGTGGTAGAACAAGTAAAAGACATGCTTAAAATGGGCGTGATAGAAGAGTCCAGAAGCCCATGGTCAAGCCCTATCGTGTTAGTGCCTAAGCCGGATGGAAGCCTCCGCTTCTGTATAGATTTCAGGCAAATAAATAATATTTCTGAGTTCGACGCATACCCCATGCCTCGGATTGAGGATTTATTAGATAAACTAGGCCAGGCTAAGTATTTGACCACATTGGACCTAACAAAAGGTTACTGGCAAATACCATTAACCAAGGCATCCAAGCCTAAGACAGCTTTCACGACACCGATAGGGCTGTTCCAGTTCAGGCGTATGCCATTTGGACTTCACGGGGCTGCGGCCACTTGTCAAAGATTGGTCGATCAAGTCTTGCGGCCACATCAGGACTATGCATGGGCCTATATGGATGACATTATCATTCATAGCACTACATGGGCCCGGCACTTACCCAGAGTAGAGGCAGTCCTGTGCGCTTTGAGGAAAGCGGGCCTGACTATTAATCCTGGGAAATGTCTTTTTGCTGGTAGGGAAGTCAAATACTTAGGCCACATGGTGGGAGGAGGAATGGTAAAGCCATTAGCCAGCAAAATTGAAAGCGTGAAGAACTTTCCACGGCCTGTTAATAAATGGCAAATGCGGGGATTTCTGGGCTTGGTAGGATACTACCGCAGATTCATCCCACGATTTGTGGAGGAAAGCGCTCCACTCACAGAGATGCTTAGGAAGAATGCCCCTAATAATATTAAATGGACACCAGATGCTGAAAAGGTGTTCGTAGCATTAAAAGACAGGTTATGTAAGGCCCCAGTGCTCAGGGGGATTAACTTTGAATCACCGTTCCTTGTGCAGACAGACGCATCCGAGACGGGATTAGGGGCTATAATGTCACAGGTATTTGAAGGGGTTGAACACCCGGTAACGTATCTCAGTAGAAAATTGTCCAGAGCCGAACAAAAATATTCCACGGTGGAGCGAGAGTGTCTTGCGATTAAGTGGGCGATCGAGACTCTGAGATTTTACCTCACGGGCCGTAAATTTTACTTAGTTACGGATCACGCGCCATTGAAATGGCTACACCAAATGAGGAACAGTAATGCCAGGCTTACTAGGTGGCATTTAGCTCTACAAGCATACGACTTTGTCGTACACCACAGAGCGGGTAAATTGCACAGTAATGCAGACGCTCTTTCCCGGATTACGTGCTGTCCGTCGCAGGCTCCGGCAGCCCGTAATATTTTAAGGGGTGGCTCTGTGACATAGTGGGTCCTTCCAGCCCGTTAGAAGAAGCTAAAAAGCAGGAAACAGGAGCAGTGCTGAGATGTAAACAAGAGCACATGGCTTCTGGTTACCACAGAAACCAAGCACAAGGGAAAGGGATACGCCCGTGCTACCACTTAGAGAATGAGTCACAAGTTGATTCAGCACACCTGTTAGGGGGAGGAGTCAAGCTCTACCCTAGAAGTCACTCTAATAAAGAGGTCACAGTTGAGCCTATGGAGTTAGGTGAGTTAGGCAAAGGTGAGGTGGGTCACGAAGGTAATGAGAGCTGCAGTGAAGAGAGCAGTGAAAGGAGAAGGACAGAGTCTCCGTGGAAGGGTGAAACGGAGCTGAAGGATACAGCAAAGGCAGTCTGGATTACCTGCCATATTCTGGGGAGTACAGAAAAGAAAGAAAGCCAGGAAGGCAATTGAAAGCTTCTGTGCACAGCTCAGGTTGGAAACCTACAGCCAGTTCCAAGCCACAGAGAAAACCTCTACCAGCTAGGTTTAAAGGTAAGCCTAAAGGCTGGGGTGCTAATAATTACAGTGATTTCATTTACCCAGAAGGTTGGGGCTGTAAAGAGAAGGACTGTATTGAGAATGCTTATCTGAACCAGTATTTAATTCAGGAGTATCATAAGAAGCCTGGAGCATTAAGGAAAGGCGTGGCACCAGGGTTGCAGTTACAAACATTTCCTGTTTCAGAGGAAGAATTAATGGACATTGAGCCAGAGCATGTAAATAATAAGGAAGAAGTAATGGACTGTATGATAACTCTTGCTAATGAGATAATATCATTACGCTGAGTTCATGCTTTAAAGAGAAAGGCAGCATTGCTTGGAGTTAAAAACATACAGCTGTGAAGAAACAGAACTGTTACCTTGAAATGCTGGAAACTAATGTGCTTATGCTGAAATAAGCCTTTATGTTGAAAACCTTTAATTTGTCCTTATACCAGAAAGTACCTGGTTTTGTGTTACCTTATTTCCTGGTTAAAAATCCAATCCTTTGCTTGAACCACTTTTGAATCCACAACTGCTCCTCATTGGTCAGCGAAAGGACTACATCTCCCAAGAAGCTCTGCTTTAGGATTTGTGAAAGTAGCTGTTCAGTGGGGAAAAACCACTCGCTTAAACCCTACCTATTGCTACTGGGGGTTTTAAAGGACAGTTGGTCACAACATGCTACCTAAGATTCATAAAGCTTTAGAGAACCTACCTGGACATCCAATTGTGTCTGCAATTGGTTCTTTATTTGAACCTCTATCCAAATTTTTAGACGTTTTTCTCAGGCCATTTGTAACCAACATATGTACGAGATTCAGCCCATATCAATAATATATTGCAAGATTTCACTGGATATCATGATCAACTTCTTCTAGTTACCCTTGATTTTAATTCTCTTTATACAAATATTCCTCAGAAAGCAGCCCTTGATATTATATCAGACATTCTTATTCAAAGGACCAGGCCTGTTCGCACGCCCACCTTTTTTTTTTTAACTCAGTTGGCTTTGCTTGCTATGACAGAGAATTATTTTTGCTTTAGAGGTATTGTTTTATAAGCAGATCAAAGGAGTCGCTATAGGAACATCCATGGCCCCAGATGTAGCTAACCTCTGTGTTGCTGATTTTGAAAAACGATATCTTACACATCATCCTTTTGAAGTCCATATGAAACTATGGAAACATTATATAGATGACGTTCTTATGATTTGGGACAGCACAGAGCCACAGCTACATGAGTTCTTTGCATGGCTTAATTCCCTTGATGAAAATTTACAATTCAAATGCACATATAGTTCTGATCAAATTGCTTATCTTGACATTATGATTAGTAAAGGTCAATGTGGATTTATTACGAATCTATACCGTAAAACTACTAATAAGAACTCCCTGCTTAGATTTGATATTCCATAATACCTCTTTAAAACAAAATCTACCAGTAAGCCAGTTTTTGAGAATGAGAAGATTGTGTACTTCCATGAACATAAGAACATAAGATATGCCATACTGGGTCAGACCAAGGTCCATCAAGCCCCGTATCCTGTTTCCAACAGTGGCCAATCTAGGTCATACATACCTAGCAGTATCCCCAAAAGACACAGGTTCCACAATGCTTGTATTGGGTCAAGCATTGATATCCTGGGTCCCTTTTTAATAATGGTTTATGGACCTTTCCTCCAGGAACTTGTCCAAATCTTTTTTAAACCCAGCTACACTAACAGCTCTTACTACATCCTCCGGTAACAAATTCCAGAGTTTACACGTTGAGTGAAAAAATATTTTCTCTTATTTGTCTTAAATAGTTTACCCTGTAGCTTCATTACATGTCCCTTAGTCTTTCTATATTCTGATAGTGTAAACAATTGATCTACGTTTACCCGTTCCACTCCATTCATTAATTTATAGACCTCTATCATATCTCCCCTCAGCCGTCTCTTTTCCAGGTTGAAGAGCCCTAACCTTTGTAGCCTCTCTTCATAGGAGTAGCCTTCCATCCCCTTTACCATTTTAGTAGCTCTTCTCTGTACCTTTTCTAATAACGCTATATCCTTTTTAAGATACGGCGACCAGAATTGCACACAATATTCAAGGTGCGGTCGTACCATGGAACGATACAGAGGCATTATAATATCCTTTGTTTTATTTTCCATTTCTTTCCTTATGATACCTAGCATTCTATTTGTTTTCTTGGCCGCCGCTGCACACTGGGCGGAGGGTTTTAACATGTTATCCACAATGACTCCTAGATCTTTTTCCTGGGTGGTGGTTCCCAATGTGGAACCTTGCATCGTGTAACCATAGTGTGGGTTGTTCTTTCCTAGGTGCATAACTTTGCACTTGTCCACATTAAATTTCATCTGCCATTTGGATGCCCAGTCTTCCAATTTATCCAGATCCTCCTGCAGTTTTCCACAGTCCTCTTGGGTTTTAACAACTTTAAACAGTTTTGTGTCGTCTGCAAATTTGATAACCTCACTAGTTATTCCCTTTTCCAGGTCATTTATGAATATGTCAAAAAGTAGCAGACCCAGTACAGATCCCTGGGGTACTCCACTATTCACCTTTTTCCATTGGGAAAATTGGCCATTTAGCCCTACTCTCTGCTTTCTATCTTTTAACCAGTTCCCGATCCACAATAGTGGAAGATTCTGAACGCAATGCTGCAGATATGGGCATTAGATTTACGGATCGTGGGTATCCTCAAGATTGCATCCAAAAGGCCCATTCATGGGCTAGATCCACAGATCGGGCCTCCTTTCTTGCAGTTTCAGATAGGCCAAAACAGGATAGGGTTGTTTGTGCTGTCATTTTTTCCAGCCTTTCCAAGGATATTGTTTGGATCATTAAACAAGAATGGTATCTTTTGGCCAACTTACCAACATTGGCCTCTAAACAGCTGACCATTGCCTATAAACATAATCGTAACCTGGCTAACATTCTTGTACCATCAGCGTTATCAAAACCAAGACCCACCTGAAGATAAAAGGCCATTTTAAATGTGGTCAGTGTTCTGTATTTAATAATACTCTGGTTACCAAAGATTTTTTTGAACACCCAATTTCACATAAAAAGATCTATATACAGCATTATTCAAATTGTAAAACTGAAAATGTTATTTATTTAATCCTTTGCCCATGTAATTTGATTCGTATGTAGGCAAAACCAAGAGACAAGTCCAGACTCGTATTATAGAATATAAAAGTTGTTTACACAGGCGTATCAAACCTCTTGTGACACATTGGGTAGAAAAGGGTCATCATGTCACTATTTGAAATTTTTGATTCTCAAAGCTGTTATACCCCATTGGAGAGGTGGCGACGTTGATAAGATCCTACTTAAACTAGAACGTTACATTTATGAATTGCAAACCCTGGAACCCTGTGGCTTGAATCAAGAAGTTAATTTAGCAGTATTTCTTTGACACTATGCCCTGTTTTGTGGCTTTTTGTGTTTTTTATCAGTTTTTATTATAGTTTTACTATTTATTCAGTTCTCATTAATTTTTATTTCATTATTTTTGTCATTATGTTCTTAGAGGTTTTTTATTTATTATTTTTATTTTTATATTTTTGCTCTATCCCTGCAGCGCAGCCCTCTCCTCCCCCTTTTGGCCCTTCCTCCCCCTCTTCACCACCCTTCTCCCCTTTCTTCCCTCCCTCCCTCCTTTTCCTTCTCTTCCCCCACTTTTCCCCTCTCCCTTCCTTCCCTCCCCCTTTCCCCTCCCTTCTCCCCTTTTCCCCTCCCTCTCGCCTCTCTCCCCTTCCCCCCACCTCCTCCCTCCCCCTCCTCTCTTCCCCCTCTCCTCCTCCCCTCTTCTCCCTTCCTTCCTTTTCCCGCCCCACCCCCTTTCCTCTCCCCTTCCTCTTTCCCCTCCCTTCCTCCCTCTTCCCCCCTATATTTCTCCCTTCATCTCCCTTCCCTCCCTCTCTCTTTCCCCCCTTTTTCTTCCCCCTCCCCCCTTTTCCCTCCCCCTTAACCCCTCCCTTTTTACCTCTCTCCCCCTTTCTAATTTGATAGATACAATCTTTAATTTTAATGCAATCATATATGGTTGTTCTCTTTTCTGTTTTATTGTTTGAGCAATTTTATTATAACGTTTTATTAGCTTTTTATCAGTTTCATTTTAATGTGTATTAGGAACAATGGTTCTATAGCTTCTTTATGATCTTAGGAGCATTTTTTACTGTTGGATTGAGTATTTATTGGACTCAGTGCTACCCTATAATTTGGCCCATTGAACAGTGACCTCTGACCTCTTTTTTTGGCACGCTTTTGAACGCTTTAAATGTCCTTACAACACGGCATGCCGGCATAGAACTCACTGTATTCACGGGTTGCTCCGCCTGAAGGAAGTGAGAAACATTTGTCTTTTGGATACGGTATGTTATAAAATTTGTGCTTTACATGTACATAGTAGGAAATTAACTTATTTTTAAACAGATCCTCTTCTAACAAGTCCGGTGTAGTTTTTATTCATATATTATCTGTTTAAGCTAGATACACTTTTCATTGCTTTTGATCACAAAAATGGGATTTTCCCGTTCTCACATTTCACATTAAGTTTCAGGTATGGCACAGCCCTTAATCTATTCAATTTTGATAAATGTCTCTTTTCTTTTTAATGTAATTTATTGACCAGTCTGTAATTATTTCACAGTTTCACACTTTTTCTCTTGAAGATATTACCTGGCTCTGACATTAATAGACAAGGGAACGTTATCAACTCGTTTTAACAATTGCGAACAGGAGGATTCTCACATTTGATAAAGTCCCCCCTTTTATCATTATTAAAGATGGTTAATATATCTCCTTTTTTAATTTCTATTTTTATTTATATGCCTGTGGAGCTATGACCTTTAACCTTCCTTTTCGCGCGGTGTTGAAGGTTTTAAATGACTTAAAAAAACGGCACGCCGGCACAAAGCCCACTGTATTTATAGGTTTGCACTGCATGAAAAAAATAAAGCATATTCCTTTTTATGTCAGGTATGTTACAAAATTTATGTTTTACATATGCACATATTCTATTCAATACGCCCGTTTCTGTTTTTACATTGCTTGAGTCTCATACAGCATTTATTACCTGTGATCCCGACATTTTCTGTACTAAGATTTATGTTATTTCACTTCAATAGATATTTCCACAGTTTTATGGATTTTTACCTGCTAGGCTGTGACTATTTACAATGAATATCATCTGGCTCCGACATGACTAGACAAGAGAACAATACTATTTGGTCTCGGTATTCCCCTTTCCCTTTCTTTATTTACTCCATCAGTTTGGCTCCAAACACATTTATGAACAGTAGAATTTTGATTTCTCACAAAGTTGCACAATACACCTCTTTTACTCATATTGGTCTGTGTATATTAGGGTTACAATTTTTTTATATATTTTTTTCAACACGCTACACATTTGGCTCTGTTTAAGATGGTTTGATTTTTTTTTTTTTTAACTTTATTTATAAGCCATCAAATACATAACTTTCGATACAATTCAAACAATACGCCGCAGCAGAGTGGGATCTTATCTCCGCCGCGGCAATACAACAGACAGTTATGTAAGTACAGCAGAGCACAACACACCTGGAATCTTTTAATTTTTTAATTAGTCTATGGTACCCCCCTTATTTTACCCAACCACCCCCCCCTACCCCCCTACCTCCCCCCTCGTCGTCGCAACCCCTAACCCCGCCAAATAGCAACAATGAGCCCCTCCTAGGTCCTCTCTCCCTCCCTCCATCCACTCCCGGTATCTTTGAACCTTAATAGCCTATATTTACTATTTCATTCCGGCAGCGGGAACCCAAGCTCTGAATGTAGGGTTCCCATATCAACATAAAAGTGGACCACCGCTTCACTGAGCCCCGAGCCCTCCAGCGCTCTGCGAGCATCAGCTGATGGAAGTTATTGCGCCATTCCGAGAACGTGGGCAGGTGACGATCTCTCCACCTGTGTAGAATCGGACCCTTCCCCACCAGACAGGCTTTACGCACCAATAACCGCCCCCATCTCCCAATGGGTAGGGTTTGATGCAGTTGGTCAAGAATAACTAAAGCTCCTGTCCACGGAAACCTCTGCTGTAACAACCCCATAAGGTATCTGCGAATATGGGACCAGTATGGAAGGATGCGCCTGCACTGCCACCACATATGGGTTAGGGAGGCCAATTGTAGAGAACATCTAGGGCAAGACCCATCTTGTGTAATATGACTCCTCAACGCTCGCCGAGGCGAAAAATATACTCGTGTCAGGGCCTTATATTGAATTTCCCTCCATCGCGCTCCCTCCACCAATTCCACTATCCGCCCCACCGCCGCACAGATAGTGTCTGGCTGCACTGCCCACCCCAATTCTTCTGCCCAGGCCATCTCCGCCCTCCCATAATCCGGCCGCACCCCAAAGCACTCCAGCCGAGTCTTCAGCCCCGTTATCGCTGGGGGTATATCGCCACCAAGGTCAAAAAATTCGAGAATCTGCGCCGATCTGTCCACCCCCAGTTCCTCTCTGGGCAGCGTTGCCACATAATGAGAGAGCTGGATGTATGCAAAGTATTGAGTGGGGGGCAACTGAAACTCCGCACGAAGCTCGAGAAACGACTTACATTTGCCGGTAAGATCCACTACATGCCCTATATGTCTCAGTCCCTGTCGGTGCCATAACTGAAACGCCTTGGAGTCAGAACCCGGCAGGAAATGTACGTTTCCGCGAATAGGCAGCCAACTAGACACCTGCCAGTTCCGCTGCCAAAAGCTATTTAATTGTCGCCAAGTACGGCGCAGCGCATTTAACATTATATTACGCGTAAAGCGTGTTGGTAGTTGCGCACTGTCCACATGCAAAACCCCCACCAGTGAGAAAGGAGCTACAAATGCCGCTTCTAAGTCCCGTGGCGTATATGTGTCGGTGCCCCCCAGATAGTCCCCCAGATGGCATGCTTGACATGCCAAAGCATAAAGTCTTATGTCTGGCAGCCCAAGGCCCCCTCTGCTCCATTTGCCAATCATGCGGGACATCGGGATACGCGCTCTGGCCCCCCGCCACAGAAAACGTTGAAACTCCCTTTCCAACCTAAGCAGATCCCGCCGGAGCAACCACACGGGTAAGGTTTGCAACCAATACAGTATACGTGGCAAAACCACCATTTTGATTGCTGCAATTCTCCCCATTAGTGATAAGGGTAGCGGATTCCAAGCTCTCAACTGACTCCGCACCGCCGACAAGACTCTCTCAAAATTGTTATAGTATAAATCCTGCGGTACCCTCGTCAAAACAATACCTAAGTATTTGAACATCTGTTCCGCCCATTTCAGGGGAATCCCCCCCCCCCCCCCAGCTTCCTCGCAGCCGCCCCGAGACATCCAAGGCCTCAGATTTATCCGCATTTATCCGAAGGCCCGCAAAACTACCAAATAGCTGAAATTCGGTTAACAGTCTAGGCAAAGATTCTCGCGGGGCCAGCAAATGTACCAGCATGTCATCGGCAAAGGCCGACATCTTAAACCCTTGGTTGCCAACCTCAATCCCACGAATTTGTCGGTCCAGTTCTATATGCCGTATTAAGGGATCCAGAGACAAAACAATAAAGGGGATAATGGACAACCCTGCCGAGTACCTCTATGCAGGGTAAAGGGAGCCGATAAAGCCCCATTACAGAGCACTCTGGCCATCGGGGTATCATAGAGATTCTTAACCATGTCGCAAAAAGCCTGTCCCAAGCCGTACAGAGGTAACAGATAGTGCAAGTATGTCCAGTTGACCCTATCAAACGCTTTTTCAGCGTCAAAACTCACCAGAAGGGATTGAAGTTGATGGCCATGCACCCACTCCAAAGATGTTAATATTCTGCGGATGTTACGGACCGCATAACGGCCCCGCACAAACCCCACCTGTGATTCATGAACAACATCCCCTAATATTCCCGCTAATCTCTCCGCCAAAATTTTTGCCATCAACTTCATGTCAAAATTCAGCAGGGATATCGGCCTATAAGAGGCTGCCTGCAGCGGGTCCTTGCCCGGCTTGGGTATTAGCGTAATATAAGCCTGGTTCTCTCCCCATCTTCTACCATTCCCCTCTATTCTTTGACGGTAGGTATCCACTAACAAAGGGCTAACCCAGTTCGACAGGAGTTTATAGAATTCAGCCCCATAGCCGTCCGGTCCCGGAGTTTTATAGCAGCTGGCTTTCGCAATTACAAGTTGCACCTCCTCTAGGGTTATCGGTCGCCCCAACAAGGCCCGTTGTTCCTCTGTCACCTTAGGGAGCTGTAGCCCATGGAGATAATTCTCCATAGTAGAGGGGTTAGTCTCCCCCGCTGTATACAATTTTTGAAAAAAAACTTTAAAAATTTCACTTATCACTTCCCGTTTCTGCTGTAATTGCCCTCGCTCATCCCGAAGAGCCGCTACCCCCCGCCCTCCTCTCTGACCCTTCAAACATCGTCCTAGTAATTTTCCCGGTTTGTCGCCAAAACAGTATAACCAATACTTGTAATACATTATCGATTTCTTGGCTCTCTGATGGAGCAATTCGTTTAAAGCAACCTGTAATTCCCATAGTCGTTTTCTATTTGACACTGTAGGGGCATGACCGCTAAGTACTCGCGCCTGAGCCACCTGCTGCTCCAACCGAATAATTTGTTCTGCCAGCAATCTTCGCTTTCGAGCCGCAAATCCAATTATATCACCCCGCAACACCACTTTGGCAGTTTCCCAAACCAGTTCCGGGTCATCCCTGTGTACCTGATGGTTTAATTCAAAGTCTCGCCAGCGCTGACCCAGAAACTGCCGAAATTGATTATCTTTATATAGCTCGATGGGGAACCGCCATATGCGAGATGTTCCGGTCCCGCTCCCCCATTGTAGCTCAATCCAAACCATAGCATGGTCGGAGATCTCCAGGGGTCCTATCCACGCCTCCCCTACTTGGGCAAAGGTGGTAGTGGAAAGTAAAAGATAATCTATTCTCGCACTAGTCCCATGCGCCCGCGAGATATGTGTGAACTCCTTCTCGGAGGGGTGCAGCAATCTCCAGGGATCTACCAAACTTAGACGAGTCCGGAATCGTTGCAACAGCTGAGAGCTGAGCATTCTGTCTCTCGTCCCCCTGCCAGCAGAGGTATCCAGACTCACTTCGAAAACGCCATTAAAGTCCCCCCCTAAAAGCAAAGGCACGTCCGGCAGTTGCTCAATTTTAGCTGCGATACGATTAAAAAAATCCCGATCTAATATATTAGGGCCATATACATCTCCCAGTATGATCTCCCGATCCTCCAGTAAGCCATACAATAACAAGAATCTCCCATTGGGATCTGCCACCTGACGCTGCAGCGTGAAGCGCACCCGTTTGTGAATAAGAATAACCACCCCTCCCTTCTTCCCCAGTGCAGGCGCCCCCCACGTCTGACCCACCCAGTCCCGACATAGTTTAGCATGTTCTTCGGCTGTCTGATGGGTCTCCTGTAATAGCGCAATATCACATCTCTGCCGAGCCAGTGCCTTAAGCACTTTATATCGCTTTATCGGGTTACCCAGTCCGCAAACATTCCAAGTTATTACCCTCAGAGGGTTCCTGTTCTTTTACGCCCCTGCTGCCAGCTCATCGTGCTCGAGGAGACCCTCCCAGCCTGGGGCCTCCCCCTATGTCTCCTAAGGTATAATATGCTAAAGATTTGCAGAGATTGTAGATTGCGACGACCCCTCCCCCACTTCCCCCCCTCCAAGCCCACTTCCCCCCATACCAGTGACCCCTCCCCTAAACCTCCCCCCCCCATCATAAGACTTTCCCCGACCCATTCCCCCATACCCACCCTTATACCCCTGCTCACTATGCCTCCTATCTACAGGGCTCCCAGCTCCTACCCCCTCCCAGGTAGCCCTCCCGGGACCCCACTGAGTGTGTCCCCCCACTCCCAGGCCCCAAAAGCAGGCTACATACCACAAGCCACCCCACCTGCTATCACCTTTAATCATGGATGATCCCCCCCACCCTACCATACCTAGTACCGCCCAACCCAACAGACCAGACCTCAACCCACAGCCCATCACTCCCTTAGCCGCCCCCCCCTCTCCCCACCGCCCACCAAGGTACCCCCCCCCCCCTACTAGGAAACAACCCATCTCCTACTGAAACAAAACAAGAACGGGAGAGTGGGAAGGAGGGGAGAAGGCGGGAAAAGCCGGCCCCCTCCAAAAGAAAATAAAAGTCCCCTCCACTCATGGGTACTCCCCTGCTCCACCACGGCCGTTCACTATCTACGGCCGTAGCGCCTTTGGAGGATAACTCCGCCCTCTTCCCACCGCACTGTGATAGAGGGATAAAACCATGTAGGCAATGGGGAAGGGGTGGAACCCAAGTCACTGTACCATGTAGCCAGATCAGCCTGGGAGACCCTCCTCTTCTGGGGTAACAGCACACTCGATATAACAGAAAGCCAGTCCAAATCGCCCCCACAGGATTTTACAACTTGTCTCTGTACAGGGTCCTCAAATCAGATCAAAAAATGTTAACTATATGCCTCCCACTGTCCCAGATTTTGTCCATAATAGGCAGAGAAGGAGAGGAAAAAGGAAAAGGCTCTGGATGACTAGAAACTTTGTTGCCTTACAAAACAATTTGTAACTTTTACAATAGACAAAGGACACAAAGTTACTGGACAGCTGCAGCGCTCTTCGTAGCCGATGCTACACTGTATTTCCCCATCGTCACTCCCCGATAGAAGGGTTCTCAGAGTTGCACTGTTAGACCGGGATAAGTCATGGTGAAGGAGACGCTGACACTGCCTTTTTTTGAAGGTGGAGCCGATTCACGAAGTCTTCTGCTGCAGAGGCCGACTCAAAGGTACGATGAGCTCCCTCACTGAGCACATGAAGCTTAGCAGGATATTGCACGGAGAACCTAATTCCCGCCTCAATAAGCTTTCCACATAGGGGGGCATATTCTTTTCGTTTCCGGCTCAGCGCTATTGAATAGTCCTGAGCCACACGGATTTTATTGTTATTAAAAATCACCTCCCCCTTCTGCCGCGCTGCCTTGAGGATCAGTTCTTTCTGCGGGTAGTGGAGGAATTTGGCTAGGACAATTCTAGGGCGAGGGTCGCGTGTTTGTTTAGCGCCGACCCGATGCACCCTTTCTATGCACAGTTTGCCTCCCAGCGCGCTCTCATCCACAGTTTGTAAGACCAAGGCCTCCAGGTATCCATGCAGATCTTTGTCCAGGATGGCCTCGGGGATCCCCAAGAAGCGCAGATTATTTCGTCGGGACCTGTTCTCCAGGTCGTCGAGTTTAGCTTCTTGTTGAGATATCTGGGATTTCAGGCCAGCCACCTCCGTGGTCAATGTCTCCACCTTCTCCTCCGCCAGTCCCACCCAGTCCTCGGCCTCTTGCAGCCTCTTACCCAGCATGTCCACTGAAGAACGCAACCCATCCATTTTCTCATGCAGGGCTTCGAACTGGGGTAACAAAGCCGTCTTTATAGCCGCCGACATCTCGTCTATGGAGACAGGGGACTTAGGTGACTGAGGCGATACCGGCATCTGGGCTGAATCCGCCATCTTATTCAAGCCGGTCCCCCGCTCCCGATCTCTCCGCAGCGATTTCACCGCTGTCGCCATGCAGTACGGCACTCCAAACTGCACTATAAGAATCTGCAGGCACTCCGATTCAAAGTAATTGCCTTCTCGTCGGGCAGTGGCAGTTTTATACGGTCCTTAGTCGCCGGTGTAGGCCTAGGGCTGCAAGACACGCTCAGGATGCGACCTCTACCTTGTCCGCATCACGTGGTCTAAGAGATGGTTTGATTTTAATAGAATAGCATCCAGGGCCGGCCCGTCCATTGAGCAAGAATGTTTTTTGCACAGGGCCCCGCGTTTCAGGGGGCCCCGCGCAAAGAACATTCTGCTTTTTTTAAAATTACATTAAAAAAAGAAAGATGGCTCTGGCTGCTGCCGCTGCCGCCGCCGCCGCCGCAGCAGCGGCAGAATGAAGTGTCCCGCGGGGCCTCCTCTGCTCTGAGCCCATCTGCAAGGGCTTTCAGATTCGCGAAGGGAGAGTGTCTCCCTCGCGTCTCTGTTAAGCCCGCAGGGGCTAATGGGAAATTTCCCATCTGCCCCTCGCATCTAAAGGGGCAGATGGGAAATTTCCCATTAGCCCCTGTGGGCTTAACAGAGACGCGAGGGAGACACTCTCCCTTCGCGAATCTGAAAGCCCTTGCAGAGGGGCTCAGCGAGCAGAGGAGGCCCCGCGGGACACTTCATTCTGCCACGACGGCGGCAGCAGCAGCAGCCAGAGCCAGCTTTTTTTTTTTTTTTTTTTAATTTTGCCATAAGCCGATGGGGGGGGGTTAGGACTGGTAATGGGGGGGGGGGGGGGGGTAAGACTGGCAATGGGCTGTGGGCTGATGGGAGCTGTCTGGAAATGGGGCGATGGGGGGTTAGGACTGGTAATGGGCTGGGGGGGGTTACGACTGGCAATGGGCTGTGGGCTGATGGGGGCTGTCTGGAAATGGGGCGATGGGAGGTTAGGACTGGTAATGGGCTGGGAGGGTTAAGACTGGCAATGGGCTGTGGGCTGATGGGGGCTGTCTGGAAATGGGGCGATGGGGGTTAGGACTGGTAATGGGCTGTGGGCTGTTGGGGGGGGGTTAGGACTGGTAATGGGCTATGGGGGTGTTAGGACTGATAATGGGCTATGGGGGGCTAAGACAGGAAATGGGCTGATGGGGAGGGGTTAGGACTGGTAATGGGCTGTGGGCTGTTGGGGGGGGTTAGGACTGGTAGTGGGCTGTTGGGGGGGTTAGGACTGGTAATGGGCTCTGGGGGGGTTAGGACTGGTAATGTGCTATGGGGGGGTAAGTACTCATAATGGGCTATGGGGGGGCTAGGACAGGAAATGGGCTGATGGGGAGGGGTTAGGACTGGTAATGGGCTGTGGGCTGTTGGGGGGGGTTAGGACTGGTAATGGGCTATGGGAGGGTTAAGACTGGTAATGGGCTGTGGGCTGATGGGGGGCTGTCTGGAAATGAGGTGATGGGGGTTAGGACTGCTAATGGACTATGGGGGGGTTAGGACTGATAATGGGCTATGGGGGGCTAGGACAGGAAATGGGCTGATGGGGAGGGGTTAGGACTTGAGGAGGGCTGATGTGGTTAGGACTGGTAATGGGCTGTGGGCTGATGGGGGGGGGTTTAGGACTGGCAATGAGCTATGGGGGGCTGACTGGAAATGGGCTGATGGGGTTAAGACTGGAAGTGGGCTGATGGGGGGTTAGGACTGGTAATGGGTTATAGGGGGGGCTTAAACTGAAAATGGGGTGATGGGGGGTTAGGACTGGAAGTGGGTTGATGGGGGGCTAGGACTGGTAATGGGTTGGGGTGTTGCTATGATTGGAAATGGGCTGAGTGGAAGGGGAGGCTTGAACTGCAAATAGATGATGGGGAGGGAGCTTGGAATGGAAATGGGCTGTGAGGGAAGGGAGCTAGGACTGAAAATGGGCTGATGGAGCAGCTAGGATAGGACTGGAAATGGGCTGTTGGGGAGAGCTAAGATTGGAAATGGGCTGTGGTGGGGGCTTGAATTGAAATGGACTCATGGAGGGGCTAGAACTGGAAGTAGGCTCATGGGGGGCTTGGACTGGAATTGGGCTGAGTGGAGGGGAGCTACGATTTGACATGAGCTGATGGTGGGGCTAGGAAATGACTAGAAATGGGCTGATGGGGTCTAGGATTGGAAATGAGCTGATGAAGGGACTCAGACTGAAAATGGATGGGGGAGCTAGGACTGGAAATGGGTTGATGGGGGGCTAGGACTGGAAATGGGCTGATGCAGGGACTAGAAGGGAATGGATGCTGGGTGAGACTGGAACTAGAAGGGAGTTGATGTTGGGGGAGGATTAGAATGGGATGGGGCTGGGAGAGTAAAATGGAGAGGGGAAAAATATTTTGTGTGGGAGGGATGAAAAATCTACAATTGGCCGGGTATTGGGAGAGTAAGTGGGGATTGAGGATGGAGGGGTAAAATTTGTGTGGACGAAATAGGAATGAGGAAAGAGCAAATGGAGAAAGATTAGTATGTCAAAGCAGATGTAGAGAGAGAGAATGGAAAAAAAAAACTAGAAGAGAGAAGAAAGAACAAATGGACAGCAGACGATGGACAGTTAGCAGAAAACATGAAGAAACCAGAAGAAAGTGGCTGGAGCAATTGCAACTGAAAAAAATGCACAAAAGGTAGAAAGATATCTCTTTATTTTGAATTTATTAACTGGAATATGAAAGCTCTGGGAAATGTGCATCATTAACGTCTGCGCTTTGTTTGGTACAAGAGAAAATTAATTTATAGTTTTATTTCTACAGTGTTGTTGTACATTCCAAGTTTGGCTTTTGGGGTTCCCAGTTTAATTATTGTCTTCCTGTTTCTAAATTGTGATTCCTTGTTTGGTGATGGTCTATGTTCTGCATGTGTAACTGAGCTGAGGTATTCTATTTATGTAATTCCTATTTGACATTGCCACTTGTTCTCTTTCCCCAGTATTCTCTGAAATGTATTGGTTTAATATTTGCAGTGTTGCCTTTTGATAGGTAGGGTATGGTGCTTTGTGAGTCCTGGTAATGCTGTCAGGATATGGCGGGTTTGCTATGGGTTCTAAATGGGCAGCATTTGTAGTAGTTCCTAATGTGTCTGGCGGTTGGCACTGGATTATAGTAATGTAGAAATCTTTTAGTCTTTCTTTATCCATACACTCATTAAGAGACATGTTTACTAAAAGTTAGTGTATGGTAACATTATGCAAATATTTATGCAAATAAGGCCACTTATGCAAATGAGGCCCCGCACCGAGTCTCCGCACATGGCCCCGCACCCCCATTGGGCCGCCCCTGATAGCATCCATTCCCGTTGTCTCTCTACAAAGTGCTTGTATATAAATTATGGCTTGACATCATTTTTTCTCTTATTATTTTAAAATAGGAGTACATTCATGTAACACTAGCTCTCAAAAGGACTACCACAGAGTGCAAGAGCGAATATGGCTCCCAATAATTAGATTCCTATTGTACCTCCTCATCTCTCATCTCACATATGGGCTCCGCATAAGTTGTTAGGTCTGTCATTTATTTTCACTCCCTCCTGTCCTTTGTTTGTTGTTTTATGACTTTGATAATTTATGCTTTTTATGTGTTTGGCTACATGTTTTTACTTAGTTATTCACATATGATTTTTTAATTATTTATCTATTTATGTATTTAACTTATGTTGGCTGCAGTTCTTTGTTTTTGTTTTTTTAATGGTTCTAATTGTATTATTCATTTTATTATTATTTCTTTAAGCTGTGTACCCCCTGAGGAAGGCAACAGCTGAAACGTGTAGGGGTCTTACAATAAAGGCACCTGTGATCTCCATACACCACTCGCCCTTTGTGTTTTCTTTTCTGCATACTACGAGGGCTTTGCTCTCTTTTGTGTTTTCCCCCCATGACTCAATGCACTGACATCAAGGTCAGGCATCGGGTTCATGGATCCGAGGGCCTCAAGGGCCCTGGCACTACGGCTGCCAGGGCAGTGGCCAAACCTTGCTCGATAGCTTGTAGACACTGATCAAGGGGGTGACTGGAAGGACTCTTGCATGGAGCCCTGTGCCACTGTACCGGAACATAGTACCGGGGGCTCCACAGAGGAAGACACCTCAGGAGCCATAAGAACATAAGATATGCCATACTGGGTCAGACCAAGGTCCATCAAGCCCAGTATCTTATTTCCAACAGTGGCCAATCAAGGTCATATGTACCTAGCAGTTTCCCCAAAAGACACAGGTTCCACAATGTTTGTACTGGGTCAAGCATTGCTATCCTGGGTCCCTTCTTAATAATGGTTTATGGACCTTTCCTCCAGGAACTTGTCCAAACCTATTTTAAACCCAGCTACACTAACAACCTTTACTACATCCTCCGGTAACAAATTCCAGAGTTTGATTAAACATTGAGTGAAAAAATAGTTTCTTTTATTAATCTTAAATAGTTTACCCTGTAGCTTTATTGCATGTCCCCTAGTCTTTCTATATTCTGATAAGGTAAACAATCGATCTCGTTTACCCGTTCCACTCCGTTCATTAATTTATAGACTTCTATCATATCTCCCCTCAGCCGTCTCTTTTCCAGGTTAAAGAGCCCTAACCTTTTTAGCCTTTCTTCATAGGAGTATCCTTCCATCCCCTTTACCATTTTGGTGGCTCTTCTCTGAACCTTTTCTAATAACGCTATATCCTTTTTAAGATACGGCGACCAGAATTGCACACAATATTCAAGGGGTGCTCTCACCATGGAATGATATAGAGGCATTATAATATCCTTTGTTTTATTTTCCATTCTTTTCCTTATGATACCTAGCATTCTTTTTGCTCTCTTGGCCGCCACTGCACATTGGGCCGAAGGTTTTAAAATGTTATCCACAATGACGCCTAAATCTTTTTCCTGGGTGGTGGTTCCTAATGTGGAACCTTGTATCGTGTAACCATAGTTTGGGTTGTTCTTCCCTAGGTGCATAACTTTGCACTTGTCCACATTAAATTTCATCTGCCATTTTGATGCCCAGTCTTCCAATTTATCAAGATCCTCTTGCAATTTTCCATAATCCTCTTGGGTTTTAACAACTTTAAATAGTTTTGTGTCATCAGCAAATTTGATAACCTCACTCGTTATTCCACTTTCCAGGTCATTTATGAATATGTCAAAAAAGCAGCGGACCCAGCACAGATCCCTGGGGTACACCACTATTCACATTTCTCCATTGGGAAAATTGGCCATTTAGCCCTACCCTCTGCTTTCTATCTTTTAACCAGTTCCTGATCCACAGTAGTACACACTGCCTCCTATCCCATGACTCTTTAGTTTTGCCAAAAGTCTCTGATGAGGGACCTTGTCAAAGGCTTTCTGAAAGTCCAGATACACTATATCAACCGATTCACCTTTGTCCACCTGTTTATTCACACCTTCAAAAAAACATAACAGATTAGTAAGACAAGATCTTCCTTGTCTAAAGCCATGTTGGCTGTCTCCCAGTACGCCATGACAATCTACATGCTAATTTTATTCTTTATGATGGTTTCTACCATTTTTCCCGGTACTGACGTTAGGCTCACCAGTCTGTAGTTTCCCGGAACACCTCTGGAACCCTTTTTAAAAATTGGTGTTACATTGGCGATCCTCCAATCTTCAGGTATTAGAGATGATTTTAATGATAGTTCACAGACTACTAATAGCAGGTCTGCAATCTCATATTTCAGTTCTTTGAACACCCTTGCATGTATACCAACCGGCCCAGGTGATTTGCTACTCTTCAGTTTATCTAATAGTTGTAATACATCTTCCCGATGTATCCATATTTCCTTCAATTCTTCCGCACCTTTAAATACCACTTCAGTCATAAGTAACATCCCTACATCTTCTTCAGTAAAGACCGAAGCAAAGAATTCATTCAGTCTCTCTGCTATTGCCTTGTCGCCTCTTAGTGCTCCTTTAACCCCTTTGTCATCTAATGCAGTGGTCCCCAACCCAGTCCTATGGGGCCCACCGGCCAGTCAGGTTTTCGGGATATCCCTAATGACTATGCATGAGATATATATGCATTAGAGATATCCTGCCAACCTGACTGGTTTGTGGCCCTCCAGGGCTGGATTTGGAGACCCCTGCCTTATACCTCTGTCATTTAAGATTGTGAGTGGGCAAGGTACAGATGTCCTAGACATCGAAAGGGTATATAGAATGTGTCACATTCCTCCTCGATTCTCACCACCACCAAATAGTTGTCTAATAGACAATTTTTTGGTGGTGGTGAGAAGTGAGGAGGCATGTGACAAATTCTATCTAACCTTTTTGATGTCTTGGACATCTGCACCTTGCCCACTCACAATCTTAAATGACAGAGGTATAAGGCAGGGGTCTCCAAATCCAGCCCTGGAGGGCCACAAACCAGTCAGGTTGGCAGGATATCTCTAATGCATATATATCTCATGCATAGTCATTAGGGATATCCCGAAAACCTGACTGGCCGGTGGGCCCCATAGGACTGGGTTGGGGACCACTGATCTAATGGACCAACAGACTCTCTCACAGGTTTTCTGCTACGAATGTACTTAAAAAAGTCTTTATTTCACATTTTTGCTTCCGCAGCAAGCTTCTTCTCAAATTCTCCCTTTGCCTGACTTGCCAGTGCTTGTGTTGTTTCCAGGTTTCGTCGTTTGGCTCTTTTTTCCATTTCCTGAAAGATGCTTTTTTGGCAACAACAGCCTCTCTGACCTAACCTTTAAACCATGCTGGCAGTTTTTTGGACTTCCTTCCACTTTTCTTAAAGCGTGGAATACAGCTGGTCTGGGCTTCCAAGATAGTATTTTTCAACAACACCCAAGCTTGATGTAAGTCTTTAACCTTTGCAACTGCTCCTTTTAGTTTTTTCTTAACTATTTTCCTCATTTTATCATAGTCTCCCTTTTGAAATTTAAAAGATAGTACTGTGGATTTCCTTACTATCCCTCCTCCACTAATTAAATCAAAGGCGATCATGCTATGATCACTATTGCCAAGTGGCCCCAACACCCTTATCTCTTGCACTAGATCTGGTGTTCCACTAGGACTAGGTCTAATATGGCTTCCCCTCTGGTCAGTTCATGAACCAGCTGCTCCAAGAAGCAGTCATTTATTTCATCTAGGATCTTTATCTCCCTAGCATGTCCTGCCGTGACACTGACCCAGTCGATACCAGGGTAATTGAAATCACCCATTATTATTACTGCGCTGTAACCTTTGTTAGCTTCCTTGATTTCTTTGAGCATTTCATCATCCATTTGTTCATTCTGGCTAGGCGGTCGATAGTACACCCCCATTGCCATTGCCTTCCCCTTTTTACATGGAATTTCAATCCATAGAGATTCTACAGCAAATTTTGTTTCCTGCAAAACTTTAATCCTTTCTGACTCAATGCCCTCTCTAACATAGAGCGCAACCCCTCCACCAATTTGATCAGCTCTATCATTACAATATAGTTTGTACCCACGTATCACAGTGTCCCACTGGTTGTCCTCCTTCCACCATGTCTCTGATATTCCAATCATATCTAACCTCTCATTTAGTGCTATATATTCTAACTCTCCCATATTATTTTTTAGACTTCTAGCATTTGCATACAAGCATTTTAGAGACTGTATTTTATTCATATTAATTTGGCTATTGGTAGACATGGGTAATTTGGGATCAAACGGAGTGGAACGGGTAAACGTAGATCGATTGTTTACGTTATTTATTTATTTATTTATTTATTTACATTCTCTTATATACCGCACTTTTCTGCATCAGTGCGGTTTACATTGAACAAACTGAAATTACATTGAACAGGGCATTATAACTTGGAGATAACTATTTTACAGGGAACATGGGCTATGGAGGGTTAAGTGGCTTGCCCAAGACCACAAGGAGCACCTGTGGGACTAGAAACCCCAGTCCTTCCAGCCCAAGGTTGCTGTCCTCTAGTGGGATTTGAACCCCCGACCTTCTGGCCTGAAGTACCTTGCCCCAACCACTAGGCCACTCCTCCACTCCTATCAGAATATAGAAAGACTAGGGGGCATGCAATGAAGCTACAGGGTAAACTATTTAAGACTAATAAAAGAAAAGAATATATAAAAGAAAAATAATAAAGAAAAGAAAAGAAAATATTTTTTCATTCAATGTGTAATCAATGTGTACTCAACTGTGTTTAGTCAGTTAGGCTTCAATGCTAGCTGTTATATGCTGTGTAAGGATATATTAGTTACTATTGTTAGTAGCTTTTCCATATTTAATGGTGTCAGTAACATACCTTTCACTTATTACTGTTGTCAGTAACTTACACACAAGTCATTACTGTTGTCATTAGCATTCCCTCATATTATTACTGTTGTCAGTAGCTTTTATTACTGGTGTCAGTAACATTCATCCAATATTTACTGTTGTCAGTAACTTTTACACACTTTATTACTGTTGGCAGTAGAATTCCTTCAATTATTACCATTACTGTTGACAGTAGATTTCTCATAACCCTCTGCATAACCTTACTACAACCACCTTGACTCACTTATAACTTCACACTGTTTGATTTTATTGCCTTATCAGGGAACATTCACTGATGCAAATGCTCTATCTGGGATTTCCATAGCCTGATAATTGCATTATCTGATATAAGATTATTTTAGCCAGTAACTTTCCCTGCCTAGTGATATACATTGTTACTAAAATTGAATATATATCTAACTTAATGTTGGTTCAATTGTTGTAACAATTGATATTGTTTCCAAAATTGAATACCTTACTAGTTCATTGTTGGCTGCTCTTTCCTACATTTACTATACACAATTCAACCATATACCTTACTCAAACTAACCACACACATAATAAAGAGACAATCAAAAACCATGATACTAAAAGTATCTTACACCTGCATATTACTAACAATCCTAATTGACCTAACACTAAGTCTCAACAGTAAAAACCACATGTCAATTCCTATAATATACACTCCTAACCGAAACAACCTCCATAATGGACACTATTACCCTCACAATCAAGCAAAAATCAACTACCACAGACTCATTCAAATAAAACAGACCAATTCATCACATGCAGTCAAGTTAAACAACCCCCATTATGCTACATCTTTATCGTGCATCCTAATTAACCAGGTAAGGCGGACGTGTTGCTCCGGTCCCTGCAAAACCCCTTCAGTACCCCCCCCCCCCCCCCGAATAACCACAACATTACACATATTGGCATTTAACTGGTCGCAGCTTTATTAGTCAACATTACCAACATAACCAACAAAAACCATGACAATGTCACCCACCAGTTCTGGCAGCGGGACGACCCCTCACCAGCCATATGGGTAGCAAGGTGAGTTTCATCCCGCCTCCGCCATGAACCATCACCCGCCAATACCATCCCCCCTCATCCGGCTTAGCCATACTACTAGCAAAAGCGCCGAGGGATTCTCCGGGTCAGGGGTAACCCACCCCCGCCCTGCATATTGCCAAGACTCTGGACCCCGGACACCTCCGGGATCCCGCCACCCCACCCAGCTGCAACCCCCCATACCCCCCACCCCGCCACCCCAAGGGCGGGAGGGTGGGAGTGCCCGTCTCCTCTGCAGCGCGCCGACGAACTGCCGTTTCGCCAGCGCGCTCAGTCCCAATCACCTCCTCCCCGGACCCATCATCCTTCCTATTGGCTCCCGCCGCCCTCCATCACCCGCGGGAGCCAATAGGTTCAAAAGATGCCCCCCCCCCCCCGTCGCCCAGACGACCGCCCTTTCGGCCACGCGGTCGGGACCACGCACCACGCCGCCCCCCTGGTTAGAGCGGCCTGCAGGTACGTGGCCCCGCGGCCTTCTAATAACCAGGTAAGGCGGACGTGTTGCTCCGGTCCCTGCAAAACCCCTTCAGTACCCCCCCCCAAATAACCACAACATTACACATATTGGCATTTAACTGGTCGCAGCTTTATTAGTCAACATTACCAACATAACCAACAAAAACCATGACAATGTCACCCACCAGTTCTGGCAGCGGGACGACCCCTCACCAGCCATATGGGTAGCAAGGTGAGTTTCATCCCGCCTCCGCCATGAACCATCACCCGGCAATACCATCCCCCCTCATCCGGCTTAGCCATACTACTAGCAAAAGCCCCGAGGGATTCTCCGGGTCAGGGGTAACCCACCCCCGCCCGGCAGATTGCCCAGACTCCGGACCCCGGCCCCCGCCCGGCTCCCGCCCCAGGCGCAGAGACACCAGTCCCAGAGCCCCCCCCCCCCCAGACATAAAGCTGCGACCAGCCACTTTGCACTTAAACACATACTCTAAGGCTTCCTGCCAGTCGTTCAGGAGTAAAGCAACCCCCACCGGGGATAGATGTACTCCATCAGACCGATACAAGCCGGGACAGTCCACCTCCACCCAAGGGTGTAATATCTGCCAACCCCCGTTCTGACAAACCCATTGGCCAATTTGCCAGTTAACCTTAATCAACCCCCGCGACCAACGCCGGTGACCCCAGCACGCCGGCCACGGAATTATGTCGGACCAGAGAACAACAACATCAGGAAACATTAACAACACTTCCAAAATATCCTTTTTAGCCGCCTGTATCAGCTGCTTCACTGTCCACATCGCCAGGTCATTACCACCGAGGTGCAGCAGCAGCAGATCTGGTGATCCCTTTACACGCTGATGGTGCCGAAGCAAAGGCAGGAGCTGCAGCCACCGAAGCCCGCGCTCACCCAGCCATAAGATGGTCACCTCGGCCGTGGGAAGTCCCAGATGTTCACCGAGGGGGCCCCCCGCTGCCTGCCGGCCAGCCCAATACACAAAAGAATGGCCGACCATCCAGCAGCAATGCGGCAGCTGGCCCACACCTAAAAAAGAAAATAAACAGTTAACCCCTTACCGCCCCTTCACATACGCACATACCCTCGAAAGGCATCAGAACGCCACCGTCCTATGCGCCGGATGCCGTGATCCGACACCCCGGCCTCCGCAGCGCTGGTGGCAGCCCTAATCCGGAACGAATGTGGAGCGTAAACAGCAGGATCCAAGCCCACGTAGCGCACCGCCAAGCGCAAAGCCGCCGTGAACTGGAAACGCGTCAGGCAACGAGTGTTTTCGTGCAGAAAGAGCTGACCGCCGACACGCGGCCGCAGCCTCAGGTAGGCAGACATCGCCGCCACCGGACAAGTGGGTGAATTCGCAATAGCACCCAACCGTATCCAGGCACCTTTGCCCCTCTGGTCCGTCTTAGACCTCCCCAACCGGAGCCCCAACTCCCCCCCACCACCCGCACATCACATACCTGCAAAGCTCCCCCCCCCTGTCCCCGCCTCGGACGCCGCCACGAGCTCCCCCACCCGAAAAGCCCCAAAAAAGGCCACGCAAAATACTGCCTTAAACAGTGAGGCCTCATAATCGGACGCCGCCACGCCCGTCAAAGCGGCACATAGCCACACCAGCAGGTCGTGCGTGATAGGACGCCTGCCATCCCCCCGCCAAGGGGTCTCGCGCTCCCATCCCGCCAACAATCGGCGAGCCAAAAAACCCCAGCTGGAGACGCTCCACCCCACAGCCTTAGAGAAAAAGGCGAAACCCGCCAAGTGCGCACGCACCGTCGCCCTTGAGGTACCCGCAGCCTTAGCCACAGTGATGTAAAGGCCGATGAGGTGGTCTGGCGCCGAACCGTGCCACCATCCCCGCGCTGCCAAAAACTCCACCACGCTGCCACATCCTTTGAGATAAGCCCGCCAGGTTGCAGGCGACATGGAACTCCGCAACAAGTCCAACACGCCTACAGGCCATGCTTCCACAATCGCTCCAGGACCGACCGTCCCTCCCGGTCCGCCTCTGGTGCCAAACACCGGAACAGGTCCCACTTGAAACGGGAAAGAGCATCAGCAACCTGGTTAGCACACCCCGGCACATGCCTGGCCCTCACCACCACATTTAACCGCAAGCAAGCTAACACCACCTCCCGCATCAAGGCGGCCACCCGCAAACAGCGCGGAGTGTACCTGTTAATGACACTGACCACCGATTCGTTGTCGCACCACCACAGCACCCGACGATTACAGAGCCTCTCCGGCCACACCTCCAGAACCACCAGCACCGGGAAGAGTTCCAAGAAGGTGATATTCTTGGTCAAACCCAACGCGCGCCATGCCGACGGCCACGGCTCCGCACACCAGGCGCCATCAAAATAAACCCCCAAACCCAAGCCGCCCGCTGCATCCGTAAAGAGCTGTAGATCAAACGTAGACGCTTCCCGCTCCTGCAGAACCGCAGTGCCATTAAAACCGCGCAGGAACTCATCCCACACTCCCAAGTCTGCCCTCAAGCTGCGAGAAATGCGAATGCGGTGATGCGGCTTAAGCACACCTGAGGTAGCCGAGGATAAACGCCGCAGAAACACCCGTCCCATCGGAATCACCCGACAGGCAAAGTTTAGCGATCCAATCAGCACCTGCATCTCTTTTAGCGTCACCTTCCGCGACCCCAGGACGTTCGCCACGAGCACCCGCAAGCGCGCCACCTTGTCAGCCGGCAAGCGCGCCACCATGGCCACCGAATCAAGCTCTACTCCCAAAAATGTGAGGCACGTCGAAGGCCCCTCCGTCTTACCAACCGCCAACAGCACACCCCATTCACGGGCCATCCACCCAAAGCCATCCAGCAGACGCTGGCAGTGCCCTGACTGTGCCGCACCGACGAATAAGAAGTCGTCCAAATAATGCACCACGTTACGAGAACCGACCGCCTCCCCCACAGCCCAGTGCATGAAGGTACTAAAGAGCTCGAAGTAAGCACAAGACACCGAACAACCCATCGGCATGCACTTATCAAAATAGTAGCCGCCTTCGAACTCAAAACCGAGCAGGTGAAAAGAATCCGGGTTCACCGGCAACAGGCGGAAAGCGGACTCAATATCCACCTTCGCCATCAAAGACCCGGGACCACAAGCGCGCACCAAACCCACCGCCTCATCAAAAGACGCGTAACGCACAGCACACAGCTCCTTGGGAATGCGGTCATTGACCGACTCCCCCACCGGATAGGATAGGTTGTGTATCAACCGGAATTTGCCGGGCTCCTTCTTAGGAACAATGCCCAGCGGGGAGACCACAAAACGCGCAAACGGACGATCACAGAAGGGCCCCGCTATTCTCCCCAACCCCAACTCCGTAGTCAACTTATCTCGCACAATGTGCACCAAACGCCGCACTGCCGGCGAATTACGCGGTGCAGCCGCCCCCCCCCCCTCCCCGACCATCGGAATATTGAACCCGACCCGAAATCCCCCCTCCAATACTGACCTAGCCCCCGGCCGCTTATACCTCCGCAACCATGGCATAAGCGCCTCAATACGGATAGGCGTAGGGGCTAGGGCAAGCAACCCCTTAGGGCTTGAGAGGGGTGGATGGAACCGCGGACCCTTTCTTAACACACTTAAGCGCCGAGTGCCCACCGCCACACACGGAGCAGCTGTGCCGGAACTTACAGTCCGGGAAAGGGCACGAGGACTTATTAAAACGCCAGCAGACATCGCCCGCCCCCCCTCCGCCCGCCTTCCGTGGGCAATGCGTCACCCCGCGAATCCAAGTCCTGCCGCTGCTCCGGCCACTGCACTGCACCCACCGACACCTGTGAAGACAAAGGAGGAAAACAGGAAGGAGAACCAGCTAGGGACCACTGCGGTAGCCAAGCGACCAACCACTCAGCCCTGGAGGAACACTGCCCCCCTCCCCGCCAGTGATCCTATGCCATAGGGTAGAACCCGCCAGACGGCACCTGCCATCCCCACAGGCACATGGCCGAGGAGCCATCCTGCCCGGTCGCCCCCCCTGGGGCCCCCCATGCCCACTGCCCAGCCCCACCGGCTTCCCCCGCTCCAACCCCCCGCTGCATGGTAGCCCAGTCCCAGCCTCCGCAACCCCCCCCCCCGCACCCCCTGGAACCCCCGAGCACCTCCGCGACCGCTGAGAGCGCCGCGTCCCAACACCACACTCCCCCCACCTGCCACTGACTCACCAGCACCCCGCCGGGGCCGCCCCCTGTCCTGAGACCCCCCCTCTGCCCCCTCTTGGCCTCACCACCGACAGCCCGCCTCCCCCCCCCGGCCCAGCCCCCCTGCCCGTAGGCCGCCTAGCCCTCTGTTGCCCTTCGACGGCATTCCCCTCGTGGCTGTCCTGCACGTGGAGTATTTATTTATTTATTTTTAATAGCACCAGACACCCACCCGGCAAGGCAGGCCCAAGAAACCCCCACCCACAGCAAGACCCCAGATCCCGAGCCTTACGCCCCTCCAGTCAAAGGGGCAGAACACGCCCACTGGACGCAGGACTCCGCACCGGCAGACGCGCCCCAACACCCCCGCAATAGAAATATGCTCAGCAGCGGCTGCCCGAGCGCCCGTCTCCTCTGCAGCGCGCCGACGAACTGCCGTTTCGCCGGCGCGCTCAGTCCCGATCACCTCCTCCCCGGACCCATCATCCTTCCTATTGGCTCCCGCCGCCCTCCATCACCCGCGGGAGCCAATAGGTTCAAAAGACGCCCCCCCCCCTCCCCCTGTCGCCCAGACGACCGCCCTTTCGGCCACGCGGTCGGGACCACGCACCACGCCGCCCCCCTGGTTAGAGCGGCCTGCAGGTACGTGGCCCCGCGGCCTTCTAAAAATGCACGTTCATTGAAAAATAAACTTCCAATAATCAACGACTTGCTATCTGACTCTAAACCTGATATATTATGTATTACAGAGACATGGCTCTCTGATACTGATACAGTCTTCCTAAATCAACTTGACAACTCAAACTATATTACCCACACACACAGATCCAACAAAAAAGGAGGTGGTGTACTAATTATGACGAATAGAAATCTAAAAGCTAAGATAATACAATCTAATACTTCCAACAACATTGACACTCTCATAATAAAAATTGGCCTGCTACAAATCTGCTTAATATACAACCTCCTAACCAAAATGCAGACAATTTGCACTCCCTGATTGAACTCCTTAACACATCAACTGAACAAAATCCTCTAATTATGATAGGAGATTTCAACCTTCCCTCACTCCCTATAACTGAATCCAACCTTTTTCTGGAAACCATATCTGACTTATTCCATCAAATAATAAACATACCAACTCACACCAAAGGAGGCACACTTGACCTTGTCCTCCTACCCTACTCACTTATTAAGCTTTTCAATCCAAACTCTTTAGAATGTACCCAAATACCCTGGTCTGATCATCACCTTATCAAATTAAACCTCACGTACTATACTAACTGTGCCATAAAACACACAAGAAGCGACCAGACAATAAAATTTAAGAAATTCAATGAAACTGAATTTCTGGATTCTACAATACCTCACCTTTCTTCATCTCCAACAGACTTAGATGAAGCGGTCAAGAACTGGCATTTCACCATAAATAATGCAGCCAAGATTAATCAAATTAATAAAAAACTAACTTTCTCAAAAACCAACTGTACTCCATGGTTCAATAGCACATTAAAACAAATGAAAAGAGAACTAAGAAAACTAGAGCTTAAATGGCGCAAAACTAAATCCACCATCCACAAAGACTTATACTATAACCATCTAACAAAATGCAAGGAAACCTTAGACTGTTCAAAGAAAAACCACTATGCAGCAATCCTATCAAACTCATATAATAGACCAAGGGAACTATTCTCCATTGTTAGTAATCTAACTAATAACTCTCAAACTTCCAGCAAGGAAATTACTGACATATCAGCACAAACTTTAGCTAACCACTACCAAAACAAAACAAAAAGCGTAGTTACTCACCTGTAACAGGTGTTCTCCAGGAGCAGCAGGAATCAGTCCTCACATATGGGTGACTCGGCGCCGACGGAGCCCTCACGGAGCAATTTTCCCCAGCTTTCAAAGAAAGCCTTTGGGAATTGCAGCGCACATGCGCGGTCTCCTTCCCGCCCAAGGGTGCCATCTTAGCCAGTCTGATGACATAGCTAAAAGACAGCATAAAAATGTGCAAAAAAACTTAAGCAGATGATTGCAACTCCAAGGGGAGGAGGGAAGGTTGTGAGGACTGATTCCTGCTGCTCCTGGAGAACACCTGTTACAGGTGAGTAACTACGCTTTCTCCAGGACCAAGCAGGAAGTCAGTCCTCACATATGGGACTCCCAAGCTTAAGGCTACCGGAGACCCTAAGCACAAAAATGAGCTCCCTCTAGCTCAGCAGCACAGAAGGAAGGAATCTTCACTGAATTATTACCCACCGGTAGCCCAACATCCGGGATGGAGGGTAGGAGTTGCTCAAACCTCGAAGAGATTTCGGAGGACTGCCTGTCCGAAAGCACTGTCCCTGCGGGACTCCCTCTCGAGGCAGTAATGGACCGCAAAAGTCTGGCTCGAAGACCAAGTAGTGGCCCGGCAGATGTCTGCCAACGGAACAGAGCGGAGGTAAGCCACTGACGTAGCCTTCGCCCGAACACAATGAGCCGTGACTCGACTTTCTAACGAGAGTCCGGTTGCCCCATAAGCCCAAGCGATGCAGTCAGCAACCCAGATGGACAGAGTACGCTTGGAGACCGGGAGCCCCAATTTATTGGGGTCAAAAGACACAAAAAGCTGAGCAGCTTTACGGTGCTCTCGCGTACGGTCAAGGTAGAAGTTCAATGCCCTTCTACAGTCCAGGGTATGCAGGACCATTTCAGCTCGGCTGGAGTGTGGCCTGGGAAAGAAGGTCGGAAGTACCACCTCCTGATTGATGTGAAAAGGGGAGACCACTTTTGGAAGAAATTTTGGGTGAGTCCGTAGGACTACCCTATTTTTGTAGAACCGAGTGTAAGGGGGATCAGACACGAGGGCCTGTAGTTCACTTACGCGTCTAGCGGAAGTGAGGGCTATCAGGAACAATGTTTTCCAAGAAAGAAAACGGAGAGAACAGGTAGCCATAGGTTCAAAAGGCGGACAGGTGATCCGCTGTAAAAACCACATTCAGATCCCAATCAGGTGCTGGCGGGCGCAGAGGTGGTTTAAGTAGAAGGAGACCTCAGAGAAACCTCGCTACGAGAGGGTCACTTGAAAGAGGTCTGCCGTCCACCGGCACATGATGTGCTGAAAGAGCACTGAGGTGAACTTTGACGGAGTTGGACTTAAGTCCCAGATTAGAGAGGTAGAGCAAGTACTGCAAGATCACCGACACCGAGCAGGAGAAGGGATCCTGAGACTGCTGGGCACACCAAGCGGAAAAGCGACGCCATTTAAGGGCGTAGCATTTGCGGGTAGAAGGTCGTCGAGAAGCTAGGACGACCTCTTCCACCTCTGCCGGCAGTAGAAGGGGAGCAAGGACTACCCTTTCAGCAGCCAGGCCATCAGATGTAGGGATCTGAGGTTGGGGTGTAGCAGGGACCCCTGATCCTGTGTTAGGAGATCCGGTTGAAACCCCAGAGGGAACGGATCCTCTACCGCTAATTGCAGCAGGAGTGGAAACCACGGCTGTCTGGGCCAGCGAGGAGCTATCAGGATCATGGAAGCTTTGTCTCGGAGAACCTTGAAAAGAGTTCGAGAGACTAGCGGGATGGGAGGAAAGGCATACAGAAGGCTCTTCGACCATGAGAGCAGAAAAGCATCCGCCGCTACCCGAAGGGGATGTGGCTGACGAGAGCAGAAGCGAGGAAGTTGCCGGTTGAGAGGACTGGCAAAGAGATCCATCGTGGGGAGGCCCCACTTCAGGAAAAGTTTCTGAACTACCAAGGGATCCAGGCGCCACTCGTGCGGCTGGAGGATCCTGCTGAGTTTGTCGGCCAGGCAATTTTCTTGGCCTGGGAGATAAACTGCCTTGAGAAGAATGCCGTGGCTGACGGCCCAAGAGCAGAGCTTTTGTGCTTCGCGACAGAGAAGGAAGGAGCCTGTGCCTCCCTGTTTGTTCACGTAGAACATGGCCACCTGATTGTCGGTCTGGACAAGGACGGACTGGTGAGAAGTCAGGTGGGAGAAAGCCTTGAGAGCCAGACGAATTGCTCTGAGCTCTAGGAAGTTGATCTGCTGAGCAGACTCCCACGTGGTCCAGAGACCTTCAGTACATGCCCCTTGGCAATGCGCTCCCCATCCTAGGAGAGAAGCATCGGTCGTCAGCACTTGAGCCAGCTGAGGTGACTGAAAAGGCATTCCGAGCACCAGGTTCGGCCGATGAAGCCACCATTGTAGAGAAGAGGCCAGCGGCCCGGAGACGCGCACTAAGTCGGCTAGGCCGCCCGTGGCTTGTTGCCACTGCTTGCGAAGGCACCATTGAGCAGGCCGCATATTCAGGCGGGCATTGGGGGTCACGTGGACGGTGGAAGCCATATGGCCGAGTAGTCTCAGGAAGCGCCTGGCTGAGACCAGGGACTGGCTGCGAAAACGGCCGGCTAGGTCCATGAGCCGTTGAGCCCTGTCGAGAGGCAGGAAAGCTCGTGCCTGAGGAGTGTGCAGTCTTGCGCCGATGAACTCGAGATCCTGTGAGGGGAGCAAAGTGGACTTTGCGAAGTTTATGACAAAGCCCAAGTACTGCAGAAGAGTCACAGTGCGGTGTGTGGCTTTTGTGACTTCCTGAGAGGACGATGCTCTGATGAGCCAGTCGTCTAGGTACGGAAAGACATAGAGGCCGTGAAGCCGTAGATAAGCCGCCACCACCGCGAGCCATTTTGTGAAGACTCGCGGTGCGGAGGATAGGCCAAAGGGTAGTACTCTGTACTGGTAATGATTTCCTGCCACCACAAACCTTAGGTATTGGCGGTGGCTTGGGTGGATGAGGATGTGCGTGTAGGCATCTTTTAGATCCAAGGAGCATAGCCAATCTCCCTGCTGGAGGTAGGGCAGAAGGATTCCAAGGGTAAGCATCTTGAACTTCTCCCTCACGAGGAACTTGTTGAGGTTGCGCAAGTCCAGGATGGGTCTGAGGCCTCCTGTTCTTTTTGGTATCAGGAAATACCTGGAATAAAAGCCTTGACCTCTCAGGTGGTGGGGCACCGGTTCCACCGCCTGTTCCTGAAGAAGACTTGCTAACTCCTGAAGGAGTAAGTCTCTGTGAAGAGGGAGTCGTGGAGGTTCTCCCGGGAAATAGGAGGGAGGGACCTGGTGGAAGTGGAGAAGATAGCCTTCTCTTACGACTTGAAGCACCCAGGCATCTGAAGTGATGTTGGACCACCTGTGGGCGAAGTGAACCAGCCGGCCTCCGGTGCTGGGAGGAACCAGCTGAGGGGGAGAGGCTATGCTGATGAAGTCAAAAACCCCCACCCTGCTGAGCAGGGGCCGGTGGTGCAGGCTTGGGGGCTTGCTGCCTACGGGACCAGTTACCCCGTCCCTTGGCCTGCTGACCCTGTTAGGGAGCTGCGGAGGCCTGATATTGAGGGTAGTGTTTATAGGCAGCCGCCTTTCTCGGGTAAAAGGACTTCTTTCCCGAGCCCTTCTTTTTCTGGGAAGGGGCGGAGGTCTTCCTAGAAAGCCTAGTTCTGGTGAGAGTCTCCGTCTCGATTTGTGCAGCCTTTTCAGCCATGGGCTTGCCAAAGAGGTTCTCACCTCGGCAGGGGACATCGACCAACTTGTCCTGCACCCAGGGTTCAAGGTCAGACGACTGAAGCCAAGCCTGTCGGCGGGCACCGATGCCAGCTGCGGCCACTCGAGCCGATGCTTCAAAGCCATCATAGGCTGCTCGGGACATGAATTTGGAGCATTCCCGAATACCAGTTGTCAAGGCCAGGAACCTCCGCAAAGGTTCCTCGGACAGCCCAGCGGAGAATCCGGCTACCTCTTTAGCCAGGTCTCTGAGATACATGCCCATGTAGAGCTGATAGGTCTGGACCCGACAAGCAAGCATAGAGCCCTGGAAACACTTCTTACCGAGGCCATCCAGGTTACGGGCCTCCCTGCCAGGGGGCACCGAGGAGTGCATCTTCTGGCTCTTAAGCCTATGCATAGCCGATTCCACTACCATGGAATGATGCGGTAGCTGTGCTTTTTGGAAGCCGGGACTCTTGCAGACTCGATAGATGGAATCGACCCGCTTGCTTAATACCGGCGACGATGCTGGACTCTCCCACATGCGGAAGAGTAGCCGTTCCAGCATGGGAGGAACCGGTACAGTAAAGTGTTCCCTGGCGGGAGAGTCATACTGAAGGGCGTCGAGCTCTTCGGCTCGAGGCTCCTCCTCGGGATCCGCAGGGAAGGCCAAAGCTTTGGCCATGTCCCTGACGAAGTCCGAGAACCGGGCATCCTCCGGAGGGGACTGCTTCCGAGGTTCGGACTCAGGTGAGTCCGAGGGGACACACCGAGTCCGAAACGAATCAGGTGACTCTTCCTCTTCAGAATCCCAGGCCGACTCCGAGGAGGAATCGGTGGGGTCGGCTCGGGCAGGCGGCGTCGGCTGCCCCGACACCGAGGGAGTCGGCGTCGACGACCTCGGTCCCGAACGGGAGGCTGAGGGTGACCTCGACCGAGGATCGACTCGAGTTCGCATGGACTCGAGGATCGGCTCGGTCTCCGGGGTCGACTTAGACATCGACGTCCCGGCGGTCGGGGCAGTGGCGCCAGCGAGGCTAGCGATCAGTGCCCGCTGCTGGTCCATGAAGGCAGATAGTCTGCTCTCCAAGGCCGTCAACCTGAGTCCGACCTCAGGTGACCCAGCAGCCCCCGACTCGGGTCCCGACGGCGTCGGGCCCGATGTCGGACCCCTCGGAGGCGAGTCCAGGAGGACTACAGGACTTACCCGAGCAGGCAACTCCGACTCCAGACGAGGTCGCTTCGGGAGGTGCTCCTTCTCCAAAGACCCGGGACGGCTATCGGGGCTATGCGACCTGGCCCTCGCGGAGCCAGGAGCGTCCACCGACGCCGCCCTCGCGGGTTTTACCTTCCGTCGATGGTCCCCGGAGGGAGAACCCCTGTCGGAGGAACTTCGGCGATGGTCAGAGCTGGAACCTCTGGACGCCGAGGCCTCCGACGAGGTCCGGGTACGGCCGGGGTCAGCGAAGATTCGTTCCCGCTGGTGCCGCCGACTCCTTAATGCTTTGGAGGACATTTTGCTGCAGGCCCCACAGATCAGTTCCTCATGATCCGGGCCGAGGCAGCGGAGGCAATTATCATGTGTGTCAGTGAGTGACATATTTCTGTCACACTGAACACACCGCTTGAAACCACTGGCAGCCATCGGGGGAAAAAGGGCCCCTGCAAGGTCAAAGGACCGGGCTGCCAGCGAAAAACCGAAAAACGAAACTGACCAAAAATCAGAAAAACCGAAAAATAAGAGAAGGACTCGCAACGGCGTCGCGAGTCCGGGCAGGAAAAAGACCGGCGTTGAACCGAAGAAAATAATAGAAATAAATCACTAAAATCAACTTTTTCAGCGGGGACACGACGGGTACGTCTGTAGGGCTCCGCGGAAAAAAGAAGACTGGCTAAGATGGCACCCTTGGGCGGGAAGGAGACCGCGCATGCGCGCTGCAATTCCCAAAGGCTTTCTTTGAAAGCTGGGGAAAATTGCTCCGCGAGGGCTCCGTCGGCGCCGACGTCACCCATATGTGAGGACTGACTTCCTGCTTGGTCCTGGAGAACTACCAGTTATGACTCTCGACGCTATTCAAATTCCTCTTCACCTCCTTGACGAATGGACAGAATTTCACCTTATGTTCAAAACATCATTAAAAAATATCATTCTGAACCTTAACACCACTACCTCTTACCTCGATCCTTGTCCAGTAATCTGGATAAAAAACACACTTCCAATCCTTCTCTCTTTCTTACTCCCCATTGTTAATCTCTCTACTCCAAGGTTACCTCCCACCCACACTTAAACATGTTCAAATCAGACCAATTCTTAAGAACGGCACACTCGATAAAACCTCCCCAAAATCATACAGACCTATCTTTAGTATACCGTTCCTCGCAAAAGTAATAGAAAAAACGGTACAATTACAGACACAGGAATATCTAGATTCATCCTACCCTCTTGATGATCAACAATACGGATTTCGGCCCAAACATGGAGTGGAAACACTTCTTACAGTTTTAACGGATGCCCTATTAAGAGGAATTGACAACCACAAGCAGGCTTTTATCCTATTATTTATTGATATCTCAGCCGCTTTTGATAGTGTTCACCATACCTTAATGCTTAACAACTTGAGACAAATTGGAATAAATGCCACAGTTCATAAATGGTTCACCTCCTATCTAAATAATAGAACCCAAAATGTAAGAATAGGCAATCAAACTTCGGCTTCATACAAACTTGAAACAGGATTACCACAGGGATCAGCGCTATCGGCCTTACTATTTAATATATACATAAAACCAGTTTGCAATATCTTTAAAAAATTTGGTGTAATCTATCATCTATATGCAGATGATATCATGATGTACATCCCGTTCACGATCCCTAACTTACCGATGCAACTCCTGTCAGATTGCTTCGATGAAATCACATCCTGGCTAAATGCCCATAATCTCCAAATAAACCACTCAAAAACTGAAGTGCTAATAGTTACTAAAAATCAATCTTACACTCCCCCAACACACATAACGCTTCAAAACCAAGAAATTAAAATAAAAAATGAAGTAAGATATTTGGGAGTTATTCTAGATAAACATCTCACAATGGACACCCATATTAGAAATACTACAAAGAAAATTTATTTCAAGCTTAAAATCCTTAAACAACTAAGACCTCTCGTATACATACAAGATTTTATCAGTATAATTCAAGCTACCATAACTCCCCACTTTGACTTCGCTAATCTAATTCTATTAGGTACTACAAAACAAAACATTAAAAGAATTCAACTTGCACAGAACGCAGCAGCTAGAATAATAATGAAAGTACACTCACATCAACACATAACACCAATACTAGCTTCCCTTCACTGGCTGCCAATACAAAGCAGGATAGTATACAAAACATTAATAACTTCATTTAAAACTCTAAATGACATGGCCCCAGTCACACTAAGCAACTTATTAAGTAAAGAACATTCAAAATCTACTCAAAGAAAAGGTCAATTAAATAAACTAAAAACTCCCAAAGACTTCATAAAAGCAAATAAACTAACAAACAATAGAGCTTTTTCACATGCAGCTCCAACAATTTGGAATTCTCTCCCAGATGATCTAAGAATGTTAACCGAAATCATTGAATTTCGTAAAAAATTAAAAACGTATCTATTCACTAAACATTACAATAATACAGATCATCCCTCAATAGATCTAGATAAAGGCTAACCTGTTTTTGTCTGAGATATCCCATGACCTATGAAAAATTCTTATAGCTGTAACGGTACTTTGCACAACGCTTAAGCCCTAAACAATGTATATCTCTATATAATGTATATAGTTTAGCACTGTTCTGTGCTGGTTAACTTGAACAATTGTTTTCTAATTTTATTGTTTTTGGTTATATGATGTTACATGTAAAACAAACTCAGCTTTGTTGATTGTTGTTTATTGTGAACCGCAACTGATCTATGGAAGATGCGGTATATAAGTGATTGTTAAATAAATAAATAAATAAAATAATCAAACTCTGGAATTTGTTACCGGAGGATGTAGTAAAGGCTGTTAGTGTAGCTGGGTTTAAAAAAGGTTTGGACAAGTTGCTGAAGGAAAGGTCCATAAACCATTATTAAGAAGGGACCCAGGATATCAATGCTTGACCGAGTACAAGCACTGTGGAACCTGTGTCTTTTGGGGAAACTGCTAGGTACGTATGACCTAGATTGACCACTGCTGGAAACAGAATACTGGGCTTGATGGACCTTGGTCTGACCCAGTATGGCATATCTTATGTTCTTATGCTCTTATCTTTAAGCTCTGTCTGTTCCATACTCGAGGGCATTTGGGCTACTTTACTCTTTTTTGGAACCTCTCTGCTTTTGGTAGTATGCTTCAAGGATACATTCTTTCAAAACATCCGCTCTTGGGCGACTGTCGGCTTTCCCCTATTATCTAGTTTAAAAGCTGCTCTATCTCCTTTTTAAAGGTTAATGCCAGCAGCCTGGTTCCATCCTGGTTAAGGTGAAGCCCATCCCTTCGGAAGAGCCCCTCCTTTTCCCAGAATGTTCCTCAGTTCCTAACAAATCCAAAACCCTCATCTCTGCACCACTGTCTCATCCATACATTGACACTCCGGAGCTCAGCCTGCCTTTTGCATCCTGCGCGTGGAACGGGAAGCATTTCGGAGAACGCTACCCTGGAAGTTCTGGATTTCAACTTCCTACCTAAAAGCCTAAATTTAGCCTCCAGAACCTCCCTACCACATTTTCCTATGTCATTGGTACCAACATGTACCAAGACAGCAGACTCCTCCCCAGCACTATCTAAGACCTTATCTAGGTGGCGCGTGAGGTCTGCTACCTTCGCACCAGGCAGGCATGTTACCAGGCGATCCTCACGTCCACCAGCCACCCAGCTATCTACATGCCTAATGATCGAATCACCAACTATAATGGCTGTCCTAACCCTTCCCTCATGGGCACATGGCCCTGGAGAAACTTCCTCGATGCAAGAGGGTTTTACATCACCTGGAGGACATGTCCTAGTTACAGGATCACTTCCTGCCACACCAGGGTGATGCTCTCCTGTCTCGTGACCTCTCTCCTCCATGGCAACAGGGATGCTGCCAGACTGGAGGTGGGATTTCAGGACTATATCCCTGTAGGGCTCGTCTATATACCTTTCTGTCTTTCTTATGTCTTCCAAGTCTGCTACTCTAGCCTCTAGAGAACGGACTCGTTCCCTGAGAGCAAAGAGTTCCTTGCACCTAGTGCACACGTAAGACCTCTCACCAACTGGGAGAAAATCATACATGTGACACTCAATGCAAAAGACTGGAAAGCCCCCATCTCGCTGCTGGACTGCTATCTGCATCTTAGTTTTAAGCTTGTGTTTAGATCTTTAAGTTCTTTACTTACTAAGGGCTGCTATGGATATTTATACTAATAAAACTGTACCTAATATGTTTAATATAGCTTGTTCACCTGAAGCTTAATTAATCTCAGGTCCTTAGTGTATGACTGATTTGGGTAACGAGCTTCACCTGAGAGCACTTCCTGTCTTTTAAGATGTGTAAGTACAAGCTAGGTTCCAAATTTAACCAGAAAACTCTCTTCTGTGTTTTAAATTTAAACTAAAAGTACTTTGCTGATACTAGGCCCTGAGTGACTACTAAATTTAAACTACAAGCTCTCTGCTGGGTATGAAATGTAACCAGAAAGTTCTCTTTTGTGTTTTAAATTTAAACTTAAACTGCTGCTACTAGGCCCTGACTGATTAACAAAAAATAGTGGTTCACAGATTAATTAGCTTTAATAGAAAGAATTCCTTTCAGAAAATTCCCAGAAGTATATACTCACAATTGCAGATTTCTCTCCAGAAGTAACAATCCCCTTTTCTAGTCCTTCAAGACTCCCGAAGTTCTGCTGGTGCTTTGGAGGAAGTATCCACCCACCAGGCTGGTCAGTCGATGTCCAGTTCCCCTATTGGGGAGTACTGGTATCGATGCCGGATATAGGAATCGGATGCTGATGCCAAGGACCTCAATACCTTTTCTGCAGACGCTGACACAGACACCTTCAATACCTTTCCTGCCTCTGAGGAGACTTGTGTTTGCTGCCATGTTTGAACTTCAAGGAAGCATGCGATGACCGCGACCATGTGGAGGTCACTGAAGAGTGTGCTGAAGTGACTGAGTATGACAGAAACAGCTTTCCCCATTGTTGTTCACGGTTTCTTAGTCCCCTCCGGGTCAACTGTTTACAAAGGGGGCAAACCTAAGCATCGTGGTCTGGGCCCAAACATTTTAAGCACCATTGTTACTTATCGTTAGCTGAGATGGTACTTTGGCACTTGGTACATTTTTTTAAGCCACTGTGTGGTTTCTCCATGTCTGAGAAGACCACCGAGGCAAAACAAAAAGGGCAATGGTGGCCTAGGCCAGCCAGGGAAGCAGAAACACTGCAAATGAAGCAAAAAAAAAAGATAAAAGGAAGATAAATCAAAGAAAGAAGAGAGACCAGGGCATCCGATATCACCCCGGACCGACAGGAAGGCAAGCATGATGTACCCAAAGGCACTTAGGATGAATTTTACTACATGAGGAGAATTGCTAGGAAGGCGGGAAGGCAAGCATGCATGCTTGGGGGGATGAATTTAAGAAATTCTATATTGGGTCAGAGCAAGGTCCATCAAGCCCAGCATCCTGTTTCCAACAGTGGCCCATCCAGGTCACAAGTACCAGTCAGGTACCCAAAGTCCACAGCTTCCATAAAGCTCATCCTGGGGTAAGCAGTGTATTTCCCAGGTCCTCTTTAATAATTGTTTATGGACCTTTCCTCCAGGAACTTGTGTAAACCTTTTTTAAACCCAGCTATACTAACAGCTTTTACTGCATCCTCCAGTAACAAATTTCAGAGTTTGATTACATGTTGGGTGAAAAAATATTTTCTCTTATTATGTCTTAAATGAATTACATTGTAGCTTCATTGCGTGTTCCCTAGTCTTCCTACTTTTTGAAAGAGTAAACAACCAATCTAAATTTACCCGTTCCATTCCATTCATTAATTTATAGACCTCTATCATATCTCCCCCTCAGCCGTTTCTTTTCCAAGTTGAAAAGCCTACCTTTAAGCCTTTCTTCATAGGGTATCCTTCCATCCCCTTTACCATTTTGGTGGCCCTTTTCTGTACCTTTTCCAATTCCGCTATATCCTTTTTAAGATACGACGACCAGAATTGCACACAATATTCAAGATGCGTTTGAACCATTGAAAGATACAGAGGCATTATAATATCCTTGGTTTTATTCTCCATTGCTTTCCTTATGATTTCTAGCATTCTATTAGCTTTCTTGGCCGCCGCTGCACACTAGGCGGAGAGTTTTAAAATATTATCTATGATAGCATAGCTACTCATCTGTAACAGGTGTTCTCCGGGGACAGAAGGAATCAGTCCTCACATATGTGTGACATTGGCACTGGCAGAGCCATCACAGAAACATCCCCCCAGCTTTCAAAGAAAGCCTTTGAGAGATGCCACCACACATGCGTGGTCCCCTTCCCGCCCAAGGGTGCCATCTTGCTCAGTCAGATGACATAGCTAAGAGACTGCAAAAATAAAAGATGGTAAAGGAGCAACTCCAAGGGGAGGAGGGAGGGTAGTGAGAACTGGTTCCTGCTGTCCCTGGAGAACACCTGTTACAGGTGAGTAACTATGCTTTCTCTGGGAACAAGCAGGAAGTCAGTCCTCACACATGGGACTCCCCAGCTACAGGCTACCGAAAGCCCATAGCAAAAATAGGGGCTCCTTCATGGGGAACCACAAGTACCAGCAATTTAGTTCTTGTACACAGACCACAGTAGGACCTCTGTATCTGATGAAACCAGCACTAAGATTCGGAGGGTAGGAGTGGCCTAAACCCCGAAAAGATTACAGAGCACAGCCTGGCCGAAGGCACTGTCCCGTCAGGACTCTCTTTCCAAGAAGTAATGGGCTGCGAAGGTATGGACTGAAGACCAGATGGCGGCCCGGCAGATGTCCACCATCAGGACAGAGCGCACGTTTGCCACCGAGGCCGCCTTGGCCCTGATGCGGTGCGCAGTGATGCAGCCTTCCAGCGGGAGTCTCACCTGCTCATAAGCGAGGGCAATACAGTCCGCCACCCATGTGGACAGCATATGCTTGGTCACCACCTCCCCCAGCCTACTGGGGTTGTAGGAGATGAAAAGCTGAGAAGCTCTGCAGTGGCCCTGAGTGCATTAGATATAGAAGGACAAGGACCTCTTACAGTCCAAGGTGTGAAGAACCGTCTCCGCCCGACTGGAGTGAGGTTTTGGAAAGAAGGTAGGAAGCACCACTTCCTGGATGAGATGAAAGGGCGACACTACCTTCAGCAGGAATTTGGGATGCATGTGAAGCACCACTCTGTTCTTGTAGAACCTGGTATAAGGTGCCTCTGCCACAAGGGCCTGGAGCTTGTTAACCCTGCGAGCGAAGGTAAGCGCAACCAGGAAAGCCACCTTCCAAGAGAAGCAGCGAAGGTGGCAGGTAGCCAGAGGCTTGAAGGGTAAGCGAGTGAGCTGCCACAACACAACGTTGAAGTCCCATTCGGTTGCCAGCGGGTGAACCGGGGTCTTCGATAAGAGCAGGCCCCAAAGGAAACAGGACACCAACAACTGGACCGAGAGGGGCTTACCATCCACCAGATGGTGGTGTGCTGTCGGGGCACTCAGGTGCACTTGGACAGAGTTAGACTTGAGCCTGTTCTGAGAGAAGTGGAGACGGTACTGTAACACCAGAGCCATGGGCAAGAGAAAGGATCAGCCCCGTGTTCAGCGCACGAAGCAGAGAACCTGCCCATTTGAGAGTGTAAGCCTTCCTAGTAGAGGCCTTGTGAGAGGCCAGCTGAATGTCCTCCACCTCAACCGGAAGGTTGAAAGAGGCCAGAGTCACCCTCTCAGCCGCCATACTGTCAGCAGCAGGGACCCTAGGTGGGGGTGCAGGAGAGAGCTCCCCTCCTGAGATAGGAGTCCTGGGGCAGTCCTTAAGGGGATGGGGGCCTCCACCATCAACTGTAGAAGCAGGAGCTATCAGGATGAGCGAGGCCCTGTCGTGGAGAGTCCTGAACAAGTTCTCGGCAATCAGCAGCGTCGAAGGGAAGGCACACATGAGCCCTTCCGATCATGAGATTAGCAACACGTCCACTGCCACCCTAGAGTGGTGCCTGCCGGGAGCAGAAGCGGGGCAACTGAAAGTTGTCTGGACTGGCGAACAGGTCCATCATGGGCTTCCCCCAGAGCCGGAAAAGCCAACTGGTTACTGTGGAGTCCAGCTGCCACTTGTGCGGCTGGAGAACTCTGCTGAGTCTGTCAGCCGGCAGGTTGTCCTGGCCTGGCAATACATTGCCCGCAGGAGGATACCCTGTTGGATTACGTACGAGCAGAGGATCAGTGTCTCCTGACAAAGGCTACGAGACCCCATGCCCCCTTGTTTGTTCACGTAGAACATCGCCACCTGGTTGTTTATCTGGACCAGCACCAGCTGGTAATGCAGGTGGTGACAGAAGACCCTCAGGGCTAGGTATATGGCTCGGAGCTCCAGGAGGTTGATCTGCTGGGTGCTCTCGTCTGGCGACCAGTTGCCCTGAGTGCAGAGATTTCCTCAGTGGGCTCCCTAGTCGAGCAGGGAGGAGTCTGTGGTGAGGACCCTTGAGTGGCTTGGGGCCTGAAAAGGCATGCCTGCCTCAAGGTGCTGGGGCGACTGCCAACAGACCAGGAAGTCTGCCAATTGACGAGTCATTGAAACTCTGTCTCGGAGGTGGCCTGTGGCCTGAGACCACTGGTCCCGGAGACACCACTGCACTGCCCTCATGTGGAGGCGAGCGTCTGGGGTGACATGAATCATAGAGGCCATGTGCCCGAGGAGGCGCAGGAGAGCTGGGCGGGCACCGAGGGATGGTACTGTACATTTCGAGCTAGAGACCTGAGATGATTGGCTCGATCCCTGGGCAAGAAAGCCTTCAACTGGAGAGTGCCAATTTTTGCCCCAATGAACTCCTGGCACTTTGTCAGGAGGAGGTGAGACTTGGAGTCATTTATGACAAAGCCCAAATGTTGCAGAACCTGGATGATGCGTGCGGTGGCCTGCTGTACCTCTGAGGCTCTGCCTCCCTTTATGAGCCAGTCGTCCAGGTAGGGAAAACGTAGTTACTCACCTGTAACAGATATTCTCCAGGGACAGCAGGAATCAGTCCTCACTTATGGGTGACGTTGGCACCGACGGAGCGCGCGCAGAGCAATTCCCCAGCTTCCAAAGAAAGCCTTTGGGATTGCTGCCACGCATGCGTGGTCCTCTTCCCGCCTAAGGGTGCCATCTTGCTCAATCAGGTCCCTTAGCTTGATCCGTACCAAGCAGATGCCAAGGGAAGGACAAAAATCCAGCAACTACGCTTTCTCCAGGAACAAGCAGGAAGTCAGTCTTCACTTATGGGACTCCCCAGCTACAGGCTACCGAACCTGTAACCAAAAGAGGTTGTGAGCAGAAGCAGAAGCCCTTGGTAGCCATGAAGAAGGGTCAGAGGGCAGAAGTTGCTTATACCCTGAACAGGTTATGGAGTACAGCCTGGCCGAAGGTGCTATCCCGGCGGGACTCCCTCTCCAGGCAGTAGTGTGCAGCGAAGGTATTCGTGGAAGACCAGGTCGCCACCCGGCAGATGTCCATCAGGGTACGGAGTACAGCGAGGCCACCAAAGCTGCCTTGGCCCCAGAGGCGGCCCAAGGAGGGTGCGGGGCCATGTGCGGAGACTCGGTGCGGGGTCTCATTTGCATAAGGGGCCTCATTTGCATAAATATTTGCATAATGTTACCATATACTAACTTTTAGTAAACGTGCCTCTTAATGAGTGTATGGATAAAGAAAGACTAAAAGATTTCTACATTACTATAATACAGTGCCAACTGCCAGACACATTAGGAACTACTACAAACACTGCCCATTTAGAACCCATAGCAAACCCGCCGTATCCTAACAGCACTACCAGGACTCACAAAGCACCATACTCTGCCAATCAAAAGGCAACACTGCAAATATTAAACCAATACATTTCAGAGAACAAGAATACATGACCTACTGGGGAAAGAGAACAAGTGGCAATGTCAAATAGGAATTATATAAACAGAACACCTCAGCTCAGTTACACATGCAGAACATAGACCATCACCAAACAAGTAATCACAATTTAGAAACAGGAAGACAATAATAAACTGGGAATCCCAAAAGCCAAACTTGGAATGTACAACACTGTAGAAATAAAACTATACATTAATTTGCTCTTGTACTAAACAAAGCACAGACGTTAATGATGCATATTTACCAGAGCTGACATATTCCAATTAATAAATTCAAAATAAAGAGATATTTTTCTACCTTTTGTGCATTTTTTTTCAGCTGCAATTGCTCCAGCCACTTTCTTCTGGTTTTTTCGTGTCTGCTAACTCTCCATCGTCTGCTGTCCATTTGTCCTTTCTTCTAGTTTTTTTCCATTCTCTCTCTACATCTGCTTTAACATACTAATCTTTCTCCTTTTGCTCTTTCCTCATTCCTATTTCATCCACTCAAATTTTACCCCTCCATCCTCAATCCCCACTTACTCTCCCAATACCCGGCCAATTGTAGATTTTTTATCCCTCCCACACAAAATATTTTTCCCTTCTCCATTTTACTCTTCCAGCCCATCCCATTCTAATCCTCCCCCAACATCAGCTCCCTTCTAGTTCCAGCCTCACCCAGCATCCAGTCCCTTCTAGTCCCTGCATCAGCCCATTTCCAGTCCTAGCCCCCCATCAGCCCATTTCCAGTCCTAGCAACCCCCCCAACCCAATACCAGTCCTAGCCCCCCCATCAACCCACTTCCAGTCCTAACCCCCTATCACCCCATTTTCAGTTTAAGCCCCCCTATTATTTATTTATTTATTATTTATTTAGCTGTATTTATATCCCGCTTTTCACCGGGTCAAAGCGGCGTTACATAAAAAAAGGGGGGGGGAATTTACGTGTAGGGGTGGGGCCATCACCGGGGAGGCTACATTGATGATTTCAACATAAGATATAGGACAGACTTTGGACTTGGACAGATTTTTGGACATGGTTGGGTCAGTATAGTTTGAGTTGGGTGGTCATGGTGGGTGAGATCAGAGGTTATTTTGCTTTTTGGTGGGAGTCATGTTGAGGTATTCCTGAAACAGGATGGTTTTCAGCTGCTTTCTAAAAGATAGTAAATCGGTGTTATTTCGGAGACAGCTCGTTAGAGAGTTCCATAAGGATGGTGCGTACAGTTCGAAGGCTCGATTGCAGGTTCGTTGCGAGCATTTGGTTCTTTTGTGAGGGATGGTGAGGGAGTTGCTGAAGGCTTTTCTGGTGGTTCTGCCGTGAGCTGGTCGAGACAGAAGGGTGTGAAGTTGGGAGTTTTGCGTTTGATGTATGGCTTTGTGGGTGAGTAGGATGGCTTTGTATTTAGTCCTTGCTTCGAGGGGGAGTATGTGTAGGTCCTTCAAAATTGGGGTGATGTGGTCGGTCTTCTTTGCTCCTTGAATGATTCTCGCTGTGGTGTTCAATGCTGTTCGGAGGGGGTTCGTCTGTGTGGCTGGAAGTCCATGGTATAATATATTACAATAGTCCAGATGTGGGAGCGTCATGGCTTGCATTACAGTTCGGAAGTCTTGATGTTCAAGAAGGGGTCTGAGACGTTGGACTGTCCTTGCTTTGTGGAATATAGTTCCAGAGGTTTTGGAGATTTGTTGCTTTAAGGTGAGTGCTTGGTCGATGATAATGCCCAGGTACCTTATTTGTGGCTGTATTTGAATGTTTGTGGTGCCTATGTTGAGGTGTGTAGGTGGTGTAAAGTCTGGATCTTTTGTGACTATGAGGGCTTCTGCCTTCTTTATGTTGATGGAGAGGTTGTTTGCTTGTAACCAGTTGGACACCTCTGTGAAGCATGTTGATAGATGGGTGTTTGTTGGGTTCGTGGTTGTAATGGGGGCATAGAGCATGATATCATCTGCGTAAATGTGAAAGCTAATGTTGTGACCCTATAACCCATTACCAGTCCTAACCCCCCCATCAGCCCACTTCCAGTCCTAACCCCATCAACCCATTTCCAGTCAGCCCCCCATAGCCCATTGCCAGTCCTAACCCCCCGCCCCCATCAGCCCACAGCCTATTACCAGTCCTAACCCCATCAGCCCACCTCGTCCTAACCCCTCCCCATCAGCCCATTTCCTGTCCTAGCCCCCCCATAGCCCATTATCAGTCCTAACCCCCCCATAGCCCATTACCAAACAGCTCCCATCAGCCCACAGCCCATTACCAGTCCTAACCCCATCAGCCCATTTCCTGTCCTAGCCCCCCCATAGCCCATTATCAGTCCTAACCCCCCCATAGCCCATTACCAGTCCTAACCCCCCATCAGCCCACAGCCCATTATCAGTCCTAACCCCATCAGCCCTCCTCCAGTCTTAAGCCACCCAGCCCATTTCCAGTCCTAGCCCCCCCCATAGCCAATTACCAGACAGCCCCATCAGCCCACAGCCCATTACCAGTCTTAACCCCCCCATAGCCCATTACCAGTTCTAACCCCCCCCAACAGCCCACAGCCCTTTACCTTTCCTAACCCCATCATACAACCTCAAGTATTAACCCCCCCAGCCCATTTCCAGTCCTTGCCCCCCCATTCCCCTTTACCCGTCCTACCCCCCCCCCCCCCCATCGGCTCAAGTAAAATTAAATTTAAAAAAAGACGCTGGCTGCTACCGCTGCCGCCGCAGCAGAATGGACTGTCCCGCGGGGCCCCCTCTGCCCGGCTGAATCCCTCCCTCCACGATGGCTGAGCCCCTCCGTGCCGGCTTTGAGAGTCGCGAAGGGAGAGTGTCTCCCTCGCGTCTCTCTTAAGCCCGCAGGGGCTGATGGGAAATTTCCCATCTGCCCCTGCAGGCTTAACAGAGACGCGAGGGAGACACTCTCCCTTCGCGACTCTCAAAGCCGGCACGGAGAGGCTCAGCCATCACGGAGGGAGGGATTCAGCCAGGCAGAGGGGGCCCCGCGGGACAGTCCATTTTGCCGCTGCCGCGGCGGCAGCAGTAGCAGCCAGCGTTTTTTTTTTTTAATTTAATTTTGAAAAAAGCAGAATGTTCTTTGCGCGGGGCCCCCTGAAACGCGGGGCCCTGTGCAAAAAACATTCTTGCTCAATGGACGGGCCGGCCCTGCTTGGCCCGAACCCCATGTGCGGTGAGCCGACGATCCAATGGAGCACCCGCCTTCGTGTGAGCGATGCAGTCCACCACCCAAATAGAGAGGGTGTGTTTGGTAACTGCCTGCCCTGGATGATTGGGATCGTAGGTCTCAAAGAGTCGGCCAGACTTGCGATGAGCCTGGGTGCGCTGCAAATAGAAGGCAAGAGCCCTTCTGCAGTCGAGGATATGAAGAGCCACCGATGCCTGGTCGGCGTGGGGTCTCGGGAAGAAAGTCGGCAGGACTATCTCCTGGTTGAGATGGAAATCCGAGACAACTTTAGGCAGGAATTTGGAGTGGGTACGAAGGACCACCCATTTATTTATTTATTTATTTATTTATTTAACAATTATTTCTATACCGCTCTTTCACAAGTATCAAGTGCGGTTTACAATGAACAGTATGTTATATGGTATGGATAGTATCATACCAAGTCATTTTACATAGAACAGATGAACTAGGTACAGATAACAGTATAAAGTTTAAACAGTGAATTATTAAACTATTATAACATATATACATAGTAACTATATACAAATTGTATCATATGTCGCGTGTGGTTGTATACTTATATAAGCTTCAGGCACGTGAGTGTATGTTGTTTGAATTGTAGTAGTTAACCTGCGTCTCTTTGTGTCGTCTGGCCAGTCTCTGATCCTTGGTTGTAATGCAATGAGAATAAATGGGTTTTCAGTTTTTTTCTAAATTCCTTTATGTCTGATATTGAGCGAATGTTGTCAGGAAGGTTATTCCAGAGGGTAGGAGCTGAGTGTGAGAATGCTCTCATGTTGGTTTGTTTTTTTGCTTTTGTGTAGTCTTTTGGTACTGCTATAGTGTTAGCGTTTCTACTTCTTTGTGATCTTTTATCTATTTCTATCTTGATGAGTGTATTGAGTATAGTTGGCGCTAAGTTATTTATTAGTTTAAATGTTGTAAGTAATATCTTATATTTTATTCTGCTGTGGATAGGTAGCCAATGGAGTTCAGCTAATGTCGGTGTGATATGTTCAATTGAGCTTATATTCATTATTATCCTTGCTGCTATGTTCTGAGTTAGTTGTAACTTTTTAATATTTTGCTTTGTGATGCCATTAAGGATTAAATTTGCAAAATCAAAGTGTGGGGTGATGATGGCTTGTATTATGGTTATGAAGTCTTGTAAGTGGATTAATGGTCTTAGTTGTTTCAAGGTCTTAAGTTTGTAGTGTATGTTTTTTGTTAGATATTTTATGTGAGAATCCATGTTAAGTTTATTGTCAAGTATCACTCCCAGGTATTTTATTTCCTTTTTTATGTTGATTTCATGGTTATCAAGTGTGATGGTGCTTGGGGGTGTGTATGTTTGGTTTTTAGTAATATATAGAACGTCAGTTTTTGAGAAATTAATGTGTAAGTTCTGTTCATTGAGCCATATTGTTAGTTCTTTAAAGCACTCTGTTATCTGTTGTAGTGGAGGGTGTGGGATTTTAAATGGTATGTAGAACATTATATCGTCAGCGTAGATATGATAATGAACGCTATGACGTTTAAAGATATTGCTGACTGGTTGTAAGTAAATGTTAAACAAAAGTGCTGATAGTGCTGATCCCTGTGGGAGGCCTTGTGTTTGGTCGAATGTGTTAGATGTCTGGTTAAGAATTCTTACTGTTTGGGTTCTGTTTGATAGGTAGGATTTGAACCAGTTATGGACAGTGGATGTAATTCCTATTTGTTGAAGTCTGTTAAGCATTGTTATGTGGTTTACACTGTCAAATGCGGCAGAGATGTCGAGGAATACTAGGATGAAGGCTTGTTTTGTGTCATCGATTCCTCTTAGTAAGGTGTCATAAAGGACTGTTAGCAGTGTTTCAACTCCATGGAAAGGTCTGAAGCCATATTGGTGTTCATCAAGGAGGTTCAATGTATCAATGTATTCTTGTAGTTGTGTTTGAACTATTTTTTCAATAAGTTTGGCCATGAAGGGAATGCTCGATATGGGTCTGTATGATTTTGGGGATAATTTGTCTAGTGTTTTATTTTTAAGTATTGGTCTTATTTGGACATGTTTGAGGGATGGTGGTAAATATCCTTCGTTTAGTGATATGTTAACCATAGGGAGGATGAAGGGAGAGAGTATTGAGAGTGTCTTTTTTATCCAGTCAACTGGGCATGGGTCAAGATATGAGGTAGTTGTATTTATGTTAGATATGGTTGTTTTACAATAGAACCTGGTGTAAGGGGTATCAGCCATGAGAGCCTGGAGCTCACTGACTCGGCAGGCCAAGGTCAGCACCACCAGGAAGGCCACCTTCCAGGATAGGTGCCGAAGCAAGCACGTTGCCATCTGCTTGAAGGGTGGACTTGTCAGCTGCATGAATGCCACATTCAGGTCCCATTCTGCAGAGAGGCCGGATGGGAGGCTTGGATAGAAAAAGACCCCGCATAAAGCAGGAGACCAACGGCTGCCCCAAGAGGGGCTTTCCCTTGACGGGGAGGTAGTTTGCCGAGATGGCACTCAAGTGTACCCTGACGGAGTGTGACTTCAGACCTTCCCTCGAGAGATGGAGGAGGTACTGATGGACCCATCGAATGGAACACAAGAAAGGGTCGATATGGAGCCCTGAGCACCAGACCAAGAAGTGCCGCCACTTGAAAGTGTAGGCTCGTCTAGTGGAGTCCTTCCTCGACGTGAGGAGGACCTCCTTGACCTCCTCCAAGAGAGCCAACGAAGCTAGGGAGACCCACTCAGCCGCCAGGCCGTGAGGGATAAGGAGGCTAGGTTCAGGTGCTGCACTTGTCCCTCCTTCTGTGTTAGTAGACCCAGGGCAGAGCTCAGAGGAACAAGAGGCTCCATTGACAACCAGAGCAGAAGTGGGAACCAGGGTTGCTGAGGCCACAAGGGGGCTACAAGGATCATCGATGCCCGAGCCTTGAGGAGTGTTTTCGCAATGAGCGGGATGGGAGGAAATGCATGGAGCAGGCCGGAAGACCAACTCAGAAGGAATGCATCCAGGACTCTCCCTGGCCAGGTGCAGTAGCAGCCCGCAGAAGCGGGGGAGCTGCGCGTTCTGGGGACTGGCAAATAGGTCTATCGCCGGCGTCCCCCAGCGGAGAAACAACCAGCCCGCCATTCCTGGGTCCAGGGGCCAATCATGAGGGCGAAGGATCCTGCTGAGCCTGTCCGCCAGGACATTCTCCTGACCCGGAAGATAGGCCGCCCTGAGGAACATATTCTGATGGATGGCAAAGGAGCAGAAGACGACCACTTCCCGGCAGAGGGAGCGCAATCCAGTACTCCCTTCCTTGTTGACGTAGAACATCGCCACGTGGTTGTCAGTCTGCATGAGCACCGACCGACCCTTGAGGTGGCTCTCGAAGGCCCTTAGGGCCCACCGAATCGTCTAGAGTTTGAGGAAGTTTATCTGTTGCTGAGATTCCTTGGGCGACCACTGCCCCTGTGTACACAAAGACCCACAGTGGACACCCCACCCTAACAAGGAAGTATCCGTTGTCAGCACCTCGTCGTGCTGTGGGGGCTGGAAGGGCAATCCATGGAGGAAGTTCTGCCACCAGTTCAGGGACAAACGAAGCTCGGGAAGGACCCTGACGGGGTCCCTGAGGTGACCGATGGACGAACTCCACTGGGTGCTGAGGCACCACTGAGCTGTCCGCATGTGTAGCCGGGCATGGGGAACCACATGGACCGTAGAGGCCATGTGGCTCAGGAGGCATAGCATAGTCCACGCTGTGACTCGGGAGGTGCTTTGGACCTGAGCCACGAGGGCTCGGAGGCAGTCGGCGCGATCCACTGTCAAGAATATGGTTGCCCGCTGAGTATAGAGGCATGCCCCGATGAACTCTAAGGCCTACACCGGCTCGAGGTGGGACTTTGAGTAGTTGACCAAGAACCCCAGGTCTTCCAACAGAAGGATTGAGCGCGACATTGCTTGCTGGGTTTCCTCGACCGAGGACCCCATAACAAGCCAGTCATCAAGGTAGGGAAAGACCAGTACACCCTGACGCCTGATACAGGCGGCAACCACGGAGAAGCATTTCGTGAAGACCCATGGGGCGGACGCGAGGCCGAAGGGGAGCACCCTGTACTGGAAGTGCTCTCCCCACATCCTGAAGCGCAGGTACTGCCTGTGCTGGGGATGGATCAAGATGTGAGCATAAGCATCTTTGAGATCCAAGGAACATACCAGTCACCCTGCCGGAGGAAGGGCAGCAGAACGCCAAGGGATAGCATATTGAATTTCTCCCGAACCAAGAATATGTTTAACTTTCGGAGGTCGAGGATGGGCCGCAAACCCTCCATCTTCTTTGGGACGAGGAAGTATCAGGAATAGAAGCCCTGACCTCGAAGGTGAGAGAACAGTTCCCGCTGTAGGATCACCTGGTGTGTGGGGAGTCGAAGAGGCTCCGCCGGGGAGAAGGGATGTGGAAGCCTGTCGAAGCGAAGGCGATAGCCGTCTCAGATGGCTTGAAGAACCCAGGCGTCCGAGGTGATGGAAGCCCACAGAGGGGCGAAAGAAGACGGGCGTCCCCCCACTGGCTGCTGTGTCGCCCTTGGGTAGGTTGAGGAGGAGTCGGAGTCTGGACTTTGGGCCCTTTCGGCTTGCGATGCCCCTGGCCAGACTTAACCTGCGCCGGAGTGTTCGGTGTAGGGGTGGTCAGGTACAGTGGGTAGCCACGGTACTGAAGGCCCTTCCTGGGAAAGAAAGGCTTTTTGGACTGTTGCTTTTTCCAGGGAAGGGTGGAGGTCTTGTGCGAGAGATGGGTTCTGGTGACAAGCTCTGTCTCTATCTCCGCGGCTTTATCTTCCATCGGCTTGCTGAAGAGTTGCTCGCCGAGGCAGGAGATGTTCAGGAGTTTTTCCTGCACCTACTGTTCCAAATCTGACGATTGGAGCCATGCCTGGCGGCGGGCTTTAATGCCGCGGCTGCCACCCGAGCTGATGATTCTAATCCATCGTAGGAGGCTTGGGAGAGATATTTAGAGCAGTCTGCAATGGACTTCATCAGGGCATGGAACCTATTGAGAGGCTCGTCCGAGGCCCATGGAGAAACCTCTGAGCTTCTTGGCCAAGTCGCGCAAGAACATGCCCATGTAGAATTGGTACACTTGTATGCGACAAGAGAGCATGGAGCCTTGGTAAGCCTTGCGGCCCAGGGCATCAAGGGCTCTCGACTCCTGGCCCGTAAGAATCGATGAATGCGATTTCGGGTTTTTCTGTTTCCTCATGGCTGACTCCACCACCATGGAGGTGTGGGGAAGTTGGGTCTTCTCAACCCAGGGCCATGTTGTACCTTGTACATAGTGTTGAGGCGCTTAATCACGATGGGGACCCGAGGCGGGTGCCTCCCACATGAGGAGCAGCAACTGGGACAGAATGGGAGGGACCGGAACAGTAAGAGACTCCCTAGGCGGGGACGCAAACTGAAAAATGTTGAGTTCTTCAGCTCAAGGGTCCTCCTCGGCCTGAGTGGCAAGGTTAAGAGCCCGCATCATATCCCAAACACCAGGAAGGAGGTGTCCTCAGGTGGCAAATGCAGCTGAAACACGGGCCGAGGCCCACTTGGAGCTGGAGGCCCTGCAATACTTCGCCACACGAGGAACGGGAGGGCGAGCGAGACCAATGTCAAGGACCCTCACGAGGCCCACGGCTCTTGGGGGTTTCCTGGACGGATTTCGGTGTCCCACGCGAGGGACCCATGGTCTCTGGGCGCAAGTCAGCGAAGCTGGCTCTGAGCACCTGATGGGAGGCGATGAACGTAGAAACGCTGCGTTCCAGCGCCAGCATGCGGGACTCCCACGTGGGTGTCCTGTGACGCTGACACTGGGGTCACCAAGTTGGGCATCGAGGAGGAGAGGGGGTCGTCACCGGGATGGCTCTCAGGAGACCGGGCGCCTTCACCGGAAGCCTCTGTATCTGTGTGGGGTACCTTAAAGGGATGCTCCTTGTCCGACTCTCGGGAACACTGAAGAGGGCTAAGCGACTGAGCACAGGAATGCTCGCGCTTGTCGAGAGCCCCCAACAGCGACTTTGAGGCCTTCTTCTTCTTGTGCCACACTACTTCAGGGGACGTCTGGTCAGAGTGCTACCGAGAGCAGGGAGCCGAGGTGAGGGATCCCACTGGAGGAGAGACGACCGAGGGCGCCACCGGGGATTCCGAGGCTGAATTTCTGAAAATGTCTTCGGACTTATGCTTACGACTGAGAAGGGTTTTAGAGGACATTTTCTTACATAGCAAACAGAGCTCCGGATCATGATCGGCGCCGGAGCACCGCAGACAACAGTCATGGGTGTCTGTAAGCGACATGTTCTTAGAGCATCTATCGCATTTTTTTAATCCGGTGGCCATAGGGGCAAAAATGGCCCCTGTGAGGTCAAAGACCCATGCGGCCAACGGTTAGGTAAAGAAAAGGGCGCGAAGCCTGTTGGCAAAAAAGGTAAAGAAAACTATCCCCTAACAGCCCTAAAAAGGTAGAGAAGGGGAAGGATGGGTAGAGGACCGGTGCAACCGGAAAATAGAAGGCCAGTAGGCCAAGAACTAAAAACTTTTTCTGAGGGACGAGGACGTGCGTCCAAAGGGCTCCGCGGAAAAAGGGAGACTGAGCAAGATGGCACCCTTGGGCAGGAAAAGGACCACGCATGCATGGCAGCAATCCCAAAGGCTTTCTTTGAAAGCTGGGGAATTGTTCTGCATGGGCTCCATCGGTGCCAACGTCACCCATAAGTGAGGACGGACTTCCTGCTTGTTCCTGGAGAAAGACGAAGACCCCTGGAACTGAAGGAATGTGGCCACGACTGCCAGGCATTTTGTGAAGACTCTTGGGGCAGAGGCTAGGCCGAAGGGGAGCACCCTGCATTGAAAGTGCCTGCTCCTCACTATGAACCACAAGTACTGCCTGCGGTTGGGGTTGATGAGGATGTGGGTATAAGCATCCTTGAGGTCTAAAGAGCATAGCCAGTCTCCCTGCTGGAGGTATGGCAGCAATGTTCCAATTGAGAGCATCTTGAACTTCTCCCTCATCGGGAGGTTGGGCAGGTCAAGGATGGGCCTTAGGCACCCTGTCCTCTTTGGCACGAGGAAGTATCTGGAGTAGAACCACTTGCCCTTGAGGTGGTGGGGCACTGGTTCCACCGCTTTGTCCTCGAGAAGACCTCCCAACTTCTTCAGAAGAAGGTCCTAGTGGAGAGGAGACCTGAGGGGCTCTCCCGGGAAATAAGGGGGAGGTGTCTGAGTCAGGTGGAGGAGGTAACCCTCCCTGACTACCCTTAAGTGCCCAGGAATTGGTGGTGATGGTCACCCACCTCTAGGCATAGAGGGCCAGACGTCCCCTGCCCTGTTGGAGAGCTGGGGAGGCCTGATAAGGTGGGTAGTTTCTGTAAGCAGCTCCCTTCCTCAGGTAGAAGGGCTTTTTACCCGATCCCTTCCGTCGAGGAGGGCAGCAGTCTTTTTAGAGAGCTTGGTCCTGGTCATGAACTCGGTCTCCAGCTCGGCAGCCTTGTCAGTCATGGGTTTGCCAAAGAAATTCTCTCCTTGGCAGGGGACATCAACCAATTTGTCCTGGACCCACTGATCGAGGTCGGACGACTGTAGACAAGCTTGGTGGTGCGCACCGATGCCAGTCATCTCTGCTCAAGCCACCGACTCAAACCCGTCATAGGCTGCCCGAGACATGAACTTGGAGCATTCACGGACTGCTTTGGTCAGGTTCTTGAACCACTGCAAAGGTTCCTCGGAGAGACCAGCCAAAAACCCCACGAGTTCCTTCGCCAGGTCTCTCAGGTACAGCTGGTAGGCTTGGATGCGGCCGATAAGCATTGAGTCCTGGTAGCACTTTCTGCCGAGGGCGTGGGCCTCCCTGCCGGGGGGCACAGAGGAGTGCGTCTTCTGGCTCTTCAGCCGATGCATGGCTTACTTGACCACCATGGAGTTAAGCGGCAGCTGTGACTTTTGGAAGCCCGGGCTCCAGCAGACTCGATACATCGAGTCGAGCCACTTGCTCACCACCAGCACCGAGGCCAGTGTCTCCCACATTCGGAGCATCAGTCATTCCAGGATGGGAGGGATCAGCACCATGAGTGATTCCTGTGGAGGGGCCTCGTATTGGAGGATTTTCAAGTCATTCGCCCGAGGAGCCCCCCCCCCCCCCCGACTTGGTCGGGAATGCCAGGGCCTTAGACATCTCCTTGACAAAGTCAAGGAAATCCATATCCTCAGGCGGGGATCGTCGTCGAGGATACGAGATGGGAGAGTCAGATAGGACGTCGCGGTGATGATTGGTATCAGGGAACTCCTTTTTGTCCTCCGTCTCCCACTCGGAATAGTCTGTCGAGGACTCGTAGGAGAGCTGCTCGGCAGGCCTCGGGGCCCCCGATGCCCTGTGGCTGGTGCCCGGTAAACTTGCCGGGGATGACCTCGGTCCCAATGAGCAGGATTCGGATTGTGACCTTGGCTGAGGATCGACTCGAGGCCTAAGGACCTCAAGGATCAGCTCGGCCTCCGGGGACGTCTTGGACGTCGAGGGTCCGGTGTTTGGGGTGGATGAACCGGTCGTGCCAGACAACAGTACCCGCTGCTGGTCCATGAAGGCAGACAGACTGCGCTCCAGGGCTGCCATTCTAGACTCCAGACCAGAAGGCTCCGCAGCCTTTGGCGCAGGCACCGAGGGACGGGCCCGATGCAGGTTCCCTGACGGGGAATTCTCGACGAGGATGTGTCGGGGGTCCTTCGAAGGCCACTCATTCTCCGACGCCTTGGACGAACGTCTCGGACTGCAGGACTGGGCCCGCGGAGCACTCGGCCGGTCGGAACCAATGTTCCCTCTAATTTTCTGTAGGCTGTGTGTGCATAAAATATCAGCTGTGCGGCTTTTGAAGGAAGGTTAAATTTTTTGTGCGCTACATAACGACACTTGGAGTTATATACTTTAAAATTTGACTACACATTAGAATACAGTATGTACACCACATTGATGTTAATCAAATTAAATGAAAATAGACAATTACTAAATGAAGCGGTAAATTTCTAGTAATTACAATCACAAATGTGGTATTATTTCAGTTAATTTTTATTGAAAGCCATTGTTATTCCATGTACATAATTTATGTATGGAAGAAGAGTTCGGTGTCCTACATGGAGGGGTGGGTTCACCCCTAAACAAAGACATGGGGAGAGGTGGCCTGCACAGAGCAACAGGTGCACCTACTCTTGCTGGCAGGGCCGGCCCGTCCATTGAGCGAGAATGTTTTTTGCACAGGGCCCCGCGTTTCAGGGGGCCCCGCGCAAAAAACATTCTTTTGTAAAAGTAAAATTGAAAAAAAAAAGAAAACCTGTCTCCTGCCGCTGTCGGGGCCGCCGCGGCAGAATCGAGCGTGCCGCGGGGCCCCCCTGTACCCGGCACAGCCTCTCCTCCCTGTAGCAGCTCTCTCTTCTGAGCTGCAGTCAGACGCGCCGGCTTGCAGAGCGCGAAGGGAAGAGTTTCCCTTTCGCGACTCTGTTAGGCCCGCGTGGGGGCTGATGGGAACTTCCCATCAGCCCCCGCGGGCTTAACAGAGCAGCGAGGGAAAAACTCTTCCCTCGCGCTCTGCAAGCCGGCGCGTCTGACTTCAGCTCCAACTAGAGAGCTGCTACAGGGAGGAGAGGCTGTGCCGGGTACAGGGGGGCCCCGCGGCACGCTCGATTCTGCCGCGGCGGCCCCGACAGCGGCAGGAGACAGGTTTTCTTTTTTTAAAAAATTTCCCTGGGCTGGGCTGGGCGTTAGGAGTGGTGCTGGGCTGGGCTGGGCTGGGGGTTAGAAGTGCTGCTGGGCTGGGCTGGGGGGTGGTGTTAGGAGTAGTGATGGGCTGGGCTGGGCGGGGGGGGGGGTGTTAGAAGTAGTGATGGGCTGGGCTGGGCTGGGCTGGGGGGGTTAGGAGTTGTGATGGGCTGGGCTGGGCTGGGCTGGGCTGGGGGGGGGAGGTGTTAGGAGTAGTGATGGGATGGGCTGGGCTGGCTGGGGGGGGTTAGGAGTGGTGATGGACACTGGGCTGGTTGGGGGGGGTTAGGAGTGGTGATGGGCACTGGGCTGGCTGGGGGGGGTAGGAGTGGTGATGGGCACTGGGCTGGCTGGGGGGGTTAGGAGTGGTGATGGGTGCTGGGCTGGGGGGGTTAGGAGTGGTGATGGGCGCTGGGGGGGTTAGGAGTTGTGATGGGTGCTGGGGAGGGGTTAGGAGTGGTGATGGGTGCTGGGGGGGCTTAAACTAAAAATTGGGTGATGGGGGATTAGGACTGGAAATGGGCTGGTGGGATTAGGACTGGAAGTGGGTTGATGGGGGGTTAGGACTGGTAATGGGCTATGGGAGGGCTTAAACTAAAATTGAGTGATGGGGGATTAGGACTGGGAGTGGGCTGATGGGGAGGTTAGGACTGGTAATGGGCTATGGGGGGGCTTAAACTGAAATTGGGTGAGGGGGTTTAGGACTGGCAATGGGCTGGGGGGATTAGGACTGGGAGTGGGCTATGGGGGGGCTAGGACTGGTAATGGGTTGGGGGGGTTGCTAGGACTGGAAATGGGCTGAGTGGAAGGGGGCTTGAACTGCAAATAGCTGTTGGGGATGGGGCTTGGAATGGAAATGGGCTGAGGGGAAGAGGGGGGCTTGAACTGCAAATAGCTGATGGGGACGGGGAATGGAAAGTAAATGGGAGGAGGGAAGTGGGGGGCTTGAAATGCAATTAGCTGATGGGGAGGGGGACTTGGATTGGTAATGGGCTGAGTGGCAGGGGGCTTGAACTGCAAATAGCTGATGGGAAGGGGGGCTTGGAATGGGCTCTTAGGGGAGGGAGCTAGGACAGGAACTGGGCTGATGGATGGGCTAGGATAGAACTGAGAATTGGGTGTTGGGGGGAGCTAAGATTGGAAATGGGCTGTGGTGGGGGCTTGGATTGAAATGGACTCATGGAGGGGCTAGAACTGGAAGTAGGCTCATGGGGGGCTTGGTTTAGAAATGGGCTGAGTGGAGGGGAGCTAGGATTTAACATGGGCTGATGGTGGGGCTAGGAAAGGACTAGAAATGGGCTGATGGGAGGCTGGTATTGGAAATGAGCTGATGAAGGGACTCGGATAGGACTGGAAATGGATGGGGGAGCTAGGACTGGAAATGGGCTGATGTGGGGACTAGAAGGGAGCGGATACTGGGTGGGGCTGGAACTAAAAGGGAGCTGATGTTGGGGGAGATTAGAAGGGGATGGGGCTGGGAGAATGAAATGGAGAGGGGAAAAATATTTTGTGTGGGAGGGAAGAAAAATGTACAATTGGCCGGGTATTGGGAGACTAAGTGGGGATTGAGGATGGAGGGGTAAAATTTGAGTGGATGAAATAGGAATGAGGAAAGAGCAAAAGGAGAAAGATTATTATGTTAAAGCAGATGTAGAGAGAGAATGGAAAAAACTAGAAGAGAAGAAAGGACAAATGGACAGCAGACGATGGAGAGATAGCAGAAGACACAAATAAACCAGAAGAAAGTGGCTGGAACAATTGCAACTGAAAAAAAAATGCACAAAAGGTACAAAGATATCTCTTTATTTTGAATTTATTAACTGGAATATGTCAGCTCTGGGAAATGTGCATCATTAATGTCTGTGCTTTGTTTAGTACAAGAGGAAATTAATTTATAGTTTTATTTCTACATTGTTGTTGTACATTCCAAGTTTGGCTTTTAGGGTTCCCAGTTTAATTATTGTCTTCCTGTTTTTAAATTGTGATTCCTTGTTTGGTGATAGTCTATGTTCTGCATGTGTAACTGAGCTGAGGTATTCTGTTTATGTAATTCCTATTTGACATTGTCACTTGTTCTCTTTCCCCAGTAGGTCATGTATTGTTATTCTCTGAAATGTATTGGTTTAATATTTGCAGTGTTGCCTTTTGATAGGTAGTGTATGGTGCTTTATGAGTCCTGGTAGTGCTGTTGGGATACGGTGGGTTTGCTATGGGTTCTAAATGGGCAGTGTTTGTAGTAGTTCCTAATGTGCCTGGCGGTTGGCACTGGATTATAGTAATGTAGAAATCTTTGTCTTTTTTTATCCATACACTCATGAAGAGGCATGTATACTAAAAGTTAGTGTATGGTAACATTATGCAAATATTTATGCAAATGAGGCCCCTTATGCAAATGAGGCCCCGCACCGAGTCTCCGCACATGGCCCCGCACCCCCCTTGGGCCGCCCCTGCTTGCTGGGCAGACTAGATGGACCATGCAGGTCTTTTTCTGCCATCACTTACTATGTTCTCAAAATTTCTCTCTTCGATCTTTCAAATGTACCCAGTCTGAATAAATTTTATCAAGGTCTACTGATCCGCCATCTTGAAGATGACTCTTAACACGCATCAGCATTTCCAAATGTTCTAAATGTAAGCGATTCCTTATTTTGGTTTTTAAACTGTTCATCAAGCTGAAACCAACGCTCACAATCTGCACTAGAAGCCAAAAATGTTCCACCAATATCGATCAGTTTCGCTAAATCTGCAAACTGAGCATTCTGAAACGCCAAAGTCATCATATCCGGAAAACTGTTTATCAGTTTGCTTTTGATTTTTTCTGCGACTAAAAACTTGAAGTCATTGTACTGCTGAACAATAATATGTTCCTCCATAAGAAATTGTTTGTACTTTAAACAGAGTGATCGGACATTTTCAATTCCAAATTCATAATCACACTGTGCTATTGCTGTCAAATCAAAAGCAGACCATTCCTCAATTTCATTTTCAGGAAATCTTTCCCCTAAATGCAGACACAGCATATTAATGAAAGTAAGTGTGGAACCAGTATCCACTGAAGTGTCTCCAGGTATCTTGTTGAGAAGATTTTTAACATTATCAGTCCACTTTACTGTGTCACCCAAGTATTGCATTCGGATTTTGTTCAGCTTACCCTGTGCAAGATGATATGCTTCCAGTGGTGTTAGCCCACGTTTCTGAAATGCCATTGTTAATGAAGCTAGTTCAGATAAAACATCATTCAAAATTTGCAATGTTATATGGAATTGATGGCTGTTTAGCTTTTTTATAACAGTACTTTGCAATGGGATCATTATCCTTATCTTCTTCAAAGTATTTTAATAATGGATCATAATTTCAAATAATTGCTTGAAGAGCAAAATGTCTAGATAACCACCGCACTTCGTTCAGAGGTCTAAAAGCAATTGGCTCGCATTCAGAAGCATCTGCTAATTCTTTAAATTGTGACCTTTTAGTAGAAGATCGACAAAAGGTTGTGTAAACAGTTCTCATGAAAGTTTCAACTTCTTTCATCAACTTTACTTCCTTCCATGATTCAGAGATCCCCAAATCTTCACAATGGGCAACACAATGCTGCTGCACTAAATGCGAAATATTTTGTTTGAGCTGCGCAGCAACACCATTTATTCTGCCTGACATGACAGAGGCACCATCCGAAGTAAACATGACCATTTTGTTAAGGTCAAGCTTGTATTTCCCATAGAATTCCCGGAGTGCACTGACTATTGATGCAGCATCACATGCTTCCAACTGTAGCATCCCACCAAATGAAGTTTTATACAGACATGAATTTACTGGCCGATATTTGAAGTACAGTATTAAGTATTTGTTGACAGAAATGTCTGTGCTTTCATCAATAGTTAATGTATGATACGCTGCTGATGCAACATCTGCCATGAGCTTATCTTGGACATTCATGTTTATAATTTCAAGAAATTCAAACAAATAGTTTTTGCTTCTCCAGCTTTCAGGTATGGTTATGTACTTGGACATGTGTTCATTAATATCTTGAACAGAGAGCATGGAAATATTCATCCGAACAGCCAGCAAAACACTATCAATTAGAATTTTAATTTCTTCTGGTGTAGAACGCTTCCGTTCATTACTAATTTTCCTTTTCTCTTTTTCAGCGGTGCTCTCAAGCAACAAGTTAAATAATCCTCCTCTTAAATTTGGATTTTTAGCTCTAAGTTTCTTAACACTTTCAGTATGAGTCTTACTAGACAGATGTCATTTCAAAAAGTCCAGTTTCCACACATCATCCCAAATTTTGCCATTCGAAAACTCTCCGATGGTTTTTGCATCTCGGCAGTATAAACAGACTACTCCGTCATCCTCTTCGTAAGTGAATATTTCACGCAGTTGAACGCACGTTTTATCCCGAGATTTCGGTGTCTCCGTTTCAATCATTTCTTCAAGCCATTCAGGCTTAAAAGCTCTGGCCGTTCTCTTACGTTCTGCACCTCTCATTGCTATTGGTTTCGACATTTTAAAAGTGGTGTGGTGGTCACAGCAGGTGCTTTATTATTCAAAAGAAATGCCCACAGCCTACAGAAAATTAGAGGGAACATTACTATAAGGTATGTACATGTATAAAAACAACATACACCAAGATTTTATGCAAAGCAACTCAAAAAAAAAAACATATGGCATAGTGACTTACCAAAAAGGTCAAAACATTAAAATGACATTAAAATAGCTGAACACTAAAAATCGACGACCGAGGGATAACAAGCATCAATAACATGGGGGGGGGGGGGAAGGGGGAAGGGGGAAGGGAGATAGGAAAGGGGGAAAGGAAGGGGAGAAGGGGAAGAAAAAGAAACTGACATTGTATTGTAAGAGCCCTATCTGTTTAAAAGAAAAGGGGGGAAAACAAATGGGACTAAAAAAGTACCACTAATAAAAAAGGTGATGATGGCATATGTAGTAAAAATAATAAATACTTTTGGCATTAAAAGATATCTCTGAAGATAAGTACAAAAGTATGATAAGCACATTTGGCAAAAAGAAAGATCATCTCTGGTTGAAAGAAGAGAAAAGTGGGGGCAAGTCAAGGACATTTTCCCTCTTTCACAGGGTTCCTATGCCTGTACTCGCCAGCTCTATGGGGAAACCACCTGAAATAAAAAGGGGGCAAGAACTTAGAAATCCCACTCCTCATTTCTTAAGTGCTTTCCTGCGACATTCTTCACCTTCTCATTAAAACAACAGATGAATAGTACCATTTAGAGAAGAGCAAAAACACACACTGAAATTCTAGGGGGCCTTACACAACAGGTAAGAATGGTGTCAGGGAATAAATGGCTTTAAACAAACTTTCTGAAGAAAGTAGTCAGTGACAGTTGTGAGAAGAGCATCCTCAGTAGGAGCAGCAGTCCCATAGTGTTTTTAACATGCTCCTTCAGTAATCATAAATACACAATCAAATACCACTGATAAAACAATAAATAGATAAAAGAGTAAAAAAAAGCAAACAAATTTATCATAAATGAATAACAATATAGAATAATGTATCACACCACATAAAAAGTCACTGTATATTGAATAAATATATAAACAATTAATAAAACATAGATAAAACATAAAAATCCATAAACAATCATAACATCATTATATATAAACAAACAATATCATAAAAAGCAAGCTAAAGCCATAGATACTCGATGTAAATAAATAAGAACTTCAAAAGAACATATACATACATGATAAAACAAGGATATCATGAGGACCTATAAATGAAGAAATCCTGAGGGAATGTAAAACATAATCCAACTATGGAGGACTAATTACATACAGAGAAGCAGGAGTGAAAGAATTCATGGAGAATCTGATGAAAAGGCAATTTACCTTGGACCAGAAGAGGCCACAGTACGAACCACCCGATCTACTGTGGAGTATTAAATAAACGACTTACTGTAAAAAGATAAAACGGGTCGATACAAATAAGTAAGTAAAAAAATTGGAATCGCTTGTTGACCAGACAAGCCATAAAATTCCATTAAAAGGAGGCCATTTTGAAACAAAATGTTGAAATGAAAGAATGAAAAAAAGTATATACCATAGACAAGCTGATGAAGCGGCTTTCACAGCATGCACCAAGGTGCCAGCAGCAATCAATGTGAAAACAAATCGTGTCTATAAATATAACAAAAGAAATAAAAATGAACCACTGAAAAGGTATGGCAATAAAAAAAACAATAGTGTTTAAACTATAAAAACAAAACAGATCAAAAAACTGAAGAATCAAACCTTTCTCCGACACTCAAAACAGCACGGTCTGGTCGTAGCGGCTTTGTTTAAAATGGGTAAAGACGCCAACGCATGCGCCCTTAAATTAATATGTAGAGCCGTGGGAAACAAGAAAGGGGGGGGGGGGGAAGGAGAAAGGCACGTCAAAATAAAGTGCTTAAAATAAACCATCTTATGGAACACTTCACCATAGCATTGAGTGGCACCGAAACAACTCATCTAATCTATAAGTAAACCATTGCAAATTAAAAAAGAAAAAAGAAAGAAAATCATTGCAAATTAAAAAGGAAGAACCGTAATACATAAAGACCCCCATGAACAATCACAAATTATGAAGGGGCAAAAAACAAACAAGCAGCGCATGGTGATACAATAAAAACGCATAAGGAAAAAAAGGAAGGATTAAAATTGTACCATATAAAGACCAATGATGTAAACGGTGCCGAAGGGGCTCCAGATGCAAATTGTGATCACCGCGCCAATACCGTGTGAAATACATTAATCCATATAACCCGATTGGGACAACTTGCTCAAATTGCAAAAGGCAAATGTAAAAAATTAAATAAAATAAAATAAGCTATAACTAATCAAAGAAGGAAGCACTACCTAAAACATCCGTGTCCCGATGCACCAATATCAACTGATAGAACCATGCACCGGTCTCCTCTTCTCCGCTGGTGCGGTGTGTTGCTCTCGCATCCAAGGCAGCACGTGGCACTGAAGGCTGGCTGAGGGAGGGATCCAAGGAGGTGCGTGGCTGGCAGGCAGGCAGGCACAAGAGAAGAAAGAGGCTAGCTTGCTGGCTGCCCCTCCCTTTTATTTCCCTCTAGCCTGCCATGATTCGTCAATCGTCGGTCACATGTGAGAGGAGTGAGGGCAGGGGACTCAGTGCAGACAGAGGAGAGATTCGGAAGTGACGAAAATTACAGAATGGCAGTAGATCGGTGGTGCAGCCGCGGCCTTAAAAAACCCAAGGTTTGAAAACTCATGAAATCAGTAATTTTTGTGCGCTCCTTTAAAAGTTGTGTGCGCTCGCTCGGCGAGGTGTGTGCGCGCACACACGCGCACAGCTTAGAGGGAACAGTGGTCGGAACCATTCAAGGATGCTGCCTTCGAAGGTTTCTTCCTGGGTTCCCTTGAGGGAGACCCACTTTCTGAGGACCTACACAGAAGGCTTGGGTTCGGAGAGCTCCGCCCGAGATGTCAGGGCCTCAGACAAGGCCCTGGCCTTCGGAGGCACCAGGGACTCAGGAAAAAACTTGTTGTGCTGCTGCTGCCGGGTCGTGGTCTGGCCCAAGGCAGCGGAGACAGCAGTCGTGTGTGTCGGTCAAAGACATAATTTTGGAGCACACTTCTTAAAGCCACTGGTAACCATGGGGAAAAAACGTACCCCTGCGAGGTCGAAGACTCTCCAGGCTGCCAATGGAAGAAAAAAGGCGTGAAGACACCAGGAAAGGAAAAGAACGAAAACTACAAAAAATAGACCGAACTTGACGCTGAGACAATGAAGTCGGTAGACGGGAAGAGTACCGGTGCAATACCGGAGGAGAGTATGAAACTCGGAGAGAAAAGTCAACTTTTTCGGGAACAAGCCAGACGAACGTCTGAAGAGCTCCGTGGAAAAAAGGAGACTGAGCAAGATAGCACCCTTGAGCAGGAAGGGGACCACGCATGTGTGGTTGCATCTCCCAAAGGCTTTCTTTGAAAGCTGGGGGGATGCTTCCACGAGGGCTCTGTCAGTGCCGACGTCACCCATATGTGAGGCCTGACTTCCTGCTTGTTCCCGGAGAAGACGCCTAAATCTTTTTCCTGGGTGGTGGTTACTAAGGTGATACCTTGCATCATGTAACCAAAGTTCGGATTGTTCTTTCCCAGGTGCATAACTTTCCACTTGTCCACATTAAATTTCATCTGTCATTTGGATGCCCAATCTTCCAATTTATCAAGGTCCTCTTGCAATTTTTCACAATCCTCTTGGGTTTTAACAGCTTAGAATAATTTTGCATCATCTGCAAATTTGATCACCTCACTCATTATTCCATTTCCAGGTCATTTATAAATATGTTAAAAAGCAGTGGGCCTAGCACAGATCCCTGGGGTATGCCACTATTTACTTTTCTCCATTGAGAAAATTGGTCATTTAGCCCTACCCTCTGTTTTCTATCTTTTAACCAGTTTCTGATCCATAATACTACACTGCCTCCAATCCCATGACTTTTTAATTTCACCAAGAGTCTCTCATGAGGGACCTTGTCAAAGGCTTTCTAAAAATCCAGATACAGTATATCAACCAACTCACCTTTTGTCTACCTGTTTATTCACACCTTCAAAAAAATATAACAGATTAGTACAACAAGACTTTTCTTGGCTAAATCCATGTTGGCTTTCTCCCATTAAACCATGGCTATATACATGATCAGTAATTTTATTCTTTATAATGGTTTCTACTATTTTGCCCGGTACTGATGTCAGACTCACAGGTCTGTAGTTTCCCAGATCACCCCTAGAAACCTTTTTAAAAATTGGCATTACTTTGGCATTCTCCACACTTCAGGTACTACAATTGATTTTAATGATAGTTCATAGATTACTAATAGTAGGTCTGCAATCTCATATTTCAGTTCTTTCTGTACCCTTGGTACATCCGGTCCAGGTGATTTGGTACTCTTCAGTTTATCAAATACTTGTAATACATCTTCCCGGTTTATCGATATTTCTTTCAATTCTTCTGATACATCACCTTTATATACCATTTCGGGTACAGGTAAATTCCCTACATCTTCTCCAGTAAAGACCGAAACAAAGAATTCATTTAGTCTCTCCGCTATGGCCTTGTCATCACTTAGCGCCCCTTTTACTTTTCTATCATCCAATGGTCCAACTGACTGTCTCACAGATTTTTTGCTAAGAATGTACTTGAAAGTTTTTATTTTGCATTTTTGCTTCTACAGCAAGCTTTTTTTCAAATTCTCTTTGCCTGCCTTATGCCTTGCATCTAACTTGGCAATGCTTATGTTGTTTCCCATTTTCATCATTTGGTTCCTTTTTCCATTTCCTGAAAGATGCTTTTCTGGCTACAACAGCCTCTCTGACCTCAACTTTAAACCATGCTGGCAATTCTTTTGGCCTTTCTTCCACTCTTCTTAAAGCGTGGAATACATCTTTTCTGGACTTCCAAGATTGTTTAAAAATACTATGTCCATGCTTTATGCAAATCTTTAGCCTTTGTAGCTGTTCCGTTTAGTTTTTTGTTAACTATTTTCCTCATTTTATCATAGTCTCCCTTTTGAAAGTTAAATGGGATTACTGTGGATTTTCTTGCTGTCCTTCTTTCATTTATTAAATCAAATGTGATCATGCTATGATCACTATGGCCAAGTGGCCCCAATACTCTTATCTCTTGCACCAGATCCTGCATGCCACTAAGGACTAGGTCCAAAATGGCTTCCCCTCTTGTCAGTTCATGACCCAGCTGCTCCAAGAAGCAGTCATTTATTTCATCTAGAAACTTTATCTACCTAGCATGTCCTGCTGTGACACTGGCCCAGTCAATACCCGGATAATTGAAATCACCCATTATTGCTGTGTTGTAACTTTTGTTAGCTTCCCTGATTTCTTTGAGCATTTCATAATCCATTTGTTCATTCTGGCCAGGTGGTCGGTAGTATACCCCCACTGCCACTGTCTTCCCCTTTTTACGTGGAATTTCTATCCATAGAGATTCTACAGCATATTTTGTTTCCATCAAAACTTTAATCCTATATGACTCAATACCCTCTCTAAAATAGAGTGCATCCCCTCCACCAATTTGATCTACTCTATCTTTGCGATATAATTTGTACCCAGGTATCACAGTGTCCCATTGGTTGTCCTCCATCCACCAGGCCTCTGAGATACCAATCATATCTAACCTCTCATTTAGAACTATATATTCTAACTTTCCCATCTTATTTTTTAGACTTCTAGCATTTGCATATAGGCATTTTAGAGGTTGTATTTCAAGCATATTAATCTGGTTATCAATTGATAGGGGTAATTTGGAATCTTTCAACTCTGTACTCAAGGGCATCTGGATAACTTTTATCTTTATTGGAACCTCTCTGTTTGGATATCCTAACTTCCCTGTTTTGTTAATATCCTTCAAGAATACATTCTTCCGAACCATGCGCTTTTGCGTGACTGTCGGCTTTTCTCTATTATCTAGTTTAAAAGCTGCTTTATCTCCTTTTTAAATGTTAATGCCAGCAGCCTGGCTCCACCCCTGTTAAGGTGGGGCCCATCCCTTCCCCAGAAAGTTGCCCAGTTCCTAACAAGTCCAAAACCCTCTTCTTTGCACCATCGTCTCATCCATGCATTGGGACTCTGGAGCTCCGCCTACCTTTCTGGCTCCCAAAAGCATTCCTATTGGATGCTGCGGAGTGTTCCTGCATGGGGCTCCATCGATGCCGGCGTCACTCATATGTGAAGACTCCATTCCTACTTGCTCCTGGAGACAGATTGAGCCCTTTTCTAAGTTTCAACATTAGGGTCTTTCCTGACCTCGCTAGAGATACCCAGAAACGCCATAAGGAATTTCTTTTGTTAAAACATGGTGTTTTGCAATTGGGTGCTTTATTATGTTTTTTTAAATATGCATGTAAATGCCTAGTAAAGGATAACTCTGTTAATTATGTTTTTTCCAGCCTTCTGAGTTGGCTGCCTTTATAAGTGCTAGGCAAACTGCTTCTTCTTCTCCTAGTCTGCTCTAGGTAGTTAGACACTGAAGGGATTGTCTGCTGCTTGTTCAGGTTATGCCTGTACTTTTCCTGAGGTGGCTGCTTTTAATTTTTTTCTATTATAAAACAGGTCCCCTCCATATATTGAGGGCTAGTGAGACATCTTTATATTATGATCGTGTATTTATTTATTTCCGATTAGAATGAATTTCTTGGACTTTGTCTTTTTTCTGTAACAGGTGGATTACTTGCAATTATTATTTAAAATTCAATAAATACAAAATAAAAACATACATAAAAAAGGAAAGCAAAGATACAAAAAGAAGAAACAACAAGGCAATAAAATGGGGAGACAAGATATTTTTCAGATATGTTAATGTGAGGAGGAAGTGCAAAAGTCATATTGTCAGACTCAAAGGTGAAGAGGATGAATATTTAGAAACTGATGAGGATAAAGCAGAATTGCTTAACAAATATTTTTGTTCTGTGTTCACAGATGAAGGGCCAGGAGCAGGACCTCAGAAAACACCCACAAACAGGAGCAGAAGTGAAGGGGATCTGGAACGATTTTCAGAAGACTGTTCATGAGAAACTAGCTAAACTAAAAGTAGACAAAGTGATGGGGCCAGATGGGATTCATCCCAGAGTACTGAAGGAACTTGGGGTAATTCTAGCAGCTCCACTGTCTAACCTTTTCAATGCTTCTTTAGAATCGGGAGTGGTCCCAGAGGACTGGAGAAAGATACATGTGGTCCCTTTACCTAAAAGCGGAAGTAAGGATGAGGTTGAGAACTACAGGCCAGTTTGTCTGACCTATGTGGTGAGTAGATTGATGGAAATGCTGCTAAAACAGAGGATAGTTAGGTTTCTGGAGTCCAGTGAATTGCAGGATCCAACACTGCATGAGTTTACTAGAGGCAGGTCTTGTCAGACAAATCTGATTGATTTCTTTGACTGGGTGCCAGAGAGCTGGACCGAGGGAGAGACCTAGATGTGGTGTACTTAAATTTCAGTAAAACCTTTTAACACCATTCCGCATAGGCGACTTATAAATAAAGCATCCTAGAAATGGACCCTAAAGTGACTGACTGGGTTAGAAATTGGTTTAGTGGGAGGCAGCTAAGAGTACAGATAAATGGAGCTCACTCTGAGGAGAAGGATGTTACCAGTGATATACCTCAAGGATCTGTTCTTGGTCCAATTCTTTTTAACATTTTTGTTAGTAATATTGTGAAAGGGCTGTTGGGTAAGGTTTGCCTCTTTCCAGATGATACCAAAATCTGCAGGAGACACCCAGGAAGGAGTAGATAACATGAGGAGGGATCTAACTAAGCTTGAAGAATGGTTAAGAATTTGGCAGCTGAGATTTAACGCTAAAAAATGCAGGGTCATGCATTTGGGTTGCAAAAATCCAAGGAAGCGGTACAATATATGGGGTGAAGTACTCCTGTTCACAAAAGAAGAGCGGGATCTGGGGGTGATTGTTTCTGATGATCTTAAAGTGGCTAAACAGGTATAAAAGGCGACAGTGAAAGCCAGAAGGCTACCTGAGTGCACAGGGAGAGGAACAGCCAGCAGGAAAAAGGAAGTGATAGTGCCTCTATATAAGTCTTTGGTGTGACCTCATTTGGAGTATTGTGTGCAATTCTGGAGACCACACCTTCAAAACGATATAAAAAGGATGAAGTTGGTACAGAGGGTGGCTACCAAAACGGTGAGTGGTCTTCATTATAAACCATATGGGGAGAGAAAGACCTCAATATGTATACTTAAGAGGAAAGGTGGGATAAGAGGAGATATGATAGAGACATTTAAATACCTCTGTGGCATAAATGCACAAGCGGAGATTCTTTTTCGATTGAAAGCAAACTCTGCTACGAGGGGACACAGGATGAGGGTGAAAGGTATAATATGCAGAAATATTTCTTTACAGGAAGAGTGCTAGATGCGTGGAATAGTCTCCCAGTGGAAGTAGTATAGACGAGAACAGTATCTGAATTCAAGAAGGCATGAGACAAACATAGAAGATCTCTAAAGGAAAAAAAGGGACTATAGTAGTTGATATGGAAGGACAGACTAAATAGGTCATATGTTCTTTTTCTGCCATCATGTTTCTATGTGTCATGGAAGAATGATGTCTGTTGGTCTCTTATATTCTCCATGGACTGGAAACTAGCTTATATATTAGATTACCTTAAGAGGGCTCCTCTGTTATATTAGTCATTTTTATGGCTGCGTAGTAAACCATCTCATATTTTATTTACTGTATTTAGATTTCGCTGAAAACCTTTCATTGGTAAGTCATGGAAAGTTGAAGTCTGGTATGGTGTTTGTTTTTTCCCTGTCCATAAGTTTGTACCAGGGCAAATGGATTGACTTGTCCCGGATCGTAAAGAGCATCAGTAATATTTGAACCTTGGCATCCCTGGTTCTTAGCCTACTCCTGTTTCATGATAATGCTTTCTGTGACAGACCCTCCTCCCCCATTATATGAAAATAATCATGGAGTGTTTTGTAATATGCTAAAGTGATGACTTATGCTGGGATGTCCTGATTCTGTCTCTTCTCTCCACAGTGTGCTCCCAGTGTAAGATCCTGAGGTGTAACTCTGAATATGTGGCTGCTACACTGAACCTGCGGGGCTCCAACAAAAATGTGGCCTACTGCAATGCCCTACGTTCCTATTCCCAGTGCACTCGCAAAACTGCCCGCACCTGCCGAGGAGACTTAGTCTATCATTCTGCTGTCCACGGAATTGAGGATCTCATGATCCAGCACAATTGTTCCAAGGAGGGACCCATCTCACCACCCCGGCCACGCCCACCAGTGCCCAAGCCTGAGGGTCCTGAGATGCCAGATGTGTGTAACTATGAAAAGAGCTTTAATTATAAACATGGCCAGAGGCCCAAGTATGTGCACTGTGGGGTTTTTGGAGACCCCCATGTTCGGACCTTTAGTGATGAGTTCCATACATGCAGAATAAAAGGTTCTTGGCCACTGTTAGACAATAATTACTTGTTTGTGCAGGTAACCAGCTATCCAGTGGCCTATGGATCCAATGCTACTGCAACTGGAAAGGTAACTTCTTTATAAGTACAGCTTTTCTATAGTGTATTTTATGTTTGCCCATACTGTATACTCACTCAAGAAATATTGCTTTAAGTAAGACAATTACATAACAAGGCGTTCTGTTTGAAATATTAAGGTGCAAGACAGCATATCATAAAACATATGATACCAATATAATACAAATGTTTTTTTCTTTCAATATTTTTAGATCACTATTATATTCAAAAACATGAAGGAGTGCATTGACCAGAAGGTATATCAGGCTGAAATAGACAATATGCCAGCAGCCTTTGATGATGGATCTGTAAATGGAGGTGATAGGCCTGCAGGTAGCAGCCTAGCCATCCAAGAGAAAGTACCTGGGCACCAAATTGAGATCAAAGCTGCTTATATCGGCACTACCATAGTGGTCCGCCAGATGGCAAGACAGCTATCCTTTTCCATTCGCACATCTGAAGAGGTTGCACAATCCTTTACAGAAGAACAGGATTTACAACTCTGTGTGAAAGGCTGTCCCCCTAGCCAACAGATTTCTAGGACTACCTATTTACCTAGGTCTCAAGCAAGTGCCATAGAAACTGCCAGGACTCTGTGCAAAGAGAAACTGCCAGTGGAGGATGTTTACTTCCAGTCCTGTGTATTTGATGTTGTAATGTCAGGAGATGGAAATTTTACATTCGCTGCTGCCAGTGCCTTAGAAGATGCCAAAGCATTTCATCCTGATGTTGAAAAACTGCATATCTTCAGAAACATGGCAGAGTGCAATCACTTGACCCCATCTCTTGTCCTTATCTTGACTGTTCCAGTTTTCTTGATGCACTTTTAAACAAGACTGTGGGTGCAAACACTACTCTAGCACCAAGTAGTCGCACATGTGCAGTCATTTTGTTATAAGCATTAAGAGAAATCATGTCTGAAGAGATCTGATGATGCATAGAGTAGTTTTGTGATTTAACCACTACTCTAGATCACAAATAGTTTTGTAAGCAAAATCCTTTCATTTCTGTAAGAGGTCCTTGCACAAGTGAATTTTGTGCTGATGAAGCAAAAACAGCAAACATTTCCATGAGTATAGTATACTTGGGAGATTTCTAAACCCCACAATCTTTAAGTTAACAGTGCTCAATAAGACCCTCTTTGTTTTCATACTAGGAGACTTAACTTTCCTTTGCAGTATTTACATCATAACACATTTGACACTATTCTAACAATGAAAAGGGCCCTGTAGTTCTGTTACCAAAGAAATGTACGTGAGGCTGTTCTTGCTCTGATAGAGAACCATTAATCAAATTACAACTGCTCCTTAGAAGAGCAAAAAGGATTCTACAAAGAGGTGCTGTAATATGCAAAGATACCAGTAGTAGAATGGACTATGGGTTAACATATTTAAGGAACAGATACAAGTTAATACACTATAAAAAAATTAATACAACATAAGCAGTAGAAATATCAGACATTCCTAGTTTGGAAGGGTAATACATGTCTTTGGATAAATTAACTACTTGTCTACTCAGTCATGGGACTTAGTGTTCTATAAAATGGGCTGCCACTTTTGGAGAGCTATTTTCAAAGTGCAGGTAAAAGGTGAAATTTGTTCTTATCTGCTAATTTCTTTTCCTCAATCCCTGCTAGACCAGTCCAGAATGACAGGTTACACCTCCCTACCAACAGATGGTGGCAGAGAACTGAGCTTTCCAATTACATCACCTATAAGGAGAGGTGCAGCCCGGAACTTGTCAGTGCATTAACGTCAAAACTGATAAAACAAAACTTTTAGAATAGTAACAACTGAAACAATGACCCCCAATGGTATACCTCTGCAAGACTAAATGTGAACTACATTATTCATGCTTTGGACGTCTGAAAGCAGGCACAGAGACATCCAAAGCACAGAGACCATCTCCAGAACCATTTTAGAAGCTGGCTCTGGGAATGTCCCCAGCATGAGAATATCCAAATCTGAACGGGGGCATGGAGGAAACATGGTCGGGGCATTCCTGGGGAACCTGGCGGCATGGCTGAGGAATTCCTCGGATCCTGGATGTCCCTGTCTGATCACAGAAATGTCATGGACATCTGGCGTCACGTCTAACTTTAGACTTGCTCTGAGAAACAAATAGAGACAAACAAGCATCTAGCATCTGAAAGGTGCTCATTTTAGCTGAAAAACATTCAGAGGGTGTAGAAAAGAAAGCATTCTATCATCCCCAGTACTCAGCACAATTTCAGTCATAGAAGCAGCAGGATTTAAACCCTAGCTGCCATGTTCTTAACACACTACTTTAACCATTATGCTATTCTAGACAGCTGGGTTCTAAAATACAGTTCTTGGGATGTCTAAGTAGATGCCCCTAAGGGGCACATCCAGGTGAAATCACATCTGCACCTGAACATGCCAGCATTTTTTTCAGATGTTCTGGCTTAGACGTCCCAGATTGCACTTGGAGAGATCTTCTAAAATTCCCCTCCATAGGCCTATCCAATCTGCTCATCCATACCAACTACTAAGCTCTACAATCCTTTCTTAGAGATTTTTGTGTTTGTCCCATGCTTTCTTGAATTCAGATACAGTGCTTGTCTCTTCCACCTCCATTGGGAAAGCTATTCCATATTTATAATGAAGACCACTAAGCATTTTAGTAGCTGTCCTCCACACCAATTATATCCTTTTGAAGCTGTGGTCAAATGTGCTTGAAGTCCTTCTGAACCACTTTCCAATTGACCGATCCAATCGTCTCCTTGATAAGCGCACTAAGGAGGATTTCAATACTGTTTCGCCCTTGCATAGCCCACTGAAAAGGACAAAAAGCTGGTCGGACTTCTGGAAAGAATTTTTAACTTCCAGATTTCGAATCCTGGCCTGTAAATGTCCAGTTTGTGCAGGGTCGACTCCATCCTTCTTTCCCCTGCAGAATGCTGGCAGAAAGATGGATTAGTTTATGTGAAAGGGCAAGATTCCCTTAGGCAAGAAAGATGAACCATGTTGAAAGACACAGGAGGACATTTTCAAAATGATTTAACTGGTTAGCAGACCTGCTAACTATATAAAACCACAGTCAGCGGGATATTCAGCGGCATTAAGCATATCCCCTCATACCACATTTGAACACCCCAATGCTAAGCACTGAGCACCAGGTGGCACCAGGGGTTAGCCAGTCCTAACTTTAGCTACCTGGACAGTGGATGAATATCACCGCTGACCAGTTAGATAATCAGCTAACCCAGGCAACCCTGTTATTCAATGTCGGCAGCCGGATATGGCCCCAGCATTGAATATCTGGGTTTAAATTAAAGTGGTAATGACCACCTGCTTTAAGTGTGCTGGCCACCACCACTGAAAATGCCCCCACAGAATCCACTGCGAATGACAGATATGGATACCTACACAACAGAGCTTGCAACTCTGAAACGTACCTGGCTGAGCAGATAGCCACCAGAAAGATCATCTTTAGGATTAATCAAATCTTTTAGACTTGCTGCTTCAAAGGCTTAAATGGAGGACCCACAAGGCATTCAGAACCAGATTAGGATCCCACTATGGCAACAGGTGAGCGGGAAGCCGAAGATGCCAAAGTCCTCTGCAGAAAACAGGAAATGTTCAAGTGTGCCATCAATTCTCTTCACTCAACTTCTAAAGCAGGACAGGGCTGCTTAATGAACTTTATGAGGGTGGAGGGCCAAGCTCTGGTTGAAACCCACCTGTAGTAAGGCCAGAATGGACAGGATAGCTGGCCAACAAACAAACAACTCCTGGTCTCCCTATCAGGACTCAAACAAATACCAGGCTCAAAAACACACCACTGAAGTAGATGCTTTATGGGTTTTCAGCAGGGTAGTAATGACTGATGTGGAGTAACCCTGGTGTCTCAACTGGATCCTCTTAAGGGCTAGGCCATATGTCCAAAGGGATCTGGACCCCCCATTGAAAATCAGCACTTGACGTAGGTGCCCCAGGCCCTAGGACAACTGCAGGTGAGATTCCACCAACAGTCAAATCAAGTCTGCAAATCATGAACTGAGAAGCCAATCTGGGGCTACCAGGATGAGAGCTCACTGGAGAAGATGCATATGAGCCCATGCCCATGGGATCACTTTTAATGTCGCCACCATCATGCCTAGAATCTGTATATAATCCCAGGCTCTCAAGGCCTGATGATAGCAAAAGATCCTCTTCCTGTACCTGCAACTGAGCATTTTCTTTTGAGTCAGAAACACCTTACCCACCCTGGTGTTGAACTGACCTTCAAATATTTGAGAGATTAAAAGGGAATGAGATGCCTCTTGGGGCAGTTCACCATCAAGCTGAAGCTTTCCAGAAGGTGAATCACGCTGAATGTAGCCACCCACAAATCCTCTAAGTCTGCCTGAATCAACCTGTTATCCAAATACACCACAGTCATGACCTTGAAAAAGAACCTCGGAACTGTGGCAAGGCCAAATTGAAACACTCTGAATTGAAAATGTCTGCCCAGGACAAAAAAATTGGAGAAACAACTTCTGCGCTTCCCTAATCTCAATGTGGAGGTATGCTTCAGACAGCCAGTAGCAGGGGCGGCCCAAGGGGGGTGCGGGGCCATGTGCGGAGACTCGGTGCGGGGCCTCATTTGCATAAGGTGCCTCATTTGCATAAATATTTGCATAATGTTACCATACACTACTAACTTTTAGTAAACATGCCTCTTAATGAGTATATGGATAAAGAAAGACTAAAAGGTTTCTACATTACTATAATCCAGTACCAACTGCCAGGCACATTAGGAACTACTACAAACACTGCCCATTTAGAACCCATGGCAAACCTGCCGTATCCTAACAGCACTACCAGGACTCACAAAGCACCATACCCTAACTATCAAAAGACAACACTGCAAATATTAAACCAATACATTTCAGAGAACAATAATACATGACCTACTGGGGAAAGAACAAGTGGCAATGTCAAATAGGAATTACATAAACAGAATACCTCAGCTCAGTTACACATGCAGAACATAGACCATCACCAAACAAGGAATCACAATTTAGAAACAGGAAGACAATAATTAAACTGGGAACCCCAAAAGCCAAACTTGGAATATACAACAACACTGTAGAAATAAAACTATAAATTAATTTCCTCTTGTACTAAACAAAGCGCAAAAATTAATGATGCACATTTCCCAGAGCTGACATATTCCAGTTAATAAATTCAAAATAAAGAGATATTTTTCTACCTTTTGTGCATTTTTTTTTCAGTTGCAATTGTTCCAGCCACTTTCTTCTGGTTTCTTCGTGTCTTCTGCTAACTCTCCATCTGCTGTCCATTTGTCCTTTCTTCTGTCTTCTTGTTTTTTTTTTTCCATTATCTCTCTACATATGCTTTAAAATACTAATCTTTCTCCTTTTGCTCTTTCCTCATTCGTATTTCATCCACTCAAATTTTATCCCTCCATCCTCAATCCCCACTTACTCTCCCAATATCCGGCCAATTGTAGATTTGTCTTCCCTCCCACGCAAAATATTTTTCCCTCTCCATTTCACTCTCCCAGCTCCATCCCATTCTAATCCTCCCCCAACATCAGCTCCTTTCTAGTTCCAGCCCCACCCAGCATCTGCTCTCTTCTTGTCCCTGCATCAGCCCATTTCCAGTCCTAGTTCCCCATCAGCCCATTTCCAATCCTAACGCCCCCACAGCCCATTACCAGTCCTAACGCCCCCCACAGCCCATTACCAGTCCTAAACCCCTATCAGCCTACTTGTAGTCTTAGCCCCCCCATAGCCCATTACCTGTTGTAACCCCCCATCAGCCCATTACCTGTCCTAACCCCCCCATAGCCCATTACCTGTCCTAATCCCCCCATCAGCCCACTTGTAGTCGTACCTCCCCATAGCCCATTACCTGTTGTAACCCCCCCCCATAGCCCATTACCAGTCCTAATGCCCCCCACAGCCCATTTCCAGTCTTAGCCCACCGCCCCATAGCCCGTTTCCAGTCCTAATCCCCCCATCAGCCCACTTGTAGTCGTAGCCCCCCATAGCCCATTACCTGTCATAACTTCCCCCATCAGCCCATTTCCAGTCTTAGCCCCTCCATAGTCTATTACCTGTCCTAACCCCCCATAGCCTATTCCCAGTCAACCCCCCCATCAGCCCACTTCCAGTCCGAATCCCCTATAGCCCATTACCAGTCCTACCCCCCCATCAGCCCACTTGTAGTCGTAGCTCCCCATAGCCCATTACCTGTTGTAACCCCCCCATAGCCCAGTACCAGTTCTAACCCCCCCAGCCCATTACCAGTCCTAACGCCCCCACAGCCCATTACCAGTCCTAACGCCCCCCACAGCACATTACCAGTCTTAACCCCCTAACAGCCTACATAGTCCTAGCCCCCCCATAGCCCATTACCTGTTGTAACCCCCCATCAGCCCATTACCTGTCCTAATCCCCCCATCAGCCCACTTGTAGTCGTACCTCCCCATAGCCCATTACCTGTTGTAACCCCCCCATAGCCCATTACCAGTCCTAATGCCCCCACAGCCCATTACCAGTCCTAACGCCCCCCAGCCCATTTCCAGTCTTAGCCCACCGCCCCATAGCCCGTTTCCAGTCCTAATCCCATCAGCCCACTTGTAGTTGTAGCCCCCCATAGCCCAGTGCCTGTCATGACTTCCCCCAGCAGCCCATTTCCAGTCTTAGCCCCTCCATAGTCTATTACCTGTCCTAACCCCCATATCCCATTCCCATTATTAACCACCCCCATCAGCCCACTTCCAGTCCGAATCCCTATAGCCCATTACCAGTCCTACCCCCCCCCCATCAGCTCATTTACAGTCCTTACCCCCCTCCCTCCCTCCCCATCAGCCCATTTACAGTCCTTACCCCCCTCCCTCCCCATCAGCCCATTTACAGTCCTTACCCCCCTCCCTATCAGCCCATTTAGTCCTTACCCCCCCATCAGCCCATTTACAGTCCTTACCCCCCCTTCCTCCCACCCCCTCAGCGCATTTACAGTCCTTACCCCCCCCTCCCTCCCTCCCCATCAGCACATTTAGTCCTTACCCCCCCTCCCTCCCTCCCCATCAGCCCATTTACAGTCCTTACCCCCCTCCCTCCCTCCCTCCCCATCAGCCCATTTACAGTCCTTACCCCCCTCCCTCCCCATCAGCCCATTTACAGTCCTTACCCCCCCCATCAGCCCATTTACAGTCCTTACCCCCCCTCCCTCCCCCAGCCCATTTACAGTCCTTACCCCCCCTCCCTCCCTCCCTCCCTCCCCATCAGCCCATTTACAATCCTTACCCCCCCTCCCTCCCCATCAGCCCATTTACAGTCCTTACCCCCCCCCCCATCAGCCCATTTACAGTCCTTACCCCTCCCCCCCTCCCCATCAGCCCAGCTAAGTTTTAAAAAAATAAAACAGAAACCGGCTGCTGCTGCCGCTGCCGCCGTGGCAGCGGCAGAATGGAGAATCCCGCAGGGCCCCCCTGTCCAGCAGTCTTCTAAGCGGCCTCAGCGCGGGCTTTTCAGAGCCGCGCGAAGGGAGAGTTTCCCTTTCTCGCGGCTCTGTTAATCCCGCCGCGGGGCTGATGGGATTTCCCATCAGCCCCGCGGCGTGATTAACAGAGCTGCGAGAGGAGAAGCTCTCTCTCTTCGCGCAGCTCTGACAGCCGACGGATGCCGCATAGAAGACTTCAGGACAGGGGGGCCCCGCGGGATTCTCCATTCTGCCGCTGCCACGGCGGCAGCAGCAGCCGGTTTCTGTTTTTTTTTTTTTAACTTAGCTGGGCTGATGGGGGGGGGTGGTAAGGACTGTAAATGGGCCCCTCTCCATTCTGCCGCTGCCACGGCGGCAGCGGCAGCAGCAGCCGGTTTCTGTTTTTTTTTTTTTAAAACTTAGCTGGGAATCTGGGATGCAAGATGTTTTTTGCGCGGGGCCCCCTGAAACGCGGGGCCCTGTGCAAAAAACATTCTTGCTCAATGGACGGGCCGGCCCTGGCCAGTAGTAGGTGAGAAACTCTTCCATCCAGATTGACAAGATCACAGACTTCAAGATATCCATTCAAAAATCGTGCCCTCAGAGAGAGGCATTAACACTCTTTAGATCCAGAAAAAGCCAGAAGGTCCCTCCCTTCTTAGGCACCATAAAGTAGATCGAGTAGCACCCCGACCCCATTTCCCTAAGGGAACTGGTTTAATGACCCACAAATAAAAAAATGCTTTAGAGTTTCAGCTGCCAACTTTCATTTGAGAGCTTACTTGCAAGAAAAAACCATAAAGACACTGGAAATGGATTTTGCCAGCTCCAGGGCATAATCTTGCTGAATAACCTCAAGGACCCTGTGATCAGAGGTAATATGGACCCCATTCTTGCTAGAACAGATGGAGTCGACCCCCCATCTCCACCTTCCCTGAGGGGGCCTGCTGGGCCTCATTGTGGCCCTTTTGTACCAGATGAGGAAGAGGCTCCTCCTCCATCCCAGATCCTCTGAGCCCCCTAAAAGGGCTGGTTCCTCTGAGACTTGCCAGATAAATAGAGAACTGACTCACCTTTCTTGCTCAACCAAAATCAGCCCCAGTTCTTGAGACGGGACCAACTCCCCACCCTTTTCAAAGATGGATATGACCAGTCCTTGGGCAATTTCTCCTAGTTTTCACTGCAGAAAAGGAGCTTGCTCAAGTGCACCTTATGGTTTATGGTTCATTTAAAAACTTGATATACCACCTCTCTCATAATCTAAGCGGTTTACAATAAAATCAAAATGCACCAATAGAAACAGAGAGGAACACCATAAAATTGATAGGACAGAATGATAGGATAGAAGGAGAGGAAAAGCCAGGAAGAGGGAGACTCCTAGACAGTCACAGATGAGAGTTCATAGACCAGTTGAAAAAGATGAGTTTTTAGAGCAGCCTGGAACTTAGGAAAAGAAGATTCCAGATGTAGGGAGGGAGGAGGAGAATTCCAGAGGTGAGGAGCAAGGAAAAAGAAAGCAGAATGTCAGATACTTTCTAAATATGCCTGTGATGGAGGAGGTAAGTACAGATGATTAGCATGAACTGAACGTAAAACACGAGGAGGAGCATAGGGAATGAGACGAGAGGAAAGATAAGCAGAGAATCCTGAATGCATAATTTTATGAGTAAGAGTAAGTAACTTATATTGTGACCGGTAAGCAAAAGAAAGCTGCTGTGATTTAATGAGCAGAGGATTTACATGATCTAGTCTAGTGGCATGATGTAATAAACATAATGCAATCCACTGCTTGCCCCAATACAAGCATTATGGAACCTGCGTGTCTTTTTGGAAAACTGCTAGGTACTTGGCCACTATTGGAAACAGGATACTGGGCTTGATGGACCTTCGTCTGACACAGTAAGGCATTTCTTATGTTCTGTATAGACTGTAAGAGCTGTATCTGATATTTTGGGAGACTGGAACAGATGGTATTGCAATAATCCAGTTTTGATATCACCAGGGACAGAAGTAAAGTGATTAAAGAAGTAGGGAGACTAGAATGTATGGAACGATGAAAAAACAGTGTTTCTCTATGGCACTAATCTGAGGATGAAAAGTGAACGAAGGATCCAAAGTAACACCAAGAAATTTCAAAGAGGCAACAAATGGAACGGGGAAATCATTAATGGAGGGAGATAACTGAGGGGAAGAGGAAGAACCTGATAGCCAAATAGCAAATGTTTTAGCAGGGTTAAGTACCAAACAATTAGAATGGATCCAAGATGCAACTAAGTTCAGACAAGAGTTTACAGTGGTTTGGTCAGGTGCAACAGCAGAACTATGAAACAGCAGGATGTCATCCACATAGAAATATACGGAGATACCCTGCTGTTGAATCAATTGCTAGAGGAGCCAGTACTGAACCCTGAGGGACACCGCAAGACAAGGGAAACAGAGAAGTGGCGGAACCCTGAAAAGAAACAGTCGGCATAAGAGCAACCACAGAGAAACCATAGTTACTCACCTGTAACAGGTGTTCCCCCAGGGACAGCAGGAATCAGTCCTCACTTATGGATGACATCAGCACCAACAGAGCCCACGTGGAGCAATTCCCCAGCTTTCAAAGAATGCCTTTGGCATTGCTGCCACACATGCGTGGTCCTCTTCCCACCCAAAGGTGCCATCTTGCTCAGTCAGGTCTCATAGCTAGAGCCTTACTGAGCAGATGGCAAGGGAAGGATAAAAAAATTACAACTCTTCAGGGAAGGTGGGAGGGTAGTGAGGACTGATTCCTGCTGTCCCTGGAGAACACCTGTGCCAACTCCAGATTCCGCTCCTTTCACCTTGCTGTGCCTTACGCCTTGAACAAACTACCTCTATCTGTATGCCAGGCACCCTCTCTGACCCTCTGCAAATCCAGGTTGAAAGCTCACCTCTTCGCTGCTGCCTTTGAATCTTGACTCATCTAATCTCCTTTCCGCCCCCCCCCCCCCCATTTACCCCTCCCTACACCCAGGGGCGGCCCAAGGGGGGTGCGGGGCCATGTGCGGAGACTCGGTGCGGGGCCTCATTTGCATAAATATTTGCATAATGTTACCATACACTAACTTTTAGTAAACATGCCTCTTAATGAGTATATGGATAAAGAAAGACTAAAAGGTTTCTACATTACTATAATCCAGTACCAACCGCCAGGCACATTAGGAACTACTACAAACACTGCCCATTTAGAACCTATAGCAAACCCGCCGTATCCTAACAGCACTACCAGGACTCACAAAGCACCATACCCTAACTATCAAAAGGCAACACTGCAAATATTAAACCAATACATTTCAGAGAACAATAATACATGACCTACTGGGGAAAGAACAAGTGGCAATGTCAAATAGGAATTACATAAACAGAATACCTCAGCTCAGTTACACATGCAGAACATAGACCATCACCAAACAAGGAATCACAATTTAGAAACAGGAAGACAATAATTAAACTGGGAACCCCAAAAGCCAAACTTGGAATATACAACAACACTGTAGAAATAAAACTATAAATTAATTTCCTCTTCTACTAAACAAAGCGCAAAAATTAATGATGCACATTTCCCAGAGCTGACATATTCCAGTTAATAAATTCAAAATAAAGAGATATTTTTCTACCTTTTGTGCATTTTTTTTCAGTTGCAATTGTTCCAGCCACTTTCTTCTGGTTTTTTTCGTGTCTTCTGCTAACTCTCCATCTGCTGTCCATTTGTCCTTTCTTCTGTCTTCTTGGTTTTTTTTTCCATTCTCTCTCTACATCTGCTTTAACATACTAATCTTTCTCCTTTTGCTCTTTCCTCATTCCTATTTCATCCACTCAAATTTTATCCCTCCATTCTCAATCCCCACTTACTCTCCCAATATCCGGCCAATTGTAGATTTGTCTTCCCTCCCACGCAAAATATTTTTCCCTCTCCATTTCACTCTCCCAGCTCCATCCCATTCTAATCCTCCCCCAACATCAGCTCCTTTCTAGTTCCAGCCCCACCCAGCATCTGCTCCCTTCTTGTCCCTGCATCAGCCCATTTCCAGTCCTAGTCCCCCATCAGCCCATTTCCAATCCTATCCTAGCCCCACCATCAGCCCATTTCCAGTCCTAGCTCCCCCATCCATTTCCAGTCCTATCAGTTCCTCCATCAGCTCATTTCCAATCCCAGCCCCCCATCAGCTCATTTCTACTCCTTTCCTAGCCCCACCATCAGCCCATGTCAAATCCTAGCTCCCCTCCACTCAGCCCATTTCCAATCCAAGCCCCCCATGAGCCTACTTCCACTTCTAGCCCCTCCATGAGTCCATTTCAATTCAAGCCCCCACCACAGCCCATTTCCAACCTTAGCACCCCCAACAGCCCATTTCCAGTCCTATCCTGGCCCCTCCATCAGCCCATTTCCTGTCCTAGCCCCCCCCCCCCAACTCAGCCCATTTCCAGTCCTAGCTCCCTCTCCTCACAGCCCCTTTCCATTCCAAGCCCCCCTCCCTATCAGCTATTTGCAGTTCAAGCCCCCTTTCCACTCAGCCCATTTCCATTCCAAGCCCCTGTCCCCATCAGCTATTTGCCGTTCAAGCCCCCCTTCCACTCAGCCCATTTCCAGTCCTAGCAACCCCCCATCCCATTACCAGTCCTAGCTCCCCCATCAGCCCACTTCCAGTCCGAACCCCCTATAGCCCATTACCAGTCCTAACCCCCCCATCAGCCCACTTCCAGTCTGAACCCCCTATAGCCCATTACCAGTCCTAACCCCCCCATCAGCCCACTTCCAGTCCTTACCCTCCCATCAGCCCATTTTCAGTCTTACCCCCCCATCAGCCCACTTGTAGTCTTAGCCCCCCCATAGCCCATTACCTGTTGTAACCCCCCATCAGCCCATTACCTGTCCTAACCCCCCCAGCCCATTTCCAGTCCTAATCCACCCATCAGCCCACTTGTAGTCGTAGCTCCCCATAGCCCATTACCTGTTGTAACCCCCCCATAGCCCAGTACCAGTCCTAACCCCCCCAGCCCATTACCAGTCCTAACGCCCCCCACAGCCCATTACCAGTCCTAACCCCCTATCAGCCTACTTGTAGTCTTAGCCCCCCCATAGCCCATTACCTGTTGTAACCCCACATCAGCCCATTACCTGTCCTAACCCCCCCATAGCCCATTTCCAGTCCTAATCCCCATCAGCCCACTTGTAGTCATACCTCCCCATAGCCCATTACCTTTTGTAACCCCCCCATAGCCCATTACCAGTCCTAATGCCCCCCACAGCCCATTACCAGTCCTAACACCCCCCATCAGCCCAATTCCAGTCTTAGCCCACCGCCCCATAGCCCGTTTCCAGTCCTAATCCCCCCATCAGCCCACTTGTAGTCGTAGCCCCCCATAGCCCATTACCTGTCATAACTTCCCCCATCAGCCCATTTCCAGTCTTAGCCCCTCCATAGTCTATTACCTGTCCTAACCCCCATAGTCCATTCCCAGTCTTAACCCCCCCCATCAGCCCACTTCCAGTCCTAACCCCCCCCCCATCAGCCCATTTACAGTCCTTACCACACCCCCCCCATCAGCCCAGCTAAGTTAAAAAAAACAAAACCCAGAAACCGGCTGCTGCTGCCGTGGCAGCGGCAGAATGGAGAATCCCGCGGGGCCCCCCTATCCTGCAGTCTTCTATGCAGCCTCAGCGCGGGCTTTTCAGAGCCGCGCGAAGGGAAAGTTTCCCTTTCTCGCGGCTCTGTTAATCCCGCCGCGGGGCTGATGGGATTTCCCATCAGCCCTGCGGCGTGATTAACAGAGCTGCGAGAGGAGAAGCTCTCTCTCTTCGCGCAGCTCTGACAGCCGACGGAGGCCGCATAGAAGACTGCAGGACAGGGGGGCCCCGCGGGATTCTCCATTCTGCCGCTGCCACGGCAGCAGCAGCCGGTTTCTGGGTTGTTGTTTTTTTTTAAACTTAGCTGGGCTGATGGGGGGGGGTGGTAAGGACTGTAAATGGGCTGATTCTCGATTCTGCCGCTGCCACGGCGGCAGCGGCAGCCGCAGCCGGTTTATGATTTTTTTAAACTTTGCTGGGATGCAAGATATTTTTTGCGCGGGGCCCCCTGAAACGCGGGGCCCTGTGCAAAAAACATTCTTGCTCAATGGACGGGCCGGCCCTGCCTACACCTTCTGTGTTTGTCTTGACTAGATTGTAAGCTCTGATGAGCAGGGACTCTCTTATTTGTCTGTACAGCGCTGTGTACGACTGGTAGCGCTATAGAAATGATCAGCAGTAGTAGTAGCAGTAGTACAGGTGAGTAACTACGCTTTCTCTAGGAACAAGCAGGCGTCAATCCTCACTTATGGGACTCCCCAGCTACAAGCTACCAAACCTGTAAGCCAAAAAAAAAAACCCCACATCCGCGAGGCCGTGAGCAGAAGCCGATGTCCGAAGGAAGCTCGAGTCCTCGGGGCAAGCTCTATGTAGCCACAGAAGAAGGGTCGGAGGGCAGGAGTTGCTTATACCCCGAACAGACTACGGAGTACAGCCTGGCCGAAGGCACTGTCCCAGCGGGACTCCCTCTCCAGGCAATAGTATGAAGTGAAGGTATTTGCTGAAAACCAGGTCGCAGCCTGGCAGATGTCTGTCAGAGGCACTGAGCGCAGCAAAGCCACCGACGCCACCTTGGCCCGGACGCCATGCGCGGTGACCCAATGATTCAGCGGAGCGCCCGCCTCTGCCTGGGCGAAGGTGATGCAGTCCACCACCCAGATGGAGAGGGTGCACTTGGTGACTGCCGGCCCCATGTGGTTGGGATCGTAGGCGATAAAGAGCCAGTCGGGCTTGCGATGATTCTGGGTGCGCTGCAGGTAGAAGTTGAGTGTATACAGGACCTCCGATACCTGGTCGATGTGAGGTCTCGGGAAAAAAGTTGGCAAGACCACTTCCTGATTGAGGTGGAAATCTGAGACAACCTTCGGTAGGAACTTGAGGTCGGTGCGAAGGATCACCCTGTTCCTGTAAAACCTGGTGTAGGAGGCCTCGGTGATGAGGACTTGAAGTTCTCTGACTGGCCGCGCCGAGGTCAGTGCCACAAGGAAGACCACCTTCCAGGAGAGGTGCTAGAGCGAGCACGTCGCCATCGGCTCGAAGGGCGGCCACGTCAGCTGCATGAGCACAATATTCAGATCCCATTCTGTCGGGGGAGGCCGGATGGGGGGTTTGGACAGCAGGAGGCCCCGCATGAAGCAGGATACCAGAGGCTGACCCGAGAGGGGTTTGCCCTCGACGGGTAAGTGATTGGCTGAAATGGTGCTCAGGTGAATCCTGACCGAGTTGGACTTCATACCACCTGGGAGAGGTGGAGAAGGTACTGGAGGACCCAACAGGTGGGGCAGGAGAAGGGGTTGAGCTAAAGCTCGGACCACCAGATCGAAAACCGCCGCCACTTCAGGGCATAAGCCCGCCTGGTTGAGTCCTTCCTTGATACCAGGAGGACATCCTCGATCTCTGCTGGGAGGTACAGCGAGGCTAGAGAGACCCGTTCAGCCGCCAGGCATAGCGAGACCAAGTTTCGGTGAAGCACCCATCCCTCCTCCTGTGTCAGCAGACCGGGGGTACTGCCCAGGGAAACCGGAGACTCTTGACGCGAGCCAGAGAAAAAGTGGGAACCAAGGCTGCCAAGGCCACGAAGGTGCCACGAGAATCACCGAGGCTCAGTCGCGCTGGATCTTGAGGAGGGTCCTCGCAATGAGAGGAGTGGGGGGGAATGCATACAGTAGCCTGGAGGTACAGTTCAGAAGGAACGCATCCAGTTGTGGAATCGGCCCGCAGAAGCAGGGGAGCTGCGTGTTCGTCGGGCTGACGAACAGGTCCATGGACGGAGTCCCCCAGAGGCAGAACAGGTGGAGAGTCACCTCTGGACTCAAACGCCACTCGTGTGGGCGGAGAAGCCTCCTCAGCATATCCGCAAGGACACTGTCTTGGCCCGGGAGGTAGACAGCCCGTAGGGTCATGCCCCGACGAACCACGAAGGAGCAGAGGAGGACCGCCTCTCGACAGAGTAGGCAGGAGCCCTTGACCCCCTCCTTGTTGATGTAGAACATCGCGACTCGATTGTCAGTCTGCACAAGCACTGACCTGACCCTGCAGGTGGTACCTGAAGACCTGCAAGGCCAACCGGACCTCTCGAAGCTCAAGCAGGTTGATCTGCTGTCGAGATTCTTCGGATGACCACCGCCCCTGTGTGCAGAGGGCTCCCCAGCCCAATAGCGAGGCATACGTATGTAGGGAGGAGTAGCCTAGTGGTTGGGGCAAGGTACTTCAGGCCGGAAGGTCGGAGGTTCAAATCCCACTAGAGGACAGCAACCTTGGGCCGGAAGGACTGGGGTTTCTAGTCCCACAGATGCTCCTTGTGGTCTTGGGCAAGCCACTTAACCCTCCATTGCCCATGTTCCCTGTAAGTATTAGTGTATGTGTCTCATATCCCCACGTGTTAAATGTATCCCCCAATTGTGTTGTGACCGCTTTGATTGAAGGATAAGGCAGTATACAAAACTGTCTAAATAAATAAAATACGTCGTCAAGATTAATTCGTGTAGACGAGCCTGGAAGGGCATGCCCTGAAGAAGGCTTAGGGTGTCCTGCCACTAGACTAGGGACTCGACTAGACTGCAAGACACCCGGATAGGGTCCCAGAGGCAGCGCGAGGCTTGGGCCCATTGCGCTCTGAGGCACCACTGGGCTGCATGCATGTGCATGCGAGCATGGGGAACAACGTGGATAGTTGAGGCCATGTGCCCCAGGAGGCGCAGCATGGTCCGAGCCCTGAGCCGGCCTTGGACCTCGGCAGCCAGAGCGTGGAGTCAATGCGTGTGAGCTTGAGGCAGGAAGGCGGTCGCATGTTCTGTGTCGAGAAACAGAAATATGATGACATAAAAACAGACATGGCCTATTTAGTCTGTCTTTCCATATCAACAACTACAACAGTCCCCTTTTTACCTTTAGAGATCCTCTATGCTTGTCCCATGCTTTTTTTAATTCAGTTACTGTCCTCATCTCTACCACCTCCACTGGGAGACTATTCCACGGATCCACTACTCTTTCCATAAAGAAATATTTCCGCATATCACTCCTGAATTTATCTCCCTTCACCCTCATCCCATGTCCCCTCGTAGCAGAACTTGCTTTCAATTGAAAGAGGCTCTCTCCCTGAACATTTATGCCACGGAGGTATTTAAACATCTCAATCATATCACCTCTATCCCGCCTTTCCTCTAAGGTGTACATATTAAGATCCTTCAGTCTGTCCTCATATGCTTTATAATGAAGACCACTAATCATTTTAGTTGCCACCCTCTGCACCGACTCCATCCTGTTCACATCCTTTTGCGGTCTCCAGAATTGCACACTATACTCCAAATGAGGTCGCACCAAAAACTTATACAGAGGCATTATCACCTCCTTTTTTCTGCTAGCCATTCGTCTCCGTATGCACCCAAGCATCCTTCTAGCTTTTGCCGTCGCCTTTTCTACCTGTTTAGCTACTTTAAGATCATCAGACACAACCACGCCTAGGTCCCGCTCTTCTTTAGTGGACAAAGGTACTTCACCCCCTATACTATATTGCTCCCTTGGATTGCTGCAGCCCAAATGCATGACCTTACATTTTTTAACATTAAATCTCAGCTGCCAAATTCTAGACCATTCTTCAAGCTTAGCTAGATCCCTCCTCATGTTATCTACACCTTCCTGGGTGTCTACTCTATTGCAGATTTTGGTATCATCTGCAAAGAGGCAAACCTTACCCGACAGCCCTTCCGCTATATCACTAACAAAGATGTTAAAAAGAATCGGACCAAGGACAGATCCCTGGGGCACACCACTGGTAACATCCTTCTCCTCAGAGTGAGCTCCGTTTACTTGTACTCTTTGTCACCTCCCACCCAACCAATTTCTAACCCAAGCAGTAACTTTAGGATCCATCCCTAGGGTGCTCAGTTTGTTTATAAGTCGCCTGTGAGGAACAGTGTCAAAGGCTTTACTGAAATCTAAATACACCACATCTAGGGATCTCCCTCAGTCCAACTCCCTGGTCACCCAGTCAAAGAAATCAATCAGATTTGTCTGACAAGACCTGCCTCTGGTGAATCCATGCTGCCTCGGATCCTGTAATCCGCTGGACTCCAGAAACCTCACTATTTTCTCTTTCAGCAGCGTTTCCAATAATTTACTCACCACCGAAGTTAAACTAACCGGCCTGTAGTTTTCAACCACATCCTTACTTCCGCTTTTGTGTAAAGGCACCACATGAGCCTCTCTCCAGTCCTTTGGCACCAATCCCGACTCCAACGAGGCATTGAAAAGGTCAGTCAGTGGAGCTGCTAGAACGCCAATGAACTGCAGGGTCCCCACCGGTGTGAGGTGGGATTTGGAGTAGTTGATCAGGAAACTGAGACCCTCGAGGAGCAGGACCGTGCGCAACGCCGAGAGGTGAGCCTCCTCTGCCAAGGCGCCTGAGACGAGCCAATCGTCTAGGTAAAGGTAGACAGATATGCCCTGCAGCTGGAGGTACGTCGCGGCCGCTGACAGGCACTTGGTGAAGACTCACGGAGCAGACACAAGCCCGAAGGGGAGCACTTTGTACTGGAAGTGCTCTCCCTGCACCCTGAAATGCAGGTACTTCCTGTGCTTGGGGTGGACCGGAATGTGGGCGTAAGCATCTCTGAGATCCAAGGAGCATAGCCAATCGCCCTGCCGGAGGTAGGGCAGCAGGATGCCAAGAGATAGCATTTTGAACTTCTCCCGCACCTGAAACTTATTCAGATTCCGGAGGTCGGGGATGAGGCGCAGGCCCCCCATCCTCTTTGGAATGAGGGAGTACCGGGAATAAAATCCCTGACCCCAGAGGTGCGGCGGAACTCTTTCAACTGCTTGCTGACCAAGGAGGTTGTTCAGCTCTTGCTGTAGCAAGCCTGATGTGAAGGAAGCTGAGTGGTTTCTGCTGGGGAGAAGGGAGGAGGAAGTCTGTCTAATCAAAGACAATACCCGTCCCAGATCACCTACAGGACCCAGGTGTCCGATGTCATAGCCACCCATTCGGGGGCGAAGAGGAACAGGCATCCTCCCACGGGTGGAAGCATCCCCGGAGGGCGAGAGGCTATGCTTTCGGCATCAAAACCCCGGGGCTGGTTGGGATGGCACTGGCGGCTGGATCTTGGGCCCCTTAAGTTTCTGGTGACCCTGGGCACCCCCCATTTCCTGAGCACTGGTCGTCAGTGCAGGGGTAGGCGGGTATCCCTGGTAGGGGAGCCCTTTCCTTTGGAAGAAGGGCTTTTTGGTGTGCTGCTTCTTCCGTGGGAGCAAGGAGGTTTTGCAAGAGAGATGGGTGTGGGTCACGAATTCCGTCTCGATCTCAGTTGCCTTGACCTCCATGGGCTTGCTTAACAGCTGTTCACTGAGGCAGGGGACATCTAGGAGTTTCTCTTGGACCCACTGCTCCAAGTCCGAAGACTGGAGCCACGGCTGACATCAGGCTCTGATGCCAGCCGCCGCTACACGGGCGGAAGACTCAAACCCATCATATGCGGCGCAGGAAAGATATTTCGAGCAGTCTGCAACCGACCTCAGGAGAGTCTGGAACCTAAGAAGGTGCTCCCCACCAAGGCCTGCAGAGAATCCGCCCAGATCTTTGGCGAGGTTGCATACCCATATAGAGTTGGTACACCAGGATGCAGCACGCCAGCATGGATCCCTGGTAAACCTTGTGCCAGAAGGCGTCGAGGGCACGGGACTCCCTACCAGGCGGGACCGATGAGTGCGACTTTGAGCTCTTCTGTTTCCGCATCGCGGATTAGACTACCATGGAGGTTTGAGGAAGTTGGGTCTTCCAAAACCCCGGGCCACGCTGGACCCTTTACATGGCATCGAACCTTTTATTGACAGTAGGGACCGAGGCGGGTGATTCCCACATGCAGAGAAGCACCCGTGAAAAGATGGATGGTACCGGAACTGTAAGAGACTCCCTGGGTGGAGACTCATACTGCAAGATGTCATGTTCCTCTGCCCTCGACTCCTCCTCAGTCTGTGTAGGCAGATTGAGGGCCTGAGCCATATCCTGCACAAACACCAGGACAGAGGTGTCCTCAGGAGGCGACCGCCTTCGCAATGTGGGCAGGGACAGGTCAGAGGGGAGATCCCTGTGGGTGCGGGTCTCTGGGGAAGTGTCCCTGTCCGATTCTCAGCCCGAGAGGTCCAAGAGGGACTCAGAGTCAGGCTGATTCCCACGCCCCCTGGTCGAGGCCCGCTTGGAGCTGGAGGCATTGACTCTGGAAGACCTCGCCCCCCAAGGAACGGGACGGTGAGCGAGACCAGTGCCAAGGACCTTCACGAGGCCTGCGGCTCTTGGGGGTTTCCAAGGCAGTTTTCGGGACCCTGGTTGGGTGACCCTCAGTCTCGGGGTGCGAGCCAGCCGTGCTGGGCAAAAAAAGCACCTGCTGGGCAGCAAGGAAGGCAGAAACACAGCTCCAGTGCCAGCATACGGGACTCCCACTCGGGTGTGGGTCCCTGCGACACTGACGCCGGGGTTACTGGGTCTGGCGTACAGGAGGAGAGGGGGTCCTCACCGGGACAACCCTCAGGAGACCGGGCACCATTGGCGGAAGCCTCCGTGTCCATACGAGGTACCTTTTGAAGCTGCTCCTTGTCCAACTCTTGGGAATGCTGAGAGGGCTAAGAGTGAGCGCGAGACCGCTCGCTCTTGTCTGGAGTCCCCGACAGCGACTTCGAGGTCTTCTTCTTCTTTTTCCATTCCACCTCGGGTGAACCCTGATCGGAGTGACGCCTGGGGCGCGGGGACACTACGGGGACCCCGCAAGCGGTGGATCGGAGGACAAGGTTCCACCAGGGATCCCGGGGCTGCCTTGTGTAAAATGTCGTCGGATTTCTGCTTGCAGCTGAACAGGGCCTTAGCGGATATTTTCTTACAAAGCGAGCAGAGCTCTGGGTTGTGGTCAGTCCCCAGACACCGTAGACAGCAGTCGTGGGTATCCGTGAGCGATATATTTTTGGAGCATCAGCCACATTTCTTAAAGCCAGTCGCCATGGGGCAAAAAGGGCCCCTGCGAGGTCGAAAACCCTCGAAGCCAGAGGTTGGGAAAAAAAGGGCCTGAAAGAGGAACACTAAATAGAGACAAAAAAAGGGAATCCCCTAGCCCACCGGCGAAGGGGGGAAGGAAGAGGACCGGTGCTACTGGAAAAAATGGCCGAAGGCCTGATCACGAAAAAACTTTTTCCGAGGGACGAGGACGTGCGTCCAAAGGGCTCGTGGAAAACGGGAGACTGAACAATATGGCACCTTTGGGCGGGAAGAGGACCACTCATGCTTGGCAGCAATCCCAACGGCTTTCTTTGAAAGCTGGGGAATTGCTCCGCGCAGGCTCCGTCGGTGCCGACGTCACCCATAAGTGAGGACTGACTTCCTGCTTGTTCCTTAAGAAAAGAGCAAAACAAGTGCAACACAGTGGCACCAAGACCAACAGAAGAGAGATGAGACAGAAGAAGAGAGCAATCAACCAAATCAAAAGCACTCGAGAGATCCAAAGAGAGATGTCATCCCTTTCCCAGGAAATCCAAGTTGAATCAGCTGCCCAATTGCAAAGCCACAGCTACCTATATGTGAAACCATCAAGACTACTAATCTAGAACTAATCCTTTTTTTATCAGAATTTTAATCATTTACATAGCAAATCAAGAAAAAAAGAATACAAATAAATCATATATCCAGCACCAAACTAAGGAAACATTTAAAAATTCTAGCCTACATACCCGGAGAGTGGCGAGAATATCTTAAGAAGTACAAATAAAATATCATCTAGGAAATTAGTCCAAATCAAATCACATTGGTACTTTTCTAATTTTAAAAAAAGTCTCCTAGGGGGGGCGCTAGTGAGCGCTAGCAAGGATGGCCGCAAGTTAATGCAGCTCTGTGCCCGATCCACCTTGTTGCCGGGAACATAGGAAGGAAAATGCCCCAACTCCTCTCCAAACGCTAATCAAGCACGAGGGAATCTAACACCTCTACCCCTCTGCGCTGGGATCGCCGGCTCTGGTGACAGGAAATATGATGTGAAGGGATAATTGGAATAAAGGGATAATCAGCTCAGATCTGCTTTATATGTTTGCCGTATGATTGCATATATATCTGCCTTATAACTGCACTCTGGCCTGTTTGAAACAGACACAGCAATATATGGTTGGCACAAACAGGTGGGCAATAGGAAAACTGTTATAAAGCCTAAAAAAAAGCTATACTTTGGACAGAAGTGTCCAAGGATATAAGCCTAGGTTCAAACAGGTCAAGCCAGGAATTCAACTAATGCTCTTGCCCTGAAGGTTTCAATTGGTGCCAGCAGATGGAAAAACACAGGAGGAGGCAGAGGGCTATGATTGATTGCATAGATAGGCAAGCCTTGATCAGCAGATCTAGCTGCATAACCATAGAAGGCCCTGGGAAAGAGTTTTGCATTTGCTGAAACTATTTAGAATTTGAAGCAGAGAGGTATATATATAAGACAGCAATTTTAGAGGGTCTGGGGCAGTTCTTTTCTCCCCTTGCAGAGAGAAGTCTGCCCCGCTGTCCCTCAGACAGGCACTTGCTATCTGCATCTATAACCATTTGTTTGCTGTGCCAAATAAAAAGTTTCTTTGTAGCTGAGCAACTTGCTGTCTGAACTGTTTATTGGTAATTGGGGAGGCTTTGTAGGCGGACCCGGCCTACAGATGGGCAAGGTAAAGCTGTTGCAGTGCTGGGTCCTGAAGTGACATCGGCTGATCCGGAAAGTGATGGTATGGGAAAGTAGCCCCCAAGGAACAGGAAGATAAAGAGACCAGGTACACCCGTTTGATTTTGTGGCCCGAGGGAGTCCTGTGGAAAGCTGAGAGCAGTGGAGAGTCTGCAACCTGATCTGAGGCAGGGAAGAGCAGTGTTAAAAGTTCTAAGACTGTTCTAAAAAAAGTCTCCTAATCCCACAAAGGAAACATGTAACCCAAATTAACTACTTGCATCAGAATTCTTCTTTGAAGCCAAAAACAGTTCCAAATAGAAGGAATAAAAAAAAAAAACAAGTCTGACCTTGAAAACCAATGATACACTTATAAGGATACTTTAAATAATACAAAGCTCCTAAAGACAAAATCCTAGCTTTAAGTGCCAAGACATTTTTTCTCCTGACCCGAGTAGCTCTTGAAACATCTGGAAAATGGTGAAATTAGGTCCTACCTGATAATGGCCTTTCCTTGAGTCCCTCCAGTCCAGTCCAGACCAGACATGTGGGTTATCACCCCTCACCAGCAGCTGAGGACTGAGCATGTCAGAACTTTCCGATGTCACTGTAGAAGAGCCCTCTTGCACCGCCTCCATGGCCAATAAACTATTGATAAAAGACTTCAAGGACAAGCTTACCACTCACAACTGTTAAACAGAATTATTCATATGGCTGCTAAAGCTTAAATTTAACATATGCTTTCCTTTCGAGCAAGCGCAACAGGTGCCCATTAAAGTATATACATTAGTAGACTGAAGTAAGAAAGTAACTGAACACTTAGACACTTCCCACCAAAATGAAGCTGTAAACCGTACACACCTCCGGGATTGCTCTGCTAGATGACTTCTAGGACGAGTTCTGGACTGGACTGGAGGTACTCAAGGAAAGGCCATTATCAGATAGGACCTAATTTCACCTTCTTTATCATCCCTCCAGTCCAGTCTAGACGCGTGGGATGTACCAAAGCAGTAACAGCTTAACGGGTGGGATCAGAGAACCCAGCTTGGAGCACAACCGCCCCAAAACGTGCATCATTCTGTGCTTGCACTTCAAGGCGATAGTGCCAAACGAACGTATGCAACAAAAAACATTTTTCAACTCTACAGATGTCCACTGGCAGGACTAACCTCATCTCTGCCCAGGACACTGCCTGGGCCCACGCCTAGTAGGCCCACAACCCCACTAGGAGTATTCTATGCTTCAGCAAATATGCTGAAACAACTGTTTCTTTCAACCATCTGGACACTGAGGCTTTAGATGGCACCTCCCCTTGACGGTGAACACCAAACACAAAGATATGATCTGATTTATGGAAGGACCGCGTGTGTTTCAGATATCCAAGGAGTGCTCTCCTGATATCCAGCAAGTGCAACCATTGTTCCTCGAAGTCTTCTCCTTGACCGAGAAGGGTGGGAGCAAAACTGGCTGATTAAAGTGAAATGGGAGAGCACTTTAGGAAAAAGGATGGTACTGGTCTAAGGACACTTTCTCCCTAGAGATAAGCAGGAACAGTTCCCTGCATGATAGCACTTGTAGCTCCAAGACACACCTTGCTGAGCAAATCATCACCAAAAGCACAGTTTTTAAAGTAAGATCCTTCAGTGTAGAAGTAGCCAAAGGCTCAAAAGGCAGCTCGACCAGTACCAAGAGCACCAAATTAAGGTCCCACGGAAGCACCACAGACTGTATTGGGGGGCAAACTTGCTTTACCACCCTCAGAATAAGGACGACATCCGGGTTAGTGGCCAAGTTAACCTGCCCCCATCCCCAATGCCTCTGTATCATTCCATGGTGCAACCGCACCTTGAATATTGTGTGCAATGCTGATCACCATATCTTAAAACGGATATAGCAGAATTAGAAAAGATACAGAGAAGAGCCACCAAAATGGTAAAGGGGATGGAAGGATACGCCCTATGAGGAAAAGCTTATAAGGTTAGGGCTTTTCTACTTGGAAAAGAGACGGCTGAGAGGAGATATGATAGAGGTCTATAAATTAATGAATGCAATGGAACGGGTAAACCTAGATTGGTTGTTTATGCCATCAAAAAGTAGAAAGACTAGGGGACACACAATGAAACTACAATGTAACCCATTTAAGACTAATAAGAGAAAATATTTCTTCACTCAATGCATTATCAAATGTATATTATAACAACAGAGTATTACAGAGAACAATGGAACTTATATACAAAGCTAATCACTTTTAAAAATAGGTTGTTATATAGAACAGTACAACTTATATACAACATGAGTTACTTGGGTGAATGGATTTATATGAGTATAGGTTACATACATGATCGATTGCTATTTGTTTTATACAGAGGGAGGGCAGGGGAGTATTAGGGGGAAGGGGGGGTTATGTGACAGAGTCAAAGTGTTCGTTGAATAGGTGGGTTTTGAGAAGTTTCCTAAATGTGGACAGGTCATTTGTCAATTGAAGAGCTCCAGGTAGAGAGTTCCAGAAGGATGGAGCATATAGTTCAAATGCTCTATTGCAAGCATACTGGGTGCATTTGTTTTTTTCTTGCAGTATATTTAGCATTTTTATTGTATTTTGTCTTTTCGTCCTGCTAGGGTTGATGGCATTCAGTAGCATTTGTAGGTAATAAGAGGAATGGTTGTTTATGATTTTAAAAGTCATGAGTAGAATCTTGTAGCGTATGCGGCTGAGTAATGGCAACCAATGAAGCTGTTTGAGGATAGGAGTTATATGGTCATACTTTGACACTTCTTGAATTATGCATGCTGCAGTGTGCAAGGCAGTGTGAAGTGGAAGCAGGGTGTTTTTCAGTAGACCTTGAAGGATGGAATTACAGTAGTCAAAGTAGGGTGTTAAGATTGCTTGGAAAGCTGAATGATAGTTGGATGGATCCACAAGAGGGCGGAGGTGATGAAGAGTTCTGATTTTGTGGTATATTAGTTTTGTTGTGGAGCTTATGTGAGGTTTAAAGGTGAGTTGTTAGTCAAAGGTAATGCCCAAATATCTGACTTTTGGTTGCACATTCACATTTATGTCATTTAAGACTATTGAGGTTATGCATGCTGCAGTGTGCAAGGCAGTGTGAAGTGGAAGCAGGGTGTTTTTCAGTAGACCTTGAAGGATGGAATTACAGTAGTCAAAGTAGGGTGTTAAGATTGCTTGGAAAGCTGAATGATAGTTGGATGGATCCACAAGAGGGCGGAGGTGATGAAGAGTTCTGATTTTGTGGTATATTAGTTTTGTTGTGGAGCTTATGTGAGGTTTAAAGGTGAGTTGTTAGTCAAAGGTAATGCCCAAATATCTGACTTTTGGTTGCACATTCACATTTATGTCATTTAAGACTATTGAGGTTGGTGCTTGGAAACTGGTATCCTTGGTTATGAATAGTGTTTCAGTCTTCTTGTAATTGATTTTTAGGGAATTTTTAGCCAACCATAGTGAGATGTCTGCGAAGCAGCTTTTTATTCCTTCATATGCGGGTTTGTTAGTGTTAAATGGGGCATAGATCGTTATATTATCCGCATAGATGTGAAAGTGTACTGTATGTTATGTGAGCGGATGATTAGGCATAATGGTTGCAGATAGATGCTGAAAAGCAGGACTGATAGGGAAGAGCCTTGAGGAACTCCTTGGATTTGCATGTAGGGGGCTGAGAAATTATTTCCCATTTTGACTTGCTGTTGATAATCACAGAGATATTGTGGTACCGAAAGCATTCCTGAGCAGACAGAAGGGGAAAAGGGCGAGCACTGCACCTTTAAAAGCCAGAGCAAGCCAGGTTTCCATGACAGCAGGAAGCTTTCAGAGAGAATGCAGCTCAGTCAGATTCATGACGTAAGAGCTGGAAGCAGCCCTAACGAGGTGCACCTGGATAGTCAGAAGGGCGTGCCTGAACAAGGAAGCCGTTTTAAACCAGCTTCAGGGCTAGTCTTGCAGAGCAGCACTGAGAATCAGGATGTACAAGAAGGCAGGGAAAAGCCTTCACAGGTGTCTATTCCACTTCAGCAAGGAAGGCAGCAACTGAGGGAGTCTTGGAACCCAGCCCCAGGCAAGAAGGATTCTGGTGGGTCCATTACTGGTTACCTTGAAGCTAAACCTAAGCCGTTGTGGGAGCTTCCTGAAGACAGGGCAAAGCCATTTCCCTGTAGAGAGAAAGAGAGCTCCGAGCACAGACAAAGCAAGGTCAGCAGAAAAGGTACGTCAGGGTTACTGCCAAGCCAGAGTTTTGTGGAAGACGTTGTGAAACAGTTAAGAGCAAGTGCTAATAGGTGCCAGGGTAGCACGGCTGTGAAAGCACCTAGCAGATACTCTTTTGACAAATGGTTTAAAGCTAATGTGACAACCATAAGGAAGAGCTTACGTTCTAACCCATTTCCTGAACTAGAAGAAGTCACGGTCAGTGAGAGTGGAGTCTTCTTAGAACAGCTGCAAATAGCTATCCCAGGATTGCAGCCAAGAAGTTCTCCTAAACAGAGCCGTGAGAATGCAAGCAAGGAGATGTTTAATGACGTAGCTGATATTCCTGACTCACCTGATTACTATAAGAGAGACTGTTCCATTATAATGTAGAAAGACTGCTCCTAAGATAAACAAGCTTTGGTAAGAAGAATTACAAAGTTGTTTGGAAGTTTTGTGCTGCTGTGAAGAAACAGTTTTTCCACTTTTATTTGATGCTTTTCATTTGCTCCTGTTTTTCTGTTTATTCTGGAAAAGAATTATATTGCTTTGCTTATTTGCCTGAGAACCTCTATGAGGGGAAAAACCCAACAATAATAATACATTTATTTGTTCCAAAAGACCCTTGTGCCACAACACATTTTTGTGAGTGTGAAACAAAAAACTACATATCCCAGCAACCCTTGCTGCTAGATAGTATAAAGGACACTCAGAAGCAAAACAGCGGTCACCCCTACTATAAAGCCTTCGGCCAGTAGCAGGGGAGCATGACAATATGCATGAAACCAGTTCAGCACAATGTCTTGGATTCCGATGGACTGGAGTCATTGCAGGAGGATGCTATGATTGATAGTGTCAAAAGCGGCTGAGATATCAAGAAATATTAAGATGGTGTGTCTTCTGGGTTCCTTTTATAAGTGTGTTTAGTAGTGAAATTAGGAGCATTTCAACACTGTGGTTTGGTCTAAAGCCACGCTGCTGAGGGTACAAAGGGGTGTAGGTGTCAAGGTGATACTGGAATTGCTGTTAAATGACTTTTTCGATGATCTTGGACAAGAGTGGTAGACTTGCTATAAGTTTATAGGCAGCAGGATCAATGGGATTAAGGTTGCTGTTTTTTATGGTGAGGCGGATGAAGGAAGATTTGAGCTGTTTGGGCATATGGCCTTGAAGGGAGAGTTAAGTAAGTCTCAGTATGATTGGGCTGAGTTCATTGTCTGAGCAAACCTGCACTGCCTTGCGGTAGATCAGCAGTCAAAAAAAGCCAGGAACACTGTTCTCATCTCCAGGTGATTGATGGACCAGGCCTGTTCCTCCAGAATCCACCTTCCTTGCACCATCTGGGCCAGATAGTGAGCTCCCCAGCCTGATAAGCTTGCATCCATCATCACAAGAATCCAGTTGGGAGAGTCCAAAGTCACACCTGTCAGCAGATTCTTGGGCCGCAACCACCAACGCAGACGCAGTCGGGTCACCATGGGACAAACCAAGTGCCTTATCAAAGGGTGCTTTTGATGAGACCAGTGGGAAAGCAATGCCTGTTGAGGTGGTTTCATATGTGTCCTGGCCCACAGCATCACTTCCAGTGTCACCGCCAAGGACCCGAGTAACTAGAGATAATCCCACACCGATGGCACTACCATGCACAAGAATCTCCGCACTTGTTCCTGAATCTTCATCACTCTACTACTACTACTACTGCTACTACTGCTACTTCTGAACATTTGTATTGCAGTGAAACAACTCTGTCCGCTGTCCTGAAGTGGGCCCCCAGATAAATCATGTCCTGAGTGGGCTGCAATTTGCTCTTTTCCAAACTGACCATCCAGCACAATTGCTGAAGGAGCATCATCATTCTGTTGGTGACCCATGAGCTCTCCTCCCGCGACCTGGCTCTTATCAATCAGTCGTCGAGGTACAGATGAGCTAGCATGCCCTTCTCAGCGCAACTCCGCCATCATCACTACCATCATTTTCGTAAAGGTGCGTGGTGCTGTTGCCAATCCGAAAGGCATCACTCTGAACTGGAAGTGACCCATTGGCAGGACAAATCTGAGGAACCTCTGATGTTCGCGTCTGATTAGAATGTGAAGGTAGGCCTCTGTCAGGTCCAAGGCCGTTAAAAACTTGCCTTTGCGCACAGCTGATGACAGACCGCAAAGTCTCCATGTGGAAGTGAGATACCCTTAGGGCCCAACTGATGCCTTGGAGATCCAAAATTGGCCCAAAGGTTCCCTCCTTTCTGGGAACCACAAACTATATGGAGTATCGACCAAATCCTAACTGGTTGGATGGAACGGGCTCTACCACATGTAGCTAGCCAATGAAGAGTATCTCACACCACCTGCACCTTAGCTGGAGCGCGGCATGGGGAAAGCATGAAGGCATCTGGAAATGGATGCGTGAATTCCAGAAGATAGCCATCCCGGACTCCAGAACCCAATGGTCTGTAGTGATGCTGGCCCAAGCGGAGTGAAAACGTTGAAGGCGCCCTCCGACTAGAACTAACTCCACCGGGGCCGGCCCCACTTCACTGCGGCTTCTTACTTCCTGTGGAAGCTCCAGAATAATATCCTCTGGCTGTTCCCCTTTATCCCTGAAAGGACTGACCCCTGGAAGTGAAATGGCCCCGCTGAAATGGATCAAGTCGAGATGCCCAAAAACATTGATAGCCTCGGGATTGACCTCTAGGAGAAGTGGAGGATTTAGATCCCTTGGGCTTTTCCTCCAGCAGCCGGGTGCCCTTACTGTCTCCAAGATCCTTTACCAGCTTCTCCAGGGCCTCCCCAAACAACAGCTTCCCCTTATAAGGAAGCTTGCTAAGTCGGGACTTTGATTCATCTACTGACCAGTTTCGAAGCCATAAGAAGCGTTGCATTGCAATCAACAAAGTCAAACAGGCAGATGCAGTTTCCAGTTTATACACCTCTGAGAACATCGGAGGCTCAGCTGTACCCTCTGGCAGTGCTTGAGCCCACCTAATGTATGCCCAAGTAACTAGGGTCCCACAGACAGAGGCCTGCAATGTGAGGGCTGCAGTTTCAAATGCTTGCTTCAAAAAGGTTTCCAATCTGTGATCCTGTACATCTCTCAGGGCCATCCCCCCGTCCAAGGGGATAGTAGCCTTTTATGTAACTGCCATAACTGGCCTAGTGGTTGGGACAAGTTACCTCAGGCCAGCGATTCGACTCCCGCTCAGGGACAGCAACCTTGGGCCGGATGGACTGGGGTCTCTAGTCCTATAGCACTTCTTGTGGCCTTGAGCAATCCACTTAACCCTCCATTGCCTCAAGTACGAATGTAGATTGTGAGCCCTTCAGGGACAAGGGAATATATCCAGAACCTGCTTGTAGTGTTTGTAAACTGCTCTAATGCCTTTCAGCCTGAGCGGTATATCAAGAAATTAAATAAAGATAAAGACTAGGGCATCCACTCTCGGCAGCTTAAGGAGATCTTTTTCCTCCGGCAGAATGGGGTACAATCGGCCCATAGTGCGGCCATCCTTCAGGTCGGTTTCAGGCACTTCCCATTCTGCCTCAATCAATTGTTTAATTGCTCTATGTACTGGGAAGGCTGTATAGGAAGTCTCAAGCTCCTGTAAAAGAGTGTCTTCCAAGGGTTCCTCTGTAGATTAAGCACAGTTACTTACCTGTAACAGGTGATCTCTGGGAACAGCAGGAATTAGTCCTCACATATGGGTACGTCGGAACCGACGGAGCCTGCGCGGGAAAGCTCCCCAGCTTCCCAGAAAGGAAGCTTTTGGGGCCTCCCACAGCGCATGCGCGCTGCCTTCCCGCCTTCCTGACCAACTCTCTTCAGTTCGAGTTTAAAGCTGAGACAATAGAGAGAGGAAAGGAAAGAGAGAGAGAGAGATACAACTCCTAGGGGAGGTGGGTGGGTTGTGAGGACTAATTCCTGCTGTTCCCAGAGATCACCTGTTACAGGTAAGTAACTGTGCTATCTCCAGGAACAAGCAGAAATGAGTCCTCACATATGGGGACTCCCTAGCTAAGATGCCGGGGAGATCCCCCCCCCCCAAGGGTTCCTCATCTTCCTATGGATCTCAGGCATCTATTCAGGGAAGGTGGGCAGGAGTTGTTTAAGAATGGAACAGGTGTCTGAGGACAGCCTGACCAAACAAGGCATCCCGGCGGGAGTCCTTGTCCAAGCAGTAATGGGCTGTGAAGGTATGAACCGAGGCCCAGGTGGCTGCTCGACAGATCTGATCAATGGATACAGAATGAAGATGAGCCATAGATGTGGCCATGGCTCTCACATTGTGAGCTATAAAATGGCCTTCCAGAGAAAGGTTCTTACTCTGGTAAGCAAAAGAAATACACTGAGCAATCCAATTGGACAGTGTTCTTTTTGAGACTGGAAGTCCTAAATGAGAAGGATCAAAAGCAACAAAAAGTTGAGAAGACTTTCGATGTTGCTGTGTCCTGTGGAGGTAAAAGGCAAGAGCTCTTTTACAGTCTAGAGTATGAAGGTTTCGCTCTGCATTGGATGCATGAGGAGCTGGAAAAAAGACAGGTAAATATACCTCTTGATTAAGATGAAAAGGTGAGACCACTTTAGGCATAAAGTGGGGATTTGTCCTAAGGACTACCTTATCATGATGGAACCTTGTATAAGGTGGATTAGCCACTAAAGCCTGCAGTTCACTGATGCGGCGAGCAGAAGTGATTGCAATAAGGAAAATGACTTTCCAGGAAAGGAATTTCAAGGAGGTAGTGGCTAAGGGTTCAAAGGGTGGCTTCATAAGCTGACCAAGAACCACGTTTAAGTCCCATGCCACCGGAGGAGGCCGAATGAGAGGCTTAGTTAAAGTTAGACCTCTCATGAATCTTGCAATAAGAGGATGAGAGGAAACAGATTGTCCATTGATAGGCTGAAGAGATGCTGCAATAGCACTCAAATGGACCCTTACAGAATTGGTTTTAAGTCCTGCATTGGAAAGATGCAGGAGATATTCGAGTAAAGAATTTAAAGGTAGTGCTAGAGGGTTAAGACCCTTTTCAGCACACCAGATGGAAAATCTTTTCCATTTAAAAGCATAAGAACGCCTGGTGGAAGGTTTCCTAGATGCATGGAGGATATCCTGCACTTGTTGAGAAAGATTGAAGTCTTGAAGGTCTAGGCCTTCAGTAACCAAGCTCTGAGGTGAAAGGATTTGGGGTTTTGGTGCCACAAAGTCCCCTCCTCTTGAGACAGAAGGTCTGGAGCAGCTCCCAGATCCAGGGAGGGTGCCTGGGAGAGATGCAGAAGTAGAGGGTACCACACTTGGCGTGGCCAGCGTGGAGCTATGAGGATCATAGATCCTTGATCCCTCTGAAGTTTGAATAGAGTCTTGGGAATCAAGGGAATGGGTGGAAAGGCATATAGGAAGGCCTGACCCCAATGAAGGAGGAAGGCATCCTTGGCCTGAGCTCCCTGACACGGAATCCTGGAACAGAACCGGGGAAGTTTGGCATTGTACGGACTTGCAAAGAGGTCTATGTCCGGGGTTCCCCATTCCTGAAAGATTCTGAGTACCTGATCCATGTGCAGGGACCATTCGTGTGGAAGCAGACCTCGAATGAGTCTGTCTGCCCAAAAGTTTTGGATTCCTGGGAAGTACACTGCCAGGAGATGGATCTGATGCTCTCTGGTGAAGGCCCACAGTTTTAGAGCTTCGTTGCAAAGCGACAGAGAGCCAGTCCCTCCTTGTTTGTTTATGTAGAACATGGCTACTTGATTGTCGGTATGAACAAGGACTGTCATTTTGATGAGGAGGGTATGAAAGACCTTGAGAGCAAGGAAAATTGCTCGCAGCTCCAAAAGGTTGATATGAAGGGTGGTCTCCTGTGGAGACCAAAAGCCCTGAGTGGAGAGGTCTTGGAGATGAGCTCCCCAACCTGCTTGGGAGGCATCTGTAGTGAGAGTTGGTTGGGGTAACAAAGGTTGGAAGGGGGCCCCCAACAACAGATTTTGAGTGGATATCCACCATTGGAGAGACCAAAAAAGACGTTTTGAGGTTGCTATTTGGTCTGAGAGAGCTCCTGTTGCTTGTGTCCACTGGGTGGACAGAGTCCATTGAGCTGCTCTCATATGTAGGCGTGCATAAGGCACCACATGAACTGTGGATGCCATGTGGCCTAGCAGTTGTAGCATCTCCCTGGCCGTCAAGTGGCTTTTGGACTGAACTTGAGAGGCCAAGTGCACTAGACGGTGGCAACGGGCCTGAGGAAGATAGGCCCTTGCAGTGGTGGTATCTAGCCAGGCCCCTATGAATTCTAGGGACTGAGTAGGTGTGAGTTGAGACTTTGGCAGATTGATGACAAGTCCCAGATACTGCAGTATGCATCTGGTGTGGTCCAGGGAAGTCTGAGCCTCGGACTGAGATGGAGCTCGGATGAGCCAGTCGTCCAGGTATGGGAAGACAAAGATTCCCAGAGTGCGTAGAAATGCAGCTACTATTGCCATGCATTTGGTAAATACCCTTGGAGCAGAGGCTAGACCGAAGGGAAGGACTCTGTATTGGAAATGTTTTCCCTGGAACAGAAACCGTAGGAATTTTCTGTGGGATGGATGGATGAGTATATGTGTGTACGCATCCTTGAGATCTAGAGAACAAAGCCAGTCCTGACTCTGTAGGTATGGAAGGAGAGTGCCTAGAGAAAGCATCTTGAATTTCTTCTTGTATAGGAATTTGTTCAATTCTCTGAGATCCAGAATGGGTCTGTACCCCCCTGTTTTCTTGGGAATGAGAAAATAAGGGGAGTAAAAACCTGACCCTTGTTGAGGAAGAGGAACCTCTTCTATTGCCTTTTGGGCGAGAAGAGTGGTCACCTCCTGGCCCAACAGGTACAGGAGAGAAGGGGGAGAATTGAATTGTCTCACCATGAAATGGGGAGGAAGGCTGGAGAAATGTAGTTTGTAGCCCTCTTTGATGATAGAGAGGGTCCACGGTTCTGATGTGATTTGTTCCCATCTGGGAGCAAAATGAGTTAACCTTCCTGGAATGGTGAGAGGTTCTGGTTGTTGCAGAGCCAGAAAGGTTAAGTTCTCTAGAATCAAGTCAAAAACCCTGAGGGGGTTGGGACTGCTGGATTGTAGCAGCCCCTGTAGACTTTGTTCTGGCCTGTTTAGTTTGCTGACGCTTAGGAGCAAAGCGAACTTGGGAAGATTGCTGGCCAGTATTTGTGGAAAATCTGGTCTGTTTATAGAAAGGTTTCTTAAAAGGTTTTTTCTTGGCAGGGGTAGAGGTAGACTTAGAAAGTCTATCTAAAGCAGCATTCTCTGCATCCATTTGAGTGGCTTTGATTTGCCACTCCTTGCCAAACAGATTTTCACCTGTACAGGGCAGATTGCCCAAGCCTTCTTGTACCCAGGGTTCCAAATCAGAGGCCTGGAGCCAAGCCAGTCTGCGAGCAGCTATGGCAATGCCAGAGGCTCTGCTTGCCCCCTCAAAAGAGTCAAAGGCTGCTCTGTTGGAGAACTTTGAAACATCTTGAGTTTGCTTTAGCAAAAGAAGGAACTCCTCTTGCTTATCCTCTGGGATAAAGGGGAGAAACTGACGTATCTTTAATGCAATCTCTTTCAAAAACATGCCCATATAGAGGCTGTATGAATTGATTCTGGCAATAAGCATGCTAGCTTGGAAGATTTTTCTCCCAAAAGCATCCAGAGTCCTACATTCTCTTCCTGGAGGGGTAGAAGAGTGCCTTTTGGTACTCTTTATCTTTTTCATAGCAGACTTCACCACAATAGAGTGGTGAGGAAGCTGAGTCTTTTGAAAACCAGGAGAAGGAGGAACCCGATACATGGTGTCCAAACGTCGAGAATGTGGAGATAGGGTGAGAGGAGCCTCCCACAAGTCCATCATGTGTTCATGAAGAATTTCATGTATGGGTAAGGTGGCTGCCTCTTTGGGAACCTTAGAGTATCCTAAAATATCCAATTTTTTTGCTCTAGGTTCCTTTTCAGAGGATACAGATATGGAAAGTCCTTTAGCTACTTCAATGATGAAGTCTTGAAAGGACAAATCCTCTGGAGGAGACATTCTCCTTTTTGGAGAAGAGGGCTCCTCAGGAAGAGTAAAAGAGACGTCAGCAGAATCATCTGATGTATCAGAATCTTCAGAGGATTCAAAGTATCGCCTATTTGCTTCCAGAGATCGATACGCGTACCGACCGGTATCGACATCGGGCGTACCGGGAATCGGAGCGGTATCGAGGAAACCTCCGGAACCGGAGACCGGAACCGGCATGCTACTGGAAGTAGATGCTCTGGGTACCGGTATCGACTGCGGTACCGGAATCGGAGTCGGAACCGATTGTCGCGGTACCGATGGCGTTGCAGCATTAATGAAAGCCAGTAAGGCCTGCTGCATGGATTGTACCGTAGTACCCATAGTCGCCACAACTGCCTGGATGTCGGTACCGGTGTTAGCCGGTACCCCAGAGCAGTCTAACAGGAGATCGGTCGAGGCCGTGCCATCGATGTCTACCTGTAACCCCATAGGAGGAGCTTTGGAAGCCGGAGCTTCCCGCCGGGGTTGTTTGGCTGGGGCAGGGTCCTCGGGGTCAAAAGCAAGGGCCTCTCGCTGCTTAGAGGGAGATTTACCTTTTGAGGACTTGCCTGAAGAATGTTTGGTTACCTGAGATCCATCAGGAGAAGAAGACCTGGAGGATGTTGATGCTGGAGTATCGGTAGAAAACAGCATATGAAACTTAGCTGCTCTGTTCTGTAAGCCCCTTTTGGACATCAGAGAGCAGGATGGACAATCCGGAATGGAATGGTCAGGCCCCAAACATTTAAGACACCACTCATGGGTATCTGTGACTGAAATAGTACCGGTACACTTGGTGCATTTTTTAAAACCAGAAGCTGGTTTTTCCATGAGGGAGACCTGAGAAGGCCTAGAGGCCTCACAGAAAAAATAGACCAAGTGAAAAAAAAGTAATTTTTTTTTTTTTTTTTTTTTAAATAAACGAAAAAAGACCGGCGGTACCGGTCCGGAATCGGGGAAGGCAGACACGCGGTCAAAGAAACAAATTAAAATAACAATTTCTTCAGCGGTGACAGGAACATGACCTGCTGGCTCTGCGGAAAAAGAAGAACTGAAGAGAGTTGGTCAGGAAGGCGGGAAGGCAGCGCGCATGCGCTGTGGGAGGCCCCAAAAGCTTCCTTTCTGGGAAGCTGGGGAGCTTTCCCGCGCAGGCTCCGTCGGTTCCGACGTACCCATATGTGAGGACTCATTCCTGCTTGTTCCTGGAGATCGGCAGCTGAGCTATATTCAAAGCTGAGAGGGAATGTGAAAATAAGGATGCCAGCTCCTTCCTAAATACCCTAACCATGTTAGGATCCTCTCCTGGAGGTCCCTCTCCCTCCTCTAATTCCAGAGATGTGGGATCCTCCCAGACGTCACAGAGACCTTCACCCGGGTCCTCTGAGGCTTCTGAATGCGGAGAACCCTGGTCTTCCCTGAGTACAGAGTCCAAACGTCTGCTCTTGGCAAATGGATCCCCGGAATGTCCCACAACTGGGCAAGTGGGAGCCGAGCTGCCAGACAGCGCTGGCATCGCACCCTCTTGCAAGGAAGCACTGCCTTGAAAAGTCTGTTTTAAATACGCTTGATGCATCAATAAAATGAAATACAGGAAAAAAACAACTCGAAGAGCCTCAGAAGATAGTAAATCATAAGAACATAAGAAAATAAGATATGCCATACTGGGTCAGACCAAGATCCTTCAGGCCCAATATCCTGTTTCTAACAGTGGCCAATGTAGGTCACAAGCAATATTCCCTCTAACCTGCGCTGGGTACGCCGCCAACATTCCTGCCGGTGGGGGGGGGAGGGTGCAGATCAATCGACACTCTACCCCTCCCCCCACAGGCAGGAATGCCGGTGGCGGACCCGGCACAGATTAAAGAGAACATTGCAAGGGTGCTGCGGCGTGTCTAACACACACCGCAGCACCCTCGCAATGTTCTCTTTAATCTGCACCGGGTCCTCCGCCGGCATTCCTGCCGGTGGGGGGAGGGGCAGAGCATCAATCGCGCTGCACCCCCCTCCCCCCCCCCCCCCCCCCCGCCGGCAGGAATGTTGGCGGCGGACCCAGCGCAGGTTAGAGGGAACATTCGTCACAAGTACCTAGCAGTTTCCCCAAAAGACACACAGGTACCACAATGATTGTATTGGGTCAAGCAGTGGATTTCCCGACATTTATTACATCATGCCACTAGACCAGATCATGTAACTCCTCTGCTCATTAAATCACAGTGGCTCCCTGTTGCTTACCGGTCACAATACAAGTTACTTACTCTTACTCATAAAATTATGCATTCAGGATCCCCTGCTTATCTTTCCTCTTGTCTCATTCCCTATGCCCCTCCTCGTGTCTTACGTTCAGTTCATGCTAATCATCTGTACTTACCCCCTCCATCCTAAGTCCCCTTTAATAATGGCTTATAGACCTTTCCTCCAGGAACTTGTCCAAACCTTTTTTAAACCCAGCTACACTAACAGCTTTTATTACATCCTCCGGTAACGAATTGTAGAGTTTGATTATGCGTTGAGTGAAAAAATATTTTCTCTTATTAATCTTAAATGGGTTACATTGTAGCTTCATTGCATGTCCCCTAGTCTTTCTATATTTTGATGGCTTAAACAATAGATCTACGTACCCGTTCCACTCCATTCATTAATTTATAGACCTCTATCATATCTCCCCTCAGCCATCTCTTTTCCAGGTTGAAGAGCCCTAATCTTTTTTGCCTCTCCTCATAGGGGTATCCTTCCATCCCCTTTACCAGTTTGGTTGCTCTTCTCTGAACCTTTTCTAATTCTGCTATATGCTTTTTAAGATACGGCGACCAGAATTGCACACAATATTCAAGGTGCGGTCGCACCATGGAATGATACAGAGGCATTATAATATCCTTTGTTTTATTCTCCATTCCTTTCTTTATGATTCCTAGCATTCTGTTTGCTTTCTTGCTAGACCCCTGCAGCCCCCTGGCTCCCCTGAAGCCGACTGAGGACTGGAGGTGGAATGTAAAATGGCCACCGTTTCCACCAAAACTACAGCAGGTAAAGCACAGTTACTTACCTGTAACAGGTGATCTCTGGGAACAGCAGGAATTAGTCCTCACATATGGGTACGTCGGTACCGACGGAGCCCGTGCGGGAAAGCTCCCCAGCTTCTTAGAATAGAAGCTTTTGGGACCTCCCACTGCACATGCGCACTGCCTTCCCGCCTTCCTGAACAGCTCTCCTCAGTTTCGAGTTTATAGCTGAGTCAACAGAGAGAGGACAGGAAGATAGATAGATAAAAGATACAACTCCTAGGGGAGGTGGGTGGGTTGTGAGGACTAATTCCTGCTGTTCCCAGAGATCACCTGTTACAGGTAAGTAACTGTGCTATCTCCAGGAACAAGCAGGAATAAGTCCTCACATATGGGGACTCCCTAGCTTAGATGCATGGGATCCCCTGTAAAGGTTCGCCATCTTCGTATGGATCTCAGGCATCCATTCTGGGAAGGTGGGCAGGAGTTGTTTAGGAATGGAACAGGTGCTTGAGGACAGCCTGGCCAAACAAGGCATCCCGGCGGGAGTCCTTGTCCAAACAGTAATGGGCTGTGAAGGTATGAACCGAGGCCCAGGTAGCGGCTCGACAGATCTGATCTATGGAAACAGAGTGCAGATGAGCCATAGAAGTTGCCATGGCCCTCACATTGTGAGCAGTGACATGGCCTTCCAGAGAAATGTTTTTGCTCTGGTAAGCAAAAGAAATACACTGAGCAATCCAATTGGAAAGTGTACGCTTGGAGACTGGAAGTCCCAAATGGGAAGGATCAAAGGCCACAAAAAGTTGAGAAGACTTTCGATGTGGCTGAGTCCTATTAAGGTAAAAAGCGAGAGCTCTTTTACAATCCAGAGTATGAAGGTTCCTCTCTGCATTGGATGCATGAGGAGCTGGAAAAAAGACAGGTAGATATACCTCTTGATTAAGATGAAAAGGCGAGACCACTTTAGGCATAAAGTGGGGATTCGTCCTAAGGACCACCTTATCATGATGAAATCTTGTGTAAGGTGGATTAGCCACTAAAGCCTGCAGCTCACTGATGCGGCGAGCCGAAGTGACTGCAATGAGGAAGATGACCTTCCAGGAAAGAAATTTCAAGGAGGTGGAAAACATTGGCTCAAAAGGTGGCTTCATAAGTTGACCGAGCACTAGATTCAAATCCCATGCGACCGGGGGTGGTCTGATGGGAGGTTTAGTGAGAGTCAGGCCTCTCATGAATCTTGCAACAAGAGGATGAGAGGAGATAGGTTGTCCATTTATATGTTTCAAGGATGCTGCAATAGCACTTAAATGGACTCTTACCGAATTCGTCTTGAGGCCTGCATTGGATAGATGCAGGAGATAATCAAGAAGAGAATTCAAAGGAAGTGCCAGAGGGTCAAGACCCTGCTGAGCACACCAAATGGAAAAACGTTTCCATTTGAAAGCATAGGAACGCCTGGTAGAGGGTTTCCTAGAGGCAGAAAGGATATCTTTCACTGGTTGGGAAAGATGAAAGTCTTGAAGGCTTAAGCCTTCAGTAACCAAGCACTGAGGTGAAGGGATTTGGGGTTTGGGTGCCACAAAGTCCCTTCCTCCTGAGACAGGAGGTCTGGCGCAGCTCCCAGATCCAAGTAGGATCCCTGGGAGAGCTGTAGAAGTAGAGGGAACCACACTTGGCGTGGCCAGCGTGGAGCTATGAGGATCATAGTTCCATGATCCCTCTGGAGTTTGAACAGAGTCTTGGGAATCAAAGGAATGGGTGGAAAGGCATATAGGAATGCCTGATTCCAATTCAGGAGAAAGGCGTCCGTAGCCTGAGCTCCCTGACACGGAGTTCTGGAACAGAACCGGGGAAGTTTGGCATTCCACGGACTTGCAAAGAGGTCTATGTCCGGGGTCCCCCATTCCTGAAAGATTCGGTTTATTTGGTCCAAATGTAGGGACCATTCGTGTGGCAGCAGAACTCGACTGAGCCTGTCTGCCCGAGAGTTTTGAACTCCTGGGAGATACACTGCTAGCAGGTAAATCTGATGCTCTCTGGCGAAGGCCCATAGTCTTAGAGCTTCGTTGCAAAGCGACAGAGAGCCCGTCCCTCCTTGTTTGTTTATGTAAAACATGGCCACCTGATTGTCCGTCTGAACTAGGACAGTGAGGTTGGCTAGGAGGGAGTGGAAGACCTTGAGGGCAAGGTAAATTGCTCGCAGTTCCAGAAGATTGATATGAAGGGTGGTCTCCTGTAGAGACCAAGTGCCCTGAGTGGAGAGAGTTTGCAGATGGGCTCCCCACCCTGTTTGGGAGGCATCTGTTGTGAGGGTTGCTTGGGGTAGCAATGGTTGAAATGGAGCCCCCAACAACAGATTCTTGGTGGAAGTCCACCAGTGGAGGGACCAAAACAGACGATCGGAGGTTTGTATTTGGTCTGAGAGCGCTCCTGACGCCTGAGTCCACTGAGTGGCCAGGGTCCATTGAGCTGCTCTCATATGAAGACGAGCATAGGGCACCACATGCACTGTGGAGGCCATATGACCCAGTAGGCGTAGCATTTCCCTGGCTGTCAAGTGAGTGCTGGACTGAGCTTGGGAGGCCAAACTCAGGAGGCGCTGGCCTCGAACATGTGGAAGGTAGGCCCTTGCAGTGATGGTGTCCAACTGGGCCCCTATGAATTCTAGAGATTGAGTAGGGATGAGTTGGGACTTGGGAAGGTTTACTACCAGTCCCAGATACTGCAAAAGGCTCCTTGTGTGGTCCAGGGAAATCTGGGCCTGTGACTGAGTTGGAGCTCGGATGAGCCAGTCGTCCAGATATGGGAAGACAAAGATTCCCATGCCTCTTAGAAATGCGGCTACGACTGCCATGCATTTTGTGAATACTCTTGGAGCAGAGGCTAGACCGAAGGGGAGTACTCTGTATTGGAAATGTTTTCCCTGAAACAGAAAGCGAAGATACTTTCTGTGGGATGGATGGATGAGTATATGTGTATACGCATCCTGTAGGTCTAGAGAACAAAGCCAGTCCTGACCCTGGAGGTAAGGAAGGAGAATGCCGAGAGACAGCATTTTGAATTTCTCCTTGAAGAGAAATTTGTTCAATTCTCTCAGATCTAGGATTGGTCTGAATCCCCCTGTCTTCTTTGGAATGAGAAAATAAGGGGAGTAGAAACCGGACCCTTGTTGAGGAAGAGGAACCTCTTCTATGGCCCCTTGGGCAAGAAGAGAGGAAACCTCTTGACCCAACAGGGTTAGGAGAGATGGGGGAGAATTGAATGGTCTCACCATATGATGGGGAGGAAGGCTGGAGAAATGAAGTTTGTAACCCTCTCGAATGATAGAGAGGGTCCATTGTTCTGTTGTGATTTGTTCCCATCTGGGAGCAAAGTGAACCAACCTTCCGGGTATGGTGAGAGGTTCTGGTTGTGTTAGAACCAGAAGTGGCAAGTTCCCTAGGAGCAAGTCAAAACCCCTGAGGGGTTGGAGCCTGCTGAGCTACAGTAGCTGCTGCAGGCTTAGCTCGTGCTTGTTTGGATTGCTGACACTTAGCAGTATAGCGAGGTTGAGAAGACTGCTGGCCAGTATTTGAAGCAACTCTGGCCTTCTTATAGTAAGGCCTTTTAAAAGAGTTTTTCTTAGTAGGAATTGAAGTGGACTTTGAAAGTCTTTCCAAGGTGGCATTTTCAGCATCCATCTGGGTGGCTTTGATTTGCCACTCTTCCCCAAATAAGTTCTCACCTGTACAGGGCAGATTCCGTAAGCCATCTAGAACCCAAGGTTCCAGATCAGAGGCCTGGAGCCAAGCAAGACGTCGGGCTGCAATAGCAATGCCCGAAGCCCTACTGGCTCCCTCAAAGGAATCATATGCTGCCCTATTAGAGAACTTAGAAACCTCTAAGAGTTGTTTCACTAGGGAAAGGAATCCCTGCTTTTTATCCTCAGGGATAAAGGGGGCAAAATGCCGCACCTTTTTGGCAAGTTCCTCCAGGAACATGCCCATATAGAGACTGTAGGAATTAATCCTGGCTATAAGCATACTAGCCTGGAAAATTTTCCTACCAAAAGAGTCCAAAGTCTTACATTCCCGTCCTGGAGGGGTGGAAGAGTGCCTTTTGGTACTCCTAATCTTCTTCATTGCAGACTTCACCACAATAGAGTGGTGGGGCAATTGAGTCTTTTGGAAACCAGGAGAAGGAGGGACCCTATACATGGTGTCCAACCTACGGGAATAAGGAGACAAAGTCAAAGGATTTTCCCAGAAATCCATCAGTTGTTCTTGAAGGATTTCATGGATAGGCAGGGTAACTGCCTCCTTAGGGGCCTTTGAGTATCCCAAAATATCCAGTTTTTTGGATCTGGGTTCCTTTTCAGAGGATGTGGTAATAGAAAGGGCTGTAGCCATATCTAAAACAAAGTCCTGGAAGGACAAATCCTCTGGAGGGGACATTCTCCTTTTAGGAGAAGAGGGCTCCTCAGGTAAGTTGAGTGAAAACTCAGCAGAATCATCAGAGGAGTGAAAATCCTCAGAGGAATCGGTGCTTTCCTCTAACGCACGATACGCGTACCGATCGGTATCGATATCGGGCGTATCGGGTATGGAACCGGTATGGAGCGAAAGCCCATACGGTACCGACTTGCGTTTAGAGGTGGACGGCCTCGATACCGGCATGGCGGACGATACCGGTATCGGGCCCGGAACCGCTGAAAGCGGAACCGATGGCGTTGCAGCTTTAATGAAAGCCATGACGGCCTGCTGCATGGACTGTACAGTATCGCCCATGGACGCCATAGCTGCCTGGATGTCGGTACCGGAGTGACCCGGTACCCCAGAGCAGGCTAACAGGTGATCTGTCGAGGCCGTAGCATCGATATCAACCTGAGACCCCTGAATTGGCGTTTTTGGAAGTTGGACTTCCCGCCGGGGTTGTTTGGCTGGGGCAGGGTCCTCAAGTTCTAAGCTAAGAGCCTCTCGATGCTTTGAAGGAGATTTGCTCTTTGAGGACTTGCCCACAGAAGGTTTGGTTACCTGAGATCCATCCGGAGAAGAAGACCTGGATGACTGTGATGCTGTATTCTCTGAAGCAAACAGCACATGGAATTTGTTGGCCCGGTTCTGCAGCCCACGTTTAGACATGTGGGAGCAAGATGGGCAGTCCGGTATGGAATGGTCAGGCCCCAAACATTTCAGACACCATTCATGGGTGTCTGTGACTGAAATAACAGCATTACATTTGGTACACTTCTTAAATCCAGGGGCTGGCTTCTCCATGAGGAGAAATTGAGTAGGCCGAGAGGCCTCTCTGAAGTGACCAAAAAGCTAAAAAATAAGAAAAAAGAATTATAATTTTTTAAAGAAAGAAAGAAAAGACCGGCGATACCGGTATCGGTATGGGGAAGGCAGGTACGCGGTCTAAAGAAACAAATAAAATAACAATTTCTTCAGCGGTGACAGGAACACGACCTGCTGGCTCCGCGGAAAAAGAGAAACTGAGGAGAGCTGTTCAGGAAGGCGGGAAGGCAGTGCGCATGTGCAGTGGGAGGTCCCAAAAGCTTCTATTCTAAGAAGCTGGGGAGCTTTCCCGCACGGGCTCCGTCGGTACCGACGTACCCATATGTGAGGACTTATTCCTGCTTGTTCCTGGAGATAGAGGCCTGAAGTGATTTATGTATTATATATGTATTTAGTTATTTATGTATTATATATGTATTTAGTTCCCCTGGTTTCCTTCCCATGTTCAATTTCCTGTTCTTTGTAAACTCAATGTTGTTTGTATACATTGTAGTATGCTTGTTTGATGTACACCGCGCTGATTTTAATAGCGCGGTATAGAAGCAAATGTTAAATAAATAAAATAAATAAATTTTCCTGTGTGTTTCTGGCTCCCCAAGAGATTCTCCATACAAGCACTTGCTTCAGATAATTCAATTTCAGGTGCTGTGTCTTCTTTTTGACACAAGCGGCAGAGCCCGGCCCCCCCCCCCCACCGACAGCGAACTCCTGCGGCTGCTCACGCTACACACACCTGCTTTTCAGATGGCATGGCAACATGCTCTTCCTCGCAGAACCCCAGCAGAAATGAATTAATTAGACACACCCTGGGAGCAGGAATCTGCAGCACAGCGACTCACACATCTCTGCTCGAGCTGCTACGGCCCCGAGGAATGCCTCACCGGTACAGCTGTTCTTTTGTTTTGTTTTGTTTGAAGCTGCGAAGTCAGTCGTGATTAACAAGAAGGCACTACTGCCGATACAGCTGCAGGCCACGGGGGGGGGGGGGGAAGGGAGGGGGGCTAGACCACCAGGTTTGATACCCCAGGTAAACTGGGCTGACTCAATGACCCCAGTTCAGGTTCCAGCTAAGTTCTTCACAGTGCTGCCAGAGAGAACAACCCCTGGCTGTTTCTCCTCTTTTTTTTTTTGTCAAGCACCAGATAGGCAGGCTGAAAAGGAAAGTCAAGCAGCCCCTGTAAGCCATCTAAGTAATTTAATCTCCCTTGTCTCTCTTTTCTCTCATTATCCTCTTTTTTTTTCCTTTAAGTAGAGTCCAAAATGGAAGCTCTTCACCAGCTGCTGAGGACTGAGTTTACTGGCCGTGGAGACGGTGTAAGAGGGCTCTTCTACTGTGACATCGGAAAGTTCTGACATGCTCAGTCCCCAGCTGCTGGTGAGGGGTGATAACCCATGCATCTAGATTGGATTGGAGGGACGCTAAGGAATTTGTATTTTACTGCCACATAAAATAAACTCTTTCTTCCTAAAGTAAGACTTAAATGTTATACTCTGGTCCAGCTCAGTCGCTAATGTCACTAACAAAGCAATTAAATCAAATTCAGATGTATCTACTTTATCAATAGCTCCTTCTAACTGGTCTTGATTAGCCTTATTTTTTAGTAACTAATAACAATTGACCAGTTTGATATCATCTGTGTCTGTTTCATGTAAACTGCTGAGTTAGAGTAGTTACTCACCTGTAACAGGTGTTCTCCAGGAGCAGCAGGAATCAGTCCTCACATATGGGTGACGTCGGCGCCAACGGAGCCCCCATGTGGAGCATTTCCCCAGCTTTCAAAGAAAGCCTTTGGGAATGCAGCGCGCATGCGCGGTCCCCTTCCCACCCAAGGGTGCCATCTTGCTCAGTCTGATGACATAGCTAAAAGACAGCAAAAAACCAAAATGAATGATATGACTGCAACTCCCAGGGGAGGAGGGAGGGTTGTGAGGACTGATTCCTGCTGCTCCTGGAGAACACCTGTTACAGATGAGTAACTGCTCTTTCTCCAGGACCAAGCAGGAAGTCAGTCCTCACATATGGGACTCCCCAGCTTCAGGCTACCAGGGACCCAAAGCTGAACAATGAGCTCCCTCTAGAGCCCCAGCATGCGTGATAGAATCTTCTCTGAGAACGCCCCCGTACGGTAGCCCAACACCAGGGCCAGAGGGTAGGAGTTGCCTATACCTCAAAGAGATTACGGAGTACCGCCTGTCCGAAAGCACTGTCCCTGTGGGACTCCCTCTCGAGGCAGTAGTGGGCCGCAAAAATCTGGCTTGAAGACAAAGTAGCGGCCCGGCAGATGTCTGCCAGCGGAACAGAGCAGAGATGAGCTACTGACGTGGCTTTCGCTCTGACACGGTGGGCTGTGACTCGACCCTGCAAGGAGAGGCCGGCTGCCCTGTATGCCCAGGCGATACAGTCTGCCACCCAGATGGACAAGGTACGCTTGGAGACAGGTAACCTCAGTTTATTAGGGTCAAAAGATACGAAGAGCTGAACAGCCCTGCAGTGTCCCTGCATACGGTCAAGGTAGAAGGACAACACCCTCCTACAGTCCAGGGTATGCAAGACCATTTCAGCCCAGCTTGCATGCGGCCTGGGAAAGAAAGTAGGAAGAACCACCTCCTGATTGAGATGGAAGGAGGAGACTATCTTTGGAAGGAACTTGGGATGAGTCCGTAAGACCAACCTGTTCCTATAGAACCTTGTGTATGGTGCCTCTGAAACCAGAGCTTGTAGCTCACTGACTTGCCTGGCTGAGGTAAGAGCTACCAAAAACAACGCCTTCCAGGAAAGAAAGCGTAAAGGACAAGTAGCCATAGGCTCAAATGGTGGACAAGTAAGTTGTTGCAAGACCACATTCAAATCCCACTAAGGTGCAGGTGGACGAATCGGAGGCTTGAGCAAAAAGAGGCCTCTGAGGAAGCGGGCCACTAAAGGGTGGCCTCCACCGGCGAGTGGTGCGCTGACAGAGTACTAAGGTGGACCCGAACAGAGTTGGATTTAAGGCCCAGGTCGGACAGGTGAAGCAAGTATTGCAGCACCACTGGCACCAGGCATGAAAACGGATCCTCCTTGTGCTGAACACACCAGGTGGAGAACCTACGCCACTTGAAGGCATAAGAATTTCTAGTGGAGTGCCTCCTAGAGGCCAAGACCACTTCCTCCAACTCCCTAGGTAGCAGTAACGGAGCTAGAACTACCCTTTCAGCATCCAGGCCATCAAATTGAGGGACTGGAGGTTGGGGTGCAAGAGAGATCCCTGATCCTGAAATAGAAGATCGGGTTGCACCCCCAGAGTGAGTGGAGTGTCCACAGCCAACTGCAGAAGGAGTGGAAACCACGGTTGCCTCGGCCATCTGGGGGCTACCAGGATCACTGAGGCCTTGTCCCGAAGCACCTTGAAAAGGATCCAGGCCACTAGAGGCGTGGGAGGAAACGCATACAGTAGGCCCGTAGACCAAGAGATTAGAAATGCATCTGCTGCTATTCTCAGAGGATGCGGTTGTCTGGAGCAGAACCTGGGTAGCTGACGGTTTAGCAGACTGGCAAAGAGATCGATGGTTGGAAGACCCCATCTTAGGAAGACCCTCTGGAGCACCAGAAGATTCAACTGCCACTCGTGTGGCTGCAGAATCCTGCTCAACCTGTCTGCCAGGTAATTCTCTTGGCCGGGCAGATAAACCGCCTTGAGAAGTATGCCTTGTTGGACTGCCCATGAGCACGGGGCTTGAGCCTGCTGACACAGAAGTCGAGATCCTGTGCCTCCTTGTTTGTTCACATAGAACATGGCGACTTGATTGTCTGTCTGAACCAGAACAGACTGATGAGAGATGACATGAGAGAAAGTTTGGAGAGCCAAGCGGATATCTCTGAGCTCCAAGAGGTTGATCTGCTGTGCGGCCTCCCAAGGACACCAGAGGCCTTGGGTGCATGCCCCCTGGCAATGTGCACCCCAACCCTGAAGGGAAGCATCTGTTGTCAGTACTTGTGTTGGTGGCGGTGGCTGAAAAGGCACTCCACGCACTAGATTCGGGAGATGCAGCCACCATTGCAGGGAGGCCGCCAGCAGCTTGGACACCCTTACTTTGTTGCTCAAGTGTCCTGTGGCTTGTAGCCACTGAGTTCTGAGGCCCCACTGAGCAGGCTTCATGTGCAGACGGGCATTTAGAGTAACATGGACCGTGGATGCCATGTGGCCCATTAGTCTCAGGAATTGCCTGGCGGAAACCAGAGCATTGCTGTGGAACTGTCTGGCCAAGTCCATCAGTCTGTGGGCCCTGTCTACAGGCAGATAAGCCTTCGCCTGAAGGGTATCCAGTCTTGCTCCTATGAACTCTGTGTTCTGTGAGGGGTGCAAAGTGGACTTTGCAAAGTTTATGACAAAACCCAGATGCTGTAGAAGGCAGACAGTGCGGAGGGTGGCCTGTCTGGTTTCCTGTGGAGACTGACCCCTGATGAGCCAGTCGTCCAGGTATGGAAAGACAAATATGCCCTGGACACTGAGATAGGCCGCTACCACCACCAGGCATTTGGTGAAAATCCTGGGTGCGGAGGTTAGGCCAAAGGGAAGTACTCTGTACTGAAAATGATTTCCTCCCACTACAAATCTGAGATATTGTCTGTGGTCTGGATGAATGAGGATGTGAGTATAAGCATCCTTTAGGTCTAAGGAGCATAGCCAATCTCCCTGCTGGAGGTAGGGCAGCAGTATTCCAAGGGTAAGCATCTTGAACTTTTCCCTCACCAGGAACCTGTTGAGATTTCGCAAGTCGAGGATGGGCCTGAGGCCTCCTGTCCGTTTTGGTACCAGAAAGTACCTGGAATAGAAGCCTTGCCCTCTCAGGTGATGGGGTACCGGTTCCAACGCCTGCTCCTTTAGAAGACTTGTCAACTCCTGAAGGAGTAAGTCCCTGTGCAGAGGGAGTCTTGGAGGCTCCCCTGGAAAGTAGGAGGGGGGTAACTGGTCGAAGTGGAGAAAATAGCCTTTTTGGACTATGCTGAGCACCCAGGTATCCCCGGTTATGGCTGACCACCTGTGGGCATACAGGGTCAGCCGGCCTCCTGTGCTGAGAGGTGCCAGCTGAGGAGGAGAGGCTATGCCACTGGAGTCAAAATCCCGCTCCCTGCTGTGCAGGAGCCGGAGCTGGTGGCTTGGGGGTTTTCTGCCTACAGGGCCCATGTCCCTGCCTCTTGGCCTGCTGACCCTGTTGGGGAGCTGTGGAGGCCTGGTATTGAGGGTAAGATTTGTAGGCAGATGACTTCCTCAGGTAAAAGGACTTTTTCCCCGAGCCCTTCTTCTTTTGAGAAGGGGCAGAGGTCTTTCTGGACAACCTTGTCCTTGTGAGAGTCTCGGACTCGAGTTCTGCAGCCTTTTCAGCCATGGGCTTGCCAAAGAGGTTTTCACCTCGGCAACGGACATCGACCAACTTGTCCTGCACCCATGGCTCGAGGTCCGATGACTGTAGCCAGGCCTGACGGCATGCACCGATGCCGGCCGCGGCTACTCGGGCCGAAGCCTCGAAGCCATCATAAGCTGCTCGAGACAAACTTCGAGCACTCTCGGATCCCAGTTGACAAGGCTGTGAACAATGTTCCCTCTAATTTTCTGTAGGCCGTGTGCGCATAAAATATCAGCTGTGCAACTTTTGAAGGAAGGTTAAAGTTTTGTGCGCCACATAACGACACTCGGAGTTATACACTTTAAAATTTGACTTCACGTCAGAATACAGTATGTACACCACATTGATTGCGCTAGAAAATATTGTAGAACTTGTGAAAACCGTAAATACTGTCATGCAGCGAGGGCTGATGAGAGCCCAGTTGAGAGAAAAGGTGTTTTTCACAGAGAAAAAGACTTGCAATATTCCCAGGAACCAGCTAGAGAGAGCAAGAGTGTCTTCAGGGAGACTGAAGAGCCACGCCCAGCTGGTCATGAGGAAATGCTAACCAGCTTCCAATCCTCAAAGGCAGGAGGGCTTCATAAGGGGAGTGTGGAAGACTGGAAGAGAGGAAGGAGAAGAGGCAGAAGGAGCATCGGCAGCCTCGGAGATAGAAGCACCAGCAGAAGCAGCAGCCCAAGCAGAAGCAAGGGGAGAATCACTGGCAGCACAGAGAGTGAGAGGTGGAAGTGGAAACCTGACTACTCTAGTGCCAGAGGATTCCCAGGAGGGAGAGGTGATTTCTCAGGAGCTGAGGAAGGACCTAAGGAGGCGTCAGCTCAAGCCAAACCGAGAGCTGTTTGCCCTCAGAGGCAAAAGCCCTGCTGTAACTGCAACCCTAAGCCAAACAAGAATCAGCTGGAGAAGCCAAGCCACACTGAGTCAGAAAGCCAGAAGCTGGGCTTGTACAGAGGCAGGCCTTCACCAGGAGAAGGAAGTCAAAGGCTACCGGGTAAGCCTAACTTGCATAGAAAAGGATTTCACCAAGCTGCTGCCTGGGAAAGGCAGGCAGTGGAAGAAAGCCGGTTACTTGAGGATTGCTGCCATACAAGGTATGAGAAATGTATGCCTAATAAGAAAGTTGTGAATGGTAAAAGCTATGATAAAGCTGCTATAAAGCCTCTAAGGAGAGAGGGTACTTTAAAGCCTAACACAGCACGTGGCCGACGCCCTAGGCTAGGCCAAGGACATTGGGAACTGCTACAGAAAATATACAAAACCCCTGAATGTGTTTTACAAGAAACCAGGGATATAGAGTCAGAGTTTTCGGATAACGAGCCAATGCAAGTGGAACTGGCAGGAGATTTATCTGACCATGAGATGGACTGTACACTTTGTATTTCTGAAAGTTTAGAGTCACTGCCAGACTTGTGATTGGGTGAATTGCCAGCAGAGCATTCTGTATTTGTTTGAGCACCTCCATTCCTGTGACGTATAACAGTTTTTGCTTTGAACCCTGAGTTTGTTTTCTACCTGAATTAAGGACATTTGCTTTAAAGTTGTAACCCACTATTTAGAACCACTGTGAAAAGGGAAATAAAAGCCTTATTAATTCCCACCACTCAGCTTGATTGTTTCATTGAAGATTGGAGCAAAGGAAACTACAAGGACCAAGAGCCATTTGGACCTTTAGAAGACTCTCCAATCTTAACCTTATATTTTTGTGTCGCACCTGCCCTGGCGTCCACTGGCCACCATGGAAGTGTTGCTGACAATACACAACAACTTTTAAATTTTAAGACGTCTGTGTTTTCTATCAGATTCAGAAACGTAATTTTTGTGCGCTCTGTTATAAAGTATGTGCACTCGCTCAGCGAGGTGTGTGCGCGCGCACACGCGCACAGCTTAGAGGGAACAGTGGCTGTGAACCTCTGCAAAGGTTCCTCAGAGAGACCAGCAGAGAACCCGGCAATCTCCTTTGCAAGGTCTCGAAGTTACATGCCCATGTACAGCTGGTAGGTCTGGACACGGCAAGCAAGCATAGAGCCCTGGAAGCACTTTCTACCGAGGTCATCCAGGTTGGGCCTCCCTGCCTGGAGGCACCGAGGAGTGCATCTTCTGACTCTTCAGACGATGCATGGCCAATTCCACAACCATGGAGTGGTGCGGCAGCTGTGCCTTCTGGAACCTAGGGCTCTTGCGGACTCGATAAATGGAATCGACCCGCTTGCTAGGAACCGGCGTCGAGGCCGGCGCCTCCCAAATGCAGAAGAGCAACCATTCCAGCATCGTAGGAACCGGTACAGTAAAGGCCTCCTTGGGGGGAGAGTCATACTGCAGGGTCTCGAGCTCCTCGGCTCGAGGCTCCTCCTCGAGGTCTGCGGGGAAGGCTAAGGACTTGGCCATGTCCCTCACGAAATCTGAGAACAGGGTATCCTCCGGGGGGGGGGGACCTTCTCCGAGGTTCAGACTCCGGTGAATCCGAAGGGACGCACTGGGTCCAAAAAGTGTCCGGGGACTTCTCATCCTCCGTTTCCCATCCCGACCCCTCTGAGGAGAAGTCGAGCGGCTCCGGTCGGGCGGGCACTGATGCCATCTGCCCCGACGCCGAGGGCACCGGCGTCGACAACCTTGGTCCCGCACGGGAGATCAAGGGTGACCTCGGCCGAGGATCGACTCGAGATCTCATGGACTCGAGGATCGGCTCGGCCTCCGGGGTCGACTTGGACATCGAGGTCCCGGTGGTCGGGGCAGATGCACTGGTGAGACCGGCGATCAGTACCCGCTGCTGTTCCATGAAGGCAGCCAAACTGCTCTCCAAGGCCGTCAACCTGAGTCCAAGCTCAGGAGACCCAGCAGCTTCCGACTCGGGCGCCGACGGTGTCAGGCCTGACGTCTGCTCCCCCGGAGGAGACTCCACGAGGACTACAGTACTCACGTGACCCGGGACCTCCATCTCTACACGAGGCTGTTTATCAGGCCTCTCCGACTCCGAAGACCCGGGACGGCGGTCGGGGCTATGCGACCTGGCCCTCGAGGAGCCAAGAGCATCCACCGACACCGCCCTCGCGGGTTTCTTCTTCCTGCGGTGCTCCTGCGAAGGAGAGCCCCTCTCAGAGGAGCCCAGACAACGCTCGGGGTCAGACTCCCGAGATGTCGAGGCCTCTGACGAAGTCCGGGCTCGGCCGGATACAGAATCAGAGAAGATCCTTTCGCATTGATGCTGCCGGCTTCTCAATGCCTTGGAGGACATTTTGCCACATGGGACACAGACCAGCGGGTCATGGTCGGGCCCGAGGCACCGGAGGCAGCAGTCATGTGTGTCGGTGAGAGACATCAGTTTCTTACACCGATCACACTTCTTAAACCCGCTGGCAGCCATCAGGGGAAAAAGAGCCCTTGCAAGGTCAAAAGACTGGGCTGCCAGGGAAAAATGAAAAAAATGGCACGAACCCTAGTCTCTAAGGACAAAAAACGAAAAATGAAATCCGGGCTCGATACCGGTGTACCGGGCCCAGGTGGGAAAGGGAACCGGCATCGAACCCAGAAAAAAACACGGATCCACACCGAAAAAAATCAACTTTTTCACGGGTGACCATGACACACTTGCGTTGGGCTCCGCGGAAAAAAGACGACTGAGCAAGATGGCACCCTTGAGCGGGAAGGGGACCGCGCATGCGTGCTACATTCCCAAAGGCTTTCTTTGAAAGCTGGGGAAATGCTCCGCATGGGGGCTCTGTCGGCCTCAACATCACCCATATGTGAGGATTGACTTTCTGCTTGGTCCTGGAGAAAATTGTAAACCGCTTTGATAATTCTGAAAGGCAGTATAAAAAATTTGTTAAATAAAATTAATTAATTAACAAACTCTCTTTTAAGGTAGTTCCTAAACATAATTTCTGGTAATAAAAGATATATACAATGAAAATTCAATAATCGTAAATTGTTAGCTCTAATTCTATTTTCTAGCACGTCAGTCTAATGATGCAAAGAAAGACTATCTTTAATAGGAGATACACCAGTCATCGTTAAAGCAGAAACACAATTTTCCAAACATTTTATATCAGGGCTCGATAAATCCCAGGCGCCAGGTCGCCATGGCGACCAGAAATTTGCACCTGGCGCCTGGGATTTTCTTGTCCTCCCCCCCTTTAAAAAATGCAGGGTCCCTTCTGCCTGCCCGGGGCAGATCTGATCCCCAAGGGAAGAACATAAGGAAAGGCAACCGAGGCTTTTGGCTGCCCGGGGGTATCCCATCCCCCATAGGCAGAAGACAAGAAGAGAGCTGTGATTGCTACTAAGGCCCCTTCTGTCTGCCTGCGGGAGATCATTTCCCTTTAGGCAGAACAGGAGGGGAAGGCCGGCCAGGAAGGTAACAGGTTGCCCTCGGACATGCAGAGGACAGCAGTGGACGGGCCTACAGAAAACAAGAAAGGTTAGATGCAGGGAGGGAATGAGGCAGCAAATATTTAAAGGGGCAGTAGTCTAAAAAAGAAAAAGGAGGAAGAGAATGGGGATGGACTGGAGGGCAAGGAGCAGGAGTGCTGGGAGGAGGGGAGGGATTGAAGGGGAGAGGGAAGAGTGCAAGGGTTGGAGGCAGGGGCGGCCCAAGGGGGTGCGGGGCCATGTGCGGAGACTGGGTGTGGGGCATAATTTGCATAAGGGGCCTCATTTGCATAAACATTTGCATGATGTTACCATACACTAACTTTTAGTAAACATGCCTCTTTATGAGTATATGGATAAAGAAAGACTAAAAGATTTCTACATTACTATAATCCAGTGCCAACCGCCAGGCACATTAGGAACTACTACAAACACTGCCCATTTAGAACCCATAGCAAACCCGCCGTATCCTAACAGCACTACCAGGACTCACAAAGCATCATTATCTATCAAAAGGCAACACTGCAAATATTAAACCAATACATTTCAGAGAATAACAATACATGACCTACTGGGGAAAGAGAGCAAGTGGCAATCTCACATAGGAATTACATAAACAGAATACCTGGCACCACCCCCAGCTTTCCAGTAACCCACTGACAAAGCGGACTCACAGGAGCAACAAATAAGAAGTAACTTTCCGAAAACCAATCCTGCTCTATCCTACTTCTATTCCCCTCTTCCGATATCTAATATAACATTTATCCGTTTATTTATTATTTATACTTTCCTATGTCCTTCTCTTTCAACCATACAAGGTAAATACCTACTCCCGAACAAAACCATCATAACCCCCACTAAAACCAGCACTCGCCGATGGTGGGAACAAACAAAAGAAAAATAGACCCCTATCCTATAACATGATCAAACGTCTTAAGGACCGGGGTCGCTAAGCTTGAAACTACAGAACCACAGACGGGAGGGTTCCGGGACTAGACTGGAGTTCCTTAAGGAAAGCCAAATAGCAGGTAAGGCCTAATTTCACCTTCCTTAGCGTCCCTCCAGTCTAGTCCCGTACCACAGGGATGTAACAGAGCCCCTTAACTACGGGAGGGACCTGCGAGCCCGACCTGAATAACCACTGAGCCAAACTTTGCATCCTCCCTTGCCTGTACATCCAAGCGATAATGCTTCACAAAAGTATGCAACGAGGACCAGGTGGCCACCTTACAAATATCTACCGGTGCCACCAAACTGCATTCCGCCCATGAAGCCACTTGAGCCCTAGTGGAATGGGCCCACAACCCCTGCGGAACCTGCTTCCCTTTCAAGAGGGAATCGCCTCCTTAATCCACCTGGAAATGGACGACTTGGCAGCTGCCTCGCCTTTGTGGGGTCCCCCAAACAAAACGAACAAACTCTCCGACTTGCAAAACGAAGCCGTTCTCTTCAAACAGCGCTTCAAAAGCCGCCTGAGATCTAGAAGTCGAAGCTGCGGATCTTCTGTCAAACCTGTTAGCACCGGCAGCACTACCGGCTGACTCAAATGAAAAGGTGAAAGCACTTTAGGCAAAAAGGATGGAACCGTCCGCAAAACTACCTTCTCCTTAGAAAAGACCAGAAAAGGCTCCTTACACGACAAAGCCTGCAGCTCAGAAATCCTCCTTGCCGAACAAATGGCCACCAGAAACACCGTCTTCAATGTCAAATCCTTTGGGGTACAAGAAGCCAACGGATCAAAAGGATCCCTCACGAGCACCGAAAGGACGAGATTGAGATCCCAAGGAGGCACGAAATGTCTACAAGGAGGGAGTAACTGCTTTACCGCCCTTAAAAATCGCAGCACCTCCTGTTGCTTCCCCAAGGAATCTCAGTGTATCCTGCCCCTATAGCAGGCCAAGGCTGCCACCTGAGCCCTCAGGGAATTCCACGCTCAACCTTTTTCCAGGCCCGCTTGTAAAAAAAGAGTAGTTACTCACCTGTAACAGGTGTTCTCCAGGAGCAGCAGGAATCAGTCCTCACATATGGGTGACATCGGTGCGGACGGAGCCCCCGTGCGGAGCATTTCCCCAGCTTTCATAGAAAGCCTTTGAGAATGCAGCGCGCATGCGCGGTCCCCTTCCCGCCCAAGGGTGCCATCTTGCTCAGTCTGATGACATAGCTAAAAGACAGCAAAAATAGCAAAAATAAATCATATGACTGCAACTCCAAGGGGAGGAGGGAGGGTTGTAAGGACTGATTTCTGCTGCTCCTGGAGAACACCTGTTACAGGTGAGTAACTACTCTTTCTCCAGGACCAAGCAGGAAGTCAGTCCTCACATATGGGACTCCCTAGCTCAGGGCTACCAGAGGCCCCAAACTGAAAAATTGAGCTCCCTCTAGAGCCTCAGCATGCAAGAACAGAATCTTCTCTGATAACGCCCCCGAAAGGTAGCCCAACACCAGGGCCGGAGGATAGGAGTTGCCTATACCCCAAAGACATTATGGAGTACCGCTTGCCCGAAAGCACTGTCCCTGCGGGACTCCCTCTCAAGGCAGTAGTGGGCCGCAAAAGTCTGGCTTGAAGACCAAGTAGCGGCTCGGCAGATGTCTGCCAATGGAACAGAGTGGAGATGAGCCACTGACGCAGCCTTCGCCCTGACACTTGGGGCCTAACCCGACCCTGCAACGAGAGGCCAGCTGCCCTGTAAGCCCAGGCGATGCAGTCAGCTACTCATATGGACAAAGTACGCTTGGAGACAGCCAACCCCAACTTATTGGGGTCATAAGAGACGAAGAGCTGAACCGCCCTCCGGTGCTCCCGCGTACGGTCAAGGTAGAAGGACAACGCCCTCCTACAGTCCAGGGTATGCAAGACCATTTCCGCCCGGCTAGCATGAGGTCTGGGAAAGAAAGTCGAAAGAACCACCTCCTGATTGAGGTGGAAGGAGGAGACAACCTTTGGAAGGAACTTAGGGTGAGTCCGTAAGACTACCCTGTTCCTATAGAACCTAGTATAAGGAGCTTCTGATACTAGGGCCTGAAGCTCACTCACTTGCCTTGCTGAGGTAAGGGCTACCAGAAATAGCGTTTTCCAGGATAGAAAATGCAAAGGGCAAGTAGCCATAGGTTCAAATGGTGGGCAAGTAAGCCGCTGCAAGACCACATTTAAATCCCATTCAGTGGCAGGTGGACGCACTGGAGGCTTAAGCAAAAGCAGGCCTCTGAGGAAGTGAGCCACCAAAGGATGACTGGAGAGAGACTGACCCTCCACCTGTGAGTGGTGTGCTGAAAGAGCACTAAGATGAACTCTAACAGAATTGGACTTAAGGCCTAGGTTGGACAGGTGAAGCAAATACTGCACTACCACTGGTACCAGGCATGAGAAGGGATTCTCGTTGTGTTGAGTACACCAGGTAGAGAATCTACGCCACTTAAGGGCATAAGACTTTCTGGTGGACTGCCTCCTAGAGGCCAAGACTACGTCCTCCACTTCCCTAGGCAGTAGTAAAGGTGCTAGGACTACCCTTTCAGCAGCCAGGCCATCAAATTGAGGGACTGGAGATTGGGGTGCAAGAGGGACCCCTGCTCCTGAGACAGGAGATCGGGTTGCATCCCCAGAGGAAGAGGAGTGTCCACCGCCAGTTGCAACAGTAGTGGGAACCAGGGTTGCCTTGGCCACCTGGGGGCCACCAGAATCACTGAGGCCTTGTCCCAGGTCACCTTGAATAGTGTCTTGGACACTAGAGGCGTGGGAGGAAACGCATATATTAGGCCTGTAGACCATGGAATGAGAAACGCATCCGCTGCTACTCTGAGAGGATGTGCTTGTCTGGAACAGAACCTGGGTAGTTGACGATTCAGAGGACTGGCAAAGTTGACGGTTCAGAGGACTGGCAAAGAGACCTATGGTTGGAAGACCCCATCTCAGGAAGATCTGTTGAACCACTAAAGGGTTCAACTGCCATTCCTGCGGCTGCAGGATCCTGCTCAATCTGTCCGCCAGGTAATTCTCCTGGCCTGGGAGGTAGACTGCTTTGAGAAGAATGCCATGATTGACTGCCCAGGAGCACAGTTTCTGCGCTTCCTGACAGAGAAGGCGGGACCCTGTGCCCCCTTGTTTGTTCATAGAACATAGCCACTTGATTGTCCATCTGAACCAAGACGGACTGGTGAGAGATGAGATGAGAGAAAGTTCTCAGGGCTAAGCAGATAGCTCTCAGTTCTAAGAGACTGATCTGCTGTGCGGCCTCCCAAGGAGTCCACAGGCCTTGAGTACATGCCCCTTGGCAATGTGCACCCCAACCTTGAAGAGAAGCATCGGTTGTCAGCACCTGAGAGTGTGGAGGTGCCTGAAAAGGCACACCTTGCACTAGATTCGGAAGATGAAGCCACCATTGCAGAGAAGACTGTAGTAGGCTGGACACCCTCCCTTTGTCTGTGAGGCTTCCTGTGGCCTGGTGCCACTGAGTCTGGAGGCCCCATTAAGCTGGTCTCATATGTAGACGGGCATTTGGAGTCACATGGACCGTGGATGCCATGTGGCCTAAGAGCCTCAGGAATTGTCTGGCGGAGACCAGAGAATTGCTGTGGAATAGCCTGGCTAGAGCCATCAATCTGTGGGCCCTGTCCACTGGTAGAAAGGCCTTTGCCTGAAAGGTGTCCAGTCGAGCTCCTATTAACTCCATGTTCTGGGAGGGTTGCAAACTGGACTTTGCGAAGTTTATGACAAACCCCAGGTGCTGAAGCAGAGCGACAGTGCGAAGGGTGGCTTGATTGGCCTCTTGCGGGGATTGACCCCTGATGAGCCAATCGTCCAGATATGGAAAGACAAAGAGGCCTTGAACCCTGAGGTAGGCCGCTACCACCGCCAGGCACTTGGTGAATACCCTGGGGGCGGATGTAAGGCCAAAAGGCAGTACTCTGTACTGATAATGGTTTCCTCCCACTACAAATCTGAGATATTGTCTGTGGTCTGGATGAATAAGGATGTGAGTATAAGCATCCTTTAGATCTAAGGAGCATAGCCAATCTCCCTGCTGGAGATAGGGCAGCAGGTTTTCAAGGGTAAGCATCTTGAACTTTTCCCTCTCCAGGAACTTGTTCAGGTTTCGCAAGTCTAGGATGGGTCTGAGGCCTCCTGTTCTCTTTGGTACCAGGAAGTACCTGGAATAGAAGCCGTGACCTCTCAGGTGGTGGGGCACCGGTTCCACTGCCTGTTCCTTCAGAAGACCTGCCAACTCCTGCAGGAGTAAGTCCCTGTGCAGAGGGAGTCTGGGAGGCTCCCCTGGAAAATAGGAGGGGGGGTACCTGGTGGAAGTGGAGGAGATAGCCCTTCTGGACTATACTTAGAACCCAGGTATCCCTTGTGACGGCTGACCACCTGTGGGCGAACAGGGCCAGCCTGCCTCCAGTGCTGATGGGGCCAGCTGAGGAGGAGAGGCTATGCCAATGCAGTCAAAATCCCCCTCCCTGCTGAGCAGGAGCTGGAGTAGGAGGCTTGGGGGTCTTCTGCCTACGGGGCCCATGACCCTGCCCATGGCCTGCTGACCCTGTTGGGGAGCTACAGAGGCCTGATAATGAGGGTACTGTTTATAGGCAGATGACTTCCTCGGGTAAAAGGTCTTTTTTCCTGAGACCTTCTTCTTCGGAGAAGGGGCAGAGGTTTTTCTGGACAGCCTTGTCCGGGTAAGAGTCTTGGTCTGGAGTTCGGCAGCCTTGTCAGCCATGGGCTTGCCAAAGAGGTTTTCACCTCGGCAGGGGACATCGACCAACTTGTCCTGCACCCATGGCTCGAGGTCTGATGACTGTAGCCAAGCCTGATGGCATGCACCGATGCCGGCCACGGCTACTCGGGCCGAAGCCTCGAAGCCATCATAGGCTGCTCGAGATATAAACTTTGAGCACTCACGAATACCCGAGGTCAGAGCATTGAACCTCTGCAAAGGTTCCTCGGAGAGACCAGCAGAGAACCCGGCAATCTCCTTCGCGAGGTCTCGAAGGTACATGCCCATGTACAGCTGGTAGGTCTGGACACGGCAAGCAAGCATAGAGCCCTGGAAGCACTTCTTACCGAGGGCATCCAGGTTCCGGGCCTCCCAGCCGGGAAGCACAGAGGAGTGCATCTTCTGACTCTTCAGACGATGCATGGCCGATTCCACAACCATGGAGTGGTGCGGTAATTGTGCCTTTTGGAACCCGGGGCTCCTGCGGACTCGATAGATGGAATCAACCCGCTTGCTTAAAACCAGCGTCGATGCCGGCGCCTCCCACATGCGGAAGAGCAACCGTTCCAACATCGGAAGAACCGGAACAGTAAAGGTCTCCTTCGGAGGAGAGTCATACTGTAGGGCCTCGAGCTCCTCAGCTCGAGGCTCCTCGGGGAATGCCAAAGCCTTGGCCATGTCCCGCACGAAGTCCGAGAACTGGGTATCCTCCAGGGGGGACCTTCTCCGAGGCTCGGACTCGGGCGAGTCCGAAGGAACGCACCGAGTCCGAAAGGTGTCGGGCGACTCCTCATCCTCCGTCTCCCAGCCGGACTCCTCGGAGGAGGAATCGAGCAGCTCCGGTTGGGCAGGCATCGATGCCATCCGCCCCGATGCTGAGGGTACCGGCATCGACGACCTCGGTCCCGAACGGGAGGCCGAGGGGGACCTTGGCTGAGGATCGACTCGACCTTGCATGGACTCGAGGATTGGCTCGGCCTCCGGGGTCGACTTGGACGTCTGTCCCGGTGGTCGGGACAGATGCACCGGTGAGATCGGCGATCAGTCCCCGCTGCTGTTCCATGAAGGCAACCAAGCTGCTCTCCAAGGCCGTCAACTTGAGTCCGAGCTCAGGAGAATCAGTAGCCCCCGACTCAGGCCCCGGCAGCGCCAGGCCCGACGTCGGCTCCCCTGGAGGTGAGTCCATGAGGATTACAGTACTCACGTGACCCGGGGACTCCATCTCCATACGAGGTTGTTTTTCAGGCCTCTCTGACTCCGAAGACCTGGGACGGCGCTCGGGGCTATGCGACTTGGACCTCAAGGAGCCAAGTGCGTCCACCGATGCCGCCCTCGCAGGTTTTTTCTTCTTACAATGCTCCCGCGAGGGAGACCCCCTATCAGAGGAGCCTCGACGCTGCTCGGGGCCGGAGTCCTGAGATGACGAGGTCCGGGCCCTACCAGATGCGGAGTCAGAGAAGATTCTTTCTTTTTGGTGCTGCCGACTCCTTAACGCCTTAGAGAACATCTTCCCACACGGACCACAGATCATCGGGTCATGATCGGGTCCGAGACACCGGAGGCAGCAGTCATGTGTGTCGGTGAGAGACAAGTTTTACACCGATCACACTTTTTAAACCCGCTGGCAGCCATTGGAGGAAAAAGGGCCCCTGCAAGGTCAAAAGGCAGGGCTGCCAGTGAAAAAAGAAAAAATGGCGCGGACAAAAAACGAAAAAGAGATCCGGGCTCGATACCGACGTATCGGGCCCAGGTGGGAAAGGGAAACCGGCGTTGAACCGAAGAAAAACAGGTTAACGCAGAGAAAATCAACTTCTGCCTCGGGTGAAACGAATATACATCCGTCGGGCTCCGTGGAAAAAAGAAGACTGAGTAAGATGGCACCCTTGGGCGGGAAGGGGACCGTGCATGCACGCTGCATTCCCAAAGGTTTTCTATGAAAGCTGGAGAAATGCTCCGCACGGGGGCTCCGTCGGCGCCGACGTCACCCATATGTGAGGACTTACTTCCTGCTTGGTCCTGGAGAATCTAGCATAACCAGTACTGAGGCTGACAGCGGACTATACTCCCTCTGACCACACCAGCTCTCAAATATTCACCACACCCGAATATAGTCCAGAGAGGTAGATCTTCTACAGGCCCTCAGAAGCGTGGAAATCACCTGTGCCTAGAACCCACGCTTTCTCAACATTGCCCTTTCAATACCCATGCCGTAAGCGAGAACCATTCCACATGCGGCATCAGAATCGGTCCCTGCAGCTAGAGGTCTTGTTGGCCGGGCAGCCTCCATGCTGCCACTCTGAGACATACGAGATCTGCATACCACGGTTTCCGAGGCCAATCCGGGGTAATAAGAATCACCAGTCCCCTGTGTGCTGCCACCCGTTGGATCACCCGTCCGATAAGTGCCCACGGAGGAAAAACATACAGAAGACTGTTCCTTGGCCACTGAGGAACATAAGATAACATAAGATAACATAAGATATGCCATACTGGGTCAGACCAAGGTCCATCAAGCCCAGTATTCTGTTTCCAACAGTGGCCAATCTAGGTCATATGGACCTAGCAGTTTCCCCAAGAGACACAAGTTCCACAATGCTTGTACTGGATCAAGCATTGATATCTTCGGTCACTTCTTAATAACGGTTTATGGACCTTTCCTCCAGGAACTTGTCCAAACCTTTTTAAACCCAGCTACACTAACAGCCTTTACTACATCCTCCGGTAACAAATTCCAGAGTTTGATTACACGTTGAGTGAAAAAATATTTTCTTTTATTAGTCTTAAAGAGTTTACCCTGTAGCTTCATTGCATGTCCCCTAGTCTTTCTATATTCTGATGCCCAGTCTTCCAATTTATCAAGATCCTCTTGCAATTTTTCACAATCCTCTTGGGTTTTAACAACTTCAAATAGTTTTGTGTCATCTGCAAATTTGATCACCTCACTCGTTGTTCCACTTTCCAGGTCATTTATGAATATGTCAAAAAGCAGCGGACCCAGCACAGATCCCTGGGGTACACCACTATTCACCTTTCTCCATTGGGAAAATTGGCCATTTAGCCCTACCCTCTGCTTTCTATCTTTTAACCATTTCCTGATCCACAATAGTACACTGCCTCCTATCCCATGACTCTTTAGTTTTGCCAAAAGTCTCTGATGAGGGACCTTGTCAAAGGCTTTCTGAAAGTTCAGATACACAATATCAACTGACTCACCTTTGTCCACCTGTTTATTCACTCCTTCAAAAAAACATAACAGATTAGTAAGACAAGATCTTCCTTGTCTGAAGCCATGTTGGCTGTCTCCCATTAGGTTGTGACTATCTACATGCACCGGTCTGTAGTTTCCCGGATCACCCCTGGAACTCTTTTAAAAAATTGGTTTTACATTGGCGATCCTCCCATCTTCAGGTATTAGAGATGATTTTAATGATAGTTCACAGATTACTGATAGCAGGTCTGCAATCTCATATTTCAGTTCTTTCAACACCCTTGGATGTATACCATCCGGCCCAAGTGATTTGCTACTCTTCAGTTTATCTAATAGTTGTAAGACATCTTCCCGATGTATCGATATTTCCTTCAATTCTTCCGCACCTTTAAATACCACTTCAGTCATGGGTAACATCCCTACATCTTCCTCAGTAAAGACCGAAGCAAAGAATTCATTCAGTCTCTCCGCTATCGCCTTGTCGCCTCTTAGTGCTCCTTTAACCCCTTTATCATCTAATGGACCAACTGACTCTCACAGGTTTTTTGCTACGAATGTACTTGAAAAGGTCTTTATTTCGCGTTTTTGCTTCCGCAGCAAGCTTCTTCTCAAATTCTCTCTTTGCCTGCCTTATCAATGCCTTGCATTTGACTTGCCAGTGCTTGTGCTGTTTCCAGGTTTCGTCGTTTGGCTCTTATTTCCATTTCCTGAAAGATGCTTTTTTGGCAACAGCCTCTCTGACCTCACCTTTAAACCATGCTGGCAGTTTTTTGGACTTCCTTCCACTTTTCTTAAAGCGTGGAATACAGCTGGTCTGGGCTTCCAAGATAGTATTTTTTAACAACACCCAAGCTTGATGTACGTCTTTAACCTTTGCAACTGCTCCTTTTCGTTTTTTCTTAACTGTTTTCCTCATTTTATCATAGTCTCCCTTTCGAAAGTTAAAAGGTAGTACTGTGGATTTCCTTACTATCCCTCCTCCACTAATTAAATCAAAGGCAATCATGCTATGATCACTATTGCCAAGTGGCCCCAACACCCTTATCTCTTGCACTAGATCTGGTGTTCCACTAAGGACTAGGTCTAATATGGCTTCCCCTCTGGTTGGTTCATGAACCAGCTGCTCCAAGAAGCAGTCATTTATGTAATCTAGGAACTTTATCTAGGAACTGAAATATGAGATTGCAGAACTGCTATCAGTAATCTGTGAACTATCATTAAAATCATCTAGCTGTTGTTATGGAAGGAAAGACTAGATGGGCCTTGTGGTCTTTTTCTGTCATCATGTTTCTATGTTTCTCTCTCTAATACCTGAAGATTGGAGGATCGCCAATGTAACACCAATTTTTAAAAAGGGTTCCAGGGGTGATCCGGGAAACTACAGACCGGTGAACCTGACGTCAGTACCGGGAAAAATGGTAGAAACCATCATAAAGAATAAAATTACTCAGCATGTAGATAGTCACAACCTAATGGGTGACAGCCAACATGGCTTTAGACAAGGAAGATCTTTTTTGAAGGAGTGAATAAACAGGTGGACAAAGGTGAGTCGGTTGATATTGTGTATCTGGACTTTCAGAAAGCCTTTGACAAGGTCCCTCATCAGAGACGTTTGGCAAAACTAAAGAGTCATGGGATAGGAGGCAGTGTACTATTGTGGATCAGGAACTGGTTAAAAGATAGAAAGCAGAGAGTAGGGCTAAATGGCCAATTTTCCCAATGGAGAAAGGTGAATAGTGGTGTACCCCAGGGATCTGTGCTGGGTCCGCTGCTTTTTGACATATTCATAAATGACCTGGAAAGTGGAATAATGAGTGAGGTGATCAAATTTGCAGATGACACAAAACTATTTAAAGTTGTTAAAACCCAAGAGGATTGTGAAAAATTGCAAGAGGATCTTGATAAATTGGAAGACTGGGCATCAAAATGGCAGATGAAATTTAATGTGGAGAAGTGCAAGGTTATGCACCTAGGGAAGAACAACCCAAACTATGGTTACACGATGCAAGGTTCCACATTAGGAACCACCACCCAGGAAAAAGATTTAGGCATCATTGTGGATACCATGTTAAAACCCTCGGCCCAGTGTGCAGCGGCGGCCAAGAGAGCAAATAGAATGCTAGGTATCAAAAGGAAAGGAATGGAAAATAAAACAAAAGATATTATAATGCCTCTATATCGTTCCATGGTGAGACCGCACCTTGAATACTGTGTGCAATTCTGGTCGCCGTATCTTAAAAAGGATATAGCGATTTTAGAAAAGGTACAGAGAAGAGCCACCAAAATGGTAAAGGGGATGGAAGGATACTCCTATGAAGAAAGGCTAAAAAGGTTAGGGCTCTTTAACCTGGAAAAGAGACGGCTGAGGGGAGATATGATAGAAGTCTATAAATTAATGAACGGAGTGGAACGGGTAAACGTAGATCGATTGTTTACCTTATCAGAATATAGGAAGACTAGGGGACATGCAATGAAGCTACAGGGTAAACTATTTAAGACTAATAAAAGAAAATATTTTTTCACTCAACGTGTAATCAAACTCTGGAATTTGTTACCAGAGGATGTAGTAAAGGCTGTTAGTGTAGCTGGGTTTAAAAAAGGTTTGGACAAGTTCCTGGAGGAAAGGTCCATAAACCATTATTAAGTAGTGACCGAAGATATCAATGCTTGACCCAGTACAAACATTGTGGAACTTGTGTCTCTTGGGGAAACTGCTAGGTACATATGACCTAGATTGGCCACTGTTGGAAACAGAATACTGGGCTTGATGGACCTTGGTCTGACCCAGTATGGCATATCTTAAGTTCTTATGTTCTTATCTTCCTAGCATGTCCTGACGTGACACTGACCCAGTCGATACCGGGGTAATTGAAATCACCCATTATTATTACTGCGCTGTAACTTTTGTTAGCTTCCTTGATTTCTTTGAGCATTTTATCATCCATTTGGTCATTCTGGCCAGGTGCTCGATAGTACACCCTCACAGCCATTGCCTTCCCCCTTTTATATGGAATTTCAATCCATATAGATTCCACAGCAGATTTTGTTTCCTGCAAAACTTTAATCCTTTCTGAGTCAATGCCCTCTCTAACATAGAGCGCAACCCCTCCACCAATTTGATCAGCTCTATTATTACGATATAGTTTGTACCCAGGTATCACAGTGTCCCACTGGTTGTCCTCCTTCCACCATGTCTCTGATATTCCAATCATATCTAACCTTTCATTTAGTGCTATATATTCTAACTCTCCCATCTTCCAGCCCCTCCGACATTCGCTCCCTTCGACGACTGAAAAAACGATTGGCTTTTGCCGACAGAAAGGTTGCCATTAGATCCATGACCAGCTCCCCCCAGCGGCTCACAATCTGTGCGAAAACCTCGGCGTTCAACTGACACTCGCCTGGATCCAAACGCACTCGACTGAGGAAATCGGCCGCAACGTTCTCTGTGCCGGCGATGTGCGCTGCCAAGATTGCTGGGAAATGCAGCTCAGCCCAAGATATCAGCAGCTCCGTCTCTTCCTCCAAACTGGCACTTCCTGTGCCGCCCTGTCTGTTGATGTATGCCACTGTGGTGGCGTTGTTGGAATAAATCCGCACCGCGCGAGCACGCACCTGCGGTAAAAATTCCTGCAGAGCCCTGTGGACTGCCCTCATTTCCAGACGATTTATGGACCACAACTGCTCTTCCGTCGTCCAGGACCCCTGCACTACTTGCCCCTCGCAGTGGGCCCCCCAGCCGGACAGGCTGGCGTCCGTCGTCAGAGGCACCCAGTCCGGAGACTTCAGGGGAACCCCGACCGTCAGGTTCGCTTCGCTCAACCACCACCGGAGCATCTTCCTTACCTCCCTGGGGCAAACTAGCCAGTGCCCTACAGACTGATGCTGGTGGGACCACCTGCGTAGCAGAGACCTCTGCAAGGGTCTCATGTGCACCCTCACCTAGGGAACCAGATCAATCGTTGATGCCATGGTACCCAGAAGCTGTAGATAATGCCACGCCGTCTGCTTCGTTATGTGTAGAAACTGTCGCACCAATCCCCGAAGATCTAACACTCTCCTCCAAGGAAGGAACACCCAAGCCACCCGGGTGTCGAATCGCGCCCCCAGGTGCTCGAGATCCTGGGAAGGGGTCAAGTGACTCTTGCCTGCATTGATCACCCAGCCTAACTCGGACAGGAAGTTGACCACCCAGTTTGTTACCTGTACACTTTCCTCCTTGGACTTTGCATGGATAACCTAATCATCCAGATAAGGATGGACAAGAATACCCTCGCGTCTCAACGCGGCCGCCACCACCACCATCACCTTGGTGAAAACGTGCGGAGCCGTCGCAAGACCGAAAGGGAGCACCTGAAACTGAAAGTGCCCCATGGGGATTGCAAATCGCAGAAACCGATGGTAATTCAGATGAATAGGAATGTGAAGATATGCCTCCATAAGGTCCAGGGAGGTCAAGAACTCTCCTGCTCTGACCGCCACCATTACTGACCGAAGCGTCTCCATATGAAAACGAGGAACGCGCAGACACATGTTTACCCATTTGAGATAGGAAAGGATAGGCCGAAAGGAACCATTCTTCTTTGGCACAATGAAGTATATGGAGTATCGACCTGTACCGCACTGGTCGGCGGGTACCAGGACTACATAGAAACATAGAAACATGATGACAGAAAGAGACCACATGGCCTATCTAGTCTGTCCTTCCATAACAACTACAACAGTCCACTTTTTACCTTTAGAGATCCTCTGTGTTGGTCCCATGCTTTTTTGAATTCAGTTACTGTCCTCATCTCTACCACCTCCACTGGGAGACTATTCCATGGATCCACTACTCTTTCTGTAAAGAAATATTTCCGCATATCACTCCTGAATCTATCTCCCTTCACCCTCATCCCATGTCCCCTCGTAGCAGAACTTGCTTTCAATTGAAAGAGGCTCTCTCCCTGAACATTTATGCCACGGAGGTATTTAAACATCTCAATCATATCACCTCTATCCCGCCTTTCCTCTAAGGTGTACATATTAAGATCCTTAAGTCTGTCCTCATATGCTTTATAATGAAGCCCATTAATCATTTTAGTAGCAACCCTGTGCACCGACTCCATCCTGTTCACATCCTTTTCAAGGTGCGGTCTCCAGAATTGCACACCATACTCCAAATGAGGTCGCACCAAAGACTTATACAGAGGCATTATCACCTCCTTTTTTCTGCTAGCCATTCCTCTCCGTATGCACCCAAGCATCCTTCTAGCTTTTTCCATCGCCTTTTCTACCTGTTTAGCTACTTTAAGATCATCAGACACAACCACGCCTAGGTCCTGCTCTTCTTTAGTGGACAAAAGTACTTCACCTCCTATAATGTATTGCTCCCTTGGATTGCTGCAGCCCAAATGCATGACCTTACATTTTTTAACATTAAATCCCAGCTGCCAAATTCTAGACCATTCTTCAAGCTTAGCTAGATCCCTCCTCATGTTATCTACACCTTCCTGGGTGTCTACTCCTATTGCAGATTTTGGTATCATCTGCAAAGAGGCAAACCTTACCCGACAGCCCTTCCGCTATATCACTAACAAAGATGTTAAAAAGAATCGGACCAAGGACAGATCCTTGGGGCACACCACTGGTAACATCCTTCTCCTCAGAGTGAGCTCCCTTTACTTGTACTCTTTGTCGCCTCCCACCCAACCAATTTCTAACCCAAGCAGTAACTTTAGGGTCCATCCTTAGGGTGCTCAGTTTGTTTATAAGTCGCCTGTGAGGAACAGTGTCAAAGGCTTTACTGAAATCTAAATACACCACATCTAGAGCTCTCCCTCGGTCCAACTCCCTGCGTACAATCAACGCTACAATGCCTTTTACGGCCCACAATCGTAAAAGGCGTTGTAGCGTTGATTGTACGCCCTCTTTCTTGGCCCTCGCCCGACACGGGGATCGAACGAAAGCCGGCGCCAGCGGCTTGGTGAACTCCAGCGCGTAGCCCTCTCAAATTTCTCGGAGAACCCACTGATCCATCGTGACTCGGACCCAAGCAGGGTAAAACTCCCTCAATCGCCCTCCTACAGGAGACAACCCTGCCTGGGTCCCCCTCACTTCATTGTTGCTTTCGCTGGTTCGGGGCAGCAGCAGCGGTTCCGTAATATCCTCTGCCCGTGCCCCGAAACCCCCGAAAGGGCTGATTCCTAGGAGTAAAACGGCCCCTCTGGAACGGTGAAAACCTCACTGACCGAAAATGCCTGAACTCCCGGGACTGACCCCTCATAGGCCCGGTAACTCTACCCTGCTTCGGCTTGTCCTCTGGGAGATGACCCCCTTTGGACTCCCCCAAGTCCTTAACTAGTTTATCGAGGTCCTCTCCGAACAACTGCTTTCTCTTGAAAGGCAACTTACTCAACTGGGCCTTAGAAGACACGCCCGCCGACCAATTCCGGAGCCAGAGATAACAGCGCGTTGCCACAATCGACCCCATGGCGATCGAAAGCGTTCGCACCAAATCATAAAAGGTGTCCACCAGGTAAGCTGTGCCCGATTCCAATCTAGCCGCCGCTTCCACAACCTTACCAGGATCCGCTGCATCCGGTAGCCCCTGTGCCCAGCGCAAGGCGGCACGTGCTACCAAGGCTGCACAAGCCAAGGCCTGGAGCGATAGCATGCTGACATCAAAGGCTTGCTTCAATAAGGTATCAAGCTTCCTATCCTGAACATCCTTAGGAGCGGCACCACCCTCCACTGGGATAGTGGTCTTCTTTGTAACCGCTGACACCGCCGCATCCACTCTTGGCGACCGAAACATGTCCTTATCATGTTCCACCAATGCGTATAACCTAGACATGATACGAGACCCCTTGAGCCCTGTCTCGGGAAGTTCCCATTCATCCAGGATCATCTGTTTAATAACTCTGTACAAAGGGAAAACTTTCTGGGGCTTTCGCACCGCCTGAAGAATAGGATCCTCCAATGCCTCTTCTTCCACTGCCCCTTCCGGCGCCATATTAAGCATCTTAAGGGATTCCGAAATGAGCCCGCCAATTCCTCCTTACGGAAAACCCTGACAATTCTGGAGTCCTCTTCCGGAGGAAGTGCATCTTCCTCCCCGTCCTGTTCCTCCAGGTCCGGTTATCCCTCTGAGGACCTAGAGCCCACTTCAGCAGCCAACCTGTCCAGCCGACGAGACTTAATGAGCGGCTGAGACATACCCGGCTGTTCCTCTAAAACGTCCTCTAAAGCCCTTCTCTTAGCAGGGGTAGGGGCCTTAGCCTCCCCCTGCCTAAGACAAAAAGCTTTATGCATCAATAACAGAAATTCCGGGGAAAATCCCCCTGGGACCGGCTGCGCAGTTCCCTGTCCCGTGGAAGCCGCTGGTTGAGCTTCCTGGAGAGACAAAGGACCCCCCACTTCTGCCTGCGACGAAACTCCAGGTCCCTGCTCCTTTGAGCTAGTCTCTGAAACCGTGTCCTCCAAACCACACTGCACTGCAGAGCGAGTCTCCGCGGTACAGCCTTTGCAGATCCCCTCCACGGTAAGAGAGCTCCTGCGTTGTCCACAAACCCCACATTGTGGCTTAGTAGGCATAGTTCCTTGTGCCTATCTTTTCCTTGATTCTTTATATATATATATTTTTTTTTTTTTTACACCCCCTGGTGAGACAGAAAAAGAACCACAGTCCACTGTGCCCCGAATAGAGAAACCCTCCAGGCACCTCTGACCGCTGAAACTAGCGATCTGCAAACCAAACGCGTCCTAAACAGCACCCTGCTGCCGCGGCTCCGCTTCCCGCGCAAACAAAATGGCGCCAAAAAACCCCAGAACTTCACTTCCCCTGACTGCCCACGCGGCCCGAACACCCCCGCGAATCCAGCCAAGGCTCTTCCCTATTGCTGACAAAGAAAATTAGCTGCTTGTAATCTCCCGACGCCGATCTCCATCGCCGGAGACTTACCGCTACTCACAGCATTGCCGCGCAGCAAATACTCTTGCCATGCTCAACACTCCTCACCCGCACAGGAGGGGTTCGGGAGTGGAGCCAGACCCCGATTGACCAGCCGGCACCACCTCGGTCTCTGCAATCCGGTCTGCTCACCTTCCTTATCCTTCTTTGTTTCTGCTTTTTTTTTTTTTTTTTTAACTTTACCGGCAAGAGCAAAACAATGTCTCTAATTTTAAGTGACAAACCCCTAACACTACAGATCCAAATTAAACATCCAAATTTTTTTTCTAAACTAACTCTTCCTAGTTGTTCCTTCAGTGAGTCCCACTGATACAAACACCTGCTCCAGCTGCTAGAAGACTGAGCTTACTGGAAGGCTGGGGGTGGTGCTAGCTGCCTAAGTATCCTGATGTCATCAAAGTTTTGACATGCTTAGTCTCCCAAGCTGCTGGAAGAGGTGCACAACCCTATGGTATGGTACTAGACTGGAGGGACGCTAAGGAAGAAGCCAGTGAAGTGACTTGAGAAAATGGGTTACATGAGCATAGCGACACTGGCAGAAGATAAGCCGTGCAGCTGAGTTTTGAACAGACTGAAAGGGAGAGAGATGATTCAGAGGGAGACCAGCAAAGAGCAGGATACAATAGTCAAAACTGTATCCTGCTCTTTGCTGGTTACAATAGTCAAGATGGGAGCCTGATCTCACCCGAAAGCAGGCTTTACTTCATGCAGAGCTGCCACAGGGTAATGATAGGACCCAAACCAGGCTAGTCTGTGATAAAGGCGGATCATGAAGATCTTAGCCTTTCCCTAGACTGTTCTCCTCAGATTTACCTTCTGGTGAAAAGGAATTTTGCTTGAGTCCTTCAACCAACTCTCACAGTGGATAAGGTTGGGCTCCCAGAGGAACAGATGAGTGTAGAGGACAAGCAGGAGCTGTGACCTCTCCCACTGCCCAGACGTAGGACTCCCCCGTAGGATGTTGTCAAGCAGTGAAAACTGAAAACATCTCCAAGAGCTGTTTCAGGTGCTGCAGTACAAGCCGATTAAAAAAAAAACAGCCCTAGGGCCGGCCAACAGGCTCGTAGCTACGGCCATCCTGCCAGGCTCCACTTCTGCCAGGTCCAAGCAAACACATCTAATGGTTGCAGTGCCCACCAGCAGGATTGTTTATTGTTTATTTCACATTTACTATACCGCCTCTCATTACACCGAGGCGGTTTACAATTAAAACAAAATAGAGGTTAAAAAGAAAGGAAATTACAATAATTAAAAGCAGAAAGGAGAGTAAAGGCAGAAGCGATACAAATAGAAAACAGAGAGAAGTTTTCAGAGGGGAAAAGCTAGTGAGAAAAGATGGGTTTTAAGAAGAGAGCGGAATTTGGGGTAGGATTCTTCTGTGCGGAGGTTAGTAGGGAGGGAATTCCAAAGAGAGGGTCCTAGGTAGTAAAATGCAGATTTTCTGGTGGATTGCAAATGGGCTTTGGAGGGTGCAGGGAGGTGCAGACGGTTAATGTGAATGGACCGGAGGCTGCGAGAGGGGTTATGATAAGTCTAAATCAGAAAGGTAGGCAGGAGTTGAATGATAAATGGCTTTGTGAGCTAAAGTGAGAACCTTAAATGTTATTCGATAGTCAAGTGGCAACCAGTGGAGGTGATAAAGCAGAGGGGTGATATGGTCACGTGGGGAAGCGTGGAGGATCATGCGGGCAGCTGTATTCTGGATCAGTTGAAGGCGGTGTTTTTGAGCTTTAGGGAGACCAGCAAAAATAGTGTTACAGAAGTCTAATCTAGTGATAACCAACGAGAGCAGAAGAGTAGTGAGGGCCTGAGTAGACAGAAAGGGACGTACGGCACGAATTTGTCTAAGACATAGAAAAGAACAGCGGGAAACATGAGAGATATGATCTTGAAAACTGAGATTGCTGTCAAGAAATACCCCAAGGTAGCGGAGTTTGGAAGCCACAGTGATGGGGGATCCTGCAAGGGATGGAGAAAGAGACGGGACAGGAGAGGTGTGAGGAAACCAAATTGCGGCGGTTTTAGAAACATTGAGCACTAAGCAGTTAGAGGAAAGCCAAGTGGAAATAGTTGACAGACAATTTTCTAGCGGTGATAAATCAGGGTGGGATGATGAGGTGTGGTGCAGTAGAAAGATGTCGTCCGCATAGAAATAACTAGAGATCCCGGCTTGTTGAATGATTAGCGCCAAAGGGGCAAGGAAGATGTTGAACAATAAAGGAGCCAGAATAGAGCCCTGAGGGACACCACATGGGAGTGGGAAATGGTTGGACAGTGAGCGAGAGGAGGAGACAGCAAAAGACCGGTGGCAAAGGAAAGAATGGAACCAGTGATAGACTAATCCACGAATACCCGCATCCCGCAGACGAGAAAGAAGAAGGGCGTGGTCCACCAGGTCAAAAGCTGCTGAGAGATCGAGTGATACTGCTAGTGTGATGTTGCCCTGATCGTGGGAGGTATGAATTTCATTTACGACAGCAGTGATTGTGGATTCGACACTGAAACCAGGTCTGAAACCAGACTGTCTGGGGTGCAGAAACAGTGTAGAGGCCAGATAATGTGAAAGTTGAGAGAAGACTACCTTTTCCAAAAGTTTAGAGGTAAAGGAGAGATTAGACACAGGGCGATAATGGGCAGGGACGGAGGGATCGAGGGCAGGTTGTTTAAGAGAAGGACGAACTGTGGCGTGTTTCCAGGGAGTGGGGAAGGAACCTGAGGACAAACTAGAGTTGATGATGATCAGAAGAGGTTGAAGTAATGAGACGGAGGGTTCAGAAAACCAAGAAGAAGGAATAGGGTCCAGGTCACAGGTTGTTTTCCGAGTGGTGGATAGCAAGTGAAGCAATTCAGACGAGGAAATAGGTGAGAAGGTGGACCAGGTATGGGAGAGGCATAGGGAAAGTGGGGGAGAAACAGGAGGAGGAGAGGACAAGGCTTGGGGACAATGAGGGAGAGAGGAACGAAGCTTCTGGATTTTGTTGGAAAAGAAGGTTGCCAGAGTGGTAGGACTAGGGGCCGTATCAGAATGTGAGGGGCCCGTAGCAGTTGGGGACTGTAGGCGAGAAAGAGTGTTCAAGGTGACAAAGAGCTGACGGGACCTATTAGGGGCTGCTAAGATTGTGGATGAGTAGAAAGAGCATTTTGCCTGGTGGATCGCAGAGCGGTAGTGAGCGTGACAGGATTTAAATTTATGATACGAAGGGGCAGAAGGAGCCTTGCGCCAAAGACGCTCAGCTCTGCGTAAATGAGAGCGAAGAAGAAAAAGCCCAGCATGGTACCAAGACTGGTGGGTGCGAGGTCGGGGTTTGATAAGTCTGGTGGGAGCAACTCGGTCAAGGGTATGTGACAGCTCAGCATTCCAGGCGGTAACCTGAGAGGAGGGAGAGGAGGAAGAAAAATCAGAAGGGAGGGGAGGAAGAGCTGTAGAGAAGGCCTGCAGGATAGTCGAGTTGAGGCGGCGAGAAAGAACAGCAGGTGGAGAGAGGGGGAGGGGAGCCAGAGGAGGGGCTTGTAAGGTGAACAGGAGGTAGCAGTGGTCTGACCAGGGTACGGCGGTGGCTGAAGAAACTGATACAATGTATGGAGAAGACTCTGGGGAAATGATTAGATCTAAGGTATGACCTGCAACATGGGTGGATAAAGCACAGTTACTTACCTGTAACAGGTGATCTCTGGGAACAGCAGGAATTAGTCCTCACATATGGGTACGTCGGTACCGACGGAGCCCGTGCGGGAAAGCTCCCCAGCTTCTTAGAATAGAAGCTTTTGGGACCTCCCACTGCACATGCGCACTGCCTTCCCGCCTTCCTGAACAGCTCTCCTCAGTTTCGAGTTTATAGCTGAGTCAACAGAGAGAGGACAGGAAGATAGATAGATAAAAGATACAACTCCTAGGGGAGGTGGGTGGGTTGTGAGGACTAATTCCTGCTGTTCCCAGAGATCACCTGTTACAGGTAAGTAACTGTGCTATCTCCAGGAACAAGCAGGAATAAGTCCTCACATATGGGGACTCCCTAGCTTAGATGCATGGGATCCCCTGTAAAGGTTCGCCATCTTCGTATGGATCTCAGGCATCCATTCTGGGAAGGTGGGCAGGAGTTGTTTAGGAATGGAACAGGTGCTTGAGGACAGCCTGGCCAAACAAGGCATCCCGGCGGGAGTCCTTGTCCAAACAGTAATGGGCTGTGAAGGTATGAACCGAGGCCCAGGTAGCGGCTCGACAGATCTGATCTATGGAAACAGAGTGCAGATGAGCCATAGAAGTTGCCATGGCCCTCACATTGTGAGCAGTGACATGGCCTTCCAGAGAAATGTTTTTGCTCTGGTAAGCAAAAGAAATACACTGAGCAATCCAATTGGAAAGTGTACGCTTGGAGACTGGAAGTCCCAAATGGGAAGGATCAAAGGCCACAAAAAGTTGAGAAGACTTTCGATGTGGCTGAGTCCTATTAAGGTAAAAAGCGAGAGCTCTTTTACAATCCAGAGTATGAAGGTTCCTCTCTGCATTGGATGCATGAGGAGCTGGAAAAAAGACAGGTAGATATACCTCTTGATTAAGATGAAAAGGCGAGACCACTTTAGGCATAAAGTGGGGATTCGTCCTAAGGACCACCTTATCATGATGAAATCTTGTGTAAGGTGGATTAGCCACTAAAGCCTGCAGCTCACTGATGCGGCGAGCCGAAGTGACTGCAATGAGGAAGATGACCTTCCAGGAAAGAAATTTCAAGGAGGTGGAAAACATTGGCTCAAAAGGTGGCTTCATAAGTTGACCGAGCACTAGATTCAAATCCCATGCGACCGGGGGTGGTCTGATGGGAGGTTTAGTGAGAGTCAGGCCTCTCATGAATCTTGCAACAAGAGGATGAGAGGAGATAGGTTGTCCATTTATATGTTGCAAGGATGCTGCAATAGCACTTAAATGGACTCTTACCGAATTCGTCTTGAGGCCTGCATTGGATAGATGCAGGAGATAATCAAGAAGAGAATTCAAAGGAAGTGCCAGAGGGTCAAGACCCTGCTGAGCACACCAAATGGAAAAACGTTTCCATTTGAAAGCATAGGAACGCCTGGTAGAGGGTTTCCTAGAGGCAGAAAGGATATCTTTCACTGGTTGGGAAAGATGAAAGTCTTGAAGGCTTAAGCCTTCAGTAACCAAGCACTGAGGTGAAGGGATTTGGGGTTTGGGTGCCACAAAGTCCCCTCCTCCTGAGACAGGAGGTCTGGCGCAGCTCCCAGATCCAAGTAGGATCCCTGGGAGAGCTGTAGAAGTAGAGGGAACCACACTTGGCGTGGCCAGCGTGGAGCTATGAGGATCATAGTTCCATGATCCCTCTGGAGTTTGAACAGAGTCTTGGGAATCAAAGGAATGGGTGGAAAGGCATATAGGAATGCCTGACTCCAATTCAGGAGAAAGGCGTCCGTAGCCTGAGCTCCCTGACACGGAGTTCTGGAACAGAACCGGGGAAGTTTGGCATTCCACGGACTTGCAAAGAGGTCTATGTCCGGGGTCCCCCATTCCTGAAAGATTCGGTTTATTTGGTCCAAATGTAGGGACCATTCGTGTGGCAGCAGAACTCGACTGAGCCTGTCTGCCCGAGAGTTTTGAACTCCTGGGAGATACACTGCTAGCAGGTGAATCTGATGCTCTCTGGCGAAGGCCCATAGTCTTAGAGCTTCGTTGCAAAGCGACAGAGAGCCCGTCCCTCCTTGTTTGTTTATGTAAAACATGGCCACCTGATTGTCCGTCTGAACTAGGACAGTGAGGTTGGCTAGGAGGGAGTGGAAGACCTTGAGGGCAAGGTAAATTGCTCGCAGTTCCAGAAGATTGATATGAAGGGTGGTCTCCTGTAGAGACCAAGTGCCCTGAGTGGAGAGAGTTTGCAGATGGGCTCCCCACCCTGTTTGGGAGGCATCTGTTGTGAGGGTTGCTTGGGGTAGCAATGGTTGAAATGGAGCCCCCAACAACAGATTCTTGGTGGAAGTCCACCAGTGGAGGGACCAAAACAGACGATCGGAGGTTTGTATTTGGTCTGAGAGCGCTCCTGACGCCTGAGTCCACTGAGTGGCCAGGGTCCATTGAGCTGCTCTCATATGAAGACGAGCATAGGGCACCACATGCACTGTGGAGGCCATATGACCCAGTAGGCGTAGCATTTCCCTGGCTGTCAAGTGAGTGCTGGACTGAGCTTGGGAGGCCAAACTCAGGAGGCGCTGGCCTCGAACATGTGGAAGGTAGGCCCTTGCAGTGATGGTGTCCAACTGGGCCCCTATGAATTCTAGAGATTGAGTAGGGATGAGTTGGGACTTGGGAAGGTTTACTACCAGTCCCAGATACTGCAAAAGGCTCCTTGTGTGGTCCAGGGAAATCTGGGCCTGTGACTGAGTTGGAGCTCGGATGAGCCAGTCGTCCAGATATGGGAAGACAAAGATTCCCATGCCTCTTAGAAATGCGGCTACGACTGCCATGCATTTTGTGAATACTCTTGGAGCAGAGGCTAGACCGAAGGGGAGTACTCTGTATTGGAAATGTTTTCCCTGAAACAGAAAGCGAAGATACTTTCTGTGGGATGGATGGATGAGTATATGTGTATACGCATCCTGTAGGTCTAGAGAACAAAGCCAGTCCTGACCCTGGAGGTAAGGAAGGAGAATGCCGAGAGACAGCATTTTGAATTTCTCCTTGAAGAGAAATTTGTTCAATTCTCTCAGATCTAGGATTGGTCTGAATCCCCCTGTCTTCTTTGGAATGAGAAAATAAGGGGAGTAGAAACCGGACCCTTGTTGAGGAAGAGGAACCTCTTCTATGGCCCCTTGGGCAAGAAGAGAGGAAACCTCTTGACCCAACAGGGGGGAGAATTGAATGGTCTCACCATATGATGGGGAGGAAGGCTGGAGAAATGAAGTTTGTAACCCTCTCGAATGATAGAGAGGGTCCATTGTTCTGTTGTGATTTGTTCCCATCTGGGAGCAAAGTGAACCAACCTTCCGGGTATGGTGAGAGGTTCTGGTTGTGTTAGAACCAGAAGTGGCAAGTTCCCTAGGAGCAAGTCAAAACCCCTGAGGGGTTGGAGCCTGCTGAGCTACAGTAGCTGCTGCAGGCTTAGCTCGTGCTTGTTTGGATTGCTGACGCTTAGCAGTATAGCGAGGTTGAGAAGACTGCTGGCCAGTATTTGAAGCAACTCTGGCCTTCTTATAGTAAGGCCTTTTAAAAGACTTTTTCTTAGTAGGAATTGAAGTGGACTTTGAAAGTCTTTCCAAGGTGGCATTTTCAGCATCCATCTGGGTGGCTTTGATTTGCCACTCTTCCCCAAATAAGTTCTCACCTGTACAGGGCAGATTCCGTAAGCCATCTAGAACCCAAGGTTCCAGATCAGAGGCCTGGAGCCAAGCAAGACGTCGGGCTGCAATAGCAATGCCCGAAGCCCTACTGGCTCCCTCAAAGGAATCATATGCTGCCCTATTAGAGAACTTAGAAACCTCTAAGAGTTGTTTCACTAGGGAAAGGAATCCCTGCTTTTTATCCTCAGGGATAAAGGGGGCAAAATGCCGCACCTTTTTGGCAAGTTCCTCCAGGAACATGCCCATATAGAGACTGTAGGAATTAATCCTGGCTATAAGCATACTAGCCTGGAAAATTTTCCTACCAAAAGAGTCCAAAGTCTTACATTCCCGTCCTGGAGGGGTGGAAGAGTGCCTTTTGGTACTCCTAATCTTCTTCATTGCAGACTTCACCACAATAGAGTGGTGGGGCAATTGAGTCTTTTGGAAACCAGGAGAAGGAGGGACCCTATACATGGTGTCCAACCTACGGGAATAAGGAGACAAAGTCAAAGGATTTTCCCAGAAATCCATCAGTTGTTCTTGAAGGATTTCATGGATAGGCAGGGTAACTGCCTCCTTAGGGGCCTTTGAGTATCCCAAAATATCCAGTTTTTTGGATCTGGGTTCCTTTTCAGAGGATGTGGTAATAGAAAGGGCTGTAGCCATATCTAAAACAAAGTCCTGGAAGGACAAATCCTCTGGAGGGGACATTCTCCTTTTAGGAGAAGAGGGCTCCTCAGGTAAGTTGAGTGAAAACTCAGCAGAATCATCAGAGGAGTGAAAATCCTCAGAGGAATCGGTGCTTTCCTCTAACGCACGATACGCGTACCGATCGGTATCGATATCGGGCGTATCGGGTATGGAACCGGTATGGAGCGAAAGCCCATACGGTACCGACTTGCGTTTAGAGGTGGACGGCCTCGATACCGGCATGGCGGACGATACCGGTATCGGGCCCGGAACCGCTGAAAGCGGAACCGATGGCGTTGCAGCTTTAATGAAAGCCATGACGGCCTGCTGCATGGACTGTACAGTATCGCCCATGGACGCCATAGCTGCCTGGATGTCGGTACCGGAGTGACCCGGTACCCCAGAGCAGGCTAACAGGTGATCTGTCGAGGCCGTAGCATCGATATCAACCTGAGACCCCTGAATTGGCGTTTTTGGAAGTTGGACTTCCCGCCGGGGTTGTTTGGCTGGGGCAGGGTCCTCAAGTTCTAAGCTAAGAGCCTCTCGATGCTTTGAAGGAGATTTGCTCTTTGAGGACTTGCCCACAGAAGGTTTGGTTACCTGAGATCCATCCGGAGAAGAAGACCTGGATGACTGTGATGCTGTATTCTCTGAAGCAAACAGCACATGGAATTTGTTGGCCCGGTTCTGCAGCCCACGTTTAGACATGTGGGAGCAAGATGGGCAGTCCGGTATGGAATGGTCAGGCCCCAAACATTTCAGACACCATTCATGGGTGTCTGTGACTGAAATAACAGCATTACATTTGGTACACTTCTTAAATCCAGGGGCTGGCTTCTCCATGAGGAGAAATTGAGTAGGCCGAGAGGCCTCTCTGAAGTGACCAAAAAGCTAAAAAATAAGAATTATAATTTTTTAAAGAAAGAAAGAAAAGACCGGCGATACCGGTATCGGTATGGGGAAGGCAGGTACGCGGTCTAAAGAAACAAATAAAATAACAATTTCTTCAGCGGTGACAGGAACACGACCTGCTGGCTCCGCGGAAAAAGAGAAACTGAGGAGAGCTGTTCAGGAAGGCGGGAAGGCAGTGCGCATGTGCAGTGGGAGGTCCCAAAAGCTTCTATTCTAAGAAGCTGGGGAGCTTTCCCGCACGGGCTCCGTCGGTACCGACGTACCCATATGTGAGGACTTATTCCTGCTTGTTCCTGGAGATAGAAACATGCTGTACCAATGAGAGATCACGGAGAAGAGAAGAAAAGGCGATGTCCCTTGCTGAGGTAGGGGAGTCAAAGTGGATGTTGAAATCACCTAGCAAGTGAAGTTGAGGGAATTGAAGAACTAAGTCAGAAACAGAGGCTAGAAAGGAGTCCCAGGTAGCAGAAGAAGAGGAAGGAGGAAGATAGATAAGAAGAAATTGAAGGGTGGGTAGGCTGTCCAGCTGCAGCAAAAGAGACTCAGGGTACGATAATGATGGAGAGGAAATCCTGGAGAGGATAAAAATAAGAAAGGAGTGGCAGAGGCCATAGAAACAGCATTGGGCCCAGGCTCCCTAGGGGGAATCCCAAAATGCCAAAAAAAGGTGCCCCATGCTTTGCGGCCACAATGGGGGCAAAAAGAAGCAGCTGTGGGCTAAAAGCTCCGAGGATCACAGGCTGCAGCAGCCACAGTGACAACGGAGTCCCAAAAATGGAATTCCAGCACTTTTGGCCTGATAGAGTAGTTACTCACCTGTAACAGGTGTTCTCCAGGAGCAGCAGGAATCAGTCCTCACATATGGGTGACGACGGCGCCGACGGAGCCCTCGCGGAGCAATTTTCCCCAGCTTTCAAAGAAAGCCTTTGGGAATTGCAGCGCACATGCGCGGTCCCCTTCCTGCCCAAGGGTGCCATCTTGCTCAGTCTGATGACATAGCTAAAAGACAGCAAAAAATTAGCAAAAACGAAATCATAGGACTGCAACTCCAAGGGGAGGAGGGAGGGTTGTGAGGACTGATTCCTGCTGCTCCTGGAGAACACCTGTTACAGGTGAGTAACTACTCTTTTTCCAGGACCAAGCAGGAAGTCAGTCCTCACATATGGGACTCCCAAGCTTAAGGCTACCGGAGACCCTAAGCACAAAAAAGGAGCTCCCTCAAGCTCAGTAGCACAGAAGGAAGGAATCTTCTCTGAGTACGCCTCCAACCGGTAGCCCAACATCCGGGACGGAGGGCAGGAGTTGCCTATACCTCAAAGAGATTACGGAGGACTGCCTGTCCGAAAGCACTGTCCCTGTGGGACTCCCTCTCCAGGCAGTAATGGGCTGCAAAAGTCTGGCTTGAAGACCAAGTAGCGGCCCGGCAGATGTCTGCCAATGGAACAGAGCGGAGGTAAGCTACTGACGCAGCCTTTGCCCTAACACGATGAGCCGTGACTCGACTTTCCAACGAGAGGCCGGCTGCTCCATAAGCCCAAGCGATACAGTCAGCAATCCAGATGGACAGAGTACGCTTGGAGACAGGGAGCCCCAACTTATTGGGGTCATAAGACACGAAGAGCTGAACAGCCCTTCGGTGCTCCCGCGTACGGTCAAGGTAGAAGGTTAACGCCCTCCTACAGTCCAGGGTATGCAGGACCATTTCAGCTCGGCTGGAGTGTGGCCTGGGAAAGAAGGTCGGAAGTACCACCTCCTGGTTGATGTGAAAAGGGGAAACCACTTTAGGAAGAAACTTAGGGTGAGTCCGTAGGACTACCCTATTCTTGTAGAACCTAGTGTAAGGAGGATCAGATACTAGGGCCTGTAGCTCACTAACGCGTCTAGCAGAAGTGAGGGCTACCAAGAATAAGGTTTTCCAAGAAAGAAAACGAAGATGACAGGTAGCCATAGGTTCAAAAGGCGGACAGGTAATCCGCTGTAAAACCACATTCAGATCCCAGTCAGGGGCTGGTGGGCGCAAAGGTGGTTTAAGGAGAAGGAGGCCTCTGAGAAAACGAGCCACTAGAGGGTGGCTGGAAAGAGGTCTGCCATCCACCGGCATGTGATGCGCAGAAAGAGCACTGAGGTGGACCCTGACCGAGTTGGACTTTAAGTCCAAGATTGGAGAGGCAAAGCAAGTACTGCAAGACCACTGATACCGAACAGGAGAAGGGATCTTGAGACTGCTGAGCACACCAGACGGGGAACCGACGCCACTTAAGAGCGTAGGACTTCCAGGTGGAGGGTTGCCTGGAGGCTGAAGGCAGCAGGAGGGGAGCAAGGACTACCCTTTCAGCAGCCAGGCCATCAGATGAAGGGACCGGAGGTTGGGGTGTAGGAGAGTCCCGTGATCCTGGGTCAGGAGATCGGGCTGAAACCCCAGAGGGAGAGGAGTGTCCACCATCAGCTGCATCAGAAGCGGGAACCAGGGCTGTCTCGGCCACCGGGGAGCCACGAGGATCATTGAGGCTTTGTCCCGGAGAACTTTGAAGAGCGTCCGAGACACCAGTGGCATGGGAGGAAAGGCATACAGAAGGCCTGTGGACCAGGAGAGAAGAAAAGCATCCGCCGCTACTCTGAGAGGATGCGGTTGTCAAGAGCAGAATCGGGGAGGTTGCCGGTTGAGAGGACTGGCAAAGAGATCCATGGTGGGTAGGCCCCATTTGAGAAAGATCCGCTGAAGCACTAACGGATCCAATCTCCACTCGTGTGGTTGGAGGATTCTGCTCAGTTTGTCTGCCAGGCAATTTTCTTGACCCGGGAGATAAACAGCTTTGAGGAGGATGCCGCGGCTGACGGCCCAAGAGCACAGCTTTTGTGCTTCCCGACAGAGAAGGAAGGAGCCTGTGCCCCCTTGTTTGTTCACGTAGAACATTGCAACTTGATTGTCCGTCTGGACCAGCACAGACTGGTGAGAAGTGAGGTGGGAGAAGGCCCTCAGAGCCAGGCGGATAGCTCTGAGCTCCAGGAAGTTGATCTGCTGGGCAGACGCCCAAGGAGTCCAGAGGCCTTGAGTACATGTCCCTTGGCAATGTGCTCCCCAACCCAGGAGAGAAGCATCGGTCGTCAGGACCTGAGAAGGCGGAGGAGACTGAAAAGCCATTCCTAGCACTAGGTTTGGCAGATGAAGCCACCATTGCAGAGAAGAGACCAGCGGGTCGGAGATCTGTACGGAGTCCGCTAGGCTCCCAGTGGCCTGATGCCATTGTGTGTGAAGGCACCATTGAGCAGGCCGCATGTTCAGGCGGGCATTGGGGGTCACATGGACTGTGGAAGCCATATGGCCAAGCAGTCTCAGAAATTGCCTGGCAGAGACCAGGGAATTGCTGTGAAAGTGGCTGGCAAGATCCATGAGCCTGTTTGCCCTGTCGAGAGGCAGAAAGGCTCGCGCCTGAAGCGTGTTTAATCTTGCGCCGATGAACTCGAGATCCTGAGAGGGGAGCAAAGTGGACTTTGCGAAGTTTATGACAAAGCCCAAGTGCTGGAGCAGAGCCACAGTACGGTGTGTGGCGTGAGTGGCCTCTTGAGAAGACTGTGCTCTGATGAGCCAGTCGTCCAGGTATGGAAATACAAAGAGGCCTTGAAGTCTTAGATAAGCCGCCACCACTGCTAGACATTTGGTGAACACCCTTGGTGCGGAGGATAGGCCAAAGGGTAGTACTCTGTACTGGTAATGATTGCCCCCACAACAAACCTGAGATATTGTCTGTGGCTGGGGTGGATGAGGATGTGAGTGCAGGCATCCTTTAGATCCAAGGAGCATAGCCAGTCTCCCTGCTGGAGGTAGGGCAGCAGGATTCCAAGGGTAAGCATCTTGAACTTTTCCCTTCCGAGGAACTTGTTGAGGTTCCGCAAGTCCAGGATGGGTCTGAGGCCTCCTGTTCTTTTTGGTATCAGAAAGTACCTGGAGTAAAAGCCTTGACCTCTCAGGTGGTGGGGCACCGGTTCCACAGCCTGTTCCTGAAGAAGACTTGCTAACTCCTGAAGGAGTAAGTCCCTGTGCAGAGGGAGTCTGAGAGGCTCCCCTGGAAAGTAGGAGGGAGGTACCTGGTGGAAGTGCAGAAGATAGCCTTCTTGGACTATGTGAAGCACCCAGGTATCTGTAGTGATGTTGGACCACCTGTGGGCAAAGTGGACCAGCCGGCCTCCTGTGCTGAGAGAAACCAGCTGAGGGGGAGAGGCTATGCTGATGAAGTCAAAAACCTCCACCCAGCTGAGCAGGTGCCGGTGGTGCAGGCTTGGGGGCTTGCTGCCTACGGGACCCATTACCCCGTCCCTTGGCCTGCTGACCCTGTTGGGGAGCTGCTGAGGCCTGATAATGAGGGTAGTGTTTATAGGCAGCCGCCTTCCTCGGGTAAAAGAGCTTTTTCCCCGAGCCTTTCTTCTTCTGAGAAGGGGCAGAGGTCTTCCTTGAGAGCCGAGTCCTGGTGAGAGTCTCGGTCTCGATCTGTGCAGCCTTCTCATCCATGGGTTTGCCAAAGAGGTTTTCACCTCTACAGGGGACATCGACCAACTTGTCCTGCACCCATGGCTCGAGGTCGGATGACTGAAGCCAAGCCTGTCGGCGGGCACCGATGCTGGCTGCGGCTACTCGAGCCGATGCTTCAAAGCCATCGTAGGCTGCTCGAGAGATAAACTTTGAGCACTCCCGAATACCAGTTGACAAGGCTTGGAACCTCTGCAAAGGTTCTTCGAAGAGACCAGCAGAGAACCCGGCTATTTCTTTAGCCAGGTCTCGGAGATACATGCCCATATAGAGCTGGTAGGTCTGGACTCGACAAGCAAGCATAGAGCCCTGGAAACACTTCCTACCGAGGGCATCCAGGCTTCGAGCCTCCCAACCGGGAGGCACCGAGGAGTGCATCTTCTGACTCTTAAGTCTATGCATGGCCGATTCCACCACCATGGAATGGTGCGGTAGTTGTGCCTTTTGGAACCCGGGGCTCTTGCGGACTCGATAAATGGAATCGACCCGCTTGCTTAACACCGGCGACGACGCCGGGCTCTCCCACATGCGGAAGAGAAGTCGTTCCAGCATCGGAGGAACCGGTACAGTAAAGGTCTCCTTTGGGGGAGAGTCATACTGGAGGGCATCAAGCTCTTCGGCTCGAGGCTCCTCCTCGGGATCCGCGGGGAAGGCCAAGGCCTTGGCCATATCCTGCACGAAGTCCGAGAACCGGGTATCCTCTGGGGGGGACCGTCTCCGAGGTTCGGACTTGGGGGAGTCCGATGGGACACACCGAGTCCGAAAAGAACCAGGTGACTCTTCGTCCTCGGATTCCCAGGCTGACTCCTCGGAGGAGGAGTCGAGCGGCTCCGGTCAGGTGGGCATCGATGCCGTCCGCCCCGACGCCGAGGGAGTCGGCGTCGACGACCTCGGTCCCAAACGGGAGGCCGAAGGAGACCATGACCGAGGATCGACTCGAGCCCTCATGGACTCGAGGATCGGCTCGGTCTCTGGGGTCGACTTGGACGTCGACGTCCCGGTGGTCAGGGCAGAAGCACCGGCGAGGCCAGCGATCAATGCCCGCTGCTGGTCCATGAAGGCAGTCAGGCTGCTCTCCAAGGCCGTCAACCTGAGTCCGAGCTCAGGAGACCCAGCAGCCCCCGACTCGGGCCCCGACGGCGTCGGGCCCAACGTCGGCTCCTTCGGAGGCGAGTCCACGAGGACTACAGCACTTACGTGAGCAGGCGAGTCCATCTCGAGACGAGGATGTTTGGAAGGCCTCTCCATCTCCGAGGACCCGGGACGGCTATCGGGGCTATGCAACCTGGCCCTCGAGGAACCAGGAGTGTCCACCGACGCCGCCCTCGCGGGTTTCTTCTTCCGATGATGTTCCCGGGTAGGAGACCCCCGCTCAGAGGAACTTCGACGATGCTCAGGACCAGAGTCCCGAGACGTCGAAGCCTCTGACGAGGTCCGGGCCCGGCCGGAGTCAGAGAAGATACGTTCCCACTGATGCTGCCGACTCCTCAACGCTTTTGAGGACATCTTGCCACACGGACCACAGATCATCGGGTCATGATCGGGTCCGAGGCAGCGGAGGCAGCAGTCGTGTGTGTCGGTAAGAGACATGAGCTTCTTACACCGATCACACTTCTCAAACCCGCTGGCAGCCATCGGGGGAAAAAGGGCCCCTGCGAGGTCAAAAGACGGGGCTGCCAGTGAAAAAGAAAAAAAGGCGCGAAATTTGTCACGAAGGACAAAAAAATGAAAAATAAAGAACGGACTCACAACCGGCGTTGCGGGTCCGGGCGGGAAAAGAACCGGCGTCGAACCGAGAAAAAAGACAAATAAAATCAACTTTTCTAGCGGTGAATTACAAACAACGTCTGTAGGGCTCCACGGAAAAAAGAAGACTGAGCAAGATGGCACCCTTGGGCGGGAAGAGGACCACGCATGCGCGCTGCAATTCCCAAAGGCTTTCTTTGAAAGCTGGGGAAAATTGCTCCGCGAGGGCTCCGTCGGCGCCGTCGTCACCCATATGTGAGGACTGACTTCCTGCTTGGTCCTGGAGAATAAGGAAATCTAAGCAGACAAGCCCCAAATGCCAATGTAGGCCCAGGAGGCCCAGCTGCCAATCAAAAGCCTTTTTTAATTTGGAGCTGCTTTAGTGAAAGCAGCAGAGAGCCAAACATTGCCTATTGAAACCAATGGGAGAAAAAATGAATTCAGAAAATAATAAAAATAAATACAAAGCATGCAGATAAAGGACCGCAAGAGGGAAGGGGGCTTTAGTCTAATTTACCAACCCCCCACCCGGGGCCTCATGGGGTCCTCCTGCTTTACTTCAGGCCTACTAAGGGTAAGATACCTGTCGATAACAGCACTGAACACAGGGCAACTATCAGCTCCAGAAGTAAAGAAGTACACATGCTCCAAGCAACGTTGGCCCTTACCAGACTCAGTCCATTGACCACAACACCGTGGTAGGGGCCTGGAAAGTCAGACCTATCTGCGCTGCTGCACCAATCCAAACACCTTGCCACCTGCTGGAGGCAGACAAAACCGAAATTAGACCTTACCTGCTAATTGTCTTTCCTGGAGATCTCTCCGGGCCAGTCCAGGAACAAGTGGGTTGTCAATCTCCTTTAGCAACTGAGGACTGAAATCTTAAACTTTGAAGAGCTGGTGTCTGACTCCCTCTGCTGGCCACTCCCAGTCTTACCTTAACAAAGCAGATGAAAAAATTAATGGCCAAAAAGCAGCAGAAAAGTAGAAAAAAGGGAAAATACGAAACCGCAGCAGCCGCACAGAGATGTGATGGAACAGGCAAAAACCAGGTTTCTCACTGGGGTTTGTTTGTTTTTTTGTTTTGTTTTGTTTTGTTTTCAATTTAATTATTCATTTAATTATTTGTTTCAAAATAACCAAGAAGATAAAACGTAACCCATGAACGAGAAGCCATGAGTGAGAACAGAAAAAACAACACATTAGAAGCCATGAAGCGGACGGCACCACTAGCCATCGAGAATCCTTAGGTACCCGCGCTACATGGAAATGCGACCAAAAAACATGGGTGGGTCCTGGACTGGCCCGGAGAGATCTCCAGGAAAGACAATTAGCAGGTAAGGTCTAATTTCGGTTTCCTGTTCGACTCTCCGGGCCAGTCCAGGAACAAGTGGGAAGTACCAGAGCAGTATCTAACCACGGGAGGTACCGAACAGGCATACGAGGACGACCGACGCCCTCACACAGGCCGAGCTCTCGGCCAAGCCCGCAATCCTGCAAAGTTTTGCAAACACGGAAGCGAAGACTACGGAGCTGCCTGACAAAAAGCCACCAGCGGAACCCAAGTATATGCCGCCCAAAAGGACACTGGGGTGCCCGTAAAACGATCATGAATATCCGTTCCCTGCGCTCTGCTAGGACAGCCCAAACGCCGGTCCACCAACGGACGACTAGGAGCGGTTGCGCCCTTTCGAGAACCGGCGAAGAAAAAACCGTTCCGAGTCCCAGAAAGACGCAGTGTTTCGGAGGAGCTCCTGAGCCATCTAAGAACATCGCCAATGGGAAGATCCCCGACCCGAAAGGAGGGGAGAGCGATAGACTGAGGAATAGAGAATCTAGAGACGATCTCCGGAAGAAAGGAGGGAACCGTCCACAACCGCATTCCATCCTCTGAAAAGTGTAGAGAGGGAGCCCTACACGATAGAGCAGAAAGATCCGAAATCCACCTCACGGTACAGAAAACCCCGAAAGAGGCCATTCGTATGAAGATCCCCGAGCGAGAAGCGCTGCCTGGGAAACCAAAAACGAGGTCGCGCCACGTCGTAAGCAGTGAAGACAAAATCTCCAGTGGAACCCAATCGCGAAGAGGGGATCGAAAGTACTGAACCGCTTGAAGGAAAAAAGGAAGCCGCGCTGGAGGAGCTGGAGACGAAGCCCGCTCACCCCTCTGCGAAAGGAAGAGAGCGCCGCTAAGCGCCTTTATCCAAACTGTGCGGAAGAAAAGACAGCACGATCGTAACTAAGGCATCGCTCGGCCGTAGTTCGGCTCTCCGCAGCAAGACCTTGAAAGACGCTATCCCCGAACCAAAGCTAGGGGCTTGGAACGTCTGCGATTCCGCAGCTCAGAGACTATGACCGAAGGCGAAGACCCTGACCAGAACCACCGATCCCTGCGCAGAGCCTAGCCGGAAGAGCAAAGTAAGCCGCTCCGGGCATGAGTCGAGGTCCCTGGAACAGAAAACCCCCCCTCGAGGGATATCGCCAAGCTTCGAGGATGAGAAGCCGTCCAAAATCCGCATACCACGCCTGCTAGGGCCAAACTGGTGGAAAGATAATCACTAGGTCGCAGCGACCTACTATCCACCGAAGCACTCTATGGACCACCCTCCGGTGGCCATGGCTTCCCCAGCCCAACGAGATCATCCAACATGCGTACCCTGCGCTTGCGGAAGATCCCGAGAAGCTTTGGCCCCGCCGAAGGTAAGCCGAAGAAACACTATCGGCTGCCTCCAACACAGGATCAGATTGTGAAACACCACAGCATGCAGTGACCAAGCCCCGGAACCAGCACAGGCGTTTTTTTGTTTTTTTTTTGCATCGTTTCTGCCGCCGATAGGGCCAGGGAAAGCACTTCTGCCCATAACCTGAGCCGCAGACTCCGCTGCAACAACTCCGCGCGGCCAGTGCCGCTGCGATGAGAGAAAAAAGACACCGACAGCGCCTATTCCGAGCAACAAAACATGCCCATCGCCGTCTAGGAGCAGAGCTACCGGAACCCCACCAGATGCAGGGAAAAATTCTGGATCTCCGGTGCTCAAGCCCCCGTGCAATGACGCCGGACTCTGATCTCCGCAACCGACGAAACTGACAGTCGTCGCCACCAACAGCCCGGCGGGCTGGCCTAAGGGAAGTCCTGCACTCAGAAGAACCGGTCCCGGCCACCACCGGAGACTAGCGGAGACGACGCACAACCGGGCAAGCCGTATGCCAAGGGCAAATCTGGAGGATTGCCGTGCGATAACCACACTCGCTGCAACGTCCGCATGTGGGCCCTTGCCCACAGAAGGAGGCCGAAGGACGTCACCATGTACGCAAGGAGCAGCAGCTAGCACCACGCCGAAAACGCTCGAAGATGTAAGAAGCTTGCACCAGGCCAGGAACGGCAACACGGAGCCTAAGAGCAGAAAAAATACCCCGACCTGTACGGTGAAAACCGCCCTTAACGAGAGGAATCTCGAAACCGGCCGCAACAGAACGTTGGCCCGATTGAGCACCTAACGCCGGAGCTGCAGGAGACGGAGACTCCTATAGCAGCGGGGTTCGAATTAGCCAGTTGTCGAGGTAAGGGTGCACGAAAAAAACCGCCCGCTCTCTGTAAGGCCGCCGTCACTACTACCAGCAGGGAGTAACTGACGCCACCGGAAGTGCTATAGCCCGCCAGAGAGAACTGGTGGGGTGGTAGAAATGTGTGGGGCGTTGCATCCAGGCCAATCGGAGAGGCTGAAAAGTGGAAATGACCTGTATGCCCTGCAAAAAGGAGCAAGACGGTGAAGCTCCGGCCGTTATACAATGCATTAGTAACCGGAGGAGAACCTTTAGGGTGAGGCCAGCTGTTAGCTGTTGTTACCCTCTAGGCCTCCCTACACTGAGATTTTGACATTGAAATCCAACTATCATATTTACAATACCAGCATCCAGACAGAAGGAGCCTAAAAACCCATTATTGTACATCACACTGCCACACATGAAGCTAGCAAAGCTGTCTACCCAGTCTCGTGGCTATATCTCAGTGGAAATGGGAGATCTGCAAGCTTCCCAGCCTTCCTGCAGATAAAAAACATATACCAATGGTGTCACTTGGGGAAATTGCTATCTACACCTCTTCCTGTGGCCAATCTGGCCAAGGAGCAACAGAGAGGAAGATTGTGAAGCCTGTGAAGAGCCCCTTAATATTATCATTCCGTACATTGCAACCACAATGGGCGATTAAGGAGAGATACACCCCCGAGAAGAGGCGGGCATACGACTTAAGGTTCGCCTATGGGGTTAATGCTTTGAGCAAACTCTGGGTGTATCCGGAGGGCTAATGGCCAAGGTCTGGAGAGTGAAAGAAAGAGAAAGCGTCTAGCATAGAAAGACTCGCAAGGACTTCAAGTACCAACTGAGGAAAAGTGAAAAAAATAAATTACACCACCAAATGGAGGTGGGAAAAAAGCAAGAAAGAACGCAGCTTCAAAGAAAAGATGCAGACCTGAATAAAAATGTAGGGCACGAAGTATGGCGTACGCTCAAACAAGAGCAGGAAAAATTCGTGAGTAACAGCAATCATCGTGGAACACGTACTTAGCTATTGAAAAAGCATGCCATAATACAGGTGAAACTAAGCAAGCCAAGCCGTAAATAAATCTACGTCCTTTGAACCTGGACAAGACAAACAACACCCCAGACTCCCTTATAGCTGCCAGCCCGGATGTCTGAGAAAGAGATTTTTGTCGTTTCGAAGCCTGACACCGAAATAGCTTGTGTAATCCTTGGCCACAGTCCACATGTCAACTGAGGCAGCAGGTATAATGAGTCGGACAATTAAGGCCTGCTAGGGATGTGTTTTCATTTCAGGCAACACATCAATCAATATACAGAAATATAAACTACTTTGGTTTTATTTTAAAAAGCAAAATAACATGCCATGTAAGGCCTCAGCCAGACATCTTCATTGGGCACTGTGGGGGATTGAACCCCTGATCCCTGCACCATTGGTCACTGTCGGAACCATTGTGCTGTGGTTCTGTTCCTATTACACAGTTTCAACAAAAACCAAAGATTAGAAAATGGATCAATTGACATGAATGAGACTACAAAAATGTTAAAGTCAGCATCACAGATGCTGTGAAAAGAGTCTCAGACCCCAAAACGGAAGCAGCAACCCCCATTTCACAATAGATAGCCCAAAAAGCCCAATACTGCCGCTGTGATTGTGAGGCCAAGAATAGTGTTTACTCCAAACCAATGATGTTGAAGCATCTGATAAACCAACTTATGTGTGTCATGCACATTTATTGCCATTAACCTTCCGCAGTTCTAAGCAATCACTGCTGCACAGTACACTAATACAGAACAATAGTATCCAATTCACTCAGAGGTACAAACCCAAAGGAAAAAAGACTGTGCCTGTAGGCCATAGGAACAGTGTTAGCCAGGGTTGCCGTTCCCGCCTAAAATAAACCGTTGGAGAGGCCTGCTTCTGAGACAGGAGCTATGCTTACAAGGCCTTACCCCAAACGGAGCAAACCAAAATTCAACATTAAATTCCAAACCGAAAAACGAATAAACAAAAAAACCCTGTTCAAACCGGCTCCTGAGAGACCGCCGCGGGAAAAAGAACTGTCGACCAAACGCCAAGAAAAACATGGCCGCCGGCACCCTCAAAACCAAGAAACCAACTGATAAGAAAAAATGACCAACCTTAATAAAAAAGACTCCTTCTCCTGCAGCTCCTGGCACCCACTGCTAGTGGGGAGGGAAGCTGAGCCCCGGAGGCAGCAGGCAGGTATCTGGGGCTCCCAGCACCGCACTGCTCTCTGCTATAGTAAACGGAGCTGAAAGTGAGACAGGCTCTGCCTCTTCAGTCCCGTGCCTCAGAGCGCCGCTAAAAATTTGTCGGCTGCAATGTACACTGTTAGGAACCCTGCTAGGGCCCCCCGCTATGTACCAACATTGAAAGTACACAAAATAAAACAAAAAGAAATAAAAGTTGTAAAGCTTAAGCATCTGAAAGTGGGAGCCAGCCAGGATCACGTCCTTCAGCTGCTGAGGACTGAAAAGACTGGGAGTGGCCAGCAGAGGGAGTCAGACACCAGCTCTTCAAAGTTTAAGATTTCAGTCCTCAGTTGCTAAAGGAGATTGACAACCCACTTGTTCCTGGACTGGCCCGGAGAGTCGAACAGGAATACTAGTTTTTCTCAGTGCTGCACCAGAGAATATACTGTAGAAAGTGATGATATCACTGAAAGTTGCTCAAATCTGCCTCCACCTGCTGGCAAGAGAGCATAACCTACATGTCTAGACTGGTCTAGCAGGATAAGGAAGGAATCTTTACTAAAGTTTGCTAAGGGAATGCATGTTAAGAGGCAAAACTTAATGCAGGAAGGTAATGGGCCTGTGCTAACTGATAGGGTGTGCCCAGTATGCTCCTCAGCAATTAGTGCACTGGAAAGTAACCCCAGCATGCAAACTGGCAATCATAATTAATGTGGGTGTAATTAATGCCACCCACTTAGATGTTGGTAAATGCTCCTGTGCTAACTACAATATTGACAATTAGCACATGCTATTCAACTCCATGCTAACTGCAATGTGCAGTCAACAACCACTATCCTTCCCAGTCTCCGTCCCATCAAGTACTAAACAGTTAGTACAGGATTTTTACCACAATGACTGTTTTAGTGCATAGAGACAATTATCATGGTGCACTCAGCTCACTAGACCCCATTCTAACCATTCCTGCACCTTAGTAAACACTTTAGTAATTCAGATTAAGAATATGCACCAGTGTAACAACATGAATCAATTCCATTTGTTGACAATATATACAACATAACAAATTAATTCTAAATCTTTATTATATCACAATTTCTCTATTCCTGCTATAAAAATAAGCCAAACTACAGAAATGTTTGAAAACTGAATTAATTGGAGGTAAAGAAAAATGTTTATTAATTATTCTTTAAGTCCTATATTTTCTGAAACTTCCCATATAAGCTCATTATTATTTTGTTTTACTATCTTATACAGTTCTCATTGAATATTTAGCTGTCATTGGAGACATAGGTCTTCCCATATGTTTATCTATGGATTGAGGTAAAGGCATCTTATCATTGATTATATTTAGGGCTTCCTGTTCTAGGTATTTATCATTTGAGATTTCAGGGATTTATTAAGAACATAAGATATGCCATACTGGTCAGACCAAGGTCCATCAAGCCCAGTATCTTGTTTCCAACAGTAGCCAATCTAGGACACAAATACCTAGCAGTTTCCCCAGAAGACACAGGTTCCACAATGCTTGTATTGAAACAAACAGTGGATTTCCTAGGTCCCCTTTAATTATGGTTTATGGACCTTTCCTCCAGGAACTTGTCCAAACCTTTTTTAAACCCAGCTACCCTAACAGCTTTTACTACATCCTCCGTTAACGAATTCCAGTTTGAATATGCGTTGAGTGAAAAAATATTTTCTCTTATTGGTCTTATATGACTTATACTGCAGCTTCATTGCATGCTAGTCTTTTTACATATCGATGGCGTAAACAATTGATCTACATTTACCCGTTTCACTCCATTCATTAATTTATAGACCTCTATCATATCTCCCTTCAGCTGTCTCTTTTCCAGGTTGAAGAGCCCTAACCTTTTTAGCCTCTCTTCAAAGGGGTATCCTTCCCCTTTACCATTTTGGTGGCTCTTCTCAGTACCTTTTGTAATTCTGCTATATCCTTTTTAAGATAGGGCGACCAGAATTGCACACAATACTAAAGGTGTGGTCGCACCATCAAACGATAGAGAAGCATTATAATATCCTTTGTTTTATTCTCCTTTCCTTTCCTTATGATTCCTAGCATTCTATTTGCTTTCTTGGCCACTGGACAGAGGGTTTCAATGTGTTATCCATGATTAAGCCTAAATCTTTTCCTAGGTGGTGGTTCCTAATGTGGAACCTTGCATCGCGTAACCATAGTTTGGGTTGTTCTTTCCTAGGTGCATAACTTTGCACTTGTCCACATTAAATTTCATCTGCTATTTGAACGTCCAGTCTTCCACTTTATTAAGATCCTCTTGCAGTTTTTCACAATCCACTTAGGTTTTAACAACTCTGAATAATTTTGTGTCATCTGCAAATTTGAGTACCTCACTCATTATTCCCATTTCCAGGTCATCTCGTATTTAAAAAAGCAGCTGATCCAGCACATATCCCTGGGGTACTCCACTATTTAGCTTTCTCCATTGAGAAAATTGGCCATTTAGCCCTACCCTCTTGCTTTCTATCTTTTAACCAGTTCCTAATCCACAATAGTACACTGCCTCCTATCCCATGACTTTTTAATTTTGCCATGGTCTCATGAGGGACCTTGTCAAAAGCTTTCTGAAAATCCAGATACACTATATCGACCAACCCACCTTTGTCTACCTGTTTATTTACACCTTCAAAAAGATATAACAGATTAGTAAGAAAAGACCTTCCCTGGATAAAGTCATGTTGGCTGTTTCCCATTATACCATGACTATCTACATGTTCAGCAATTTTGTTCTTAATAATGGTTTCTACCATTTTTCCTGGTACTGAAGTCAGGCTCAGCAGGCTCTAGTTTCCCGGATCACCCCTGGAACCCTTTTTAAAATTTGACGTTACATTGACCATCCTCCAATCTTCAGGTATTATTGATGATTTAATGATAGTTCACAGATTAGTAATAATAGGTCTGCAAACTCACATTTCAGTACTTTCAACACCTTCGGATGTATACCATTTGGTACAGGTGATTTGGTACTCTTCAGTTTATCAAATAGTTGTAATACATCTCCCAAGTTTGTTGATATTTCTTTCAATTCTTCTGCTGCATCAGTTTTAAATACCATTTCAGGCATGGGTAACTTCCCTACAACTTCTTCAGTAAAGACTGAAGCAAATTCATCAGTATCTCTGCTATGGCCTTGTCCCCTAGCATCAGCAAAGTACTTTTAGTTTAAATTTAAAACACAGAAGAGAGCTTTTTGGTTAAATTTAGAACCCAGCAGAGAGCTTGTCGTTTAAATTTCATAATAAGTTAGAGCCTAGCAACAGCAAAGAGCTATAGATTAGCACAAAAGGCAAAACAGGGTCAGTACTCTTTGAGCAGCAAATAAAGTCTTCTAGAGACCTTTACAAAGAGGCCTTCTACCTAGGGGGCAAGAGACCTGTGAAACCTTTTCAATAGGTGTTAACACCAGGTGGCAGGTCAAAAGGCCATTTTGAAAGACTCCTTCTATCCAAGCAAGGACTGTTAATCATCCAGGAAGTTGGTCACAGCTTACCTCAGCAGCACAGGCATAAATAGTTCAACCAGAGCTCTGTGATCCTCAGTCTTGAAGGACTAGAAAAGGGGATTGTTACATCTGGAGAGAGATCTGCAACTGTGAGTATATACTTCTGGGAATTTTCTGAAAGGAATTCTTTCTATTAAAGCTAATTAATCTGTGAACCCACTATTTTTTGTTAAATCAGGCAGGGCCTAGTAGCAGCAGTTTAAGTTTAAATTTAAAACACAGAAGAGAACTTTCTGGTTACATTTCATACCCAGCAGGGAGCTTGTAGTTTTAATTTAATAGTCACTCAGGGCCTAGTATCAGCAAAGTACTTTTAGTTTAAATTTAAAACACAGAAAAGAGCTTTCTGGTTAAATTTGGAACCCAGCAGAGAGCTGTAGTTTAAATTTCATAATAAGTTAGAGCCTAGCAGAAGCAAAGAGCTATAATTTAAATCAAATGAGAATATAGCTTACCTCAGCAGCACAGGACAGGGTACTGTGTAGCAGCCCTCTTTTAATAAGTGTTATTTCCCTCCCTCCCTCTCCACACCCACCCACCCCTGGGATAATCATAGCTTTATAGGTACCTACACATCTTAAAAGACAGGAGGTGCTCTCAGGTGAAGCTCGTTACTCAAATCAGTCATACACTAAGGACCTGAGATTAATTAAGCTTCAGGTGAACAAGGTATATTAAACATATTAGGTACAGTTTTCTTGGTATAAATATCAATAGCAACCCTTAGTAAGTAAAGAACTTAAAGATCTAAACAAAAACTTAAAACTAAGATGCAGACAGCAGTCCAGCAGCTAGATGGGGGCTTTCCAGTCTTTTGCATTGAGTGTCACATGTATGATTTTCTCCCAGTTGGTGAGAGGTCTTACGTGTGCACTAGGTGCAAGGAGCTCTTTGCTCTCAGGGAACGAGTCCGTTCTCTAGAGGCTAGAGTAGCAGACTTGGAAAACATAAGAAAGACAGAGAGGTACATAGACGAGACCTACAGGGATATAGTCCTGAAGTCCCATCTCCAGTCTGGCAGCATCCCTGTTGTCAAAGAGGAGAGAGGTCACGTGACAGGAGAGCATCACCCTGGTGTGGCAGGAAGTGATCCTGTAACTAGGACCTGTCCTCCAGGTGATGTAAAACCCTCTCGCACCGAGGAAGTTTCTCCAGGGCCATGTGCCCATGAGGGAAGGGTTAGGACAGCCGTTATAGTTGGTGATTCGATCATTAGGCATGTAGATATCTGGGTGGCTGGTGGACGTGAGGATCGCCTGGTAACATGCCTGCCTGATGCGAAGGTAGCGGACCTCACGTGCCACCTAGATAAGGTCTTAGATAGTGCTGGGGAGGAGTCTGCTGTCTTGGTACATGTCGGTACCAATGACATAGGAAAATGTGGTAGGGAGGTTCTGGAGGCTAAATTTAGGCTTTTAGGAAGGAAGTTGAAATCCAGAACTTCCAGGGTAGCGTTCTCCGAAATGCTTCCCGTTCCACATGCAGGACGCAAAGGGCAGGCAGAGCTCCGGAGTCTCAATGAACTTAAACTAGATAATAGGGGAAAGCCGACAGACGCCCAAGAGCGGATGGTTCGGAAGAATGTATCCTTGAAGGATACTACCAAAACCAGAGAGGTTCCAAAAAAGAGTAAAGTAGCCCAAATGCCCTTGAGTATGCAGCAGACAGAGCTTAAAGATCCCAAATTACCCATGTTTACCAATAGCCTAATTAATATGAATAAAATACAGTCTCTAAAATGTTTGTATGCAAATGCTAGAAGTCTAAAAAATAAGATGGGAGAGTTAGAATATATAGCACAAAATGAGAGGTTAGATATGATTGGAATATCAGAGACATAGTGGAAGGAGGACAACCAGTGGGACACTTTGATACCTGGGTACAAACTATATCGTAATGATAGAGCTGATCAAATTGGTGGAGGGGTTGCGCTCTGTTAGAGAGGGCATTGAGTCAGAAAGGATTAAAAAGTTGCAGGAAACAAAATTTGCTGTAGAATCTCTATGGATTGAAATTCCAGGTAAAAAGGGGAAGGTGATAGCAGTGGGGGTGTACTATCGACCGCCTGGCCAGAATGAACAAATGGATGATGAAATGCTCAAAGAAATCAAGGAAGCTAACAAAAGTTACAGCACAGTAATAATAATGGGTGATTTCAATTACCCCGGTATCGACTGGGTCAGTGTCACAGCAGGACATGCTAGGGAGATAAAGTTCCTAGATGAAATAAATGACTGCTTCTTGGAGCAGCTGGTTCATGAACCGACCAGAGGGGAAGCCATATTAGACCTAGTCCTTAGTGGAACACCAGATCTAGTGCAAGAGATAAGGGTGTTGGGGCCACTTGGCAATAGTGATCATAGCATGATCGCCTTTGATTTAATTAGTGGAGGAGGGATAGTAAGGAAATCCACAGTACTACCTTTTAACTTTCGAAAGGGAGACTATGATAAAATGAGGAAAATAGTTAAGAAGAAACTAAAAGGAGCAGTTGCAAAGGTTAAAGACTTACATCAAGCTTGGGTGTTGTTGAAAGATATCATCTTGGAAGCCCAGACCAGCTGTATTCCACGCTTTAAGAAAAGTGGAAGGAAGTCCAAAAAACTGCCAGCATGATTCAAAGGTGAGGTCAGAGAGGCTGTTGTTGCCAAAAAAAGCATCTTTCAGGAAATGGAAAAAAGAGCCAAATGACGAAACCTGGAAAAGGCACAAGCATTGGCAAGTCAAATGCAAGGCATTGATAAAGCAGGCAAAGGGAGAATTTGAGAAAAAGCTTGCTGCGGAAGCAAAAACACAAAATAAAGATTTTTTTCAAGTACATTCGTAGCAAAAAACCCGTGAGAGAGTCAGTTGGTCCATTAGATGATAAAGGGGTTAAAGGGGCACTAAGAGGCAACAAGGCGATAGAGGAGAGACTGAATGAATTCTTTGCTTCAGTCTTTACTGAGGAAGATGTAGGGATGTTACCCATGACTGAAGTGGTATTTAAAGGTGCAGAAGAATTGAAGGAAATATCGATACGTCGGGAAAGCACAGTTACTTACCTGTAACAGGTGATCTCTGTGAACAGCAGGAATAAGTCTTCACATATGGGTATGTCGATACCGACGGAGTCTGGGCAGGAAGGCTTCCCAGCGTCCAATCAGAAAGCCTTTGGAAGCATCCCAACACGCCTGCGTGCTGCCTTCCCGCCTTCCCAACTGTCTCTCCTCAGTTAAGTTTGAAAGCTGAGACAAAGAGAGAGAGAGAGCAAGGAAGGGAAAGATAGAGAGAGAAAAAGCAACTCCTAGGGGAGGTGGGTGGGTTGTGAAGACTTATTCCTGCTGTTCCCAGAGATCACCTGTTACAGGTAAGTAACTGTGCTATCTCCAGGAACAAGCAGGAATGTGTCTTTATATATGGGGACTCCCAAGCTCAGATGCCCAGAGGGAGTCCTAGCATGTTGCAAGTCTAGAACGAGCCATGCTATTGTTTAAGACCTCAGGCATCCTGGGGATGGAGGGTAGGAGTTGAATACAGAAGAGGAGCTGTGGAACAGCTGGCTAGAACAGGGTTTCTAAAGGGAAAGACCCTGTATAGAGGGTATTTTGTAGTAAAATACTGTAATCTGGGCCTCCCTTGTAGACCTTGCACAATTGCACTGAGGTACATATGGATCTATTAGAAGAGCCAGTGAATGTGCTCAAGGGGTACCTCACTGAGAAGTGGAGGTAATAAAAGCAGAGAAAAACAAGTGGAGGTCAGAACCCTTCAGGGTGAGAAATGGCCCCAGGGGGAAAGACTGGGATAGTATAAGAGGTAGAGCTTCAGCGGAGACGCAGAAGGTAGTATTAAAGAAAGCTTAAGCTGTTTAGGTCCAAAAACAGTATAAATTTAGGACCCAAAGAAAAAATGAGCCTGACCTAACTGGATGGGGATGGAATCAGTCCATGTAGGGGAGAAAGTGTATGGAGACCCTTGTATCTGAAAAGAAAGTAAGGACAGACTCAGGAGCGCTAAGCATTAGGTTAACTGAAGCTCCGCAATGTCTTTCCTAAATGGGGTCAATTAGGAAAGAAGAAAGGTACATGGAGAGCTTCAGGAGTACCCAACCTATATGGTAAGGAAAATTTTCTTAATTACCACAGGAAGTGGTTATAAGTGTCGCCCCCTAAGTATGCTGGCATAGCATTGATAGGGGTAGTGCCCATCTGTCAGGATCATATAGGAAAGAGTAGTTACTCACCTGTAACAGGTGTTCTCCAGGAGCAGCAGGAATCAGTCCTCACATATGGGTGTCATTGGCGCCGATGAAGCCCCAGTGGAGCATTTCCCCAGCTTTCTATGAAAGCCTTTGGGAATGCAGGCACGCATGCGCAGTTCCCTTCCCGCCTAAAGGTGCCATCTTACCTCAGTCAAATGACATAGCTAAGAACAGCACACAAAAATGAAAAATAAACTATGTACAACTGCAACTCCAAGGGGAGGAGGGAGGGTTGTGAGGACTGATTCCTGCTGCTCCTGGAGAACACCTGTTACAGGTGAGTAACTACTCTTTCTCCAGGACCAAGCAGGAAGTCAGTCCTCACATATTGGTGACTCCCCAGCTCTGGGCTACCGAGCAACCCAGGCTGAACAAGAGAACTCCCTCTAGTCTCAGCAGCAAAGAAAGGCTTTTCAAGGACACAACCTCCACCGGTAGCCGAACAGAGGGCAGGAGGGCAGGAGGGCAGGAGTTGCCTAAACCTCAAAGAGATTCCGGAGTACTGCCTGGCCAAAAGCACTGTCCCTACGGGACTCCCTCTCCAGGCAGTAATGGGCTGCAAATGTCTGGCTTGAAGACCAAGTTGCAGCCCTGCAGATGTCTACCAAGGGCACAGAGCGGAGATGAGCCACTGAGGCAGCCATTGCCCTGACACGATGGGCCGTGACCCTACCCTGCAAAGGGAGGTCAGCCGCCTTGTAAGCCCAGGTTATACAGTCAGCCACCCAGATGGACAAGGTACGCTTGGACACAGCCAACCCCAACTTATTGGGGTCAAAGGAGATGAAGAGCTGAGTAGCCCTTCTATGCCCCTGCGTACGGTCAAGGTAGAAGAATAAGGCCCTCCTAAAGTCCAGGGTATGCAGGACTTCTTCAGCCTGGCTAGCATGAGACCTAGGGAAGAATGTTGGAAGAACCACCTCCTGATTGAGGTGGAAAGAGGAGACAACCTTAGGGAGGAACTTTGGATGAGTCCTGAGGACTACCCTGTTCCTATAAATCCTGGTGTAAGGCCTGTCACAGACCAGGGCCTGAAGCTCACTTACTCGCCTAGCCGAGGTAAGGGCTATTAGGAAGAGTGTCTTCCAGGAGAGGAAGTGTAGTGGACAAGTAGCCATCGGCTCAAAAGGTGGGCGAGTCAGCTGCTGCAAGACCACATTCAGCTCCCACTGAGGGGCAGGAGGACCAATGGGAGGCTTGAGCAAAAGCAAGCCCCTGAGAAAGCGGGACACCAAGGGGTGACCAGATAGAGACTGCCCCTCTACCAATGAGTGGTGAGCTGCTAGAGCTGAGAGGTGGACCCGAACAGAATTGGACTTAAGTCCCTGATTGGATAAGTGCAGTAAGTACTGAAGCACCACTGGCACAGTACAGGAGAAAGGATCCTCTGTACGTAGGTGACACCACACAGAAAGCCTCTTCCACTTGAGAGCATAGGTTTTCCTCGTGGACTGTTTCCTAGAGGCTAGGACAACCTCCTCAACTTCCTGAGGTAGGCCCCAGGGAGCCAAAACTACCCTTGCAGCCTCCAGGCCATCAAATTGAGAGACTTGAGATTGGGGTGCAGAAGGGAACCCTGGTCTTGTGTGAGAAGGTCGGGTTGCAAACCCAGAGGTAGTGGAGGATCCACCGCCAGTTGAAGCAGAAGAGGAAACCAAGGCTGTCTCGGCCACCTGGGAGCTACCAGCAGGACCAAGGCTTTGTCCTGAAGAATCTTGAACAGGGTTCGGGCCACCAAGGGCATGGGAGGAAACGCATAGAGGAGGCCCTGAGACCAAGATATCAGAAAAGCATCCGCTGCTTTCCGCAGAGAATGTGGTTGCCTGGAGCAGAACTTTGGCAGTTGCTTGTTCAGTGGGCTAGCAAAAAGATCCATCAAAGGAAGACCCCATTTGAGAAAGATCTTCTGAACTACCGAAGGATGCAGCTGTCACTCGTGGGGCTGCAGAATCCTGCTTAACCTGTCTGCCAAGTAGTTGTCCTGGCCTGGAAGGTACACAGCCTTGAGGAGCATGTTGTGCTTGAGGGCAAAAGAACATAGGTCCTGGGCCTCCCGACAAAGGATCCTGGACCCGGTTCCACCCTGTTTGTTCACATAAAACATGGCAACTTGGTTGTCTGTCTGGATCAGGACAGACTGGTGAGTCAGGGTGGGTTGTGAAGACTTATTCCTGCTGTTCCCAGAGATCACCTGTTACAGGTAAGTAACTGTGCTATCTCCAGGAACAAGCAGGAATGCGTTTTCATATATGGGGACTCCCAAGCTCAGAGTGCTAAGCGAATAGCTCTGAGTTCGAGGAGATTGATCTGCTGTGCAGCTTCCCAGGGAGACCAGAGGCCCTGGGTGCACTTGCCCAGACAATGCGCTCCCCAGCCTTGCAGGGAGGCATCTGTGGTTAGCACCACTGTGTAACCTGGAATATGAAAGGGCAACCCTTTCAGCAGATTGGGTGGGTGTAGCCACCAGTTGAGGGAGTGCAGAAACGGTCTGGACACCCTTATCCTGTCTCTGAGGCTGCCTGTGGCCTGTGACCACTGAGTTCGAAGAACCCATTGTGCAGGCCTCATATGGAGTCTGGCATTGGGGGTCACATGCACTGTCGAAGCCATGTGGCCTAGAAGTCTCAGGCAGAGTCTGGCAGAGACCAGGGACCTGCTGAGAAACTGACTTGCCAAGGCCATCAACCTTTGGGCTCTGTTTTCTGGCAAGAATGCCTTTGCCAGGAGAGAGTCCAACCTTGCTCCTATGAACTCCAAGTTCTGGGAAGGGAGCAAAGTGGACTTTGCGAAGTTTATGACAAACCCCAGGCGTTGTAGAAGAGCAATGGTCTTGAGGGTGGCTGGGTTGGCCTCCTGACCTGTCTGACCCCTGATGAGCCAGTCGTCCAGATAGGGGAAGACAAAGATTCCCTGATTTCTCAGGTAGGCCGCCACCACTGCTAGGCACTTTGTGTAGACTCTGGGGGCGGAAGTGAGGCCGAAAGACAGCACTCTGTACTGATAATGGTTTCCTCCCACAATGAACCTGAGGTACTTTCTGTGGTCTGGATGAATGAGGATGTGAGTGTATGCATCCTTTAGATCTAAGGAGCAAAGTCAATCTCCCTGCTGGAGGTAGGGCAGAAGGGTTCCAAGAGTATCTTGAACTTTTCTTTCACTAGGAACTTGTTGAGGTTCCTGAGGTCCAGAATGGGACGAAGGCCACCAGTCCTTTTGGGCACCAGGAAATACCTGGAGTAGAATCCGTGACCTTGCAAGTGGAGAGACACAGGCTCCACAGCCCTGTCCACCAACAGACCCTGAAGCTCCTGACGGAGAAGGTCTGCATGCAGAGGAGGCCTTGGAGGCTCCCCTGGAAAGTATGGGGGTGGCAGTTGGTGGAAATGGAGGGCATAGCCCTTGTGGACTATCTCCAGCACCCAACTGTCCCCGGTGATAAGGGGCCACTGGTGGGCAAAGAGAGCGAGACGACCTCCTGTGCAGGGTTGGGAGAGCAGTGGAGGAGAGGCTATGCTCAAGGAGTCAAAAACCACCACCCTGCTGAGTGGTAGCAGGGGCCTGAGGTTTGGGGTCCTCTGCCTACAGGGCCCATTACCCTGGCCCTTGGCTTGCTGACCCTGGGGGGCAGCTTGGGCAGCCTGATATTGTGGGTACTGTTTGTAGGCAGTGCCCTTCCTCGGGTAAAAGGGCTTTTTACCCGAGCCCTTCTTTTTATGAGAAGGGGCAGAGGTCTTCCTCGACAGCCTTGTCCGAGTGAGGTGCTCGGTCTCAAGCTGAGCGGCCTTCTCGGTCATTGGCTTGCCAAAAAGGTTTTCACCTTGGCAAGGGACATCGACCAACTTGTTCTGAACCCATGGCTCGAGGTCCGATGACTGCAGCCATGCCTGGCGTCTAGCCGCGATGCCGGCTGCCGCAACTCAGGCTGAAGCCTCAAAGCCATCGTAGGCGGCACGGGACATGAACTTCGAGCAGTCCCGAATCCCCGAGGACAAGGACTTAAATCTCTGCAAGGGTTCCCCGGAGAGACCAGCAGAGAATCCGGCCAACTCCTTGGCCAGATCCCGCAAGTACATGCCCATGTATAGCTGGTAAGACTGGACACGGCAAGCAAGCATTGAGCCCTGAAAGCACTTTCTACCGACGCCATCGAGGTTTCGGGCCTCCCTGCCAGGAGGCACCGCGGAGTGCATCTTCTGGATATTCAGACGATGCATGGCCTATTCCACAACCATGGAATGGTGTGGTAGCTGTGCCTTCTGAAAGCCAGGGCTCTTCCGGAGCCGATAGATCGAATCAACTCGCTTGCTAAGAACCGGCGCCGAGGCCGGTGCCTCCCACATACGGAAGAGGAGCCATTCCAGCATCGGAGGAACCGGGACAGTAAAGGCCTCCTTCGGAGCAGAGTCATACTGCAGCGCCTCGAGCTCTTCAGCTCGAGGCTCTTCCTCGGGGTCTGCCGGAATAGTCAAGGCAGTGGCCATATCCCGGACGAACTCCGAGAACCGGGTGTCCTCCGGGGGGGACCTACTCCGGGGCTCAGACTGCGGTGAGTCTGAAGGGACGCACCGAGTCTTAAAGGTATCAGGAGACTCCTCGTCCTCCGTCTCCCAAGCCGACTCGTCCGAGGAAGAGTCGGGGTCCGACCCCGCGGGGCCCTGGAGCACCCGCCCCGACGCCGGAAGCACCGGCGTCGACGCCCTCGGTCCCGAACGGGAGGTCGAGGGAGACCGCGACCGAGGTCGACTCCGAGCCACGATGGACTCGAGTATCGGCTCGGTCTCCGGGGTCGACTTCGACGTCAATGTCCAGGTGGTCGGGGCAGATGCGCCAGACAGGCTGGCCATCAGTGCCCGCTGCTGCTCCATGAAGGCAGAAATTCTGCTCTCCAAGACTGTCTTCCTGAGACTCAGCTCGGGAGACGCAGCAGTCACCGACTCGGGCCCCGGCGGCGCCGGGCCCAACGTCGGCTCCCTGGGAGGAGAGTCCACGAGGACTACAGGGCTTACGTGTCCAGCAGATTCCGGCTCCACACGAGGAACTTTGGCAGGCTTCTCCGGTTCCACAGGCCCGGGGCGACAGTCGGGGGTCTTAGACCTGGCCCTCGAGGAGCCAGGGACCTCCTCCGATGACGCCCTCGCGAGCCGTTTCTTCCTCTTGCGTTCCCGGTCGGGGGACCCCCTATCCAAGGAGCTTCAATGGCGCTCGGGATCGGAATCCCGAGATGTCGAGGCCTCAGACGAGGTCCGGGCCTGGCCGGAGGCTGAGTCGGAGAAAGCACAGTTACTTACCTGTAACAGGTGATCTCTGGGAACAGCAGGAATTAGTCCTCACATATGGGTACGTCGGTACCGACGGAGCCCGTGCGGGAAAGCTCCCCAGCTTCTTAGAATAGAAGCTTTTGGGACCTCCCACTGCACATGCGCACTGCCTTCCCGCCTTCCTGAACAGCTCTCCTCAGTTTCGAGTTTATAGCTGAGTCAACAGAGAGAGGACAGGAAGATAGATAGATAAAAGATACAACTCCTAGGGGAGGTGGGTGGGTTGTGAGGACTAATTCCTGCTGTTCCCAGAGATCACCTGTTACAGGTAAGTAACTGTGCTATCTCCAGGAACAAGCAGGAATAAGTCCTCACATATGGGGACTCCCTAGCTTAGATGCATGGGATCCCCTGTAAAGGTTCGCCATCTTCGTATGGATCTCAGGCATCCATTCTGGGAAGGTGGGCAGGAGTTGTTTAGGAATGGAACAGGTGCTTGAGGACAGCCTGGCCAAACAAGGCATCCCGGCGGGAGTCCTTGTCCAAACAGTAATGGGCTGTGAAGGTATGAACCGAGGCCCAGGTAGCGGCTCGACAGATCTGATCTATGGAAACAGAGTGCAGATGAGCCATAGAAGTTGCCATGGCCCTCACATTGTGAGCAGTGACATGGCCTTCCAGAGAAATGTTTTTGCTCTGGTAAGCAAAAGAAATACACTGAGCAATCCAATTGGAAAGTGTACGCTTGGAGACTGGAAGTCCCAAATGGGAAGGATCAAAGGCCACAAAAAGTTGAGAAGACTTTCGATGTGGCTGAGTCCTATTAAGGTAAAAAGCGAGAGCTCTTTTACAATCCAGAGTATGAAGGTTCCTCTCTGCATTGGATGCATGAGGAGCTGGAAAAAAGACAGGTAGATATACCTCTTGATTAAGATGAAAAGGCGAGACCACTTTAGGCATAAAGTGGGGATTCGTCCTAAGGACCACCTTATCATGATGAAATCTTGTGTAAGGTGGATTAGCCACTAAAGCCTGCAGCTCACTGATGCGGCGAGCCGAAGTGACTGCAATGAGGAAGATGACCTTCCAGGAAAGAAATTTCAAGGAGGTGGAAAACATTGGCTCAAAAGGTGGCTTCATAAGTTGACCGAGCACTAGATTCAAATCCCATGCGACCGGGGGTGGTCTGATGGGAGGTTTAGTGAGAGTCAGGCCTCTCATGAATCTTGCAACAAGAGGATGAGAGGAGATAGGTTGTCCATTTATATGTTTCAAGGATGCTGCAATAGCACTTAAATGGACTCTTACCGAATTCGTCTTGAGGCCTGCATTGGATAGATGCAGGAGATAATCAAGAAGAGAATTCAAAGGAAGTGCCAGAGGGTCAAGACCCTGCTGAGCACACCAAATGGAAAAACGTTTCCATTTGAAAGCATAGGAACGCCTGGTAGAGGGTTTCCTAGAGGCAGAAAGGATATCTTTCACTGGTTGGGAAAGATGAAAGTCTTGAAGGCTTAAGCCTTCAGTAACCAAGCACTGAGGTGAAGGGATTTGGGGTTTGGGTGCCACAAAGTCCCCTCCTCCTGAGACAGGAGGTCTGGCGCAGCTCCCAGATCCAAGTAGGATCCCTGGGAGAGCTGTAGAAGTAGAGGGAACCACACTTGGCGTGGCCAGCGTGGAGCTATGAGGATCATAGTTCCATGATCCCTCTGGAGTTTGAACAGAGTCTTGGGAATCAAAGGAATGGGTGGAAAGGCATATAGGAATGCCTGACTCCAATTCAGGAGAAAGGCGTCCGTAGCCTGAGCTCCCTGACACGGAGTTCTGGAACAGAACCGGGGAAGTTTGGCATTCCACGGACTTGCAAAGAGGTCTATGTCCGGGGTCCCCCATTCCTGAAAGATTCGGTTTATTTGGTCCAAATGTAGGGACCATTCGTGTGGCAGCAGAACTCGACTGAGCCTGTCTGCCCGAGAGTTTTGAACTCCTGGGAGATACACTGCTAGCAGGTGAATCTGATGCTCTCTGGCGAAGGCCCATAGTCTTAGAGCTTCGTTGCAAAGCGACAGAGAGCCCGTCCCTCCTTGTTTGTTTATGTAAAACATGGCCACCTGATTGTCCGTCTGAACTAGGACAGTGAGGTTGGCTAGGAGGGAGTGGAAGACCTTGAGGGCAAGGTAAATTGCTCGCAGTTCCAGAAGATTGATATGAAGGGTGGTCTCCTGTAGAGACCAAGTGCCCTGAGTGGAGAGAGTTTGCAGATGGGCTCCCCACCCTGTTTGGGAGGCATCTGTTGTGAGGGTTGCTTGGGGTAGCAATGGTTGAAATGGAGCCCCCAACAACAGATTCTTGGTGGAAGTCCACCAGTGGAGGGACCAAAACAGACGATCGGAGGTTTGTATTTGGTCTGAGAGCGCTCCTGACGCCTGAGTCCACTGAGTGGCCAGGGTCCATTGAGCTGCTCTCATATGAAGACGAGCATAGGGCACCACATGCACTGTGGAGGCCATATGACCCAGTAGGCGTAGCATTTCCCTGGCTGTCAAGTGAGTGCTGGACTGAGCTTGGGAGGCCAAACTCAGGAGGCGCTGGCCTCGAACATGTGGAAGGTAGGCCCTTGCAGTGATGGTGTCCAACTGGGCCCCTATGAATTCTAGAGATTGAGTAGGGATGAGTTGGGACTTGGGAAGGTTTACTACCAGTCCCAGATACTGCAAAAGGCTCCTTGTGTGGTCCAGGGAAATCTGGGCCTGTGACTGAGTTGGAGCTCGGATGAGCCAGTCGTCCAGATATGGGAAGACAAAGATTCCCATGCCTCTTAGAAATGCGGCTACGACTGCCATGCATTTTGTGAATACTCTTGGAGCAGAGGCTAGACCGAAGGGGAGTACTCTGTATTGGAAATGTTTTCCCTGAAACAGAAAGCGAAGATACTTTCTGTGGGATGGATGGATGAGTAGATGTGTATACGCATCCTGTAGGTCTAGAGAACAAAGCCAGTCCTGACCCTGGAGGTAAGGAAGGAGAATGCCGAGAGACAGCATTTTGAATTTCTCCTTGAAGAGAAATTTGTTCAATTCTCTCAGATCTAGGATTGGTCTGAATCCCCCTGTCTTCTTTGGAATGAGAAAATAAGGGGAGTAGAAACCGGACCCTTGTTGAGGAAGAGGAACCTCTTCTATGGCCCCTTGGGCAAGAAGAGAGGAAACCTCTTGATCCAACAGGGTTAGGAGAGATGGGGGAGAATTGAATGGTCTCACCATATGATGGGGAGGAAGGCTGGAGAAATGAAGTTTGTAACCCTCTCGAATGATAGAGAGGGTCCATTGTTCTGTTGTGATTTGTTCCCATCTGGGAGCAAAGTGAACCAACCTTCCGGGTATGGTGAGAGGTTCTGGTTGTGTTAGAACCAGAAGTGGCAAGTTCCCTAGGAGCAAGTCAAAACCCCTGAGGGGTTGGAGCCTGCTGAGCTACAGTAGCTGCTGCAGGCTTAGCTCGTGCTTGTTTGGATTGCTGACGCTTAGCAGTATAGCGAGGTTGAGAAGACTGCTGGCCAGTATTTGAAGCAACTCTGGCCTTCTTATAGTAAGGCCTTTTAAAAGACTTTTTCTTAGTAGGAATTGAAGTGGACTTTGAAAGTCTTTCCAAGGTGGCATTTTCAGCATCCATCTGGGTGGCTTTGATTTGCCACTCTTCCCCAAATAAGTTCTCACCTGTACAGGGCAGATTCCGTAAGCCATCTAGAACCCAAGGTTCCAGATCAGAGGCCTGGAGCCAAGCAAGACGTCGGGCTGCAATAGCAATGCCCGAAGCCCTACTGGCTCCCTCAAAGGAATCATATGCTGCCCTATTAGAGAACTTAGAAACCTCTAAGAGTTGTTTCACTAGGGAAAGGAATCCCTGCTTTTTATCCTCAGGGATAAAGGGGGCAAAATGCCGCACCTTTTTGGCAAGTTCCTCCAGGAACATGCCCATATAGAGACTGTAGGAATTAATCCTGGCTATAAGCATACTAGCCTGGAAAATTTTCCTACCAAAAGAGTCCAAAGTCTTACATTCCCGTCCTGGAGGGGTGGAAGAGTGCCTTTTGGTACTCCTAATCTTCTTCATTGCAGACTTCACCACAATAGAGTGGTGGGGCAATTGAGTCTTTTGGAAACCAGGAGAAGGAGGGACCCTATACATGGTGTCCAACCTACGGGAATAAGGAGACAAAGTCAAAGGATTTTCCCAGAAATCCATCAGTTGTTCTTGAAGGATTTCATGGATAGGCAGGGTAACTGCCTCCTTAGGGGCCTTTGAGTATCCCAAAATATCCAGTTTTTTGGATCTGGGTTCCTTTTCAGAGGATGTGGTAATAGAAAGGGCTGTAGCCATATCTAAAACAAAGTCCTGGAAGGACAAATCCTCTGGAGGGGACATTCTCCTTTTAGGAGAAGAGGGCTCCTCAGGTAAGTTGAGTGAAAACTCAGCAGAATCATCAGAGGAGTGAAAATCCTCAGAGGAATCGGTGCTTTCCTCTAACGCACGATACGCGTACCGATCGGTATCGATATCGGGCGTATCGGGTATGGAACCGGTATGGAGCGAAAGCCCATACGGTACCGACTTGCGTTTAGAGGTGGACGGCCTCGATACCGGCATGGCGGACGATACCGGTATCGGGCCCGGAACCGCTGAAAGCGGAACCGATGGCGTTGCAGCTTTAATGAAAGCCATGACGGCCTGCTGCATGGACTGTACAGTATCGCCCATGGACGCCATAGCTGCCTGGATGTCGGTACCGGAGTGACCCGGTACCCCAGAGCAGGCTAACAGGTGATCTGTCGAGGCCGTAGCATCGATATCAACCTGAGACCCCTGAATTGGCGTTTTTGGAAGTTGGACTTCCCGCCGGGGTTGTTTGGCTGGGGCAGGGTCCTCAAGTTCTAAGCTAAGAGCCTCTCGATGCTTTGAAGGAGATTTGCTCTTTGAGGACTTGCCCACAGAAGGTTTGGTTACCTGAGATCCATCCGGAGAAGAAGACCTGGATGACTGTGATGCTGTATTCTCTGAAGCAAACAGCACATGGAATTTGTTGGCCCGGTTCTGCAGCCCACGTTTAGACATGTGGGAGCAAGATGGGCAGTCCGGTATGGAATGGTCAGGCCCCAAACATTTCAGACACCATTCATGGGTGTCTGTGACTGAAATAACAGCATTACATTTGGTACACTTCTTAAATCCAGGGGCTGGCTTCTCCATGAGGAGAAATTGAGTAGGCCGAGAGGCCTCTCTGAAGTGACCAAAAAGCTAAAAAATAAGAAAAAAGAATTATAATTTTTTAAAGAAAGAAAGAAAAGACCGGCGATACCGGTATCGGTATGGGGAAGGCAGGTACGCGGTCTAAAGAAACAAATAAAATAACAATTTCTTCAGCGGTGACAGGAACACGACCTGCTGGCTCCGCGGAAAAAGAGAAACTGAGGAGAGCTGTTCAGGAAGGCGGGAAGGCAGTGCGCATGTGCAGTGGGAGGTCCCAAAAGCTTCTATTCTAAGAAGCTGGGGAGCTTTCCCGCACGGGCTCCGTCGGTACCGACGTACCCATATGTGAGGACTTATTCCTGCTTGTTCCTGGAGATAAGCCTTTCCTTTTGCTGCTGGCGACTTCATAGTGCCTTGGAAGACATTTTCCCACAGGCCCCGCACGACTTAGGATCGTGGTCGGGGCCGAGGCACCGAAGGCAGCAGTCGTGTGTGTCGGTGAGAGACATTAGTTTCTTACACCGATCACACTTTTTAAAATCGCTGGAAGCCATCGGGGAAAAAAGAGTCCCCGCGAGGTCAAAGGACCGGCCTTCCAGGGAAAAAGAGAAAAAAGGGCGCGAACGCCAGCCACGAAGGGCAAAAACTGAAAAAGAAGAATCGGGCTCGATACCGGTGTACCGAACCTGGCGGGAGGGGAACCGGCGTCGAACCGGTAGAAAAAAGAGCAAAAATCAAAGAAAAATCTAATTTTAACCGGGAAAAACTGGACACACGTCCGGTGGGCTTCACGGAAAAAAAGAGACTGAGGTAAGATGGCACCTTTAGGCGGGAAGGGAACCGCGCATGCGTGCCTGCATTTCCAAAGGCTTTCATAGAAAGCTGGGGAAATGCTCCGCTGGGGCTTCATCGGCGCCGATGACACCTATATGTGAGGACTGACTTCCTGCTTGGTCCTGGAGAATATAAGGATATCTGAACATAACAGAACAGATAGATGAGTATATAGATACATATCTATCTAAAAATATATCTCAGTAGATCTATAAATATATCTATGTATATATACATATATATATTGAATATATACACATATAGGGTATATATGCTATATTTATAGGAGATATGTAGGGGCAGAAGACACACAGATAGATATGTAGACATAGACACATATCTCCAGGTATGTGGAAGGAGAGAGGTCTATAGAAGCTGATCCCCCCCCTAGGGATATAGGGAGAGAGGAAGATTCATCTAAGAGCAAGAAGGTTAATACCTGCTTGAATAGATATACAGAGAAATCTCTTTTCCTGGTTATGATTGGCAGAGTCAGAGGAGAGGTCTCCCTGACAAGAAGAAGTCTGGATTCTTTTCAGAATTTGAGCTCTTGAATAACCAGGATGGCCTACGTGAAAAAGGCAGAGGATAACTTCAGACTGTAGGCAGGAAGTCCAGATGTCTCCAGAATTGCCATATGGAGAATGGATAGAGGACGCCACTGGAGGAAGATACCCTAGTGACTTGCCTATGAGGGCAAGGGGGTATTGGGCGTCCTCTAGCTGCCATTGAAGAAAATTATCTCTGACGAGAAGACCAAAGGAGATATGGGCCAAGCCAGGGAATTGGCCCTTCTTTAGGTTTTCACGTAATGAAAGGCCTGAGACTGATGTCTCAAACGAGATTTAAGATGAGATGGTAAGGGTAGGAAATACCTACCAGTCATGGAAACATGACTGGGGGAACCCCTTTTAACCATCTGGGTTTATCTGCTAGGCAAGATACTAATGCTCTCTAGCAAGGGCCCATAGTGCAAAGCTACTCTGTAGAGTTGCAGAGAGCATGCTGCAGGTTGGTTAGAAGAAAAACTGGCTGTGGAAAGCCAGCAGGTAACCAGTATTCTGCCCAGGACAAGGGGGCAAAGAATAGAAGTTAACCAACCAGGCTGTGATAAGAGGGTTTCCCAACCGAGGTTGATAACCTGTTTTGGACTTAGCACTTAGGCTAGAAGGATTGCTAGTGGAGGAGAATCCCTGGTTGTGTGGTGGACAAAACCAGTGGCTTAAGCACTAGGAATTGCTGTGTCTGCAGCAACGTACCAGGGCAGCAGAGAAAATTTCTTTTCCCTCTCCCTCTTTTGGATTGGGAAAAAGAAACAACAGACCTGGTAGGATTTCCTATTGTCTGATGGGCTGCCCTAAGGTAACCAGGGGGAAGACAACTCCAGAAGAGAGAATCCCCCGGTAGAACAGGTAGAGGACCATAGGGGCTTACCAGTGTAAAAGGGTCCCTCTTACAAACCAAATGTTATAGTAAGAGGGAGGTAAGACAGAGTTAAAAGAGACTGACTATGGAGGAAGTCTCTGACAGGTGAGATGATACATGCCAATACAGGGAAAAACAACTGTCTATTTATAGTTGTTAGTTCTCTTTCCTCCAAGAGGAAGAGGAAAACCCTGCTAATTATGGGCATGATCATCATAAAGACTCTTAAAGTTAAAGAAAAGATGTCTCATGAAGAGATATCTAGGAAGGTTAGAGTAAATTTAGTGCAGATACTGCAAATGAAAAGAAGCAGACTGCTACTCTAACCAGCAATCAAGAGTGGCAATGATGATCTATTTGAAACCCTGCGACTGCTGGGTTTGTTGACCCTGCTGAGTTTGTGGATTCTTCAGACCAGGGTGATGTTTCCCCTGTTTGGGAACATCTGTATGATGGGCAGAAGATTGATAAAATCTTCTTCCCCTAGGGGAAGAAATCTTGGCAGGACATTTCCTACCAACTGGGAAAGAAGAAGGCGTAGAATAGCCTCTGGAAACAGGACAGTCAGTTGTTAACTGAGCAACCTGGAGTAAAGACTCCTTGTTAAAGAGATTTTCTCCAGTGCAAGGAGTATTTCCCAGTCTAACTTGTGCCCATTTGTCCAAGTCTGAAGCTTGGAGCCAGGCTTGACGTCGTGCTCCTATAGCTATAGCAGAAGTCCTGCTAACAGACTCAAAGGAGTCTAGGGAAGCACGAGTAAGAAATCTAGAGAAAAATTTGAGCATGACTAATCAGTGAGGAATAGTCTGCACTCTTGGGCTCTTGAAGAAAAGGAGTCAAAAGAAGTAATTTCTTTGTGACCTCCTCAAGAGATAAGCACATATAAAAAATATATGAGAGAATTCTTGCTGAAAGCATGGATGCCTGGAAAGTTTGGCGTCCAAAGGCATCTAAAGTCTTAGACTCACGACCTGGCGGATAAGAAGAGTGCTTTTTAGTACTCTTCACCTGCCTCATTGCTGATTCTACAACAATGGAATGATGAGGAAGCTGAGTCTTTTGAAATCCTGGAGAAGGGGGCACCTGATATAGAAGATCAGTTGCTCTTGAAAGTGGGGGTACCTTTAAAGGAGCTTCCCACATTCGTAGAAGGAGATCCTGCAAGGAATGATGCAAAGGAAGCATGATGTTCTCCTTTGCTCTTCCAGGAAAATACATGGAATCTGTATTCCTTTGTGTAGGATCTTGTCCAGGTATAGAAATGGCAAGTGATTTTGCCATATCCAGGAGAAAAGCTTGAAAAGAAAAATCCCCAGAACTAGCATTGGCACCGAGGGATCTATCCAACTTTATAGGAATAGAAGATCCTGAATGGTGGTCCTTAGAGGATGGTCTCCAGTACCACAGGAGGTCGGGACCAGCAACAGTCGGTAGCGTATCGTCCATGCTAGGGATCAATTCCAAACTCGGTATCGAGGGAAGCGAGCCTGATGAGAAAAGCATGGAAGGCACCGACAGCAATGGTAATGTGGATACCGGTACCGACTTCGGTACCGTATCCGATACCGGTGGATGAAGGCCAGCCGGTGGCAACTCTAACAGTATTGAAGAAACCAAGAGTTGCGGATCCGAATTATCGGAACCGAGCCTTCGGTACCGTTTGGTGTCGGTACCAAGGCAAGTCGGTACCCAGTCCTCCAGACTAGAGATCAATTCCAGACTCGGCATCGAAGGAAGCGAGTCTATCGATGCACGTCTGGAGGGTACCGACGTCGGTACTAGTACTGGTACCGGTACCGATACTGGAAGATCGGTCTGGAGCGTATCCAACGGCCCCGTAGGTACCGAGGACGCCAGACGATGATCCTTGGTGAGGAATGTTTCATCCAACACCATTGCCGATGCCGGGGTATCGGTGCCGCTCGAAGCGGATGCCACCACCGGGCATGGCTCAGGTATGTTCTGTGATGGGTGAACCTCAGGAACAACCTGAAACCACACACAGGCTTTGGAGGTCGAAGACTCCCACCGGGGTTTTGAAGCCAGTGGTTTTTCGAGGGCAAGGCTGTAGGCATCTCTATGCTGTGCAAGAGAACTGCCGCTCGAGGACTGGCTAGTCTTAACAGACTCTTTTTGGGTTACCTGATCCTGTGTAGAAGAAGATATGGTCGGTTCGCTGAAGTTGGATGGGGACCGCGTGTCGAGGGGAACTCGATGTTGAAAACTTCTTCTCACAATACTATTGCCAGAGGGCTCTGGAGGAAAATGGTCAGGACACAAGCAGGTTAGACACCAATTGTGAGTATCTAAAAATAAGTTTGTACCGCCACAGTTTGTACATTTCTTGGGGATAGTGGCTGGCGGTTCATGAAGGAAAAAGGAGAGGCCTAACAGGCCTGAGAAACCGTGAGACACTGAGGAGGAAAAAATATTCCTTAAAAAGGAAAAATTTTACAAGAAAAGAAAAGAGAAACACCGGCGGTACCGGTGGCGTCGGGGAAGGCAGTCGCGACCACAACAAAACTAAAAAATAAAAGAAGAATTTTCTGCGGTGACAGGAGGACGTCCTGCCGGCTCCGCGGAAAAACGAAAACTGAGGAGAGACAGTTGGGAAGGTCGAAAGGCAGCACACAGGCGTGTTGGGATGCTTCCAAAGGCTTTCTGATTGGACGCTGGGAAGCGTTCCCGTGCAAACTCCGTCGGTACCGACATACCCATATGTGAAGACTCATTCCTGCTTGTTCCTGGAGATGATATATTACAACTATTAGATAAACTGAAGAGTAGCAAATCACCTGGGCCGGATGGTATACATCCAAGGGTGTTGAAAGAACTGAAAGATGAGATTGCAGACTTGCTATTAGTAATCTGTGAACTATCATTAAAATCATCACTAATACCTGAAGATTGGAGGATCGCCAGTAACACCAATTTTTAAAAAGGGTTCCAGGGGTGATCCGGGAAACTACAGACCGGTGAGCCTCACGTCACTACCGGGGAAAATGGTAGAAACCATCATAAAGACTTAAATTAATCAGCATGTAGATAGTCATGGCCTAAGGGGAGACAGCCAACATGGCTTTAGACAAGGAAGATCTTGTCTTACTAATCTGTTATGTTTTTTTGAAAGTGTGAATAAAGAGGTGGGCAAAGGTGAGTTGGTTGATATAGTGTATCTGGACTTTCAGAAAGCCTTTGACAAGGTCCCTCATCAGAGGCTTTTGGCAAAACTAAAGAGTCATGGGATAGGAGGCAGTGTATTACTGTGGATCAGGAACTGGTTAAAAGATAGAAATCAGAGGGTTGGGCTAAATGGCCAATTTTCCCAATGGAGAAAGGTGAATAGTGGTGTACCCCAGGGATCTGTGCTGGGTCTGCTGCTTTTTGACATATTCATAAATGATCTGGAAAGTGGAATAACGAGTGAGGTTATCAAATTTGCAGATGACACAAAACTAAAGTTGTTAAAACCCAAGAGGATTGTGGAAAATTGCAAGAGGATCTTGATAAATTGGAAGACTGGGCATCAAAATGGAAGATGAAATTTAACGTAGACAAGTGCAAAGTTATGCACCTAGGGAAGAACAACCCAAACTATGGTTACAAGATGCAAGGTTCCACATTAGGAACCACCACCCAGGAAAAAGATTTAGGCGTCATTGTGGATAACATGTTAAAACCCTCGGCCCAGTGTGCAGCAGCAGCCAAGAGAGCAAATAGAATGCTAGGTATCATAAGGAAAGGAATGGAAAATAAAACAAAAAAGATTATAATGCCTCTATATCGTTCCATGGTGAGACCGCACCTTGAATATTGTGTGCAATTCTGGTCGCCGTATCTTAAAAAGGATATAGCGTTTTTAGAAAAGGTTCAGAGAAGAGCCACCAAAATGGTAAAGGGAATGGAAGAATACTCCTATGAAGAAAGGCTAAAAATGTTAGGGCTCTTTAACCTGGAAAAGAGACGGCTGAGGGGAGATATGATAGAAGTCTATAAATTAATGAACGGAGTGGAACGGGTAAACGTAGATCAATTGTTTGTTATCAGAATATAGAAAGACTAGGGGACATGCAATGAAGCTACAGGGTAAACTATTTAAGACTAATAAAAGAAAATATTTTTTCACTCAACGTGTAATCAAACTCTGGAATTTGTTACCGGAGGATGTAGTAAAGGCTGTTAGTGTAGCTGGGTTTAAAAAAGGTTTGGACAAGTTCCTGGAGGAAAAGTCCATAAACCATTATTAAGAAGGGACCCAGGATATCAATGCTTGAACCAATACAAGCATTGTGGAACCTGTGTCCCTTGGGGAAACTGCTAGGTACATATGACCTAGATTGGCCACTGTTGGAAGCAGAATACTGGGCTTGATGGACCTTGGTCTGACCCAGTATGGCATATCTTATGTTCTTATGTTATCTCCTTTTTAAAAGTTAATGCCAGCAGCCTAGTTCCATCCTGGTTAAGGTGGAGCCCATCCCTCCGGAAAAGCCTCTCCTTTCCCCAAAATGTTGCCCAGTTCTTAACAAATCCACAACCCTCATCCTTGCACCATTATCTCATCCACGCATTGAGACTCTGGGGCTCTGCCTGCCTTTTGGGTCCTACGCGTGGAACAGGAAGCATTTCAGAAAATGCTACCCCGGAAATTCTGGATTTCAACTTCCTACTAAAAGCCTAAATTTAACCTCCAGAAACTCCCTCCCACCAACCTGTACCAAGACAGCAACTCCTCCCCAGCACTCTCTAAGACCTTGTCTAGGTGGCGCGTGAGGCCCACTGCCTTTGCACTAGGCAGGCATGTTATCAGGCGATCCTCACATCCACCAGCCACCCAGCTATCTACATACCTAATGATCGAATCACCAACTATAACACATCAGACACTATCACCATACCCAGTGCCTTTGCTAAAACAAGAAAAGACACTTCAAGAAGAGCACTATCCCTGGCTGCTTACGCGCTCTGGAACTCAACCTCCGACAACCTGAGATCAACAAAAGACCTCAAAGACGTCCGGAAGATACTGTGGAAAAGAAAAAAGGAGGGGTGGCCATCTTGATAGATACCAAGTTGAAGATTTTATTGCACACTGTGATAAGGGATAAAGCGGGGCGATATGTGTTAATGTGATTAAAAGTGGGGAAAGAGTAGTTACTCACCTGTAACAGGTGTTCTCCAGCAGCAGCAGGAATCAGTCCTCACATATGGGTGACGTCGGCGCCGACGGAGCCCCCGTGTGGAGCATTTCCCCAGCTTTCATAGAAAGCCTTTGGGAATGCAGCGCGCATGCGCGGTCCCCTTCCCGCCCAAGGGTGCCATCTTGCTCAGTCTGATGACATAGCTAAAAGACAGCAAAATAGCAAAAATAAATCATATGACTGCAACTCCAAGGGGAGGAGGGAGGGTTGTGAGGACTGATTCCTGCTGCTCCTGGCGAACACCTGTTACAGGTGAGTAACTACTCTTTCTCCAGGACCAAGCAGGAAGTCAGTTCTCACATATGGGACTCCCTAGCTCAGGGCTACCAGAGGCCCCAAACTGAAAAATTGAGCTCCCTCTAGAGCCTCAGCATGCAAGAACAGAATCTTCTCTGATAAAGCCCCCGAAAGGTAGCCCAACACCAGGGCCGGAGGGTAGGAGTTGCCTAGACCCCAAAGAGATTATGGAGTACCGCTTGCCCGAAAGCACTGTCCCTGCGGGACTCCCTCTCAAGGCAGTAGTGGGCCGCAAAAGTCTGGCTTGAAGACCAAGTAGCGGCCCGGCAGATGTCTGCCAATGGAACAGAGCGGAGATGAGCCACTGACGCAGCCTTCGCCGTGACACGGTGAGCCGTAACTCGACCCTGCAACGAGAGGCCGGCTGCCCTGTAAGCCCAGGCGATGCAGTCAGCTACCCATATGGACAAAGTACGCTTGGAGACAGCCAACCCCAACTTATTGGGGTCATAAGAGACGAAGAGCTGAACCGCCCTCCGGTGCTTCCGCATACGGTCAAGGTAGAAGGACAACGCCCTCCTACAGTCCAGGGTATGCAAGACCATTTTCGCCCGGCTAGCATGAGGCCTGGGAAAGAAAGTCAGAAGAACCACCTCCTGATTGAGGTGGAAGGAGGAGACAACCTTTGGAAGGAACTTAGGGTGAGTCCGTAAGACCACCCTGTTCCTACAGAACCTAGTATAAGGTGCTTCTGATACTAGGGCCTGAAGCTCGCTCACTCGCCTTGCTGAGGTAAGAGCTACCAGAAATAGCGTTTTCCAGGACAGAAAATCGAGAGGGCAAGTAGGCATAGGTTCAAATGGTGGGCAAGTAAGCCGTTGCAAGACCACATTTAAATCCCATTTAGTGGCAGGTGGACGCACTGGAGGCTTAAGCAAAAGCAGGCCTCTGAGGAAGCGAACCACCAAGGGATGGCTGGAAAGAGACTGACCCTCCACCTGTGAGTGGTGTGCTGAAAGAGCACTAAGATGAACTCTAACAGAATTGGACTTAAGACCTAGGTTGGACAGGTGAAGCAAATACTGCAGCACCACTGGTAGCAGGCATGAGAAGGGATTCTCGTTGTGTTGAGTACACCAGGTAGAAGATCTACGCCACTTAAGGGCATAAGACTTTCTAGTGGACTGCCTCCTAGAGGCCAAGACTACGTCCTCCACTTCCCTAGGCAGTAGTAAAGGCGCTAGTACTACCCTTTCAGCAGCCAGGCCATCAACTTGAGGGACTGGAGATTGGGGTGCAAGAGGGACCCTTGCTCCTGAGACAGGAGGTCGGGTTGCATCCCCAAAGGAAGAGGAGTGTCCACCGCCAGTTGCAACAATAGTGGGAACCAGGGCTGCCTTGGCCACCTGGGAGCCACCAGAATCAGGCCTTGTCCCGGATCACCTTGAATAGTGTCTTGGACACTAGAGGCGTGGGAGGAAACGCATATAGTAGGCCTGTAGACCATGGAATGAGAAACACATCCGCTGCTACTCTGAGAGGATGCGCTTGTCTGGAACAGAACCTGGGTAGTTGACGGTTCAGAGGACTGGCAAAGAGATCTATGGTTGGAAGACCCCATCTCAGGAAGACCTGTTGAACCACTAAAGGGTTCAACTGCCATTCGTGCGGCTGCAGGATCCTGCTCAATCTGTCCGCCAGGTAATTCTCCTCACCTGGAAGGTAGACTGCTTTGAGAAGAATGCCATGATTGACTGCCCAGGAGCACAGTTTCTGCGCTTCCTGACAGAGAAGGTGGGACCCTGTGCCCCCTTGTTTGTTCACATAGAACATAGCCACTTGATTGTCCGTCTGAACCAAGACGGACTGGTGAGGGATGAGATGAGAGAAAGTTCTCAGGGCGCGGATAGCTCTCAGTTCTAAGAGACTGATCTGTTGTGCGGCCTCCCAAGGAGTCCACAGGCCTTGAGTACATGCCCCTTGGCAATGTGCATCCCAACCTTGAAAAGAAGCATCGGTTGTCAGCACCTGAGAGTGTGGAGGTGCCTGAAAAGGCACTCCTTGCACTAGATTCAGAAGATGAAGCCACCATTGCAGAGAAGACTGTAGTAGGCCAGACACCCTCACTTTGTCTGTGAGGCTTCCTGTGGCCTGGTGCCACTGAGTCCAGAGGCCCCATTGAGCTGGCCTCATGTGTAGACGGGCATTTGGAGTCACATGGACCGTGGATGCCATGTGGCCTAAGAGCCTCAGGAATTGTCTGGCGGAGACCAGAGAATTGCTGTGGAATAGCTTGGCTAGAGCCATCAATCTGTGGGCCCTGTCCACTGGTAGAAAGGCCTTTGCCTGAAAGGTGTCCAGTCGAGCTCCTATGAACTCCATGTTCTGGGAGGGTTACAAACTGGACTTTGCGAAGTTTATGACAAAGCGTAGTTACTCACCTGTAACAGGTGTTCTCCAGGAGCAGCAGGAATCAGTCCTCACATATGGGTGACGTCGGTGCCGACGGAGCCCTCGCGGAGCAATTTTCCCCAGCTTTCAAAGAAAGCCTTTGGGAATTGCAGCGCGCATGCGCGGTCCTCTTCCCGCCCAAGGGTGCCATCTTGCTCAGTCAGATGACATAGCTAAAAGACAGCAAAAATTAGCAAAAACGAAAGCATATAACTGCAACTCCAAGGGGAGGAGGGAGGGTTGTGAGGACTGATTCCTGCTGCTCCTGGAGAACACCTGTTACAGGTGAGTAACTACGCTTTCTCCAGGACCAAGCAGGAAGTCAGTCCTCACATATGGGACTCCCAAGCTTAAGGCTACCGGAGACCCTAAGCACAAAAATGAGCTCCCTTTAGCTCAGCAGCACAGAAGGAAGGAATCTTCTCTGAATACGTCTCCAACCGGTAGCCCAACATCCGGGATGGAGGGTAGGAGTTGCCTATACCTCGAAGAGGTTACGGAGGACTGCCTGTCCGAAAGCACTGTCCCTGCGGGACTCCCTCTCCAGGCAGTAATGGGCTGCAAAAGTCTGGCTTGAAGACCAAGTAGCGGCCCGGCAGATGTCTGCCAACGGAACAGAGCGGAGGTAAGCCACTGACGTAGCCTTCGCCCGAACACGATGAGCGGTGACTCTACCTTCCAGCACGAGGCCCGCAGCCTCGTAAGCCCAAGCGATGCAGTCCGCAATCCAGATGGACAGAGTACGCTTGGAGACAGGGAGCCCCAACTTGTTGGGGTCATAAGACACGAAGAGCTGAACCGCCCTTCGGTGCTCCCGCGTACGGTCCAGGTAGAAGTTCAGCGCCCTTCTACAGTCCAGGGTATGCAGGACCATTTCAGCTCGGCTGGAGTGTGGCCTGGGAAAGTAGGTCGGAAGTACCACCTCCTGGTTGATGTGAAAAGGGGAAACCATTTTAGGAAGAAACTTAGGGTGAGTCCGTAGGACTACCCGGTTCTTGTAGAACCTAGTGTAAGGAGGATCAGATACCAGGGCCTGCAGCTCACTAACACGTCTAGCAGAAGTGAGGGCCACCAAGAACAAGGTTTTCCAGGAAAGAAAACGAAGAGGACAGGTAGCCATAGGCTCAAAAGGCGGACAGGTAAGCCGCTGTAAAACCACATTGAGATCCCAGTTCGGGGCTGGCGGGCGCAAAGGTGGTTTAAGGAGAAGGAGGCCTCTGAGAAAACGAGCCACCAGAGGGTGGCTGGAAAGAGGTCTACCATCCACCGGCACGTGATGCGCAGAAAGAGCACTGAGGTGGACCTTGACCGAGTTGGACTTAAGGCCAAGATTGGAAAGAGAAAGCAAGTACTGCAAGACCACTGATGCCAAACAGGAGAAGGGGTCTTGAGACTGCTGAGTACACCAGACGGAGAACCAACGCCACTTAAGAGCGTAGGACTTCCGGGTGGAAGGCCTCCTGGAGGCCAAGATGACCCCTTCCACATCTGGAGGCAGCTGGAGAGGAGCAAGGACTACCCTTTCAGCAGCCAGGCCATCAGATGAAGGGACCGGAGGTTGGGGTACAGGAGCATCCCCTGATCCTGCGAGAGGAGGTCGGGCTGAAACCCCAGAGGAAGAGGGGTGTCCACCGCCAGCTGCATCAGAAGCGGGAACCAAGGTTGCCTCGGCCACCGGGGAGCCACTAGGATCATCGATGCCTTGTCTCTGAGAACTTTGAAGAGCGTCCGAGACACCAGAGGCATGGGTGGAAAGGCATACAAGAGGCCTGTGGACCATGGAATCAGAAAAGCATCCGCCGCTACCCGGAGAGGATGCGGCTGTTGAGAGCAGAATCTGGGAAGCTGCCGGTTCAACGGACTGGCGAACAGATCCATGGTGGGGAGGCCCCACCGTAGAAAGATCCGCTGAACCACCAGCGGATCCAATCTCCACTCGTGCGGTTGGAGGATCCGGCTCGGTTTGTCTGCCAGATAGTTTTCTTGACCTGGGAGATAGACAGCTTTGAGGACGATGTTGCGATGGACGGCCCAAGAGCAGAGCTTCTGTGCTTCCTGACAGAGAAGGAAGGAGCCGGTTCCGCCTTGCTTGTTCATGTAGAACATGGCAACCTGATTGTCTGTCTGGACAAGTACTGACTGGTGAGAAATCAGGTGAGAGAAGGCCTTGAGCGCTAGGCGGATGGCTCTGAGCTCTAGGAAGTTGATCTGCTGAGCGGACTCCCAAGGAGTCCAGAGACCCTGAGTACAAGTCCCTTGGCAATGTGCTCCCCAGCCCTGGAGAGAAGCATCGGTCGTCAGGACCTGAGAATGTGTAGGGGGCTGAAAAGTCACCCCGAGCACTAGGTTTGGCAGGTGAAGCCACCATCGCAGAGAGGAGACCAGCTGGTCGGAGATCTGTACGGAGTCCGCTAGGCTCCCAGTGGCCTGATGCCATTGTTTGCGAAGGCACCATTGAGCAGGTCGCATGTTCAGGCGGGCATAGGGGGTTACATGGACCGTGGAAGCCATATGGCCGAGCAGTCTCAGAAATTGCCTGGCCGAGACCAGGGAATTGCTGTGAAAACGGCTGGCGAGATCCATGAGCCTTTGGGCCCTGTCCAGAGGCAGGAAGGCCCGCGCCTGAAGAGTGTCCAACCTGGCGCCGATGAATTCTAGATCCTAAGAGGGGAGCAAAGTGGACTTTGCGAAGTTTATGACAAATCCCAAGTGCTGGAGCAGAGCCACCGTGCGATGAGTAGCCTGAGTGGCTTCTTGGGCAGACTGGGCTCTGATGAGCCAGTCGTCCAGGTATGGGAACACAAAGAGACCCTGAAGTCTCAGATAGGCCGCCACCACTGCTAGGCATTTTGTGAACACTCTGGGGGCGGAGGATAGGCCGAAAGGCAGTACTCTGTACTGGTAATGGCATCCGTCCACCACAAACCTGAGGTATTGTCTGTGGTCCGGATGAATAAGGATATGAGTATACGCATCCTTCAGATCTAAGGAGCATAGCCAGTCTCCCTGCTGGAGGTAGGGCAGCAGGATTCCAAGGGTAAGCATTTTGAACTTCTCCTTTGCAAGGAACTTGTTGAGGTTGCGCAAGTCTAGGATGGGTCTGAGGCCTCCTGTTCTTTTCGGAATCAGGAAGTACCTGGAATAAAACCCTTGACCCTTCAGGTGGTGGGGCACCGGTTCCACGGCTTGTTCCTGAACAAGACTTGCTAACTCCTGAAGGAGTAAGTCCCTGTGCAGAGGGAGTCTGGAAGGCTCCCCTGGAAAGTAGGAGGGAGGTACCTGGTGAAAATGAAGAAGATAGCCCTTTTGAACTATCTGAAGCACCCAGGTATCTGTGGTGATGTTGGACCATCTGTGGGCAAAGTGGACCAGCCGGCCTCCTGTGCTGAAAGAAACCAGCTGAGGGGGAGAGGCTATGCTGAGAAAGTCAAAAACCCCCACCCTGCTGAGCAGGGGCCGGTGGTGCAGGCTTGGGGGCTGGCTGCCTACGGGGCCCATTACCTCGACCCTTGGCCTGCTTTCCCTGTGGGGGAGCTGGGGAGGCCTGATACTGAGGGTAGTATTTATAGGCAGCACCCTTCCTCGGGTAAAAGGGCTTTTTCCCCGAGGCCTTCTTCTTTTGAGAAGGAGCAGAGGTCTTCCTGGAGAGACGAGTCCTGGTGAGAGTCTCCGTCTCGATTTGTGCAGCCTTCTCATCCATGGGCTTGCCAAAGAGGTTATCACCTCGGCAGGGGACATCGACCAACTTGTCCTGCACCCAGGGCTCGAGGTCGGACGTCTGAAGCCAAGCCTGGCGGCGTCCACCGATGCCGGCCGCGGCTACTCGAGCCGAAGCCTCAAAACCATCATAGGCTGCTCGAGAGATAAACTTGGAGCACTCCCGAATGCCAGTAGACAAGGATTGGAACCTCTGCAAAGGTTCATCGGAGAGACCAGCAGAGAACCCGGCTATTTCTTTAGCCAGGTCTCGGAGATACATGCCCATGTAGAGCTGGTATGTCTGGACTCGACAAGCAAGCATAGAGCCCTGGAAGCACTTCCTACCGAGAGCATCCAGGCTTCGGGCTTCCCTACCAGGGGGCACCGAGGAGTGCATTTTTTGACTCTTCAGTCTATGCATGGCCGATTCCACCACCATGGAATGGTGTGGTAGTTGTGCCTTTTGGAACCCGGGGCTCTTGCGGACTCGATAAATGGAATCGACCCGCTTGCTTAACACCGGCGACGACGCCAGGCTCTCCCACATGCGGAAGAGAAGCCGTTCCAGCATTGGAGGAACCGGTACAATAAAGGCCTCCTTCCGGGGAGAGTCATATTGGAGGGCATCGAGTTCTTCGACTCGAGGCTCCTCCTCGGGATCCGCAGGGAAGGCCAAGGCTTTGGCCATATCCCTCACGAAGTCCGAGAACCGGGTATCCTCCGGGGGGGACCGTCTCCGAGGTTCGGACTCGGGGGAGTCCGAAGGGACACACCGAGTCCGAAAGGAACCAGGTGACTCTTCGTCCTCAGATTCCCAGGCCGACTCCTCGGAGGAGGAGTCGACCGGCTCCGGTCAGGCGGGCACTGATGCCATCCGCCCCGACGCCGAGGGAGTCGGCGTCGACGACCTCGGTCCCGAACGGGAGGCCGAAGGAGACCTCGACCGAGGATCGACTCGAACCCTTATGGACTCGAGGATCGGCTCGGTCTCCGGGGTCGACTTGGAGGTCGACGTCCTGGCGGTCAGGGCAGAAGCGCCAGCGAGGCCAGCGATCAATGCCCGCTGCTGGTCCAAGAAGGCAGACAAACTGCACTCCAAGGCCGTCAACCTGAGTCCGAGCTCAGGAGACCCAGCAGCCCCCGACTCGGGCCCCAACAGCGTCGGGCCCGACGTCGGGTCCTTCGGAGGCGAGTCCACGAGGACAACCGTACTTACGTGAGCGGGCAAGTCCATCTCGAGTCGAGGATGTTTTGACGGCCTTTCCGACTCCAAGGACCCGGGACGGGAATCGAGGCTATGCAACCTGGCCCTCGAGGAACCAGGAGCGTCCACCAATCCCGCCCTCGCGGGTTTCTTCTTCCGATGATGCTCCCAGGTAGGAGACCCCCTTTCAGAGGAACTCCGACGATGCTCAGGACCAGAGTCCCGAGACGTCGAAGCCTCTGACGAGGTCCGAGCCCGGCCGGAGTCAGAGAAGATACGCTCCCGCTGGTGCTGCCGACTCCTCAATGCTTTTGAGGACATTTTGCCGCATGGCGTGCAGATCATGGGGTCATGATCTGGGCCGAGGCAGCGGAGGCAGAAGTCATGAGTGTCTGTAAGAGACATAAGTTTCTTACAGAAGTCACACTTTTTGAAACCACTGGCCGCCATCGGGGGAAAAAGGGCCCCTGCGAGGTCGAACGACCGGGCAGCCAGGGAAAAAAGGAAAAAAGCGCGAAATCTGTCACAAAGGACAAAAAAACGAAAATTAAAGGACGGACTCATAACCGGCGTCGCGAGTCCGGGCAGAAAAAGAACCGGTGTCGAACCGAAGAAAAAATAGATAAAAATAGAGGAAAATCAACTTTTCTGCGGGGATTCACAGGCAACGTCTGTAGGGCTCCGCGGAAAAAAGAAGACTGAGCAAGATGGCACCCTTGGGCGGGAAGAGGACCGCGCATGCGCGCTGCAATTCCCAAAGGCTTTCTTTGAAAGCTGGGGAAAATTGCTCCGCGAGGGCTCCGTCGGCGCCGACGTCACCCATATGTGAGGACTGACTTCCTGCTTGGTCCTGGAGAAACCCCAGGTGCTGAAGCAGAGCGACAGTGCGAAGGGTGGCTTGATTGGCCTCTTGCGGGGATTGACCCCTGATGAGCCAATTGTCCAGATATATAAAGACAAAGAGGCCTTGAACCCTGAGGTAGGCTGCTACCACCGCCAGGCACTTGGTGAATACCCTGGGGGTGGATGTAAGGCCAAAAGGCTGTACTGATAATGGTTTCCTCCCACTACAAATCTGAGATATTGTCTGTGGTCTGGATGAATAAGGATGTGAGTATAAGCATCCTTTAGATCTAAGGAGCATAGCCAATCTCCTTGCTGGAGGTAGGGCAGTAGGATTCCAAGGGTAAGCATCTTGAACTTTTCCCTCTCCAGGAACTTGTTCAGGTTTCGCAAGTCTAGGATGGGTCTGAGGCCTCCTGTTCTCTTTGGTACCAGGAGGTACCTGGAATAGAAGCCGTGACCTCTCAGGTGGTGGGGCACCGGTTCCACTGCCTGTTCCTTCAGAAGACCTGCCAACTCCTGCAGGAGTAAGTCCCTGTGCAGTCTGGGAGGCTCCCCTGAAAATATATGGACTTTACTTAGAACCCAGGTATCCCTTGTGACGGCTAACCACCTGTGGGCGAACAGGACCAGCCTGCCTCCAGTGCTGATGGGGGCCAGCTGAGGAGGAGAGGCTATGCCAATGCAGTCAAAAACCCCCTCCCTGCTGAGCAGGAGCCGGAGTAGGAGGCTTGGGGGTCTTCTGCCTACGGGGCCCATGACCCTGCCCCTGGGCCTGCTGACCCTGTTGGGGAGCTACAGAGGCCTGATAATGAGGGTACTGTTTATAGGCAGATGACTGCCTCGGGTAAAATGTCTTTTTTCCCGAGCCCTTCTTCTTCTGAGAAGGGGCAGAGGTTTTTTTGGACAGCCTTGTCCGGGTAAGAGTCTCGGTCTTGAGTTCGGCAGCCTTGTCAGCCATGGGCTTGCCAAAGAGGTTTTCACCTTGGCAGGGGACATCGACCAACTTGTCCTGCACCCATGTCTCGAGGTCCGATGACTGTAGCCAAGCCTGACGGCGTGCACCGAGGCCAGCCGTGGCTACTCAGGCCGAAGCCTCAAAGCCATCATAGGCTGCTCGAGATATAAACTTCAAGCACTCACGAATACCCGAGGACAGAGCATTGAACCTCTGCAAAGGTTCCTCGGAGAGACCAGCAGTGAACCCGGCAAGCTCCTTCGCCAGGTCTCGAAGGTACATGCCCATGTACAGCTGGTAGGTCTGGACACGGCAAGCAAGCATAGAGCCCTGGAAGCACTTCTTACCGAGGGCATCTAGGTTCCGGGTCTCCCGGCCAGGAGGCACCGAGGAGTGCATCTTCTGACTCTTCAGACGATGCATGGCCGATTCCACAACCATGAAGTGGTGCGGTAATTGTGCCTTTTGGAACCCAGGGCTCTTGCGGACTCAACAGATGGAATCGACCCGCTTGCTTAAAACCGGTGTCGATGCCGGCGCCTCCCACATGCGGAAGAGCAACCGTTCCAGCTCGGAGGAACCGGAACAGTAAAGGCCTCCTTCGGAGGAGAGTCATACTGTAGGGCCTCGAGCTCCTCGGCTCGAGGCTCCTCCTCGGGATCCACGGGGAATGCCAAAGCCTTGGCCATGTCCCGCACGAAGTCCGAGAACCGGGTAATCTCCGAGGGGGACCTTCTCCGAGGCTCGGACTCAGGCGAGTCCAAAGGAACGCACCGAGTTCGAAAGGTGTCGGGCGACTCCTCATCCTCCGTCTCCCAGCCAGACTCCTCGGAGGAGGAATCGAGCGGCTTCGGTCGGGCAGGCATCGATGCCATCTGCCCTGACGCCGAGGGTACCGGCGTCGACGAGCTCGGTCCCGAACGGGAGGCCGAGGGGGACCTTGGCCGAGGATCGACTCGAGCTCGCATGGACTCGAGGATTGGCTCAGCCTCCGGGGTCGACTTGGACGTCGATATCCCGGTGGTCGGGGCAGAGGCACCGGTGAGACCGGCGATCAGTGCCCGCTGCTGTTCCATGAAGACAGCCAAGCTGCTCTCCAAGGCCGTCAACCTGAATCCAAGCTCAGGAGACTCAGCAACCCCCAACTCGGGCCCCGGCGGCGCCGGGCCCAACGTCGGCTCCCCTGAAGGTGAGTCCACGAGGACTACAGTACTCACATGACCCGGGGACTCCATCTCCACACGAGGTTGTTTTGCAGGCCTCTCCGACTTCGAAGACCCGGGACGGCGCTCGGGGCTATGCGACTTGGCCCTCGAGGAGCCAAGTGTGTCCACCGATGCCGCCCTCGCGGGTTTTTCCTTCTTACGATGCTCCCACGAGGGAGACCCCCTTTCAGAGGAGCCTCGACGCTGCTCGGGACCGGAGTCCCGAGATGTCGAGGCCTCTGACGAGGTCCGGGCCCTACCAGACGCGGAGTCAGAGAAGATTCTTTCCTTTTGGTGCTGTTGACTGCTTAACACCTTAGAGGACATCTTCCCACACGGACCACAGATCATCGGGTCATGATTGGGTCCGAGGCACCGGAGGCAGCAGTCATGTGTGTCGGTGAGAGACATAAGTTTCTTACACCGATCACACTTTTTAAACCCGCTGGCAGCCATCGGGGGAAAAAGGGCCCCTGCAAGGTCAAAAGACAGGGCTGCGAGTGAAAAAGAAAAAATGGCGCGAACGCTAGTCACTAAGGACAAAAACCAAAAAAGAGATCCGGGCTTGATACCGACATATCGGGCCCAGGCGGGAAAGGGAAACCGGCGTCGAACCAAAGAAAAACAGGTTAACGCAGAGAAGTCAACTTCTTCCTCGGGTGAAACGAATATACATCCGTCGGGCTCCGCGGAAAAAAGAAGACTGAGCAAGAACACACCCTTGGGCGGGAAGAGGACCGCGCATGAGCGCTGCATTCCCAAAGGCTTTCTATGAAAGCTGGGGAAATGCTCCGCACGGGGGCTCCGTCAGCGCCGACATCACCCATATGTGAGGACTGACTTCCTGCTTGGTCCTGGAGAATGAATGGTATTGTATAGTAAATGTATATGCACCAATAGGAGTGCAAAGTGAATTCTGGACAAAACTGAATGAGGAGGCGGGGAAATTGGGGGAAGGAAACCTAATCTGTGGCGGAGACTTCAATTTAACGTGGAATCCCGCTAGAGATGCCACAGGGAAAAGAGAGGGTAAGAGGGCGGATAGGATGAGGTACCGAAATTTTGTAACACAATATTGTTTGATTGATGCATGGAGATTCCATAATCCAGGGAAGAGACAATTCTCTTATTTTTCACCAATACATGAATCATATTCTAGAATAGATGCCAACTGGATTTCAAAGGAGTTGGGGGGACTGATCAAGAGGGAGGATATGGATTTGATTACATGGTCGGATCATGCACCTGTGCAGGTTCGATTGGCACTAGAGGGGGAGGGGAAAGGGATACAGTTTTGGAGACTTAATGAATCCTTATTAGAGGAGGGGAAGGTAAGAGAGGAAATAGAGAGGGCAACCAAGGAATACTTTAAATGGAATGATAATGGGGAGGAGTATGGGATGGGTATAAGGCAGTAGTGAGAGGAAACCTAATTAAATGGGGGACGCGAAAAAAGAGGGAAAGGGAGGGGAGAGAGAAGGAATTGAGAGTAAAATTGATAGAGTTGGAAGAACTAGATGGGCAAGGACAGCCAGGAACCTATAGAGGTCAGGTGCTAGCAGTGAGAGCACAGTTAAATGAATTGCAGGCTGCTAAGATAAGGTACCAAATGCAGCTTTTGCGACAGGATTTCTTTGAGGGAGGAAATAAAACAGGGAGATACCTGGTGCAGAAATTGAAGCAGAGGAAACTGCACTCCCATATAATGAAAATTCGGAATCAGGGAGGGGGGCTGGTACATAAGGATGGGGAGATTAGGGAGGCTTTTAGGGAATATTATCAGGGGTTATATAAAGCAAGGTAATCTCCACAGAGGGAGAGAATACAGAGCTATCTTGACTCAATGAAGTTGCCAAAATTAAACGAGGGGGAACAAAAAGAGTTAAACAGGGCCATAAGAGTAGAAGAAGTGCAGAGAGCCATAAAACAGTTAAAAGTAGATAAGGCTCCGGGGTTAGATGGGCTGACAGCGCACTTTTATAGAAGCTTTGGGGAGATACTAATAGCACCGCTCGTGAGGCTCTTTAATCTTCCTAGGGAGGGAAGGGGATTAGCAGATACTATGGAGTGGGCGGGAATAACCATAATACACAAAGAGGGAAAGGACCCACAAGAGTGTGCATCTTATCGACCTATCTCGTTACTCAATTTAGACACCAAATTACTAGCTAAAATAGTAGCTTAAATAAGTTGATAGGGAAGTTGATACATCAGGATCAAGCGGGATTTATTCCCGGTAGACAAGTAGCTGACAACATTAGGAAGATCTTGAATATGATATGGTCTACTGAACAAAATAGGGAAGAGGCCGTATTGTTGTCTTTAGATGCAGAAAAGACTTTTGACCAGGTGTCTTGGCCATTCCTTTTCCAGGTAATGGAAAGAATGGGCTTGGGGGCAGAATTCTTGAGCTGGGTAAAAGCGCTATACCACAATCCGAAAGCCTGTGTTAGGGTGAATAGGGCCTATTCTGAGTTTTTCGGGCAGGGGAGAGGAATGAGACAGGGTTGCCCACTATCACCGCTGCTTTTTGCCATCTCCTTGGAACCGTTTGCGGAGAGGGTGCGGGAGAGGGCAGATGTCCAGGGAATACAAAATATCTTTATATGCAGACGACATAATCTTGAGCGTAGTCAGGCCGTATTTTTCTATCCCAATATTAATGTGGGAATTAGAAGAATTTGGTGGATTATCGGGTTTTACTATCAATTGGACAAAATCAGAAATATTTATTTATTTATTTACATTCTCTTATATACCGTGCTATTCTGCATCAGTGCGGTTTACATTGAACAATCTAGAAAGGCCCTTACATGTATTATCTGCAGTGTAAATAGCTTATGTATATAGTTAACCCAGTTATCCAAGTTTGTACTCCTGTTCGATGTAAAACCTGACAACTTGTCGTTATGTTATGATGTAAACCGCGCTGATTCTAAATAGCACGGTATATAAGAAACTGTAATAAATAAAAATAATAAATAATAAATAACAAACTGAAATTACATTGAACAGGGCATTATAACTTGGAGATAACTATTTTACAAGGAACATGGGCTATGGAGGGTTAAGTGGCTTGCCCAAGACCACAAGGAGCACCTGTGGGACTAGAAACCCCAGTCCTTCCGGCCCAAGGTTGCTGTTCTCTACTGGGATTTGAACCCCCGACCTTCCGGCCTGAAGTACCTAGCCCCGACCACTAGGCCACTCCTCTATTTATTTATTTATTTATTTATTTCAATTTTTTTATATACCGCGCTATTTACAATCAGCGCGGTTTACAGAGAACCAAAGACCAGAACAACAGGCTGCTCGGTTTTACATAAAACAGGAAGATAAACTTGGATACGATAAACTTGGATAATATGGGGGTAAAACTATATACATAGAATGTTGATCTGTTAATTTGATCACATGAGAGAGGTATTTACGTGAAATTGACAATGGTGCTTGGGAAAGGAGGCAATGTGGTTAAGTTTGTAGTGAATATTTTGCACTTTATGTAGGGTAGTATTTGATGAATAGGTTATGCTTGAGGGCCTTTCTGAATTGGACTATGTCAGTTATGGCACGAATTTCGGGTGGTAGGGAGCTCCAGTGTTTTGGGGCGCAGAACATGAAGGCTCTGTTCGCTGTTGATCGGCTACAAGTTGTTATGGCCTTCGGCATTATTAGGGTGTTTATCGCTATTTGTCTTCTGGATCTAGTTGGTGGTAATGTTTGTGTGAGATCAATTAGTGAGTTTGCAGATAAACCATGGATGGCCTTGTATGTGAGGATTAGGGTTTTGAATACGAGCCTGCCTTGTATCGGGAGCCAGTGAAGCTGTTTGAGGATTGGTGTCACATGATCGCTCCTGGACGCTCCTTGTAGAATCCTTGCAGCAGTATTCATGACAAGTTGAAGAGAACTTAGGGTGGATTGTGGGAGACCTTGTAGAATTGAGTTGGCGAAATCGAATTGCGGTAAGATGAGTGCTTGGAAGATGGTTCTAAAATCGTCTGGGTCCAGTAATGAGCGTAGATGCCTGAGTGTGCGTATTTTGAAGTACACAGCTTTTGTAATATTGTTTACATGTGTTTTCAAATTGAGACGGTGGTCCAGCGTGACTCCAAGGTATCTTATTGTTTCTTTGGTGGCTAGATCAGCTCCTTTCACACTTATATGTGATGGTGGAATGAAGTTAGGGTCTCTCGTAACAAAGAGAACCTCAGTTTTCTTGTGTTGGATGCAGAGGTTCTGTGAGAGAAGCCATTCTGATACTGCATTGAAGCAATTTATTATGGGCAGTAGGTCTAATTGCATTGTAGAAAATGGCATATAAAGTAGGATATCATCTGCATATATCATACATTTCACGTTGAATGATCTGATGATATTGCAGATAGGCTGCATATAGATGTTAAACATGAGAGATGAGAGAGATGACCCTTGTGGCACACCTTGTTTTTGATGGAAGAGATTTGATTCTCCCGTTGCAGATTTTACATATTGCATTCTGGTGTCCAGGTAAGATTTACACCATTCCAGAGCTGAACTACCGATGTCTTTTTCCTTCAAACGTGTAATGAGTATCTCGTGATTTACCGAGTCAAACGCTGCTGCTATATCTAAGAAGATTAGCACAACGCCTTGGCGGATGTTGTCTATGCTGGTGAGTAAGTTATTGAGGAGAGTGGTGAGGAGTGTTTCAACTCCATGATGTTCTCTGAAGCCATGTTGAAAGTAGTCGAGAGGGGCTATAGAATCTATGTGGTCTTGAATTTGGCGTTGCACCTCTTTTTCAAAAGTTTTTGCTAGGAGGGGAATGCTAGCAATAGGCCTGTATGAGTCAGCTCTTTTTGGGTCTAGTTTTGGGTTTTTTAAAAGTGGTCTGATGGATGTGAGCTTTAGAGCAGATGGGAAGGATCCAGTTGTAAATGAGAGGTTCATGATTCTTGCAATGAACGGGCTAAACGCACTTCTAAGGTCCTTTATCCAGAAGGCTGGGCAAGGATCGGTTTGAGCGGTGGAGGTATTGAGTGAGGAGATTGTGTCTTCAATTTGTTTAGCTGAAGGTGCGGAAAGTGATGTTAAGGTGTTTTGCAGGTTGATTCTTGGATATCTACTTTCTGTAGCTCATCCGTCTGTAGAAGTTTAGAATGCAAATAATCAGCAAATTCTTGTGGGTGAATATCATATTTTTGTTCTGATGATGGTTCATTTGATAGTGATTTTACTAGGCTGAAAAGATCACGGGGTTTGTTTAATGATCTTTTGAGCATCTCAGTGTGATACTGCTTTCTCTTGGTTGTGATTGCTTCATGGTGAGTTGCTAAATAGAGATTGTAGGCTGTATGATCATCAATGACAAGTGATCGGCGCCAGCGTTTTTCGAGTCTTCTAAGGTGCATAAGAGAATATCGCAGATCGGGAGAGAACCATGGAGCGGAGGTTCTTTTCCTTGAAGTGTTTTTGTGTGGTTGAATAGCAATAGCAATGGCATTGAGGCTGTTATTCCAGGCTTCAATTGCTTCTTCCAGGTTGAGTGTTGTATTGTTGAGGAGTGGTTGGGTATTTGTCATTATAAAATCCTTATTGAAGGGCCGAAAGCCTCTTGATGGGGCTCTTGGTGTATTGTCAAGGTTTCTGTTGTTTAGGGAATGAGTGTTGTCCAAGGGAATTTGTAGGATTATGAGTTTGTGGTCTGACCATGGTACATTAGTGATAGATTTTATCACGTTGCTGTTCTGTGTAGAAGCAGATTGTGGAGCGAAGACCATGTCAAGAATGTTTCCTTTGATGTGTGTGGGCTCCATGATTAGTTGTTGATATCCAAGACTTTCGATGGCATTGAGGAATGAAGAGGATTGATGTTGCTGTAGTGATGGGAGATTGAGATCTCCCATTATCCAGTTTGGAGTGTTGAAGTTGCTGGTATTGGCAGCAATGTCCAATATGGTGGGAAGGTCGTCCTGGGAGCTTGACGGGGTTCTATAAATCAAGTTGATGGAGCATTGCTTGTTCACTATGGTGATAATTTCCAGATTGTCTGAGCTGTAGGAGTTAGCTGTATTGAAAAGGAGTTCAGACTTGGTGAGAATGAGTGCTCCTCCTCCCTTCTTGTTTTCTCTGTGAGTTGTGTGTATGGAGAAATTTGGTGGAATGAGTTGGTTAATGAGGACATTATCTTCTTTTGATAGCCAGGTTTCAGTGATCAAGAGTGCGTCAAGATTGTGATGGGTAACTATATCTTGGATTACAGGCCATTTTTTTCTAATCGAGCGAGCGTTTATAAGGGCACATTTTAGGCTTTGGGAAGGTGGGGAGTCTTGTTGCTTGGGGTTACTGTTTTGGAGTAATGCGATGTGAATCAAGTGGGAGTGCCGTATACGAGCTTCCTTAGCTGGATAATGGTAAGAGTTACTGGACCATTTTTTTCCGTGGTTTTTGAGGATAGGGATATGAATGGTGGAAGAAGAGTAGGCACTATTTAACACTACATGGGGACACACAGGGAATACTACAAGAGAAATACCAATTTATGTGGGCAAGAGAAAGTATTAGATATCTATCTCGGCATTCAAATAAGTAATAGGACAAAAGCACTATATAAGCTAAATTATCAGAAGCTATTTGGGCAGGTAGAGAGCTTGCTGGATGGGTGGGGGTGGGGATACCTCTCATGCTTCGGACGGACTGCCACAATAAAGATGATGCTCTTGCCAAGATTCTTATTTCTGTTCCAGACACTGCCAATAAGGGTACCGCCTAGCAAGCTAAGACAGTTACAAAGAATCATTAATCGGTTCATCTGGCAAAATAGACGGGCGAGAGTAGCTATGGCGGTAATGCACAGAGCTAAAGGCGAGGGAGGGTTAGGAGTGCCCAACTTTAGAAAATATTATGAGGCCACGCAATTGAAAACGACATATGAGTGGCACCGAGGAACACAGAAACCATGGGTTCAAATGGAAAAAGATTCAATAGGGGGAGAGAGCCTGGACAAGCTAGTGTGGAGGGGGAGTAATATTTCAGAAAGAGTAGTTACTCACCTGTAACAGGTGTTCTCCAAGAGCAGCAGGAATCAGTCCTCACATATGGGTGACGTCGGCGCTGACGGAGACCCCGTGCGGAGCATTTCCCCAGCTTTCAAAGAAAGCCTTTGGGAATGCAGCGCACCTGCGTGGTCCCCTTCCCGCCCAACGGTGCCATCTTGCTCAGTCTGATGACATAGCTAAAAGACAGCAAAAATCAAAATAAAGGATATGACTGCAACTCCAGGGGAGGAGGGAGGGCCGTGAGGACTGATTCCTACCGCTCCTGGAGAATACCTGTTACAGGTGTGTAACTGCTCTTTCTCCAAGACCAAGCAGGAATCAGTCCTCACATACGGGTGACGTCGGCGCTGACGGAGCCCCCGTGCAGAGCATTTCCCCAGATTTCAAGGAAAGCCTTTGGGAATGCAGCGCGCCTGCGTGGTCCCCTTCCCGCCCACGGGTGCCATCTTGCTCACCTGGGAAAAGTTGATTTTTTTCTGAGATTTTCGCATTGTCTTATCCGGTTCAACGCTGGTTCCCCTTCCCGCCTCGGCTCGGTACACCGGTATCGAGTCCAGACTTGTGATTTTCGGTTTTTGTCCTTCGTGACGAGCGTTCGCGCTCTTTTTGTCTTTTCACTGGTAGCCCGGGATTTTGACCTTGCAGAGGCCCTTTTTCCCCGGATGGCTGCCAGCGGGTTCAAAAAGTGTGATCGGTGCAAGAAACTTATGTCTCTCACCGACACACATGACTGCTGCCTCCAATGCCTCGGGCCCGACCATGACCCACTGGCCTGTGGCCCGTGTGGCAAAAAGTCGTCGAAGGTGCTTCAGAGCCGTCAGCATCAACATGAGAGAATTTTCTCTGACTCCGCGTCTGGCTGGGCCCGGACTTCGTCAGAGGCCTTGACATCTCGGGAGTCCGACCCCGAGCGCCGTCGGGATTCCTCTGAAAGGGGGTCTCCCTCCCGGGAGCACCACAGGAAGAAAAAGCCGCGAAGGCTGCGTCGGTGGAGGCTCCTGGTTCGTCGAGGGCCAGGTCGCGTAGCCCTGACTGCCGCCCCGGGCTCTCGGAGTCGGAGAGGCCTTCCAAGCTACCTCATATGGAGCCGGAGTCTCCGAGTCACATAAGTGCAGTTATCCTTGTAGACTCTCCTCCGGGGGAGCCGACGTCGGGGGCTGCTGAGTCTCCTGAGCTTGGACTCAGGTTGACGACCTTGGAGAGCAGCTTGGCTGCCTTCATGGAACAGCAGCGGGTGCTGATCGCCGGTCTGACCGGTGCATCTGCCCCGACCACCGGGATCTCGACGTCTAAGTCGACCCCGGATTCCGAGCCGATCCTCGAGTCGATGAAGTCTCGAGTCGATCCTCGATCAAGGTCCCCCTCGACCTCCCATGCGGGGCCAAGGTCATCGACGCCGATACCCTCGGCATCGGGACGGGTGGCACCGAGGCCCACATGGCCTGAGCCGCTCGATTCCTCCTCGGAGGAGTCGGAGTGGGAGACAGAGGACGAGGAGTCCCCGGACACCTTCCAGACCCGGTGCGTCCCTTCGGACTCACCGGAGTCTGAGCCTCGGAGACGGTTCCCCCCCCCACCCCCCGGAGTATACCCGGTTCTCGGACTTCATGAGGGACATGGCCAAGGCCTTGGCCTTCCCTGCGGACGTCGAGGAGGAGCCTCGAGCCGATGCTCTCCAGTATGATTTTCCTCCAAAGGAAGCCTTTACTGTACCGGTTCCTCTGATGCTGGAACGGCTGCTCTTCCATATGTGGGAGGCACCGGCCTCGACGCCGGTTCTTAGCAAATGGGTTGATTCCATTTATCGAGTCCGTAAGAGCCCTGGGTTCCAAAAGACGCAGCTAACACACCACCCCATGGTTGTGGAATCGGCCATGTACCGTCTGAAGAGTCAGAAGATGCACTCCTATGTGCCCCCTGGCTGGGAGGCCCGGAACCTGGATGCCCTCAGTAGAAAGTGCTTCCAGGGCTCTATGCTGTCTTGCCATGTCCAGACCTACCAGCTGTACATAGGCATGTACCTACGAAACCTGGCAAAGGAGATTGCCGGGTTCTCAGCTGGCCTCTCCGAGCAACCTTTGCAGAGGTTCAAGGCTTTGTCTTCAGGGATTCGAGAGTGCTCGAAGTTTATCTCTCGGGCAGCCTATGATGGCTTTGAGGCTTCGGCCCGGGTAGCCGCAGCCAGCATCGGTGCATGCCGTCAGGCCTTCCTAGTCATCAGACCTGGAGCCATGGGTGCAGGACAAATTGGTTGATGTACCTTGCCGAGGTGAAAACCACTTTGGTAAGCCCATGACTGAAAAGGCTGTGGAAATCGAGACTGAGACTCTCACCAGGACAAGGCTGTCCAGGAAGACTTCTGCCCCTTCTCAGAAAAAGAAGGACTCGGAGAAGAAGCCCTTTTTCCCAACGAAGGGTGCTGCCTACAAATCCCACCCTCAATATCAGGCCTCTCCAGCTCCCCAACAGGGCCAGCAGGCCAAGGGGCAGGGGCATGGGCCCCGTAGGCAGAACACCCCCAAGCCGCCAGCTCCGGCTCCTGCACAGCAGGGAGCGGGGTTTTGACTCCCACAGCATAGTCTCTTCTCCACAGCTGGCTCCACTCAGCACAGGAGGTCGGCTGACTCTGTACGCCTACAGGTGGCCAGCCATCACAGGGGATACCTGGGTCCTCAGCATATCAGCATAGTCCAAAAGGGCTACATGGTCCACTTCCACCAGATACCCCCCTCCTACTTTCCAGGGGAGCCTCCAAGACTCCCTCTGCACAGAAACCTCCTCCTTCAGGAGCTGGCAAGTCTGCTAAAGGAACAGGCGGTGGAACCGGTGCCTCACCACCTGGAAGGCCGAGGCTTCTACTCCAGGTACTTTCTGGTACCAAAAAAGACAAGAGGCCTCCGGCCTATCCTAGACTTGCGAAACCTAAACAAGTTTCTGGAGAGGGAAAAGTTCAAGATGCTTACCCTTGGGATACTGCTGCCCTACCTCCAGCAGGGAGATTGGCTATGCTCTTTAGACCTAAAAGGATGCTTATACCCACATTCTCATCCATCCAGACCACAGACAATATCTCAGATTTGTGGTGGGAGGAAACTATTTTCAGTACAGAGTACTTCCCTTTGGCCTAACCTCTGCCCCCAGGGTTTTCACCAAATGCCTGGCGGTGGTGGCAGCCTCTCAGAAATCAGGGCATCTTTGTCTTTCCATACCTGGACGACTGGCTCATCAGGGGTCAGTCCCTCCAGAAGGCCAGACAAGCCACTCTTCGCACTGTCTCTCTTCTTCAGCATCTGGGCTTTGTCATCAACTACGCAAAGTCCACTTTGCTCCCCTCACAGAACCTAGAGTTTATAGGGGCAAGGTTAGACACCCTGCAGGCAAGAGCTTAATTGCCCTAGGACAGGGCCCACAGGCTGATGGACTTGGCCAGCCAGTTCCAAAGCAATTCTCAGGTCTCCGCCAGACACTTCCTGCGGCTCCTGGGTCACATGGTATCCACGGTACATGTGATCCCGAATGCCCATCTGCACATGTGGGCGGACCAGTGGTGCCTCAGAGCTCAGTGGGGAAAGCCACAGGCGACCTCCGAGACAAAGTAATGGTGTCCAAACTGCTCTTGGACTCCTTACAGTGGTGGCTACATCATCCAAACCTTCTCAGGTGGGTACCCTTTCAGGCCTCAGCACACACAAGGGTGCTGACGACCGATGCTTCCTTGAAGGGCTGGGGCACACAATGCCAGGGCATGTGCACTCAAGGCCTCTGGTCTCCTCGGGAGGCCACACAGCAGATCAATCTTTTGGAGCTGCGGGCCATCCACTTGGCTCTACAGACTTTTTCTCATGCCCTCTCTCACCAGTCTGTCTTAGTTCAGACAGACAATCAGGTAGCAATGTTCTATGTGAACAAGCAAGGGGGCACAGGGTCCAGACTCCTGTGTCAGGAAGCGCAGGCCCTTTGCTCCTTTGCAGTCAAACAAGGCATGTTTCTCAAAGCAGTTTATCTACCTGGTCAGGAGAACTTCTTGGCAGACAAATTAAGCAGGATTCTCCTGCCTCACGAATGGCAGTTGAATCCACTAGTGGTCCAGCAGATCTTTCTACGATGGGGGCTCATCGGGGCACTTCTGGACACTATGCAAGCTCGAGCCTTCCTTCCAGGAGACAGGCTCCACCGCTTCATCAAGCTGGCCAATGACTGCCAAAACCAGTCTCGCATCAGAGCAAGGGACATGCTCAGTCTCTGGGGACACTTGGCCTCCACATATACGTTCTGTCTCCATCTCAGAGATCTGCCGAGCTGTCATATGGTCTTCCATTCAAACTTTTGTTGCCCATTACTGTCTGGACAAGGACTCCAGTAGGGACACAAACTTTGGCCAAGCCATTCTTCTGCACCTTTTTGGGACTTAACTACACTTTCTTCCCCCTGACCCTCTGTTCCTACCAGCTACCTGAGCGAAGAGTATGCTCAAGGGGCTGAGTCTGACAGACCCATACTCTACCGTCATTGCGGTTCAGGTTTTCTCCCTGTCGGTCGCACCTTACTCCTCTCTGGCATCTAAGGTAGCCAGTAGCTAGTGTGTCCCATATGTGAAGACTGCATTCCTGCTTGTTCCTGGAGATAGCGTAGTTACTCATCTGTAACTGATGATCTCCGGGAACAGCAGGAATCAGTCTTCACAATCCGCCATCCTCCCATGGGAGTTGAAGTATGTTTTTTTTTTCTCTGAGCTCTATACCTTACTGAAGAGAATTGATGGGAAGGCTGGCATGCATGCATTGAGGGATACTCTCAAAAGCATTCCTTTTGGATGCAGGGGAATGTTCCTGTGCAGGGCTCCATCTGTGCTGATGTCACCCATATGTGAAGACTGATTCCTGCTGTTCCCGGAGATCACTTGTTACAGGTGAATAACTATGCTTTCAGTGGCATTTATACAGTTTACAGGTCTGTAAACCATGTAAATGCCTTTGAATATTGGGCCTATAATATTTAAGAAATTCATAAAACATGGTAAAAACAAAGGAATACAATAGGACCTAACATAGCTATGTTTTGGCATATGCCTTCTTTGGCAGTATAAATAGTGATAAAATCTGCCAATAAAATCAAAAGGATGGAATATCAGTATGAATAATATCAGTATAAATAAGATTGATTGCATACATGATAGCAGAAAAGTCACATTATTACAAAGTTTTCCCTTTAAGTGAATAGTAAATTGCTTGATAAGCAAAATAAGCAATATATATATATAGGCTCTTTTACTAAAGCCTGCCAACTGGTTAATGCATGTTTTAGCATGCGGTAAATGGCAAATGAGAATGCTAGCATATGTGCATGCCAGCGACCAGTTGATAAAATGCACGATAAGTGACCATCGCACACTATGGAGTAAAGTGGACAGGTTAGGAGCAGAGTGTGAGCATGAAGAGGACATTGCTGCTATTGTGAGAACAATTACCATGTGCTCAGCAGCAATGTGGCAATTATCTCAAGTGCTTATAATGATACCTCTATGGTGATACCTCTATGGGTGTCAATAGGTGTATCTGTGTTAATTACGCCATGGGTGTCGGTGCTTGATTGTGCACTAACTGTGGGGAATTTGTTGAGCATGCCTCTGACAGCACACAATGGTTGCACTTACTATGTGTTAGTTTTGCTGCTAATCATATGTTAAATGCAAATAAAAGGGCCCCAAAATATAATAATGATAAAATATAATTAGGGCTTCTGGTTTTCGATTATAATTGATAACCACAGATAGAACACCCCAGATGCTCTAATCGTAGTTATTGTTATAACCGACAAACCTCAATTTGTGTGGCACCCCTGGGATAATTGTAGCTTTATAGGCTCTTAAACCTTGTAAAGGGAAGGAGGTGCCCATATTCACTCTCAAGTGCAGCTGTTTATCCTCATCAGGCATACATTAAGGACCTGAGATGAATTAATCTTGAGATGAACAAAGTCCATTAAACATATTAGATATAATTTTATTAGTATCTTTATCTTTATTAACAGAGTTTGATAAACCGCCCATGCCGGGGCGTCAGTGCGGTGTACAATACAAAATGGATAGAGGCTACTGAAAATCAGAAAGGAACGCCATCAATAGACAGGACAGGGATAGACAAAGCCGAAAAAGGTAGAGAACAGAGACAGGTCCAGAGAAAGAACATGGTGACAAGGGACAGGGAAGGGAAAGGGGCATAGGAGCAAATAAGAATATGAGGGGAGGGTATTATGAAAAGTGGGGGGCGCGGCTGGGGAGTATAAGTATCTCCAGAAATCTACATAAATAAACAACTTAAATACATAAACACAACCTTAAAACTAAGATGCAGACATCAGTCCAGCAGTGAGATGGTGCCTTTCCAATTTTTAGCTTTGAATGTTACATGTATGGTTTTCTCCCAGTTGGTGAGGGGTCTTACGTGTGTACTAGGTGCAAGGAGCTGTTTGCTCTCAGGGAACGAGTCCGATCTCTGGAGGCTAGAATAACAGACTTGAAAGACATAAGGAAGACAGAGAGGTACATAGATGAGACCTACAGGGAGGTAGTACTGAAGTCCCACCTCCAGTCTGGCAGCAACCCTGTTGCCATGGAGGAGAGAGGTCAAGTGACAGAAGAGCATCACCCTGGGGTGGCAGGAAGTGATCCTGTAACTAGGACCTGTCCTCCAGGTGGTGTAAAACCCTCTCGCCCAAGGAGGTTTCTCCAAGACCATGTGCCCAAGAGGGAAGAGTTAGGACAGCCGTTATATTTATTTATTTTATTTATTTAAAAGGATTTATATACCGCTTTATCCTGAAATCAAAGCGGATTACCCAGCAAACAAATCAATTACACAGCAAACAAATCAAATGGTTGGGTGGGTGGGTATGGGCATTCATTGAAATCGAGGCGTGTTATGTGTGAGTGGTGTGAGGGGGTTGATTGTGTGGGGAGCTATATACAGTATGAGCTATGTACATGAACTATTTACATTTTTACATTTACGTTTACATTTACATTTAAATTTTTACAATCTAATTGGACAGTTCATGTGATGTTATTGTAGTGTTCTGTGAAGAGCATAGCTTTTAGCATCTTCCGGACGTCTTTTTTTTTTTTTCATTTTAAAATTTTATTAAACATTTCAATAATAGTTACAAATCACTGCTTGCACCACTTTGTACATTTTCCATATCACATGCATATGCTATCAGATATATATGCCCGGTTTATGCTTACCTCCCTCCTTTGTGCCCCTCCTTATAAACATCCCCTCTCCCACCCTCCTCCCCCCCTCTCGTTCTTCCTTCATACATTCATCTCCCGCTCATCATTCCCGCATCAGTATCCCCTACCATTTCACCCAATCACCATTCATTTTTCCTGAGGGCGGGTATCTGTATCACATCCCACCTTCTTCCACTGCCCTCCCCCTCTCTCTCCACCTTCCATGTTCCCAACCACTTACACACTCTCCTCCATTGTTCCGCATTTATCCCCCCTTTCCCCCGCCGCATTACCGTCAATCTGTGCATCAAACACACCTCTGTCACCCTTCTAACAAAGCCTGCCAGGTGTGGCATGCCCGACCCCACCCAGTGTTGTGCTATCTCACATCGTGCGGCTACTATACAATGATGAAGGACCCCCCTATCTCTTTATGGGATGTCCTCCTCTAGTTGATGCAGTAAGCAAATCTCTGGTTTCCTTTGCAAATGATATCCTGTCATGTTAGAAATCATATCTAGAATCTCTGTCCAGTAAGCTTGTATCCATTCACACTTCCACCACATATGCATCCAGTCCCCCCTCTCTTGACATCCCCTCCAGCATTGATCAGTCTGTCCCCTCCCCACTCTCTTTTTATGTACTGGAGTCCAGTACCAGCGGAACAATACTTTATAAGCATTTTCTTTTACCTGTGTGGCTATAGAAATACTTGCCACCGTCTGTATGATCTTATCCCATACCTCCTCGTTCCAGCTCACACCCCAATCTTCCTCCCATTTTAACATATACCCCAATTTACTCTCCCTCCATTAATCCTTTGTAAATCCTGGACAAAACTCCTTTTTGACCTAAATTCCCAGAACAAAGCGCCTCAAACCACCCCCTGTTTTCCCAAAGGTCCTTCCACGTCTTCTGCTTTCTCACGAAATAGCTCAATTGTGTATATGCATATTAATCACTGTCCATCAATCTATATAAATCCTTAATGCCCTCAAACTCTAGAATACCCTCCTTTGCTCACTATATGAGAAAGGTGTGTTAGCCCCGCTTTCGCCCATCTGCGCAAAATATGCCCCCTAGTCCCTGTCCCTTTTCAAAACAGGCCGCCAGTGTCATGCCCTGTATATATCCTTTCTCTTGTACTAATAGTTTTCTGTTTTGTTTCCACACTTGCAAATTATGCGCTATTAGTGGATTTTGATATTTATATTCTCCAGGACCAAGCAGGAAGTCAGTCATCACATATGGGTGACGTCGGCGCCGACGGAGCCCCCGTGCGGAGCATTTCTCCAGCTTTCAAAGAAAGCCTTTGGCAATGCAGCACGCCTGTGCGGTCCCCTTCCTGCCCAAGGGTGCCATCCTGCTCAGTCTTTCTTTTTCCGCGGAGCCCGATGGACGTGAGTTCATGTCACCCAGGAAAAGTTGATTTTTTTCTGCGATTTTTTGCATTGTCTTATCCAGTTCGACACCGGTTCCCCTTCCCGCCTGGGCTCGGTACACCGGTATCGAGTCCGGACTTGTGATTTTCGGTTTTTGTCCTTCGTGACTAGCGTTCGCGCTCTTTTTGTCTTTTCACTGGCAGCCCGGTCTTTTGACCTTGCAGGGGCCCTTTTTCCCCCGATGGCTGCCAGCGGGTTCAAAAAGTGTGATCGGTGCAAGAAACCTATGTCTCTCACCGACACACATGACTGCTGCCTCTGATGCCTCGAGCCCGACCATGACCCGCTGGCCTGTGGCCCGTGTGGCAAAATGTCGTCGAAGGTGCTTTGGACCTGTCAGCATCAACGTGAAAGAATTTTCTCTGACTCCGCGTCTGGCCAGGCCTGGACTTCGTCAGAGGCCTCGACATCTGGGGAGTCCGACCCCGAGCACCGTCGGGGTTCCTTTGAAAGGGGGTCTCCCTCCCGGGAGCACCGCAGGAAGAAAAAATCTTGCAAGTGCGGCGTCGGTGGAGGCTCCTGGTTCCTCGAGGGCCAGGTCGCGTAGCCCTGACCACCACCCCGGGATCTCGGAGTTGGAGAGGCCTTCCAAGTTACCTCGTGTGGAACCGGAGTCCCCGAGTCACGTAAGTGCAGTTGTCTTCATAGACTCTCCTCCAGGGGAGCCGACGTCGGGTCCGATGCCGTTGGGGCCTGAGTCGGGGGCTGCTGAGTCTCCTGAGCTTGAACTCAGGTTGACGGCCTTGGAGAGCAGCTTGGCTGCTTTCATGGAACAGCAGTGGGTGCTGATCGCCGGTCTGACCATGCATCTGCCCCGACCACCGGGACCTCGACGTCTAAGTTAACCCTGGAGACCGAGCTGATCCTGGAGTCGATGAAGTCTCGAGTCGATCCTCGGTCAAGGTCCCCCTCAACCTCCCGTGTGGGGCTGAGGTCATCGACGCCGATACCCTCGGCGTCGGGGCAGGTGGCACCGAGGCCCACACGGCCGAAGCTGCTTGATTCCTCCTCGGAGGAATCGGAGTGGGAGACGAAGGACGAGGAGTCCCCGGACACCTTCCGGACCCGGTGCATCCCTTCGGACTCACCGGTAGCCACCTTACAGATGTCTTCTACAGACACCAGGGCTGGCTTGACCCAGGAGGAGGCCTGAGACCCAAAGCTTTGACTCCCTCTGTTACCTGTTTTTCGGCCAAAAGGTATGCTGAATCAATGGCCTTTTTGATCCAGTGGGAAATGGAGGACTTGGCCATTGTCTGTCCTTTCTCTGGACCACTTAAGAAAACAAAAAGATGGTCTAACTGCCAAAAAGAGTTGTCCTCTTCAAGGTATCTGAGCAATACCCTTCTCATATTGAGAAAGAACAGAGAGGGATCTGACCATAGGATTTCCTCTGAAAAGGAGGGCAGAATGACTTCTTAATTAAGGTGAAAGGAAGAGATCACTGTTAGAAGGAAGGATGGTACTATTTGCAAAGTGACAAAAGCCTCCAAAATCAACAAAAAAAGGGTTCACAGCAGGATAAGAATTGTAGCTATGGTGGAAGCAATAAATACCAGGAACACCATCTTAAGAGTCAAATCTTTGAAGGAGGCCTTTTGGATGGGCGTGAAAGGGGGATCTACTGAACACTTGGGAGAGTGAATCTGTATATCCCCTCTGAAAGCGAGAGACTGCCAGGCACAACCCCTGACTACACCCACAGTAGCATGCCAAGGCTACAACCTGAACCTTGAGAGTTCAGGGCTAACCCCTGGTCTAAGCCCACCTATGAAAACACCAGCATGACACCTACATCTGCTTTTCCAGGCGAGAGGAACATCACCTCTCAAAACTCCTCCAAACTCTCACCAAGACTAAGGAGGTTGAGGCCTATGGGTCCTAGTAAGGTGTACACTACTGCACCAAAGTAGCCTCTATTGGACAGCTTTTGCTTCAAGGGCCAAGTCCCATTATCAGGGTCCCTTGATGAAGAAAGCCCTTTTCATGCTATAGCCATAGCAGGGCCCCCCCAACAATCCCATTAGATCCATATACTAAGGCCTGCATGGTTGATCTGAAGCGACCAGAATCACCAAGCCTGGATAAGCCCGAATCCTGTGGAAAGGGTAGCTCACTAGAGACCACAGAGGGAAGGCATAGAGAATCCCCTTCTGGGGCCACACTTGCAGGTCCCTTTGGCGACTGAAGAAGAGGTTCACCTTGGCACTGTCCCGTGTGGCCATCAGATCAAACACTGGAAGGCCCCACCTTAGCACCATGAGGCTGAATGCATGGAGGCTCAACTCCCATTCCTCAGGATCCACCATGTTACAACTCAGAAAGTTGGCCTGAAAATGCTTACACCTGCAATGTGGGCCGCTGACAGAGCCACTGGGTGCTTCTCCACCCAACTGCACAGAGCGGCCACCTCAAGTGCCATCCTGGTATTTTGAGTTCATCCTTGTTTGTTGATATATGCCACCGCTGTGGCATTGTCTGAGAAAGCACAAACCGCTTTGCCTCCTAGTGACGTCTGAAACTTCTCCAGCATCAGACGGATCAGCTGATTGATTGACCAGAGACCTCCTGAGGAGACCAAACCCCCTGCATTATCTGGCCCAAATAGAAATCCCCTAGCTTTTCAGGTTGGCATCAGATGTCAGAACCACCCAATTCGGGGCTTCCAGGGGCATGCCACTCATCAGATGGTAAGTGTGAGATCACCATGTCAACTGTACCCTGAGTCCCCAAGAAGGGAGTCTGCTTGAAAAGCTGAGAGCACGGAGACCAGAGGAACAGTAGTGTTTTTGAAGTGGGTGCATATGTGACCTGGCCCAGAAGACCAACTCCAGAGTTGATGCCATGGACCCCAGGAGCTGAAGTTAGTCTCAAGCCCAAGGTGTGGACTGCAAACAAAACTCCGTAAGGTGCTAAACTAAAAATGCTAGTCCGGGATGCAGAAGTGGAGGAACCGCTGTTGCTGTCCTCTGATGGAAATATGAAAATAGGCTTTAGTCAGGTTCAGGGAGGTAAGAAACTCCCTGGCTGAACAGACGTGATGACCAAGTGGATGGTCTCCATATGAAACTTGGCAACACTGAGTCTGGCATTGATCACTTTCATGTCCAGGATAGACGAACGTTACCATTCTTCTTGGTCACCACAAAATAGATGGAATATTGCCCTGAACTTGCTCTGCGGAAAGCACAGGTAAAATAGCCTGCAACCAGAGGAGGTGTCATAAGGTTTCTGTGATCGCCACCTGCTTGAGCTGGGAGCTGTAGGCTACACAAAGGCGTTTCTGAGAGGCTCAGCAAATTCCAACATGTACCCCTGACCTAGGATGTCTAGAACCCACAGGTCTAATGTAATCTGAGTCCATTAGGCTTATGCTTTCAGATTGCTGTGGCATCCTTGATCAGCCCCAGGAGGTCCTCCTGCTGAAAAAGATGGATCCTCACCCTCCATGAGAGGAATTTCGCCTTCCTCCTCAGAATGACCTAATGAGAGACAGCCAACATGGCTTTAGACAAGGAAGATCTTGTCTTACTAATCTGTTATGTTTTTTTGAAGGAGTGAATAATCAGGTGGACAAAGGTGAGTCGGTTGATATTGTGTATCTGGACTTTCAGAAAGCCTTTGACAAGGTCCCTCATCAGAGACTTTTGGCAAAACTAAAGAGTCATGGGATAGGAGGCAGTGTACTATTGTGGATCAGGAACTGGTTAAAAGATAGAAAGCAGAGGGTAGGGCTAAATGGCCAATTTTCCCAATGGAGAAAGGTGAATAGTGGTGTACCCCAGGGATCTGTGCTGGGTCCACTGCTTTTTGACATATTCATAAATGACCTGGAAAGTGGAATAACGAGTGAGGTTATCAAATTTGCAGATGACACAAAACTATTTAAAGTTGTTAAAACCCAAGAGGATTGTGGAAAATTGCAAGAGGATCTTGATAAATTGTAAGACTGGGCATCAAAATGGCAGATGAAATTTAATGTGGACAAGTGCAAGGTTATGCACCTAGGGAAGAACAACCCAAACTATGGTTTACACGATGCAAGGTTCCACATTAGGAACCACCACCCAGGAAAAAGATTTAGGCGTCATTGTGGATACCATGTTAAAACCCTCAGCCCAGTGTGCAGCAGCGGCCAAGAGAGCAAATAGTATGCTAGGTATGATAAGGAAAGGAATGGAAAATAAAACAAAAGATATTCTAATGCCTCTATATCGTTCCATGGTGAGACCGCACCTTGAATATTGTGTGCAATTCTGGTCGCCGTATCTTAAAAAGGATATAGCGATTTTAGAAAAGGTTCAGAGAAGAGCCACCAAAATGGTAAAGGGGATGGAAGGATACTCCTATGAAGAAAGGCTAAAAAGGTTGGGTCTCTTTAACCTGGAAAAGAGACGGCTAAGGGGAGATATGATAGAAGTCTATAAATTAATGAACGGAGTGGAACGGGTAAACGTAGATCGATTGTTTACCTTATCAGAATATAGAAAGACTAGGGGACATGCAATGAAGCTACAGGGTAAACTATTTAAGACTAATAAAAGAAAATATTTTTTCACTCAACGTGTAATCAAACTCTGGAATTTGTTACCGAGGATGTAGTAAAGGCTGTTAGTGTAGCTGGGTTTAAAAAAGGTTTGGACAAGTTCCTGGAGGAAAGGTCCATAAACCATTATTAAGAAGGGACCCAGGATATCAATGCTTGAACCAATACAAGCATTGTGGAACCTGTGTCCCTTGAGGAAACTGCTAGGTACGTATGACCTAGATTGGCCACTGTTGGAAACAGAATACTGGGCTTGATGGACCTTGGTCTGACCCAGTATGGCATATCTTATGTTCTTATGTTATGTTCTTATGAATGTTCTCCATATGCAAAGGGATCTTCTTCTGTATCCCAGCTAACCTCCATAGGGGATAAGGCTGGGCTCCCAGAGAGGTTCCCATGAAATGGCCATGACAGTGCCACCCAAGGGCTCAGATTCCCCCGCAGGTGAAGTTGGAGCCTTGGACCCCTGCAAAGGAGGTTACCATGCAGCCAAAAAAGATTGAAAACATTTGAGGAGCTTTTTCAGCAGTTGCTGCTCCCTGCCAGCAGAGAGGTTCTCCTGTGGCCCTGAGGGGCCCACTGGAACTAACTAGCTTGCTTGCGCTGCTCAACATGGAGGAGAGAAAAAAGACCGCAAAAAGAAAAACATGAAAAAGGCTGCTAAAAAAGCCTGTCAAAAAAGTTAGTACAGTTCGCGAAAGCAAAAGCACTGTAGCCGTGGCCAAAAAGGGATCCACGATCGGGAATGGTCAGGGAAACCTGATCTGGGCCTACCTGAATGCCTACATACGCCAGCGAGGCCCCACTGCCTAAACAGGTCCAATTGTTTTTTAAAAGCTGTTTTCTGCAGCAAAACAAGCTAAATATAGCTCAATTAAAGTCTATGAGCAAATTTGAAAGTAGAAAAAAAAAGATTAAAATAGCTGGCAAGCACATCACAGACATCAAGAGGGAAGGCGGGCCTAGGCCAACTTACTGGCCTCCTCAAGGGTGCTGCAGAGTCATTCTGCTCCTCCTCAGCAGCGCTGGATCATGGGCAGCTGTCATCTCGAGGACACTTAAGCACTTTTAGCAAGAGGGAAGGGGGCCTGGGCCCAACTTACTGGCCTCCTCAAGAGTGCTGTAGAGTCAGCAGCACTGGATCCTGGGCAGCTCAAGGACACTTATGCACTTTTTAGTCACCTCCCGTCCAGACTATTGCAACCTCCTCCTTACTGGTCTCCCTCTGAATCATCTCTCTCCCCTTCAATCTGTTCAAAATTCAGCTGCATGGCTAATCTTCCACTAACCTCAATATGATCATACGCTATAACTCCTCGCTTCATTTAGGGTTGCCAACCGGCCGGTTTTCAGCCGGCCTGGCTGGTTTTCCTGTGGCCAGGCCGGCTGCCGGCAGAGAACCAAAACCGGCCATTGAAAAGCCGGTTTTTTGCTCTGGCCGCAAGATCGGAAGCGGCCAGAGCAGAAAACCGGCTTTGCGATTGCGATCGCGATCGCGATCACAGTCCTGGCCCCCTTGCAGCCGCTGCTTCTGCTTCTTACAGAGCAGCGGCTGCAATAAAGTTAATTTAAAAGTAAGGAAACCTGTGAGGGGCCTTCCAGCCCTCCTTCTGCAGTGCCCGCCCCTCTGATGTCACTTCCTTTTCAGCCAGGGACCCTGCAGAAGGAGTTTCATAGGAGCTGAGGGCTCCTCACAGGTTTCCTTACTTTTAAATTAACTTTATTGCAGCCGCTGCTCAGTAAGAAGCAGGAGCAGCGGCTGCACAGGGGGGGGGGGGTAGTTAAGCTGCACAGGGGGGGGAGTTAAGCTGCACAGAGGGGTAAGCTGCACAGGGGTGAGGAGTTTAAGCAGCACGGGGTGGGAGGGGTTTAAGCAGCACGGGGAGGGGTTTAAGCTCCATGGTGAGGTTAAGTTCCATGGGGGGGGTAAGCTGAATGGGGGGGGGGTTAAGCTTCACAGGGGGGTGTTAAGCTGCATGGGGAGGTTAAGCTCCAAGGGGGAGGTTAAGTTGCACGGAGGGGGGGTGTTAAGCTGCATGGGGGGCTTTGAGCTGCATGGGGTGGTTAAGCTCCATGGGGGGGGGGGGTTAAGCTGCATGGCAGGGGTTTAAGCTGCACTGGGGAGGTTAAGTTGAACAGGGGGGTTAAGCTGCACTGAGGAGGGGGTTAAGCTGCACTGGGGGGGGAGGTGAAGAGGTACTGGGGGTGTGAAGCTGCACTGGGGGGTGGGAGGTGAAGCTGTACTAGGGGGGTGAAGTTGCACTGGGGAGGGAAAATAAAGCTGTAATGGGGGGGGGGGGGATAAGGCTCCACACAGGTTTAAATTTATTTTTATCTTAACTTTATTGCAGCCGCTGAAGCAGGAGCGGCGGCTGCAAGGGGAAAGAGGTGGCAAAAGGGACTGACAAGTGGAAAGTGAGGGCTGGAAGAGAGCTGAAAGGTGGGGAGGAGGTGGCTGGAATAGGGTTGTCAACCGGCCGGTTTTCAGCTGGCCTGGCCGGTTTTTCCATGGCCAGGCCAGCTACCGGCAGAGATGTAAAACCGGCCATGGAAAAGCCGTTTTTTTGCTCTGACCGCAAGATCGGGAGTGGCCAGAGCAAAAAACCGGCTTTTCTCCCGACTCCCGAAGTCCGCGGAGGAGGGAGCCAGGGAAGCCTGTGCGAGGCCCCGGCTCCCTCTGTACAACCGCCAGCGTGAAGATCTTTTTCCTTCATGCTAGCGGCTGTTTTTGTGAAGCCACGATTGCTGGGAAAGGTTAAAGGCAATGCCCTTTAACCTTTCCCAGCATTCGCAGCTTCACAGAAACAACCGCCAGCGTGAAGGAAAAGGATCTTCATTCTGGCGGTTGTACAGAGGGAGCCGGGGCCTCACGTGGGCTTCCCCGGCTCCCTCTGAAGCACCTCTAACAGCCACGGGGCCGGCCGGGGGAGGCCGGAGGGGGGTGGGGGGAGGCCAAGGACTGGATGGGCTGTGATGGGGGGGGGAGGCTAGGACTACAAATGGGCTTTGATGGGGGGGGGGAGGCCGAGGACTGGGTGGGCTGTGATGGGGTGTACCTGGACTGGAAATGGGCTATGGGGGGACCTGGACTGGAAATAGGCTATGGGGGGGGGGACTGGACTGGAATTGAGCTATGGGGGGGTGTACCTGGACTGGAAATGGACTATGGGGGGGGACCTGGACTGGAAATGGACTATGGGGGGGGACCTGGACTGGAATTGGGCTATGGGGTGGGGGGTGTACCTGGACTGGAAATGGGCTATGGGGGGGGGGCCTGGACTGGAATTGGGCTATGGTGGGGGGAGGGTGAACTTGGACTGGAAATAGGCTGTGATTAGGGGGCTAGGACTGCATATGGGCTGTGATGGTTGGGGGGGACTTGGACTGGAAATGGGCTGTGATGGTGGGGGGGACTAGAACTTCAAAATGGGCTTTGATGGTGGGGGGGGGGGCTAGGACTGGAAAGAGGCTGTGATGGGGGGACTTGGACTGGAAATGAGCTGTGATTTGGGGGGGGGAGCTAGGCCTGGAAATGGCCTGTGATGGGAGGGTTAGCACTGGAAATGGGCTGATGAAGAGCTGGAATAGGACTGGAAGTGGGCTGACGAGGGGGCTAGGATTGGAAATTGGCTGAAGGGGGGCTGGAATGGAACTGGAAAAGAACATATTTATTTATTTATTTATTTAGCGTACATTTGTAACCCGCTGCTTCCAGTGATCAGCAGCGGCCTCTATACATGGGAGATTTGGCTGTACCGGCCAGAATTAAGGTATATACAATGCGATTAGGGGGGGCGATAGTGCACAACAATCAAGGGGTTAAAGGATTTACAGTTAATTGATTATTGCAGGTACATACTGGATACTTAATACATATTTAAAATTGCTGTCTGTTAGGACTTACAAAGGATCCTTATATACAATTTACACATTGCTGAGTTTGTTTCAAGCGGTTAGCATATTTCATGCGGTTAAGTTGTAATGTACTTGGAAAAGGTGTGTCTTAAGTAGTTTTCTAAAGTCTTTCAGATCACTGATTTCACGTAGATCACTTGGCAATCGGTTCCAGAGTGCCGGAGCTGTAAGGGAGAAAGCTAGGACTGTGGGGCTAGGACTGGAAATGGGCTGATGTGGGGGCATGGGAGAATGGGACTAGAAGGGAGTGGATGCTGGATGGGTCTAGAACTATAAGGGATTTGATTTTGGGGAAGGACTAGAAGGGGATGGGGAATGAGAATGAGAATGGAGAGGGGAAAAGATAGATATTTTGTGTGGAAGAAAAGTCTACGATGGGCCGGGTATTGGGAGAGTAAGAGGGGATTGAGAATGGAAGGGTGAAATTTGAGTGGATGATAAAGGAATAAGGAAAGAAATGGGGGAAAGAGCAAAAGGGAAACGATCAGTATGTTAAAGCAGATATAGAGAGAGATTGGAAAACATCTAAAAGAGAGGAAAGGACAAATGGATAGCTCGCAGAAGACACAAAGAAACCAGAAGAAAGTGACTGGAGCAATTGCAGCTGAAAAATAAAAGGCCAGACAGAAGGTAGAAAAATACTTTTTATTTTGAATTTATTAACTGGAATATGTCTGGTCTGGGAAGTGTGTATTGCTAACATCTTTGCGTTTTTATTTAGTGCAAGAGGAAATTACTTTATAGTTTTATTTCTCCAGTGTTGTACATTTCATGTTTGGCTTTTGGGGTTCCCAGTTTAATTATTATCTGACCAAGGGAGTTAGCCTACACTTATGCTCGGTAATTTTTGTGGGTGGGGCTGGAGTGCAGGGTGGGTGGGACTGGGGGCGGGGCAGGGGTAGGACTGGGGGTGGGGCAGGGGTGGGACCAGGGGTGGAGAATGGGTGGAGTATGGCGAGCCATAGGTGTCGGGTTTTTCTCGGTGAAAAAGTTGGTAACCCTAGCTTCATTGGCTCCCTATCTGCTTCCATATCCAGTTCAAACTTCTCCTACTGACTAAGTGCGCTCATTCTGCTGCTCCTCACTACCTTTCCTCTCTTATTTCTCCCTACACCCCTCCTCAAGAACTTCGCTCTTCTGGTAGATCGTTTCTATCTGTGCCCTTCTCTTCTATTGCCAAATCCAGACTTCGATCCTTTCACCTTGCTGCTCCTTATGCCTAAGTCTGTACATCAGGCTTCATCTCTGGCCCTTTTCAAATCCAGGCTGAAAACTCACCTCTTCAAGGTTATTTTCGGATCCTGAATCGCTTAGACTCCTGCTCTTCAACTATGTGTTTCTTTACCATTCCCCTGTCTTGATTTGATTGTAAGCTCTGATAGCAGGGACCATCTTTTACATGTGTCTGTACAACACTGTGTACGCCTTGTACAAATGATCAGTATTAGTAGTAGTAATACCCTTGTACCGAGCAACATTGGGCCCTTCTGGACTCGATCCTAGGCCACTGCACCATAGGCACTGCTGCACCAGTCCACACATACTTGCTACCACCTGCTGGAGGCAGACAGTCACGACTTCTCTCAGTACAGCTACAGTGGTTATACCTTTGGATGACATTATTGAAAGATGCTCAAGTCTGCCTCCACTGCTGGTACAGAAGCATAACCCACTTGTCTGGACTGTTCTAGCAGCATGATAAGAAATTTTAAAATGAAGGACTTGTGGTTGGCATCCACTGTCAAACACATAAGTCTATCAGAATATCAATCCACAGGCAAGATGGCGGCAGTGTTCAGCTTCTGACGAGCAGACTCCGCAGCGCTGTGTTGTGTCGGCGTGTTTAGCTGCTTGGCGATGGGAAGGAGGAAACACAAGCAGGCTTACCTACCCTCGGGTGAAGCTATTTACAACTCAGCCGGCCAGAAGTCATTGTCAATGTGTGGTTTTACAGCATCGGGAGCAGGAGCAGCGTCTTTGGCAGGTTCGGCTTTATTGGCGGACCTGAGCACATCAGGGGTTGTATTATCCCCTGAGCAGCAGGCCCTCCCGCCATGCCCTGGAGGCGCAGTGGCAGATCGTGAAGCGCTTCCCTCCGGCGTGAAAGCTAGTACGCCGGTGCAGGGAGGTGAAGAGGGCTCCGGTCTTGTTTTTGCTCCTCCGTGCGGTGTCCCTGGAGAAGTTGGGAGATCTGTGGATTGTCCTTTGTTTGAAGGCAGCCATGGCCAGGAGACGATTAATCTGCTGGTTACTTCAGGTGCTGGCGTATTGGTGAGGCCTCAAAATGTAACTTTGGAGGTGCTGTGGGAAGCTATATCAGCTATGAATTCTTCTCTTGGTACTATTGCTGCTTGTTTAACTACTGAAACTAATTCCTTTCGTGAGGAACTTCGGGAGGTTTCAAGAAAGCAAAAGGATCAGGAGGGGACGTTGGCCCGGTTAAATGGAGACCTAGAGCAACTTAAGGGTCTCCACTGTGCACATATTTATTTATTTATTTTATATTTATTTATTACAGTCTCTTATATACCGCGCTATTCGGCATCAGTGCGGTTTACAAACAACAACATACACATCTCAATAACTGATTAGTGTTTACATTGAACAAGGTGCAAAAACTTGGATAACAAGGGGTAAACTATGTACATCTATGTGTCAGACCGGTGTCATCTCGCTGGATGTAGTCGAGATTGGCTGTGTGGTAGGTTTTACTAAACTAAGTCAGCTAAGTGGTGGGTGAGGCTATTGAGGTGCTATCTAGGGGGAAATGCTGGAGGATAAGATGGTGCTTCAATGCCTTTCTAAACTGTAAGAGATCTGGGATCGCTCGAATGCTGGGTGGTAGGTCATTCCATATTAAAGATTGGAGTGTATCTGCTAGGAAAATGGTACATCTGGAGAATCAAGTCCGGGAGAACAATTTAAGACTGATTAATTTTCCTAGATCCCCACTGCAGTCGCCTATGGAAATGGTTCGTAAGTACTTCTAGGAGGTGTTAAAATTCTCCAGGGAGGACCTGCCTCCATTAACTAGGGCTCAATACTTGTCAATGGGTCGGGGAAACCGTGGCGATGGTAGTGAGCTACCGGGGTTTCCTGGAGACCTTACAGGGTTTCTGGAGAACTCTGTTGAATTAGTAACTGCTCGCTCTACCCTTCTGATTACTTTAGCTCTGGAATCTGATAAAGGTTTAATTCTGCGATCTTATTTTAGAAATTTCAGTGAGCAGTTTATGGGATCTCATGTCCGTATTTTCCCTGACCTTGCTAGAGATACCCAGCTGAGGAGGAAAAAGTTCCTGGGGCTTAAGCCCAGGGTGCTTGCCCTTCGTGGGACATTTTTGTTGAAGTTTCCTGTTAGATGTTATGTTTCCTATAAAGAGAAATTATATTTGTTTTTTGAGCCCCGCCAGCTGCTGGAATTTTTGATTGCTAGAGAGGAATCTGTTGTTGTTGTTACTTCCCGTACGGTAGATGGAAAAGTTCTCACATTGCCATGTTTAATTGTATTTCTTTACCTAGGTAATTATGTATTTTTCCTGTAGCCTCCTCCCTTTTTTCCTTTTTCTTGTGGGCTAAATGTTTTGGACAAATGTTTATATTTCCTTTATGTTTATTTTGTAAATTGTTTTTCTTATTGTCAATTTGCTTTCATTCAGTTTCCTGAATGTATGGATAAATTCAATTTAAAAAAATAAATACATTTAAATTTTAAAAAAGGAATATCAATCCACAGATGTTTTCACAAACTTTAATTTATTTATTCACACATACTTGAATCAAGGGATTAAAGCAGCTGACAAAATAAATATAGACACATCAAACACAGTTCATACATCTCCCAACTCCCTGTTCACCCCTCTAACCCAAAAACCTCCAAATATAACCAAGCCTTCACCCTTTTCTAATATTTCAGAAAATGAAACTCCTCTATAACATCCAACAGCAAGGCATTCCACAATTCAGTTGCAAACTGGAGGAAACCGTGGCACTTCCAGAACACTCTTCTGTGGCAGTCGCTAAGTGTGATCAGGGACATAAGGGCAATGTAAATCGGCAAGGCTGACCTATATATAAATATTTAAAAACAACACAAAATTTTAAACTTAATTCTTTGCAGGACAGGCAACCAGTGCAACATTTTCAATAAAGGGGTAACATGCTCTCTCACTTGGTTTGCAGCTTGTCGTGAGGGCTTGTGTGCATCAGAGATGCCGAGGGTTCGGTAGCTTAACTACTGGCAGGATTTCCCAAAATAGACAGGTCTCAGCTGAGGTGCCAGACTAAAACAAACCACCCATCTCGGCAGCAGCAGAATAGAATGGTGTTGTAAGCGGAGGATCACATTTCTGTGACAAATTTAACACTGGAATTAATTGCGCGGAAGAAAGGCTTGGCAAATCTATTTCTGTATCTTGCCATGAAAACCCAATGGATAGTCACAAAACAAATCGCACTATAATGCTGGAAGATGACACCCCCAAGTTGGAAGGCACTTATATGGCTACTGGGAATGAGCTGAAGACTTCTCAGAATAAAGCAAGCATTTATAATGTGGTTGGATCTGCTGATGTAGCTGCACATGAAATGAGAGTCAGAAGTTACAAAGATGTCTTACATATTGGGACATGGAACCAACGAAGCATAAACCAAAGTTGGAGGTGGTCAAGAATGAAATGGAACATGTACAACTCGATCTGTTGGGTATCAGTGAACTGAAATGGACCGGCTTTGGGCACTTTGCATCTGATGATCATATGGTCTACTATGCTGGAAATGAAAGACAAAGAAGAAATGATGCTGCATTTATAATTAAGAAGAAACTTGCAAGAACTGTAATGAAATACAATGCAGTCAGTGGATGCTTAATTTCTATTTGTCTATGAGGAAAGCCCATCTACACAACTATAATTCAGGTATATGCCCCAACAACAGCTGCAGTAGAGGAAGACATTGATGAGGTCTATGAACAAGAACATGACAGAACAAGAACATGACAGAACATGCATGACTGGAACACAAAAGTTGGCAACAAAGAAGAAAGCAAAGTGTTTGAAAAATATGGATTTGGCAACAGAAACAAAGCTAAAGAAAGACTGATAAGAGTTTTGCAAGACCAACGATCTATTCATCTCAAACACCTTCTTCCAGCAACACAAGTGCCGACTGTACACGTAGACGTCACCCAATGGATTGTACAGAAATCAAATTGACCACATCTGTGGAAGACAATGATGGAGAAGCTCAATAACATCAACAAAGACAAAACCTGGAGCTGACTCTGGTACAATCGCCAACTATTAGTATGCAAACTCAAACTAAAGTTGAAAAAGAGCAAGCCACTCATGAATGCAGCAAAATATGACTTTGAGAAAATGCCACTGGAATTTAAAGACTGCCTGAAAAATCAATTTGCTGCTTTGGATACAAATGGCAGAGTTCCAGAAGAGTTATGGGATGACATAAAGAAGGTTGTGTTGGAAGAAAGCGAGAAGTCTCTACATAAGGTGAAAAAGCCAAAATAGCCAAAATGGATGACAGAATAAACTCTGAAAATTGTCCAGAAACGCAAAGAAGCTAAAGTCAGAGGAGAAAGAGAGGCAATTGCAGAACACAACTGAGATTTCCAATGTGCAACAAAACAAGACAAGGAGAAGTACTACAATGACACATGCAAAGAAATAGAATCAGAAACTATTAGAAGAGAACAAGACCTCATGGAGTTGTTAGCGGGATGGGAACAGCTGGGGGATGTAGAAAAACAGTGGGCAAAACTGAAAGGGGATATTTTAAGGGCAACCAATCTTTTTGATTAATAGTAAATAAAGGTAAAAGGAAAAGGAGACCACTATGGTTTTCGAAAGTAGTAGCTAAAAAGGTGAAGAAAAAGAGGGAGGCCTTCATGAAATACAAGAGCTCACAGAGAGAGGAAGACAGGCATCTATATTTGGAAAAACTTAGAGAAGCTAGCAAAGTAGTCAGGAAAGCAAAGATTCAAAAAGAGGAGGAAATAGCCAATGCAATAAAAAGGGGGGATAAGACATCCTTCAGATATGTTAGTAAGAAGAGGAAAGGCGAAAATGGTATTGTCAGACTCAAGGGTGAAGGGGAAGAATATGTAGAAGCTGATGAGGATAAAGCAGAATTGCTTAATAAATATTTCTGCTCCATGTTCACAGATGAAGAACCAGGAGCAGGTCCTCAGAAAACATCCAAAAACAGGAATAGAAGCAAGGGGCATCTTGAGCAATTTTCAGAAGACTGTGTTCGTGAGAAACCAGCTAAACTTAAAGTAGACAAAGAGATGGGTCCGGATGGGATACACACTAGAATACTGAGGGGGACGTTCTAGCAGCTCCACTGACTGACCTTTTCAATGCCTCGTTGGAGTCGGGAGTGGTGCCAAAGGACTAGAAAGAGGCACATGTGGTCCCTTTACACAAAAGCGGAAGTAAGGATGTGGTTGAAAACTACAGGCCAGTTTTTTTTAACTTCAGTGGTGAGTAAATTATTGGAAGCACTGCTGAAAGAGTAAATAGTGAGGTTTCTGGAGTCCAGCAGATTACAGGGTCCGAGGCAGCATGGATTCACCAGAGGCAGGTCTTGTTACACAAATCAGATTGATTTCTTTGACTGGGTGACCAGGGTGTTAGACTGAGGGAGATCTCTAGATGTGGTGTATTTAGATTCCAATAAAGCCTCTGACACTGTTCCTCATAGGCGACTTATAAACAAACTGAGCACCCTAGGGATGGACCCTAAAGTTACTGCTTGGGTTAGAAATTGGTTGAGTGGGAGGCTACAAAGAGTACAGGTAAATGGAGCTCACTCTGAGGAGAAGGAGGTTACCAGTGGTGTGCCCCAGGGAGCTGTCCTTAGTCCAATTCTTTTTAACATCTTTGTTAGTGATATAGCGGAAGGGCTGTCGGGTAAGGTTTGCCTCTTTGTGGATGATACCAAATTCTGCAATAGAGTAGAGACCCAAGAAGATGTAGATAACATGAGGAGGGATCTAGCTAAGCTTGAAGAATGGTCTAGAATTTGGCAGCTGAGATTTAATGTTAAAAAATGCAAGGTCATGCATTTGGGCCGCAGCAATACAAGGGAGCGATATAGTATAGGGGGTGAAGTACATTTGCCCACTAAAGAAGAGCGGGACCTAGGAGTGATTGTGTCTGATCATCGTAAAGTAGCTAAACAGGTAGAAAAGATGACGGCAAAAGCTAGAAGGATGCTTGGGTGCATAGGGAGAGGAATGGCCAGCAGAAGAAAGGAGGTGACAGTACCTTTGTTTAAGTCTTTGGTGCGACCTCATTTGGAGTATTGTGTGCAATTCTGGAGACCACACCTTCAAAAGGATATAAATAGGCTGGAGTCAGTACAGAGGGTGGCTACTAAAATGGTTAGTGGTCTTCATTATAAAGTATATGAGGACAGACTTAAGGATCTTAATATGTAAACCTTAGAGGAAAGGCGAAATAGAGATGATATGATTGAGACGTTTAAATACCTCCGTAGCATAAATGCACAGGAGGAGAGCCTCTTTCAATTGAAAGCAAGCTCTGCTACAAGAGGACATGGGATGAGAGTGAAAGGGGATAGATTCAGGAGTGATATGTGAAAATATTTCTTTATGGAAAGAGTGGTGGATCCATGGAATAGTCTCTTAGTGGAGGTGGTAGAAATGAGGACAGTATCTGAATTCAAAGCATGGGACAAACACAGAGGATCTCTAAAGGAAAAAAGGGGACTGTTGTAGTGGTTGATATGGAAGGACAGACTAGATAGGCCATGTGGTCTTTTTCTGTCATCATATTTCTATGTTTCTATGTTTCTAAGGCTCTGCCAGGAAATTTGGAAGACAAATTCATGGCCAACTGACTGGAAAAAATCTGTGTTTATACCAATACTGAAGAAAGGTGACCTGACTGACTGTGGAAATTATCGTACAATCATTCTGATCCCACATGCCAGCAAGATTCTACTCAAGATCATTCAACAGAGACTACAACCATACCTGGAACGAGAACTATCTGAAGTGCAAGCAGGATTTAGGAAAGGGCGAGGAACGAGAGACATTATCTCAGATGTGAGATGGATCCTTGAAAAGACAAAAAAATACGAAAAGGATATCCATATGTATTTTATTGACTACAGCAAGGCTTTTGACTGTGTAAACCATGAGAAACTCTAGGCCACATTAAGAAGCATGGGTATATCAGAACACCTGATAGTTCTCTTGCACAACCTTTACATTGATCCAGAAGCAACAGTTCCAACGGAACTAGGAGAAACAGAATGGTTTAAAATCAGCAAAGGTGTACAACAAGTCTGCATACTTTCCCCCTACCTCTTTAATTTATATGCAGAACAAATCATCAGAGAAGCAGGACTGTATAAAGACAACCGAGGTGTGAAGATTGGTGGAAGACTCATCAACAACCTTCACTATGCTGATGATACCACATTACTGGCTGAAAGTGAAGATGATCTGAAATATCTGCTTCTCAAGATCAAGGAACATATTCTTAAAATGGGTCTGCACCTTAACATTAAAAAGACAAAGATCCTGACAACTGGCAAAATCAATAAGTTCATCATTGATGGAAAAGAAATTGAAATAGTTGACAACTTTAACTTAATTGAATCAACAATCAATAAAGAAAGGACTAGCAGTCAAGAAATCCGATGACGTATTGTTCTTGGTAGAATGGCTATGAAGGACCTAGACAAGATTCTCAAGAGCAGAGATGTCTCTCTCCATACAAAGATTTGACTTGTTCAAGCTATGGTATTTTCAATAGCATCATAAGGATGTGAAAATTGGACAGTGAAAAAGATAGACAGGAAGAAAATCGATGCCTTTGAATTATGGTGCTGACGACAAATACTATGTATATCATGGACTACCAAAGAACAAACCAGTCAGTACTAGAGGAGATCAAACCTAAGCTTTTCTTAGAAGCTCAGATGACAAGACTTTGACAGTCATGCTTTGGACACATCATGCGAAGAGAGAGATCACTGGAGAAAGATATAATGCTTGGCACAGTAGAAGGTTACCGTAAAAGAGGAAGACTGGCAATGAGATGGATTGCTATAATAACAGCAGATATGGATACCACTCTACCAACAATGAGCCGCTTGGCTGAAGACTGGACAAAGTTTAGGTCAGCTATCCAGAGAGTCACCAGGAGTCGACACCGACTCGATGGCACAGCTGGTTTGGAATTAGGAGTTTGACTTTTTCTGTTGCTTGGGAGGCTGTTGCCTCTTTTGGGTACCCTGAGGTTGGTATTGAGAAGCTGGGAAGGGTAAGAAGGGTAAAATGTCTTCTTCTTACCATAGAAAGCTTTCTTTGCAGCTGCTTTTTTCTTGGCAGGGTTGGCAGTAGCTTTGGAAAACCGATTGAGGGTGTTATTCTCAGACTCTAACTGAGAAGCCTTATCTTGCCAATCCTTTCCAAACAGGTTCTCACCAGTACAGGGAATATTATTCAGCTTGTCTTGAACCCATTGTTCAAGGTCTGATGCCTGAAGCCAGGCAATCCTACGTGCACCTATGCAGATAGATGTTGCTCTGCTAGTGCATTCAAAACAGTCAAAAGTTGCCCTATTGACAAACTTCGAAACATTCTGGGCATGTTTGACTAATGTAAGATAGTCTGCCGGGAGAAGAGGAGTCATTGATTCCAGATCCCTAGTTACCTCCTTAAGGAACATATCCATGTAGAGTATGTATGAACTTATGCGAGCTGAAAGCATGGAGGCCTGAAAGCACCGCCGCCCAAAGGCATCGAGGGTTCTCGATTCCCTGCCCGGGAAATTGGAGGAGTGCATCCTAGAACTCTTAATTCGATGCACAACCGATTCCACTACAATTGAGTGGTGTGGAAGCTGCGTTTTCTGGAAACTGGGACTCTCCGTTACCCGATACATGGTATCGAGTTGCCGAGTATGGGGAGAAATGGTGAAAGGCATTTCCCACTTCCGAAGCATAAGATCCTGGAGTATAGGTCAATAGGCAGAGTAGTCAACTCGTTAGGATCTTTAGGGTATTAGAGGATCTCTAATTCCTCTGCTCTGGCTTCTTTCTCTGATGTAGGTGTAATGGATAGGCCCCTCGCAATATCTTTGATAAACTCTTGAAAAGACATATCTTCGGGAGGGGACATGTGTCGTTGCAGTGACGGTGAAGGTTCCTCTGGAAGACTCTGCATTTCTCAGGTACCAATCGATTCATTATCTGAAAAATCAGAATCAGTAGAATCAAAGTATCGGCGGGAACGATGTTCCTGCTCTTGTAAGCTCTGGTACCGATCGAGATCGGTATCGGCCCGAGAGACTTGCCAGACCAGTACTTCGGAACCAGGAATGGACTCGAGGGACAGCATGGGCAGGAGTGTGTCGAGTGGCATAAAACTCGATGCTGACTGCATTGGCAGTGTTGACGGTACTGGTACCGACGGTACCGACAGTAAGGTCCTGACCAGTACCGATGCCGCTAACAGAGCAGCTAGACTCCGCTCAATGGCCAGTATATGCTGATCCATAGATCTTGCTGATGCCTGGGTATCGATACTGGAAGCATGGGCTACTGTCCCAGAGCATGGCACTAGGAGCACTCATGAGGTGGAGGCCTCGGGAGCATCCAGGACCGCTTTGGTGGCTTTGTAGGGGAGGTTCTCCCGCTGGGGTAGTTTGGCCGGTTGATCCAACTCCAGGGCAACGCTCAAGGCATCTCTATGTTTAGATAGAGATCTACCCTTGGGAGGATGGCCTGTCTTCGAGGAAGACTTGTGTTTCAATACCTGAGATCCATGTGAGGAAGACAATGCCTTCGACAATGTCGAAGCGAGTGAAACTGCATCTGAGGCAAAGAGGAAGCTGAGTTTTGCGGCCCGATTCTGTAGGCCTCTCTTTGTTATCTTTTTGCATAGGGGACATTCAGATGGCTGGTGATCTGGGCCGAGGCATTTAAGACACCAGTCATAGGTATCAGTAGCAGAGATGGTGCAACCACACTTAGAACATTTCTTAAAACCACTGACTGGTGGAGGTCACGTGATGCAGTGAGTGCGAGCAGACGTGCTCTGCTTGCGCGCCGGTCGCCCTTCACCCAAACTGGGACCACAGTGCCTTTTAGAGAGGCAAAAAAATAATAAAATCTGTTTCTACCTCAACCGGAGGAACTACCGCAGCTACTGGGGCTGGTTGAGAGCGACTTGAGGTATGGCAGCGACCACAAAGACGGGTCGGAGGTTAGAGAGACCACATGGCAACCACAAGCAAGATGGCGGAGGGAATGGCTGCGCCAAACTCACCTACCTCCCCCGCTTTTCTGGAGGAAGTCTCGGCAGCGGTGGCAGAGGCCTTGTCGGCACAATTTACAGCCCTACACGAGAAGATCAATACTCTGCATAGCTCGGTGGGAGCTTTGGGGAATCAGCTACAGGAAGCAGAGGACCGCATCGGGCGAGCAGATGATAGCCTCGAGGCGCTGACTCAGGAAGTGACGGGATTGAGAACCCAGCTGCACTCGCACGAGGCAAAGCTGGACGACTTGGAGAACTGGTCGCACCGCAACAACTTGAGACTAATGGGCAACCCGGACACTGTTGCCGACAAGGACTTAAAACAGTATCTGGAAACTCTGCTCCCCCAATTGTTTGAGGGAGTGGAAGAAGGAGGTAAACTGCTCATCGAGCGGGCGCATCGTGTGGGAAGCAAGCAGGCCCAACACCAGAGGCCGAAAGTGGTGCTTGCCAAGTTTTTACAATTCCCTCAGATAGAGGCGATACTGAGAGCAGCACGGCAGAAAGGGGTCATTATACATGATAACTTGAAGATCCGCATCGCTCAGGATTACTCTGCAGCATTGAGCCAGCGGCGCAGAGCCTATGCACCCCTCTGCCAGAAACTTATAAGCGCTAAGATTAAATTCTCGATGCAGTATCCAGCTAGATTACATGTGCTCCATGAGGGCACCCACCGGACATTTGAGGCGGCCGAGGAGGCAAGCCCCTATATTGAGAAACTAGTGCATGGGGATCAGGACGCTCCAGTAACACCGAAATAGCAGCTTCACCCGATAACGTGTATTAACTGCCTTACTGCGGTGCTAGCACCCAAGATGACTGCCAGAGGCCAGACTGTAGTTAGTGTGCTGCCTGGGGGCCTCTGGAGCAGTGAGGGTGCAGCAATGAAGCTTCGACTCACCAGCAGCCTGGGTTGGTATGAACTGGGACTATGCACTGCCCAGAGGACTATAACTATCTATATATACCTCTATACTGTGTATTGTGGTTCAGTTTGTATGTTGATATTGTGTTAAATTGTCGTTTTCATGAGTGTGTGGGTTCTAGGCGGACTGGCCTATAGACTAGTAGATGTACTGTTAAATGGGTTGTTAAAGGGGGGAGAGGTAGTGTATGGAATAGCTAGGCGGGGTCGGGTTGGAGGGGGGAGACGACCGTACGCATTATGCGGGACCCAAGCTTATTAGCTAGTGGGGAAGGGTTAGATGAGAGAGAGACAAGGAGAGAGGGAAGTAGGGGTTTCACAGGGGGGGGGGGAGGGGAGGGGTTTTACAAGGGGGGGGACGATCACACCCAAGAGATACGCAGCTGGCAACTAGATACGCAGCTGGCAACCTGAGAGTGCTTTGGGAGGGGCTCTGGGCTGGGGGAGCCTCTTCTGGAAGACTAGCAATTACTGTGTGGAGGAGCCTTGACACTGCCCCGATGCTCTGAAGATAATTTTGTGGAATGTTTGTGGTTTAGGGAACCCAACCAAGAGATATAAAATTTTGCAGGCATTAGCCAGACAGAAATGTGATATTGCATTACTGCAAGAAACCCACCAGACTGAGGACGAACATAGTAAACTTTGTAGAGATTGGGTGGGGCAGGTGTGGGGCTCACCTGCTAAAGGAAAGAGGGGGGGAGTGGCCATTATGATCCATAAGCGTGTGCGATTTGTGGTGGAAAGAGAACTTACGGATTCAACCGGGAGGTTTGTGTTGTTGCAAGGAATCTTAGATGGGAAGTCTGTAATTCTGGGGAATATCTACAGCCCCAATGTGTTGGATCAAGATCTTTATATCCGCCTTTCCTCTAAAGTGGAACAACTGCCAGAGCTCCCGCTGATATTAGGTGGCGATTTTAATGGGGTCTTGGATGTGGATTTAGACACGTCCAGAGAGGAGGGGGTGCGGGAGAGAGCTCAGACGGCTCGGGTATTGAAAAACTTTCGAGCAAGGCTGGGATTGGTGGCTCCGAGGAGGTTGTTGCATCCCTCAGAGAAAGATTTTACACACCAGTCTCGCGCACAAGGTTCTAGCGCGCGCATTGACTATCTTCTGATATCTGAGGGCCTGTTTGCCCATACCGGTGATGCATAGATTGGTCCCATAGAGATCTCGGACCATGCAATGATCTGGATAGACCTACAGTGGGGAGGGGACACTGCAAGGGCGCGTGTTTGTCGCTTTCCACTGGAGCTTTATAAGGATACCCGGTTCCACCAATTCCTTAGACGGCGATAGCAGGAGTTTGAGACTAACCATCGGTGTCATCAGGGGGATCCTGAGTTGGTCTGGGAGACAGCCAAAGTGGTCTTACGCAGGGATATTATTAGGTTCTTAGCACGGAAGCGCAGACTGATAGCGGAGCAGATCATCCGACTCGAGCAATAAGTTACTAAGGTGAGACATTTGTGTGCACAACTCCCGAATGAATTGAACAAGAAGAGACTATGGGAAGTCCAGGCAGATTTGAATGAGATTTTGCATTAGTGAGCCAAGAGGTCTATACTATATTACCGCTATCAATTGCATTGTCATGGGGACAAGCCTGGGAAATTATTGGCCCGCTGTTTGAGGGGCCAGAGAGGTACGAAAACGGTGGCAGCAATTCGGGATGATCAGGGGGGTTTGCACAGGGAGAGCACAGCTATCGCCTGAGTGTTCCATTTTTTTTTCAGAGTCTATATACGGCGGAGGCTGGCTCTCCCACACGGATGAAAGAGTATCTGAGGGAGTTGGAATTGCCCCAACTCAGTGAGGAGCAAAGCGCTCAATTGGGTCAGGAGGTACAAACAGTCATATCGAGAGTGAGTTGCTATAAAGCACCAGCACATGATGGTTTAGGAGCTGAATTTTATAAGTTACTTCTTGATTTTGTCGCTCCAACCTTGGTAGCAGTTCATAGTAGAAGAGCTGAACAAGGAACCTTTCGTTGGGGTAGTAACCATGCCCACATTATACTAACACCAAAACCGGGAAAAGATCCATTCCAAGTGGCATCATATAGGCCCATATCGTTGCTAAACTTTGATTTGAAGCTGTTGGTGAAAATATTAGCAGATCGGCTGGCTGGAGTTTTAGGCCACTTGGTGCATGATTCACAAGTTGGATTTGTGAAGGGGCGATTTGCGGTGCGTAATCTGCAGAAAATCTTGACATCGCTGGAATGGATGCAGGACCAACAATTGCAGTCCTTGCTGGTGAGCTTTGACGCGGAAAAAGCCTTCGACTGGGTCGACTGGCATTATTTGTGATACTTGTTGCCGTGCTATGGGCTGGGGGCATCCTTTTGTAAAATGGTTGGCAGCCTCTATGCGGAGCCGACAGTGGGAGTGCTCTGTAATGGGGTGTTGTCGGAGGCTTTTTCTCTGGGATGCGGTACAAGGCAGGGATGTCCCCTCTCCCCCCCTCTTGTTTGTCTTGTCATTGGATCCTCTGATTAGGAAAATAGAGACATCCCGAGATATACGAGGGGTGCATATTGGCCTGCAAGAGTTTAAGCTGTCAGCCTTTGCGGATGACCTCCTGGTACATCTGCTTTCCCCTAGGGAGTCATTGCCCCGACTGCTGGAGGAATTTGCTTGTTTTGGCCTTTTTGCAGGGCTACGCATAAATAAGGATAAATCTGAGGCACTGGATGTGTCAGGACAGCTACAGGGGCACTGGGAAGGTGTGTTCCCACTTAAATGGGCAGAGAATAATTTTATGTATCTGGGTATTCTATTGACTAGACAGCCACGTGAGCTATATGTTCACAATTTGGACTGTATCATCTCTCATCTGCAGATCCAGATGAAGGCGTGGGGCCCCCTCCCGCTCTCCCTGTTGGGGAAAGTGGCAGCGGTTAAGATGGTGGTATTGCCGCAGATATTATACTAGATGCAGACTTTACCGGTCTGGTTGTTGCGACGTGACTTACGGCGCTTAGAAAAGGTAACACGGGGGTTCTTTATTTATTTTATTTTATTTATTAAGACAAATAAGAGAACATTTTTTTTCACTCAACGTGTAATCAAACTCTGGAATTTGTTACCGGAGGATGTAGTAAAGGCTGTTAGTGTAGCTGGGTTTAAAAAAGGTTTGGACAAGTTCCTGGAGGAAAGGTCCATAAACCATTAAAAAGGGACCCAGGATATCAATGCTTAACCCAATACAAGCATTGTGGAACCTGTGTCTCTTGGGGATACTGCTAGGTACGTATGACCTAGATTGGCCACTGTTGGAAACAGAATGCTGGGCTTGATGGACCTTGGTCTGACCCAGTATGGCATATCTTATGAAGTGCAAAACTAAAGGGAACAGGGAGATGAAGTAGCACACCAATAAAGACAAACAAATAAATAAATATGGCATATCTTATGTTCTTATGTTCTTGTGGAAGGGGGCTAGAGCACGCATCCCGCTAAACCGTTTGTTGGGGAAATGGAGGGAGGGGGGATGGGACTCCCAGATTTGTGGGTCTACGCTTTAGCCTGTCAGGCCCGACATATCGGGGATTGGTTAGGTGTAACAGAATTTTATACACCCAGGGCCTTCAATGAAGCCTTTGTGGCCCCTCAGACATTACTCGCAGTCTTGCATTTGGAGAACCAGGTATTACCAAGCAGAATAGCAGAGAGTGTGTTGCTTAGCTCAGCCCGGCGTACCTGGAGGCAACTTAATGTGTATTGGCATAGACCTTGGAGGGTATCAAGCTGGCTGCCGATACAAGGGAACGTTAATTTTATCCCAGGACTGGAAACAGCGATGTTTCGGGACTGGGTGGGCTGCGGCATTCAGAATATAGGGCATGTGGTGGAACCCTCAGGGAAATGTAAATCGTTTGCGTCCTTGCGCCAAGAATATGACTTGAGCCCTAGCCATTTTTTTGCGTTTATGCAGATTTCTCACTATGTGGCCTCGCTACCAGGGACTGTGCTTAATATTGAACGATCGGCGCAGATTTTAGAATTTTTTGACCTGGGTGAGGACAGTCCTCCGTCGATAGCGGTGTTGAAAGCACGGTTGGACCGTTACAGGCTTATTATCCCAGATTATCGGGGAGTGGAGACGGCCTGGGCTGTAGAGCTGGGGCATGGGGTGGTACCTGGCACTGTTATTAGTGCTTTACGACGGATCGTTGACCTCGCAAAGGGGGCTCGCTGGAGGGAAGTGCAATTTAAGTGTATAACCAGAGTGCACTTTTCACCCAGAAGAGGGCTACGTAGCCATATAACCTCTGATGGCAGTTGTCCTCGGTGTTTGGAGCCTTTGGCGAACCTGATACATATGTGGTGGGGTTGTAAATCTCTTCGCTTTTACTGGGTGAGGATTTGTACCTTTTTAAGTGGGCTGCTCCTTCAGAGACTACGATGGACTGGCTCTTTTGTTGCCTTGGATCAGTTTGGCCCTACTCAACCTAAAGGGAAATGGGAGCGTTTATTGGTGCGCAAGGCATGTCTGGTGGGTAAAGGCCCGATACTTCGTAGATGGAGAGAGCCGGCCCCGCCGACATTTTGGGAATGGCGTAACTGCTTCCACCAATTGATGCTTACTGAAAGATGGCGAGCACGGGGCAGTGTCCGATGCTGGTCTGCCTTTTTATTGATCTGGGAATCCTACATTCAAAACTTGGGACCTCGTAGTCGCAACGAAATACTGCAAGTGGGTAGCTAACTAGTGAAGAGCAGAGGATCGTAGAAAAGGGCTAGTGAGGAATAAGGATGCGGATCCGGTTGAGAGGCTGATAACATGGAGTGGGTTGTGATCGAGTGGGAGGGTGGGAGGAAGGTATAAAATGTTATAGCCCACCTGTAATTGCTGATTGCCTCCGTGGCGGGGATAAGAGTCAACCCCACTCGGAGACTGGGTGTACAGTGGTTACTGATGTATGTTGGTGGTTAATAAATAAAGTTAAAAAAAAAAATGACTGGTTTTTACATCGTATCAGTAGACTGAATGGAAGGCCTACGGACTAAAATGGCACTGATGCACCTGAAAGAATAAAAGTTCTTTTTTTTTTACAGAAAGAAAGAAATAGAATCGAAGATATCGATTCCGGTGTTGACAGGAAGGTATGCTATTTCCAGGAACAAGCAGGAATGTAGTCTTCACATATGGGACTCCCTAGCTAGAAGATGCCAGAGAGATGACCTCAGAATCGGCTGTGGCTTGTCTCAGGTATGCCTGAAGAGGTCACATATCCTCCATGGATGTCTGGTATCGAAATCTGGGACAGTTGCTCCAAGTCTGAAAGAGATGCTGGAGAGCAGCCTGGCCAAACATGGCATCCCGGCAGGAATCCTTGTCCAGACAGTAGTGAGCAGAAAAAGTATGGACTGAAGATCATGTTGCTGCTTTGCAGATCTCGTCAATAGCTACAGATCATAGATTTGCCATCGAAGTAGCCATGGCTCGAACTATGGGCAGTGACATGACCCTTGAGGGAGAGTCCTGCCTTCTCATAAGCAAAGGTGATGCAGTCTACTATCCACTTGGAGAGAGTATATTTGGAGATTGGCAACCCGAGGTGACTAGTCAAAGGAGATGAACAGCTGAGAAGCTTTCCAGTGCTCTTGAGTCCTCTGAAGATAAAAAGCTAAGGCACGTTTACAATCCAGAGTGTGGAGGGTTGCTTCTGCCCTAGATGAGTGTGATCTAGGGAAAAAAACAGGGAGGTAGACCAACTGGTTCAAATGGAAGGGCGAGACCACCTTCGGCATGAAGTGAGGATGAGCCCTAAGGACTACCTTATCTTGGTGGAACCGTGTGTAAGGTGAGTCAGCCACTAAGGCCTGGAGCTCACTAACGTGCCTTGCTGAAGTGAGGGCAATGAGGAAGATGACCTTCCATGTAAGAAACTTAAATGACGTAGTGGCTAGAGGTTCAAAGGGCAGCTTGAGAATCTATCCTAGAAAAACACTGAGTCCCATGCCACTGGTGATGGCTTAATGGGAGGCTTGGTTAATAGAAGACCCCTCATGAAGCATGCTATGAGTGGCTCAGAGGAGATGGGTTGGTAATCTAAGGGCACGTGAGAGGCTGTAATTGTACTTAGGTGTACTCTTACTGAATTGGTTTTGAGTCCAGAAGAAGATAGGTGGAGGAGATACTCAAGCAGCGCCTCCACCAGAGCTGAGAAAGGATTAAGATTCTTCTGAGAACACCAGAAAGAAAGCACAGTTACCTACCTGTAACAGGTGATCTCTGGGAACAGCAGGAATTAGTCATCACATATGGGTACGTCGGTACCGACAGAGCCCGCGCGGGAAAGCTCCCCAGCTTTTCAGATTAAAAGCCTTTGGGGCCTCCCACTGCACATGCGCGCTGCCTTCCCGCCTTCCTGACCAGCTCTCGTCAGTTCGAGTTTAAAGCTGAGACAATAGAGAGAGAGGACAGGAAGATAGATAGATAGAGATACAACTCCTAGGGGAGGTGGGTGGGTTGTGATGACTAATTCCTGCTGTTCCCAGAGATCACCTGTTACAGGTAAGTAACTGTGCTATCTCCAGGAACAAGCAGGAATAAGTCATCACATATGGGGACTCCCTAGCTAAGATGCCTGGGAGATCCCCCTCCAAGGGTAAACCATCTTCGCATGGATCTCAGGCATCCATCCAGGGAAGGTGGGCAGGAGTTGTTTAAGTATGGAACAGGTGTTTGAGGACAGCCTGACCAAACAAGGCATCCCGGCGGGAGTCCTTGTCCAAGCAGTAATGGGCTGTGAAGGTATGAATCGAGGCCCAAGTGGCTGCTCGACAGATCTGATCTATGGACACAGAGTGAAGATGAGCCATAGAAGTGGCCATGGCTCTCACATTGTGAGCTGTGACATGGCCCTCCAGAGAAATGTTCTTACTCTGGTAAGCAAAAGAAATACACTGAGCGATCCAATTGGAAAGTGTACGCTTGGTGACTGGAAGTCCCAAATGAGAAGGATCAAATGCCACGAAAAGTTGGGAAGACTTTCGATGTGGTTGAGTCCTGTTGAGGTAAAAGGCAAGAGCTCTTTTACAATCCAGAGTATGAAGGTTCCTCTCTGCACTGGATGCATGAGGAGCCGGGAAAAAGACAGGTAGATATACCTCTTGATTAAGATGAAAAGGCGAGACCACTTTGGGCATAAAGTGGGGATTCGTCCTAAGGACCACCTTATCATGATGAAACCTAGTATAAGGTGGATGAGCCACTAAAGCCTGCAGTTCACTGATGCGGCGAGCCGAAGTGACTGCAATAAGGAAAACAACCTTCCAGGAAAGAAATTTGAAGGAGGTAGAGTCCAAAGGCTCAAAAGGTGGCTTCATAAGCTGACCTAGAACTAGGTTCAAATCCCATGCTACCGGAGGAGGGCGGATGGGAGGTTTAGTTAGAGTCAGGCCTCTCATGAAACGTGCAACAAAGGATGAGAGGAGACAGGTTGTCCATTTATAGGTTTTAAGGATGCTGCAATAGCACTCAAATGGACCCTTACTGAATTCGTCTTAAGGCCTGCATTTGAAAGATGCAGGAGATAGTCCAAGAGGGAATTCAAAGGAAGTGCTAGAGGGTCAAGACCCTGCTGAGCACACCAAATGGAAAAACGTTTCCATTTGAAAGCATAAGAACGCCTCGTGGAAGGTTTCCTAGAGGCATGAAGGATATCTGTCACAGGTTGAGAAAGATTAAAGTCTTGAAGACTTAGGCCTTCAGTAACCAAGCTCTGAGATGTAGGGATTTGGGGTTTGGGTGCCACAAAGTCCCCTCCTCCTGAGACAGAAGGTCTGGCACAGCTCCCAGGTCCAGGGAGGATCCCTGGGAGAGATGCAGAAGTAGAGGGAACCACACCTGGCGTGGCCAGCGGGGAGCTATGAGGATCATAGTCCCGTGATCCCTCTGGAGCTTGAACAGAGTCTTGGATATTAGAGGAATGGGTGGAAAGGCATAGAGGAATTCCTGACCCCAATGCAGGAGGAAGGCATCGTGGGCCTGAGCTCCCTGACACTGAGTTCTGGAACAGAACCGGGGAAGTTTGGCATTCCACGGACTTGCAAAGAGGTCTATGTCCGGGGTCCCCCATTCCTGAAAGATTCTGCGTATCTGGTCCATATGTAGGGACCATTCGTGTGGAAGCAGAACTCGACTGAGTCTGTCTGCACGAGAGTTTTGAACTCCTGGAAGATACACTGCAAGAAGGTGAATTTGATGCTCTCTGGCGAAGGCCCATATTCTGAGAGCTTCGTTGCAAAGCGACAGAGAGCCTGTCCCTCCTTGTTTGTTTATATAGAACATGGCTACCTGATTGTCTGTCTGAACTAGGACAGTCAGGTTGACAAGGAGGGTATAGAAGACCTTGAGGGCAAGGTAAATTGCTCGCAGTTCCAGGAGGTTGATATGAAGGGTGGCCTCCTGTGGAGACCAAGTGCCCTGAGTGGAGAGGTTCTGAAGATGAGCTCCCCACCCTGTCTGGGAGGCATCTGTTGTGAGGGTTGCTTGGGGCAACAAAGGTTGGAAGGGGGCCCCCAACAACAGATTCTTGGTGGATGTCCACCATTGGAGGGACCAAAATAGACGGCTTGAGGTGAGTATTTGGTCGGAGAGCGCTCCAGATGCTTGAGTCCACTGGGTGGCCAAGGTCCATTGAGCTGCTCTCATATGCAGACGAGCGTAGGGCACCACATGTACCGTGGAGGCCATGTGGCCCAGAAGTCGCAGCATTTCCCGGGCTGTCAAATGACTGCTGGACTGAGCTTGGGAGGCCAAACTCAGCAGGCGTTGGGCCCTGACCTGAGGCAGGTAGGCCCTTGCAGTGATGGTGTCTAACTGGGCCCCTATGAACTCGAGAGACTGAGTAGGGATTAGTTGAGACTTGGGAAGGTTTACTACCAGTCCTAGATACTGCAGAAGACGCCTTGTGCGGTCCAGGGAAATTTGGGCCTGGGACTGAGAGGGAGCTCGGATGAGCCAGTCGTCCAGGTATGGGAATATGAAAATTCCCAGGCCTCTTAGAAAGGCAGCTACGACTGCCATGCATTTGGTGAACACTCTTGGAGCAGAGGCTAGACCGAAGGGGAGTACTCTGTACTGGAAATGTTTTCCCTGAAACAGAAATCGAAGGTATTTTCTGTGGGATGGGTGGATGAGTATGTGTGTATACGCATCCTTTAGGTCTAGAGAACAAAGCCAATCCTGACTGAAGGTATGGAAGGAGAATGCCCAGAGAAAGCATTTTGAATTTCTCCTTGAAAAGAAATTTGTTCAATTCTCTCAGATCCAGAATTGGTCTGAAGCCCTCTGTCTTCTTTGGTATTAGAAAATAAGGGGAGTAGAATCCCGTCCCCTGTTGAAGAAGAGGGACCTCCTCTATTGCCCCCTGGGCAAGGAGGGAGGAGACTTCCTGACCCAAGAGGGCCAGGAGAGATGGGGGAGAATTGAACTGCCTCACCATAGTATAAGGAGGAAGGTCGGAAAAATGGAGTTTGTAACCCTCTCTGATGATAGAGAGGGTCCATTGCTCTGATGTAATTTGCTCCCATCTGGGAGCAAAGTGAGCTAACCTTCCGGGTATGGTGAGGGGCTCTGGTTGTTCTAGAGCCAGAAAAGTTAAGTTCTCTAGGGGCAAGTCAAAACCCCTGAGGGGTTGGAGCCTGCTGAGGCGTAGCAGACGCCGCAGGCTTTGACCTTGCCTGTTTAGGTTGCTGACGTTTAGCAGCAAAACGAGGCTGAGAGGATTGTTGGCCAGTATTTGTGGAAAATCTGGACTTCTTGTAATAAGGCCTCTTAAAAGACTTCTTCTTGGCAGGAGTGGAGGTAGACTTAGAAAGTCTATCTAAGGTGGCATTTTCTGCATCCATTTGAGTGGCCTTAATTTGCCACTCCTCACCAAATAAGTTCTCACCTGTACAGGGCAGATTTCGTAAGCCATCTAGGACCCAAGGTTCTAGATCAGAAGCCTGGAGCCAAGCAAGACGTCGGGCTGCTATAGCAATGCCCAAAGCCCTACCAGCACCCTCAAAGGAATCAAAAGCTGCCCTGTTGGAGAACTTTGAAATATCCAAAAGGTGTTTCACTAAGGAAATGAACTGCTCCCTCTTATCCTCAGGGATAAAGGGGGCAAAATGCCGAACTTTTAGAGCGATTTCACTGAGAAACATGCCCATGTAAAGACTATAGGAATTAATCCTGGCTATAAGCATAGTAGCCTGGAAAATTTTCCTGCCAAAAGAGTCTAGAGTCTTACATTCTCGCCCTGGAGGAGTAGAAGAGTGCCTTTTGGTACTCTTTATCTTCTTCATTGCAGACTTCACCACAATAGAATGGTGAGGCAACTGGGTTTTTTGGAAACCAGGAGAAGGGGGGACACGGTACATGGTGTCCAACCTGCGAGAAGAAGGAGACAATGTTAGAGGAGCCTCCCATAAGTCCATCAAGTGTTCTTGAAGGATTTCATGGATAGGCAGGGTGACTGCCTCTTTAGGAGACTTAGAGTATCCTAAAATATCCAGTTTCTTTGATCTGGGTTCCTTTTCAGAGGATGAAGCAATAGAAAGACCTTTAGCCATTTCTATGATGAAGTCCTGAAAGGACAAATCCTCTGGTGGAGACATTCTCCTGTTAGGAGAAGAAGGCTCCTCAGGAAGATCAAGGGAGAATTCATCAGAATCATCAGAGGAGTTAAAATCCTCTGAAGAAGCAGAGTATCCTCTATGTGCTTCCAACGCACGATACGCATACCGTTCAGTATCGACATCGGGCGTACCGGGTATGGGATCGGTACCGGGCAAAAGCCCGGATCCGGCATGCGGAACCGATCTGCGTTTGGAAGACGATGGCCTCGGTTCCGGTATGGAAGCCATTACCGGAACCGGACCCGGTACCGCTGGCTGCGGTACCGAGGGCGTAGCAGCATTAATAAAAGCCAGAATGGCCTGCTGCATGACTTGGACAGTAGTGCCCATAGACGCCACTGCTGCCTGGATGTCGGTACCGGTGTGGGCCGGTACCCCAGAGCAGTACAACAGGTGATCTGTCGAGGCCGCGCCATCGATGTCAACCTGTGACCCCATGATTGCTTTGGAGGCCGGAACCTCCCGCCGGGGTTTTTGGCCTGGGCAGAATCCTCGAACTCAGAATTGAGAGCCTCTCGATCTTTAGAAAGAGATTTGCTTTTAGAGGATTTGCCCACTGGAGTTTTGGTTACCTGAGATCCATCCGGAGAGGAAGACCTGGATGACTGTGATGCTTCTGAAGGAAACAGCACATGGAACTTGTTGGCCCGGTTCTGCAATCCACGTTTCGACATCTGGGAGCAGGATGGGCAGTCCAGTATGGAATGGTCAGGTCCTAAACATTTAAGACACCATTCATGGGTGTCTGTAAGAGGAATGACAGCACTGCACTTGGTACACTTTTTAAAACCAGGAACTGGCTTCTCCATGAGGAGAATTTGTGTAGGCCTGAAGGCCTAACAAAGTACCAAGCTGTGCTGAAGAAAAGAAAAATATATATATTTTTTTTTTTCAAAAGAAAGAAAGAGAGACCGGCAGTACCGGTTTCAGAATGGGGAAGGCAGGTACGCGGTCTAAAGAAAACAATAAAATTAACAATTTCTTCAGCGGTGACAGGAACACGACCTGCTGGCTCCGCGGAAAAAAAGAAACTGACGAGAGCTGGTCAGGAAGGCGGGAAGGCAGCGCGCATGTGCAGTGGGAGGCCCCAAAGGCTTTTAATCTGAAAAGCTGGGGAGCTTTCCCGCGCGGGCTCCGTCGGTACCGACGTACCCATATGTGATGACTTATTCCTGCTTGTTCCTGGAGATAACCTATGTCACTTGAAAGCGTAGGACCATCTGATGAATGGCTTTCTAGAAGCTAAAAGGATGTCCTTAACCTCCTGGGGAAGGTTAATACTTTGGAAGGCTATGCCTTTAGCAACCATGCTGTGAGATGGGGAGACTGCAGATTGGGATGGAGCAGCATCCCCTCCTCCTGAGAGAGGAGATCTGGAGCAGACCCCAGATCTATAGGCTGAGCCTGAGATAGATGCATCATCTTCCACCCCACCCCCCCCCCCCCCTGCTATCCTACCTCCCCCACCTCGTTGAATGTGCTGTCTCCCAACCCTCTGCTCCAATGCATTATTTTGCTCAGGTTTTTTTTGTTTGCTTTATTCTTTCCCTGTACTGCCCTATCTCTTACTTTCTTTTTTATGGCGTTCCTTTCCTTTTCTTAGCGGCCTTGTTTTTGTTATTGTGAACCACTCTGGTGCCCCTGTGGTGTGAGTGGTATATAAAATGCTTCAATAAAGATAAAGATGCAGAAGGAGAGGGTACCACGGTTGACGTGGCCAGCGTGGGCTATGAGAATCATAAAGCACCTGTCCGTCTGGAGTTTGAAAAGAGTCTTCAGAACTAGGGGAATGGGAGGGAAGTCATATAGGAAGCCGTGTTCCCAGTGGAGGTGAAAAGCACCCACCTATAGGCTGTCCGGCGCAGGAGTCCTGGTACAGAAGCGAGGGAGCTTGGCATTCTGAGGACTTGCGAACAGGTCTATCTCTGGAGTCCCCCAGTTCTGAAAAATGTAGGAGACTGTGTCTACATGAAGAGACCACTTGTGGGGAGAAGGATTTGACTTAGTCTGTCTGCTAAAACATTGTGTTTGCCCAGGAGATACACTGCTTGGAGGAGAATGCGATGATGTATGGCAAAGGACCAGAGATGCAGAGCCTCGTTGCAGAGGGTCCAAGAACCTGTTCCGCCTTGCTTGTTCATGTAGAACATGGCCACTTGATTGTCGGTTGGACTAGGACTCTGCGGCAATGAAGATGGTCCTGGAACACTTTGAGAGCATTGAGAATAGCTCTGAGCTCCAGCAGATTTATGTGGAGCTGTGACTCCTGCTGAGACCAGAGTCCTTGAGTGGAGAAGGACCCCAGATGGGCTACCCAGCCCAGTCTGGATGCGTCCGTCATCAAGGTACATTGATGTGCAGGCATCTGAAAAGGTGCCCCTACAAGGAGATTTTCTGGGGATCATCACCACTGGAAAGACGAGACCAGAAGGGTAGAGAATTTTATCTTGTCCCCCAGGCGACCTGATGCCTGAGACTACTGGGATGCCAGTGTCCATTGGACTGTACACATGTGTAAACGGGCATATGGAACTACATGCGCCATTGATGCCATATGACCCAGAAGTTGTAGCATTTCCCGAGCAGTCAGGTAAATCTTGAGACATGCCTGAGATGCTGATTGAGACAAGCACAACAGAGTTGGGGCAGAAATTCCCTTGACTGCTGAGTATTTAAGAGGGCCCCTATAAACTCTAGAGTTTGAGAGGGGACGGGTTGGGACCTTGGAAGATTTATGACAAATCCCAAGTGTTGTAATACCTGCATGGTGCGTGAGAGGGACAGACTGGCCTCTTGAAAGGTGCTTACTCTTATGAGCTAGTCATCTAAGTAAGTGAAGACAAATATCCCTAGTCCTTAGAAATGTGGCTACTACCACCATGCATTTTATGAAGACTCTTGGGGCAGAGGCGAGGCCGAAAGTCAGGACTCTGTATTGATAGTGTCTTCCCTGACACAGGAAGCGCAGGAACTTTCTGTGCTCTGGATGGATAAGAATATGAGTGTATGTTTCCTGTAGATCTAGAGAACAGAGCCAGTTCTGACTCTGGAGATAAGGAAGAAGGGCCCCGAGGGAGACCATCTTGAACGTCTCCTGTAGGAGATACTTGTTTAGGTCCCTGAGGTCTAGAATGGGCCTGTATCCCCTGTTTTCTTTGGAATAAGAAAGTAGGGAGAATAGAAGCCCATTCCCTGCTGGAATGTAGGAACCTCCTCTATTGTGCCCTGTAGTAGAAGGGAGGTGACCTCTTATAGTAACAGAGCAGTAAGAGGGGGCTGAGAATGGAACTCTCTTGGTGAAGTCGGAGGGGGTAGGCTTCGTAGATGATCTGTATCCCTACTGTACTATTGTTAATGTCCACTGCTCCGAGGTAATGAGATGCCATTTGTGGGTATAGTGGCAGAGTCTTCCGGGAATGTGGATGGGGTAGGGATTCTCCAGAGGTAGGACAGCTATGTTCTCTAGAAAGGCGTCAAAAACCTGAAGCAGACTGAGCCTGCTGAGGTGGCTGAGACTTGGGAGTCTGAGCCTTCTTTTGCTATTTTGGAGGTTGCTGTCCCTTCTGAGGAGCATGATGCTGACAATGAACAGCAGGGGTATAAGAAGGATAATACTTCTTTTTATTGAAGAAGCCTTTCTTTGCTGCCTTCTTCTTAGCTGGGTTGGCAGTAGATCTAGAGAGCCTATTTAGGGTAGTATTCTCAGACTCCAACTGCGAGGCCTTGTCTTGCCAATCCTTGCCAAAAAGGTTTTCACTGGTGCAAGGGATATTGCCCAGCTTATCTTGAACCCATTGTTCAAGATCCAATGCTTGGAGCCAAGCAATCCTGCATGCACTGATACAGATGGATGAAGTTCTACTGATACACTCAAAGCAATCAAAAGTTGCTCTATTAACAAATTTTGTGACATTCTGAGCATGCTTTACAAGGGTGAGATAATCCACCCTCTTGTCATCGGGAAGAAGAGACCCATTAACTCCAAATCTTTAGGCACCTCTTTGAGAACTATACCCATATAGAGTATGTAGGAACTAATTCTGGCTGACAGCATGGAGGCTTGAAAGCAATGTCAACTAAAAGCATCGAGGGTTCTCGATTCCCTACCTGGAGGGTTTGAGGAATGTGTTTTCGTACTCCTGATTCGACATATTGCTGATTCCACTACCATGGAATGGTGTGGTAATTGTGTCTTTTGAAAACCAGGACACTCTGGTACCAGGTACATGATATCAAGCTGGTGGGTATTGGGAGAAATAGTCAGAGGTGTCTCCCACATACGAAGCATGAGGTCATGAAGTATCCGATGGATAGGGAGTATAGTCGCCTCTTTTGGAGCCATCGGGTATTGAAGAATTTCCAATTCTTCAGCCCTAGGCTCTTTCTCCGATGTTACTGTTATAGACAGGCCCCTAGCAACATCGCAAATAAAGTCTTGAAAAGACATATCTTCTGGTGGGGATATGTGTCATTGTGGAGACGGAGATGGGTCCTCCGGAAGAGTTTGCATGTCTCGAATATCGGCCGATTCATCGTCTGAGGAATCGGAATCTGAAGACTCAAAGTATCGTCAGACAGGGTTTTCCCGCTCCGTACAAGCTCGGGTACCGGTCGAAACCAGCACCTGGAATCTGTGTAGTCAGAACCTTAGTACTGGAAATGGATTTGAGTGCTGGCATGGGCGGTAGCGTGGAAAGCGGCAAGAAAGTCGATGCAGTCTGCATCGGTACTGATGCCTGCGGAACCGACTGTAAGGATTTCACTGGAACCAAGGCCGCCAGTAAGGCCGCTAAGCTCCGCTCGATGGCAAGGATACGTTGATCCATGGAGTTTGCCGATGCTTGGGTATTGATACTGGAATTGCGGGCCACAATCCCTGAGCATGGCACCAGGAGCTCTCCGGAGGTGGAGGCCTCTGGAGCATCCTGGGACCCCATTAAGGCTTTGGAGGGAAGGTCCTCCTGCCAGGGTTGTTTGGTCGGTGTGTCCCCCTCCAGGGCAACGACGGAGGCATCTCCATGCTTAGAAGGAGATCTACCCTTGGGGGGGCGGCCAGTCTTCGATAAAGACTTAGGTTTCGATACCTGAGATTCTTGCAAGGAAGATGAAGCTCTCGATAACATAAATGCTAAAGAGATGGCATCGGAGACAAAGAGGGTGCCCAGCTTTGCAGCTCGATTCTGTAGGCCTCTCTTCATCATCTTTCTGCAGAGAGGACATTCTGATGGTTGATGATCAGGCCCTAGGCATTTTAGACACCAGTCATGGGTGTCTGTGGCCGAGATGGTACCACTACATTTAGGACACTTCTTAAAACCACTAGATGGTTTCTCCATTTTATCAGAGACAAATGAAGGGCCTAGGCCTAAGATGGCGTCGATGTGCCTGAAGAAAGGAAAAATCCTTTTCTTCAGTTTTTTTTTAAGAAAAGAAAGAAGAAGAAAGAAAGTACCAATGGAGGTCGGTACCAATTGACAGGAAGGCAGACACGAACCACAAAAATATGAAAAAAAATAGGAATTACAATTACCTGGTAATTGTAGTTCCTTGAGTGACTCCAGTTTAGTCCTCAACCTCTGGGTAGTGAACCTCCTCCTGCAGCTTGGAGACTGGGCATGTCAAACTCATGACATCACTGGATATAGCCTGCTGGTCTCTCCCATCAGCCCCCAGTGAACTACTGACAAAGCAGACTCAAAGGAGCAAAAAATCAGTAACTTTTTTTTTTTAACTTAACATTATATTCAAGGGCAAGCATAACATATAACCTATCTACCTACTACTCCCCTTCCAGAAGGAAAGGGACTGCTTCCTGCATGCTCTCCTTTCCATTGAATGCCTAGCCCTAAACAATCCAGAGCAATATAGCAATATATATAACAATATCATAATATAATAATATAACAATATAGCGCAAAACAAATGGAAGCATCAAAACGACTGAACACTAGTGAAGGCCTATATCCACTTCTAACCTTGCACTTCCCCCAACAGAAAGACCACTGCTAAGACCCCATCCCCGGGCGGGAATGAGGACTAAACTGGAGTCACTCAAGGAACCACAATTACCAGGTAAGTGTAATTCCTATTTCCTTATCGTTCCTCCAGTTTAGTCCTCAACCTCTGGGATGTATCAGAGCAGTAATCACTGGGAGGGACCTTTCCAGCTGGATCTCAACACCACCTCCCTGAAAACGGCATCCTTAGCCACCAGAACATCTAGGCGGTAATGCTTACTGAAAGTATGGAGAGACAACCAAGTGGCCTCCCAACAGATGTCCACTGGCAGAACCAAACTGTGCTCTGTCCAAGAAGATGCTTGCACTCTGGTAGAGTGAACTCATAAGCTCCCTGGGACTGTAGGCCCCGTAGAAGATAAGCCGACGCACTCGCAGCTCCAATCCATCCAGAAATGGACTCCTTCACCGTCGCTTCCCTTTGCGGAGCCCTCCAAACACCCTGAAGAGAGACGATCCGGCTTGCGAACATTTCTGAAACCTTTAAACACTGCCGCAGCGCTCTCTTGACATCCAAACAGCGCAAGCTATGGTTCAATACGCTCCCCTCCGCCGCACCTAGCGCTGGAAGAGAGGCCATTTTAGTTAGGTGAACGTAGAAACCACCTTTGGCAACAACGACGGAACCAGCCGCCAGGCCACCTTCTGTCTGGAGACAGACAAAAAACGATTCCTGCAACTCCGAAATTCGCCTCGCCGAACAGATGACCATCAAACATACCATCTTCAAGGCAAACCCTTAACCTATGCCTGTTGCAAGGGCCCCAATGGCGTGCTAGCTAACGTTCCTAAAACCAACTTGAGCTTCCCCGGTGGAATTAATATCCTACGAGAGGGCTACAGTCTGGTAACCGCCTGAGAAAGCGTACCACATCGACCTGTGCATGAGAACCACTCCCTGTCCTTTGCCCCTATAGCAAGACAGAGCTGCTAACTGAACTCTCCAGGACCTGCCTTTAACAAACCCGTCCTGAAGAAAACGTAATACTAAGCAAACTGACACTGTTGTCGCGCGAGCGTGCCTCCGCGAGCACCCATTCTCAAAGATGCACCATATATGCACATATGCAAGGGACGTAGACTTTTTTTTTTTTGCGGCAAGGTGGCAAAGACTGCTGCCAGGCAACTCTCTTTTCTTTAAGCTTGCCCTTTCAATAGCCACCCCGTAAGCGAAAACTGATGCTCCTGAGGCATTCGCAGGGAATTCCGTAGCAACAGAATCTCCAATGTCAGAAACCTCCATGGACTCCCATCGAGCAACCGTATGAGGCAGGCATACCACGGGCGCCTCGGCCAGCCCGAGGCCCCCAACCACACGTTTTCCCGAAGCGCTTCGATACGCAGAACCACTCGACCTATGAGTGCCCCCGGTGGAAAGACATAGAGAAGACCAGACGACGGCCGCCGTTGAAACAGTGCGCCGATGCCTTCTGACCTCCTTTCGGTCATCTGCTGAAGAAGCGATCCGTTTACGCAGAGTGAAACGCCGCCATGAGGTCCATTACTGGCTGTCCCCATATGCGACCACCTCCGGATGCCACGCCCATTCTCCGGCATCTACTCAGACCCAGCTGAGGAAATCCGCCGTCACAATGTCCTTACCCGCAACATGCGCCACCGAAAACGCTGGCAGCCAAAGCTCTATCCACACACACAGACCCTCTGCCACAGCCTCTATGGCCACACTTCCGGTTCTGCCCTGCCGATTGGAGGCCACCGCCGCGGAGTTGTCGGACAGTACTCACACTGCTTGACCTGTCACCATAGCTTCGAACGCCTGTGACGCCCGGCGTATCGCTCGTATTTCCAGTCGGTTGACTGACCACTGGGTCTCCTGTATACTCCAAGAGCCTTGCTCGAACCGATCTCCAAACGTAGCGGAGTTTAACAAAGTTTTTGGCCAAGCTCCCGGAGGAAAGGTCCATAACCTTTTATTAGAGAGAAGCTGGAAAATTATTAATTTTTTTTTTATACCAACTTTCACCAATTCAAGATGTTCTACAAGGCACACAACCCAACAGAGCGTCACATCTGTTGTACATGCAACAGAACCCTTAAAATATGAACATACATGAATCCACCGCTTGTCCCGATACAAGCATTGAGTAGTCTATTCAACTTTTTGGAAACCAGCCAGGTCCTTAAGACCTGGATTGGCTACCCTAGGAAACAGGATACTGGACCTGAAAGAGCTTGGTCTGACCCAGTATGGCATTTCTCGTATCCTTATGAACGGAACCTCCCCAAGGTCTCTTCCTTGGAAGTAACAGGCTGCGCCTGGCCCTATGGCCCTGTGGCTAGCTCACACGGAGCAGTGCGTCCTAGTGGTTGAGGCAAGTTGCCAGAGGACCAAGGGTTTGAATTCCAATTGAGACCACCAACCTTGGGTCATAAAAACTGGGGTTTCTGATCCCACAGGTGGTCCTTCTGGCCTTCGTTAAGCGACTTAACCCTCTGCCTCAGGTACCAAAACATAAATTATGAGCTCTTCAGGGATAAGGGAAATAGAAATACCATAATCGACTGTATGCCACCCTGACCTGTAGGCAATCAGTATACTCAAATAAAAAACTGACTGGGAATATGTGACCGTAGCAAACACTGGCAGTGGAGAGACATCAGAGCTGGTGCTGGTTCCTGGTCTTCATTTCTCGCTCTCCCAGTCCTTCTGCCAGCATTGAGAAAAGGCTGAGAATAGATTGTCCAGTGGGCCAGGGACCTTGCGTCCTGGACATCAGAGAGAAAGAGGGGCTGGGATCTGGGAGCAAAGCCCAAAGAGAAAGGGAAACTGGTGACTGTGACACTGTAGCTCCTCCGGATGGCTCACTCCACAGCAGATCCCACGACTGCATCTCCAACCCCATGTAACACCATGAGGACCTCACACACTTTATTACAATCGACATCCCCCCATTACTGGAGAAATTACCTTAGCCTGATAATACAGTCTGAGCAAAGAAATGCAGTCTCACTCTGCAAAGAGTGCACCCAAAAATCATGCCTAAGCAATTGTGAGCACATACAAAATGCACATCTACATATACGGGTGACCCAGCACCTGTCACCCAAACACAGTGCAGTGAGCATGCTTGAACATAGGCTGAATGCATGGAGCATACACAGAGTATTGACTTCCGCTATGAAATCTTCCAGTGCCCTGGAGCACTAAGTCCCAGACTGTGCTACCTAAACGTCGTTCTCTTCACCCTCAGCCTTTAACAAGATGGCACAGACGGGTCAGTGCCCCTGCTACGTGCTTAAAGCCCTGCTCTGACAGCACAGGCTCTAGAATAGATGAGAATTTCCTGGGAAGGGTATGCTAAGTGGAGCTATGAAACACACAGGCACCTCCCCCCCCCCCCCCCGGCCTTCCTGCAGTCAGAGAAATAGCAGTGGGATACACCGACAATCTTGCAAGTGGAGGTCATAGAGGTTGCTGCCTGTGTGAACCTGATGAAGACTACGATTTAGTATTTTACAAACCCCCCCAGGGATGGGGGCACTGAATACTATATGTGATTCATGAGCAGCGCTGCCACCGGTGGCCTTTAGAGCACCAGAGCCCGACAAATGATATAGAAGTTAAGAGCTTTAAATCTTGGTCATATAATCTTGATTTGCAGAACATTACAGTTGCTTGTTTAGTCACTAACCCCTGAGTGCCCATGAGGTGGCCCTGTGGTTATTTCTTCCCTGACTTGCAGAGATCAATCTGATGATGGCTGCATATACACGGTCACAGAAAGACACTATTGAGTGTACCAGCTGCCCCCTGGTGGCCATAGACCATAGCACAGGCACGTCAGGGTTGACAGTTTAACTGTTGTTATTATTATATTTTTTTTTATATCCTAAGGTTTCCTAAACCTGTCCCTGTGAAACCACAGGTGTTTGGGCAACTTTCACTATAGAATACATTTTCACACTGTGAATACCAAAAAGGAGCTACTGTCTCAAGCACACTTCCAGCCTGTCCCTCCTTCCAGCTACAAGTTAGGGCTCTGCCCTTGAAGAACCTAAAAGCTGGAAATTTGCATAATATCCCGGGACTTAACAGATGCTCCTCAGAGACATGGTTAGGAGGGAGAGAACATGTGGCATCAGAGATCAATGCCAAAACTGCTGTTCTATAAAACTAAGAATAAACTTAAAAATAAAGAGGACTGATAACAGCTCCCTTAAGGCTGAGGAACCCCCCGAGCCTCAAAAATCCTACAAACAAAAGAAATAAACACTAGACCTAAAAATCTAGCTATTCTGCCTATCGTCTTCCTCATACCGGCAGCTCGCTGCAAATCCCGCCACGCGGTCCAAATACCTAGAGAGAAAATGGCCGCCCCTTTGCCAATGAATTTTGGCACCAAGAGCAACAGCCGCTGCAAAAAGGAGGACTCAGCAGACCGACAGAGCCCGAAGGCCTTACCTGCAGGGCCGAAAGCCACACAGCCTGCTCATACCGCCTTGAATTCATCCGATCCTCAAGCCGCGCTGCCATGCCCAGCAGCCATGGCGAGGACTGCTCAGCCGGTTCCACAGAGTAAAAGTAAAATCCCGCAGCAACAGAGAGGCTCCATCTCACACAGCTTCAGTGTGGCGGTATGGGTCCCGGAGCTCTCTCCCATACCGTCAAGGGAGAGAGATCCGCACCGGCGAATGTCTTCAGTAAGTGAAAATAACTGACAAGGAGGGAAGGCGGGAGCTGCTACTAATTTAAAGAGCCAGGCTCAAATTTAAAATTACTGTAAATATAAGGAAATTTGCTCCTAACAACTAAAAGGAACTAATCCCTGATTGCCAATTAACCAAAGGTAACTGAATTAAAAGTAAAATTAAAATTAAAGGTAAAAATCAAAAGTAAAATCAGAATAGAATTTGTCACACTAAATGCTCCTTATCTGATCCCCCAAGTGAGCCCAGAAGCTAGGCTCACTACGTCCTCCTGCTGCATGGAGACTGGACACACTGGGAGCTGATGGGAGAGACCAGCAGGATATATCCAGTGATGTCATGAGTTTGACATGCCCAGTCTCCAAGCTGCAGGAGGAGGTTCACTACCCAGAGGTTGAGGACTAAACTGGAGGAACGATAAGGAACAGGAATTTTCTGCGGTGACAGGATTTGCTTCCTGTCGGCTCTGCAGAAAACGAAGAACTGAGGAGGGAGAGCGGGAAAGGTGGGAAGGCAGCTACGCAGGCGCAGTGGGATGCTCCCAAAAGCTTTCCTATTGGCACTGGGGAGCGTTCCCACACAGGCTACATCAGTACCAACATCACCCATATGTGAAGACTACATTCCTGCTTGTTCCTGGAGATACATTAGAAGATCCTTCCTATTAACATAAGGCTTTAATCTCCTATGATTATGCAATGTACAAAAAGCCCCTTGCGCTACCCCCACCATATGAGATCGGATCCCCGCAGGCAGAACAGGAAAGGTCTTTGCCATGATTGCGGCTGGCAGGCAGCAGGCTGCACATGGGGATCCCATCCCCCATGAACAGAAGAAGAGAAGCTGCGATCGCGACAAAGATCCTTCATCGCCCGCGGGCAGACAGGAAAGGTCTTGCCGTGATCGTGGCTTCTCTTCTTTTGCCCGTGAAGGATAGGATTCCACGGGCAGCCTGCTACCTGTCACCATGATTTCTGGTGGGGCCAGGGCCCGTGTGGCCCACTCCTTTCCAACGTCTATGCATCCCGTTATTCAACACCCCCATCAATCACAAAATCACCAACTCATTAACCTTCTGTTAAAAACAGGTTGCAAAATCCGCACTGGCGCCAAAGCAATCAAAGATTAAATCACCCTAAACATTTTCTGTGTGCAATTACCCATGCCATCCAACTTTTGATTGACAAAATTGCGCTTGGCCTGCCAAATTTTCCTCTAATAGTCTTTCATCTTGGCAAGGCACAGGCAACATTCTTCCTGCCTTCTAAACTTCTGCCAATGTCTACTCAATTGCCGAACCTATAGCTTCAACAAATACAATTCCTTTGTAAACCACAATCTTCTTCCTCTGTCTGCCCTCACCCTCCATTCTTCAAGTGCATCATACACAATCCAGACTCCCACATCTTCATAGAATCCTCCAAATCTAGTCCACACATACCTTCCTGACCTCACCCATAGCATCCAACAATTCAACCTCTATCCACATTCACCCTTCTCCACATACACTTTCATTAATTTGGCTCTCTGCCAGTACCTACCAAAACAATATGATTAATACTATCAAACTAATATCGCCCACACAATAGGCATCACACCCTGAAAATCTTGCAAAACACCTGAAGAACTAGGAGAAAATTCCAAATCTAAAACATGTTGAGCTACATGAGCACCCTTTCACACCCACTGTTTAAAACCCATATTACCCATCATCCCTATGAACTCCTGCTCATCCCTATTCCAATACCCCTCTCCCCATGCATTAAAATCCCCAACCACTATCAAATTATAATAAAGAATACTCAAAGCCCCATCATAATTGATCAGTTTGGGAAGTGATGTCCCAACCTGTCATGGCAGCCTGTATACAATAAGCAAATGCCTATCTCCACATCATCCTATGAACACAAGTAAACATTACATAAACATTAATCACTAGTGCATCCCTTGAAAACGTTGCCATCATTCCCCCTTTCCCCTTGGCCCTCACCTGGTGCCAATAAGAAAAACCAGGGGGATAAGATGACAATACTACCTCATCCCCTTGCTTCAACAAGATTTCTGGTCACACATGACAAATCCAACTTATGTTCCTGAATCAGATCATATACCAATGATGCCTTTTGAGATAAGAATTGAACATTTAATTAACCCATATGCACCTCTTCAAACTTCCCACACCTTTCCCACATCCAAAAGTAAGTACCACATGTTCCTGCCAAACCCTTCTACCACCTCCATCCCATACACCCCTTCTGCCCAACATAACAGAAATACTATTATCCCCCATTATCCTCAGCCCTACTCTTGATACCACCCTCACTTTCCAAACCCCCACAAAGACCCAACTAATTAACATGCACAACAACACATCCCACTTTACAGAGCCACCCAAGCCCCCTCCTATCACACACACAAAAAAACAATAAAAATAAACCCATTTCACTAAGACAATAAAACAATAATAAACTCCTATGACCTGCCCATAAACCACACTAAGGGTCACACAACGGGTCCTTAGGCATGGCCCTCCAGAGGGACTGGCCCACCATCTTGTAGAGGTGGCTTTGGCCCCTACTGGTGACATCCCTCAGCAAGAGGGTGGGGTCTATGGAACCCCTCTGCACTGTCTAGGCCTCCTGGGTGCTCAAGACGCCTTCCAAAAACAGCATCGGCATTGTCCTTAGGTCTGCCTTCAAGCAGAGGCGGCTTTGGCCCATACTGGTGACATCCCCCAGCAAGGAGGTAGAGCCTATGGAAACCCTCTGCAGTTCATCATCAGTGACAACAGTCCAAACTACAGTAGAAGTCAAACAAATCAGACAGGAAGAGCAGCACTCACAACCGATGCAAATCACACTAATTTTCTGGGAAATTTTACACAGTACCCCAAAATGTCAGTGAAGCCTATTAAACTAGGGATATGCTTTTACTGAAAAAAAGTTCCCTAAAGAATAAGGCCTGCAGCTCTGACACCACCTAGTGGATGCTATGGCCTCCACAAACACTAACTGAAGGGTCCTTGCCCTCTGCCAAGGAACACTCTCCTTCCTCCTCAAACTTACCTTCCAGAAAAACAGACTCCTCTTCAGCATCCCAACCAACCTTCACAAGGAGGAAAGAATGCACAAGCAGAGAAGTGAAGTGGGGATGCTTAACCCCTTTATGGGCTGTGGCTGAGCCACCCAAAGTCCCAGGGTCCCCCGTAGGGGATCCTCAGACCTCAGATTCCTACAGAGGGGGTTGCCAAGTAGCGAGAAAAGACTGAAAACAGCCCAGGAACTGTTTCAGCAGCAGCTGCTTGAAGCCAGCAGAAAAAGAATCCTGGGGTCACAAAGGGCTTCTGGCCTGAGTCAGAGGCCTCCTCAGCTCTGATCTATTGTGCCCAGCCAACCCCTAAGAGAGCCGCTTGCCCAGTGGCAGGGGAAGGCACCAAGGACCCAGAGGGGTCCTCAGAATCAGCATGGGGCCCCATCAATGCCAACAAAAATGGGCCCTGGGCATCCCTATCACAGAGGGTACAAAAGGAGCCCACTGTGCAGCAGACCTGGCAAGAGCCACATGAGGCACAATGACAAAGCCCAGGCATAAATGTAATGTCCATGCAGCAAAAACAAAAAGAAACACAAAAAAATGTGAAATAGAACTGCCGGAAAGAAATTGCACAGGCCGTGAAAATAAAGAACGTCTGAAAAAAAACCAGCACAGCCACGGCAAAGAGGGAGATCAAAAAAAGGAAATCCAGCACTTGAAAGGCCATTTATGGAAACCTGAGAAGGGCTTCCCCAACCACCTACACAAGCCTAGAATCCTTCGTTGACAAGAGAAAGGCCTGACTTATTTTTTTGTTGTTTTTTTGAAGCTGCTTTATTAAACAGTTCAGAGAGACAAATACAGCCCCATTGAAATGAATGTATTGAAAAATAAATTTAGAAAAATAATCTAATAATGTGGTAGGCGAAGGCCTATGATCCATACTGCTTGAACTAAACAGACAGGCCTAAGCAGCTTGACCTGTAAATGAAGCCTGTGGTTAGGCCCGGAGGAATGAAAACGCCCCTGAATGCTGCTACCATAGAATCGAAACTTAACTAAGCATAACCAAGCATAGCTAAGCAGAATCGAAACTTAGGGGAAATAGAAAAACTGTTTTAATTGGTACTGATAAGGATGTGAGAAGCTTCTATGGAATTAATTAACTCTGCTGAAAAGAAAGGTTACAGTGCCCTGCTTTCCCACATGTACTAGTCAGCCAGTGACCTTGGAGGAGAAATGTATCAAGAGTCTAAGAACTGACCATTGTAATGAGGGCTGTAAGGGGGGGAAACAGGTGCTGAGCCCAGACAAAGGTCCTCATTGGATAGCTACGTAATGGTACCGGGACCAATAGATGGGACGAGAGGGGTTACCGGGACCAATGAAAAGTTTGCCTATGTCTAGAATAGAAAAGAACAGTATAAAAGTTGTTTTACTAACAGCCATTGCTCAGCCATTTTGAATGTGATTCTGCTTGAGTCTTGTGCACAATAAATGATTTGGACCTTCTGAACAGACTCCTGGTATTATTGGATTGTTTGCGCTCTGCCGCTACATATTCTTGGTGCGTTGGCCGGGAACGTGTGGTTAGTAGAGGGTATACGAGCTGATATACCACGACTTTCCGCCTCTATAGGTTTGGTCCTGCCGGGCTCGTGCCCTTCCGATGTGGGCTCGGCTCCTGGGCGCCACCGGTCCAGTTGCATCGGAGGGAGATGGGCCAGGCCTCGGCGGGTGCTGGACCCGGTCGGAGCCAACACCTCGAACCCGTGAGGGGAGTCCGAGGTCCAACTCATGCGCTTGCTCGGGAACAGGGACCGGATCCGGTGAGTATAGTTTTTGGTATGTCTAGACAGATGAGTCAGAACTGCAGCTTGAAACTTGTGAACTTTTGAAACTTGGAACTTGTGAATTTTGGTAAGAGAGCTTGATCACCTCTCAAGGCGGTCCAATTAACCTTGCATAGGGTATTCGCGGGGTGAACCCACCGTCTTCTTGGAATAACTTTGGAATAGCCGGCATAACTTGTATAACTTTGGTATAGCCTAGTCAGAAAAGACAGGATTGGGCATTTTGGGAGTACGTTGCTAGCATGATTGTGTGAATGAAGTGTGGTTGAGAGGTCTGGTGACACAGACCAAGCGAAGGCGGATTCCTGAGTAACGCAGTTCCTGGCCAGGTGACCGCGTCCAGGTCGTAAAATGGAGGAAGCGACCGTCGTCTTGTCTTGTTTTTTGTTTCCCTTGAATGTTTCTAGGGCCGTGAGGACCCCTCACCCACGGTCCGCCCTCCTTTTCCCTTCTGTCTGTCGTTGTGCGCACACATCGATATGGGAGGGGCGGGGTCTACTGTGCACACTCCATTAGAATGTATGATCAAGTACTTTAATAAAGGATATTCAGGAGATTATGGGGTGAAAATGACTGCGACACGATTACAGGTTTTGTGTACTAGGGAGTGGCCCGCCTTAGACCCCATGTGGCCCCGAGATGGAACATTTGCCATAGGAATTATTAAGTCATTTCATCAGAAGGTGCGAGTAGCACACCCTGACCAGTATCCCTATATAGATTCCTGGTTAAGTATTTGTGAAAGCCCGCCCCCTTGGGCCCGGCGCTGTTATGAAGAACAGTGCAGAATAATGGTAGCGCTGACAGAACAGACACAGAAGACAGGGATAGAAAAGAAGTCTGTATATGTTGATCCCGAGTCCCCGGAAGTTGTAATTAGACAGCCCCAAGCTCAGCGCCCAGTAAAAGTACCACCGCGTCCCGCGGCAGGCTCCCGGGACCGGCAAATTCCACCCCTTGACCCACCAGAAGCTCAGTTAGATGATCCGCCCCCTGAAGAGGCTGATCAGCTCGAGACTGAGGAAACTCTTGAGTCAGAGCAGGAAGAAGAAGAAACGTCTTCCCAGTACGAGACTGACAGTGTAAAATCAGTTGTCAGTGCAAGCTCATCTGTTGCAAGCGAAGGTTCCCAGGCTAAGCTTAAGTTGAGAAAGAGAGGCCCTACCAAGAAATTATTGCCATTGCGGCAGGTCCCGGGAATGCCCGTAAGGAACGAGGAGAACCAGATAGTAGCGGGACCCACGAGTCTAGTTTATGTGCCATTCTCCACTACTGATTTGTTGAATTGGAAAATGCATTATGCCTCTTACACTGACAAGCCCCAAGAATTAACAGAGGTAATGAATACTATCATGCAAACCCACCAGCCTACTTGGGCAGATTGCCGTCAACTCCTGTCTACTTTATTTACTACTGAGGAGCGGACAAGAATTATGCAAGCAGCTGTCAATTGGTTAGCAGAAAATCCCCTAGTAGAGGGAGCAGGAGGAATAGATAACCGCAAAGCAGCAAAGAAAGAATTTCCTAATGAAGATCCTCGGTGGGATCCAAACACCGATGCAGGATCCAAAGCCCTAGCTCGTTTCGCCAAGGCCTTTTACAAGGTCTGCGAAAGGGGGGTCAGAAAGCCATGAACCTCTCCAAGACAGCTGAAGTCATCCAGGGCGCAGATGAAAGCCCAGCAGTATTCTATGAGAGATTAGCTGAAGCATACAGAATGTACACGCCCTATGATCCAGCGGCACCAGGGAGCCTGTGCATGGTGAATGCCGCTTTTGTCAGCCAGTCCCAACCAGACATTAGACGTAAACTACAGAAATTAGAAGGGTTTGCGGGCATGAATACGTCACAGCTAATGGAAGTCGCCCAGAAAGTATTTGTGAATCGCGATAATGAAAGACAGAGAGAAAGTGAGCATGAAATGAAGAAGAAAGCCGATTTCTTGGCTGCCGCTTTAGTTGAACAGAAACGGGGAGGTTTCCCTAACCGAAGGAGCAGAGGTAGAGGGAGGGGCCGAGGAGATAGCCGGCCCATGCTAGGCGTAAATCAATGCGCTTATTGCAAGGAAGGACATTGGAGGAATGCATGCCCGCAACTCGAAGACGCCTCACACGAAGAAGAAGAACACGGCCCTCGGAGAGAGAGGGAGAGAGGCCGATCACAGACTTGCAGAGGGACAAATCGAGTACATTTCCAACGGGAAAGAGAGGAGGCCATAGAAGGAGTTGCAACCGCAACAGACTATGATTTAGATGAAACAGATTAGGACAGACCGGGCTCCGAATTCGCTTTAGGTCCCCAGGAGCCTATGGTCTGCTTAAAGATAGGGGACCAATTCATGGACTTTATGGTTGATACTGGAGCAGAACATTCTGTAGTAGATAAGCAAATAGCTCCTTTGTCCACGAGAGCAGTCACTATTATGGGAGCAACTGGTGCCAGAGCCACCAAGTCTTTTCTGAAAAAACACGTATGTGAATTAGGAGGACAGCAAATAGCGCACCAGTTCCTTTATATGCCTGAGTGTCCAGTGCCACTACTGGGACGAGATATGCTAGCCAAACTGCAGGCCCAAATATCCTTTACTGAGAAAGGAGAAATGCAAATGACTGTAAATTCAAAGCCTGCAGGATTAATGGTGCTTACTGTTCCCCGAGAAGAAGAGTGGAGATATTACAGTACTAAGCCAGTTCCTGATACCAATTTCAGCATGCCAACGAGCATTATGGCTCCTCCTGGAGTATGGGCAGAAGGTAACCCACCAGGTCTAGCCAAGCACATAGCCCCAGTAATTGTGACCCTCAAGCCTGGAGCAGAACCAGTACATGTTAAACAATATCCACTCCCAAGACCAGCCATTGAGGGCATTCATTGCCATCTGTTAAGATTACTGGAGTATGGCCTTCTCAAAGTATGTCAATCACCTTGGAATACACCTCTCCTGCCAGTCAAGAAGCCTGGGACAGGTGATTACCGCCCAGTGCAAGATTTGAGGAGAGTGAATGAAGCAGTCAAAACCATACAGTCGTGCCAAATCCCTATACACTCTTAGGACTGATACCTGCTGAAGCTACCCACTTTACTATCCTGGATTTGAAAGATGCATTTTTCTGCATACGATTAGCCCCGATTAGCCAATTGTTGTTTGCCTTTGAATGGCAGGACCCTGTCTCAGGAAGACGGGGCCAACTCACCTGGACACGATTGCCTCAAGGATTCAAGAATTCGCCCACCATTTTTAGTGCAGCACTGAACCAAGATCTTTCAAGCTATCCTGTAACTCCTGGGAAAAGAGTGCTTCTCCAGTATGTGGATGATCTATTGATAGCTACCACCTCGGAGAGTGAATGTGTACAAGCCACAAATGACCTTTTACAACTACTAGATGAAGCTGGATACAAAGTTTCCAGAGCAAAAGCACAGCTATGCCAAACGGAAGTAAAGTATTTGGGTTTCCGGCTGACCAAAGGAAGCCGACAGTTAGGACCAGAGAGAAAAGAAACTGTGTGTAGTATCCAAACCCAACCACCAGGAGGCAAGTCAGAGCCTTTCTGGGAGCAGCAGGATACTGCCGAATATGGATACCCAACTTTGCTCAGATTGCTAAACCACTATATGAAGCCACCAAAGGAGAAGAGAAGTCACCACTAGAGTGGGGACCCGATCAAGATGAAGCTTTCAAAACCTTGAAGGAAGCGTTAATGTCATCACCAGCACTTGGATTACCAGATGTCCAGAAGCCTTTTCATTTGTTTGTACATGAAATGCAAGGGAACGCCCTGGGAATGTTAACTCAGACATTGGGACATTGGGAGCGACCCGTAGCATACTTATCAAAACAATTAGACACTGTAGCCAAAGGATGGCCGCCATGTTTGAGAGCTGTCGCAGCTACAGCCTTGTTAGTGAGTGAAGCAGACAAACTCACCTTAGGACAGAACCTACGTGTTACAGTACCACACGCAGTACTTGTCCTTGTGGAACAAAAAGGAAATCATTGGTTCACCAACTCTCGAATGCTGAAATACCAGAGTATGCTATGTGAAAATCCTCGAATACAACTGGAAGTGAGCCATGCTTTCAACCCAGCCACCTTGATACCAATCAGTGAGGACCCACCAGAACATGACTGTATAGAAGTCATGGACACTGTGTTTTCAAGTCGACCTGATCTAACTGATGTACCCATAGAGAACCCTGACCAGACTTACTTTGTGGATGGAAGCAGCCTCATCATCAATGGACGACGCTGTGCCGGGTATGCAGTAGTCACCCGGGAGGAAGTCATTGAATCATCAGCTCTTGCCTCAGGAACATCAGCACAGAAAGCGGAATTGATAGCACTAACAAGGGCACTAGTATTAGGTGCCGGACTTCAGTTGAACGTATATACAGACTCAAAATACGCTTTCACAACTTTACATGCTCATGGAGCTCTCTATAAAGAGCGAGGACTCATTACCTCTGGAGGCAAATCAATTAAGTATGGCCCAGAAATATTAATGTTACTAGATGCAGTATGGGCCCCGGCACAAGTTGCTGTGATGCACTGCCGAGGCCACCAAGCAGGAAAAGGAGAAGTTGCCCAAGGAAACAGATTTGCTGATGCCTCAGCACGCAAAGCAGCCATGACAGGCCAAATTTCATCACAAGCAACACCAGTACAAGCAGCATTGTTTCCGGTACCCATTAACTTGTGGACGCCACGATATACCACAAGGGAATTGGACTATTATTGCGCTATAGAAAAGGGGGTACTGAAAGATGGATGGATTGAGCTGCCACCAGCAGAGGGCAACCAACCTCCAGGACGAATAGTGATCCCTGAATCATTGGGACTGACCTTTGTAAAGGCCTTTCATCAAGCCACACATTATGGGAAAAACGCAATGGAAAAAGCACTCAGACCCCATTTTTGCATTTCAGTGTTGGGAGCCTTGTCAGCCTCAGTAGCTCGCCAGTGCATAATTTGTGCGAAGAACAATGCTAAGCAGGGTCCTACACCACCACCCCGAGCTCAGTCAGGTGGTGTAACCCCCTATGCACAACCTACAAGTAGACTTTACTGAAATGCCAAAAGCCAGTGGATTTCGTTACTTGTTAGTTTTAGTTTGCACCTTCTCTGGGTGGGTGGAAGCTTTCCCCACCAGGACTGAAAAGGCCAGAGAAGTCATCAAGGTATTGCTGAGGGAAATTATCCCCCGATTTGGAATCCCTGCAGTAATAGGGTCAGACAATGGGCCCTCATTTGTATCTCAAATTACCCAGATACAATGGAAGTTACACACTGCATACAGACCCCAAAGTTCAGGGAAGGTTGAGCGAATGAATCGTACTCTAAAATCTCAGTTGTCTAAGCTGTGTCAGGAGACTCACCTGAGGTGGCCCCAAGTTCTCCCAATAGCTCTACTCAGAATACACTCAGCCCCTGTGAAATCATCAGGATTTTCTCCCTTTGAAGTCATGTATAGTAGACCCCCACCAATAGTGCAGGGGGTCAAAGGGAGTTTGACACAAATTGGTTCAGAGATAACCAGACAAGAACTTCTAGCTCTTAGTTCTGTTCTGCAGACTCTTCATGCGTGGATACAGGACCAGTTACCCATCAACTTGACGGAATCCCTGCATCCCTACAAGCCTGGTACCTCGGTATGGATCAAAGATTGGAAGAAGACACCGCTGGAACCTCATTGGAAGGGACCATACACCGTCATCCTGTCTACACCAACTGCTGTCAAGGTCGCAGAAATCGAATCCTGGATCCATCATAGCAGAGTCAAGCCAGCAGCAGTTCCAGACTCAGACCAGTGGACAGCAGTGCAGCATCCTGATATTACTTTGCGGCTCACCCTGAGGCGGCAACCAGTGGCCTAGCACTTCATTCAGGCCACCCGAGAACTACGGTACTCCACAGTAGACAAGTCTTTCGAAGAGGATAGCACAGTTACTTACCTGTAACAGGTGATCTCTGGGAACAGCAGGAATTAGTCCTCACATATGGGTACGTCGGTACCGACGGAGCCCGCGCGGGAAAGCTCCCCAGCTTCTTAGAATAGAAGCTTTTGGGACCTCCCACTGCACATGCGCACTGCCTTCCCGCCTTCCTGAACAGCTCTCCTCAGTTTCGAGTTTATAGCTGAGTCAACAGAGAGAGGACAGGAAGATAGATAGATAAAAGATACAACTCCTAGGGGAGGTGGGTGGGTTGTGAGGACTAATTCCTGCTGTTCCCAGAGATCACCTGTTACAGGTAAGTAACTGTGCTATCTCCAGGAACAAGCAGGAATAAGTCCTCACATATGGGGACTCCCTAGCTTAGATGCATGGGATCCCCTGTAAAGGTTCGCCATCTTCGTATGGATCTCAGGCATCCATTCTGGGAAGGTGGGCAGGAGTTGTTTAGGAATGGAACAGGTGCTTGAGGACAGCCTGGCCAAACAAGGCATCCCGGCGGGAGTCCTTGTCCAAACAGTAATGGGCTGTGAAGGTATGAACCGAGGCCCAGGTAGCGGCTCGACAGATCTGATCTATGGAAACAGAGTGCAGATGAGCCATAGAAGTTGCCATGGCCCTCACATTGTGAGCAGTGACATGGCCTTCCAGAGAAATGTTTTTGCTCTGGTAAGCAAAAGAAATACACTGAGCAATCCAATTGGAAAGTGTACGCTTGGAGACTGGAAGTCCCAAATGGGAAGGATCAAAGGCCACAAAAAGTTGAGAAGACTTTCGATGTGGCTGAGTCCTATTAAGGTAAAAAGCGAGAGCTCTTTTACAATCCAGAGTATGAAGGTTCCTCTCTGCATTGGATGCATGAGGAGCTGGAAAAAAGACAGGTAGATATACCTCTTGATTAAGATGAAAAGGCGAGACCACTTTAGGCATAAAGTGGGGATTCGTCCTAAGGACCACCTTATCATGATGAAATCTTGTGTAAGGTGGATTAGCCACTAAAGCCTGCAGCTCACTGATGCGGCGAGCCGAAGTGACTGCAATGAGGAAGATGACCTTCCAGGAAAGAAATTTCAAGGAGGTGGAAAACATTGGCTCAAAAGGTGGCTTCATAAGTTGACCGAGCACTAGATTCAAATCCCATGCGACCGGGGGTGGTCTGATGGGAGGTTTAGTGAGAGTCAGGCCTCTCATGAATCTTGCAACAAGAGGATGAGAGGAGATAGGTTGTCCATTTATATGTTTCAAGGATGCTGCAATAGCGCTTAAATGGACTCTTACCGAATTCGTCTTGAGGCCTGCATTGGATAGATGCAGGAGATAATCAAGAAGAGAATTCAAAGGAAGTGCCAGAGGGTCAAGACCCTGCTGAGCACACCAAATGGAAAAACGTTTCCATTTGAAAGCATAGGAACGCCTGGTAGAGGGTTTCCTAGAGGCAGAAAGGATATCTTTCACTGGTTGGGAAAGATGAAAGTCTTGAAGGCTTAAGCCTTCAGTAACCAAGCACTGAGGTGAAGGGATTTGGGGTTTGGGTGCCACAAAGTCCCCTCCTCCTGAGACAGGAGGTCTGGCGCAGCTCCCAGATCCAAGTAGGATCCCTGGGAGAGCTGTAGAAGTAGAGGGAACCACACTTGGCGTGGCCAGCGTGGAGCTATGAGGATCATAGTTCCATGATCCCTCTGGAGTTTGAACAGAGTCTTGGGAATCAAAGGAATGGGTGGAAAGGCATATAGGAATGCCTGATTCCAATTCAGGAGAAAGGCGTCCGTAGCCTGAGCTCCCTGACACGGAGTTCTGGAACAGAACCGGGGAAGTTTGGCATTCCACGGACTTGCAAAGAGGTCTATGTCCAGGGTCCCCCATTCCTGAAAGATTCGGTTTATTTGGTCCAAATGTAGGGACCATTCGTGTGGCAGCAGAACTCGACTGAGCCTGTCTGCCCGAGAGTTTTGAACTCCTGGGAGATACACTGCTAGCAGGTGAATCTGATGCTCTCTGGCGAAGGCCCATAGTCTTAGAGCTTCGTTGCAAAGCGACAGAGAGCCCGTCCCTCCTTGTTTGTTTATGTAAAACATGGCCACCTGATTGTCCGTCTGAACTAGGACAGTGAGGTTGGCTAGGAGGGAGTGGAAGACCTTGAGGGCAAGGTAAATTGCTCGCAGTTCCAGAAGATTGATATGAAGGGTGGTCTCCTGTAGAGACCAAGTGCCCTGAGTGGAGAGAGTTTGCAGATGGGCTCCCCACCCTGTTTGGGAGGCATCTGTTGTGAGGGTTGCTTGGGGTAGCAATGGTTGAAATGGAGCCCCCAACAACAGATTCTTGGTGGAAGTCCACCAGTGGAGGGACCAAAACAGACGATCGGAGGTTTGTATTTGGTCTGAGAGCGCTCCTGACGCCTGAGTCCACTGAGTGGCCAGGGTCCATTGAGCTGCTCTCATATGAAGACGAGCATAGGGCACCACATGCACTGTGGAGGCCATATGACCCAGTAGGCGTAGCATTTCCCTGGCTGTCAAGTGAGTGCTGGACTGAGCTTGGGAGGCCAAACTCAGGAGGCGCTGGCCTCGAACCTGTGGAAGGTAGGCCCTTGCAGTGATGGTGTCCAACTGGGCCCCTATGAATTCTAGAGATTGAGTAGGGATGAGTTGGGACTTGGGAAGGTTTACTACCAGTCCCAGATACTGCAAAAGGCTCCTTGTGTGGTCCAGGGAAATCTGGGCCTGTGACTGAGTTGGAGCTCGGATGAGCCAGTCGTCCAGATATGGGAAGACAAAGATTCCCATGCCTCTTAGAAATGCGGCTACGACTGCCATGCATTTTGTGAATACTCTTGGAGCAGAGGCTAGACCGAAGGGGAGTACTCTGTATTGGAAATGTTTTCCCTGAAACAGAAAGCGAAGATACTTTCTGTGGGATGGATGGATGAGTATATGTGTATACGCATCCTGTAGGTCTAGAGAACAAAGCCAGTCCTGACCCTGGAGGTAAGGAAGGAGAATGCCGAGAGACAGCATTTTGAATTTCTCCTTGAAGAGAAATTTGTTCAATTCTCTCAGATCTAGGATTGGTCTGAATCCCCCTGTCTTCTTTGGAATGAGAAAATAAGGGGAGTAGAAACCGGACCCTTGTTGAGGAAGAGGAACCTCTTCTATGGCCCCTTGGGCAAGAAGAGAGGAAACCTCTTGACCCAACAGGGTTAGGAGAGATGGGGGAGAATTGAATGGTCTCACCATATGATGGGGAGGAAGGCTGGAGAAATGAAGTTTGTAACCCTCTCGAATGATAGAGAGGGTCCATTGTTCTGTTGTGATTTGTTCCCATCTGGGAGCAAAGTGAACCAACCTTCCGGGTATGGTGAGAGGTTCTGGTTGTGTTAGAACCAGAAGTGGCAAGTTCCCTAGGAGCAAGTCAAAACCCCTGAGGGGTTGGAGCCTGCTGAGCTACAGTAGCTGCTGCAGGCTTAGCTCGTGCTTGTTTGGATTGCTGACGCTTAGCAGTATAGCGAGGTTGAAAAGACTGCTGGCCAGTATTTGAAGCAACTCTGGCCTTCTTATAGTAAGGCCTTTTAAAAGACTTTTTCTTAGTAGGAATTGAAGTGGACTTTGAAAGTCTTTCCAAGGTGGCATTTTCAGCATCCATCTGGGTGGCTTTGATTTGCCACTCTTCCCCAAATAAGTTCTCACCTGTACAGGGCAGATTACGTAAGCCATCTAGAACCCAAGGTTCCAGATCAGAGGCCTGGAGCCAAGCAAGACGTCGGGCTGCAATAGCAATGCCCGAAGCCCTACTGGCTCCCTCAAAGGAATCATATGCTGCCCTATTAGAGAACTTAGAAACCTCTAAGAGTTGTTTCACTAGGGAAAGGAAACCCTGCTTTTTATCCTCAGGGATAAAGGGGGCAAAATGCCGCACCTTTTTGGCAAGTTCCTCCAGGAACATGCCCATATAGAGACTGTAGGAATTAATCCTGGCTATAAGCATACTAGCCTGGAAAATTTTCCTACCAAAAGAGTCCAAAGTCTTACATTCCCGTCCTGGAGGGGTGGAAGAGTGCCTTTTGGTACTCCTAATCTTCTTCATTGCAGACTTCACCACAATAGAGTGGTGGGGCAATTGAGTCTTTTGGAAACCAGGAGAAGGAGGGACCCTATACATGGTGTCCAACCTACGGGAATAAGGAGACAAAGTCAAAGGATTTTCCCAGAAATCCATCAGTTGTTCTTGAAGGATTTCATGGATAGGCAGGGTAACTGCCTCCTTAGGGGCCTTTGAGTATCCCAAAATATCCAGTTTTTTGGATCTGGGTTCCTTTTCAGAGGATGTGGTAATAGAAAGGGCTGTAGCCATATCTAAAACAAAGTCCTGGAAGGACAAATCCTCTGGAGGGGACATTCTCCTTTTAGGAGAAGAGGGCTCCTCAGGTAAGTTGAGTGAAAACTCAGCAGAATCATCAGAGGAGTGAAAATCCTCAGAGGAATCGGTGCTTTCCTCTAACGCACGATACGCGTACCGATCGGTATCGATATCGGGCGTATCGGGTATGGAACCGGTATGGAGCGAAAGCCCATACGGTACCGACTTGCGTTTAGAGGTGGACGGCCTCGATACCGGCATGGCGGACGATACCGGTATCGGGCCCGGAACCGCTGAAAGCGGAACCGATGGCGTTGCAGCTTTAATGAAAGCCATGACGGCCTGCTGCATGGACTGTACAGTATCGCCCATGGACGCCATAGCTGCCTGGATGTCGGTACCGGAGTGACCCGGTACCCCAGAGCAGGCTAACAGGTGATCTGTCGAGGCCGTAGCATCGATATCAACCTGAGACCCCTGAATTGGCGTTTTTGGAAGTTGGACTTCCCGCCGGGGTTGTTTGGCTGGGGCAGGGTCCTCAAGTTCTAAGCTAAGAGCCTCTCGATGCTTTGAAGGAGATTTGCTCTTTGAGGACTTGCCCACAGAAGGTTTGGTTACCTGAGATCCATCCGGAGAAGAAGACCTGGATGACTGTGATGCTGTATTCTCTGAAGCAAACAGCACATGGAATTTGTTGGCCCGGTTCTGCAGCCCACGTTTAGACATGTGGGAGCAAGATGGGCAGTCCGGTATGGAATGGTCAGGCCCCAAACATTTCAGACACCAGTCATGGGTGTCTGTGACTGAAATAACAGCATTACATTTGGTACACTTCTTAAATCCAGGGGCTGGCTTCTCCATGAGGAGAAATTGAGTAGGCCGAGAGGCCTCTCTGAAGTGACCAAAAAGCTAAAAAATAAGAAAAAAGAATTATAATTTTTTAAAGAAAGAAAGAAAAGACCGGCGATACCGGTATCGGTATGGGGAAGGCAGGTACGCGGTCTAAAGAAACAAATAAAATAACAATTTCTTCAGCGGTGACAGGAACACGACCTGCTGGCTCCGCGGAAAAAGAGAAACTGAGGAGAGCTGTTCAGGAAGGCGGGAAGGCAGTGCGCATGTGCAGTGGGAGGTCCCAAAAGCTTCTATTCTAAGAAGCTGGGGAGCTTTCCCGCGCGGGCTCCGTCGGTACCGACGTACCCATATGTGAGGACTTATTCCTGCTTGTTCCTGGAGATTGCTGTTTCCCATACAGCAAAAACTTGTTTTCTTCACTGAATAACTTTGCACTCACAGACTTTCTTCAGCCCAACTACGAATAGTAAGTTGGCATACAGCGGACACTTGAGGATCTTCAATCAACATTGACACCCGTTGAATTGCTTCATTAGCAAACGGGTCAGCATTGTGTCAAGCAGCAGTGAACGTCGAGGTCAAGATCTTCCAGCGGAGATTCAGAAGGACTACAATCAACATGCATCTTTACTTCTATTTTGTTCTGGTTGCCTGCCTGGGGGGATTTGAACTCACTTTTGCTTCACCCCCATGTACTGCCTGCATTACTTCTACTCGGACTGGAATGAAAGTAACTCAGACTTTGCTTTATCATTCTTAATATACCTGTACTGGTACAGTAAGCCGGTGTATATATAATACCACTGAACTGAACATTTGCACCAAGGGTAATACTAAAGTTTGTTTTAACCCGCATCAGAACCCATCCTATTATACTCTAGAAATACGATGGAATGATGCAGACGGAGCTTTACTTAATGCCACACCCCCACTCACTGATTCTACAGAGTGCTGTTTTGTATTTTGATGCTTGTGATGCTATAAATAGAGATAGTCGGTCTAATTGTGCTAACTGGGAAAAAGCATATTATCATGATCACAAGTATATGTGTCCAGAAGGAACTACCGGGTGGGGAGCCTGTACAGGTAAACGAGTTTTATCAAATGAATATAGTACAGCACCAGTTGAAGATTACTATTGCCCAAAGTGGGAATGTGTGTTCTATGCCACATGGAAGACGGGTATGATAGAAAATACCAGAGATAATCGAATGGCTGCCTTATATCAGCCATATGTTAAGAATCCGGAAAAATGTAAGAAGGGTGCTTGTAATCCATTAGAGTTACATATAATAAATCCTAGTGCATGGACACAAGGGTATAAATTTGGACTACACATTGCAGGCTCTGGGTCAGATCCAGAAACCATTGTATATATTAGGCTGAACACCCAAGCCCATCGTTCATCACGGTACCATATACATAATACCTTCTACGAAACTATGCATGTAAATAAATGTGATATCCCACACCCTTCTCAAAATCTATTCTTAGAATTAGCTGGAGCAGTAGTATCCAGTCTCCACATTTCTGATTGTTATTTTTGCGGAGGAACTAGAATGGGTGACCAGTGGCCCTGGGAGGCCCAAGAATTGAATTACTCAATAGTTTATAATCATACTGAGCTGCATAAGACCACCAGTGAATGGGTATTAGCACACCCCATAGTTGGACGTCTGTGTTATGCTCGGACTGGACCCCAGTTCAATTTGAAAGTAGGACAGCTTGTCTGTCTTAGTCAGACGTTTTATAATGACACCACAAAACAGACGTCCTGGTGGTCAGGAGTTAATGAACCTGAACCTACCAACCCATTAGTAAAATTCCCTGAGCTTGCCGATCTATGGACCGACCTTGCCCAGCCTCATGCCTGGCAAGCCCCACCTGGTCTGTATTGGATCTGTGGAACCCGAGCATATGCTCGACTCCCTATTCACTGGGGAGGGGCATGTGTCTTAGGGACCATCCGACCTTCTTTCTTTCTGTTACCCACAGAACACGGAGAACAATTAGGTTACCCAGTCTATACAAAGAGGCAGAAGAGAGCAGCTTTGCGGATAGGCAAATGGGAGAGATGGGAGGGGGAAGATTGGCCACCTGAAAGAATTATTGCCTATTATGGACCTGCCACTTGGGAGCAAGATGGCACCTGGGGATACCGGACCCCTGTGTATATGATAAATCGTATTATACGCTTGCAAGCAGTTGTAGAATTAATAACTAATGAAACTAGCCAAGCACTCACACTTCTAGCTAGACAGAGCACACAAATGCATACTGCAATATATCAGAATCGCTTGGCACTAGATTACTTATTAGCAGCTGAAGGAGGAGTATGTGGTAAGTTGAATTTAACCAATTGTTGTTTGAAGATAGATGACAAAGGTCAAGTAGTTGAAGATATTGCTGAAAACATGCGAAAGCAAGCTTATGTGCCAGTACAGACTTGGCATGGTCTTAAGATGCCTAATTGGTTCGAATCTATCTTCTCTGGATTGGGGGGACTTACTACTTTTGCTATGATAATATTAGTATTTGTAGCCGTGTTTTTGCTGTTACCATGTATAATCCCATGTTGCATGCGATCTATTAATAGTGTTATTGAAAATACAGTAGAGCGGAAGACTGCCACTAAGATTTTGGCCTTATGGCACCCTAATCCTGGAACGCTTGGTCGTAATCCGACCCCAGTGTAATTGAGTGATTTAAATCTCACACCTTATCAGTTATAGGGTGAGATTAATCAAAGGGGGGAATGTGGTAGGCGAAGGCCTATGATCCATACTGCTTGAACTAAACAGACAGGCCTAAGCAGCTTGACCTGTAAATGAAGCCTGTGGTTAGGCCCGGAGGAATGAAAACCCCCCTGAATGCTGCTACCATAGAATCGAAACTTAACTAAGCATAACCAAGCATAGCTAAGCAGAATCGAAACTTAGGGGAAATAGAAAAACTGTTTTAATTGGTACTGATAAGGATGTGAGAAGCTTCTATGGAATTAATTAACTCTGCTGAAAAGAAAGGTTACAGTGCCCTGCTTTCCCACATGTACTAGTCAGCCAGTGACCTTGGAGGAGAAATGTATCAAGAGTCTAAGAACTGACCATTGTAATGAGGGCTGTAAGGGGGGGAAACAGGTGCTGAGCCCAGACAAAGGTCCTCATTGGATAGCTACATAACGGTACCGGGACCAATAGATGGGGCGAGAGGGGTTACCGGGACAAATAAAAAGTTGCCTATGTCTAGAATAGAAAAGAACAGTATAAAAGTTGTTGTTATACTAACAGCCATTGCTCAGCCATTTTGAATGTGATTCTGCTTGAGTCTTGTGCACAATAAATGATTTGGACCTTCTGAACAGACTCCTGGTATTATTGGATTGTTTGCGCTCTGCCGCTACAATAAGAAGAGCTATTGGGGTTCTTCTTCTGCTCTCTAGCCTACTAGTGCTGGAATCTGTGGGAAACAGCGCTGGACACAGGGCAACTGCCGGCTCAAGGAGACAAGGAGCTACTCGAGCTCCAAGCAACTTTGGGCCTACCGGTCTCAGTCACACAGGCCGCAGTACCATGGTGTGAGCCAGAGGAAACAGCCCCATCTGTACTGCACCAGTCCAAACACCTTGCCATCAGATGGAGGAAGACAAATATTGGCTTCTCTAGTGCTGCACCAGCATATATACCTAGTGATAACATTACTGAGACTTGCTCAAATCTGCCTCCACCTGTTGGTAAGGGAGAACAACCCACTTGTCTGGACTGGTCTAGCAGGATGATAAGGAAGGACTTTGATTCCATTCCTTTAGGCCAAACTGAATCTTGAATCCTACTTTATAACAGTTTAATCATCACAGTAAACAAGCAAAAAGTCAATTCTTTCTGAAAAACAAGGCTCTCCCAAGCCTATCTGAATACACTTAAACAGAAAAATGATGACAGAAAAAAAACATATGCCCTATCCACTCTGCCCATCCACCCATCTATACCAACTGCTCAATTCTATAATCCCTGAAGGGATTGTCCATTATATTCTTGAATTCTCTACAGTTCTCATCTCCACCACCTCCACTGGTAGGCCATTCCATGCATCCACCACCCTTTCTGGAAAGAAATATGTCCATAGATTACTCTTCAGTCTACTCCCTTTCACTCTCATTTTATGACCCCCTGTTGCAGAGCTTCTTTCCTTTTGTGCATTGAAACCTTGGAGCTATTTAAAAGCTTCTATTATATCTTCTCTTTCACACAGAGTATACATGTTTAGATATTTAAGCTTGTCTCCAAATGGTATAAGATGACGTCCGTTGACTATTTTAGTAGCCACTCTCTGGACCGACTCCATTCAGTTTATATTATTTTGAAGCTTAGGTCTCCAAATTTGCACACAGTACTCCGAATCAACATTCTCTCTAAACTGCACAGGAGTCCTCCATTACTCCTGTTAATGGAGATGGTGCATTAATATTGTGTTTTCAGTTCTGAAAGGCAGGCAGGTAGGTTTCCCTGGGAGTCCTGCAAAACCTGCCCGATTCCATAGGTGTGGTTTTGAGTGGGGGCATGGGGGGAGCTGAAGCCCCCCCCATGTTGCAAGCCCTAATGGTAGTCTAGTATCCCTTCCCCCACTGTCAGTATGACTTCCTTACCCTTTGCCTCCCCAAAGTAAATTACATTTATGCCTGATCCTCACAACTGCAAATGCAATACTGAAGAATCCACCTCCCTTTCCCCAACTGGCAGAGGACTACTACTACTGATCATTTGTATAGCGCTACAAGGCATTCGCAACACTGTACATATGTAAGACACAGTTCCTTCTCATCACAGCTTACAATCTAATCAAGACAAAACAGATAGTGAAATTGGGTACTAGAGTATGGTAAGATACACATAAGCAGTGGACAAGAGAGTGAGGAGCATCAGGATCTAAAAGCGGCTTCAGAGAGGTAGGTTTTCAGCCTGGATTTGAATAGGGCTAGAGAAGGGGCCCGACGCACAGATTCAGGTAGCTTGTTCCAGCCATATGGAGCAGCAAGATGGAATGAACGAAGTCTGGAGTTGGCAGTGGCAGAGAAGAGCACAGATAAAAGGGATCTGCCAGAGGAGCGGAGTTCCCGAGGAGGGGTGTATAGTGAGATAAGAGATGAAAGCTCAAAGGGAACACTGTTCCAAATGAGAAGCACTGTCACCTGCTTGTTCCTGTTGGCCATTCCTCTCCCTGTGTACCCAAGAATCCTTATGGCTTTCGCTGTTGCTTAACTATTTGGATCACCCACATATCCAATTCTTCTTTTATGCAAAGAACCTTAGCCCCTATACTGTACTGCTCCCATGAGGTTTTGCAAGCTAGAGATTTGCAGAGCTAAAACTGATGACCTTTAGCTAAATATGAATGCACCTTCTTCCTATCAAGAGTTAGTAATTGGTGTTTTTAGTTTTATTGAAATGACCACAATGAGCCACATCGAAATAGCCATGCTATAACATAAACACTACCAGCAGATGGAGCCCTGTGATAAGATTACCAGCACTGGTGATCTGTCTAACCAACTCAACAAGAAATAAAACAGCTTTCATCAGACTTAATAAAGAAGTTCAACAGCACAAAACCTGAAAAACTGAATAAAATAAAAAATGGTGCTAACACATTACAATTTCTGAAGAAATAATTGTAAGTTTTCCTTTTTCAACGTGGGAGTGTGACTCTGTTTTTGCCCGAAAATGTTCCTTTTTGCATTTTTTTGAAAAAGGAGAAATATTTTGGGCTCTTTCCCGAAAATGGGAATGTTTGGGTTCCATTGTACATACAAAATATGGCGAACTTAAGATGAATGTAAAAAGGTGGAAAATATAAAAATTTTCCGGAAGGACAAAGTCTTGATCATAGTTTCGTTTGTTAAACTTTTTCAATTTTTGTCGTCATAGTAATGTTACTAATATAAATTAACTTGTAATTACGTATAACATTTATTTATTTAACAAATTTTTTATATACCGCAACCTTCCGAGGATCAGGTGCGGTTTACATATAACAGTTAAGGAAACAGAGAGGTATTTCTGTTTTTACATTGAACGATAACATGAACTATGTGCAATTAACATTTGAACTTTTAACCTTTAAACTTTTTGAACTTTTTGGAACAATTAACTATATACAGATATAGAAGGAGAAGTTCAACAGTATAAGCATAATAGGCAATATTGAGGTCAAAATATCTTTAGTCCTTGCGGTGCTGATCTACTTGTGTTGTATAGTTTATCCCTTTTCATATTGGAGTTGAGAGTTAGTTAATGTGCCGTAATAGGAGGTAAAAAGGTGAGTTTTTAAATTTTTGCGTAAATCTTTAAAGTCAGTTAATGCTCTGAGTTCATCAGGTAGCGAGTTCCAGAGCGTGGGGGCTGCATGGGAGAAAGCCTTTTTATTTGTTGTTTTTTTTGGATTTTGTGAATTCTTTCGGCATTTTTAGTTTGTTGGCATTGCCTCTTCTATGTGCACTATGGGGTGTATCTTTTATAATTAGTTTATTTAAGGTTTCTGGGGCAGTGTTGTTTAGTGCTTTAAAAGTGGTTATTATTAATTTATAGTTTATTCTGCATTGGATGGGTAGCCAGTGTAGTTTGGCTAGGTAGGGTGATATGTGCTCGAAAGGGTGGACCTTCATTATAGTTCTGGCAGCAGCATTTTGAGCCAGTTGGAGTCTTCTGATGTTATGGTTTGATGTGCCTAGTAGAGAGAGGTTGGCGATGTCAAAATGAGGGGTGATTATGGCTTGAATAATGCTTAGGAAATCTTGCAGGTGAACTAGTGGGTGTAGTTGTTTTAAAACTTTGAGTTTAAAGTAAATTTTCTTTGTTGTGTTTCTTATATGTGTGTTCATACTAAGTTGAGTGTCTAGTAACACCCCTAAGTATTTTATTTCGCTTTTTATGTGGATGTCATGATTCTGAAGTGTAATGTGGGTGGGGGGAGTAAAGGATTTGTTCTTTGTTACAATTAGTATGTCGATTTTGGAATGGTTAATGAAGAGATTGTGGTCTTCTAACCAAGTTGCCAATTCGTTGAAGCAGTCCGTTAAGAGTTGGAGGGGAATCGTAGGGATTGTGAATGGAACGTACAGCATAATGTCGTCCGCGTATATGTGATAATGGATTTTGAATTTTTTAAAGATATTACATATTGGTTGTATATATATGTTGAACAGTAGAGCAGATAGTGCAGAGCCTTGGGGGAGTCCTATTTCCTGTTTGTATGTGTTGGAGGTTTGATTGTTGATCCTGACAGTTTGGGATCTGTTGGAAAGATATGATGTAAACAATTTAAGGACTGTTGAGTTGGCACCGATTTGTGTGAGCCTATTGAGCATTAGTGTATGGTGAACACTGTCAAAAGCCGCAGATATGTCTAGAAAAAGAAGTAGGAATGCATTTTTAGGGCTGTCTATTCCTTTTACTAGTGTGTCTAGGAGGACTGTTAAAAGAGTGTCTACTCCATGACCAGGACGGAAGCCATATTGTTGGTCGTCAAGGGGAGCTGATATGTCGATGTAATCTTGTGTTTGAGTTTGAACTACTTTTTCTATGAGTTTAGCCATGAATGGTATACTGGAGATGGGTCTATAAGATTTCGGTGAGGTTTTGTCCAATGTATTGTTTTTTAGTATGGGTCTAATTTGCGCATGCTTTAGAATAGGCGGGAGATAGCCTTGTTTTAGTGATAGATTAATTAGTGGTATTATGAAAGGGGATAAAGTTGGAAGGGTGTTCTTTATCCAATTTACTGGGCAGGGATCAAGGTGAGAAGTAGTGGTATTTAAGTGCATCATAATATTCTTAAGGGTCTCTTTTGTTATGGGGTAGAAATTGTTCCAAGAATCTAATGGGGGTTTGATTTGATATGGATTGTGGAATTGATAAGATATTATTTATTTTTGATTTGTTTATGTAGTAATTTGCTAAGGTTTGGGGAGATATGTCGTTAGCTTCATGACTTGAGTTGAATGTGTTTTTGGTTAGTTTTTGGACAATGGAGAAAAGTTCTCTAGGTCTGTTGATAGATTTATTTAGAATAGAGGAGTTGAAGTTTTTCTTAGCGCTGTCTGTGGCCTCTCTGTAGTTTTTGACATCACTAGTGGAATGAGTATTTTCAGTGTGCAAGAAGCAATGGACGGATGATTGAAATCGATTGGATATTAAAACTGTAAAATGCTTGCTTCAAGTTAAAATAAGCTATTTATTATCTTGTGGTGATGTGTACAAAAGGATTTTGGCTAACAAAAATCTGCTAAATCAAATATCGTCAAACAGTAAATACAAGTAAAATGTAGTTACTCACCTGTAACAGGGGATCTCCGGGAACAGCAGGAATTTAGTCTTCACATATGGGTGACGTCGGCACTGACGGAGCCCGTATGGGAACGCTCCCCAGCGTCCTATAAGAAAGCCTTTGGTAGTACTCTAAAGCGCCTGCGAGACTGCCTTTACGCTCTTCTGACGCGCCCCCCCCCCCTTCAGTTGGGTTTGTAGCTGAGAAGGAAGGGTAAAAATAACCCTACAACTCCATGGGGAGGAGGATGGATTGAGAAGACTAAATTCCTGCTGTTCCTGGAGATCATCTGTTACAGGTGAGTAACTACACTATCTCCAGGAACAAGCAGGAATGTAGTCTTCACATATGGAACTCCCCAGCTCCCAGATCTACAAGAGAGTTGGAAACCAAATCAGAGATGTCGGACTGAGTTCAACTGGACATAGATACCCCCGCCATGGAGATCTGGATAACAGTGTGGGCAGGGGGTGGAGTTGTAGCTATATTCCAAAGAGATACTGGAGGACCGCCTGGCTGAAGGCCGCATCCCAGTGGGAGTCCTTGTCCAAGCCATAGTGGGCGGCAAAGGTGTAGATAGAGGACCAGGTTGCTGCCCGGCATATTTTGTCAATGGCTACTGAGCGTAGGTTAGCTACAGAGGTCGCTATTGCTCGGGCATTGTGAGCTGTGACATGTCCTATAAGGGAGAATCCTGCTTTATCATAAGGGAAAGCAATGCAGTCAGCTATTTATTTTATTTATTTGATTTTTCTATACTGCCCCTTCCAAAGATCAGGGGTGGTTTATAGATAACAGAACATTTTACATAGAACAATGGTTAACTTTTTACATAGTAACTTTTTGGGAGTAACAAAACAGTTTAGGATATACATTTGGCTACAAACCTAGCCTATTACAGGACGATAATAAACTATATACAAAATTTCAGGTTAGAAGAATTACATTGAGTTTGAGATTGTTGTAGGTGGGTGTAGTTCAGGGGTGGGTGTGGTCAGTGTTCAAATCTGAGTTTCTGTAATGAGTAGAAAAAAGGTATGTTTTGAGGTCTCTCCTAAATGTCTGGAGGTCTTTAATTGTACGAAGTGTGAAAGGTAGCGAGTTCCAGAGGTTGGGGACAGTATATGTGAAGGCTCTGGAGCTTGTAGTCTGTTTTGTCTTACGGATAGAGTGGGGGATTACAAGGAAGTTGCTAGCATTTTGTCTGCAAATTCTAGTGTCTGATTGGGTGTGGAGGAGGGTTGATAGAAAAGATGGGGAAATGTTATTGATTAATTTAAATGTTACAATTAGTAGCTTATATTTTATTCGGCTTAGAACTGGGAGCCAATGTAAGCTATATAGGATGGGTGTTATATGATTGGTGAGGAGGGCCTTGGAAACTATTCTGGCGGTGATGTTTTGAGCTCTCTGAAGTATGTTTGTGTTTTTGATTGGCAGACCCTGTAATAGACTATTACAGTGGTCAAAATGCGGTGTGATGAGGGCCTGAACTACAGATTTGAAATCACTGATATCTAGCAGAGGTCTTAAATATTGGATGGTTTTTAGCTTAAAAAAGATAGTTCTTGCTGTTTGTTTTATATGGGAGAGCATGCTGAGAGACTGATCCAGTATTATGCCAAAGTGTTATGCCAAAGTATTTCACCTCTTGTTTGACAGAAAGTACAACATTATTAATCATGATGGATTGAAGGGGTGTATGGTTTTGATTTCTTGAAATGTATAGGGCTTCTGTTTTTTTGTAGTTAACATTAAGGTTGTTGTCTTTTAGCCATGATTCCATTTCATTAATGCAGTCTGATAACTTGTGATAGGTAGAATTGTTTATGTCTATGGGGAGGGACAACATAATGTCATCAGCATAGATGCATATTATTATCCAATATCAAATTTTCTGAAAATGTTGGTTATTGGTTGCAGGCATAGGTTGAAAAGGAGGGCAGAGAGAGCTGAACCTTGTAGTATTCCTTGGTCTTGGGGAAATGGCTATGATGTGTCTTGGCCTATTTGTACGCGAAGTTTGTGGTTTGAGATGTATAATTTGAACCAACGTAAGACTGTACCTCCTAATCCTATTTGCGCTAATCTTGAAATGAGGGTGTCATGGTTGATGTTGTCAAATGCTGAAACTATATCAATGAAAAGAAGAATGAATGCATGGTTAGGGTTATCTATGCCTCTGATGAGGTGATCCATTAATGCTATCCATCTGGAGAGTATTTGCTTAGTTACCGGAAGCCCCAGGTGAGTGGGGTCAAATGACATGAACAGTTGTGAGGATTTGTGGAGATCCTGAGTCCTCTGGAAGTAGAAGGTCGGGGTCCGTTTACAATGGAGCTTGTGCAGGGTGACCTCTGCATGGGAGGAATGAGGTCTTGGGAAGAAGACCGGAAGTATGACAGACTGATTGATGTGGAATGGCGCTACTACCTTTGGTAGAAAGTGGGGATGTGTCCTGAGGACAATCTTGTCATGATGGAATCTGGTGGATGGTAGATGGTGGATGGGCTAACAACGTCTGTAATTCACTAATGCGCCTGGCCGAGGTCAGGCAATGAGGAATATGATCTTCCAAGACAAGTAGCGCAGGTGGGTTGTTCCCAGGCGTTCAAACGGGGGTTTGAGGAGCTGAGCCAAGATGACGTTGAGATCCCATTCCACTGGAGATGGTCGAATGGGTGGCTTAGAGAGGAGAAGGCCTCTCATGAAACGTGCTACTAAAGGGTGCACAGAGATGGGTTGGCCATCGATTGGTTTATGAAAAGCTGCAATGGCACTGAGGTGAACTCAAACCAAATTGGTTTTGAGTTTTGAAGAAGACAAGTACAGTAGATATTGTAGGAATGCAGATACTGGTGCGTCAAATGGATTGAGATTATCTCTCTAGCACCATGATCCAAATTTGCACCATTTGCAGGAGTACGCCCTTCTGGTGGAGGATTTCCTGGAAGCCAGGAGGATGTCCTTTACTTCATTAGACAGGTTGAGATGCTGAAACACTACGTCTTCAGCAGCCACGCAGTCAGACGGAGAGATTTCAGATTGGGATGGAGGACTGCTCCATCTTCCTGGGAGAGAAGATTCGGACTGCAGTCTAGATGGATTTGATTCATCTGTTGTAGTTGAAGAAGGAGGGAAAACCATGGTTGCCAAGGCCAGAAGGGGGCTATGAGTATCACAGTACTGCCATCCAGCTGGAGTTTGAAGAAAGTTTTCGGTATTAGAGGTGTGGAGGGAAATGCATAAAGTAGTCCTTGACCCCAATGTAGATGAAAAGCATTGTTTGCTTGGCTGAGTATGGACGGAACTCTGGAGCAGAAGTGCGGAAGTTTGGTGTTTTGTGGGGTGGCAAAGAGGTCGATGAATGGTGTTCCCCAGGCTTTGAATATCTGAGCCACCCTGTTCGGACGTAGACTCCACTCGTGTGGGTGAAGGATCTGACTGAGTCTGTCTGCAAGTTGATTCTGCTCACCCAGAATATATACTGCACGAAGGTGCATATGGTGAGTGATAGCAAAGTTCCACAGACGACAGGCCTCTTTGCAAAGGGGAAGCGAACCTATTCCGCCTTGCTTGTTTACACGGAATATTGCCACTTGGTTGTCTGTCCTTACAAGGACATAGCGGTTGGTGAGGTGATGGTGAAAAACCTGCAGGGCTTTCGAGATTGCACGAAGCTCCAACAAGTTGAACTGTAGGGATGACTCCTGTGTTGTCCACAGGCCCTGAGTGAAGAATAACTCCAAGTGGGCTCCCCAACCGATCTTGGACGCATCCGTCGTAAGGGTGTATTGAGGTTGAGGCATCCGAAAAGTTGAGCCTTCGAGCAGGTTTGCTGGTGTGCACCACCATAGCAGTGGGTGGACTACTGGGTGGGTGATCTGAATGTCCCTTAAGTGTCCCGTGGATTGTGTCCTTTGGGATGATAGGGTCCATTGTGCTAGGCGCATATGTAGTCATGCATATGGTACTACATGCAATGTGGACGCTATATGACCTAGGAGACAAAGGAAGTCTTGAGCCATCAATGTTGTTGGTTGCTGCATGTGGGTGACAAGGTTGACCAGTCGGTCCATACGGTCTAGTAGTAGAAAGGCCATGGAAAGCTAAGTGTCGAGCACTGCTCCTATGAACTCCAACCTTTGAGTTGGGGTTAGGTGGGACTTTGGGAAGTTTATTACAAATACTAGGTGCTGTAGCAATGCTAGGGTGGTCTGATGTGAAGAGCAGAGTTCTCTTGGAGAGTCTGCCTTTATCAACCAGTCGTCCAAGTAGGGGAAGACAAAAATGCTTAGCAGATGGGCTGTGTGATAAGGAAGCTTATGACAGAGGAGAAAGGGATAAAGGAAAGGAATTCACCCTTATAAAAGGACCTATTTTGCAAGGTCAGAGAAACAAAACCCCAATCACACCTAGAAGGTAGGAAATTCCCAGATGGGATAGGTTTCAGAGTTCCCCTAGTGGAGAAAAGGAGAGGGAATACAGACCCAGGGTAAAGGACCCTTACATCACTGAGTTCCCTAATTACCCAGCTGCCAGGAGGCAAGCTGATCTCCGTCACCTGAGAGGAGAAGAGGTGGGGCTGGAGCCTTGGGGATTTAAGTCTAGGATAGAGACAGAAGCAGGGGAGGGAAGGAGGAGAGTCCCAGAGAGAGTCTCAGGGACAGACCCACGCAGAAACACAAGCTGGAGGACAGGACGAGGAAGCACAGGAGAATGGTGGCCAGAGCATGAGGGAGGAGAAGCTGCTACAAGCCCAGGCCCAGGTATGAGCCTTGAAAGCTTGTCTAATACAGAGCAGTGCAGAGTTGCAAGGGATACTCTCAGCTCTAACGGAAGGCAGTCAGCTGAACCCTGTGAACTGGAAGGAGAGGTAGAGCCTATGCAACTAGGTGAACCAGACCTAGCTGTGAATGATGAAGACTCATACATGGATTGCTCCTTGTGCCAATCCTTTACTGCAGAGGGATTGAAAGAAAACCACCCTTAAGAGAAAACCTTCAGAGTCAGGTAACCTTGAAAGCCTGTAGATGGTTTTGTGCATGTCCTGTGTTAAAGAAGAAATACATTTGCTGAGAAAGCAAGAGCAAGCTGAAGCTCTCTGATTGTGCTTGATAAACACCTGATATCCAGAGCAGTGCACCGGCAAGAAGCCGAGCTAATGGTGAAAGGAAGTAAAGTTTTTGGCTTTGTTTTTGAATATTCCTAAAGCATGGAATAGAGCATTATTTGCTTATGAGAAGTTTTTGTCCTGTTAAAAGTTTTACTTTGTTTGTAAGGAGACAAACCAGCCTGGAAGTGTTTGGGACTAGGAGAACAGAAAACTGCCATTGAGAAATGCTGTTTTTGTTTGCTTTAAACAGCAATGCTAGCCAAGCTGGTAGCATTGACTGTTAAAAGGCTTTATCTTTGAGCTGAAGAACACTATAAGCTGAAAGTTTTGCTTTGAGTTTATTTATGTCCTGATGTGTATTGTGAAGAATCCTGGAGAAAGTATCCAAGGGTGGTATTTGTGAACCTTGCGTTTGAGTCAATAAATTCTGTCATTGCCTTATCATTCGAGCCAACTACAAGTGTTTTTTCTACCTGAAGCCAAGTGGATTGTGACTGAACTACCTTTCCCAAAGGGCATGGCAAAGGAACCAGTCAGTTAAAGGCTAAAAGGTGAAACTTTCTATGATAACCACGCCCCTCCATACTGGAAGTAAGGGGCAAGGGCGTGACAGCTGCTACAAATGACATGCATTGAGAGTCGATGCCAGGCTGAAGGGGAACTGTCTGAGACTAATTCCATGCAATTACTAAGAATTTAAAAACAATAACCCTCCCAGTCTTTACTGTAAAAGTCTGTTTGTTTGGAGTAATTTTTGGAATATTATTGCGGCTGAAGGGGAGGACATGATACTGGTAGTGGGCCCTCTGAAAGGTGAAGCGGAGTTATCTCCTGTGTCCTGGATGTATTAGGATATGAGTATATGTGTCTTTTAGATCTAGGAAACATACCCAGTATTGTTCCTGCAGATAGAGTAGGAGAGTTCCCAGGGAGATCATTTTGAACTTCTCTTTTATCAAGAATTTGTTGAGATTTCGGAGGTCGAGAATAGGCCTGTATACTCTTGACTTCTTTGGGATGAGGAAGTAAGGAGAGTAGAAGCCTTCATGTAATTCTTGTTGTGGAACCTCGTCTAAGGCCCCTTGAGTAAGCAGGTTGTAAATTTCCTCTTTGAGTAGGGCCCTGATGGGCTGAAGGGGATATTCGCCTTTGAAGTGACGTGGAGAACGTTGTTTGAAGTTTATCTGATAACCGTCTCCAATGATGTTTAGGGTCCACTGCTCTGAGATGATGGCTTGCCAGTAATTGGCAAAGGAAGAAAGTCGACCTGCTATTCTTATCTGATTGGGGCCCTGCAGGGGCAGGATGACCATGTTCCCCAGGACGGAGTCAAAAACTGGGCGTAACTTGTGTCTGAGCTAGTGACTGCTGTTTAGTAGTTCTGGGCTTCTTAGCCTGTTTAGTCCCCTGCTGCTTGCCCTGCTGCTGGTAAGGGGGTTGTGAATAAGAAGGGTAGAACCTCTTCTTTTTTGGATAGAAAGGGTTTTTTTTGCTGCTGGCCTCTTCTTTGAGGGATCAGCAGTTCTCTTGGAGAGCCTCTTTAGGGTAGTGTCATGAGTTGCAAGCTCTCCACCTTTTCTCTCCAATCAGGGGATGTTGCCCTGTTTGTCCTGGACCCACAGTTCAAGGTCCAAGGCCTGTAACCATGCCAGTCTTCTAGCACCGATGGCAATAGCAGATGTTCTGCTGGTAGATTCAAAGGCATTGAATGCTATCCTGTTAACAAACTTGGAGACATTTTGGCTGTTTTTGAGGACAGTTTCAAAAGCTGGCTTTTTGTCATCTGTCATTATTAATTTCTTGTAGGAACATTCCCATATATAAAGTGTAGGAGTTGATCCTACTTGCCAGCATGGAGGCCTGGAAAGACCGTCAGGCAAAAGCATCGAGGTTCCTCAATTCTCTTCCGTGTGGTATTGATGCATGTGTCTTACCACTCTTGATCTTTATCTTTATCTTTATCTTTATTAAACATTTTATATACCGCCCTTGTCGAAACATGAGGGCGGTTTACAATAAAATATAAACTCTAGCATCAGAAAAGAAAGGAACTCCATTGAAATAAAGGGAAAGAAGGGCCAAAGGGGCCACCAGGGACACAACAATAAATCCTGAAGACTAACAAAAATCAAACAATAGTCAAACAAGGCGGTAAGACAACAGAAAAACAGACAAACGAAGGACTACGTAGGATGCCCAGGGGGGAGGTCAAATGCCTGTTGGAATAAATGGGTTTTTAATAATGTTTTGAAATTCTGGTAAGAGGGTTCTAACCGGAGGGAGGGTGGCAGTGAGTTCCATAGGGAGGGTCCTAGAAAAAAGAAAGCAGCATGGCGTGTTTGTTCTAGATGAGCTTGTGCAGGGGAAGGAAGAGATAAACGATTAGCATGCAAGGTGCGAAGCTGTCGATAGGGAGTATGAAGAGAGATCAAGTTAGCTAAATAATGAGGATTGGAGGAATAAATGACTCTATGTGTTAGTATGAGGAACTTATATCTGAACCGGAAACGCAGAGGAAGCCAATGAAGGCGATACAGAAGAGGGGTGACATGATCGGATCTACGGGCAGAGGTAACAAGTCGAGCAGCTGTATTTTGCAAAAGCTGCAAGCACTGAAGCTGGTAGGCCGGAAGATTCGCATAAACCACGTTACAATAATCTAGTCGTGACATGACCAAAGCAAGTACAAGGGTGACAAATGAGTCTGTGGGCAAAATAGAACGGACTGATCGGAGCTGTCGTAGTACAAAGAATGAGCGACGGGAAAGATTGGAAATGTGTTCATGGAAAGACATGGAAGAGTCCAAGATGACTCCCAGATATCGGAAAGAAGAGGTAAGTGGAACAGAAACAGAATTTATTTGAGGCGTGATGTTTGGACAAGGGGTACTTAGCGAAACCCACATGGCTGTGGATTTGGAGGGGTTCAGATGAAGAAAGTTGGAGGAAAGCCAGTTTGCAATATGGGTGAGACAGGTGTTAAGTGGGGAGATGTCAATATTGACCGGAGAGGTATGGAAGAGGAGGACTATATCATCTGCGTAGATATAGATGGAAACTGGGAATTGTTGGACTAAGAGGGGGAGGGGGGGCGAGAAAGATGTTAACATCTTTGTTAACAATGCGTTGCATTGTTGATTCGACTATCATCGAGTGATGTGGTAGTTGCAGTTTTTGAAAACCTGGGGCCTCCGTTACTTGATACATCGTATTGAGACGTCTGCTGATAGGTGCTATTGTGAGCGGAGTCTCCCACATGCGAAGCATTAGGTTGTGAAGGATCTTATATACTGGTAAGATCATTGCTTCCTTTGGTGCTGTGGGGTACTAGAGAATCTCCAGTTCTTCCGCTCGAGGCTCCGGTTCCGCTGCAGCTGGTATCGAGAGCCCTGCCGCCATGTCACAAATGAATTTTTGGAAGGACATGTCCTCCGGTGGGGATTTATGGCAGGAGGTGGTGCCCATTGGTGACGGCTCCAATACCAATGCAATATCCAGTAGGTCCTCTGAATCAAGAGATGGATGGTCTGAGTCGGATGCATCGGACTCTGTGCTTGGAGAACGTTGTGGGTGCTGATGACCGTGTGAACGGTGCTGTCGATACTGGTCATGCTCGATGTCCTCACCATGCTGAGTAGTCAGCAGAATCGATAGTAGCCCTGCCAATGGAGCACCGGGCATCAATTCTGATAGAGAAGTAGTGTAGCCTTGAAGCGGTAGTACCAGTATTGATACCGATGTCGGTGCCGATACTGCTTATGATGTCAGTACGGATGTTGATACTGATCCCAGCAGTGCTGGAGTCATCGGTGGTTGAGGTACCGATGCTGCCAGAAGCGTCGCTAATGTCTTCTCAATGGATAGCATGCGCTGATCCAATGAGATTGCTGGTGTCTGGTCCGAGGACAGAATGGGGCTTGTAGCCACCGTATCAGAGCATGGCACCGGGGGCTCTGCCTAGGTCGATGCCTCGGAGGCCTCTCAGTCCCCCACTGAAGCTTTGGAGGTCATATCCTCCCACCAGGGGCATATGGTCTGACATCCAGCTTCAGAGGATGTCTTCGGGAAGTCTCTGTGTTTAGAACAAGACCTGTCCCTCGATCCTCTCGGTGCCTCTCTGGATTCCTTTGACGAAGCTCAAGACTCGAAGATCCTGCGCTGATTTTGGCGGGGATATCGAAGTTTTTTTCTTCTTGGAGTCTGAGCTGTGCTTCAAGGTTTTGGATACCTTTGAAGCCGATGACCGGGAGGATGTCGATGCTGGTGAAACGGAGTCCGATGGAAAAAGTTCAAACAATTTTCACGCCCGGTTTCCTAAACTTCTTTTAGTTATCTGTTTACAGAGAGCACAAGAGTCTGGTTCATGGTCGGGACCTGTGTCCATGACAGAAATAGTGCAGGAACACTTGGTGCATTTTTTAAACCCAGAAGGGTGTTTCTCCATGATGGAGAGAATAGGCCTGAGGCCCTCGATGAAACAACTGAAAAAAAAATGAAGTAAAAGTAAGAAAAAATATGGTACCGGAATCAAGGGCGATGCTGGTGAAGAGACAGGAAGGCAGAAGCACGATTCTGAGAAAAATGATTTCTGCAGTGACAAGCAAAGTCAGATACTAATCCTGCTTGCTCCGAGGAAAACAAAGGGAAGTCAGAAGAGAGGGAAGGCAGTCACGCAGGTGCAGTGGAGTACGCCCAAAGGCTTTCCTATAGGACGCTAGGGAGCATACCTGCACAGGCTCCATCGGTGCTGACGTCGCCCATATGTGAAGACTACATTCTTGCTTATTCCTGGAGATATAATGTTTTATTATGTTTGATGCCTAATAAAACATTTTTTTGAAAAGTGTTATTTTTTGAAAAAATGTCCTGATTTTGGACCAAAGGTAGATCTGGCAACCCTATTTGTGAGACAACTGCCCAATATTTAACACAATAATCAAAACAACTTTTATTCAGTGCAATAGCTGTGGTGTGTTAATCCTCAGGAACATAATTTGGAACCTTTGAGCTTGTCCTGTATGTCATAAGCTATTTGCTATAGAAAAATAAAAGTAAGGGAAGAATTATCTGCAATAAAACGAACCTCCCCGAAGATACAACTTGAAAACAATCCACTTACCACTCCCACAAAGAATCCAGAACCCAAGAATAAATGGATCACAGTGGGTTCTGGCAGGTTATTAGGATTGCCAACTTTTTGTAAGAAAAAAAAACATCACCTGTGGCTACTCATGCTCAACTCCTGCCCTGCCCAATACTTCACCCCTAACAAATAACTGCAGAGGGCAGAAGTGCAGGCTTTAGTGTCTGCAAGCCATAGAGGGAAGGGGGAAGGGGAGTATAAGAGGCTGCACTCTTCAGCACCTATTCAGCCACAGTCCTCAGGTCCTGCAACACACTTACGCTCTCCCATATGGTATTAAATCCAAACATATATTATGCATCCACGGAACTTCCCCCACCCCTTCCGCAACAATCTGTAGAGAGCAGAGCTAGCATACTTCCTTATAAAACTCACCATATAAAAAAGAAAAACTCAGTACTGGCAATACAAACCCTCTCAGTAGCAGAGTTACTGTAAATTAACACATGAAAATCATTTAGGACCAAGAGAAAAACTACAATGTCGACACTAATTTCCAAAACTCACACAACAAGGACCCTACTTAGGAAAAGACAGCACCGTAAATATTGCAGTGGGCCCTGGAGCATCAGTAAAGCTATCAGGAAAACTGAACAAGCCAGATTACTACACAGTCTTAAATAGAAATTCCATGCTATAGAATACCCAGCCTTGGCTGCACATACAGCGTAGTTACTTACCTGTAACAGGTGTTCTCCGGGGACAGCAGGAATCAGTCCTCACATATGGGTGACGTTGGCACCGACGGAGCCCTCGTGCAGAGCAAATCCCCAGCTTTCAGAGAAAGCCTTTGGGAGTTGCCATCACGGATGCGCGGTCTCCTTCTCGCCCAAGGGTGCCATCTTGCTCAGTCAAATGACATAGCTAAAAAGACGTCAAAAGAACAAAATATAATAACAATAGGACTGCAACTCCAAGCGGAGGAGGGAGGGTGGTGAGGACTGATTCCTGCTGTCCCCAGAGAACACCTGTTACAGGTGAGTAACTACCCTTTCTCCGGGAACAAGCAGGAGGTCAGTCCTCACATATGGGACTCCCCAGCTATAGGCTACTGAGAACCCATAGCTAAAAAAGGCTCCCTCTACGAGAGCCGCAATAGAAATCCAAACTAAGGGAATAGCACTCCGGTAGCCTGAACATAGAAGGGTTGGAGGGCAGGAGTTGCCTAGACCTCGAAAAGGTTACGGAGTACAGCCTGGTCGAAGGCACTGTCCTGTCGGGACTTCCTGTCCAGGCAATAGTGGCTTGCGAAAGTCTGACTCGAAGACCAGGTGGCAGCCCAGCAGATGTTTGCCAAAGGAACAGAGAGCAAATGAGCCACTGATGCCATGTCCCTGACCCTATGGGCTGTAACCTGACCCTCCATTGGAAGCTCGGCTTCCCTGTATGCCCAGGCAATGCAGTCTGCCACCCAGGTGGAGTGTACGCTTAGATACCGCCACCCCCAGCTTACTGGGATCGTAAGAAATGAAAAGTTGAGAAGCCTTCCGATGCGGTTGCGTACACTGGATATAGAAGGTCAATGCCCTCTTACAGTCCAGGGTATGCAGGACCTACTCTGCCCGACTGGCATGTGGCCTGGGAAAAAAGGCAGGCAGAACCACCTCCTGGTTGAGGTGGAACGAGGAGACCACTTTCGGAAGGAACTTGGGGTGCGTGCAAAGCACCACCCGGTTCCTATAGAACCTGGTGTAGGGTCGTTCCGACACTAGGGCCTGGAGCTCACTCACCCGCCGAGCGGATGTGAGTGCCAACAGGAAAACCACCTTCCAAGGAAGATAGCATAGATGGCAGGTAGCCATTGGTTCGAAGGGCAGCCTAGTAAGCTGCCCTAATACCACATTCAGATCCCACTCGGTCACCGGGGGGGGGGGGGCGTACCGAGGGTTTCAAGAGAAGTAAGCCTCTCAGGAACCGAGAGACCAAAGGGTGGGCGGAGAGAAGCTTCTCATCCACTGAAAAGTGCTGTGCCGCAAGGGCACTGAGGTGCACCCTGACAGAGTTGGACTTGAGGCCCAAATCAGAGAGGTGGCGAAGGTATTGTAGAACCACCCCTACCAGGCAAGAGAAAGGGTCTATCTCCCGCTCCCTGCACCATGTCGCAAAACCTGCGTCACTTCAAGGCATACACCTGTCTAATCGACGGCCTCCACGAGGCCAGCAAGACCTCTTCAATATTCTTTGGAAGGAGGAGCGGAGCGAGAATTATCCTTTCAGCAGCCATGCCATCAAGTTGAGGGAGCTGAGATTGGGGTGCAGAAGAGAGCCCCCTTCTTGAGACAGGAGACTTGGGGAGGACCCCAAGAGGATTGGGGCTTCCACCGCTAGCTGCAGAAGTGGGAATCAGGGTTGCCTTGGCCACTGTGGGGTAATCAGGATGACCGAGGCTCTGTCCTGGAGAATCTTGAACAGTGTCTTGGCCATGCCAGGCTGCAAAGGAGCATAGGTCCAGGGTTCCTTTACATAGGGGACAGGACCCCGGACCGCCCTGTTTGTTCACGTAGAACAAGGCCACCTGGTTGTCTGTCTGCACCAAGACAGATTCGTGGGCCAGGAGCTGTCTGAAAACGTCTAGTGCTGGGCAGATGGCACGTAGTTCCAAGAAATTGATTTGTTGGGTCCTCTCGCTCGGAGACCACACTCCCTGAGTATGGAAACCCTGACAATGGGCCCCCCAGCTCAGCAGGGATGCATCTGTGGTCAGGACCCTCGTGTGCAAAGGAGCCTGGAAAGGCATCCCCGCCTCCAAGTGATGCGGTTGGAGCCACAAGGCCAGAGACCGTACCAGACGTCTGGATACTTTGACCTTGTCCCGAAGGTGCCCTGAGGCCTGAGACCACTGGTCTCTGAGACACCACTGAGCAGTCCGCATGTGGAGGCGGGCATCTGGGGTCACATGGACAGTGGAAGCCATGTGCCCGAGGAGGCGCACAAAATGTCTTGCTGACACTGCCGACTTGCGACTCACTTGTCCTGCCAGAGCCATAAGAACATAACATAAGAACATAAGATATGCCATACTGGGTCAGACCAAAGTCCATCAAGCCCAGTATCCTGTTTCCAACAGTGGCCAATCTAGGTCATACGTACCTAGCAGTTTCCCCAAAAGACACAGGTTCCACAATGCTTCTACTGGGTCAAGCATTGATATCCTGGGTGCCTTCTTAATAATGGTTTATGGACTTTTCCTCCAGGAACTTGTCCAAACCTTTTTTAAACCCAGCTACACTAACAGCCTTTATTACATCCTCCGGTAACAAATTCCAAAGTTTGATTACACGCTGAGTGAAAAAATATTTTCTTTTATTAATCTTAAATAGTTAACCCTGTAGCTTCATTGCATGTCCTCTAGTCTTTCTATATTCTGATAACGTAAACAACCGATCTACGTTTACCCGTTCCACTCCGTTCATTAATTTATAGACCTATCATATCTCCCCTCAGCCGTCTCTTTTCCAGGTTAAAGAGCCCTAACCTTTTTAGCCTTTCTTCATAGGAGTATCCTTTCATCCCCTTTACCATTTTGGTGGCTCTTCTCTGAACCTTTTCTAATATCACTATATCCTTTTTAAGATACGGTGACCAGAATTATTATTATTATTTATTTATTATTATTTACAAGCTTTTATATACCGCGCTATTCATCATCAGCGCGGTTTACAAATTAACAACATTGTACTTAAAACATATAACATATGTCAAGTTTACAGATAACAAGGAATAAAACAGGGACAACTGGGGTAACAAATATTAACAACTATGTACAGTAAATTAGAATGTGTTTTGGACTCTATAGGCTAAGGATAACGAGATTATCATTTAGGACGAGCAATACAGTTTAGGGCAGGGGTCTCAAACTCAAATTGCTTTGAGGGCCGAATGAGGACTTGTAAAGTAACCCGGGGGCCGCATAAGACACGGGGCCTCATTTGCATAAGGGGCCTCATTTGCATAAATATTTGCATAATGTTGCATAATGAGTGCATGGATAAAGAAAGACTAGAAAATTTCTATATTACTATAATCCAGTGCCAACCGCCAGGCACATTAGGAACTACTACTAACACTGCCCATTAAGAACCCATAGCAAACCCCCCGTATCATAACAGCACTACCAGGACTCACAAAGCACCAGACCCTACCTATCAAAAGGCAACACTGCAAATATTAAATCAATACATTTCAGAGAACAATACATGACCTACTGGGAAAAGAGAACAAGTAGCAATGTCAAATAGGAATTACACAGAATACCTCAGCACTGTAGAAATAAAACTATAAATTAATTTCTTGTACTAAAGCACAGACATTAATGATGCACATTTCCCAGAGCTGACATATTCCAGTTAATAAACTCAAAACAGCACATTACCGGGTGCTAAACCCCCCAGCACATTACCAGTTCTGACCCCCCAGCCCACAGCACACTGGTAATGTGCTGGGGGGTTTACAACTGGTAATGTGCTGTGGGGCTGGGGGGTTCAGAAATGGTGATGGTTCTGACCCCCAGCCCACAGCACATTACCAGTTGTGACCCCCCCCATCCATCATCATCAGCAGCAGCAGCAGCAGCAGCAGCAAAAATCACAGCCCCCCATCCATCCATCCACCCTCCCTCAGCAAAACTCACAGCCCCCCCCATCCATCCATCCATCCTCCCTCCCTCCCTCATCATACATCACAGCCCCCCCCATCCATCCATCCATCCTCCCTCCCTCCCTCAGCAAAAATCCGCCCCCCCCTCCATCCATCCATCCTCCCTCCCTCCCTCAGCAAAAATCACAGCCCCCCCATCCATCCATCCATCCTCCCTCAGCAAAAATCACAGCCCCCCCATCCATCCATCCATCCATCCTCCATCCCTCCCTCAGCAAAAATCACAGCCCCCCCCATCCATCCATCCATCCTCCCTCAGCAAAAATCACAGCCCCCCCCATCCATCCTCCCTCCCTCAGCAAAAATCACAGCCCCCCATCCATCCATCCATCCTCCCTCCCTCCCTCAGCAAAAATCACAGCCCCCCCCATCCATCCATCCTCCCTCCCTCAGCAAAAATCACAGCCCCCCCATCCATCCATCCTCCCTCCCTCAGCCAAAATCACAGCCCCCCCCCATCCATCCATCCATCCTCCCTCCCTCCCTCAGCAAAAATCACAGCCCCCCCATCCATCCATCCATCCTCCCTCAGCAAAAATCACAGCCCCCCCCATCCATCCTCCCTCCCTCAGCAAAAATCACAGCCCCCCCATCCATCCATCCATCCTCCCCTCCCTCCCTCAGCAAAAATCACAGCCCCCCCCATCCATCCTCCCTCCCTCAGCAAAAATCACAGCCCCCCCCATCCATCCATCCATCCTCCCTCAGCAAAAATCACAGCCCCCCCCATCCATCCATCCATCCTCCCTCAGCAAAAATTACAGGCCCCCCCCCGGCAGAGCCATCCCTCCCTCCCTCCCTCCCTCCCTGCCTCAGTCCCTCTCCTCTTCGGCTTAGATTAGAACCGCGAAGGGAGAGTTCCTCCCTCGGGACTCTGTTAAGCCAGCTGAGGCTTATGGGAAATTTCCCCTCTGCCCCCTCGAGCTTAACAGAGTCGCGAGGGAGAAGCTCTCCCTTCGCGGCTCTGAAAGCCGAAGAGGAGAGGGACTGAGGGAGGCAGGGCTGGCTTAATTCTGGGCAGACTGCTTCCTTACCTGCCGCGAAGAGCTGTGTACCCTGGCGATCCTCAAGCAGGCGATCCTTCCTCCAAGCAGGCGATGCTTCAAACGCTGGAACCTCGTGGCTGCTCAGACTGCTTCTGGGCCCGGCCCCCCCCCCCCTCCTCCTTTTTCTCCTCCTCCTGCCTGTCCCTGATTGGTGGAGGGCAGGCGCGTGACGCGGTCATGTGAGACCAACACCATGCAGCCCCGGGAATCACGCTAAGGAAAACAGTGAGTAAAAATAGCAAAAATAGCAGAAAGGATACTCCGTGGCGTCGCGGGCCGTGGGCCGCACAAAATGCTCTCGCGGGCCGCGTGTTTGAGACCCCTGGTTTAGGGAATCATTGATTAACCATAGTCATTGGTTAGAGTTGGAAGGGGAAGGGATGGAGAGATATTGCCTTGGAAAAAGTGTTGCTGGAAGAGGTGTGTTTTTAGGGCTTTTCTGAATTGGGACAGGTCTTTTTGTGATCGGATGTTGGTTGGCAACATGTTCCAGCATCTGGGGGCGAATATTGCACACAATATTCAAGGTGCGGTCTCACCATGGAACAATATAGAGGCATTATAATTCTTTTGTTTTATTTTCCATTCCTTTCCTTATGATACCTAGCATTCTATTTGCTCTCTTGGCCACCGCTGCACACTGGGCCGAGGGTTTTAACATGTGTAATGAGGAAGATCCATCCTCTGCCTTAAAAACACAGGATTCTGTGAGAACTAGGTCAGAAGCTGACAGGCAGGCAAGCCATATGATCAATAGTTGTCAGGGGCAACGTAAACAAACCCAGTCACGAGGTCTGCAACCCCGCCCAACTAGCAAGCAATCCCTAGTTCCTAATAGCTTTCACCTGAGTGGGGGAAGTGCTAATCAGCACTATAAGAAACACTCAGGAAACTCAGAGAGAGGACAGCCAGGAGCAGAGGAATCAGAGACGAGAGAGTCAGAGAACAGCTATGAAAGTTTGTCTGCTGTGACGCAGTTGGGAACTCAGAGGCAACATTCTTTACAGAGTGAATGGAAGCCTGAAAGAGTGAAACAGTATGTATCTGGGAGCTGTGATCCTGAAAGTGATTCTGAACCAGATTTAAGGAAGTTTACTGGCAGCAGAAATACCTGGAGGGTTAATGCTCAAAAGCCTCGTAGGAAAAGGCCAAGGTGGGTGCTGTGCTGTGAAAGCCAACCGAAGGATTTAACTAGAGAGCTAACGTGGGAGCATTTACAAGTCCCTGAAAGGGAGAGGTATTCTGTAGAAGATATTTGCATGTCAGAAGAGGAAGTGTTTGAAAAGCCTAAACCTCAGAGAAAGATTCACGGAGCAAAACCCTGTGCTGGCAAGGGAGAACAATTCCTTTATTCCCAGCCAAAGCCTGAAGTTAGAACAAACAAATATTTTAAAGGGAAAAGTTCTTATAAGAAGGTATGTTCTGAAAATCCTGAATGGTGGGTCTCTCCTCTCTCACACTCTGATAAATACGGTAACAGCAATTCTAACCCTAGAGAGAGCTGGTCAGATAAGCTCCGTGACGAGACATTGCAAGGAGATTTACAAACGTTCTGTAGCAAGGGAAACGTTTGTCCATCTGAAAGTCAGCATGAACCCATGGTCATTGATTATACTAGTGAAAGCTCATTTGATGATCCAATGGACTGTACGTTAACTATCTCAGACAAAATTACCTCTTTATGTTAAACCAGTAATTGTACATTGCTTGAGCCTAGCAGTGAAGATCAAGAGTGCCTGTTTATCTACAGAGGAACTATGTGCTGAGTATTGTTTTCTTATGGCTATCATTTAATTAAGAAGCAAGAAGAAGCTATCATTATTTCCTTTATAACATGCCAGAGAGTATGGCTTTATTGTCTTGAGTTTCCTGTGTTGTGCATTTGAGAATCCGACCCCGGGAGGGGAAATAAAACCCTAACTTTACCTGAACCACTCGTGTCTACAACTACTTATTCTTCATAAACATCATCAGGCAGACAGACCTGCTACCCTAGGCAGTAGCCTGCCCACCTGGTGGTGACACATGGTATCCACAATGACGCCTAAAACGTTTTCCTGGGTGGTGGTTCCTAATGTGGAACTTTGCATCGTGTAACCATAGTTTGGGTTGTTCTTCCCTAGGTGCATAACTTTGCACTTGTCCACATTAAATTTCATCTGCCATTTTGATGCCCAGTCTTCCAATTTATCAAGATCCTCCTGGAGGTGAACATAAGAAATGTATGTATTTATTTATTTAACTGCATTTATATCCCACTTTTGCTTTTCACCGGGTCAAAGCGTTTAACATAAAAGGGGAGGAGGACAATAATCAAGCTGACAGAAAGAGGGAGGGGGGCCATCATCAGGGGGATAACATTGTTGATCTTCACAGAAAGTAGCAGTACTAGACAGTAGACGTTTTTCGGTAGTCTCTTAGATGGTTGCTGGGGGGGTAGGTCAGGGGGTTCTGGTGAGCAGTTATTGAGAGGTATCTGTTTCAGGTCCAAGATATTTATGAAATGCCATACTGGGTGAGACCAAGGTCCATCAAACCCAGTATCCTGTTTCTAACAGTGGCCAATCCAGGTCACAAGTACCTGGCAGTTTCCCAAAACGACACACAGGTTCCACAGTGCTTGTCTTGGGGCAAGCAGTGGATTTTCTGGGTCCTCTTTAATAATGGTTTATGGACGTTTCCCTCCAGGAACTTGTCCGAACCTTTTTTAAACCCAGCTACACTAACAGCTTTTGCTATATCCTCTGGTAACGAATTCCAGAGTTTGATTACGTGTTGAGTGAAAAAATATTTTCTCTTATTAGTCTTTGTGTTACACTGTAGAATCATTGCATGTCCCCTAGTTTTTCTCTTTTGATGGCATAAACAATCGATCTACATTTACTCGTTCCACTCCAGTCATTAATTTATAGACCTCTATCATATCTCCACTCAGCCGTCTCTTTTCCAGCTTGAAGAGCCCTAACCTTTGAAGCCTTTCCTCATAGGGTATCCTTCCATCCCCTTTACCATTTTAGTGGCTCTTCTCTGTACCTTTTCTAATTCCACTATATCCTTTTTAAGATAGGCCCTAAACAATATGGTCCCACCGACCCTAAAAAATCTCATATCTAAAGAATCAACCAATAATCAACACAGAAGAGACCAAACAAACAAATTAAGGACCCCCAAAAGAATACATAAAAGCTAAAAAGACAACAAACAAAAAAGCATTTTCCCATGTGGCCCCCATTATCTGGAATGACCTCCCAGAGGAAATCAGATCAATAATCGAGATCAAAGAGATCCGTAAGAATCTAAAAACACATCTGCTTAAGGCACACTACGGGCTATCAACAAACTCCCTCTCCCAACAAGAAAACGGATAACAACACTGTTTGACAGAGTGACACAAAATTGACATGACCTAGGACTGTTCACTGCTAAGATTTTCACTAGTTTAGAAATTTATAAAGTTTTTATACGTCTTATATAAGGCACGCATATCCCAATTTTGTATATAGTTCTCAAAATGTTGTTTGTTTTTTCACAACTTTCCTTTGTTTTAAGACGTTCCTTGTAAACGATTACTGACTGTTTTGTTGTATAATAGTTACACTGTTTCAGACGTTCATTGTAAAACAGACAACAGCCTGTTATATTGTTGTTAAATGTAAACCGCTTCTGATCTCTGGAAGGTGCGGTATATAAGCGACTGTTAATTAAATTAAATTAAGATACGGTGACCAGAATTGCACACAATATTCAAGGTGCGGTCACACCATGCAATGATACAGCGATACGGGGGCCACTCGGGACAGCTGCAGGAGCAGTGGAAACCATGGCTGCTTGGGCCAACTAGGGGCAGTGAGGATGATGGAGGCCTGGTCCGACTGGATCTTCAGCAACATCTTGGGAACCAGTGGGGTAGGCAGGTACGCATACAGGAGACTCCCGAACACTCTTTGCCAAATACTGTGTTGCAAACCACATGGCGATCCCCCATCAAAATAGCATTGACAGAAGGAAACCAGGGTGGTAGATTCCTAAGTGTTTTATATAGAGAGAAGAAACAGATGATACAGAGAGAAGATAAATACAAGAAAATAATAAGAAGCTGAAGTGGAAACCACCCTAATAAAATAACAGTTTATGAATATAAATGATCTTGAAATGTTTCTCTATTAATCAATGCCTATAGTGTTTTAGCAGAAAGCGTAGTTACTCACCTGTAACAGGTGTTCACCAGGAGCAGCAGGAATCAGTCCTCACATATGGGTGACGTCGGCGCCGACGGAGCCCTCGCGGAGCAATTTTCCCCAGCTTTCAAAGAAAGCCTTTGGGAATTGCAGCGCGCATGCGCGGTCCTCTTCCCGCACAAGGGTGCCATCTTGCTCAGTCAGATGACATAGCTAAAAGACAGCAAAAAAATTAGCAAAAAAAGAAAGCATAGAACTGCAAGGGGAGGAGGGAGGGTTGTGAGGACTGATTCCTGCTGCTCCTGGAGAACACCTGTTACAGGTGAGTAACTACGCTTTCTCCAGGACCAAGCAGGAAGTCAGTCCTCACATATGGGACTCCCAAGCTTAAGGCTACCGGAGACCCTAAGCACAAAACCGAGCTCCCTCAAGCTCAGTAGCCCAGAAGGAAGGAATCTTCTCTGAATACGTCTCCAACCGGTAGCCCAACATCCGGGATGGAGGGTAGGAGTTGCCTATACCTCGAAGAGGTTACGGAGGACTGCCTGTCCGAAAGCACTGTCCCTGCGGGACTCCCTCTCCAGGAAGTAATGGGCCGCAAAAGTCTGGCTTGAAGACCAAGTAGCGGCCCGGCAGATGTCTGCCAATGGAACAGAGCGGAGGTAAGCCACTGACGTAGCCTTCGCCCAAACACGATGGGCCGTGACTCGACTTTCCAACGAGAGGCCGGCTGCCTCGTAAGCCCAAGCGATACAGTCAGCAATCCAGATGGACAGAGTACGCTTGGAGACAGGGAGCCCCAACGTATTGGGGTCATAAGAGACGAAGAGCTGAACAGCCCTTCTGTGCTCCCGCGTACGGTCAAGGTAGAAGGTTAACGCCCTTCTACAGTCCAGGTTATGCAGGACCATTTCAGCTCGGCTGGAGTGTGGCCTGGGAAAGTAGGTCGGAAGCACCACCTCCTGGTTGATGTGAAAAGGGGAAACCACTTTGGGAAGAAACTTAGGGTGAGTCCGTAGGACTACCCGATTCTTGTAGAACCTAGTGTAAGGAGGATCAGACACCAGGGCCTGCAGCTCACTAACGCGTCTAGCAGAAGTGAGGGCCACCAAGAACAAGGTTTTCCAAGAAAGAAAACGAAGAGGACAGGTAGCCATAGGTTCAAAAGGCGGACAGGTAATCCGCTGTAAAACCACATTGAGATCCCAGTCCGGGGCTGGTGGGCGCAAAGGTGGTTTAAGGAGAAGGAGGCCTCTGAGAAAACGAGCCACCAGAGGGTGGCTAGAAAGGGGTCTGCCATCCACCGGCATGTGATGCGCAGAAAGAGCACTGAGGTGGACCTTGACCGAGTTGGACTTAAGTCCAAGATTGGAGAGGGAAAGCAAGTACTGCAAGACCACTGATGCTGAACAGGAGAAGGGATCTTGAGACTGCTGAGCACACCAGACGTAGAACCGACGCCACTTAAGAGCGTAGGACTTCCGGGTGGAGGGCCGCCTGGAGGCCAAGACGACCTCCTCCACATCTGGAGGCAGGCGGAGGGGAGCAAGGACTACCCTTTCAGCAGCCAGGCCATCAGATGAAGGGACCGGAGGTTGGGGTGCAGGAGAGTCCCCTGATCCTGTGACAGGAGGTCGGGCTGAAACCCCAGAGGAAGAGGGGTGTCCACCGCCAGCTGCATTAGAAGTGGGAACCAAGGTTGTCTCGGCCACCGTGGAGCCACTAGGATCACCGAGGCTTTGTCTCTGAGAACTTTGAAGAATGTCCGAGACACCAGCGGCATGGGAGGAAAGGCATATAAGAGGCCTGTGGACCATGGAATTAGAAAAGCATCCGCCGCTACTCGGAGAGGATGCGGTTGTCGAGAGCAGAATCTGGGAAGTTGCCGGTTCAGAGGACTGGCAAACAGATCCATGGTGGGGAGGCCCCACTTGAGAAAGATCCGCTGAACCACCATCGGATCCAGCCTCCACTCGTGTGGCTGGAGGATCCTGCTTAGCTTGTCGGCCAGGTAATTTTCTTGTCCTGGGAGATAGACAGCTTTGAGGATGATGCCGTGGTGGACTGCCCAAGAGCATAGTTTTTGTGCCTCCTGACAGAGAAGGAAGGAGCCCGTTCCGCCTTGTTTGTTCACGTAGAACATTGCAACCTGATTGTCTGTCTGTATCAGCACCGACTGGTGAGAAACCAGGTGAGAGAATGCTTTGAGCGCTAGGCGGATGGCTCTGAGCTCCAGGAAGTTTATCTGCTGAGCAGACTCCCAAGGAGTCCAGAGGCCTTGAGTACATGTCCCTTGGCAATGTGCTCCCCAACCCAGGAGAGAAGCATCGGTCGTCAGGACCTGAGAATGCGTAGGGGGCTGAAAAGTCACTCCTAGTACTAGGTTTGGTAGATGAAGCCACCATTTTAGAGAAGAGACCAGCTGGTCGGAGATTTGTACGGAGTCCGCTAGGCTCCCAGTGGCCTGATGCCATTTGTGTGCGAAGGCACCATTGAGCAGGTCGCATGTTCAGGCGGGCATTGGGGGTCACATGGACCGTGGAAGCCATATGGCCGAGCAGTCTCAGAAATTGCCTGGCCGAGACCAGGGCATTGCTGTGAAAGTGGCTGGCGAGATCCATGAGCCGCTTGGCCCTGTCCAGAGGGAGGAAGGCCCGCGCCTGAAGAGTGTCCAACCTGGCGCCGATGAATTTGAGATTTTGAGAGGGGAGCAAAGTGGACTTTGCGAAGTTTATGTCAAATCCCAAGTGCTGGAGTAGAGTCACAGTGCGATGAGTGGCCTGAGTGGCCTCTTGTGAAGACTGGGCTCTGATGAGCCAGTCGTCCAGGTATGGGAACACAAAAAGACCTTGAAGTCTTAGATAGGCCGCCACCACTGCCAGGCATTTGGTGAACACCCTGGGGGCGGAGGATAGGCCAAAGGGCAGTACTCTGTACTGGTAATGATTTCCTCCCACAACAAACCTGAGATATTGTCTGTGGTCTCGATGAATAAGGATATGAGTATACGCATCCTTTAGATCCAAGGAGCATAGCCAGTCGCCCTGCTGGAGGTAGGGCAGCAGGATTCCAAGGGTAAGCATCTTGAACTTTTCCTTTGCAAGGAACTTGTTTAGGTTCCGCAAGTCCAGGATGGGTCTGAGGCCTCCTGTTCTTTTTGGTATCAGAAAGTACCTGGAGTAAAACCCTTGACCCTTCAGGTGGTGGGGCACCGGTTCCACAGCCTGTTCCTGAAGGAGACTTGCTAACTCCTGAAGGAGTAAGTTCTGGTGCAGAGGGAGTCTCGGAGGCTCCCCTGGAAAGTAGGAGGGAGGTACCTGGTGAAAGTGAAGAAGATAGCCCTTCCGAACTATGTGAAGTACCCAGGTATCTGTGGTGATGTTGGACCACCTTTGGGCAAAGTGGACCAGCCGGCCTCCGGTTCTGAGAGAAGCCAGCTGAGGGGGAGAGGCTGTGCTGATGAAGTCAAAAACCCCCACCCTGCTGAGCAGGGGCCGGTGGTGCAGGCTTGGGGGCTTGCTGCCTACGGGACCCATTACCCCGTCCCTTGGCCTGCTTACCCTGTGGGGGAGCTGCTGAGGCCTGATACTGCGGGTAGTATTTATAGGCAGCCGCTTTCCTCGGGTAAAAGGGCTTTTTCCCCGAGCCCTTCTTCTTTTGAGAAGGGGCAGAGGTCTTCCTTGAGAGACGAGTCCTGGTGAGAGTCTCGGTCTCGATCTGTGCAGCCTTCTCATCCATGGGCTTGCCAAAGAGGTTTTCACCTCTGCAGGGGACATCGACCAACTTGTCCTGCACCCATGGCTCGAGGTCGGACGTCTGAAGCCAAGCCTGGCGGCGTCCACCGATGCCAGCTGCGGCTACTCGAGCCGATGCCTCAAAACCATCATAGGCTGCTCGAGAGATAAACTTTGAGCACTCCCGAATACCAGTTGACAAGGTTTGGAACCTCTGCAAAGGTTCGTCGGAGAGACCAGCAGAGAACCCGGCTATTTCCTTAGCCAGGTCCCGGAGATACATGCCCATGTAGAGCTGGTAGGTCTGGACTCGACAAGCAAGCATAGAGCCCTGGAAACACTTCCTACCGAGGGCATCCAGGCTTCGGGCCTCCCTACCGGGGGGCACCGAGGAGTGCATTTTTTGACTCTTAAGTCTATGCATGGCCGATTCCACCACCATGGAATGGTGCGGTAGTTGTGCCTTTTGGAACCCGGGGCTCTTGCGGACTTGATAAATGGAATCGACCCGCTTGCTTAACACCGGCGACGACGCCGGGCTCTCCCACATGCGGAAGAGAAGTCGTTCCAGCATCGGAGGAACCGGTACAATAAAGGCCTCCTTCGGGGGAGAGTCATATTGGAGGGCATCGAGTTCTTCGACTCGAGGCTCCTCCTCGGGATCCGCGGGGAAGGCCAAGGCCTTGGCCATATCCCGCACGAAGTCCAAGAACCGGGTATCCTCCGGGGGGGACCGTCTCCGAGGTTCGGCCTCGGGGGAGTCCGATGGGACACACCGAGTCCGAAAGGAACCAGGTGACTCTTCGTCCTCGGATTCCCAGGCCGACTCCTCGGAGGAGGAGTCGAGCGGCTCCGGTCGGGCGGGCATCGATGCCACTCGCCCCGACGCCGAGGGAGTCGGCGTCGACGACCTCGGTCCCGAACGGGAGGCCGAAGGAGACCGTGACCGAGGATCGACTCGAGCCCTCATGGACCCGAGGATCGGCTCGGTCTCCGGGGTCGACTTGGAGGTCGATGTCCCGGCGGTCAGGGCAGAAGCACCAGCGAGGCCAGCAATCAATGCCCGCTGCTGGTCCATGAAGGCAGTCAGACTGCTCTCCAAGGCCGTCAACCTGAGTCCGAGCTCAGGAGACCCAGCAGCCCCCGACTCGGGCCCCGACGGCGTCGGGCCCGACGTCGGATCCTTCGGAGGCGAGTCTACGAGGACAACAGTACTCTAGTGAGCGGGCAAGTCCATCTCGAGACGAGGATGTTTGGAAGGCCTCTCCACCTCTGAGGACCCGGGACGGGAATCGGGGCTATGCGACCTGGCCCTCAAGGAACCAGGAGCGTCCTCCGATCCCGCCCTCGCGGGTTTCTTCTTCCGATGATGTTCCCGGGTAGGAGACCCCCTTTCAGAGGAACTTCGACGATGCTCAGGACCAGAGTCCCGAGACGTCGAAGCCTCTGACGAGGTCCGAGCCCGGCCGGAGTCAGAGAAGATACGTTCCCTCTGATGCTGCCGACTCCTCAACGCTTTTGAGGACATTTTGCCACACGGACCACAGATCATCGGGTCATGATCGGGTCCGAGGCAGCGGAGGCAGAAGTCGTGTGTGTCTGTAAGAGACATGAGTTTCTTACAGAGGTCACACTTTTTAAACCCGCTGGAGCCATCGGGGGAAAAAGGGCCCCTGCGAGGTCAAAAGACTGGGCTGCCAGTGAAAAAGTAAAAAGGCGCGAAATCTGTCACGAAGGACAAAAAACCGAAAAATAAAGAACGGACTCGCAACCGGCGTCGCAGGTCCGGGCGGGAAAAGAACCGGCATCGAAACCGAGAGAAAAAAGAGAAATAAAATCAACTTTTCTGCGGGGATTCACAAACAACGTCTGTAGGGCTCCGCGGAAAAAAGAAGACTGAGCAAGATGGCACCCTTGGGCGGGAAGAGGACCGCGCATGCGTGCTGCAATTCCCAAAGGCTTTCTTTGAAAGCTGGGGAAAATTGCTCCGCGAGGGCTCCGTCGGCGCCGACGTCACCCATATGTGAGGACTGACTTCCTGCTTGGTCCTGGAGAATAAAGAAATGCATAAATATCTTTCTTAATCTTTTTAGAACTATACAATGAGTGATCAAATGACAAAAAATGAATTAATGTTAATATTATGTCCGACTGTGCAGAAAAAAAAAGGAAATGCTTTTGCCTACTTGTACAAATCACTGTTGCAAAATCTGACCACTCTAAAAATATGTATCCTCAAGGGAACAGAAAATGTTTTCCATAAGCAAAAAAGTATTTATGCTGAGTGATCATGTGCCTCAGAAATATGCCTACAGTTCTACCCTCTACTATCCTTTCCTGGAAAAATTGGAAGCCACCAGGAAAGAGTATGAGCTAGGAATAGATTTTACTTTAGCTTTGCTATAAACTCTTGTAGCAATAGCTCTTAGCTCTTTCGTGCATCTGGTCAGGCAAGATTGCTACTTTACACCATGTCAATCCAATTCTGATTTTGCTGCATCGCACAGAATTGTAGTTCTAATTTTTTAAGGAACTCAATCAATGTGAGAAATGAGGGGCAGCCTAATGGTTAGAGCAGTGAGCTGGGAACCAGGGAAGCCAGGGTTTAAATCTCATTGAAACAAAGAAACATGATGGCAGAAAAAAGCCATATGGCCTATCCAGGCTTAACTCAGTCTGCCCTTCCATACTAACTACTATAGTCCTTTTTTTTTCCTTTACAGATGTTCTGTGTTGGCCCCATGCTTTCTTGAATTCAGATACTGTCCTGGTCTCTACTACCTCCACTGGGAGACTGTTCCATGCATCTACCACTCTTTCTGCAACGAAATATTTCCACATATTACTTCTGAGTCTATCCCCTTTCATCTTCATCCTATGCACCCTCATTGCAGAGCTTTCTTTCAATAGAAAGAGGCTCTCCTGTGCATTTATGCCACAGAGTTATTTAAACATCTCTATCATACCTCCTCTCTCATGCCTTTCCTTCAAGGTATACAAACTCAGATCTTTACATCTGTCCTCATTTGCCTTATGACGAAGTCCACCGACCATTTTGGTAGCTACCCTTTGCACAGACTCCATCCTATTTATATCCTTTTGAAGGTGTGGTCTCCAGAACTGACCACAATACTCCAAATGAGGTCTCACCAAAGACCTATACAGAGGCACTATTACCTCCTTCTTCCTGTTGGCCATTCCTTTCCCTATGCACCCAAGTATCTTTCTGGCTTTTGCCGTTGCCTTTTCTACCTGTTTAGCCATCTTAAGATGATCAGAAGCAATCACCCCCAGATCCCCCTCTTCTTTGTGGACAGAAGTACTTCACCCCCTATACTGTACCGCTCCCTTGGATTTTTGCAGCCCAAATACATGACCCTGCATTTTTTAGCATTAAATCTCAGCTGCCAAATTCTTGACCATTCTTCAAGCTTAGTAAGATCCTCCTCATGTTATATTCTCCTTCCTGGGTTCTACTCTATTGCAGATTTTGGTATTATCTGAAAAGAGGCAAACCTTACCCGACAATCTTTCTGAAATATCACTAACAAAAATGTTACAAAGAATTGGACGAAGGACAGATCCCTGTGCCACACCATTGGTTACATCCTTCTTCTCAGAGTAAGCTCCATTTACCTGTACCCTCTGTCACCTCCCACGCAACCAATTTCTAACCCAGTCACTTTAGGGTCCATCCCTAGGGTGCTCAATTTATTTATAAGTTGCCTGTGCAGAACAGTTTCAAAGACTTTACTGAAATCTAAATACACCACATCTAGGGCTATCCCTCAGTCCAACTCTCTAGTCACCGAAAGAAATCAGATTTGCCTGACAAGACCTGCCTCTAGTAAACCCATGCTGCCTCGGATCCTGCAATTCACTGGACTCCAGAAACCTCACTACCCTCTGTTTTAGCAGTGTTTCCATTAATTTACTCACCACAGAGGTCAGACTAACTGGCCTGTGGTTCTCAACCTCATCCTTACTTCTGCTTTTGTGTAATGGGACCACATGTGCCTTTCTCCAGTCCTCTGGGACCATTCCTGACTCTGAAGAAGCACTGAAAAGTTCAGAAAGTGAAGCCGCTAGAATTTCCCCAAGTTCCTTCAATACTCTTTGATGTATATCATCCAGCCCCATCACTTTGTCTACTTTTAGTTTAGCTAGTTCCTCACAAACACTGGCTTCTAAAAATTGTTCAAGATCCCCTTCACTACTGTTTCTATTCATGGATGTTTTCTGATGTCCTACTCCTGGCCCTTTTATCTGTGAACAGAGAACTAAAACTGTTAGAACTAGAACTAGAACTGTTAAGTAATTCTGTGTTATCTTCATCAGCTTCTACATATTCCTCCCCTTCACCTTTGAGTCTGACAATATCTTTATCTTTATCTTTATTTGTTTCTTTATATACCACACACGCCAAAGACACCAGCGCGGTTTACAACAAGCTTAAAATAAGAGTCATAACAATGCTGCTGGAAACAAAGGATAGAAGAAAAAGAACTCCATTAACGCAATAGGAAAGGGACAGAGGTAGAGAGAGGAGAGAGAACACATGAGTAGGTCAGAGACAGACGGACAAACAAACTGGGGAAAGCGAGACAAGCTTATGAGGCAATACCACTTTTGCACTTCCTCCTCTAACTTATTTTAAAAATGTTTTGTCGCCCCCTCCCTCCCCATTTTATTGCATTGGCTATTTTTGCTTCTATTTGTATTTTTTTTCTTCCCTGATTATTTTCCTAACTTCTCTAAGTTTTTCCAAATATTGATGCTTGTCTTCCTCTTTCTGTGATCTCTTATATATTATGAAGGTCATACTCTTTTTCTTCATATTTTTAGCTACTTCTTTCGAGAACCATAGCGGCCCCCTTTTCCTTTTACATTTATTTACTTTCCTAACAAAAGGTTTATTACCCTTAAAATATTCACTTTCAGTTTTGCTCATTGTTTTATTACATCCCACCAGCTTGAAGGACTACAAAAGGGGACTGCTACTTCAGGAGAGAGATCTGCAATTGTAAGTATTTACTTCTGGGAATTTTTCTAAATCTTGGGGGAAAACAAATTCTTTAGATTAAAGCTGATTAATCTGTGAACCCAGTGTATTTGTTAAATCAGTCAGGGCCTAGTAGCAGCAAAGAGTTTTCAGTTTAAATTTAAAGCACAGAAGAGAGCTTTCTGGTTAAATTTAGAACCCAAGACTCCCTCTATCCAACCAAGGGCTGTAGGACACCCCCTGGAGATTGGTCACATATTACCTTAGAAGCACAGGACAGGGTACTGTGTAGCAGCCAGCTTTTAATAAGTCTTCTTTCCCTCCCTCCCTCCCCGACACCCACCAACCCCTGAGATAATTGTAGCTTTATAGGTGCTTAAACCTTTTAAAGGAAAGGAGGTACCATATTCACTCTCAAGTGCAGCTGTTTATTCTCATCAGCATACATTAGAGACTTGAGATTAATTAAACTTCAGGTGAACAAAGTACATTAAACGTATTAGGTATCGTTTTATTAGTATAAGTATCCCCAGCAACCCTTAGTAAGTAAAGAACTTAAATATCTAAACACAACCTTAAAACGAAGATGCAGACAGCAGTCCAGCAGTTTTCCAGTCTTTTGCATTGAGTGTCACATGTATGATTTTCTCCCAGTTGGTGAGGGGTCTTACGTGTGCACAAGGTGCAAGGAGCTCTTTGCTCTCAGGGAACGTCCGATCTCTGGAGGCAAGAGTAGCAGACTTGGAAGACATAAGGAAGACAGAGAGGTACATAGACGAGACCTACAGGGATATAGTCCTGAAGTCCCAACTCCAGTCTGGCAGCATCCCTATTGCCATGGAGGAGAGAGGTCATGTGACAGGAGAGCATCACCCTGGTGTGACAGGAAGTGATCCTATAGCTAGGACCTGTCTTCCAGGTGATGTAAAACCCTCTCGCACTGAGGAAGTTTCTCTAGGCCCATGTGCCCATGAGGGAAGGGTTAGGACAGCCATTACAGCTGGTGAGTCAATCATTAGGCATGTAGATAGCTGGGTGGCTGGTGGACATGAGGATCACCTAGTAACATACCTGCCTGGTGCGAAGGTAGCGGGCCTCATTCGCCACCTAGACAAAGTCTTAGATAGTGCTGGGGAGGAGTCTGCTTTCTTGGTACATGTCGGTACCAATGACATAGGAAAATGTGGTAGGGAATTTCTGGAGGCTAAATTTAGGCTTTTAGGTAGGAAGTTGAAATCAAGAACTTCCAGGGTAGCATTCTCTGAAATGCTTCCCGTTCCACGTGCAGGACCCAAAAGGCAGGCAGAACTCTGGAGTCTCAATGCATGGATGAGACAGTGGTGCAAGGATGAGGGTTTTGTATTTGGCAGGAACTGGGGAACATTCTGGGAAAAGAAGAGGCTCTTCCAAAGGGATAGGCTTCTCCATAACCAGGATGGAACCAGGCTGCTGGCATTAACCTTTAAAAAATAGATAGAGCAGCTTTTAAACTAGATAATAGGGGAGAACCGACAGTCGCCCAAGAGCGCATGGTTTGGAACAATGTATCCTTGAAGGATACTACCAAAAAGATGGAGTTAGGGCACATCAGCAGAGAGGTTCCAATAAAGACAAAGGTAGCGCAAATCCCTTGAGTACAGAGCAGACAGAGCTTAAAGATTCCAAATTACCCTTGCCTACCAATAACCAGAACCCATATTGGACCAGCGTATGTTTTACATACATAAGGTTTTCATTCTTACTACTCAACTGTTTACTAATTAATGGTTATAAATTCAATGGAACTATGTTTAGCAATTATCATTATGTCAAAAAAGCGTTATATACAGATTTTTTATTTGAGATTTATTTAGTTTAATAGGTATTCAAAGTTTGTTGATTTTGACGGCACTGGTGCCTCAACATAAAAGAATCACAAAAAATAGTAAGTAGCTTATAATTCTGTAATAGCTACTATTTTGCAAAGAATAGTGTTTGTAGACTTTAGAAAATAGGTTTATATAACTATAAGTTACTTAGTGTCAGAGTTATTGGTGCGTATGTTGGCCTTGTATATTTTTCATATGCTGGGCTAATATGGTGTCGAGACTAATTTCTGTCACGCTTGCTGTTCTAGGTGTTTCAATGGCGCAATATTGACGCACTATTCGATTCTTGTCCCTCAAAGAAGCAAGAGAAATGGTTCTGGAAGACAGTAACACAGAAGTTGAAAATGTGGTCCTACTTCCTCCTGAAAATAAGGGTAATATAACAGATGAAGAAGAGAGTAAAAAAGGAATTGCTATGCCTTCCGAGGTTCCTGGGGAAGTTGAAGTGGATTATAAAGCCAATGATTCTACAACAGATGAAAGAGACAGCAAACCGAGAAGATCTGTTATCAAGCCGCATCAAAAGAAGAAGAAATTGGACACTTGCAATTGGCAAGAAAGAGAACGTTTTGATCAGCCAATTGAAGAACACCCTGTAATACAATTTGATGAAAGTTTGGCAGGAAAAACTCCATTTAAATTGTTTAAGATCGTCTACACAGATGAAATGAACAAACATTTGGTAGATCAGAGTTTGGTCAATGCTAGGCAGGAAAATGACCACGCATTTCATGTGACTGAAGAAGAAATGGCCAGATTTACAGGAATCCATCTGCTGAGTGGATACCATACTCTACCACATCAGCGCTTGTTTTAGAGCTAGGATGAAGATGTCGTCTTTCAGCTTGTTTCAAGCACAATGACAAGAAACAAATTTGAGGGAATCAAGAGGAATTTACATTTGGCAAACAATGAGAATTTAGATCCAAGAGACAAGGCAGCTAAAGTAAGACCTTTATTTGGCATGTTGAACAGCAGTTTGAAGCAGTTTGGAGTATTCAAGGAAGATCTAAGTGTTGATGAACAAATGTTACCATATTTTGGCAAACACAGTGCCAAAATGTTTATGCGAAATAAGCCCGTAAAGTTTGGATACAAATTTTGGGTCCTGGCATCATTGACTGGATTTCCATTCCACATTTTACTCTACACTGAAAAAGATTCAACAGCAACTGAAGGTGATACTCTTGGAAGTCATGTTGTCAAACAACTGATTTCTGTTACTCAAGAACCAGCATGCCACACTGTAACGTTTGATAACTCCTTCACTTCCACAGAATTACTTGAAGAACTAAAGGAACGAAAGTTTCGAGCAACTGGAACAATTCGAGAAAACCGACTTCGAGACTGCACCATTATGCAAGCTGCACACATTCGTAGGGAAGTGAGAGATGCATACTACTATCGTGGCAATGGAAATGTTACTGTGACCCTATGGAAGGATAACAAGCCTGTCTATGTTGCTTCCAATTTTGTTGGCATTACTCCAGTTGTACCAAAGTGACGTTACTCTCGTGTTGATAAAAAACATATTCAGATCGACTGTCCAAAAATGATTGACCTTTACAACAAGAAACTGGAGGGTGTTGATATTCTTGACAGATTTCTGAGTGAATACCGCCCATCAATGCGTGGCAAGAAGTGGTGGTTTTGCTTCTACACTCATGCAATCAATATCTGTGCTGTAGCAGCCTGGAGGGTGCACGCCGAAACAGGTGGGGAGATGGATCAATTTGAATTTCTTTGCTACACTGTTCGCACATTGTTGCAAGCCAGATTTTGTAACGCGCCAATTCTGCCAAGACAAGTCCTTACTGAGGTGAGATATGACGGTGTAGATCATGTCCTAACAAAGGCTGCATCTCAAGTTCGATGCAAGTTGATGGGCTGCGGAACACACACTTGGTACCAGTGTGCTAAGTGCCATCAGCGACTGCATCAGAAGTGTTTTCATGTGTATCATATTCCGCCGTCAGAATAGACTGTTGACAAACTATATTATATCATAATAAAGTGTTTTAAATGAAAACTGCAATTTCAATAGTATCATACAGTATGTCTGTGTCAATAAATATTGGAACTGAAGCACAACTTTTCTGATCACTTGAAAGACAGACAACATACTATATTGGACCAGTGTATGAAAAACATACACTATGTGAAACTTCTCTTTTATGCAAAGTTTTAATATTTTTTATTATTGCCTGTGTTTCATAGTTGTTTGAGTGTAACAAATCTAAAAAAATTATCCAGAACAGAGAAAGAATAAGCGAGCTGTCCAATATTTATTTTATTTATTTATTTAATATTTCTTATATACCGCGCTATTTATCATCAGCGCGGTTCACAGTGTAACAATAAAACACATAGGTCAGATGACTGGCCTTCGTTTACAGATAACAGGGAGATAAAATGGAGGTAAACAGGGGAACTAATTACAATCATTAGAATATGAATAAAATACAGTCTCTAAAATGCTTGTATGCAAATGCTAGAAGTCTAAAACATAAGATGGGAGAGTTAGAATATATAGCACTAAATGAGAAGTTAGATATGATTGGTATCTCAGAGACATGGTGGAAGGAGGACAACCAGTGGGACACTGTGATACCTGGGTACAAACTATATCGTAATGATGGAGATGATCAAATTGGTGAAGGGGTTGCACTCTATGTTAGAAAGGGCATTGAGTCATAAAGGATTAAAGTTTTGCAGGAAACAAAATTTGCTGTAGAATCTCTATGGATTGAAATTACATGTAAAAAGGGGAAGGCAATGGCAGTGGGTTGTACTATCGACCGCCTGGCCAGAATGAACAAATGGATGATGAAATGCTCATAGAAAACAGGGAAGCTAACAAACGTTACAGAACATAATACTAATGGGTGATTTCAATTACCCTGGTATTGAATGGGTCAGTGCCACGGAAGGACATGCTAGGGAGATAAAGTTTCTAGATGAAATAAATGACTGCTTCTTGGAGCAGCTGGTTCATGAACCGACCAAAGGGGAAGCCATTTTGGACTTAGTGCTTTGTGGAACACCAGATCTTGTGCAAGAGATAAGGGTGTTGGAGCCACTTGGCAATAGTGATCATAGCATGATCGCGTTTGATTTAATGGAGGAGGGATGGCAAGGAAATCCACAGTACTACCTTTTAACTTTTAACTTTTGAAAGGGAGGCTATGATAAAATGAGGAAAATAGTTAAGAAAAAACTAAAAGGAGCAGTTGCAAAGGTTAAATACTTACATCAAGCTTGGGGGTGTTTCAAAATACTATCTTGGAAGCCCAGACCACCTGTATTCCACACTTTAAGAAAAGTGGAAGGAAGTCCAAAAAACTGCCAGCATGGTTTAGTGTGGATTTCAGGTGTTTAAAGGTGAGGTCCAAGAGGCTATTGTTGCCAAAAAAGCATCTTTCAGGAAATGCAAAAAAGAGCCAAATGACGAAACCTGGAAACAGCACAAGCACTGGCAAGTTAAATGCAAGGCATTGATAAGGCAGGCAAAGAGAGAATTTGAGAAGAAACTTGCTGTGGAAGCAAAAACGCATAATAAAGACTTTTTCAAGTACATTCTTAGCAAAAAACCTGTGAGAGTCAGTTGGACCATTAGATGATAGAGGGGTAAAAGAGGCAGTAAGAGGGGACAAGGTCATAGCAGAGAGACTGAATGTATACTTTCCTTCGGTCTTTACTGAGGAATATGTAGGGATGTTACCCATGACTGAAGTGGTATTTAAAGGTGATACTGCGGAAGAATTGAAAGAAATATCGATACACCGGGAAGATGTATTACAACTATTTAATAAACTGAAGAGTAGCAAATCACCTGGACCAGATGGTATATATCCAAGGGTGTTGAAAGAACTGAAATATGAGATTTCGGACCTGCTATTAGTAATCTGTGAACTATCATTAAAATCATCTGTAATACCTGAAGACTGGAGGATCGCCAATGTAACACCAATTTTTTAAAAAGGGTTCCAAGGGTGATCCAGGAAACAACAGACTGGTGAGCCTGACGTCAGTACTGGGAAAAATGATAGAAACCATAATAAAGAATAAAATTACTCATCATGTAGATAGTGATGGCTTAATGGGAGACAGCCAACATGGCTTTAGACAAGGAAGATCGTGTCTTACTAATCTGTTATGTTTTTTTGAAGGTGTGAATAAACAGGTAGACAAAGGTGAGTCGGTTGGTATAGTGTATCTGGACTTTCAGAAAGCCTTTGACAAGGTCCCTCATCAGAGACATTTGGCAAAACTAAAAAGTCATGGGACTGGAGGCAGTGTACTATTGTGGATAAGGAACTGGTTAAAAGATAGAAAGCACAGGGTAGGGCTAAATGGCAAGTTTTCCCAATGGAAAAAGGTGAATAGTGGAGTACCCCAAGGATCTGTGCTGGGTCCGCTGCTTTTTGACATATTCATAAATGATCTGGAAAAGGGAATAAGGAGTGAGGTTATCAAATTTGCAGAAGATACAAAACTATTTAAAGTTGTTAAAACCCAAGAGGATTGTGGAAAATTGCAAGAGGATCCTGATAAATTGGAAGATTGGACATTCAAATGGCAGATGAAATTTAATGTGGACAAGTGCAAGGTTATGCACCTAGGAAAGAACAACCCAAACTATGGTTACACGATGCAAGGTTCCACATTGAGAACCGCCACCCAGGAATAAGATTTAGGCGTCATCGTGGATAACATGTTAAAACCCTCCACCCAGTGTGCAGCAGCGGCCAAGAAAGCAAATAGATTGCTAGGTATCATAAGGAAAGGAATGGAAAATAAAACAAAGGATATTATAATGCCTCTATATCGTTCGATGGTGCAACCGCACCTTGAATATGGTGTGCAATTCTGGACGCCGTATCTTAAAAAGGATATAGCGTTATTAGAAAAGGTACAGAGAAGAGCGACCAAAATAGTAAAGGGGATGGAAGGATACTCCTATAAAGAGAGGCTAAAAAGGTTAAGGCTCTTCAACCTGGAAAAGAGACGGCTGAGGGGAGATATTATAGAGGTCTATAAATTAATGAATGGAGTGGAACGGGTAAACATAGATCGATTGTTTACGTCTTCGGAATATAAAAGGACTAGGGGACATGCAATGAAGCTACAGGGTAACCTATTTAAGACTATTAAGAGAAAATATTTTTTCACTCAACGTGTAATCAAACTCTGGAATTTGTTACCGGAGGAAGTAGTAAAAGCTGCTACTGTAACTGGGTTTAAAAAAGGTTTGGACAAGTTCCTGGAGGAAAGATCCATAAACCATTATTAAAAGGGACCCAATACAAACATTGAGGAACCTGTGTCTTTTGGGGAGACTGCTAGGTACTTATGACATAGATTGGCCACTGTTGGAAACAGGATACTGGGCTTGATGGACCTTGGTCTGACCCAGTATGGCATATCTTATGTTCTTATGTTCTTAGATCCATGGTTGGGGTCCCCCAACGATGGAACAAGAGACCGGCCACCTCCGGGTCCAGCCGCCACTCGTGAGGGCGGAGGACCCTGCCGAGCCTGTCTACGAGGACGTTCTCGTGGCCCGGGAGGTAGACCGCTCGTAGGGTCATCCACCGATGGAAGGCAAAGGAGCAGAGGAGGACCACCTCCTGGCAGAGGAGGTGGAATCCTGTGCCCCCCTCCTTGTTGATGTAAAACATCGCTACTCGGTTGTCGGTCTGCACGAGTACCGACTTCCCCTTCAGATGTTCTTCGAAGGCCTTCAGGGCCCATCGGACTGCCCGAAGCTCAAGCAAGTTTAACATAGTAACATAGTAAATGACGGCAGATAAAGACCAGTGTTGTCCATCTAATCTGCCCAGTAAAATGGCAAGAATAGGTGCACCTGCCGCTTCGTGCAGGCTGTCACACGGTGTCGCGGACACAAAGAAGGTGCGCCACTAGGTAGCGCTATTAAAGAACAATGAGTCCAAGTGCAGGGTAATAAAGGCTTTTATTCCCCGTTCAAAAGCAAGGTTCAAAATAAGAGACAGTTTGATAATAGAAACAGTCCTTTGTTTCAAAAGGTACCAAAGTTCATTGGCTAATCAACTGTTACTTCACAGTTCCTCTCTCAGAACCTCCCTCTCTGGTTCTTTGCTTTCTTCTCTCTATATCACAAACAGGTAGAGTATAGGAACTAGGCGTGGCAGGGCCTCTTACCTTGGAGTAACTTCCACCAAACTCCCCTTGCACAACAGGTTTAGTTTGGATTTTATGGCTTCCCACCTTGTAAGGTCTATTTCTGTTCCAGCTTCCAGCTCGGCTTCTTCTACAGCAATCAGGTTTGTGTCCTTGATAGCTTCCAGGCTTTACTGCTGTTTCACCTCTAACTCCAGTTCCTTCTTCCTCTTTCTCTTCCTTCCTCAGCTCCTGCTGTTGTTTCCACTGCTTATTCCTCCATTGCTCTCTTTGCAACTGCTGCCATCTCCTCTTCTCCTGCCGTTTCTCTTTCTGTTTCTGTCCAGAAGCATTCTGCTCTGGTTTATAAAGAGATCCGTGGCTGCTGACTTCCTGGTTCTCTGTCAGCTGCAGGTCAGTGAGATTAGGTTCTTTAGGATCAGTGTGTCTGTTCCTGCTCCCTCTAGCTGTGCCAGGAGGTAACTGCACATCTAGTTCTTCTAAAACAGGATTTCTTTTCTTAAAACCAACTTTATTAGTGTCCGCATCATGACAAGGCCAACCCTCCCCATGTCTTTGTTTTAGGGGTGAACCCTCCCCATCTCTTTGTTTTAGGGGTGAACCCACCACTCCGTGTAGGACACCCCTGTATGTTGAGAACTTAGTTATTTAAGTTTATTTTGATCTTATCCTGTTGCTGTAAAGGGATCCACTGTGTCTGTCCCATGCCATTTTGAATTCTGTTACTGTATTTGACCCCCACCACTTCCATCGGGAGGGCACTCCAAGCATCCACCACCCTTTCATTGAAAAAGTATTTCCTGACATTGCCTTTCAATTTATCCCCTTGCAGCTTCATGTTATGCCTTCTAGTTTTACAGCTTCCCCACCTTTGGAAGAGGTTTGTTTGTTCATTATTTCTCTTTAAGTATTTAAAGGTCTGAATCATATCTCCCCTGTCCCTCCTCTCCTCCAGAGTGTACATATTTAGGTCTTCAAGTCTCTTCTCATAAGGCTTCTGACGCAGGCTCCAAATAATTTTGGTCGCCTTCCTCTGAACAGTTTCGTCTTTTTATATCCTTTGTAAGATATGGTCTCCAAAACTGAACACAGTATTCCAAGTGAGGCCTCACCAGTGGCCTATAAAGTGGCATTAGTACCTCTTCCTTTCTGCTGGTAATTCCTCTTTGTATGCAACCCAACATCCTCCTGGCCTTTGCCACCGCCTTGTCACACTGTTTTGCCACCTTGAGATCGGCAGAAATAATCACACCAAGGTCTTTCTCCTGGTCCGTGCACACCACTCTCTCTCCCCCTATCACGTACATTTCACCTGGATTTCTGCTTCCCAAGTGCATGACACTGCACTTCTTCGCATTAAATCTTAACTGCCAAGCATTAGACCATTCTTCCAGCTTTTGTAGATCTTTCCTCATGTTATCCACCCCCTCAGGGTAGTCCACTCTGTTGCAAATTTTCGTGTCATCTGTAAAAAGACAGACTTTTCCATGCGGTCCTTCAGTAATATCACTCACAAATACATTGAGCAATGCCAGTGCCAGGCCCAGGGCCGAACTCTGGGGTACCCCGCTAATCACCCTCCTTTCATCCAAATGAGCTCCATTTACCATCATCTTCTGTCGTCTGTCAGTCAACCAATTTCTGATCCAGTTCACCATCTTGGGACCCATCCCCAAACTACTGAGTTTATTGATAAACCTCCTATGAGGAACAGTATCAAAGGCTTTGCTGAAATCCAGGTAGATGACATCCATCGCATGCCCCTGATCTAGTTCTCTGGTCACCCAGTGAAAGAACTCAATCAGATTTGTTTGGCAAGATAGTCCTTTGGTAAAACCATGTTGCCTCGGATCATGTAACCTGTTGGTTTTGAGAAAGTCCACTATTCGCTCTTTCAGTAGCGCCTCCATTACTTTTCCTGCCACCGAGGTAAGGCTCACGGGCCTGTAGTTTGTCACTTCTTCCCTGTCACCACTTTTGTGAAGAGGTACCACATCCGCCCTTCTCCAGTCCTGAGGAACTACTCCTGTTTCCAAGGATCTGTTGAAAACATCCTTTAACGGAAATGCAAGAACCTCTCTGAGCTCTTTCAGTATCCTGGGATGTATCCCATCCGGTCCCATGGCCTTGTTTACTTTCAGTTTTGCAAGTTGTTCTAACACATCATCTTCAGTGAATGGTGTGGTATCTACTTCATTCTCATTTTTATATTTGGGAGTCACAGATGGTCCTTCTCCAGGATTTTCTTTAGTAAAAACAGAGCAGAAGTATTTGTTTAGCAATTTTGCTTTTTCAATGTCACTTTCCACAAATCCATTCCCAGCACTTCTGAGTCCTGCAATTCCATCTCTGATTTTCCTCCTCTCCCGAATATACCTGAAGAAAGTTTTGTCGCCACACTTCACATCTTTAGCCATCTTTTCCTCTGCCTTTGATTTTGCTTTCCTTATTTTTCTTTTTGTCTCTTTTAGTTTGCTCCTGTATTCCTTACTGTGTTCCTCTGTTTGCAAGCTTTTGAATTTTGTGAAAGCTGTGTTTTTGCCTTTATTTGAGCAGCCACTTCTTTGGAGAACCAAATAGGTTTTCTTCTCCTCTTGTTTTTATTTACTTTCCATATATATTTATGTTGACCCTTTTATTGCCACCTTTAGCATTGCCCATTGCAGTTCCACTTCCCTTATCCCCTCCCACCCTGCTAATTCCTCCTTCAGGTACTTGGCTATTCTACTGAAGTCAGTGTTTTTTAAGTTTAGGACTTTGAGCTCGCTATGATTGGACTGCACCTTGGCTTTTATCTCAAACCACACCGTGTGATGATCGCTGCTGCTCACAGGGGCACCCACCCAGACATTCGACACGCTCTCACCGTTGGTGAGCACTAAATCCAGCATTGAGTTTTCCCTGGTTGGTTCTATCACCATTTGTTTAAGTGATGCATCTTGGAAAGCATCCACAATTGTTTTGCTTCTTGCCATTTGCTGTTGGGACTCTTCGGGTGACCACTGCCCCTGAGTGCACAGCGCACCGCAGTGGGCTCCCCAACCCAGCAGGGAAGCATCCATTGTCAGGACGAGCTCGTGCTATGGGGTTTGGAAGGGCAACCCCCAGAGAAGGTTGCGGAGATCCTGCTACCAGTCCAGAGACCTGCGAAGGCTGTGGGAGACCCGAATAAGGTCTCTGAGGTGACCTGAGGCCAGGCTCCACTGAGCAATGAAGCACCACTGGGTCATCTGCATGTGCATGCAGGCGTGGGGGGTGACATGGACAGTGGAGGCCATGTGCCCCAAGAGGAGCAGCATAGTATGCACCGTGATCCAAGTGCTGCTCTGGACCTGAGCCACGAGGGCTTGTAGGCGGGCCCTGCAGTCCGCCAGCAGGAAGGCGGTCGCTCACTGGGTGTCGAGGTGTGCACCGATGAACTCCAAGGCCTGCACCGGTTCGAGGTGGGACTTGGAGCAGCTGACCAGGAACCCCAGGCATTTGAGGAGGAGAATCGTGCAGGAGGACCCTGTGACGAGCCAGTCGTTGAGATAAGGGAAGACTGGGATGCCCTTTTACCTGAGGAGGGTGGCGGCCACGGAAAGGCACTTTGTGAAAATCTGCGGGGCGGACACGAGTCGGAAGGGGAGCACCCTGGATTGGTAATGTTCCCCTTGCACCCTGAACCGCAGATATTGTCTGTGCTGGGGGTGAATCAAGATGTGGGCACAAGTGTCCCTGAGATCCAAGGAGCATAGCCAATCACCCTGCCAGAGGAACAGCAGCAGGACGCCAAGCGATAGCATTTTCAACTTCACCAAAATCTTGTTTAACCTTCTGAGGTCAAGGATAGGCCGTAGACCTCCTGTCTTTTTCAGGACGAGGAAGTACCAGGAATAGAAGCCCCGACCTCGGAGGTGCATTGGTACCCTCTCGACCACCCACTGGGCGAGAAGGTTGTCCAGCTCCCGCTGCAGATATGTCTGGTGCGCGGGGAGTCAAGAAGGCTGCGCCAGGAAAAGGGAGGGGGGAACTGTGTCCAGGTGGAGACGGTACTCGTCTCAGATCACTCAGAGGACCCAGGTGTCCGACATGACGGACACCCACTGAGAGGCAAAGAGGGACAGGCATCCCCCTACCGACTGCGAAGCTGCTGGGGAGCAAAAGGCTATGCTGCTGGCATCAAAAACCCTGAGAGGGTTGAGGTGGCACTGGGGTTTGTGCCTTCAGCCTATTTGGCTTACGGTGGGTGTGGGGTGCTTTCCCCTGCGTCGCTGTGGCCGACGCGGGAGTGGATGGGTAGGGTGTAAACTCCTGTAGAGTAGGCCTTTCCTCGGGAAGAATGGCTTCTTATTCAGTTGTTTCTTCCAAGGGAGGGAGGAGGTCTTGCGCAAGAGATGGGTTCGGGTTACAAACTCCGTCTCTATCTTGGCGGCCTTGTCCTCCATGGGCTTGCCGAAAAGTTGTTTGCCAAGGCATGAGACGTCCGGGAGCTTTTTCTGGACCCACTGCTCCAAGTCCGAGGACTGGAACCATGCCTGGCATCGAGCCCCAATGTCGGCAGCCACCACATGGGCCAAGGATTCAAATCCATCATATGAGGCACGGGAGATGTACTTCAAGCACTCCGCGACTGACCTCAGGAGTGTCTGGAACCTGTAATGGGGAAGACCCGTCCCTTGATATGGAGCTAGATGAAACTGAGGAGGTTATGTCAGATTCTGACAGGCAAGCAAAACACATGGCTACAGGTTGCCAGGGGAGATGTAAACAAACTCAGTCACGAGTGCAGCAGCCCCGCCCAAGCTACACATTATCCCCGTGCTCTGAGCTCAATAATAGACACCTGGGGGGGGGAGGGGCGAAGCTAAGCCCTAAGGGAAAGGAAGATAAAAAGCACTCATTTGAATCAGGAACAAGAAGAAGGGGGACAAGAGAGAGAACAGGAACAGGAACAGACGTAAGAGAAGGAACGAGAGAGAGGGTGCAGAGGAGCAGAGCCATCAGCAGGTCTGAGAGCAGAGAAGCTGAATCTGACTCAAGCAGCCATGAGGACAGAGCAGAGAATACTCCAGCTAGGGAGTTACAGAGAGGCCAAGCCCAAAGACCACAGGGAAGCAGCTTTCGGTTAAAGCCTTATACTGAGGGCCATTGGAGAGAGAAGCCATCCAAAAGGTCAGTTTGGGAGTGCCCAGAAACTCCGGTGAGAGAGAGGTACAGGCCTATGGACTTTGATAATGCTGAAGGAGCACTGCTAAGGAAACCTATTAGGCAGAAGCCTGAAGGTAAGCCCTTTAGAAGGGATAAGGAGAAAACTAGAGATACAAGTTTTCTCTGGGATTGCCAGGCTCTCCGGGACTCTCTCAGTAATAATGATACCTGTTTTAAAGCTCTGTGTGATTGTGTTCCTACGTACCCAGTGGGGGAAGGGCTGGAAGATATGCAAATAGAATCTGTGGATGAAAGTGTAATTGGTGAACCCATGGATTGTACACTGTCCATAGCGGATAACATAGAGTCTCTGCGCTGACTTGGATATACAAAGCTATATGCACAGCATTGAAAGCAAAGTAAACCTTCGTGCCTTTAAAAGGAACTGTTTGATGAATCCTGTGTTAAAGGATGGTGTGTTGAAAAGCTAGAAGAAAAAGAAGCTATTTTTCTTCTCTTCCTGAGTTAATTTCCTTATGCCAGAAAGTATGGATATTTTGTCTTAGGTTTTGTGCTTACCAATCCCCCGGGAAGGGGAAATAAAACCTCATTATTTGCTTTAAAACCACTTGATTACATCTATTTCTGTGCTTGGGGAGTGTGTGGGACTACGTCACCCAGAAGGCAGTGCACTACTACGCCTGCATTGCCCCACTTCCCAGCCCAGGATATTCACCAGCTTGGCCCTACTCTGCATGCCTTAGGACCCAGGGTAGACCACTGGTGACAAACCTCAGGAGGGGTTCGCCCACGAGGCCCACGAAGAAACCCCCAAAATCCTTGGCAAGGTCACATAAGAACATACCCATGTACAATTTGTAAGTATGAACACGGCATGTGAGCATGGACCCTTGGTAGGCCTTGCATCCCAGGGCATCAATGGCTCTCAACTCCCTACCCGGCGGAACCGAAGAATGAGACTTCGGGCTCTTTTGCTTCCGCATCGCTGACTCCACCACCTTGGAGGTGTGGGGAAGCTGGGTTTTCCTAAATCCGGGACCATGTTGGACCCTGTACACTGCGTTGAGGTGCTTACTGACAATGGAAAACGAGGCAGGTGTTTCCCACATGCGGAGAAGAAGCCTGGACAGAATGGGAGGAACTGGGAAAGTGAGAGACTCCCAAGGTGGGGACTCGTACGGCAAAATATCGAGCTCTTCAGCTCAAGGCTCCTCTTCGGCCTGGGTAGCCAGGTTGAGGGTCCGCGCCATGTCCTGCACAAACACTAGAAAGAATGTGTCCTCGGGCGGCGAGCACCTCTGTAAAGCGGACGGGGACGGGTCCGAAGGTAGGTCCCTGTGGGCGCGGGTCTCTGGGGAAGTATCCCCATCTGACTCCCAACCCAAGAGATCCGAGGAGGAATCCGATTCGGGTTGGTTGCCTTGTCTGGAGGCTGAGGCCCATTTAGAGCCGGAGGCCCTGGAGGATCTCGCCCCCGGAGGATCTCGCCCCCGAGGAACGGGAAGGCGAGCGAAACCGATGCTGAGGAACCTCACGAGGCCCGCAGCTCTCAGTGGGTTCCAGGGTGGGTTTTAACATCCCTCTTGAGGGAGTCTCGGTCTCTAGGCGCGAACCAGCTGAACTGGGTGTGAGCGCCTGCTGGGCAGCCAAGAATGCAGAAATGCTGCGCTCTAGAGCCAGCATACAGGAGTCCCATGCAGGTGCGGGGCCCTGTGACGCTGACACCAGGGTCACCGGGTCGGGCGTCGAGGAGGTCCTCGCCAGGATGGCCCTCAAGAGACCGGGCGCCATCGCCAGAGGTCTCTGAATCTGTATGAGGTACCTTTCGAGGCCACTCCTTGTCCGACTCTGGAATGCCATGGGGGGCTGAGCGACTGAGCACAGGAGCGCTCATGCTTGTCTGGAGCCCCCGACAGTGACTTTGAGGTCTTCTTCTTCTTACACTGCTCCCCTTCAGGGGACCCCTGGTCGGAGTGCTGCCTTGAATGTGGGGCTGAGGTAGGGGATCCCACCCGTGGAGAGACGACCGGGGGCGCTACCGGGGATTCCGGGGCGGCCTTACGGAAAATGTTGTCGGACTTCTGCTTATGACTCAGCAGGGCCTTGGAGGACATTTCTTACAAAGCGAGCAAAGCTCTGGATCATGGTCAGCCCTGAGACACCGCAGACAGCAGTCATGAGTGTCCGTAAGCGACATGTTCTTGGAGCACCTGTCGCATTTTTTGAAACTGGTGGCCATCGGGGCAAAAAGGGCCCCCGCGAGGTCGAAGACCCACATGGCCAGTAGTTGGGAGAAAAAAGGGCACCAAGCCCCCAAAAGGGAAAAAATGCTATAAAAACGTCCCCTTGCTCGAAGAAAAGAAAAGAGCAGGGGAAGGATGGGTAGAGGACCGGTGCAACTGGAAAAATAACAGGCCAGAGGCCGAAAGAAGAAGCGCTTTTTCAGAGGGATGAGGACGTGCATCCGAAGGGCTCTGCAGAAAAAGGGAGACTGAGCAAGATGGCACCCTTGGGCGGGAAGAGGACCACGCATGCATGGCAGCAATCCCAAAGTATTTCTTGGAAAGCTGGGGAATTGCTCCGCGCAGGCTCTGTCAGTGTCGACATCACCCCATAAGTGAGGACTGACTTCCTGCTTGTTCCTGTAGAATAAATGAATTCCTCATGAAGGACCCAAAGGATGTATAGAAAATAAGAACAGTCATTAAGGAGTATCTAATACACAATAACAATGGGGAGGTAGGACTACATGGGGTATGGGATGGGTTAAAGGCAGTCCTGGGGGGATACCTGATTTCGGTGGCTGCCCAAAAGAAAAGATTAAAGCTGCAGCAAGAGGAATAGCTGCTAAATCAAAGTTTACAATCAAAGTTTATTTACCTGAGTTGTAAAATTACCCTGTTGTCCAAGTTGTTAACCCTGTTTAATGTAACTCAGACATTTTTGTGTACTGAAATGTTTTGTTTGATGTAAACCGCGCTGATGTCAAATAGTGCGGTATATAAGAAATGTAAATAAATAAATAAATAAAAAATCAATTGGCAGATTTGTTAGCACTCCGTAAACAGAGAAAGTAAAAGACTGCTTCACCAGATACAGAGGGTAAGGGAGGAGCTGAGTAAAACAAGAGCGCAGGAGTGGGCACACCAACTAACTCAATTGCCCTTTTTTGTACAAACTAATAAACCAGGAACATATTTAGCCTGAAAGTTCAGGGAGCGAAGGGGAGAAAATTATATTCATAAAATGCAGGATAACCAAGGAAGATGGGTATATAGGGCGGCACAAATACAAAAGATCTTTTGCAAATTTTGTAAGCAGCTGTATAAATCAGAAAGTATAAATGTAGAGTTTAAACTTGAACAATATCTATTGGACATGAACTTACCATCACTGAGTAAGGAAGAAGGCAAATGGTTGGAAAGGGACATAGAGAAGGCTGAAGTGCTACAAGCTATTAAATCTTTAAAGGAGGGAAAGGCTCCGGGCTTAGATGGCCTCATAGCAAAATTTTATAAGAGTACTCAGGGGAGGTAGTTGACTTAATAACGGCTATATTTAATGGGGTGCTTCAAGGAAGGGAACTTCCAAAATCGATGGAGGTGGTGGGGATCTTGGTCATACCTAAACCGGGTAAAGATGAGGGAAGTGGTGGATCTTTTAGGCCGATATCCCTTATAAATTTAGATGTCAAGCTGTTTGCAAAGATATTAGCCACACAGCTGCAAAGGCTCTTACCACAGTTGATGAAGGACGATCAAGCAGGCTGTCAGGCGTGCGACGACATTCGTAAAATTCTCAATCCAGTGTGGGTGGCCCAGCAGCAACAAAGGGATTCACGCCTGATGGCTGTGGATGCGGAAAAGGCCTTTGACCGTGTAGAGTGGCCATTTAAGTTCACAGTCTTAAAAATGTTAGGAATAGAAGAGGGATACAGAAAATGGGTGCGAGCCCTATTAGCAAAACCCAGTCTGGATAAGAGTAAATGGGAGATATTCCAATGAGTTTTCACTAGAGAGGGGCACCAGACAAGGTTGCCCGCTGTCCCCTTTGTTATTTGCACCAGTAATTGAAATAATACGCCAATGTGAGGGAGTAATCTTGGGAAAAAGCGGTATAGAAGAAAAGTATAAATAAATAAATAAAAGGTATAAAGGTAGGAACCTGAGAATATAAAATATCATTGTCTGCGGATGATGTGATTTACTCATTGGGGAACCCACAGCTGTCATTGCCAAATTTGCTTAAGGAAATATAGCAGTACAATATGGAGAAAACTGAAATTTTAAAGCTGTTCATGAATTCTCAAGTAGAGCAGACATTGAGGGGGTTATTCCCGTTTCAATGGGCAAAAAATCAAATAAAATATTTAGGGGTGCAAATCAGTTGTACAGGATGGGATCTGCTGAGCCTCAATCATGAAACGGTCATGAAAAAAGTAATGAATGACTTGTTAAGGTGGGATAAGCCATATTGCTTGTGGTTTGGACACAGCGATTGTCAAAATGAATATCCTGCCCCGGGTGCTCTTTATGTTCAACTCACTCCTGGTAGAAGTACCAGACCAGATATTGACCCTGCCGCAGAGTAGAATTTTCTCCTTTATACACAGGAGGAGACCACCAAGGATGCAGAGGGTGGTCTTAATGAAAAGAAAAGAAAAGAAAAGAAGGGGGATTAGCAGTACCAAGTATGGTGAAATTAGGCCTTACCTGCTAATTGGCTTTCCTTAAAGAACTCCAGTCTAGTCCCGTACCATAGGGTAGTGCACCTCTTCCAGCAGCTTGGGAGACTGAGCATGTCACAACTTTGATGACATCAGGATACATAGGCAGGTGGCACCACCCCCATCCTTCCAGTAACCTACTGACAAAGTGAACTCACAGGAGCAACAAATAAGAAGTACACATCAGTATAAACATTCTCTAACCTATTGAATGACTGTTATCGTGTTCCTTTGCGGAACAGAAACGTAGCTAGCTATGAATACGCCTAACTATTGTCGAGGGTTTTTTTTTTTTTTTAATGGTAAACAGGTGTGTCAAGAATAAAACAACTGTCGAACTGCCACAACACCACCAAGTCTTATGATATCTGCGGATTCAGATGGAGATGAATCCAAAGGAGATCCCATTCCCTCACACGATAACTCTTCTTTAGAACCGGGATCGTCAACTTGACAAACTACAGAAGTACAGACGGGAGGGTTCCGGGACTAGACTGGAGTTCCTTAAGGAAAGCCAATTAGCAGGTAAGGCCTAATTTCACCTTCCTTAGCGTCCCTCCAGTCTAGTCCCGTACCATAGGGATGTAACAGAGCCCCTAACCACGGGAGGGACCTGCGAGCCCGGCCTGAATAACCACTGAGCCAAACTTTGCATCCTGCCGTGCCTGTACATCCAACCGATAATGCTTCGCAAAGGTATGCAAAGACGACCAGGTAGCCGCTTTACAAATATCTACCGGCACCTCTAAACTGCACTCCGCCCAAGAAGACACTTGAGCCCTAGTGGAATGTGCCCGCAAGCCCTCCGGAACCGGCTTCCTTTTCAACAGATACGCTGAAGAGATGGCCTCCTTGATCCACCTGGAAATGGACGACTTAGCCGCTGCTTCGCCTTTGCGGGGACCCCAAACAAAATGAACAAACGCTCCAACTTGCGAAACGAAGCTGTTCTCTGTAAACAGCACCTCAACTGCCGCTTGAGATCTAGCAGACGAAGCCGTGGATCCGTCGCCAACCCGGAAAGTACCGGCAACACTACCAGCTGCCCCACATGAAAGGGAGAGAGCACCTTAGGCAAAAAGGATGGCACTGTCCGCAAAACCACTTTTTCTTTGGAAAAAAACCAAAAAGGGTTCCTTACACGACAAGGCTTGAAGCTGAGAAATTCTCCTTGCCGAACAAATCGCCACCAGAAACACTGTCTTCAACGTCAAATCCTTTAAAGAACAAGAAGCCAATGGCTCAAAAGGATCTCCCACGAGCGCCAAAAGGATGACATTAAGATCCCACTGAGGCACGCAATGCCTTCCAGGGGGGCGCAACTGCTTCACCGCCCTCAGAAAACGCAACACTTCTGGATGCTTTCCTAAGGAATCTCCCTGTATGCTGCCCCGATAACAGGCTAAGGCTGCCACCTGAACCCTCAGGGAATTCCACGCCAAACCTTTTTCCAGCCCTGCCTGTAAAAAATCTAGCATAACCGGAACCGAAGCCGCAAATGGACTATACGCCTTCTGACTTGTCAACACCTTCACTCACTCCCCAACCTTGTGGGTTAAGGAGGGAAAGGGCTTGTGTAGTTGTGGGGGCCCAAATGAATAATATGGGTGACAAGAAATTTATTTTTCAAAAGGATTTTATTTTCCCCGCTCCGTGAGGCACACAGAAACAGAAAAGTCAATAACTCAGGATTCTGCAAACAGAGGGTTTTCCAATAAAGTGCTTTAACAAAACTTCTTCAGTAGAAAACACATTGCTTCATGTGTCTTTCTCCTGGTCATGTATAGGTGAGTGGATATAAAGTATAATGGTTCCCTTGAACAGTTAACTCACAGTCCAGGATACAGTCTATGCACAATAGCCTTTTCTTGCAATTACCCAATCACAGTCCTGGTGGGTAAATTTCAGCAATTCTGGCTCAACAATAAACAGAATTAAATTCAGGAATAATCATTCAAGCTTTGGTTTCCTTAGGCTTATCAATCAGTCCTATCGAACAATCCATCGGCTGATTGATTTCTCTCATCGGCAAAGGGACGTGGGGTAAAATACTTTCTTCAGGATTGTTCCCTGCTTGAATATGGGCTGGTAATAAAATGTCTCTTTTATTCAATAGTTTTCTCAGCTCAGTTAGGAGGTATTCTGCTTGGCTGCTAGCAGGGGTTAGGGGCAAAGCTTGCTGTTGTTTAAACAGCTGATTAACAGGCTGTAATGAGGCAGCAGGGCTTTCCCTTATTAAACATTCTGGTCCCGAGGTGGAGATTCCCTGCCCCCACTGCTCTCTGCTATCGAGTGGAGGAATCTCACATCTGTTGGTAGCAGTCCTAGCTTTTAGCACAGCTTCAAAAGTAGGTCCTCCTAAACCTGGATAGTTTAATCTATCTGTAAACCCTTTTGCTGTGTTTGTCTCCTCAGCTTCTCTATTAAGCACAGGAATTACAGGCTGAGTAAAAGTTGGTTTACCAGGAGAGCTTTCAGGGTGAAATAAACTCCCTTTATATTCCCTGAAACTGTCCTGTCCTCTGCACACAGGATTCTCTCTTTTTGGTTTATAAAAGTTTGCATAAGGATTAAGAACAGCAGATACCTTGTGTTGAGAGTGCTCAGGAACTATCTTGCCAGCATATCTTTCTCTCCATGGAAGGAAATTGCTTCTCAGAAACGTGAGCTTTTCTCCTGCTGAGGAATTAGCTTCCTTTCTGGTGCAGCTGGGCAGAGGTTGTGAAGTCAGGTCACAGGGTTCTGCAGTCAGAGGAACTTCCTGCCTTCCCCGTAGCTTCTGCTTACTCTCTCGTGGGTAAAAAGGAACTTCCTTTCTCCAACCACTTGCAGCATTCACTCCTTCATTCCTTTTCCATACGCTCTCAAATGGTCCTGTTTCTGCATTCGTTCTAGTGCTTCTCCTTCTTCTTCCACTCTCTCTCTCTCTCTCACTGTGTTCCCTCTCTTTGTTTAAGAAGGGACCCTTGCTCTGGGAAACCCGCCTCCTCCTAGGGCGTGCCCAATCCATGGGTTCACTTCTCTCCTCCTCTGAGGTGAACTGATTGGCTGCCTGCAGGCTATGCTGAGAGTGTGAATCTCTTCTTTTGCCTGCAGTACCGGACTCTACCAGGGGGTCACTATCGGTCTCCATGGCTTCGGTGCTTGGCACTGCGTCACAGACTACACCAGCTCTCAAAAATTCACCACACGCAAACATATTAGCCCGTAGGAGCGTTGTAATCACCTGCGCAGAGAAACCACTCTTTCTCAACCTTGCCCTCTCAATAGCCATGCCGTAAGTGAGAACCGATCCACCTGCGGCATGAGAATTGGCCCCTGCAACAACAGATCGGGACGAACGGGCAGTCTCCAGGGCTCGGCCACTAGTAGCCACACTAGGTCCGCGTACCACGGCCTCCGAGGCCAATACAGGGCAATGAGAATCACCAGTCCGTTGTACGCTGCCAGCCGCTGGATCACTCGACCAATGAGCGCCCACGGAGGAAAGACATACAGAAGACCGGACTGCGGCCACTGTTGAACCAGCGCGTCCAGACCCTCTGACATCCTTTCTCTTCAACGACTGAAGAAACGACTGGCCTTCGCAGACCGAAAGATCGCCATCAGATCCATGACTGGCTCCCCCCAGAGACTTACAATCTGAGCGAACACCTCTGTGTTTAACTGCCACTCGCCTGGGTCTAGGCGCACCCGACTGAGAAAATCTGCCACGACATTCTCCTTTCCGGCTACATGCGCTGCCGAGATTGCCGGGAGATGCAGCTTGGCCCAAGTCATGAGCAGCTCTGCCTCTGCCTCCAAACTGGCGCTTCCTGTGCCCCCTGCCTGTTGATATATGCCACCGTGGAGGCAATGTCCGGCAAAACTCGCACTGCGCAACCTTGCAACCATGGAGAAAATTCCTGCAGAGCTCTCCGCACCGCCCGCATCTCCAGACGATTGATGGACCACTGCTGCTCTTCCGCCATCTAGAAACCCTGCGCTACTTGCCCCTCGCAGTGGGCTCCCCAGCCGGATAGGCTGGCGTCCGTCATAAGAGGCACCCATTGTGGAGCGTCTAGGGGAACTCCGACCAACAGGTTCACAGCATTCAACCACCAGCGGAGCGCCTGCCAAACCTCCTTGGGGCAGCTCAACCGATGATCTAGCGACTGATGTTGATGCGACCATCTGCGCAACAGCGACTTCTGCAAGGGTCTTATGTGCGCCCTTGCCCACGGCACCAGATCGATCATCGCCGCCATCGTGCCCAAGAGCTGCAGATAATGCCACGCTGACGGCTTCGACACCCGTAAAAAACTGCGCACCAACCGCCAAAGAGACATGACCCTCCTGTGCGGAAGGAACACCTGAGCCGCCCGGGTATCGAATCTGGCCCCCAGGTGCTCGAGAGTCTGAGAAGGAATCAAATGACTCTTGCCTGCATTGATCACCCAACCCAACTCGGACAGGAAGGCGACTACCCGATTCGTTACTTGGAGACTTTCGGCCTCTGACTTCGCACGGATAAGCCAATCGTCCAGGTACGGGTGAACAAGGATGCCATCGCGTCTTAAGGCAGCCGCCACCACCACCATGACCTTGGTGAAAACACGCGGGGCCGTCGCGAGTCCGAAAGGGAGTGCCCGAAACGAAACTGAAAATGGCCCATCGGGACTGCAAAACGGAGAAACTGATGATAATCCGGGTGAATAGGAATGTGCAGATAAGCCTCCATGAGATCCAGGGAGGTCAAGAATTCTCCTGCTCTGACCGCCACCATCACCGACCGTAGTGTCTCCATATGAAACCGAGGAACGCGCAGATATCTGTTTACTCTTTTGAGATCGAGAATAGGCCGAAAGGACCCTTCCTTCTTTGGCATGATGAAGTATATGGAGTATCGACCTGTACCGCACTGGTCTGCGGGTACCGGCACTACGGCCCGCAACCGCAAAAGGCGTTGTAGCATTGATTTCACTCCTTCCAGCTTGACTTTCGCCCGACACGGGGATCGCACAAAAGCCGGCGCCAGAGGCTTGGTGAACTTGAGCGTATAGCCCTGTCGAATCACCTGGAGAACCCACTGATCCGTCGTGACCCGGACCCAAGCCTGGTAAAACTCCTGTAACCGCCCCCCTACAGGAGAAATCCCCGCTTGGGTCCCCCTCACTTCATTGTTGCTTACACTGATTGGGGGCAGAGGCCGCGGTACCATAAAAACCCCTGGCTGTACCGCGAAACCCCCGAAAGGGCTGATAACAAGAAGTAAAACGGCCCCTCTGGACCGGAGAAAACCTTACCGACCGAAAACATCGGAATTCCCGGGATTGACCCCTAATCGGACCGGGGGCTCTACTCTGCTTTGGTTTATCCTCTGGGAGACGACCCACTTTGGTCTCTCCCAAATCCTTAACCAGCTTATCTAAGTCCTCCCCGAACAACTGCTATCCTTTGAAGGGCAGCTTACTTAACCGGGTCTTAGAAGAGACATCCGCCGCCCAATTCCTGAGCCAAAGATAACGCCGCGCTGCCACAATCGACCCCATGGCGTTGGAAAGTGTCCGTATTAAATCATAAAAGGTGTCCGCCAGGTAAGCTGTGCCAAACTTCAGTCTAGCCGCTGCTTCCACCAGGTTTTCCGGCTCTCCTGCCTCCAGAAGCCCCTGTGCCCAGCGCAAGGAGGCCCGGGCTACTAAGGCTGCACAGGCCGAAGCCTGGAAAGACAATGCCCCGACATCAAAGGCCTGCTTTAATAGAGTATCCAGTTTCCTATCTTGAACATCCTTAAGGGCAGCACTACCCTCCACCGGGCTAGTGGTCTTCTTAGTTACTGCTGACACCGCCGCATCCACTCTCGGCGCTCGAAACATGTCCCTGTCCTGCTCCACCAACGGATACAACCGAGAGAGGATACGAGAACCCCTGAGCCCTGCCTCAGGCGTTTCCCACTCATCCAGGATCATCTGCTTAATGACTCTATGTAAAGGGAAAACTTTCTGAGGCTTCCGGACCGCCTGAAGAATAGGATCCTCTAACGCCTCTTCTTCTACTGCCCCTGCCGGAGACATATGGAGCACCTTAAGAGACTCCGCTATGAGAGCCGCCAATTCCTCCTTGCGGAAAACCCTAACAATCCTAGAGTCTTCCTCCGGAGGGAGAGCATCATCCTCCCCCTCCGGCGCTTCTAACTCCTCCTCTGAAGAAATTTAATCCCCCTCAGCCACCCCCTGGTCTCGCCTACGAGCCTTAGGGGCCGGCTGAGAGGGACCCGGTCGGTCCTCTGTAAGATGTAGTCAAGTTACTCTCCTGTAGGTCCTGGGTTCATTTCACTTCACAGAGGCAGTAGGGCTTGTAATAAGACAACCAAACAGGTGTGGCTTGGAGAAAGGTTTTTTATGTAGAAATAGGCTTAATACATAGGTATTGAACAGAGGTATATAGTGATTGTTACAGAGCTGTTTCAGTGTGCATCAATGAATCTGTGTGTGCATGTGCATGTGTGAAGTGTGAGAGATAGGCCAGAACATGTGGGTCAGAGCCTCATGGCAAGGGAGAGAGAGCGGGGGAGGGGTGAAGGGAATTGATTATCAGAGCCTCCTGTCCTTCATGTCCGATGAATGGTGGAAGAGAGAGAGCAAGAACATGTGGGTCAGAGCCTCATGGCAAGGTGTAGTGGAAGAGAGAGAGAGAGCGGGGGAGGGGTGAAGAGAATTGATTATCAGAGCCTCCTGTCCTTCATGTCCGATGAATGGTGGAAGAGAGAGAAAGAGAGGAAGTGTTTCTGTCCTTTATAGTGAATTGAATCCTCTCCAGCACTTCCCCTTCAGGTCTGCTAGCCACTCCCTTTAAGGTCTGCCATTCTTGATTTAGCAAGGAGGGGCTTCAGACAGGCCTTGGAGACTGAAATCACCAGGGGGTCAGAGTTAATCTCATCTTGTAAACTGTCCTATTACCTTTGGAGACTGAAATCACCAGAGTCCCAAAGCTGCATGAAATGTATGCTGACATCCTCTAAGTCTTCTAGCGCTCTTTTCCTGGCAGGGACAGGAGCCTTGATCTTCCCTTGCTTCAGACAAAAGGCTCTATGCAATAATAGAACAATTTAACAACCCAAATCTAAAACTAAACTCTTCCTAGTTGTTCCTTCAGTGAGTCCCACTGAAACAAACACCTGCTCCAGCTGCTGGGAGACTGAGCTTACTGGAAGGTTGGGGGTGGTGCCACCTGCCTATGTATCCTGATGTCATCAAAGTTGTGACATGCTCAGTCTCCCAAGCTGCTGGAAGAGGTGCACTACCCTATGGTATGGGACTAGACTGGAGGGACGCTAAGGAATATAAGATATTACAAAGCAGCACAGCTTAAAGCTATTATGGGATGGAGGATGGAAAAGAATGGGCCCCAATAGGTACAACTTGAGCAAACGGCAATAGGGGAATGGAAACTGACGGATATACTATGGGAAAATATAGGGACTAGTAGAGATGTAGCTGTAGTTAATCCATATGTAAATCATACATTGTAAATTTGGAAAAAAGACCGTGCTGTACTGGTGGGGAGAGGGGAAGGGATTCATCTACAGCGAACAGCAATATGTGAAGGGTTTGCTGATGTGGGTAGAACACACTTTCACTTTCACAGATGGGGCAAACCAAGGGCTAGTCTATATGGGACAGATATTAAATACACAAAGGAACTTGAGAGCTTTCCGAGAACTCAAGCAGGAGTTTAAGAACATAAGATATGCCATAATGGATCAGACCAAGGTCCATCAAGCCCAGTATCCTGTTTCCAACAGTGGCCAATCTAGGTCACAAGTACCTAGCAGTCTCCCCAAAAGACAAAGGTTCCTCAATGCTTGTATTGGGTCAAGCAGTAATATCCCAGGTCCCTTTTAATAATGTTTATGGACCTTTCTTCCAGGAACTTGTCCAAACCTTTTTTAAACCCAGCTACACTAACGGATTTTACTACATCCTCTGGTAACAAATTCCAGAGTTTGATTACACGTTGAATGAAAAAATATTTTCTCTTATTAGTCTTAAATAGATTACCCTGTAGCTTCATTGCATGTCCCCTAGTCTTTTTATATTCTGATGATGTAAACAATCGATCTACGTTTACCCGTTCAACTCCGTTCATTAATTTATAGACCTCTATCATATCTCCCCTCAGACGTCTCTTTTCCAGGTTGAAGAGCCCTAACCTTTTTAGCCTCTCTTCATAGGAGTATCCTTCCTTTTTTAATCGTGGATGCTCCCATTATTCCCACCATCTACATTATTCCCAAGATCCATAAATCTTTGGATAGTCCTCCCGGGCATCCTATTGTTTCGGCGATAGGATCCCTCTTAGAACCTATTTCTAAACTCCTAGATGTATTATCACGGCCCTTTGTTACACAAATGTGTTCATATGTATGTGATTCCTCCCAAGTTATTGAGATTCTATCTTCATTGCACAACCTAGGCCCCAATATCATTTTGGTCACTTTAGATGTTGAATCTGTATACACTAATGTTCCACAAAAGGAAGCTTTGGATATTATAGAACACTGTTTACTTAATAGACAAGCTTATAAACATATTCCAACAGCTTTCCTCCTCACCCTCGCAGAAATTACTTTATGTGAGATTTTTTTTTTGTTTCAGAGATTTGTTTTTTAAACAAATTAAAGGTGTGGCCATGGGCTCCTCTATGGCCCCAGATATTGCAAATTTATATGTTTTTCAATTTGAAGAAAAAATTTTGAAGGATTATTCATTTAAGGATAATGTAAAACTTTGGGTTCGCCATATAGACGACATCTTAGTTTTATGGGATGGTACAGAGTAATTACTCACCTGTAACAGGTGTTCTCCAGGAGCAGCAGGAATCAGTCCTCACATATGGGTGACGTCGGCGCCGACGGAGCCCTCATGCAGAGCATTTCCCCAGCTTTCAAAGAAAGCCTTTGGGAATGCAGCGCGCATGCGCGGTCCCCTTCCCGCCCAAGGGTGCCATCTTGCTCAGTCTGATGACATAGCTAAAAGACAGCAGAAAACAGAAAATAAATCATATGACTGCAACTCCAAGGGGAGGAGGGAGAGTCGTGAGGACTGATTCCTGCTGCTCCTGGAGAACACCTGTTACAGGTGAGTAACTACTCTTTCTCCAGGACCAAGCAAGAAGTCAGTCCTCACATATGGGACTCCCTAGCTTCAGGCTACCGGGAACCCAAGCTGAAAAATAAGCTCCCTCTAGAGCCTCAGCATGCGTGATAAGAATCTTCTCTGAGAACGCCCCCAAACGGTAGCCCAACACAAGGGCCGGAGGGTAGGAGTTGCCTAAACCTCAAAGAGATTACGGAGTACCGCTTAACCGAAAGCACTGTCCCTGCGGGACTCCCTCTCGAGACAGTAATGGGCCGCAAACGTCTGGCTTGAAGACCAGGTAGCGGCCCGGCTGATGTCTGCCAACGGAACAGAGTGGAGATGAGCTACTGACGCAGTCTTCGCCCTGACACGGTGGGCCGTGAGTCGACCCTGTAAGGAAAGGCCAGCTGCCCTGTACGCCCAGGTGATACAGTCTGCTACCCAAATGGACAGGGTATGCTTGGAGACAGGTAGCCCCAGTTTATTAGGATCAAATGATACGAAGAGCTGAACAGCCCTTCGATGCCCCTGCGTACGGTCAATGTAGAAAGACAATGCCCTCCTACAGTCCAGGGTATGCAAGACCATTTCAGCCCAGCTGGCATGCGGCCTGAGAAAAAAGGTCGGAAGAACCACCTCCTGATTGAGGTGGAAGGAGGAGACAACCTTCGGAAGGAATTTAGGATGAGTCCGTAAGACCACCCTGTTCCTATAGACCCGTGTGTACGGTCTATCAGAAACCAGAGCCTGTAATTCGCTCACACGCCGGGCCGAGGTAAGAGCCACCAAGAACAACGTCTTCCAGGAAGGGAAGCGTAAATGACAGGTAGCCATCGGCTGAAACGGTGGGCGAGTAAGTTGTTGCAAGACCACATTCAAATCCCACTCAGGGGCTGGTGGACGAATCGGAGGCTTGAGCAGAAGCAGGCCTCTGAGGAAGCGGGCCACTAAGGGGTGGACTGACAGAGGCTGGCCCTCCATCAGCGAGTGGTACGCTGACAGAGCACTGAGGTGGACCCGAACAGAGTTGGATTTAAGGCCTAGGTCCGACAGGTGAAGCAGATACTGCAGCACCACTGGTACCAGACACGAAAATGGATCCTCTTGGCACTGAGCACACCAGGTAGAGAACCTACGCCACTTGAGGGCATAAGGTTTCCTGGTGGATTGTCTCCTAGAGGACAAAACCACCTCCTCGACTTCCCTAGGGAGAAACAAGGGGGCTAGAACTAACCTTTCAGCAGCCAGGCCATCAAATGGAGGGACTGGAGGCTGGAGTGCAGAAGAGATCCCTGATCCTTAGACAGGAGATCGGGTTGAACCCCTAGAGGGAGTGTCCACCGCCAATTGCAGAAGGAGTGGAAACCACGGTTGCCTCGGCCATCTGGGGGCTACAAGAATCAGGGAGGCCCTGTCCTGAAAAACCTTGAATAGGGTTCGGGCCACTACAGGCGTTGGAGAAAACGCATACAGCAGGCCCGCAGACCAAGAGATTAGGAAGGCATCTGCTGCTACTCGCAGAGGATGCGGTTGCCTGGAACAGAACCTGGGTAGCTGACGGTTCAGTGGACTGGCAAAGAGATCGATGGTCGGAAGACCCCATTTTAGGAAGATCTGTTGGACCACTAGAGGATTCAAATACCACTCGTGGGGCTGTAGAATCCTGCTCAACCTGTCTGCCAGGTAATTTTCCTGGCCAGGGAGATAAACTGCCTTGAGAAACATGCCATGCTGGACTGCAAAGGCGCACAGGGCCTGTGCTTCCTGACACAGAAGCCTGGACCCTGTGCCTCCTTGTTTGTTCACATAGAACATCGCTACTTGGTTGTCCATCTGAACCAAGACCGACTGATGAGAGAGGACATGAGAGAAGGTTTGTAGAGCTAATCGAATAGCTCACAACTCCAACAGATTGATCTGCTGTGTGGCCTCCCAGGGGGACCAGAGGCCCTGAGTGCGTGCCCCCTGGCAATGTGCACCCCAACCTTGAAGAGAAGCATCGGTCATCAGCACCTGTGTATGTGGTGGTGCCTGGAAAGGTACTCTTTTGATCAGGTTCGGGAGATGCAGCCACCACTGCAGGGAGGCTGCTAGTAGTTTGGACATTCTTATTCTGTCTCGTAAGTCTCCTGTGGCCTGTATCCACCGAGCTCTGAGGCACCATTGAGCAGGCTGCATATGCAGACGAGCATTTGGAGTACATGGACCGTGGATGCCATGTGGCCCAAAAGCCTCAGGAAATGTCTGGCAGAGACCAGAGATCCCCTGCGAAACTGCCGGGCCAGAGCCATCAGTCTGTGAGCCCTGTTTTTGGGCAAATAAGCCATTGCACGTAAGGTATCCAACCTTGCCCCTATGAACTCTATGTCTTGTGAGGGGAGCAAAGTGGACTTTGCGAAGTTTATGACAAAGCCCAGATGCTAGAGAGACAGTGCGAAGAGTGGCTTGTCTGGCCTCCTGTGGAGACTGACCCCTGATGAGCCAGTCATCCAGGTATGGGAAGACAATGATGCCCTGGTTTCTGAGAGAGGCCGCCACCACCGCCAGGCATTTGGTGAAAACCCTGGGCCAAAAGGAAGCACTCTATACTGAAAATGCTTTCCTCCCACTACAAATCTGAGATATTGTCTGTGGTCTGGATGAATGAGGATGTGAGTATAAGCATCCTTTAGGTCTAAGGAGCATAGCCAATCTCCCTGCTGGAGGTAGGGCAGCAGTATTCCAAGGGTAAGCATCTTGAACTTTTCCCTCTCCAGGAACTTGTTGAGATTTCACAAGTCTAGGATGGGCCTGAGGCCTCCTGTCCTTTTTGGTATTAGAAAGTAACTGGAGTAGAAGCCTCGTCCTCTCATGTGGTGAGGCACCGGTTCCATCGCCTGCTCCTGTAGAAGACTTGCCAACTCCTGAAGTAGGAGGTTCCTGTGCAGAGGGAGTCCTGGAGGCTCCCCTGGAAAATAGGAGGGAGGTAACTGGTTGAAGTGGAGCAAGTAGCCCTTTTGGACTATGCTCAGCACCCAGGTATCCCCTGGTATAGCTGACCATCTGTGGGCGTACAGTGTCAGCCGGCCTCCTGTGCTGAGTGGAGCCAGCTGAGAGGGAGAGGCTATGCAGTGGGAGTCAAAACCCCGCTCCATGCTGTGCAGGAGCCGGAGCTGGCGGCTTGGGGGTTTTCTACCTACGGGGCCTATGTCCCTGCCCCTTGGCCTGCTGACCCTGTTGGGGAGCTGTAGAGGTCTGGAAATGAGGGTAGGATTTGTAGGCAGAGGCCTTCCTCGGGTAAAAGGGCTTTTTCCCCGAGCCCTTCTTCTTCTGAGAAGGGGCAGAAGTCTTCCTGGACAGCCTTGTCCTGGTGAGAGTCTCAGTCTCGATTTCTGCAGCCTTTTCAGCCATGTGTTTGCCAAAGAGGTTTTCACCCTGGCAAGGGACATCGCCCAACTTGTCCTGGACCTATGGCTCGAGGTCCAATGACTGTAGCCAGGCCTGATGGCGTGCACCGATGCCGGCCGCTGCTACTCGGGCCGAAGCCTCGAAGCCATCATAGGCTGCTCGAGATATAAATTTTGAGCACTCTCGAATCCCAGATGACAAAGCCTTGAACCTCTGCAAAGGTTCCTCGGAGAGGCCAGCAGAGAACCCGGCAATCACCTTTGCCAGGTCTCGGAGGTACATGCCCATGTACAGCTGGTAAGTCTGGACACGGCAAGCCAGCATAGAGCCCTGGAAGCACTTTCTACCGAGGGTATCCAGGTGCCGGGCCTCCCGGCCGGGGGGCACCAAGGAGTGCATCTTCTGACCCTTCAGACGATGCATGGCCGATTCCACAACCATGGAGTGGTGCGGTAGCTGTGCCTTCTGAAACCCAGGGCTCTTACGGACTCGATAAATGGAATCGACCTGTTTGCTGAGAACCGGCACCGAGGCCGGTGCCTCCCACATACGGAAGAGCAGCAGTTACAGCATCAGAGGAACCGGTACAGTAAAGGCCTCCTTCGGGGGAGTGAAAAAGAAAAAATAGTGCGAACGCTAGTCTCAAAGAACAAAAAACGAAAAAAGTAGCTCCGGGCTCGATACCGGTGTACCGTGCCCAGGTGGGAAGGGGAACCGGCGTCGAACTGGCAAAAAAACACGAATCTTCGAAGGAAAAATCAACTTTTAACCGGGTGACCAAGACACATGTCCGTCGGGCTCCGCGGAAAAAAGAAGACTGAGCAAGATGGCACCCTTGGGCGGGAAGGGGACCGCGCATGCGCACTGCATTCCCAAAGGCTTTCTTTGAAAGCTGGGGAAATGCTCCGCACGAGGGCTCCGTCGGCGCCGACGTCACCCATATGTGAGGACTGACTTCCTGCTTGATCCTGGAGAATATTGAATTACTTTCAGAGTTTAACGTATGGATTAATTATCTGGATGACAATCTACTGTTTCAAATCACACACGACAAACAACAGATTCCATACTTGGATTTATTGATTAAGAAGGAAGGAGACAAATTTATTACAACATTATATAGAAAAACTACAGATCATAATCAATTGTTACACTATAATAGTTTTCACAACCCAGCATTAAAGAATAATCTTCCTGTAGGACAATTCCTAAAAGAAGAAGGATTTGCACAACTTCACATGATTTTGAACAACAGGCTCAAATTATGAAGGAAAGATTCGTAGTGCGCCAGTATCCTGTCCATCATATCAACAAGGCTTATAAGAGAGCCTGTGAGTCCTCTCGAGAGTCACTTCTTAAACTTAGAACTAAGAAAGCAGACGTAGGAATGGCCTGTCCACTCTTATATTCTACGCAATCATAAAATATTACAAAAATTTTACAAAAAGAGTGGCACCTCATACAAGCCATACTCGGATTCCAGGATTTGCCTCTCACAATAGCTCATAAAGATAATGTAAATTTGCACAATTTACTAGTACCTTCGGCGATGACGGAACAAAAGTTTTTGTCCAAGTATAAAGGGCAGTTCCAGTGCAGACAATGTTCCGTTTGTGTTCATGCCCTGACAGTAAGAAATAATTTCATTCACCCCATTACAAACAAAAAAATTTATATTGATGATTTCTCAAATTGTGAGACTGCTTATGTTGTATATGTCATCCAATGTCCGTGTAAAAAACAGAAATTAGGTCTTACCTGCTAATTGTCTTTCCTGGAGCTCTCTCCGGGCCAGTCCAGGAACAAGAGGGTTGTCAATCTTCTTCAGCAACTGAGGACTGAAATCTGAAGTTTTGCAGATCTGGTATCTGGCTCCCCCTGCTGGTCGCACTTCAGTCTACCCTTGTCCAAGCAGTTGAAGAAAGAAACCGAACAAATAGAAATAACAACCTAACCAGCCGTGAACACATCGAAAATTAACTATGTACAACCACTGGATCACCCCAATTTTTTTTTATTTTTTATTTTTGTATTTTTATTTTTTTCATGGGCAGAGCCATTTACATGTTCTTCCTTTTTTTTTTTTTTTCTGCTGTAGCATTAGACGTAGCAAGGAGTGAAAGATTGACTGCCGCCGTGGGTTTGACCCCACGACCTCTCCCCGAGGAAGCCCCAGAGACACCCCCCCCCCCCCCCCACGGAAGACCTTACCGAAACGGTCCTGCAAAAATATGACTCTCGGCTGTTAAAAAGCATCCTTCGACCGAGACCGCCTTGCAACCAGAAATCCGACAACTGACAAACGGGTGGGCCCTGGACTGGCCCGGAGAGAGCTCCAGGAAAGACAATTAGCAGGTAAGACCTAATTTATGTTTCCTGATCGTCTCTCCAGGCCTGTCCAGGAACAAGAGGGAAGTACCAGAGCAGTACCTAACCACGGGAGGGACCCGCAAGGCACGCAATGACAGCCGAAGCCCCCACATTCGTGTCAGCCCTGGCCAAAACATCTAACCGGTAATGCCTAGCGAACGTGTGAAGGGATGACCAAGTCGCCGCTCGACAGATGTCAGCGGGCGGAATCAAAGCATATTCGGCCCAGGACGCCGCCTGGCTACGAGTAGAATGAGCTCGCGGTCCCTCTGGAGGAGCTTTCCCCCCGGCCCGATACGCCACCACGGTTGCATGCTTCACCCATCTAGCAATGGATGCCTTGGACGCTGCTTCGCCCTTTCGAGGGCCTGCAAACAGACCAAACAACCGGTCCGTTCTACGAAACGGCTTAGTTTTCTTCAGGTATCTCTGGAGCAATCTGCCCAAATCCAACTTCTGCAACACACCATCAATGGGTAAGCCCTCCTGGACCCGAAAGGTGGGGAGCGAAATAGTCTGATTTACATGAAATTTGGAAACCACTTTCGGGAGAAACGAGGGAACAGTTCTCAACAGGACCCTGTCCTCTGAAAATTGAAGATAGGGAGCCCGACAAGAAAGCGCTTGGAGATCAGAGATCCTCCTCGCCGAACACAGGGCGACCAAGAAGGCCAATTTCCATGAAAACTCCCGCAATGGGATGGCGTTGGACGGATAAAAGGAGGGCACGCCAAGGCTTCAAGAACGAGATTCAAATCCCAAGGGGGAACAACGCTGCGAAGAGGAGGACGGATGTTCTGAACCGCTCGAAAGAACTGAAGCACGTCCGGATGGGCGGGCAGACAGTCTAGCCCCCTTCACGCCCTCTCGAAAACAGGAAATCGCCGCCAAGTGAACCCTAATGGTGCTGAGGGCCAAACCTTTATCCAGCCCATCCTGCAGAAAGGACAGCACATGTGGTAGCGAGGCGTCCCGTGGCCGGACGCTCCGCTGTACGCACCAAGATTCAAAGACTCGCCACACATGAACATAAGCCAGGGAAGTCGATCGCCGACGAGCCTGCAGCAGAGTGGACACGACAGAAGGCGAATACCCCCGACGCATCAGTCGGTCCCTCTTAATAGCCAAGCCGTAAGCGAGAAGCGATCCACATTTGGCATTAGTAGCAGACCTTGAACTAGGAGATCCGTCCGCGAAGGCAGTCTCCAGGGACGGTCTATGAGGAGACGCACCAGATCCGCATACCACACTCTCCGGGGCCAATCTGGCGCAACGAGAATTACTCGATCCCGGTGACTGGCTATCTGCCAAACTACCCTGCCGATCATCGGCCACGGTGGAAAAACATAAAGAAGACCGCCGTTCGGCCAGGGTTGAGACAGGCCGTCGAGACCCTCTGAAATGCGCTCCCTGCACCGGCTGAAAAATCTGTGGGCTTTGGCATTGTCGAAGGTGGCCATGAGGTCCATGATCGGCTGCCCCCATCGGAGAGTTAACGTGTGAAACACCGCCGCATTCAATTCCCACTCGCCGGGATCTACCACATGCCGACTGAGGAAATCGGCTTGCACATTGTCCCGACCCGCGACATGCGCCGCCGATAGTGCTACCAGATGCTCTTCCGCCCTGGACATGAGCCGTTGACTCTCCTCCAGCAACACTGCACTGCCTGTCCCCCCTTGCCGGTTGATATAGGACACTGTCACCGCATTGTCTGAGAAAACTCTCACCGCTTTGTGTTGGATCAGCGGGCAAAACTCCTGAAGCGCCAAATAAACCGCTCTGAGTTCCAACAGATTGATAGAGCAATGCTGAACTTCTGGTGGCCAAACCCCCTGAGCCAAGCTCCCCAGACAATGAGCCCCCCAGCCCCCGAGGCTGGCATCGGTCGTGACTAGAACCCAGTCTGGCTGACGTAAGGGAACTCCCGCGCGCAGATGCATGGGATCTAACCACCACTGGAGACTGACTGAGGCACTGTGCAACCTGGGCAACCTGCAATCCAGAGGATGTTCCTGAGGCGACCATCTCGACAGCAACGCCTGTTGTAACGGCCGCATGTGGGCCCTTGCCCAAGGCACGAGCTCCAAGGCCGCCGCCATGGAGCCCAAGAGCTGCAGATAACGCCACGCCGTCGGCGCCTTGAGCCGTAAGAAGCTCTTCACCTGAGACAGTATCTTCTGCACCCTGTTCTCCGGTAGAAAAACAGCCCCTAACTGGGTATCGAAGATGGCCCCCAAGTAAAGGAGACGCGAGACCGGTTGCAACTGGCTTTTGTCCTGGTTGATCACCCAACCAAGTTGTTCCAGGAGGCTGACAACCCGCGCCGTGGCCGTCCGCGACTCCGCCACGGACGGAGCCCGAATCAGCCAATCGTCGAGGTAAGGATGCACGAGGATTCCCTCTTTGCGCAAAGCCGCTGCCACTACCACCATCACCTTGGTGAAGACACGGGGCGCCGTAGCCAGGCCAAACGGTAAGGCTCGGAATTGGAAATGACCCAAATGAACCGCAAAACGTAGAAATTTTTGATGCTCGGCTCTGATAGGAATATGAAGATAGGCCTCCGTAAGGTCTATTGACGTCAACACCTCCGCCGGTTGCACTGAGGCAATGACAGAGCGTAGCGTCTCCATGCGGAAGTGCGGAACCCGCAAGCAACGGTTGAGGTTTTTGAGATCCAAAATAGGACGAAAAGAACCCTCCTTCTTGGGCACCACAAAATAAATCGAGTACCGACCTGATCCTAATTGGTCTGGGGGAACGGGAACCACTGCCCGAATACGTAACAATCGCCGGAGGGTCAGAGCAACCGCTGCGCGCTTTTCTGCCGAACTGCAGGAGCCACCACGAAAGCCTCGGACACCGGACGAGCAAACTCGAGGGAGTACCCCTCGCGAATGATGTCCAGGACCCACTGGTCGGAAGTTATGTTGGCCCAGGCCGACAGGAAGGCTTGAAGCCGTCCCCCCACCGGGAAATCCGCCTGGACCAACCTCACTTCATTGTGGCTTCTTGGCGGCATGCTGCTGGGATCCGAAGTATCCTCTTCCGAAACCTCGAGCCCCCCGAAGGACTGCCCCCTGGCGACAAAGCGACCTCTCTGATAGGGAGTAAACCGGGAACCACGGAACCTGCGAAACTCACGAGACGCCCCCTTGTGTAAAGTGGCCGGTTTGGACGGTTTCTGCTGATCTTCTGGAAGCCGACCACCTTTAGAATCTCCAAGATCCTTTACAATCTTTTCCAAAGCTGCTCCAAAAAGCAGCGAACCTTTATAAGGGAGTTTACTGAGTCTCGCTTTGGAGGAGGCATCTGTCGACCAATTCCGCAACCAAAGAAATCGACGAGCTGCTACTACCGCCGCCATGGATTTTGCGGAAATCCGCACCAGATCATAAAAGGTATCGGCCAGGTAAGCTGCCGCTGACTCTAGCTTCGCGCCTTCATCCTGTTCGGGGCGTGTGAGAGGGGCCCCCTGAATCCACCGAATGGACGCCCGGGAAACAAACGCCCCACATATAGCCGCTCGCAACGATAGAGCACATGCCTCAAAAGTCTGTTATAACAAGGCCTCTAGCTTTCTATCGTGTAGATCCTTGAGTGCCGCACCGCCTTCTACCGGAATGGTGGTCTTCTTGGTGACCGCTGTCACTAAGGCATCCACCTTAGGCATCTTCAATAATTTGAGCTCATCCTGCGGCAAAGGATACAAGCGGCCAATAGCCCGCGCTCCTCTCAACGAAGCCTCCGGGCATTCCCACTCAGATTCCACCATCTGCTTCATGACTCTGTGCACAGGAAAACACCGTTGCTCCGTTTTAAACCCCTGCAGTAGGGGATCCTCCAAAGGTGCCTCTGAAGCCGCCGGCAACGCAATATTCAAAGCCGACAAAGTCTGGGCAATGAGGGCCCCCAATTCCTCCTTCCGAAAGACGCGAAAAGTGTTGGGATCCTCGCCAGCTCCCAACTCCGCATCATCTAAGTCAGTAGCCCACTCTAAACCTGAGTCAGATAGGAGTTCTCCTTCCTCCACCCCTGGGAGGTCCGAGAAGTCCCGAGTAGGCTTGTCCGCACTAACCGCTGCTACTGGAACACTTTAGAGGGACCCTCGCCCGGATCTGACAGAGAAGGCAGAGAGCCTACACCATGCTCAGCCACTAGAGCAGAGGGCTTGTTCTGGGCCTGCTGCCACTTGATACAATAAGCCTGATGAAGGGCCAAAATAAAATCAGCAGAAAACACAGACTGCAAACCCTGAGGAATATCAGACAGTGACTGTGGGGGAGCATCCTCCACCAGTCCTTGCCGTTTGGATTTGGCCCTCTTTTTCGCCGGTTTTTCCTGAGTTGTTAAAATTACTGGAGTTGCTTCAGAAATGGCTGCCGTTCCCGCCAAAACTGAACTGCCCTGAGAGCGTCCTTCCGAGGGACCCTCCATGAACGGTAACCCCAGAAGGACCCTAAAAACAGTCTGGGATAACTGAGCAAGCAACAAGCAGCCCCCGGAAAGAAAAACAACCCCGCAGTGAATAGCGCAACGAAAACCGGCACGGAGCTCAGCCGCGCTGAAAAGAATCGCCTGACTGAGCAACCGCCGACCAAACACGCTGCCCCGACAAGATTAAGCACTTAGAAACATACCTGCCACACCAGGAAAAGAAGGGCTCTGCGGCGCTAAAAACTCGATTCGGTTCTCATTCCCACTGCTAGTGGGAAGCAACCGAAATCGCCGAGGGCAGCAGGAAGGTATCTGTGGCTCCCAGCACTGCACTGCTCCCTCCCTCAATGACCGGAGCTGATTGAAAGACAGGCTCTGCCTCTATCAGCCCCGATAACATCTGCACCCACAGATGGTTGATAACCGCTCCGTTTGTGGAACCGGAGGGGGGGGGGGAAAACCCTGCTAGGGCTCTACCCAGAAAACTGCTGAAAAAAAAAATAGCCAAAGAAATAAAAATAAACTCTCTGAAGGGGAGCCAGCCAGGAACGTCCCTTCCAGCTGCTGAGGACTGAAAAGACTGAAGTGCGACCAGCAGGGGGAGCCAGATACCAGATCTGCAAAACTTCAGATTTCAGTCCTCAGTTGCTGAAGAAGATTGACAACCCTCTTGTTCCTGGACTGGCCCGGAGAGACGATCAGGAAACTATATGTTGGTAAGACCATTCGTAGCATTCGGGTTAGAATTATTGAACATAAAAGTTGCATTAAGAGAGATCTGGTGGACAAACCTCTGGTATCACACTGGCAAGAAATGGCTCATAAAATCATCGACCTTAAGTTCTTTGTAATCAAAAAGGTAAAATTAAATTGGCAAGGTAGAGACATCAACAAGACCATTATGCGGTTGGAGCAAAGATATATTTTTATGCTTGACACTATGGCGCCTAAGGATCTTAATAATGAAAAAGATTTGTCAGTATTTTTATAATTTGGTTTTATAACCAATTGTGATGTTTTAGTTCATCTTTTCTGCCCCCATTTTTACATTGACTGGACAATATTTTTACATTAACTGGATTATTTAATCTTTTCTAGCCACCTGACACAATATCGCCAAAGGGTCTCAATAATGAAAAAGAGTTGTCAGTGTTTTTTAATCTGGTTTTAAGAACATAAGATATGCCATACTGGGTCAGACCAAGGTCCATCCATCAAGCCCAGTATCCTGTTTCCAACAGTGGTCAATCTAGGTCATACGTACCTAGCAGTTCCCCAAAAGACACAGGTTCCACAATGCTTGTACTGGGTCAAGCAATGATATCCTGGGTCCCTTCTTAATAATGGTTTATGGACCTTTCCTCCAGGAACTTGTCCAAACCTTTTTTAAACCCAGCTACACTAACAGCCTTTACTACATCCTCCGGTAACAAATTCCAGAGTTTGATTACACGTTGAGTGAAAAAATATTTTCTTGTATTAGTCTTAAATAGTTTACCTTGTAAGCTTGTAGTTTTATAACCAACTGTGATTTTTTTTAGTCTATCTCTCCTGCCCCTGTTTTTATATTGACTGGACAATTTTTGAGAGCCTAGGATCGTTTTAGGCTGTCCACCACGCATTGATTGCAGATGACACACCAATTGCATTTTTAATTTTTCTTTTTAATAGGTCCCTTGATATTTGACGATTTTGCAGTCTAAATAGACTTTACCACCTTAAGGTTTGTTACCCAATCATGGGCCACATACGTCACATATCCCGCATTTAAAGGTTTTTATTTATGGCGCATGTGCTAGCGTCTCTTATACATGACTCACTATTGTGGCAAGTCTAGCGATTAGAAATTGGACAAACTGCTTCTGATGTCTGAAGAAACTGTTACTGAATACTGAGGTACACTTAAGATTTTGTTCAGCCGATATCTCACACAGTTCATCTAGTATTCAATATACAGATGCCCGCACAAAAAAATACTTTTATTACACTCTTATTTTTCATGTTGTTGCTCTCTGTTTTAAATGATGGATCCATATGATGATTTTATATACTATGGCATGTATCACAGCAATCTTTTTAGTCATTTTTGTGCTAGTTAAAAAGGTTTTAAAAGTTTCTCATCTCACTTTTATCCTCCGTTTTAATAAGATGGATTTACACGACACTATTATATATTATGGCAGTCTAAACAGACATTACTAGCTTAAGGTTCGCCACCCAATCACGGGCCATATACATTACATTTCCCGCAGTTAAGTGTTTTTATTCATGGCACATGTGCAAGCATCTCCTATACAGGACTTATTATGCAGCGAGTCAAGCGATTAGAAATTGGAGAAACCACTTCTGATTCCTGAAGAAACTAATACTGAAAACTGAGGTACACTTAGGTTTTGTTCAGTTGATATTTCATGTAGTTTATCTAGCATTCAACATACATATGCCCGTACAAAAAAGGCTTTTTTCACTTTTATCTTTCATGTTTCTGCCCTCCGTTTTAAATGATGGATCCATATGATGTTTTTACATACTACTGCAAGTATCATAACATAATTTTAAAAGTTTCTTATCCTACCCTTATCCTCCGTTTTAATAAGCTGGTTTTACACGATGCTATTAGATATTATGGCACATATTATACTATACTTTTTTAGTTCTTTTGTTGACATTTATTTAGGATACAACTCGGTTTCATTAATGATAAAATTAAGTGATATAATTTGGATTAATCAAAAGCAATCTCTGAATAATACTATTGATCCATGCAGTCATTCCAAGATTATTTTGTTTTTTTAAACCCACATCTAGTTGAATAATTATAATACTTCCTTATACCTGCTGTATAGTAATATCCGTTTGGTTCATTATGGATTTCTGTGGTTCTTCTTTTCTTCCTTTTGAAGTTTGATCTGTGTTTTTATATTACAGTAAATGCTTTACACTTTAATATTCTGTAAAAATGATTTATTTATTTATTTTATTTACATATCAACATGATGATTTGTACATATTTTAATCAGTTCACATTAGCACATTGTTTGGTATGTTTAATTATCAATTGTTATATTAAGGACCTGGGATTAATTAAGCTTCAGGTGAACAAGGTATATTAAACGTATTAGGTACACTTTTATTAGTATAAGTATCCACAGCAACCCTTAGTAATTAAAGAACTTAAAGATCTAAACACAAGCTTAAAACTAAGATGCAGACAGCAGTCCAGCAGCAAGATGGGGGCTTTCCAGTCTTTTGCAATGAGTGTCACATGTATGATTTTCTCCCAGTTGGTGAGAGGTCTTACATGTGCACTAGGTGCAAGGAGCTCTTTGCTCTCAGGGAATGAGTCCGTTCTCTAGAGGCAAGAGTAGCAAACTTGGAAGACATAAGAAAGACAGAGAGGTAGATAGACGAGACCTACAGGGATATAGTCCTGAAGTCCCAACTCCAATCTGGCAGCATCCCTGTTGCCATGGAGGAGAGAGGTCATGTGACAGGAGAGCATCACCCTGGTGTGGCAGGAAGTGATCCTGTAGCTAGGACCTGTCCTCCAGGTGATGTAAAACCCTATCGCACCGAGAGGTTTCTCCAGGGTCAAGTGCAAATGAGGGAAGGGTTAGGACAGCCGTTAATAGTTGGTGATTCAATCATTAGGCATGTAGATAGCTGGGCGGCTGGTGGACGTGAGGATCGCCTGATAACATGCCTCCCTAGTGCAAAGGTAGCGGATCTCATGCGCCACCTAGATAAGGTCTTAGACAGTGCTGGGGAGGAATCAGCTGTCTTGATACATGTCGGTACCAATAACATAGGAAAATGTGGTAGGGAGGTTCTGGAGGATAAATTTAGGCTTTTAGGTAGGAAGTTGAAATCCAGAACTTCTAGGGTAGCGTTCTCTGAAATGCTTCCCGTTCCACATGCAGGACTCAAAAGGCAGGCAGAACTCTGGAGTCTCAATGTGTGGATGAGACGATGGTCCAAGGATGAGTGTTCCGGATTTGTTAGGAACTGGGGAACATTCTGGGGAAAGGAGGGGCTCTTCCGAAGGGATGGGCTTCACCTTAACTGGGATGGAACCAGGCTGCTGGCATTAACCTTTAAAAAGGGGACAGAGCAGCTTTTAAACTAGATAACAGGGGAAAGCTGACAGTCGCCCAAGAACGCATGGTTCGGAAGAATGTATCCTTGAAGGATACTACTAAAAGCTGAGAGGCTCAAAAAAAGAGTAAAGTAGCCCAAATGCCCTTGAGTATGGAGCAGACAGAGCTTAAAGATTCCAACTTACCCATGCCTTACCAATAGCCAGATTAAAATGAATAAAATACAGTCTCTAAAATGCTTGTATGCAAATGCTAGAAGTCTAAAAAGTAAGATAGGAGAGTTAGACTATATAGCACTAAATGAGAGGTTAGATATGATTGGAATCTCAGAGACGTGGTGGAAGGAGGACAACCAGTGGGACACTGTGATATCTGGGTACAAACTATATCGTAATGATAGAGCTGATCAAATTGGTGGAGGGGTTGCGCTCTATGTTAGAGAGGGCATTGAGTCACAAAGGGGTAAAGTTATGCAGGAAACAAAATTTGCTGTAGAATCTCTATGGACTGAAATTCCATGTAAAAAGAGGAAGGCGATGGCAGTGGGGGTGGCCAGAATGAACAAATGGATGATGAAATGCTCAAAGAAATCAAAGAAGCTAACAAAACTTACAGCACAGTAATAATAATGGGTGATTTCAATTACCCCGGTATCAACTGGGTCAGTGTCACGGCAGGACCTGCTAGGGAGATAAAGATCCTAGATGAAATAAATGACTGCTTCTTGGAGCAGCTGGTTCATGAACCGACCAGAGGGGAGGCCATATTAGACCTAGTCCTTAGTGGAACACCAGATCTGGTGCAAGAGATAAGGGTGTTGGGGGCCACTTGGCAATAGTGATCATAGCATGATCGCGTTTGATTTAATTAATGGAGGAGGGATGGTAAGGGAATCCACAGTACTACCTTTTAACTTTCAAAAGGGAGACTATGATAAAATGAGGAAAATAGTTAATAAAAAACTAAAAGGAGCAGTTGCAAAGGTTAAAGACTTACATCAAGCTTGGATGTTGTTAAAAAATACTATCTTGGAAGCCCAGTCCAGCTGCATTCCATGCCTTAAGAAAAGTGAAAGTTAGTCCAAAAAACTGCCAGCATGGTTTAAAGGTGAGGTCAGAGAAGCTGTTGTTGCCAAAAAAGCATCTTTCAGGAAATGGAAAAAGGAGTCAAATGATGAAAACTGGAAACAGCACAAGCACCCGCAAGTTAAATGCAAGGCATTGCAATATAAGGCAGGCAAAGGGAGAATTTGAGAAGCTTGCTGCGGAAGCAAAAACGCGTAATAAAGACTTTTTCCAAGTACATTCGTAGCAAAACACCTGTGAGAGAGTCAGTTGGTCCATTAGATGACAGAGGGGTTTAAAGGGGCACTAAGAGGCGACAAGGCGATAGCCGAGAGACTGAATGAATTTTTTGCTTCGGTCTTTACTGAGGAAGATGTAGGGATGTTACCCATGACTGAAGTGGTATTTAAAGTTGCGGAAGAATTGAAGAAAATATTGATACATCAGGAAGATGTATTACAACTATTTGATAAACTGAAGAGCAGCAAATCACCTGGACCGGATGATATACATCCAAGGGTGTTAAAATAACTGAAATATGAGATTGCAGACCTGCTATTAGTAATCTGTGAACTATCATTAAAATCATCTGTAATACCTGATGATTGGAGGATGGCCAACGTAATGCCAATTTTTAAAAAGGGTTCCAGGGGTGATCCGGAAACTACAGACTGGTGAGCCTGACGTCAGTACCTGGAAAAATGGTAGAAACCATCACAAAGAACAAAATTGCTGAACATGTAGATACAATAAATCTCACCCCACAAGTGAAGCAAATTTAGAGACTAATGTACAAGAATCACTTCTGTAGAAACCTCATCCTTCATTATTCATTTTTAAACCTTTTTCAATTATTTATTTGTCGGAGCTGAGCCGTAGGAGGGACTGGGGAAATCCAGTCCCCCACCAGACTGCTAGCTTCTTTTATTTTATTTTATTAATGGTTCTTCACCAAATCTAATCACTTATCTCAAGTCCTTCGTTGACAACTCAGGAAATCGTCGCTCTTCTAGAAATATATCAGCACGACGTGTAGACATGTAGATAGTCATGGCTTAATGGGAGACAGCCAACATGGCTTTAGACAAGGAAGATCTTGTCTTACTAATTAATCTGTTATGTATTTTTGAAGGTGTGAATAAACAGGTAGACAAAGGTGAATCGGTTGATATAGTGTATTTGGACTTTCAGAAAGCCTTTGACAACATCCCTCATCAGAGACTTTTGTCAAAACTAAAGAGTCATGGGATAGGAGGCAGTGTACTATTGTGGATCAGGAACTGGTTAAAAGATAGAAAAGCAGAGGGTAGGGCTAAATGGCCAATTTTCCCAATGGAGAAAAGTGAATAGTGGTGTACCCCAGGGTTCTGTGCTGGGTCCGCTGCTTTTTGACATATTCATAAATGACCTGGAAAAGGGAATAATGAGTGAGGTTATCAAATTTGCAGATGACACAAAACTATTTAAAGTTATTAAAACCCATGAGGATTGTGTAAAATTGCAAGAGGATCTTGATAAATTGGAAGACTGGGCATCAAAATGGCAGATGAAATTTAATGTGGACAAGTGCAAAGTTATGCACCTAGGAAAGAACAACCCAAACTATGGTTACACGATGCAAGGTTCCACATTAGGAACCACCACACAGGAAAAAGATTTAGGTGTCATTGTGGATAACATGTTAAAACCCTCCGTCCAGTGTGCAGCGGCAGCCAAGAGAGCAAATAGAATGCTTGGTATCATAAGGAAAGGAATGGACAATAAAACAAAGGATATTATAATGCCTCTGTATCGTTCCATGGTGCGACCACACCTTGAATATTGTATGCAATCCTGGTTGCCGTATCTTAAAAAGGATATAGCGTTATTAGAAAAAGTTCAGAGAAGAGCCACCGAAATGGTAAAGGGGATGGAAGGATACCCCTATGAAGAGAGTCTAAAAAGGTTAGGACTCTTTAACCTGGAAAAGAGACGGCTGAGGGGAGATATGATATAAGTCTATAAATTAATGAACGGAGTGGAATGGGTAAACGTAGATTGATTGTTTACGTTATCAGAATATAGAAAGACTAGAGGACAAGCAATGAAGCTACTGGGTATACTATTTAAGACAAATAAGAGAAAATATTTTTTCACTCAACGTGTAATCAAACTCTGGAATTTGTTACCGGAGGATGTAGTAAAGGCTGTTGGTGTAGCTAGGTTTAAAAAAATGTTTGGACAAGTTCCTGGAGGAAAGGTCCATAAACCATTATTAAAAAGGGACCCAGGATATCAATGCTTGACTCAATACAAGCATTGTGGAACCTGTGTCTTTTGGGGAACCTGCTAGGTACGTATGGCCTCGATTGGCCACTGTTGGAAACAGGATACTGGGCTTGATGGACCTTGGTCTGACTCAGTATGGCATATCTTATGTTCTGACGTTGCCTTTCAGTTTACTCTCTTGCGGCTTCATGTTATGCCCTCTAGTTTTACAGCTTCCCCATCTTTGGAAGAGGTTTGTTTGTTCATTAATACTCTTTAAGTATTTAAAGGTCTGACTCATATCTCCACTGTACATATTTAGGTCTTCAAGTCTCTTCTCATAAGTCTTCTGACGCAGGCTCCAAATATTTTTGGTCGCCTTCCTCTGAACTGTTTCTGGCCTTCTTATGTCCTTTGTGAGATATGGCTCCAATCTAGGAATCTGTAGTAGTTCATTTTGTTCTCTTTTCCAACTGGGGGTTACTGGTGTTCCAGAATATTTGCAGTGCTGATTTTCCATAGGTAGCGTTGGGGCAATTTGAGTTCTTGATGCTGCTGTTGAGTGTCCATTTGCAGGGTTTTGTGTTATGATAAACAATGTCTAGCTGTGGAGGGAGTTAGTGGTGTTGTCAGTGATGTGAGACCAGAAATTGAAGACCACTTTTGTTGTATGTTGAGATGTAAAGTCAAACACCCTACTTCTGCTCTACATTGATTACACAGGTACACTAAAAAAATTTTTTTTTAAACTGCCTCTAATGTTTCGATTGATTTTTACGTTTTTTGGTGCGCTGAATCCAAATCTGGTAACCAATTTGCTCCATCACGTACAGATTTTTTGCTACATTGGGTTAGCAGTTTGAGGTGAACGTTTCAGATTGAGTGCGATCGAGATAAAAGTTTCTTGGATGAATTCTTTATACTAATTGTTTAGTAGTTTTTCAAATAAGAATAAAGAAAATTGTAACAAGGCAGCACATAAGAATAGAGTAATGTCAACAAAACACACTGTGATGGTAGCAAAATTGTCTGCACTTAAAACAGCCACATACATGTGCACAAACATTGAGCATATAAGAGCGAGGTTAGACACAAAGCAAAGCAAAGAAATGTGCAAAAAATGTTGTATAGGTATGTATGTAAGAATAGAAAACGCAAACCGCACCATTGCAATACATGAAGACAAACACCCGATGGTGTGAAAATAAAATTCTAATAAATGAGATCCGACACTGTGGTAATAACTAGCAAATTTTTATTTCAAAGTTTAGTAAAAACACGATATTTGTCAACACAGTTTAGATTTTAAAGTCATTCTTGGGTCAATCAATCTCCTGGTGGGCCCGTTTCTTCTTCCCCCGAATGCTTATCTTGGTGCGCTGCTTGGCGTATTTTTCATCTGGGGTTTCCCGCAGCAGCAGCAACCAGCAGAAATCAGCCATCATAGTGGTGTTCCATCTTCCTTGGTACCTTCTCTCTGCGTCCTTGATGTCCTGGTGAAACCTTTCACCTTGTTCTTCACTGTACGCCCCCAAGGTTTCGGGAAAGTAGTTCACATGGGAGTGCAAGAAATGGACTTTCAGGCTCATGTTACAGCCTTGTTCTTTGAAGGCATTGAGCATCCTGGCAACAATATCCTTATAGTTCTCATCCCACCTGTTCCCCAAGAATTTGAGAACATCCTTGAAGGAATCCCAGGCTTCTTTTTCCTTCTCAGACATCGTTTCAGCGAATGCTCCATCTGAAATGAGTTTCCTTATATCAGGGCCAACAAACACTCCTTCCTTTAGCTTTGCTTCAGAAAGTCAGGGGAACTTTGAGCAAAGGTACCGAAAGCACTCACCATCTTTTGGAAGGGACTTGATGAATTGCTTAATGAGACCCAACTTAATGTGGAGAGGTGGTAATAGAATTTTATCACGAGGTACCAAGCTCTCATGAAGAACATTTTTCTCACCGGGTCTCAAATACTCCCGAATTGGCCAGTTTTTTTTCCCCCAGTGTAGGTCGCGGGCCCGGCTATCCCACAAGCAAAGGAAGCAGGGATATTTGGTGAAACCGGATTGCTGCCCTAATAGCATGGATAGAATTTTAAAGTCTCCACAAATCATCCACTTATGCTCATCATAACGAATCTTCTGAAGAATCAGGGCCAAATTCTCATATTTTTCTTGGAGAATAACAGAGTGAGCAATAGGAACTGAAGCGAATGTATTGCCATTATGAAGAAGAACACCTTTTATGCTGTCTTTTGACGAATCAATGAACAGCCGCCATTCAGCAGGATCATACTTGAGTTTAAACTTTTCCATCACTCCGTATATATCGTTGCAAAATACCAAATCTTCCTCTTCGCTGAAATACTTCAAAAATTGTGTCTCGCGGTTGCGGTACCAATAAAAATTTGTTCCTGGTGACAATAGATTTTTCTTTTTAAGCCGAGAACCTAGCAGTTGGGCAGCATCTTTTGGGAGTCCTAAATCCCGGACTAAATCATTCAATTCAGCTTGAGAGAAAAGTTCAGGTTTCGGATCTGGTTCAGTTTCAAACTCGGAAGTACTGGACTCATCGGGAAAAGCCATCTGATGAGCCTCATCATGATCAGAACCGTCCACACAAATATGATCCAAAGATTTTGGTGGTTCAGGCACAGGTACTTCGTTGCTATGAGGCATAGGCCTAATTGCTGAGGGAAGGTTGGGGTAACTTATTACGTTCTTATTTTTTAAGTTGTATCCCTTCACAATGCAAGAGCAAAAATAGCAGTCACTGCTGTGGTCTCTTTGTTCACGCCACATCATAGGTATTCCGAAACGAAATGCTTGTTTTTTACCTTTCATCCATAAGCGTAGATCTTCCTCACATGTCTTGCACACTTTGTGAGGAGCCCACGGTTTGTCTTGATCGCCTAACTTCAAACCGAAATAGGCGAAATATACTTTTTTAATAAATGCAGAAATGTTCCTCTGCCGCTTTTTCAGGGTATATTCCCCACAAATAAAACAAAAACTGTCCGGAGAGTTGACGCAACCTCTGGCTCTGTGAGCCATCACAAATACACAGCACTGCAAACTACAACTGTAGTGAACCACTTCGGAATAAAGCTGGATTACGACTGAGCAAACAAAAGCTAATAATGAACTTGCAAGAAACTGAAATTTGACAGGAAACGTTCATGTCGCAACCACCGTGTTTGAGCGAGCGAACGAGGCGAGGCGAACAGGAAAGAACATGCGCCAGCGCGAGTACTGGATTTAGCCCCCCGCCTCCCAATTGTCCTGTTAATGTATAAAATGAATACAAAACACTCTAAAATATCATGAGGGAGTGTTTCTAGTTAGTTAACCATTACAACCTCTATTTTGGGCCAAGAAAATAAACTGCAGTCGGCTAAAAAGAAATTATGTGAACATTCCTTATATGGATAAAAAATCTAATTTTGCAAGAAAACGTGACGTGATGGAACATTTTGGCTATTTTTCCTGGATTCAGCACCCCAAAATCTATAGGAATCAGTTGCAAAACTGGAGGCAGTTTTTTGGTAGTGTACCTGTGTTATTGAGAGAGCTTTATTGGTGAATCTGGGAGTGTTCCATATGAATGAATAATTATGCCTTATCAGACTGATATTCAACAGCAAGAAGGCATTCGCTGTTAAATGCATAATTAGCCTAATCATGTATTTTCAAAAACAAATACAGATATCAGGCTTTTAAACTGCAGAATGGCCAGATATTATCTGTATACTTGTGGGGAATTTTAGGGGAGGAGCAAGGGTAGGCCCGATAATTTACCAGACAGTGGCAATTTTTTTAAAGTGCCCTCAAGTCAATGCTGACTCCTAGTAACCCAGCAGCCCCTGGGTTTTCTTGGCAAGGTATGACCAGGCCTTTTCTTCCAAGGCAATGGAGGGTAAAGTGACTTGCCCAAGGTCACAAGGAGTGATAGTGAGAATTGAACCTTGATTGCTTGAGTACTAGGCTGTTGCTCTAACCACTAGGCTACTCCTCCATATAGTGGCAATATTTAGCCACTATTCAGGAGAAATAGAAAGGTTTAAAATTAGCAAAGGTGTATGACAAAGTTGCATACTCTCCCCCTACCTATTTAATTTATATGCAGATCAAATCATCAGAGAAGCAGAACTGTATGAAGACAACTGAGGTGTGAAGATTGGTAGAAGGCTTATCAACAACCTTTGCTATGCTGATGATACCACATTACTGGCTGAAAGTGAAGACTATTTGAAACATTTGCTTTTCAAGATCAAGGAACATAGTCTTAAAATGGGTCTGCACCTTAATGTAAAGAAGACAAAGATCCTAATTAATAAGTTCATCGTTGATGAAGAAGAAATTGAAATAGTTGACAACTTTAACCTACTTGGATCAACTATTAATAAAGAAACATCAAGCAGTCAAGAAATCCAATGATGAATTGTTCTTGGCAGAATGGCTATGAAGGACCTAGACAAGATTCTCAAGAGCAGCGATGTCTCTCTCCATAGAAATATTTGATTTGTCCAAGCCATGGTATTTTCAATAATGTCATATGGATGCAAACATTAGACAGTGAAAAAGACAGACAGGAAGAAAAGCAATGCCTTTGAATTATGGTGCTGGTGACGAATACTTTGTATACCATGGACTGCCCAAAGAACAAACCAGTCAGTATTAGAGGAGATCAAATCTAAGCTTTCTTTAAAAGCTCAGATGACAAGACTTTGACTGTCATACTTTGGACACACCATGCGAAGAGAGAGATTGTTAAAGACATCATGCTTGGCAAGGTGGAAAGTCAAACAAAAGAGGAAGATCAGCAATGAGATGGATTGATACAATAACAGCAGCTGTGGGTGCCGCTCTGTCAACAATGAAGCACCTGACCGAAGACCGAACATAGTTTAGGACAACTATCCAGAGAGTCGCCTTGAGTCAACACCAACTCAACGGCACTTAACAACAATATTCAGGTGACACATTTAGTTTAGGTCTGCAGAATATCAGCCTAGCCTAAACAGATAATACAATGACTACCATCATTGTCTGTATATTCAGCATGCTATCTGTATTTATTTTATTTATTTATTTCTGGGTTTCATATACCGCTTTATCCATGTAATCAAGGCGGTTTACAAGGAACTTAACTATCAGCGTGCAGGGCAATTTACAAGGAACTCAGTGAACTTATACAATGAGCATCTTCAAAATCAATATTTCAAACATTAGATGCAGGCCTTTAGGTTAAGCTGAACTTTTTACAACTATGTACATAGGACAGATCTGTGTTACAGTTCTTACACTGTAATGAAGTATATCATTATGGGTGATACATGTGATATGTAAGTTATAATAGTTGGAGAGGTATATTAATGTTACACTTTTCTATACTGCCCCTTCCAGAAATCAGAGGTGGTTTACAAGGAACCAACATATTATATGTAGCATATATATGAACTTTGTCCATGATAATTTTAACATGAGAACAGTTTAACATAAACTATATACATATTAACTATATTGTGGTAGGCGAAGGCCTATGATCCATGGTGTCTGAAATAAGCAGACAGGCCTAAATAGCTTGACCTGTAAATGAAGCCTGTGGAGAGGCCCATAGGAATTGCACATCCCCCAGAATGCTGCTACTATAGAACTGAAACTTAACAAAGCATAATCAGCTTAGCTGAGCAGAATCGAAACTCAGAAAAATATAGAAAAATAAGTTTAATTGCTACTGATAAGAGTACAGCTGCTATGAAATTAATTAAATCTGCTGAAAGAAAGATTACAGTGCCCCGCTTTCCCACATGTGCTAACTAGTTAAATGGCCTTGGAAGAGAAAAGTATCTAAGTTGGTGAACTGACCATTGTAATTGGGACTAAAAGCGGGGTAAGCAGGTGCTAAGCCCAGTCGAAGAACATCATTGGATAGCCATATCGGTACCGGAACCAATAGAAGGTGTACGGGAGGTTACCGGGACCAATGAAATATTTTCCTATGTCTAGAATGGAGAAGAAGTCTATAAAAGTTGTTGTTTTGCTAGAAACCATTGCTCAGCCATTTTGAATTCGATTCTGCTTGAGACTTGTGCACAAATAAATGATTTGGACCTTCTGAACAGACTCCTGGTATCATTGGTTTGTCTGCGCTCTGCTGCTACATATTCTTGGTGCGTTGGCCGGGAAGGTGTGGTAATAGAGGGTATATAGGGCAATATACCACGACTTTCCGCCTCTACAGGTTTGGTCCTGCCGGGATCGCGCCCTTCCGATGGGGGCTCGCTCCCTGGCGCCACCGGTCCCTTGCATCGGAGGGAGCTGGCCGGACCTTGGCGGGTGCCGGGCCCGGCTGGAGCCAACACCTCGAACCCGAGTGAGGGGAGTCCGAGGTCCAACTCATGCACTTGCTTGGGAACTTTGAGGACCGGATCCGGTGAGTAGAGTTTTGATTTGGTATGTCTAGACAGATGAGTCAGAGCAGTACTGCCATTTGAATCTTGAATTTTGAACTTGGAACTTGGTAAGAGAGCTTGATCACCTCTCAAGACGGTCCGACTACCCCTGCATGAGTATTCACGGGGCGAAACTACAGTCTTCTTGTATTTTGGAACTTGAACATCGCCTAGTCAGAATAGACAGGATTGGGCTGTGTTCTTTGGGATACGTTGCTAGCATGATTGTGTGAATGAAGTGTGAATGAGAGGTCTGGCAGCACGGACCAAGCGAAGGCGGACTCCTGAGTAACGCATTTCCTGGCCGGGCGACAGCATCCAGGTCGTAAAAAGGAGGAAGCGACCGTCGTCTTGTCTTGTTATTTGTTTCCCTTATATGTTTCTAGGGCCGTGAGGACCCCTCACCCACGGTCCGCCCTCCTTTTCCCTTTTGTTTGTTGTTGTGCGCACATATCGATATGGGAGGGGCGGGGTCTACTAGGAACACTCCATTAGAATGTATGATCACACATTTTAAGGAAGGATATTCAGGAGATTATGGAATTAAAATGACTGCGACACGATTACAGATTTTGTGTACTAGGGAGTGGCCCGACTTAGACCCTACATGGCCTCGAGAGGGAACTTTCACCATAGGAATTATTCAGTCAGTTCACCAGAAAGTGCGAGTAGCGCACCCCGATCAGTACCCCTATATAGATTCCTGGTTGAGTATTTGTGAGAGCCTGCCCCCCTGGGCGAAGCGCTGTTATGAAGAACAGTGCAGAATAATGTTAGCACGAACAGATCAAACACAGAAAGTAGATCAGACTAAAAAGACAGGGACAGGTGAGAAATCCAGACGGAAACCCGTCCTTGCAGATCCTGAGTCCCCAGAAGTGATAACTCGACAGCCCCGAGCCCAGCGTCCAGTAAGGGTGCCACCGCGTCCCGCCCCAGAGCCACAGAGACAGCGGGAGCGGGACCCAACCCCAGAACCATCACCTGAAGAGCAGACAGATAAGCTTACTTCAGATGAGGAGGATGAATCAACTGAGACTGAGGAGAAAGTTGAGTCAGAGGCAGAAGAGCAAGAGGAAGGGTCTTCCCAGAGTGATACTGACAGTATAAAGACGACCGTCAGTGTGAGCTCATCAGTCAAAAGTAAAGCGTCCCAGACTAAGCGCACGGACAGCAAGAAGAAAGCCCCTGCTAGGAGAGTTTCTAAAATCCCCCTCAGATCCAGAAAGACTACTACAGCAAAAATGATGCCTTTACGGCAAGTCCCGGGAATGCCCGTGAGAGATGAAGATAATCAGGTGGTGGCAGGACCCCTAAGTTTAGTATATGTGCCCTTCTCCACTACTGATTTGTTAAACTGGAAGTCCCATTACGCTTCCTATACCAACAAGCCCCAGGAACTAACAGAATTAATGCATACTATTATGGAAACCCACCAACCCACTTGGGCAGATTGCCGTCAGCTCCTGTCTACCTTATTCACTACTGAGGAGCGGACACGAATAAAGCGAGCAGCTGTCGACTGGCTGACAGATAACCCGTTAGCACCGGGAGATGCACAAGGGATAGACAATCGAGAAGTAGCCCAAAGAGAATTCCCAAATGAAGACCCCCAGTGGGATCCGAATACAGAGAGAGGATCCAAATCTTTATCCCGGTTTCGCCAAGGCCTTATGCAAGGTCTGAAAAGGGGGGGCCAGAAAGCTATGAATCTTTCTAAAGTGACCGAAGTTAACCAGGGCATAGATGAAAGCCCAGCAGTGTTTTATGAAAGATTGACTGAAGCGTATAGAATGTATACTCCCTATGATCCAGATGCACCAGGAAGCTTATGCATGGTGAATTCTGCTTTTGTAAATCAGTCTCAACCAGACATTAGACGTAAGCTACAGAAACTAGAAGGGTTTGCGGGCATGAATGCAACTCAGTTACTGGAAGTCGCTCATAAAGTGTATGTGAATCGTGATAATGAAAGGCAGAAAGAATGTGATCGAAAGATGAAGAAGAAAGCTGATTTTTTGGCTGCGGCCATAGTTGAACAGAAGAGGGGAGGTTTCCCTAGTCGAAGGAGCAGAGGAAGAGGGCGGGGCCGAGGAGATAGCCGGCCCCAACTAGGCGTGAACCAATGCGCTTATTGCAAAGAAGAAGGACATTGGAGAGATACATGCCCGGAACTCGAAAACGCCCCCCAGGATGACGAAAATAATGCTCAATGGAGAGAAAGAGGAAGGGGCCGACCCCGGAACCGCAGAGGGGCCAATCGAGAACAGTTTCAACGAGAAAGAGGAGAGGCCATACAAGCAGTGGCCGCCGCGACCTACGACGTAGATGAAGCAGATTAGGACAGACCGGGCTCTGAATTCGCTTTAGGTCTCCAGGAGCCTATGGTCAGCATACAAATAGGAGACCAAGTTATGGACTTTATGGTTGATACTGGAGCAGAACATTCTGTAGTAGACAAACAGATTGCCCCATTTTCCGCAAGAGCAGTCACCATTGTGGGAGCAACTGGTGCCAAAGCCACAAAGCCTTTTCTTCAGAACCGTATATGCACCCTAGGAGGACAGCAAATAACACATCAATTTCTCTATATGCCCGAGTGCCCAGTGCCATTACTGGGACGAGATATGTTAGCCAAATTGCAGGCCCAAATATCCTTTACTGAGAAAGGAGAGATGCAAATGACAGTGAATTCCCAGACAAAACCTGCTGGATTAATGCTGCTTACTGTTCCTCGGGAAGAAGAATGGAGATATTATAGTAATGAATCTGCCCAGGACACCTATTTTGAACATACTCTGAAAAGCATTGATGCCCCGCCTGGAGTATGGGCAGAAGGCAACCCCCCAGGCCTAGCCAAACATATAGCTCCAATAATTGTGAACCTCAAGCCTAGTGCTGCACCAATACATGTCAAGCAATACCCCCTCCCAAGAGCAGCAATTGAAGGCATTCACCGCCACTTGTTAAGACTACTAGAGTATGGCCTACTAAAAGTATGTCAGTCACCATGGAACACTCCACTCCTGCAGTAAAGAAGCCTGGAACAGGTGACTACCGTCCAGTGCAGGACCTAAGGAGAGTGAATGAAGCAGTTGAGACCATACATCCAGTTGTGCCAAATCCTTATACACTCTTAGGATTGATTCCTGCTGAAGCTACCCACTTTACTGTTTTGGACTTAAAAGATGCGTTCTTCTGCATAAGATTAGCCCCAATTAGTCAATTGCTGTTTGCCTTTGAATGGCAGGACCCTGTCTCTGGAAGACGGGGCCAACTCACTTGGACACGATTACCCCAAGGATTCAAGAATTCACCTACCATCTTCAGTGCTGCACTGAACCAAGACCTTTCGAGCTATCCAGTGGCCCCGGGGAAGAGAGTACTTCTCCAATATGTGGACGATCTGCTGATAGCTGCTGTATCAGAAAGTGAATGTATACAAGCCACCAAAGACCTCTTGCAGCTACTGGATGAAGCTGGATACAAAGTTTCCAGAGCAAAAGCACAGCTATGCCAAAAAGAAGTGAAATACTTAGGCTTTCGCTTGACTAAAGGAAGCCGACAATTAGGGAGAGAAAGAAAAGAAGCTGTGTGCAGAATCCCAACCCCAACTACCAGAAAGCAAGTCAGAGCCTTTCTGGGAGCAGCAGGATATTGTCGAATCTGGATTCCCAACTTTGCTCAAATTGCCAAACCACTATATGAAGCCACCAAAGGAGAAGAAAAGTCGCCATTAGATTGGGGACCTGAGCAGGATGCAGCCTTCAAGACGTTAAAGGAAGAATTGATGTCGTCACCAGCACTTGGATTACCAGATGTTCACAAGCCTTTTCATCTATTCGTGCATGAGGTGCAAGGGAACGCCTTAGGCATGTTGACTCAGAAGTTAGGACATTGGGAGCGACCTGTAGCATACTTATCAAAACAATTGGACACTGTGGCCAAAGGATGGCCACCTTGCTTGAGAGCAGTTGCAGCTACAGCATTGTTAGTGAGTGAAGCAGATAAACTCACCTTAGGACAGAATCTACGAGTCACTGTGCCACACGCAGTACTTGCCCTCATGGAACAGAAAGCGAATCATTGGCTCACCAATTCACGAATGTTGAAATATCAGAGTATGCTATGTGAAAACCCACAGATACAATTGGAAGTGAGCCATGCCTTGAACCCAGCTACATTGATACCTGTCAGCGAAAACCCCCCAGAGCATGATTGTATAGAAGTCATGGAGACTGTATTCTCAAGTCAACCTGATCTGACAGATGTGCCCCTAGAGAATCCTGATCAGACTTATTTTGTGGATGGAAGCAGTCTCATCATCAATGGACGACGTTGTGCCGGGTATGCAGTAGTCACCCGGGATGAAGTCATTGAATCATCAGCCCTGGCCTCAGGCACATCAGCCCAGAAAGCAGAATTGATTGCACTCACCCCAGCATTAGTATTAGGTGCAAAACTCTTGTTAAATGTGTACACGGACTCTAAATATGCCTTCACCACTTTGCATGCACATGGAGCTCTATACAAAGAACGAGGGCTCATCCCGTCAGGAGGAAAATCGATCAAATATGGCCCAGAAATATTGATGTTACTAGATGCAGTATGGGCCCCAACACGTGTAGCCGTCATGCACTGCCGAGGACACCAAGCAGGTAAAGGAGATGTTGCCCAAGGAAACAGATTCGCTGATGCCTCAGCGCGAAAAGCAGCCATGACAGGCCAAATTTCATCGCAAGCTATGCCAATGCAGGCAGCATTATTTCCAGTACCCCTTAATTCATGGACACCACGATATACCACCAACGAATTGGATTACTACTGTAATAAGGAAGAGGAAGTGCTGAAAGATGGGTGGATTGAGCTGCCGCCTGCCGAGGGCAGCCAACCCCCAGGACGAATAGTAATCCCTGAATTATTGGGACCAGCCTTTGTCAAGGCTTTCCACCAAGCCACACATTATGGAAAAAGTGCTATGGAAAAAGCACTCAAGCCACATTTTTGCATCGCCTTGTTGGGAGCCATATCAGCCTCAGTAGTACGCCAGTGTCTAATTTGTGCCAAGAACAATGCCAAACAGGGTCCCACGCCACCACCCCCGAGTTCAGTCAAGAGGTGTAACCCCCATGCACCACTTGCAAATTGACTTTACTGAGATGCCAAAAGCCAGTGGATACCGATACTTGTTAGTGTTAGTTTGTACCTTCTCTGGGTGGGTAGAGGCTTACCCCACCAGGACTGAAAAAGCCAGAGAAGTTACCAAAGTTTTGCTGAGAGAAATTATTCCCAGATTTGGAATTCCAGCAGTAATAGGGTCAGACAATGGGCCCTCATTTGTTTCTCAGATTACTCAGCAGTTAGCAAATGCCCTGCAGATACAATGGAAGCTACACACTGCATATAGACCTCAGAGTTCAGGGAAAGTTGAGCGAATGAATCGTACCTTGAAAGCCCAAATGTCCAAGCTTTGTCAGGAGACTCGCCTAAAGTGGCCCCAAGTGCTCCCAATAGCTTTGCTCAGAATACGCTCAGCTCCTGTGAAATCAACAGGATTTTCCCCTTTTGAGGTAGTGTATGGCAGACCCCCACCAATAGTGCAGGGAATTAAAGGAAGTTTAGCCCAGATTGGTTCAGAAATAACCAGACAAGAACTTCTAGCTCTTAGTTTTGTTCTACAGACGCTTCATGCGTGGATCCAAGACCAGTTGCCCATCAATCTGACGGAACCCCTACATCCCTACAAGCCTGGTACCTCTCGGTGTGGATCAAAGATTGGAAGAAGACACCGCTGGAACCTCATTGGAAGGGACCATACACCGTCATCCTGTCTACCCCAACTGCAGTAAAGGTAGCAGAGATCGATTCCTGGATCCATCACAGCAAAGTCAAGCCAGCAGCCGTTACAGATTCCGAGCAGTGGACAGCGGTACAACATCCTGATGTACCTTTGCGACTCACCCTGAGACGGCAACCAGCGACCTAGATTCTTTTTGGGATCACCCCAACAACCACAGTGCCTTGCACTAGACAAGTCTTTCGAAGAGGATTGCTGTTTCCAATACAGCAAGATTTGCTCAGACAAACCTTATGTGTGCGGTTTTGCACACTGATTGATACTATATTGATTAACAATATCCAGAGCCAACTGTAGTTGATAAGTCGGTTGGCATACGACGGACATTGTGAGGATCTTCAATCAACATTCAACACCCGTTGTGCCAAGAAGAGGACGTCGAGGTCAAGATTTTCAAGTGAGGATTCAGAAGAACTCCAATCAACATGCATCTTTGTGTCTACTTTGTCCTGGTTGCTTGTCTGGGGGGCCTTGAACTGACTTATGCCTTGCCTCCATGTACTGCTTGCATTACTTCCACTCGGACTGGAATGAAAGTAACGCAGACTTTGCTTTATCATTCATACTATACCTGTACTGGTAAAGTAACCCGGTGTATTTATAACACCACCGAACTGAATGTTTGTACCAAAGGTAATACCAAAGTGTGCTTTAACCCGCATCAGAATCCATCCTATTATACTTTGGAGATACGATGGAATGATGCAGATGGAGCCTTACTTAATGCTACCTCCCCACTCACCGACCCTACTAAGATTGCTGTATTATACTTTGATGCCTGTGATGCTATCAATAGGGATAGTCGTTCAAAATGTGCTGATAGGGAGAAAACGTATGCTCTTAATAATAAGTACATGTGTCCAGAAGGAACCACTGGATGGGGAGAATGTACAGGTAAACGAGTTTTAGCCAATGAATATAGTACAGCCCCGGTAACAGACTACTATTGCCCAAAATGGGAATGTGTTTTCTATGCCACATGGAAAACTGGAAAAATGGTAGAAAATACCAGAGACAATCGAATGGCGATTTTGCAAAGGCCATATGTAAAGGATATAGAAAAGAATTGCAAGAAAGGAGCTTGTAACCCGTTAGAATTTCTTGTAATAAATCCTAGTGCCTAGAAACAGGGATATAAATTTGGACTCAGAATTGCAGGTTCTGGGTCAGATCCCGGAACCATTGTATATATTAGATTGAACACCCAGGCCCATAGATCATCACGATACCATATACATAACACTTTTTACGAGACTATGCATATAAACAAGTTTGATATCCCTCACCCTTCCCAGAATTTGTTTCTAGAATTAGCGGGAGCAGTAGTCTCCAGCTTACACATCTCAGATTGCTACTTTTGTGGTGGAACTAAGATGGGTGACCAGTGGCCATGGGAAGCAAAGGAATTAAATTATTCACTGACTTATAACCATACTGAATTACATAAGACTACAAGCGAATGGGTCTTAGCACACTCGATAGTTGGACGTCTATGTTATGCTCGAACTGGACCTCAGTTCACTCTGCAGGTGGGACAGCTGGTCTGTCTCAGCCAAAGGTTCTATAATGATACTACGAAACAGACGTCTTGGTGGTCAGGAGTTAATGAATCTGAACCCACCAATCCATTAGCAAAATTTCCTGAACTTGCTGATCTATGGACAAATCTTGCCCTGCCCCATGCTTGGCAAGCCCCACCCGGCTTGTATTGGATTTGTGGAACTCGAGCATATGCCAGACTCCCTATACACTGGGGAGGGGCATGTGTTTTGGGGACCATTAGACCTTCTTTCTTTTTGTTACCCACAGAACATGGAGAGCAATTAGGATACCCAGTATACACTAAGAGACAGAAAAGAACAGCTTTGCAGATAGGCAAGTGGGAGAAATGAGAGGGTGATGATTGGCCACCTGAGCGAATCATTGCCTATTATGGACCGGCCACATGGAACGATGATGGTATGTGGGGCTATCGGATCCCTGTGTATATGATTAATCGTATTATCTGCTTGCAAGCAGTAGTTGAATTAATAACTAATGAGACTAGCCAAGCACTCACACTCTTAGCTAGACAGAGCACACAAATGCGCACTGCCATATATCAGAATCGCTTAGCACTAGCCTACTTGTTGGCAGCTGAAGGAGTATGTGGTAAATTGAATTTAACCAATTGTTGTTTGAAGATAGATGATAAAGGTCAAGTAGTGGAAGAGATTGCTGAAAATATGCGGAAACAAGCTTACGTGCCAGTACAGCTTGGCATGGTCTTAAGATCCCTAATTGGTTTGCCTCTATTTTCTCAGGTTTAGGAGGACTTACTACTTTCCTTATGCTTATATTAATAATAATTGCTGTGTTTTTACTATTACCATGTATAATTCCATGTTGTATGCGTTCTGTAAACAGTATTATTGAAAACACCGTAGAGCGGAAAACCGCAAACTAAGATTATGGCCTTATGGCATCCTCGGCCCACTATATATGGTCGTAACCAGTTCCCTCTAAGCTGTGCGCGTGTGCGCGCGCACACACCTCGCCAAGCGAGCGCACATACTTTACAACAGAGCGCACAAAAATTACGGTTCTGATTCTGATAGAAAACAACACAGACATCTTAAAATTTAAAGTTTGTTCTGTGTTTATGGTTTTCACAAGTTCTACAATATTTTCTAGTGCAATCAATGTGGTGTACATACTGTATTCTGACGTGTAGTCAAATTTTAAAGTATATAACTCCGAGTGTCGTTATGTGGCGCACAAAAATTTAACCTTCCTTCAAAAGCTGCACAGCTGATATTTTATGCGCACACAGCCTACAGAAAATTAGAGGGAACATTGGTCGTAACCCGACCCCAGTATAATCAAATTGAGTGATTTAACTCTCACACCTTATTAAGTAATAGGGTGAGATTAATCAAAGGGGGGAATGTGGTAGGCGAAGGCCTATGATCCATGGTGTCTGAAATAAGCAGACAGGCCTAAATAGCTTGACCTGTAAATGAAGCCTGTGGAGAGGCCCATAGGAATTGCACATCCCCCAGAATGCTGCTGCTATAGAACTGAAACTTAACAAAGCATAATCAGCTTAGCTGAGCAGAATTGAAACTCAGAAAAATATAGAAAAATAAGTTTAATTGCTACTGATAAGAGTACAGCTGCTATGAAATTAATTAAATCTGCTGAAAGAAAGGTTACAGTGCCCCGCTTTCCCACATGTGCTAACTAGTTAAATGGCCTTGGAAGAGAAAAGTATCTAAGTTGGTGAACTGACCATTGTAATTGGGACTAAAAGGGGGGGTAAGCAGGTGCTAAGCCCAGTCGAAGAACATCATTGGATAGCCATATCGGTACCGGAACCAATAGAAGGTGTACGGGAGGTTACCGGGACCAATGAAATATTTTCCTATGTCTAGAATGGAGAAGAAGTCTATAAAAGTTGTTGTTTTGCTAGAAACCATTGCTCAGCCATTTTGAATTTGATTCTGCTTGAGACTTGTGCCCAAATAAATGATTTGGACCTTCTGAACAGACTCCTGGTATCATTGGTTTGTCTGCGCTCTGCTGCTACAATATATGATGGTTATACGAGGTTGTGAGAATATGATTCAGCATTGCATGGGTTTGAGTGACTGATCGTTACTCAATGTGACACATTCGGGACTTATGTGGGGTACAGGTTCAAGTTTTTTATTTTGTTTTGATAGTATTCAGTAAAAGGATATGTTTTGGTCTCTTACTGAACGTGGTCAAACTCATTTATTTCCTTTAGGTTGTCCAGTAGTGTGTTCCAGTGGACTGGAGAGTAGTAGGTGAATGCTCTATTGGCTGTTGGTTAGTTTTCCTGAATTCCTTAGGGATTGTTTGTAAGTTTTGTGTACATTCCCTTGTCTTGTTTCTGGTCGTGTTTGTATTATTGAATTGAGGTACGTCGGTGCTATGTTTTTTAATAAATATATGGAGAGTGACACAGAATATACAGATTTAAGTTAAATGGGAGAGTGGCATTTAACAAGCCAATGAGTTGAACATCTGCCCATTTGTGCAGCTTGCACGGCAAGACCGGAGGAGGGGGAGCACAAAAGCAAAAGTTGGCTCAGGGTGCTAAATCCCTTGAGCAGGCCCTGCTTTTGAGGAACTTATTTGGCCAAGCTTAGGAAAAAATAAGGCTGTGTCGGCTAACACAGGTCTGAAACCTTTTTTTCCCAATATTGTATTTATTCACCTTTAACTAAACTACATTCAAAAAGGTTTTTGTATGACAGAATTGTAGCAAACAGTAGCACAAAATGAAAGCGAAAGGGATGAGTCCTGGTCAAAGGCCGTATCAATTCTGTCGGAAAATGTCACGCTTTCTATTCATGTAATAATTATTTATATTTAACTACCTGTTCTTAAGCAAGAAATATGATCTTTAACCTGCGGACAAGCCTCTCCAAACAACCCCGCCCGGGCTTTTGTTTGCAATTGAGCGGGAAGGGAAACACACAGCGGCGGCGACTCCCGAGCTACGCCTTCCGCACCAGTCCACTTCACCCATTGGCTGTGCGTGCCGTCATTCACTTACTCGTTACTCATAGCTTTTTTTTGTTGTTATTGTTGTTATCTCCCCTCTCCTCGCCACACCTCCCCGCTACTTTCAGCACACAGCCTGTCCACGCGCCTCGAGCCTCCTTCCCATTGGCCGGTCGGTTCGAGCCGGCTGGCCCGCCAGCCAATCGGCTGGCTGAGCACGAGGCAAGCACTTCTGATCACGCCGGCCTGCGCGTGGCAGAGCTGAGAGCCGTGACTGGGGAGAAGCAGCGCGGAAGTGGGAAGGTCCGGGCGAGGGCGTGGGACATATAAACGCAGCGTTTCCGCTTTGTGTTTACATGATCTTTGGTTATAGTGGAAGAAACCTTGAGGGGACGAGCTTTAGCTTTTAAAGTTCACCAGGGATTGGAGTTCCTTTTTATCTTACATCACACAAAACCAGAATACTAGTTGGGCAAGTCCTCGACCGGTGTCCTTGTTATTTCACACCCCTGTTATTTTGAAAAGCTGTCACCATGGTGGTCTTCAAAAAGATCAAGAACTTCGAAGTGGTCTTCAGCGAAAGTGGCAAGGTCTACTGCAGCGGCGAAAAAGTGGCCGGCCGGGTGCTTGTGGAGGTGGCTGAGGTCACCAGGGTGACAAAGATGAAGCTGGTGGCCTGCGGCGTGGCCAAAGTATTGTGGTCCAAGGCCTCGCATCAGTGCAAGCAAGAGATGGAGTATCTGCGCTATGAAGACACCCTGCACGTGGAAGACCATCCAGTTGGTGAGAACTGTAATACTATATGCATAGTATAATTGTTGATTTTGTTTCATATGGTGGTATTCCTATACGAATCTTTGATTAATGAATACAAACATAATAGATTTTTAAAAATCTTATCGTTGATCATAGACTTTTTGACACGCCGGTGTTACTCTTCAGTAGTAGCTTCTGTTTCAAATTAGTTATTGTGGGTATTGGGTGTCCTAATACACCAGATAGTGGTGTGGTTTCCTGAAAATATGTAGGAACAAATGGTTTTACTTCAGATGACAGGAAATCTTTCAGGCCGTTTACTTTTTTCAGTTTTTAGTGGATGCAAACCCTCTATTTTCTGAGACTTGGGAAGGAGAAGATAAATACATTTTCACTTATAAGAACTTGTTTTGGGAGTTGAATAGGGTACTGATAGCTATCCAACTGGTTGGGTATAATATCAGATCTTCATTCATAGGTTGGCTTATGGTAAGACAAATTCTTTAATAAAAGGGAAATCTTTGTCTACCCATTGGATATTTATATGTAGCTGTTTTATATGTCTTGATCCCCAGTTACAGATTTTAAAAAGTTTTAAAGTGCTTTGTTTAATTCCTTTCTGGAAGAGATTTAGTATAATGTATGTGGTACTTTTACAGTGACTGCACAATTGAAACTGCCAGTGAATATCATTTAGCAATAATGTAGCCTCATAGATTAGTTATAGTGCAGCAGAGACTACTGCCTGGGGGAAGACTTAGATATAGCTCTCTGAATTAGCAGAACACTTTGTTCTAGAGAGATGCAAAAGTGAGGTCTTAGTATCTGGGTAGGTAAAATGGGAGCAGATTAACATACCTATTAGGTGGTAGAATTCAGCAGACACAGCATGGTTAGACTGTAAAGATGGTATTAAATGGTTAAGAACATCTTAAAAATTACAAGTTGCATAACTGGTATCCAGGTGAAAGAATAGCATAAGCATGACTTCAGAGATCTGTTGAAAATAGAAATTTACAGGATACATCACTTGAAATGAAGAAAAAACGCTTTTTTGGTTTTATTGTGAAGAATAAACCTAACATGTTCTAAAAATACTTGTGGTTATTTCTTTTTGTTGTCAGATGAGGATGGATCTGTCATCCTAAGACCTGGAAATAAATATGAATATAAATTTGGTTTTGAGCTTCCTCAAGGGTAGGTGTCAGTCTAAATAGCTTTCTTTAGCAATACAGCATTACTCTTTTTAACTGTGCTTACACTTGCAGATGATTTGATTGACTTAGTCATTTTTTTGTTTCAGGCCTTTGGGATCATCCTTTAAAGGGAAGTATGGCTCTGTTAACTACTGGGTGAAGGCTTTCCTTGAACGCCCATGCCAACCCCCTCAAGAAATCAAGGAACCCTTTGAGGTTGTGGATCTTGTGGACGTGAATACTCCAGACCTAATGGTAATTGTCAAGGCTCCTGCCCTTAAATAGCCAGCTTCTAAAGATTCCAGATATCATGTACTTCCTATGATAGAAATCTAGAGAGCACCCTGGTGAAAGTCAGTAACTTAGAAGTTGGGCATGAACTTCTTAAGGTAGGATATAGTAGGCTGCTGTAAGCAAAGAGGAACAGAGAATGAAAGATTTTTTCTTAGCTTATAAAGCTTGTGGGTTCTAAATCTTTGAAACAGGTGTGGTAGTGTTAGAGAGATCACCCTCTTTTCTAGTTACTGTAGATTAATTGCTTTCAGACTTTGGCTGATAGGACAAGTCATAAAGTAATATATAAAGCTTGGAAGACTAGATGCAAAATAGTGATTATGTGGCACAAGTTGGATGGGTCACAGAAATCCGACACCAGCACAATAGATGAAGATGGTATGGTAACGCCACTGAGTGAAAAGATAACTCTACTTGGATGCTTAGACTAATAGGTCTGCAATTCCTCTTTCCATAGTGCCCTGTTTCTGCCAAGAAGGATAAAAAGATGTCCTGCATGTTTATTCCTGATGGGCAAGTTTCACTCCGTGCTAGCATTAACAGAAAAGGCTTCTGTGAAGGTAAGTTACTCTTTGCAAAGGCTTATGAGGTGAGAGGGTGCGGTACAAAGTGCATGGAAGATTGCCATATAGGCTGCCAGCTAACCTTTCTCTTGCTCTCTTTTAGGAGATGATATTTGCATCTGTGCTGAATTTAAGAACACATGCTCGCGTATCGTGGTACCTAAGGCAGCCATTGTGGCAAAGCACACATACCTGGCTAATGGCGAAACCAAAGTGTTCACCCAGAAGCTGCTCTCTGTGAGAGGGAACCACATCATCTCAGGCATGACTGACTCCTGGCGTGGCAAGAGTATACGGGTGCCCAAGATCAAGCCATCTATCCTGGGGTGCCACATCCTAAGAGTAGAGTACTTCTTACAAGTGAGTGTCCTATCCTCAGAGCAACTGCAGTAGCTATACAGTCTCTCTTAATTTTCAATGTTTTCGACATGAGCTAATTCACTTAACCGCACAGGAAGGTGTATATATTCTATAAACTCATGGATTACATTAGAATGTCACTAGACAGAACAAACAATTTTATGTTCATGCCCATTTTAATGACTACTCCCCACCTTTTGTAGTACAGTGATGAGAAGGACAGTTAACTGCAATTAGAAGCACCGTCTTCCCAGTGGTCTTTGTTTTGATCAGTTAATAAGATGTTGCTTCTGGATTTGTATAGTTGGATTATTGTAAGACGAGCCTAACAATTTTTGTTTCTACAGATCTATGTGAGTGTTCCTGGATCCAGAAAAGTTATTCTGGACTTGCCCCTTGTCATAGGCACCACCTCATCAGGCTTCAGTAGCCGCAGTTCCAGTATGGCTAGCCAGAGCAGCTCTGAGATGAGCTGGGTGGATCTCAACATCCCTGGAACCCCAGAAGGTGAGCTGCTAAAGGATTAAATATATTTTGGTTTGTTCTTTTACTTTGATGCAGTTCATTTATTGAGACCAGCTTTCTCTTCAGTGCAGGAACCTGTCAGAGATAAATTAGTTACCTTGTGACTCATTTCTTAGAAACCAAGATTTAGTTTATTTTGTACCAAACGTGCAAACCCTTTATCCGATTTTAAGATAGAAATGCCTTTTCAAACCTCTTACCCCTGAAGTAAGAAAACAAACGGAGAGACTTCCTGTAGGATGATTCTAAAATGTATTGCAATGATAACTAATAGTTTGCACTGTAGCATAGTTTGATCATTGCTATCTATCTTTGCCTTTCTACAGCACCTCCATGTTACTTGGATATTATTCCTGAGGATTACAGACTAGAGAGCCCCACCACTCCCCTTTTGGATGACCTTGATAGCGCTTATGATAGTCCCATCTTCATGTATGCTCCAGAGTTCAAGTTCATGCCCCCACCCACATACACAGAGGTGAGACTTTGTGAGAGCACTACAGATCTTCTTTGATCTCTAATATAGATAAAAGCTGGGTTATGTGGTACTGTGATGCTGCATTTTGGTTGTCACTACTTTATTCCTATTAGTTTTCATACTTGGGGTACCAGCATTATACAACTAGTATTCCAACATGAAAACAGACGACTCTGATTCAATCATGCATGTTCTAGTTTTTTATATTTGTTTTCTTATCTACATGTTTTATGTATAACAGTAAATCCAAAAGAGTTTTTGGGTAGCAAATTCCTTACCCTATCTTCATTCATTTATTTTTAATTCTTACAGGTGGATCTTATTGACGCCAACAAAAATATTAATGTGCAGAGAGTACAGCAAGAAGAAGCCGCTTGAGCACTTTTAGTTTTTCCATCTGTTTATTGGACTTAAACCATACTGAGCATAGCACAAGCAGAATGTGTGATCCAGCATTGGAAGAAATGCCACCAGTCTGTGGAATCAGATTTTGTTTTCTGTTGACAGAAGAAAAGAAATGTGCGCTACTCATTCACTCCGTGACCTTTACCTTTCCAAGTCCACTTCCAAAATCAGCTGCGTTTAGATTCTGGATGGACTGTAAGGTTTTGTGTGTGGCCAATAAGCCTTTCTTTACCACTTAGAACTGGATGTGTCTTCTGAAGGTAAACCAGAGGAAATGACTACTCTAGAGTAGAAAATAACTAGAGAGAGCCACAGTATGAACTGCTTGATTTAATTTGTTTGCACGTAGCATGAGCAGTATAGATACCAAGAGTCTGAATATCTACTCAAAAAAGTAGAATATTTTTTTTTCATAATTAGAAAAATCACTTATTTTTGTGTCTTCATATTTCAATTGAACTCTTGACAATGTGCCTTTGAGCTGTTCTTTTTGCACTGATTTCTCTATAGTAGGATCTCTAAACAGTTCCCTCCAGCCTGCTTAACATTCCATGGAAAAGGGAGGGGGTAGTATGAGATAAATCAGAGACAAAGGCATCAGGATCATAAAGCTGGCAGGCACTACAGAAACTGACTGTATCTTAAATGTAGGCAGAAACAAGATAGAAGAACCTAGCTAAGCATGGACTCTGATCATGCGTTCAGTACTTCCCCGGTCCAGAAGAACTGTCCTGCAGCAGTGAATATATATGCAATTACACTTTGTCTTTTTTTCATTTTGCTAATGGACTTCAGTGTCCTTCATTTGAGGACCAGATTGCACTGGATGATATCCCTGCATTCTTGGCAGCCATTAAATCCACCTGTTGCAAGGTGCCTCCGAGAGAATCCTGATCCCTGTGCTTACATTTAGTCACAAAGCAGTGTTGTCTGTTAACTTATAGCACTTAATTCTTGTGTTTTGTTTCATTTGCAAGTAAGGTATTTTTTTATATATATTCTCTGTTTAAACTAAAATGGGTAACTGCATATCTCAGGAGAACAGAATGACACTTTTTTTTTTCATTGCTTTTTCTTGGAATTCCATTTGAAGTCTTCCTTGTATTGTGATAAACCAGACAAAATGGCCCTTTGGTGGTCTATGGCTTAGCCAGTTTCTCCCTACTCCCTTTTCATCTATTAGGCCAGTGCTTCTGAGCTCTCTCCTAGAAGCACACCTACCCAGTTGGGTTTTCAGGATTACCATAATGAATATGCATGAGAGATGGCTCACTGTATGCAAATTCATGCATGTTTGTTATGACAATCCTGAAAACTCAACTGGCTAGGTGTGCTTCCAGGAGAGAGTTGAGACACGCTGTATTTAGCCTATGAACTTTCATTCACAACTGGGGCTTTTACCTCATTTTATGGTTTTCTCTCAACTTGCTTAACCTATTCATTGCATCACAGTCCTCACGCAGAGGCAATGCCACAAACCTCCCACAATTCTACAATCATGGGTCCTGAATATGACCACTAAGCTTCACAGTTGTGTGGTGACTGGGGTTTCTACCCACCTTCTCCCAGGACTGAGTATTGTTTCCACAGCAGCCCCGAAGGTTTGAGCCTCTTGTCCTCTACACAGCTGCAAATACTACCACTTACATACCAGGATGGCCCTTGCTCTCTAAGTTTAGTCAGCAAATTCTGGAGAGAAATTTAAAAAGTTTGGAGCAGACTTAAAGCTTACCTTTTTTCTTCTCCATTTAAAATGTATGTATAGTCTGTAAAGCACATATCTGAACTCACTGCAGTTTTGCTTGACCATTCTCACTTTTAAATATTTGTTTCTTAAATTCTGTTCAAAACCTTTTCTCATAATGGTGCCAAAATGTATTATACCTTTTTGGGGAATATAAATATTTTAGATTTGAGGTTGGTTGTCCTGTTAAGAGGAGCAGCAATCATCACCAACCCAGAACTGGTTCCAATGTCTGTATTTAGGCTAAGCCACTGTTTTGTGAAACTTGCTCTTGGGAGGCTGCAGCATGATCAATGCACTTTCTATGTATTCATTTTGTACTGTAATTGAGCACTGCATAATGTAAGTATTAGCTGTATTGTACTGAGCAAACCTCTTCAAGCCCTATGGCTGCCTCTTTTCAGAATGTAAACTAATGTACAGAGATTATGATGCTGTTTTTGTATATTTGTTTTATTACATTTTGTACTGTTTTGGTAATAAACATTTTAAATAAAAAGTAAGCTGTTTCTTGCCTGTTCTTTGTGAACACTAAGGAAACTATCCTGATTTTGATGCTTTAAAACAATGAAATGCCACAGGAGCTGGTGTGGTTTGAGGAAGATACAAAGTCTGTAGAATATGGCTCTGAGGTGCAGGGTGATGTGGCTTGCTCATGAAAGTGGAGTACACGTGAGCTTAGCTCTTAGGAAAGCTGCTGAGTGTGCTGTGGGATGGATAGGTTCAGTTGACTCTTGGCTCCCTGGACCAGCCAGACTACCTTGAACATCTTATACTGCCTTTGTGCAAATGTAAACTAGACAGCTTATGGCTCTCTTGCCCCAAAATACAGGGCAGAAGCCTTAATTCAAATAATTCTTGTAAGGTTATATAACACCATGTCTGCCATTTAGAAACTGCAACCTGACTTAACCGTAGTCCATAAAGTCAAACTGCTCCTTTTAAGCACCCTCCATTCCCCTGGAATATTCGTGTGTGTGTGGATATATATATGAGGGGTGTCTGATAATAAAGGTATAGGCCAAAATTACACTAATAATCGCTGTAAACATTGAGACATTTATCCCATCGTGACACTAATTTGAACATCCCTTCACAGTACAGTTGCATGTCAAGTTGCTTGAAGTAGTCCATATCGGTGTCTTGCAATTCCTTCTGATTCACAAAGCGTTTCCCTGCCAAGAATTTCTTCAAATGTCCGAATAAATGAAAATCCAAAGGGGCTAAGTCCAGACTATACCGACAATGTAGCAAGACTTCCCACTTCCGGTGTGTCAACCACAGATTGGTTTGTTTTGACATGTGGGATCTTGCCCCGTCGTGCAGAATAACTCCTTTGCGTAATCATCCCGGCCTTTTCAGTCTTATGGCTGTATGCAATGTCCAGACTTAGCCCCTTCGAATTTTCATTTATTCGGACCTTTGAAGAAATTCTTGGCAGGGAAAAGCTTTGCAGATCAGGAGGAATGGGTCATTTTGGTCTTATCTGCCCAACAAGATGTTTAGGGTTGTAGAAGAATAGCTTGGGAGATTATTTTCTTTCTTAGAAAAAGTTTGAGATAGGTGGTAAAGTAAATATTTGGTGAAATACTTGTACTAAGTGTATGTAGTATGCTAACCTGTAAAACCTTTTAAGTTGTGCAGCAAATGACTTCGCCCTTGTACTGGATCTGATAGGGTCATATTGGCTATGACAACATGCACAGCATGAATCATGACGCATATAATCGCAGTGATACAATCTGATGCTTTCAAAGAATGGTAAACAGGAATTTTAGGGCAGCAGCATTCTTTCAGAAATAACAATTACCATAATTAACTGGTCCAAGCTCTATGGAATTAATGCCACGAGCACATCTGAATCTTAAAGGGGATTTTCTTTCAAGCCAGAGAGCAAATTAACGTTAATTTACCATTCATCTATCCTGTACCTAGTCCAGATTGCTTTTCATAAATCTGTGTACTGGGACAATGGCATTCATGGCTACACTTACACAAAATCCATTCATTATACTTGAGAACTCTCCTAATAAGGTCAATTTTTGTTTTCATCAAACCAAGGTAGTATTTTTATTCAGGTTTCCTAGCTTCCATTCCCTAGTTCTAAAAAGAAAATCATCTCTTTTTGGTGCTTTGCTTTCAGTTCATGCTTTCCATTGATTCAATCTTCCTTTGCCCTTTTGATCTAAATACTATCAGGTTTCTTTGCAAAATGGAATCAATATTTATAATGACCAGAACTACTTGGAATTTCTTATCAACTCTTGAAAAAAACCACATATCCTTAAATACATATATTCTTTTGAAGAATTACATTGAACAGTTCAGGGTAGTCAGAGTTAAATTCCTCTAAATAGCATTTATTCTTGCAAGCAAGAATAAATTCTCCGAAATGCTTCCTGTTCCACGTGCAGGACCCAAAAGGCAGGCAGAGCTCCGGAGTCTCAATGCGTGGATGAGACAATGGTGCAGAGATGATGGTTTTGGATTTGTTAGGAACTGGGGAACATTCTGGGGAAAGGAGGGGCTCTTCCGAAGGGATGGGCTTCACCTTAACCGGGATGGAACCAGGCTGCTGGCATTAACCTTTAAAAAGGAGATAGAGCAGCTTTTAAACTAGATATTAGGGGAAAGCCGACAGTCGCCCAAGAGCGGATGGTTCGGAAGAATGTATCTTTGAAGGATACTACCAAAAGCAGAGAGGTTCCACAAAAGAGTAAAGTAGCCCAAATGCTCTCAAGTATGGAGCAGACAGAGCTTAAAGATCCCAAATTACCCATGTCTAACAATAGCCAAATTAATATGAATAAAATACATTCTCTAAAATGCTTGTATGTAAATGCTAGAAGTCTAAAAAATAAGATGGGAGAGTTAGAATATATAGCACTAAATGAAAGGTTAGATATGATTGAAATATCAGAGACATGGTGGAAGGAGGACAACCAGTGGGACACTGTGATACCTGGGTACAAACTATATTGTAATGATAGAGCTGATCAAATTGGTGGAGGGGTTGCTCTCTGTTAGAGAGGGCATTGAGTCCGAAAGGATTAAAGTTTTGCAGGAAACAAAATCTGCTGTAGAATCTATATGGATTGAAATTCCATGTAAAAGGGGGAAGGCAATGGCAGTGGGGGTGTACTATCGAGCGCCTGGCCAGAATGACAAAATGGATGATGAAATGCTCAAAGAAATCAAGGAAGCTATAATAAATTCCAACTCCTACACTTGTCCTACTCACCACACACAGCCACTGTAAATATTTATTGTAAATAGTTTGACGATTGTTCTACTTTAATACCTTACAAAGTTAAATTTTATTGTTCAATGTAAATAGTTGAATTCTACTGTTCAATGTAAATGTATACAGATATGTACAATACTGTTACATGTAAACCGCCCTTGATCTTTGGAAGGGGCGGTATAGAAGAAAATAGTTAGCTTATTTATTTATTTTATTTATTTAACAAACGTTACAGCGCAGTAATAATAATGGGTAATTTCAACTACCCTGGTATCGACTGGGTCAGTGTCACGTCAGGACATGCTAGGGAGATAAAGTTCCTAGATGAAATAAATGACTGCTTCTTGGAGCAGCTGGTTCATGAACCGACCAGAGGGGAAGCCATATTAGACCTAATCCTTAGTGGAACACCAGATCTAGTGCACGAGATAAGGTTGTTGGCAGTAGTGATCATAGCATGATTGCCTTTGATTTAATTAGTGGAGGAAGGATAGTAAGGAAATCCACAGTACTACCTTTTAACTTTCGAAAGGGAGACTATGATAAAATGATGAAAACAGTTAAGAAAAAAACTAAAAGGAGCAGTTGCAAAGGTTAAAGACGTACATCGGGCTTGGCTGTTGTTGAAAAATACTATCTTGGAAGCCCAGACCAGCTGTATTCCACGCTTTAAGAAAAGTGGAAGGAAGTCCAAAAAAAATGCCAGCATGGTTTAAAGGTGAGGTCAGAGAGGCTGTTGTTGCCAAAAAAGCATCTTTCAGGAAATGGAAAAAAGAGCCAAATGACGAAACCTGGAAACAGCACAAGCACTGGCAAGTCAAATGCAAGGCATTGATAAGGCAGGCAAAGGGAGAATTTGAGAAGAAGCTTGCTGCGGAAGCAAAAACGCAAAGTAAAGACCTTTTCAAGTACATTCGTAGCAAAAAACCTGTGAGAGAGTCAGTTGGTCCATTAGATGATAAAGGGGTTAAAGGAGCACTATTCTGGTCGCCGTATCTTAAAAAGGATATAGCGATTTTAGAAAAGGTTCAGAGAAGAACCACCAAAATGGTAAAGGGGATGGAAGGATACTCCTATGAAGAAAGGCTAAAAAGGTTAGGGCTCTTTAACCTGGAAAAGAGACGGCTGAGGGGAGATATGATAGAAGTCTATAAATTAATGAACGGAGTGGAACGGGTAAACGTAGATTGATTGTTTACCTTATCAGAATATAGAGAGATTAGGGGACATGCAATGAAACTACAGGGTAAACTATTTAAGACTAATAAAAGAAAATATTTTTTCACTCAACGTGTAATCAAACTCTGGAATTTGTTACCGGAGGATGTAGTAAAGGCTGTTAGTGTAGCTGGGTTTAAAAAAGGTTTGGACAAGTTCCTGGAGGAAAGGTCCATAAACCATTATTAAGAAGGGACCCAGGATATCAATGCTTGAACCAATACAAGCAGTGTGGAACCTGTGTCCCTTGGGGAAACTGCTAGGTACATATGACCTAGATTGGCCACTGTTGGAAACAGAATACTGGGCTTGATGGACCTTGGTCTGACCCAGTATGGCGTATCTTATGTTCTTATGTAAGTCTTCACTTTTGTTACTGATGGGGAGATAGAGAATCTTTTTAACTTGGATGCAGAGAAATATTTTTTTGGGAATCAAAATAAATTCAATATTTAAGAACAAATAAACTTGCGAGCCATTGCCTGATTTAAGACTCTTTTTTACTAAAAGTTAACACGCATTAATTAAGTTCATGCGTGTAAAGCATCATTGTGCCCGTAAAAATAAAAGAGCTGTGGGCACTTAATGTGCATTAACTTCATTAAGTACATTACAACCTTTAGTAACAGGTCCCCTAAGCTTTGGAGGTGTAGGAATAAAAAATGTAAAAGTGATTATCAAACTCCAGGGAATATCTCCATCCTTGGCTGCTCCATAGCTTCATGTGAATACAAACCAGCAGCACTAAGACTCTCCATCTCATTTGCCCAACATCAATTCATCAGCACATACCATTTCAGCGGAGTGTTTAATTATAGTTAAACCTGAACAAAATATTTGGACTATATTGACAGTATCTCCTTGAACTGTCCTCTGTCCCAAAAGCCCTCTTGGTCACAAGTTTGCCTGCTTCCACTATTCTGTGAGGCTCCACAGAGAAGAGCAGTCCCTGTTCCACAGATGTAGGTGAAAGGCAATAGAAACACCCCTTCACCTGCAAGCTGTTTATATGGGAACAAGGAAGTTTCCAGGAATACATTGAAAGTCAAAAAACAACTCCTTTTAAGGATGCTATTGACCTTGATGCTAGTTCTGACCAATGAGCTGATGGAAAGAAAATAGCTTTCCTACTTCTTTCTTATGGGGGAGGGAGGAGATTGAGCTTGTCTAAGAATAATGAGAAAGGAAGCAAAGTCACAGTGTCTGGCTCCATAGGGCTGGGTGGGTGTTCTTTCAGCAGCAATTTTTAATAAACGGTGTACTAGCAAGACATGTGCACACTTCTGACTAATTTTCAAACAGAAGCTGACTATGTAGTTTCTCCTCAAATATCACCTTCATGTGCAAATGCATATCAACGATGTGCATCCAGGCTGGCTCAACCATTAAGCATGACTAGGATGGTCACCTGGGGTGGCATTTTCAGAACAGGCAGCAAAGAGCAACTGCAACCAGAGCTAAACAAAAACATATTCTTTTATCTCTAGGGAGAGCAGGCACTCACACAAAGCAAAGTTTAATATTTAAGAGTATGAAATTTAATTATGCATTTTTACAGGACTGTTGTAAGAAGGACAGTGTTGAGATGATCATGATCGTTGAGTTTATTTATCAAAATCTCGGATGGAAGTGGGCATAAGGCTAAAGGTTGACCTTGGAATTCTTTGCACCTGTTATTTCTGTAGTGCTGATAGGTGTACAACCGTATGCATATTTTTGAAAAAGCAAATGTATGCATGTGGAGGCACATTATAATGTGTGTCCAGGCCCCCATGTGTCTGATTGGAATTGTTATGCCCAGAGGTAGACCCGATTCTGATCCCCTGGGGGCTAGATGTGCCCCATGGGATCAGAATCTGGTCTAGAGCCTGTATGTGCAGGCTGGGATCTGATTCCGATCAGCCTGCACGTACAGCTACCTGCCCGGCTACCTCGGTGAGGCTCCTGAATGGAGCTGCGGTGCCATGGTGTCCCATTGCCATTGCACCGTGGCTCTGCTGACCACAGTCTTCTTTCCCTGCAGCCTGACCTCTGATCTGGCCTTCCACGGGACATCCATCCCCGCTATTCATGGGACGGAATAGACCCCATAGTCTACTTCTTTGACCTAAACAAACTCCCACAAATGTCTTGTTAAAAGTATGTGCATTGTAGAAATCCACCCACAAGTTTAGTCACACTGATGAAGGGAATTTTCAGATAAGTTACAGTAATATAGTAAATGAAGGCAGATAAAAACCAGCATGGCCCATCTAGTCTGCCCAGTAAGGTACAGTAGGTAGATTGGTAGAGTTACCTCTGCCACTCCATGAAGGTTACTCCCTATCTATGCCTTTAAAGTTGCAACTGCTCCTCTATGCAGATTAATCCTCTTCTATTATTTTTTTTAGTAGTATTTAGCTCACACCTTCCCAGTAGTTGTTTAAGGCAAATTACAGTAGGTATTTCCCTGTCCTCAGAGAGCTTACAATTTAAGTTTGTACCTGAGGCAATGGAGGGTTAAGTAACTTGTCCAAGGTCACAAGGAGTACCAGTGGGATTTAAATGCTGTTCTTTCTGGTCCCAGGCTGCTGCCCTAATCACCAGGCTACTCTACTCTATTAATGAAGTTATTTAAGCTTGCTTTGCCATATAATGATCCCTTGTGTTTGTCCCACGCCTTTTTGAATTTTGCCACTGTTTTTGCTCTCACCGCCAAGCATCAACCACCCTTTCCATGAAAAAGTATTTCCTCATGTTCCTTTTAAGTTCACCTACTTGCAGCTTAATTTGGTGTCTTTGAAAAAGGCTTTCTATTTTATGTATTAATACCCTTTAAGTATTTAAACATCTATATCATATCTCCCCTTGTTCCTCCTCTCCTCTACATATTTAGGTCTTCAAACCTTTTCTCATACGCCCTCTGTCACAGCCCCTACATCATTTTGGTCACTTTCCTCTGAATCGTTTCAAGTCTTTTTATATCCTTTGCAAGGTATGGTCTCCAAAACTGAACGCAATACTCCAAGTGAAGCCTCACCAATGACTTCCTGCTGGTTATTCCTCTCTGTATTCAGCCTAGCATCTTTTTGGCTTTGGCCACCACCTAGTCATAGCTTCACCATCTTGAGATCTTCAGACACTATCAACCTGATGTCTCTCTCCTGGTCTGTACACACCAGCCTTTCACCCCATATTGCATACTGCTGCATCTCAAGTGCATCACTCTGCATTTCTTTCCATTAAATCTCAATTGCCAAGCATTAGACCATTCTTCTAATTTCTGTATATATTATCTCATGTTGTCTACTCCCTCTGAGGTGTTCATTCTATTGCAAATCTTCATGTCATCTGCAAAAAGGCATACTTTTCCTTTTAACCCTTTGGCAATATCACTCACAAAGATATTGAACAATACTGGTCTCAGGAACAATCCCTGAGGCACTCCACTACTCACCCTCCTTTCTTCAAGTGAATTCCGTTCACCACTACCCTCTGTAATCCATCAATCAACCAGTTCCTGATCCAATTCACCACCTTGGGATCCATCCCCTCTCCATCCATCCCCCGCGGTAGCGGTTCGCGATCGTTATCGGAGCCGCATCCCCATTGATTTCAATGGGGCCGCGGCTCCGATAATGTTCGCGAACCGCTACCGTGGCTTTGTAAACAAGCCCCTTTATGTGACCTTGAAAATACCATTTTTCTCCCTGTGCCTCACCTGCAGCTCTCATACAATCCAGGTCCCAGTAAGCACTGTGAGCTCATCTACTATAGCAGTGAGTGCAGATTTGTCTCGGAAGCATCATATAAGCCCTAAAGTGATTGACTGAGTCAGAAACTGCTTAATGAAAAGCAATAAAGGGCAGTGATAAATCAAATTAACTTTCACTCTAAGAACAATGGCATTACCAGTGGTTTGCCACAAAGATCAGTCCTTGATCTGGTTGTTTTCAACCTCTTTATATGTGACATTGCAGAAGAACTAGCAGGAAATATTTGCCTCTATGTGGGTGATACCAAAATCTGCAACAGGGTAGACACCCTGGAAGATATAGACAACATGAGGATGAATTTGGTGAAGCTCAAAGAATGGTCTGGCATTTGGCTGCTAAGATTTAACGCTAACAAATGCAGGGTCATGAATTTGGGTTGCAAAAACCCAAGGGAACGGCACTGTGTATAGGGGGTGAAGTACTTCTGTGCAGAAAAGATGAGTGGGGCTGATTATATCTGGTGATCTTCTAGTGGCTGAAAGGTAGAAAAGGCAATGGAAAAAAAAAAGCAGAAAGCTGCTTGGTGCATAGGGAGAGGAATGGCCAGCTGGAAAAAGAAGGTGATAGCAACTCTGTATAAATCTCCGGTGAGCAGGGCCGGCCCGTCCATTGAGCAAGAATGTTTTTTGCACAGGGCCCCGCGTTTCAGGGGGCCCCGCGCAAAGAACATTCTGCTTTTTTAAAAATTAAATAAAAAAAAAAAAAGCTGGCTGCCGCCGCCGCCGCAGTAGCAGCAGAATGGAGTGTCCCGCGGGGCCCCCTCTGCCCGGCTGAGCCCCTCTGCGCCGGCTTTCAGATACACAAAGGGAGAGTGTCTCCCTCATGGCTCTGTTAAGCCCGCAGGGGCTGATGGAAAGCAGGGGCTGATGGGAAATTTCCCTTCTGCCCCTGCGGGCTTAACAGAGATGCGAGGGAGACACTCTCCCTTCGCGTATCTGAAAGCCGGCGCAGAGGGACTCAGCCAGGCCGGGAGAGCTCAGCAGGCGGAGGGGGCCCCGCGGGACACTCCATTCTGCTGCTGCTGCTGCCGCCGCGGCAGCAGCAGCAGTCAGCTTTTTTTTTTTTTTTAAATTTTCCATGAGCCGATGGGGGGGGGGGGGTTTAGGAATTGACTTGAGGTGGGCTTTGGGCTGTTGGGGGGGTTATGACTGGTAATGGGATATGGGGGGGGTTAAGACTTGTAATGGGCTGTGGGCTGATGGGGGCTGTCTGGAAATGGGGTGATGGGGGTTTAGGACTGGTATGGGCTATGGGAGGGTTAGGACTGATAATGGGCTATGGGGGGGCTAGGACAGGAAATGGGCTGATGGGGAGGGGTTAGGAAGAGGTGGGCTGATGTGGTTAGGACTGGTAATGGGCTGTGGGCTGATGGGGGGGTTAGGACTGGCAATGGGCTATGGGGGGCTGACTGGAAATTGGCTGATGGGGTTAGGACTGGAAGTGGGCTGATGGGGGGGTTAGGACTGGTAATGGGTTATAGGGGGGGCTTAAACTGAAAATGGGGTGATGGGGGGTTAGGACTGGAAGTGGGTTGATGGGGGGCTAGGACTGGAAATGGGCTGAGTGGAAGGGGAGGCTTGAACTGCAAATAGCTGATGGGGAGGGGGCTTGGAATGGAAATGGGCTGTGAGGGAAGGGAGCTAGGACTGAAAATGGGCTGATGGAGCAGCTAGGATAGGACTGGAAATGGGCTGTTGGGGGAGCTAAGATTGGAAATGGGCTGTGGTGGGGGCTTGAATTGAAATGGACTCATGGAGGGGCTAGAACTGGAAGTAGGCTCATGGGGGGGCTTGGACTGGACTTGGGCTGAGTGGAGGGGCGCTAGGATTTGACATGGGCTGATGGTGGGGCTAGGAAATGACTAGAAATGGGCTGATGGGGGGCTAGGATTGGAAATGAGCTGATGAAGGGACTCGGACTGGAAATGGATGGGGAGCTAGGACTGAAAATGGGCTGATTTATTTATTTATTTATTTGCATTTCTTATATACCGCACTATTTGCGATCAGCGCAGTTTACATAAAACAAAACAGTATCCGACAATAAACAAAAGTCAGGTCATTACATTGAACAGGAAAAAGTAACTTGGAGAACAGGGTAAACTATATACATATGCAGGTGCATTGAACAGGGTAACTATATACATGTACAAATGAAATGAGAGCAGATATTTTTTTAGGTATTGATCATACTTGGGGACGCCCTATTCAAGGGTGGCAGGGGTTCAGGGCAATCAGTGAGGTATTTGATAAAGAGAAAATGTTTCAAGGCCTTCCTGAACTGGCTCAAGTTGGGGATTGCTCTGATATGTGGTGGTAGGGAGTTCCAGAGACTTGGGGAGTCTGAAGGCTCTGTTAGATGTTGTTTTGGTGCATTTTGTCGTGTCTATCGGTATCAATAGCAAATTGGCCTCTGCGGTTCTCCTTAGCCTGTTGGGTGCGAGTGGTTGGATGAGGTCAAATAGTGAAGAGGAGGAGAGAGCCCCTTGGTGGCCTTGAAAGTCATCACCAAGGTCTTAAAACTGATCCTGGCTTGAATGGGGAGCCAGTGCAGCTGCTTCAGGAGGGGTGTGATATGCTCTCTTCTGGAGGCTCCAAAGAGTACCCGCGCTGCACTGTTCATGGCAAGTTGCAGGGGGTTTAAGGTGGCCTGGGGGAGTCCTTGTAGGATGGCGTTTGAATAATCAAAATGAGGAAGAATGAGGGCTTGGTAAATGGTGCGGAAGTCTCCTGGTTCGAGTAACGGGCGTAAGAGTCTGAGGGATCTGATTTTGAAGTAGATCGCTCTTATACTATTGGCTATGTGTTGCTTCATGTTGAGGTTCTGATCCAATGTCACTCCGAGGTAACGTATGGCTGATTTTACTTGCAACTCGGCGTTATTCACTTTCAAATAGCTGGGTGGTGTGAACTTGGGATTTCTCGAGATGAACAGGACCTCCGTTTTCTTGTGTTGCATGCGCAGATTTTGAGATAGGAGCCATTCGGATATTGTGTTGAAGCACTTAGTCAGAGGGGTAAGGTCTGGGCAATCCAGGGATATTGGCATGTATAATAGGACATCATCCGCGTATATCATGCAACTCACATTGAACGATCTGATGATGTTACAGATGGGTTGGATATAGATGTTAAACATAAGTGATGATAGGGAGGATCCTTGAGGTACTCCTTGACTTTGTAGGAATGGTTCGGATGTGGATCCGTCTGCTCGAACGTATTGCCATCTTCCAGACAAGTAAGATCTACACCACTCGAGAGCTGTTCCACTGATGCCTTTTTCTCTTAGCCGACATAGGAGAATCTCGTGGCAAACTGAGTCGAACGCTGCCGCTATATCCAAGAAGATGAGTGCAAAACCTTGACGTATGTTGTCAATGCCCGAAATTATGGTGTCAAAGAGAGTTGTGAGTAGTGTTTCAACTCCATGTGACTCTCTGAATCCATGTTGGGATGAATCCAGAGGGGCGTAGGTATCGATATGATCTTGTAACTGCTTGTACACTATCTTTTCAATGATTTTGGCGAGCATCGGGATGCTGGATATGGGTCTGTATGACTCCACCTTTTGTGGGTCTAGTTTGGCGTTCTTCAACAAAGGTCTAACGGAGGTCTGTTTGAGCGTAGAGGGGAAAGACCCAGTGCTAAAAGATTGGCCTATCATATTAGCTAAGATCGGGGCGAGGTCACATCGCAAATCTTTTATCCAGAATGCTGGACAGGGGTCTGAGTATGCAGTGGAGGTATTTAGGGCTGAGATGGTGTCTTCAATAATTCTCTTTGAAGGTGTAACAAAGGCAGTTAGAGATGTTGGGAACTCATGTTCGTCGGGGGGGGGGGGGGGTCCGGTATCACTATTTTGTCAGTCTTGCACATTTTAGATTGCATAAAGACGGCATAGTCCTGCGGGTGTATACCTCCAAGGTGCTCCGGGGTGGGTTCTCTGGCAAGAGATTTGACCAAGTTGAAGAGGTCGTGTGGCTTATTTAATGACCGTTTCAGGGTGTCTGTGTGGTGTTGTTTCATCTTGTCTGTGATGGCCCTGCGATGTGTATGTAAGTGCTGGATGTATGCTGCTTGGTCACTACTGGTACGTGACTTTCTCCAGCACTATTCCAGCCTCCGTAGTGATGCCCTTAAGTCGGCTGTGAACCATGGTGCAGATGGTCTTTTGTGTGGGGCTTTATTTGTTGGGGGACGGATTGCGATTGTGCTGAGTTTGCTGTTCCAGGCGGTGATTAGTTCCTCTAGGTCTAGTGAAGTCTTATCAAAGAGTGTGTCCATTTCGGCAAGGATGCGTTCTTTGTTAAACGGGTGAAAACGTCTGGCAGTTGGGTTAGAGTTCTTGATTAAATCCACATTAGGTCTTTGTGGCTTGATGAGGGTAGGAATCTGAAAAGTGATGAGCTTATGATCCGACCATGGTACTGCAGTCAATGATAGCGTGATATTTTGTGCTTGCTGAAGAACTGCTTGTGGGGCGAATATGAGGTCAAGAATGTTACCCTTTGAGTGAGTAGGTTCTTGTACCAATTGAGTGTATCCCAAGATGTCTAGGGCTTCTATGAATGCAGCTGCTTGATTGTCCTGTAGAGATGGCAGATTGAAGTCACCTAAGATCCAATTTGGTTTGTTTGGACCCTGGGTGTTGGATGCTATGTCTATGATAGTAGACAGGTTGTCCGGATCTGCAGAAGGCGCTCTGTAAATCAGGTTTATAGAGCAGGTGTTGTTGGAGATAGTTACTGTTTCAAGGGTATTGATGCTGTTGGATTCAACCATTTTGAACTGGAGGTCTGATCTGGTGATAACGACAACTCCTCCACCCCTTTTGTTTTGCCTGTGGCTGGTGAAGGCAGCAACGTTAGGTGGTAGTAGTTGATTGAGTATGGTGTTGTCTTCCGGTGAGAGCCAGGTCTCAGTGACCATGATGATATCTAATTTATGAGACGTTATCGTTTCGGTGATTGCTGGCCATTTTTTGCGAAGTGAGCGAGAGTTGATAAGTGCACACTTCAGGCTGCTAGGGTATGGGCTTTTGCTTTGTTTGGCTTTCGAAGAGTTTTGTAGTGGGATGTGTAATAGGTGGTGGCGGTATGGATAGCTAGCTCTATGAGAGTAGTTGTGGGAGTCATCTGGCCATTTTCTGCCACCAGTCGAAACTATTGGTATGTGATTCTGTGTTGGAAGTAGTGCCAGTGAGCTGGATGGCAAGATTGTGAGTAGAAGGCAAAGGTTCAATAGGGTGATGATTATGTGCTCCATATTGGGTCCTTCTGAGCCAGCTCAGGTGAGGCAGGAGTTTGTGTAAGAAGAGTGAGTTAGTGTGGCCCCTGGCTAAGGATCTTTTACTCAGGCGGCTGCTTCTTTTGTCACACGGGGAAAGAGAGTAAATGTCCTCTCCTAGGTGTGGGTTATGGCAGGAGTACAATGCTGCTAACGATAGTAATGGCAGGAATACAATGATACTCACAATAGCAATGGCAGGAAAACAATTAAGCTAAACAATAACAATGGTAGGAATACACTGATACAAACAATAGCAGTGGCTGATGAGACTCAGAGACTAGTTCTTTACTTTGGTCCGCTGGAGTCAGATTTATGTTTTACCATGTAGGATACAGGTAATATGATCCTATAGTGAGCACTTCTATTCAGAGTAATAATAGATGATTCTTATATAGAATGTAGAATGCATGCACTACATTAAATTAGAACTAGAACAGGTACATGTATTAAATGGAGCATACTAATACAATGTGGATATACAGAAACTATGTTTAACTGATGCATACATAATACTAGGAGAGGGCATGTGACACACCCCTCTATTGTCTAGTCAGATATAGTGCAGATAGAGACTGTTGAAAACGTATTCAATTGCTTGCAGACTATAACGTGTAAGGAGTATCGTTAGGGATATTAAAAGTACCTGAGATACTGCGCATGCAGTCAACAGAGAAATATTGATTGAAACACGGGAGGCCAAACATTCGGTCTTGCTTTCACGTTCCACGCCTAAGGGCCACGCCAAAGGGCCCTCTGGCGAGGCCCTCTGGCGCGGGCCCGCAAGGCGCGGGCGCGCCCGATGGCGCCTTCCTTTTAAATGTATTGCTCTGCCCCGATTGGGCAGAGCACGTTGCAGAGGGTCCTCTGGCTCTGGCGGCTCGATCCCGCCCCGGGAGAGCTGAGCTGGTGTGCAGGATGGAGGGCTGCTCGCAGAGAGCTTCGCGCCCGATGGCGCCTTCCTTTTAAATGTATTGCTCTGCCCTGATTGGGCAGAGCACGTTGCAGAGGGTCCTCTGGCTCTGGTGGCTCGATCCCGCCCCGGGAGAGCTGAGCTGGTGTGCAGGATGGAGGGCTGCTCGCAGAGAGCTTCACGCGCCCGATGGCGCCTTCCTTTTAAATGTATTGCTCTGCCCCGATTGGGCAGAGCACATTGCAGAGGGTCCTCTGGCTCTGGCGGCTCGATCCCGCCCCGGGAGAGCTGAGCTGGTGTGCAGGATGGAGGGCTGCTCGCAGAGAGCTTCGCGCCCGATGGCGCCTTCCTGATGCAGGGACTAGAAGGGAATGGATGCTGGGTGAGACTGGAACTAGAAGGGAGCTGATGTTGGGGGAGGATTAGAATGGGATGGGGCTGGGAGAGTAAAATGGAGAGGGGAAAATATTTTGTGTGGGAGGGATGAAAAATCTACAATTGGCCGGGTACTGGGAGAGTAAGCGGGGATGGAGGGGTAAAATTTGTGTGGATGAAATAGGAATGAGGAAAGAGCAAAAGGAGAAAGATTAGTATGTTAAAGAAGATGTAGAGAGAGAGAATGGAAAAAAAACTAGAAGAGAGAAGAAAGGACAAATGGACAGCAGATGATGGAGAGTTAGCAGAAAACATGAAGAAACCAGAAGAAAGTGGCTGGAGCAATTGCAACTGAAAAAAATGCACAAAAGGTAGAAAGATATCTCTTTATTTTGAATTTATTAACTGGAATATGAAAGCTCTGGGAAATGTGCATCATTAACGTCTGCGCTTTGTTTGGTACAAGAGGGAATTAATTTATAGTTTTATTTCTACAGTGTTGTTGTACATTCCAAGTTTGGCTTTTGGGGTTCCCAGTTTAATTATTGCCTTCCTGTTTCTAAATTGTGATTCTTTGTTTGGTGATGGTCTATGTTCTGCATGAGTAACTGAGCTGAGGTATTCTGTTTATGTAATTCCTATTGACATTGCCACTTGTTCTCTTTCCCCAGTATTCTCTGAAATGTATTGGTATAATATTTGCAGTGTTGCCTTTTGATAGGTAGGGTATGGTGCTTTGTGAGTCCTGGTAATGCTGTCAGGATACGGCGGGTTTGCTATGGGTTCTAAATGGGCAGCGTTTGTAGTAGTTCCTAATGTGCCTGGCGGTTGGCACTGGATTATAGTAATGTAAAAATCTTTTAGTCTTTCTTTATCCATACACTCATTAAGAGACATGTTTACTAAAAGTTAGTGTATGGTAACATTATACAAATATTTATGCAAATAAGGCCACTTATGCAAATGAGGCCCCGCACCGAGTCTCCGCACATGGCCTCGCACCCCTCTTGGGCCGCCCCTGCCGGTGAGACCTAATTTGGAAAACTATGTACAATTCTGGAGACCCCACCTTCAAAAGAATATCTAGAGGATTGAGACAGTCCAGTAGGTGGCTACTACAATGGTCAGTGGTCCTTGAAATAAGGCATATGGGGACAGAGTTCAAGATCTAACTATGCACACACTGGAAGAAAGACAAGAGAGGGGAGATATTATAGAGTCATTTAAATACTTCCATGGTATAAATGAACAGGAAACGGGACTCTTTCAACTGAAAGAAAGCTCTGGAACGATGAGTTATAGGATGAAGGTGAAAGAGGATAGACTCAGTAGTATTGTAAAGAGATATTTCTTTAAGGAAAGGGTGGTGGATGAATGGAACAACCCAGGAGCAGCAGAACGTCCTTTTGGTTAGAAGGGGCCAGCTCTGCCACCAAGATCTCTAGTTACTGATGCTGTATTGGGTAAAATATTGGTGAGGCCAGGACCCCTATAGCCCACTTTATTGAACATAAGAACATAAGATATGCCATACTGGGTCAGACCAAGGTCCATCAAGCCCAGTATCCTGTTTCCAACAGTGGCCAATCTAGGTCATACGTACCTAGCAGTTTCCCCAAAAGACACAGGTTCCACAATGCTTGTACTGGGTCAAGCATTGATATCCTGGGTGCCTTCTTAATAATGGTTTATGGACATTTCCTCCAGGAACTTGTCCAAACCTTTTTTAAACTCAGCTACATTAACAGCCTTTACTACATCCTCCGGTAACAAATTCCAGAGTTTGATTACACGTTGAGTAAAAAATATTTTCTTTTATTAGTCTTAAATAGTTTACCCTGTAGCTTCATTGTATGTCCCCTAGTCTTTCTATATTCTGATAACGTAAACAATCAATCTACGTTTACCCGTTCCACTCCGTTCATTAATTTATAGACTTTATCATATCTCCCCTCAGCCGTCTCTTTTCCAGGTTAAAGAGCACTAACCTTTTTAGCCTTTCTTCATAGGAGTATCTTTCCATCCCCTTTACCATTTTGGTGGCTCTTCTCTGAACCTTTTCTAATAACGCTATATCCTTTTTAAGATACGGCAACCAGAATTGCACACAATATTCAAGGTGCGGTCTCACCGTGGAACGATATAGAGGCATTATAATCTGTTTTGTTTTATTTTCCATTCCTTTCCTTATGATACCTAGCATTCTATTTGCTCTCTTGGCCGCCGCTGCACACTGGGCCGAGGGTTTTAACATGTTATCCACAATGACGCCTAAATCTTTTTCCTTGGTGGTGGTTCCTAATGTGGAACCTTGCATCGTGTAACCATAGTTTAAGTTATTCTTCCCTAGGTACATAACTTTGCACTTGTCCACATTAAATTTCATCTGCCATTTTGATGCCCAGTCTTCCAATTTATCAAGATCCTCTTGCAATTTTCCACAATCCTCTTGGTTTTTAACTACTTTAGTTTTGTGTCATCTGCAAATTTGATAACCTCACTCGTTATTCCCTTTTCCAGGTCATTTATGAATATGTCAAAAAGCAGCAGACCCAGCACAGATCCCTGGGGTACACCACTATTCACCTTTCTCCATTGGGAAAATTGGCCATTTAGCCCTAGCCTCTGCTTTCTATCTTTTAACCAGTTCCTGATCCACAATAGTACACTGCCTCCTATCACATGACTCTATAGTTTTGCCAAAAGTCTCTGATAAGGGACCTTGTCAAAGGCTTTCTGAAAGTCCAGATAGACTATATCAACCGACTCACCTTTGTCCACCTGTTTATTCACACCTTCAAAAAAACATAACAGATTAGTAAGACAAGATCTTCCTTGTCTAAAGCCATGTTGGCTATCTCCCATTAGGCCATGACTATCTACATGCTGAGTAATTTTGTTCTTTATGATGGTTTCTACCATTTTTCCCGGTACTGACGTCAGGCTCACCAGTCTGTAGTTTCCCGGATCACCCCTGGAACCCTTTTTAAAAATTGGGGTTACATTGGCGATCCTCCAATCTTCAGGTATTACAGATGATTTTAATGAAAATTCACAGATTACTAATAGCAGGTCTGCAATCTTATATTTCAGTTCTTTCAACACCCTTGGATGTATACCATCCGGCCCAGGTGATTTTCTACTCTTCAGTTTATCTAATAGTTGTCATACATCTTCCCGATGTATCGATATTTCCTTCAATTCTTCCACACCTTTAAATACCACTTCAGTCATGGGTAACATCCCTACATCTTCCTCAGTAAAGAACGAAGCAAAGAATTCATTCAGTCTCTCCGCTATCGCCTTGTCGCCTCTTAGTGCCCCTTTAACCCCTCTATCACCTAATGGATCAACTGACTCTCTCACAGGTTTTTTGCTACGAATGTACTTGGAAAAAGTCTTTATTTCACGTTTTTGCTTCCGCAGCAAGCTTCTTCTCAAATTCTCCCTTTGACTGCCTTATCAATGCCTTGCATTTGACTTGCCAGTGCTTGTGCTGTTTCCAGGTTTCGTCGTTTGGCTCTTTTTTCCATTTCCTGAAAGATGCTTTTTTGGCAACAACAGCCTCTCTGACCTCACCTTTAAACCATGCTGGCAGTTTTTTGGACTTCCTTCCACTTTTCTTAAAGTGTGGAATACAGCTGGTCTGGGCTTCCAAGATAGTAGTTTTCAACAACACCCAAGCTTGATGTAAGTCTTTAACCTTTGCAACGTCTCCTTTTAGTTTTTTCTTAACTATTTTTCTCATTTTATCATAGTCTCCCTTTCGAAAGTTAATAGATAGTACTGTGGATTTCCTTACTATCCCTCCTCCACTAATTAAATCAAAGGCAATCATGCTATGATCACTATTGCTAAGTGGCTCCAGCACCCTTATCTCTTGCACAAGATCTGGTGTTCCACTAAGGACTAGGTCTAATATGGCCTCCCCTCTGGTCGGTTCATGAACCAGCTGCTCCAAGAAGCAGTCATTTATTTCATCTAGGAAATTTATCTCCCTAGTATGTCCTGCCCTAACACTGACCCAGTTGATACCAGGGTAATTGAAATCACTTATTATTATTAGTGCGCTGTAACATTTGTTAGCTTCCTTGATTTCTTTGAGCATTTCACCATCCATTTGTTCATTCTGGCCAGGCGGTCGATAGTACACCCCCACTGCCATCGCCTTCCCCTTTTTACATGGAATTTCAATCCATAGAGATTCTACAGCAAATTTTGTTTCCTGCAAAACTTTAATCCTTTCTGACTCAATGCCCTCTCTAACATAGAGCGCAACCCCTCCACCAATTTGATCAGCTCTATCATTACGATATAGTTTGTACCCAGGTATCACAGTGTCCCACTGGTTGTCCTCCTTCCACCACGTCTCTGAGATTCCAATCATATCTAACCTCTCATTTAGTGCTATATATTCAAACTCTCCCATCTTATTTTTTAGACTTCTAGCATTTGAATACAAGCATTTTAGAGACTGTATTTTATTCATTTTAATCTGGCTATTGGAAGGCATGGGTAATTTGGAAACTTTAAGCTCTGTCTGCTCCATATTCAAGGGCATTTGGGCTACTTTACTCTTTTTTGGAACCTCTCTGCTTTTGGTAGTATCCTTCAATGATACATTCTTCCGAACCATGTGCTCTTGGGCGACTGTAGGCTTTCCCCTATAACAGCCCCCTCCTCCCCCAGTGGAGGTGGTGGAGATGACTGACAGTATCTGAATTCAAGAAGGCATGGGGCAAGCACAGACCATATCTGAGGGAGATAAAGGCATTGTAGAGCTTAGTATTTGGTATAGCTGGGTAGACTAATTAGTCTTTATGGTCTTTATCTGCTGTCATTTTTTATGCTTCTAAGTAACTATGATATTTCTGGGTTTCTTAGGTTGTCACTTCACATGCAAATAATCATTATCATAATGTCAGTTTTCTCCCCTGCTCCATCCTGCAAAGCAGTAAGTGAAGGTTAATGGAAATATTTAACCTCCAGGATGTTTACACAAAAGCAAACAATGCCTAGAAGAAGGAAATCCCAATCCAGAGATATGCGGCTTTGACCTTTAACATGTTTGTACTCAAGCAGTAAACAAATGCTGCTGTCAGGTTCCTATTCCCCTCTTTTGGGAAGTCGTGGGAGCAAAAGGAAAGAGAATTATTCCATAGAGTGTATAGCATAGAATAGATAAAACACAGATGGAATGATTCATAAATCACTATTTTCAAAAGACTTTCTCTACATATATAGGATATGAAAACCCCTGCAGAAAATAATATCCATGGATAGGCATCATATCTTGGTCCTTTCTATGTCTGTCATGTTATTATAGGCATAATATCCTTTCTCCATCTCTTCTCAACCCACTCATATATGCATCAGATTTCCAGAGAGAAAGATCACCTGAATCTTGTTTTTTATGAACCATTAGTGACCCGTGTTCCCTTTTCAGTGGTGATTTGAGAGGAAGCAGATGGTGAAGGCTTAGTTTAAAGAGATATGCCCGCTGTAACTGCTCTGGTTGCCAAGTGACCGCTCTGTGCAACAGATTATTACTATTATATTATAAGCATGACATATACTCCTGGGGCAATTCAGCAATTTAGTAAATGGGATTCATCAGGGAATAGATGTTATAGCCATCGTCCAAATCCATATATAATTCCTATCTAATCCAGCCTTCCATCCATTCATGAGTGTCTCGAGCCAGATAATTCTGGCCTATAAACTGTACATTATCACCCTGATATTTAACCATGGCGATCAGCAATTTTTTTAAACTTTGGCATTGTGGTTAAATAAAATCCAGATATTCAGTGGCAATATATGGATAGTTGCTGATGCAGAATATCCGAATGTTGCAGTCAATGCGGTGTCTATCCGCATAGCTCTTAGAACAGCTTTTTCACTGTCCTAAGATATGCAGATAGTTATCTGGATGGCTGCACTGTAGATCATCACTATATAGATAACTCCTGTAGGCACTGCCCATGCTCTGCTCCCTGGATCGCTCTGACACTATCCAGGAAGTGCCAAGGCGGTCATAGGAAATATTCACTGGAACTATGCAGCTAGTACCACTGAAAATCCCTCTCACCAGGTGCTGCTAACTGGATCAGTGCCTTTCAGTATCGGGGTTTGTGAATATAACTCTTTGTATTAGGGCTGGTGCAATAGAATTAGGTGCTCTAGGCAAGATTTCAGCCTTGCGCCCCTCACAATTAGTTTTTAGACCTCTAGTGCCCCCCTCCCCCCCAAGAATTTGATTATAAACTCAATTGTACTTATCTCAACACAATCCCTCCCAGAACAATCCTATAAAATGCATATAGGGACATTACATTTTTAAATATGACACTTTCTTTTGTAGATATATGCACTTAAAAAGAGTTATTTGCATATTGCCCATTTTTTCTGCAGGTAAAAATACACATGGATGACACTGAACTTGCGTGGCTGCCAGGACCGATTGCTTTACTTTGACTGTAGCTGCTCTTTGCTTCCCCCCTCCCCTGCCCTAGGCAACCATCTAGTTTGCCTAGTGGTTGGGCGGGCCCTGCTTTGTATGTGACCTTGTCAATCAGGTATTGCTCTAGGTACTTTTTTTTGCACAAAATAATGTGCTTAGTTTTGAAAACCTGACATTAAAAAGGTTATTTTAGAAGCATCCCACATGTAAATCATCTGTTTCAGAAAATCTCTATTTACACATGGAGAACTGCACCACATCTAGACTGCAAGGGGGCATGGTTAGAGCTTGGAGTTGGAGTGATTGGGCAGGTATACAATATAAATGTGTATTTGCCATTTTAGAAAAGGAATCCCTGTCAATAAAAAATCTAGACATCGGCATATGCTTGAAGGGGCAGGTGTAAATGCCAAAGCCAGCATCCCCCTGAAACCTCCCTGACATCAGCCACCCCTTCCGATTCCCCCCCCCCCCCGATATACAATATTCCCCCCAGCAAAGACACTCCAATCGCCTCCTCCCCAAAGGCAAACCCCCCACTGCCCAGTTCCCCCTGGCTCTTATCGGGGGGTCTCTGGTTCTACTGAGGAGCAGGAGCATTGGAGTCCTGGTTTCAAAATGGCACTCATGACCCCTACCGGTAGTCTCATGCTATTACTACTAGAGGTCAAGCTCACAAATAAGAGGGGCCAATTCAGAGGGCCTTTGCCAGGAGTGGTCCCTGGAGGGGGGGAGTTGGATGCCCAGAGGGTGATGACATCCGGGTGGGGGGGGGGGGGGGGAAGGGGCATTAGGAGGAGTGCTTATATCCTTGGGGAGATCATTAGAGGTGTGCTGATGTCAGGGAGGGGATTGGGTGGTGCTGATACAGGGAGGGATCATGAGGAGTATGCTGATGTCAGGGAGGGGATTGGAGGATATGCTGATGTCAGGGAGGGGATTGGGTGGTGCTGATACAGGGAGGGCATGAGGAGTATGCTGATGTCAGGGAGGGGATTGGAGGATATGCTGATGTCAGGGAGGGGATTGGGTGGTGCTGATACAGGGAGGGATCATGAGGAGTATGCTGATGTCAGGGAGGGGATTGGAGGATATGCTGATGTCAGGGAGGAGATTGGGTGGTGCTGATACAGGGAGGGCATGAGGAGTATGCTGATATCAGGGGTTGAAGGGGTTGGATGTTGTCAGGAGCAGCAATTTTATAAAGCTGCTCCCATGCACATTTGAGAAAAAGCTGCACGTTTTTTCCCCCACTTGCAACTTTTTAAAATCACTGCTTTCACTGAAGGTGGAGAGGCATCAAAGTGCATTCCTTTATGTTCTTAAATGTATTTCACAAGAGGCTCTGCATTTGACGGACCCTTTGTAAAATGCAGTGGGAATTTTCCATGCCTTGAAGTGGATATCTTAATTCCCCTCTCCACTTTCTCTCTCAAATTCGCCTTTACGTGCCCAAACTAATACCACCTCAGGAACACTTACACTTAAGTGTAGGCAAATTGCTTTATACTCATGGAGATTGTTCTGAAAATTGCCCTCCATGGATGCATCCCTTCATATGTGGCTATGTGAAGGCAGCATTTAATCAGTATTCAGTTGTTACACCTAAAGAAGGGGCACACATGATCTGCAAAGTTCAACTACCACACACATCTTTGCCAGTTTTTATGTTGGTCCAATGAAAGGGATCACAGTCCACAAAGAATCCAACAAAAAACCTATGATGCCAATTTTAGATAGTCTCTTGCTTCCTAATAGAGGAAGAAACATGGATTGTATGATGAGAGCAAGCACAGCTTGCATTTTTTAATATGATTATTTTTTTCATATGATACCAGCAGAGAAAAATGGTATACATATCATCTCTTTTTTTTTTTTAAATAATCATAACTTTCTAACACATTAACGTGGTTGCATAACTTCACAGAGTAATCCAGTTACCATCCCCTCCTTAACCAAAATGATTTTTAATGGATTATACACACAATCGAACAGTCAATGGCAGAAGCAGAGGAGAGCTCACAGATGGTCCCAACTTTTAAAACAAAAGAAGGCACCACAGTAAGTGACACATGGCCTGAGACTCAATGCTATACCTCCTGAACTACAGAGAGAGTAAAGAAACACTAGGGACTTCCAAACAACTCATTCTACAAATACTTCTACCAGCTAGAACAGTGAATCTCAACCCAGTTCTCTGTGACCCCTAGTCCAGTCGGGTTTTCAGGATATCCCAATGAATATGCATGAGATAGATCTGCATACAATGGAAGCGGTGCATGCAGATCTTGTACATATTTATTGTGGACATCCTGAAAACCTGACTGGACTAGGGGTCACAGAGGACCACTGAGATAGAATAACAGAAGCAAAGGACCAGAATACACAGAAAGACAAAAAAAGAAAGCACCAGAGCAGGGATGGGCACATTTTTTCGTTCAGTGGCCGCATCAGGAGCTGTGACTGGGTTGGGGAGGCTGGTCTGAGGAGTGGGGGTCACCCCTTACCCTCTATCCAACTTAGTCAAGGATCCCCCTGGCTATCATATCAGCTATTCAGGAAATTACCTGTGCCACATGTATTTATTTTTACAATGGCAGAATCATTATCTGGCAATGTAATCACTGGAAAAAGAAATACATGTGACATTGGGGTATAATGACTCAGACCTTTCTATTTATTTATTTATTTTATTTATTTACATTTTCTTATATACCGCACTATTCTGCATCAGTGCGGTTTACATTGAACAAACTGAAATTACATTGAACAGGGCATTATAACTTGGAGATAACTATTTTACAGAGAACATGGGCTATGTTAAGTGGCTTGCCCAAGACCACAAGGAGCACCTGTGGGACTAGAAACCCCAGTCCTTCCGGCCCGAGGTTACTGTCCTCTAATGGGATTTGAACCCCCGACCTTCCGGCCTGAAGTACCTTGCCCCAACCACTAGGCCACTCCTCCACTCCACTCTACTCTTGTCTCCAGCAGAGAGCTTCCACCCGCCACACTAATGCAGAAAGCCTTCTCACTGCCTTCACTGTCATACTGGGACAAAATGAACCCCCACCAGTTCAGAAATTAGTCCCATTCTCTGTCCATCTCCTTCAGGCTCCATCTCCGCAACTTGCAAACATTTTAATCTTCTGTTGCTGATGCCAGGATACTACCATGACTGTCTTCCTCCACTGTGAGCCACCGTCATCAATCTGAGCCTCAATGTCCTCAGTAAATGATGTGCTGGTATTCACATGTCATTAAAAGTGGACCTTCTGGCTCAGACTGATGATGTTGATGTGCAGTAGAGAAAGACAGCTATGGTGGTGGCAGCAGAAAAACAAGATGTTAGCAGGTCAAGGGTGGGTGTTCACGGACTGCACAATAATTTAACACTTGAGAGAGAAGACAGGCCGAATTTTTGACAGTGGCAGATCAGATCTCGTTCGTGGGCTGTAGTTTGTTGACCCCTGCACTAGAGAAAATAATGATGTCCCTAAAAGGAGACTGTAATAAAGTCTAAGATACACTGTCTCCTTTCTCTAAGAAAATGCAACAATTTTGGGGCAAAATAAAGTGCAGCACAGATGTAAAGAATAAAGAAACCAAAACCCATCTAGAAAATGTCATAATGAATAAAACAATCTACATGAAAATAAGACAATGGCACTGGGATAGTATCTTATACTTATTGTTGTATGAACTGTACAGGAAAATGTCTTTGTTCTGATACATAATTTAAATCAATCCAGGAATGTAAAGATTGATAAAATATACTGATCTACCAGCAAGGAAAACCATGAAACTATTGGTAAGAGAAAACAGAATGCAAAACTTTATAATGGCAGGAAATGATGTAAACTGTAATTTTGGTAATTTTGCAATAAAAATAAGGTAAAACAAACAGTGCTAAGTCAAGGCTATGGGTGGCCTCCACATTCTACTCCAGCTGCAATGTAGAAAAAGGGGAAAAAAAGAGGGGGGAAAAGGGACTATAGTAGTTTGTATGGGAGGGCAGACTGGATAGGCCGTATGGTGTTTTTCTACCTTCATGTTTCCATGTTTCTATTTTTAAATTAAAAAAAGTCACAGGTTTATTTACTTACTTCCATATACCATTCTCCCTTAGGAAATTCGAGGTGGTTTGCAGCACAACTAAAAAACATTAAAAAGCTAATACAGTCAATTCTCGTTATCCGCAGAGGTTATGTTCCTGAAAAACCCTGCAGAAACTGAAACCGCAGATGCTGAAGTATTGATCCTATGGAAAAAATGGGGTTAGGTTCCGGCGGACCCTAATCACTATACACTTTAACACCTTAATGTAATAAAAAATGAACTTTATGAACCTGCATCTTGCCTTGAACTTTGTTCCATAACAGCGTAAAGCATTGAGAACAGTTGGAATATTATCAGAACGTGAAGACTTGTTAACACAACAGAAGCTACGAGAAGACCACAGCCTCCCTTGCTGAAGCTCGTATTGCTGCTGTGTGAAAAGTCTCTAAGAATTATTTTTCTACAGTGTATGGCTGCGGATAGGTGTGAGTAAACCGCGGATGTCGTGAAATGGGTTACACTTTTATACAAGTGGATAAGCGAATCTGTGGGAACAGTATCTGCAGATAGCAAGGATTGATTGCATCACCATTACCATTTTTACCCCTCTTCCCTATCATATCAGTACACAAGATTTTATACCTAATCCAGCAACAAATGCATAATGTGATCAGCCTCCATCCCAACTCTTCTTCTCCCAGTAGTTTCTTTTTCATACTTTCAGACAACTCACTCAGCCATATGCCTCAAATGAGCAGTCATGTATAACACAATTTTTGGAAACCAATGCTCCTGATTGACTGACTTCAGTTCCTGAGGAAAGCTATTCCAGAAGGCTGGGCCTACACATGAAAACACTCTCTTATCCATGTTCTTCAGTCTTGCCTGCTACACCTGCTCTAGTATGGCTTCCTGTCTTGAGTGAAGCAAACAGATCTCGAGACATTTTGTTTAAATAACCGTACCCTTATTATTCAAAACTCTAAATACCAATAACAAGATCTGAAGCACTGCTCTCTGCTCCACTGGGAGCTAATGTACTGACTGCAAAATCAAGACAATAAATGTTCATATCAACTCACACCAGACATAAGACACGCTACAGAATTCTGAAACAGCCAAAGCCTTTACAGCAGGATTTTTGGCAACCCCACATACAAAACATCATTGTAGTTCAAGTAAGCTGTTATAAATGCATGGGCTATGGTCTTTTCTGTCAAAATTAGACATATACATTTCAAATATTCCTAAAGGAAAGAAGGCAGCTTTTATGACAGCTACCATTTGAATCTTTATTCCCAGCTGGGAATCCAAAATAACCCCTAGGGACCTCGATTTCAAATTTTTATAATTACCACTTCATTCTTTAATCGAGAAGAGCTCATCACAGCTGGCCTCCTTAACCAAAGGACCTCTACCGTTGATAGTCCAAACAAGTATATTCTTCCCCAACCATTAATTCACTTTCTTTATAGAGTTAATCTCTTTAGACATCCCTTCTACCAATCAGTTCTCAGGCAACAACAGATTTGTAAATAATCAGCATAAAGCATACTATTCATCCTCCTCATATAATATGAGCTGAGCCAGAGGTTACACAAACTGTATATGTTAATATTGGTGAAAGAACCGAGCTCAGAGGGACTCCCCAATTCAACTCCCAAGAGGCCAAAGGTTGGTGATAAAAAGTTCCTAATGAGAGACCTGGCTTGACTTGGCAGAAAATCATCAGACAGTGTTGTCCTCATTCAAAGAGAGAAATGCTCCATCTAGGCCAGGGGATTCCCTTGCCAAGCTATGAGAGTACTGCGAGAATGGCACGTGGAGCTTCCACTCATGGAATGCCATTGGTACAAGATTCCCGTCCTGGGTTCCACAAAGAAGCTGGACAATTTCCTAATAACTGGTGACAGGTGGAGCAGGGTGAGCTGGGCTCTAGGTAGCCAATTAGGGCAAAGGTGACAATGAAAAGATGGCCAAGTATGGTTAGAAAGGAAAGGGAGGCTACCTCCTTCCCACCCTCCTTCTCCCTCTATTTTCAGATTTCCATCTTCAAAAGTAGAAACAATAGGTATCTTTCTTGGATCCCCATACTGTGATGAACATTTCTATAAACTCAACTGATTTCTAGAGCAAATGATTTCTTTGGATGTAGCTCAAGGCAAGTTACAGTCAAGCACATAACTTGGTTGTGGCATCTTACAAGGGCTTAACATGTGTTGTGTTGTTTTCTGTCATTTTTAAATAATAAACAGAATAGTTTTTGTTCTGCATTATTTTTTATTTTGATGCATTAACTGTTTTTAGCATGCACTAAACATTTAAACAAAAACAAACACACTGAAAACAACCCAACCCTACACCTTATAGTGGATCAAGAAAAAAAAAGAAAGTGATGCTGTGCCTGAGTTTGTGAGACCACACAGTTTCTGTTGTTAGATGCTTGGTAGACACTCTTTTTTAATCTCAAAAGCTCAAGTAAAATGATCATTATTATGTCAGCCCAATACAAGGCATCGTATATGGCAAAAAAAAATCAAACTTAAAATTCTAATTATAATATCAAAGGGTTATTTAGAAAGTACTATGCTATATTTTTATAAATAATTGTTTGGGTTTTATGCAGCATCTTTTAAACAAATAGGACCCCAACACTCTATATGTTGGATAAATGTATGTAGCCACTTCTGGGATGGATGCTCAGGCAGCTTTTAATGTGCAAAGATAGATGGGACAAAGCTGTTATTATTACTTCCCAATTACGTCTGAGTAGTGAGGGGCACAATGAAAATGTGAAGGCAGATTTTAGATAGTACCTGGAGAGGGGAATTCATGCATTTAGTTCAGGACATGGACAGTTCTCAGAGTATTTTACAGAAGACTCTGCCAAACATACTGTTCAGCCTCTTGTAAAATAGGTGCAGGACTATATGGGTATGTCGCTCCATGTCCAGTGGGAGCAGCAATTTTAAGAAACTGCATCTGGGGTAAAAAATGTAAAAATACCATGAGATTACAGCTAGGGGTCACTGGCACCGATTTGGAACTGGCACAGTAAGAGGAGGAGTGAATGGACATCACTCCTGCTCCTACCAGATACCAGAGACCCCTAGTAAGGATTGGGGACGGGGAAGGATTGCTGGTAGGGACCTTAGAAGAGGTCAGTGTTGCTAGAGTGAAGTGCCCCCATGTAAAGAGGAAGTCTATGTAGGAGGGGGAGGAAGCGGCCGTTCAAGTGAGCATGAACAGCAACACAGCATTGAAGGCTTTAGGATTGTAGCTGCTGCAGGTTCCAGAGAGGGGTGGCAGAGGCGGCAGTGGGGATGGAAGTGGGGAGGGGGGGAGGGCAGCAGGATTGAGGTTCGCCTAGGGCACCTCATATCCTTGCACCAGCCCTATACCTGCATATCCCAGAAGTAGCCAGATCACATGCTGCTTATTCCCAGTGAAAAGCAATGGCTTTCTTCAGGTCTACTTTGGAAACAGTCTATCAACTTTTTCTTGAGCAGCTTGTTCAAATCATTTTTAAATGTAGTTACACTACCTGCTTTCACTACCTCCTCTGGCAACAAGTTCCAAAGCTTAACTGTGTTGAGTAAAAAAATATATATATTTTCCTATTTGTTTTAAATGTACTACTTTGTAACTTCATAAGACATGTCATATTGGGTCAGAGTAAAGGTCCATCAAGCCCAGTACCCTGTCTCTGCAAATGGCCAATCTAAGTCAATATAAAGTGTCTATCAGATTCTAATAGGAAAATCACTTTCTCGTTGCTCTCCTGTGATCCCCAAGTCTACTTACCTAAAAATTGCTAATTATCTTGCCCTCTAGAAACTCCTGATCTCCTTACATCTGCTTCTAGTAAATAGAAGTCAATGTTAAGATTCTGACTCTAGCTTTAGAATTCTGAAAGGTATGGCACCTCAATATTTAACAAAACCAAAAAAAAAGAACCCCCAACAAAAATAACAAGAGAAAAAATTAGAGAAAAAAAATGAAAAAAGAAACCCCACAATCAGACACTGCATAACAGCAACACTGGACTAAACAGGAGAGTTAAAAGATATACCAGCTGTGATAAAGGAAAAAAGACCTCAGCTAACCCTCCTGCCAACTAAAGCAGAAAGGATGAGCAAGTCGAATGGCAAACTCAACAGTGCCTAAATAATCAACTAAGCTCTAAATGACATCAGCGGTCAAAAAAACCTCATCAATGGGGTACAGAGCCAAACCACAACTAAAAAAAAGCTCAGACAGGACCCCCCCCAAAACCAGTATCACATGTTAGGAAAACAACGTCATCCAGCATAAACATTAAAGTTAATAGCTGAAGAAACTTAGCTTAAAGGCAGCAAAGAAAGGCAGCCAGACACAACAGGAAGAACTTCACAAAATGTCATAGAGATTTCCACAGCAACTTCAAAGAGACTGCAGCTTTCATGGCAACGACACCGGAGCCCTGACACCAGGTGTTTCACCAAACGGCTTCTTCAGGGAGCTCATCAAAACGTGAGTGGAAGACGAGGTGGCGGCCCAGCAGATGTCTGCCACTGGCACCAAGCACAGATTAATGACAGACATCACCATTGCTCAGACATTATGAGTCGTGGCTCGGTGTTCCAGGGGAAACCCGGCCTGGGCCTGGGCATAGGCGATCGTCCGCCACCCAGATGGACAAGGTAAGCTTGGTGACCGCCAGCCCCAAATGGCTAGGGTCGAAGGAAATGAAGAGCTGCCCAGACCTGAGGTAGGCCCAAGTCCGCTGCAGGTAGAAAGAGAGAGACCTTTTACAATCCAGAATGTGGAGAATTGCCGGCGCCCAGTTGGCGTGGTGCTTCAGGAAAAAGGTATGCAGCACTATGTTTTGATTGAGATAAAAATCCGAGACAACCTTCGGAAGGAACTTGGGGTGAGAATGCAGGACCACCCGTTTCCTATAGAACCTCGTGTACGGGGCCTCAGCCATCAGTGCCTGGAGTTCACTGACTCTCCGGGTGGAAGTGAGAGCCACCAGGAAGGCCACCTTCCACGACAGATGCCACAGCAGGCAGGTAGCCATGGGCTCAAAGGGTGGCTTGGTCAGCTGCGTGAGGACCACACTGAGGTCCCATTCCGCTGAAGGAGGGCAGGAGGGGGGCTTGGAAAGAAGCAGGCCTCACATGAGATAAGCGATAGCCCCGAAAGAGGTTTGCCGTCGACGGGGTGATGGTTTGCTGAGATGGCACTCAGGTGAACCCTGACCGAGTTAGACTTCAGCTCAGACTGCGAGAGGTGGAGCAGGTACTGCAAGATGAAGCCAATAGGACATGAAAATGGGTCCACTCGGAGCTCCGAGCACCACACCGAGAACCAATGCCACTTGAAGGTGTAAGCTCGTCTGGTTGAGTCCTTCCGTGAGGCAAGAAGAATGTCCCCAATCTCCACAGGGAGAAGGTAGGAGGCTAGAGGGATCTCTGATTGGGATGAAGAAGCAGACCCTCCTCCTGTGTCAGCAACTCCGGTGAGAACCTGAGCAGGACTGGGGGCTCCATCGAGAGACGGAGCAGCAGGGGGTACCAAGGCTGCCTGGGCCACCTCGGGGCTATGAGAATCATCAAAGCCCTGTCCCGTTGGACCTTGAGAAGGGTCCAGGCGATGAGGTGTGTGGGGGGAAGGCATATAGAAACGAGATGTCCCACGAGATGAGGAAAGCATCGGGGACCACCCTGTCCCGGTGTGGGAGGGGACTGCAGAACCAAGGAAACTGCGAGTATGCCGGGCTAGCAAAGAGGTCCAGATCCAGAGTCCCCCAATGCTGAAAGAGGTGCTGCGCTATTCAGGGACACAGGCGCCACTCGTGCGGCTGGAGGACCCTGCTAAGCTGGTCTGCCAATGTATTGTCCTGGCCTTGGAGGTAGGTGGCCTGGATTGTCATGCCCTGGCTCACTGCGAAGGAGCATAGGGGTATCACCTCCACACAGATGCTGTAGGAGCCAGTGCCCCCCTGTTTGTTCACGTTTGGACCAGCACTGCTCGGTGCTGCAAGCAGTCCCTGAAAACCTGGAGAGCGAGCGAATTGCCCAGAGTTCCAGCAGGTTAATCTGCTGCCAGGACTCCTCGAGGGACCAGGACCCCTGAGTGCACTGTCCCTCGCAGTGGGCTCCCCAGCCCACCAGGGAGGCATCCATGGTCAAGACCACCTGATGCGCCAGGGCTTGGAAGGGCATACCGCAAAGCAGTTTCCCAAATTCCTGCCACCAAGCCAGAGACTCTGCCGCGCTGAGAAAGACTGGGACAGGATCCCGGAGATGGCCGCCGACTGCGCCCATTGCACTCTGAGGCACCACTGCATCGCCCGCATGTTGAGACGGGCATTGGGCACGACATGGACCGTGGAGACCATGTGGCCGAGAAGGTGAAGCATCATCCGAGCCAGGACGGAGCTGTGGCACCGCACTTCAGACGCCAGTGACATGAGACAGTCCGCTCTGTCCTGAGGGAGAAAAGCCATGGCCCGGAGGGTGTCCAAGCGAGCCTCGATGAACTCCAGGGAGTGAACTGGAATGAGGTGGGACTTTGCGTAATTGATCACGAACCCCAGATGCTTCAGGAGGCAAATGGTATGGTCCGTGGCCTGTCTGGCTTTGAAGGCTGTGCCCCCCGTTACGAGACAGTCGTTTAGGTATGGGTAGACGAAGATGTCCTGCAGCCGCAGATGGGCCGCAGCCTGTGAAGACCTGTGGGGCAGATGTGAGGCCGAAGGGAAGTACCCTGTATTGGTAATGGTTTCCCTGAACCATGAAGTGGAGGTACTTCCTGTGTTTGGGATGGATGAGGATGTGAGCATAAGCATCCTTTAAGTCCAAGGAGCATAGCCAGTCGCTCTGCCGGAGGTAGGGCAGTAACGTTCCAAGGGAGAGCATCTCGAACTTATCCTGCACCTAAACCTTGTTTAGGTTCCACAGGTCGAGGATGGGCTGAAGGCCTCCTGTCCACTTTGGGACGAGGAAGTAGCGGGAGTAAAACCCCCATCCTTGGAGTTGCGGTGGGACTGGTTTTACCGCGCCGTCCTCAAGGAGGCCTGCAAGTTCCTGACTCAGGAGAGCCTGGTGCTGGGGAAGCCAACCTGATTCCCCGGGATAGTACTGGGGAGGGGCCTGGTCTAGATGGAGGCAATAGCCCCCCCGAACGACCTGGAGAACCCAGGCATCAGTGGAGATGGACTCCCATCTGTGTGAGAAATGGACCAGATGCTCCCCAATGGATAGTCACCCTGCCAGAGGACGAGGGGCTATGCTGATGTTGTCAAAACCCCGAGGATGACTGAGCCGAAGTCGGGGTTGGGTCTTGGGGTCCTTCGGCTTGTGAGGACCATGGACCGCGGACTTGCTCTGGCCCTTTATGGGGTTGATGCCGACAGATAGGCCGGGTAGCCCCTGTACGGGAGCCCCTTTCATTGGAAAAAGAGCTTCTTGTTCTGCTGCTTCTTCCTGGGGAGGGAGGAAGTCTTCCAGGAGATGTGAGTATGAGTCAAGTACTCTGTCTCGATGTCCACAGCCTTATCCTCCATGGGCTTGCCAAATAGCTGCTCCTCAAGACAAGGGACGTCCAGTAGCTTCTCCTGGACCCACTGTTCCAGGTCTGAGGACTGGAGCCAAGCCTAGCGGCAGGCTCCAATGTCAGCCACCAATACCCGGGGGGGGGGGGGGGGGGAGACGAAAAGCCATTGTACACTGCTTGCGAGAGGTACTTTGAGCATTCTCCGACAGACTTTGAGAGAGCCTGAAAGCGTCGGAGATGGTCTCCGTCGAGGCCCACAGCGAAGCCTCCAAGCTCCTTAGTGAGGTCACGGAGCAACATTCCAATATATAATTGGTAAACTTGGATGCAACATGACAGCATGGAGCCCTGATAAGCCTTGCACCCGAAGGCATCGAGGGTATGAGACTCCCTGCCTGGCGGGATGGATGAATGAGTCTTCGGGCTCATGAACTTCCGCATGGCCGATTCGACCACCATCGAGGTGTGGGAAAGCTTGGCTTTCTGGAACCCTGGACCTCACTGGACCTTGTACATAGCATCCAGGTGTTTGCTCACAATTGGGACAGAGGTCGGGGTCTCCCACATGCGGAGTAGGAGATGGTTCAGAATGGGAGGAATTGGCACCGAGAGAGCCTCTCTCGGAGGAGCTTCATATTGCAAGATATCCCGCTCCTCAGTGCAGGGCTCCTCCTCCGACTTAGTAGTGAGCGCTAGGGCCCATGCCATATCCAGGACGAACTCTAGGAAGGAGATGTCCTTGGGAGGTGACTGCCGCCTCTGGGTAGGCAGGGAAGGGTCGGAGGAGAGGTCCCGGTGGGACCGAGTCTCTGGGCAGGTCTCTCCGTCGGACTCCCAGTCTGAATAGTCTATAGACTCAAGGTCAGGTGGCTCCAGACAGGTTGGTGACACGCGCCGGGTCTCCGAGGCCAAAACGTGTCGGGAGCCAGAAACACTCACCCGTGAAGATATCACGCCCGAGGAGTGGGACAGAGATCGAGACCCGTGCCAAGGATCCTCACAAGGCTTCAGGCTCTCAGGGGTCACAACAGCAGCCCAGGGAGTCCTCGAGTTTGAGGTCCCTGCAGTCTCGAGGCACATGCCAGTCGGGCCAGGCATCAGAGCCTGCTGGGCAATGAAGAATGCAGAAACGCTGCGTTAAAGGCCAGCATCCGGGCTTCCTACTTGGGAGTGGGGTCCTGAGACACTGACACTGGGGTGACTGGGTTGGGTGTCGAGGAGGAGTGGCCTAGTGATTGGGGCAAGGTACCTCAGGCCAGAAGGTCAGAGGTTCCAATCCCACTAGAGGACAAGCAACCTTGGGCCGGAAGGACTGGGGTTTTTAGTCCCACAGGTGCTCCTTGTGGTCTTGGGCAAGCTACTTAACCCTCCATTGCCCATGTTCCCTGTAAAATAGTTATCTCCAAGTTATAATGTCCTGTTCAATGTAATTTCAGTTTCTTCAATGTAAACCGCCTTGATATCATGAAAGGCGGTATATAAGAAATGTTAAATAAATAAATCTTACTGGGCCACTCCCTCTCCAACTCCAGAGACTGCCGAGGGGGGCTGAGAGACCAGGCACATGACCTCTCATGCTTGTCTGGTGTCTCCAGCAGAGTCCTTGAGGACTTCTTCTTCTTCTTCCGCTCATGTTCAGACAACCCCTGGTCAGAGTGCCGCCAGGCCCGGGGAGGAGCCTTTGGAGACTCCGGAGCTTGCGAGGCCGAAGAGCGGGAGGCTATCAGGGATACCGGGACTGCCTTACCGAAGAGATCATCCTGCTTCTGCTTACAACTCTGGATAGCTTTGGAGGACATCTTCTTACAGAGGGAACATAGCTCCGGGCCATGGTCAGCTCCTAGGCATCTGAGACAACAGTCATGGGTGTCCGTGAGCGACATGTTTTTGGAGCATCTATCACATTTCTTAAAACCGGACGCCATTGGGGCAAAAAGGACCCCTGCGAGGTCGAAGACCCTCGATGTGGCCAGTGGTTAAAAAAGGCGTGAAGTGTGGTAAAACAGAAAAAAAGGCAACAAGAAAAAAAGAAAACAACCCCGAGGCCAGGACCAAAGCAGAGGCGCTCGGGAGGCGGGAAGAGGACCAGCGAGAGCCAGCAGAGCATAAACCGGTTGGAACAAAGACAAACATTTTCTGAGGACGAGACGCATGTCCGAAGGGCTCCGTGGAAAAAGGGAGACTGAGTAAGATGGCACCCTTGGGCGGGAAAAGGACCACGCATGCATGGTGGCATTCCCAAAGGCTTTCTTTATAAGCTGGGGAAATGCTCCATGTGGGCTCTGTCTGTGCCAATGTCACCCATATGTGAGGACTGATTTCCTGATTGTTCCTGGAGAATGTGGGGTTCCTGTGTGGATTACCTGATGAGCCGTAGTGAGAATCTCGTAATCAATGTGATGCTTTATTGGGAGCCAATGCAGATGGGCAAGAATGGGCATGATGAGGTTGCAGTTAGAAGAATGAGTAAGAATCCGTGAAGCCATGTTTTAAAGAAGCTGCAGATGATGAAGTTGGTAATGGGGAAGACTGGCAAGTGCACCATTGCAGTAATCAAGCCTGGAAATCACCAGTGACAGAAGAAGAGTTGTGAGGGAGTGTGAGTCAAGAAGGGGGTGGAGGGCACAGATCTGGTGCAAAGAGAAAAAAGAATGCTGAACCAAAGAGGAGAGGAGATCATCGAATGTTAAGGAGGAATCCAAGATGACACCGAGGTAACAATGGGACTGGACTACGGGAACTGGAAAGTGAGCCAGGAGTGGGGCTACAGAGGGACAGGGAGTAAACGAAATAGTGGAACATTTATAAGGATTAAGATGTAGACAGTTTGGGGGTTATTCTGAACTACGAATAGCGGGAATGGAAGTCCCACGGGACATCCATTCCCGCTATTCGTGGCTTCTCCTGCCCCCAAATAATTTCCCTGCTGGTTGTGTGCAGAAGTTAGAAGGGAACAGGGAATGGGCAGCCTGACGGCGGAGTCTGGGCGGGCAGTGGGCGGTCGCCGGCCCTGGACATACAGGGCTGATTCTAATGTCAGCCCTGTATGTCCAGGTCCAGTGAAATGCCCGGGGAAGTTGTTCAACCTCCGAGGTGGAATAACTTCCCTGGACGTGGTTTTTTTTTTGCTGCCGGGGTGCAGATGGGGCGAGTGGTGGGGGCGGAGGACATTCCCCGCAACCCGACCCTGGCCTTAGGAGGCCAAATTAGGGATTCGGCTGCGGGGAATGAACCTTATTCTCCAGTGGCCGGCATCGCAGCTCTTCAATGGATCCGTGGTGCAATGGCAACATGATGCTATGGCGCCACGGCTCCATTGAAGAGCCTTGACTGAGTTAACTGGGTGTAGTCCTGCACATGCAGGCCAGACACAATTGCAGTCCTGGCCTGCACGTGCAGGACTGTTCACAATTCTGATCCCACGGGGCTAGATGTGCCCCGCGGGATCAGAATCACAATCCCCTCTGTGCGTCCAGTACAGACCGGATGCACAGAGGGGATCTATGTCTGGAACAGAATCAGTGCCCTTTGTGGAAAGCCAACTAGAAACAGCAGATAAACAGGAATTTAGAGAGGTCAAGTCGGGAGAGTATGAATTTGTGTAAAAAAGAAGAAAAATGTCATCTGTATAGAGATAAGCAGAGATGTCAAACTGTTGTATTACCAGAGCAAGTGGAGCCAGAAAGACATTAAAAAGAAGGGGTGCCAAATGTAAAGATAGGCCGTTCTCTTATTGCGTGGAAGGGCTGGCAAAGTAGAGGGATATGGACGGTCGGCCAGTTGATTAAGGCTAAAGTTTGGAAATCCTTCGAGGAGTTGCGGGCGGAGTTCGGCCTCCCCCAGCAGTGTTTCTTTCAGTGGCTGCAGTTAAAACATTGCCTTGGCTGTATCCCCGGGGTGCCCTCCGCAGTGCTAGATCAGGGGGTTATGCTTCAGACGGTGGGGGCTTGTCTGGGAACTAGGGGTGTGGTGTCTAAATTCTATGCTATTCTCCGAGATAGGTCACATTCGTCCCATGGTACGGCGGGCCAGCAGTGGGAGGAGGAGGTGGGGGGCCCGGTCTCGCCCAAAACATGGGAGAAGGTCTGGGGGAAGGTTAATAGGGTGGCGAGGGCAACCTCATTGTCCCAATCACTTAATTTTATTCTACATAGAGCATACCTTACTCCGACTCGAATGGCAAAATGGGGGGGGAAGGACTCCGGGCAATGTTGGTCCTGCGCCTCCGCCCGGGGCACGTTTCAACACATGCTCCTAGAGTGCTCTCACGTTCAGAGATTCTGGCGATTGGCCTGGCACAAGATTGGGAAAATCTTAGACATACAAGTTCTGTTAAATTGGGAGATCATTGTACTTCGCTCCTGCGCGAGCTCTTTAGCTTTGGGGAAGGATAAGGTGTTTCTTTTTGACTTTATGATGGCCATTGCTTTAAAAATGATAGTGACCCATTGGAAAGATCTTGCTAAGTTGGATGGCCATCATTGGTGGAACTTGGTATGTCTTTACGCCAAATTCGAGAAAGTGCAAGATGACAGAGAGGTTGGATGGAGGCTACGCTGCACTGCAAGGTTGGTGAAGGGTGATTCCGCGGGAGAGAAGTTATTGGTTAATAAATGGTACTACTTAGACGAGTACGCAGCTCGAGCAAGGGTGTAGTGGTCCACAAGCTGCGTACCTCGATAGGAGTAGATGTCCTGCTCAGGATGTGGATTTGATTGGAAAGGATCCCAGGGGGACGGGGGGGGGGGGAGGGGGAGGTTAGGGGAGGGGGAGGGGGGTTAGCAATGTAGGGGTGTGGAGTGCTGTTAATTATGTTTAATTATGTCTATAGTACTATTGTCAGGATTTTCTGTATGGTTTTTTGTAATTGTGTGAAATTAATAAAAAGAATTAAAAAAAAAAAGAAAAAAAAGAAGGGGTGCCAAGACAGATCCCCCCTGTGGGACACCACATGTGAGAGGGGTGGAGGAAGAGGAGGCCCCATCACAGGCTATGGAGAAAGAATGAGAGGACTGGAAAGACTGAAACTATGAAGAACAGAATCCTGGAGCCCACAATCGGAGCGACGAGAGAGTAGAAGTGAATGGTCTACCAAATCAAAGGCCGAGGATAGGTCTAGAGAAACTGCAAGTGAGACATCACCCTTGTCGTGCGCAATGTGGATTTCATTAAGTAAGGATAGGAGAATGGTTTCTGTACTGTGGCCTGATTGAAATCCTGACTAGCAGGGGTAAAGGAAGTGGGTGGAATCGAGGTGAGAGGATACCTGTGCAAAGACCAACTTTTTGAGGAATTTAGAAAGGAACGAGAGATTTGAGATGGGACACCAATTAGCTAGGGCATCTGGGGCCAGGGATGATTTCTTGAGAACAGGGCAGATAATGGCATGCTTCCAAAGAGAAGGAAAGATACTGGATGTGAGACTAGAGTTGAAGATGGTATACATGAAAGGAAGGAGGGCTAAAGAGGGCTCTGTGATCCACGACGAGGGGATGGTGTCAAAAGGGCATACGGTTTTATGTGAAGATTGGAGGCCCTTGAGCAGAACGGCTAAGATGATGGTCTGGAATGAGGACCAAAAATGAGAAAGGATGGTGAGGTCAGTGGGGGAAGAAGGGGGTCCTGGCGGGGGATGAGGACTGTTGAGGAATGTAGAGCATAGTGCAATGACCTTTTCAGAAAAGTAAGTAGCGAGCTAGCCCAAATCCAGCCGGGGAGGACAAACAGACGCTACAGAATTAGTGTGGTACTGGAAAGAGAGCGGAATATGGAGTAGAGCTGCTTAGAGGAATTTGATGCGGATGAAATGGCGGAAGTAATACGATCTTCTAGTTTCACAGAGTGTGTGCTTGTAATGATAACAGCAACGACGGAAGTGTGACAGGCTAGTAGGGGTGCGGTGACAACGCCAGAGGTGTTCAGTCCTACCGAGTTGAGCCCGGAGGAGGGAGAGATCAGCAGTGAACCAAGGATGGTGGCATGATGGGCAATAGGAGTGACAAGGTTCAAGGGGAGCCAGGCGATCAAGATGACTACTAAGAATAGTATGCCCGGTATCAGTAGAGAGGGAATTGAAATCTTGAGGGAACAAGACCTCAGCGGAGGGAAACTGAAGAAGAGTGTTCGGGGAAATACAGCATTTCAACAGGGAAGCAGATAATGGTGGTGACAGGGGACCTGTCGGATGTGATAAGGAAAAAAATACACAATAATAGTCCATCCAGAGGAGAGGCAGGGTCGAGATCATAGAGGGCACAATGGACGAGGAGGAGGGAGTAAGGAGAAGGTCAAGAGTGTGACCAGTAGTATGAGTGGAGAGGTCAGAGAGGAGGTAGTAAAGGCTTTGACCTTGGGCCTAAAGGGAGAATCAGCATGGATGTTAAAATCGCCCAGAATTGTGAGATGAGTGTAGGTTGAAGAAGCTTCAGAAAGTGTGAGAAGAAGAGAGTCCTAGAGGTCAGGATGTACTGAAGGGGGAACATTTAAAAGGAGATAGTAGCTAGGGGGAGTAAAATCCAATCGCAATAGCAGGGCTTCTGGATAGTGGAGGACTGGGGAGGAGACTTCCTAAAAGGGTAGAGAGGCATGATGAAGAAAGGAACTCCCCCACCTGAACAACCTGAGCGGGGGACAGAAAAGACTGAAAAACCCACAGGAATTCACAGTGCTTGTGCTGGGACTTCTCTCTGGCCTTGGTATCGGTCTTCGATGCTGATGCCGAAGGTTTAGAAATAGTCAGAGACTTTGGGGTATGTTTACTAAACTGTGGTAGCGGCTTCTGTGCGATAACCGAGCCGCAGCCCCATTGAATTCAATGGGGCCATGGCTCTGATATCGCTTGGAAGCCACTACCTCTAGTTAGTGAACAAATCCCTGTGACTTACTCTTATGTTTGGACTTTGAAGAAGTCTGAGAGCCATGAGAAGTCGATGCTGAGTCCGATGCGAACAACAACCCATACTGTCTGGCTCGGTTCCTGAGGCCTTGCTTTGTCACTTGTTGGCACAAAGGACAAGAAATAGGCTGATGATCAGGATTCAAACATTTTAGACACCAGTCATGTTTATCAGTGACCGAGATGGTACTGACACACTTGGTGCATTTTTTAAAACCACTGACTGTTTTTTCCATGCCTTTAAAATGTCTTTGAGATTGAAGAGAAGGCGATGGAGGCCTAGTCTAGCGGTGAAACCATGATGAAAATGAAAGTAAAGAAAAAGGAAAATTTGAAAAGAAAAAAAATGAAAGATTTATTGGGACTGGCATCGATGGGAAGGCAGAAGCACGATGTTCCACAAAAAAGAGAAGTTTTTTGGCAGTGACAGGACAAAGTGTCCTGCTGGCTCTCCGGAAAACGAAGAACTGAGGACAGGAGTTGGGAAGGCGGGAAGGCAGGCATAGTGGAGTGTTCCCAAAGGCATTCCTATTGGACGCTGGGGTGCGTTCCTGCGTGGGCTCCATCGGTGACATTCACCTATATGTGAAGACTGCATCCCTGCTTGTTCCTAGAATTGCAGCTTCTTTTTTAAAGGCTTGATTTACTGTTTCCCATTTTCTATGGAAAAAGAAAGCTTAATAAATTAGACCCTTAACATGCCACAATAACAACAGAAGGCAGAGACCCTTCTCCTCCTGCCTCCCCCACCAACTAGGGTTGCCAACCGGCTGCAGATGCACCCGACAGGCTTGCTCCAGTCCTGGGTTTACCCCATTGCATACAGTTACATAGAAACATAGAAACATGATGACAGAAAAAGACCACATGGCCTATCTAGTCTGTCCTTCCATATCAACAGCTACAACAGTCCACTTTTTACCTTTAGAGATCCTCTGTGTTGGTCCCATGCTATTTTGAATTCAGTTACAGTCCTCATCTCTACCACCTCCACTGGGAGACTATTCCATGGATCCACTACTCTTTCCGTAAAGAAATATTTCCGCATATCACTCCTGAATCTATCTCCCTTCACCCTCATCCCATGTCCCCTCATAGCAAAACTTGCTTTCAATTGAAAGAGGCTCTCTCCCTGAACATTTATGCCACGAGGTATTTAAACATCTCAATCATATCACCTCTATCCCGCCTTTCCTCTAAGGTGTACATATTAAGATCCTTAAGTCTGTCCTCATCTGCTTTATAATGAAGCCCACTAATCATTTTAGTAGCCACCCTCTGCACCGACTCCATCCTGTTCACATCCTTTTGAAGGTGCGGTCTCCAGAATTGCACACTATACTCCAAATGAGGTCGCACCAAAGACTTATACAGAGGCATTATCACCTCCTTTTTTCTGCTAGCCATTCCTCTCCGTATGCACCCAAGCATCCTTCTAGCTTTTGCCGTCGCCTTTTCTACCTGTTTAGCTACTTTAAGATCATCAGACACAACCACGCCTAGGTCCCGCTCTTCTTTAGTGGACAAAAGTACTTCACCTCCTATACTGTATTGCTCCCTTGGATTGCTGCAGCCCAAATGCATGACCTTACATTTTTTAACATTAAATCCCAGCTGCCAAATTCTAGACCATTCTTCAAGCTTAGCTAGATCCTTCCTCATGTTATCTACACCTTCCTGGGTGTCTACTCTATTGCAGATTTTGGTATCATCTGCAAAGAGGCAAACCCTACCCGACAGCCCTTCCGCTATATCACTAACAAAGATGTTAAAAAGAATCGGACCAAGGACAGATCCCTGGGGCATACCACTGGTAACATCCTTCTCCTCAGAGTGAACTCCATTTACTTGTACTCTTTGTCGCCTCCCACCCAACCAATTTCTAACCCAAGCAGTAACTTTAGGGTCCATCCCTAGGGTGCTCAGTTTGTTTATAAGTCGCCTGTGAGGAACAGTGTCAAAGGCTTTACTGAAATCTAAATACACCACATTTAGAGCTCTCCCTCGGTCCAACTCCCTGGTCACCCAGTCAAAGAAATCAATCAGATTTGTCTGACAAGACCTGCCTCTGGTGAATCCATGCTGCCTCGGATCCTGTAATCCGCTGGACTCCAGAAACCTCACTATTTTCTCTTTCAGCATCGTTTCCAATAATTTACGCACCACCGAAGTTAAACTAACCAGCCTGTAGTTTTCAACCACATCCTTACTTCCGCTTTTGTGCAAAGGCACCACATGAGCCTCTCTCCAGTCCTTTGGCACCACTCCCGACTCCAACGAGGCATTGAAAAGGTCAGTCAGTGGAGTTGCTAGAACGTCCCCAAGTTCCCTCAGTATTCTAGGGTGTATCCCATCCGGTCCCATCGCTTTGTCTACTTTAAGTTGAGCTAGTTTCTCACGAACACAGTCTTCTGAAAATTGTTCAAGATGTCCCTCGCTTCTGTTCCTATTTGTGGGTGTTTTCTGAGGTCCTGCTCCTGGTTCTTCATCTGTGAACACAGAACAAAAATATTTGTTAAGCAATTCCGCTTTATCCTTATCAGCTTCTACATATTCCCCCCCTGCAACCTTGAGTCTGACAATACCACTTTTGCCCTTCTTCTTCTCACTAATATATCTGAAAAATGTCTTATCCCCCCCATTTTATTGCATTGGCTATTTCATCCTCCTTTTGAATCTTTGCCTTCTTGACTACTTTGCTAGCTTCTCTAAGTTTTTCCAAATACAGATGCCTGCCTTCCTCTCTCTGTGATCTCTTGTATTTCATGAAGGCCTCCCTCTTTTTCTTCACTTTTTCAGCTACTTCCTTCGAAAACCATAGCGGTCTCCTTTTCCTTTTGCCTTTATTTACCATTTTAACAAAAAGGTTTGTTGCCCTTAAAATACCCCCTTTCAGTTTTGCCCACTGTTTTTCTACATCCCCCAGCTGTTCCCATCCTATTAACGACTCCCTGAGGTATTGGCCCATCTTCGCAAAGTTAGTCTTCCTAAAGTCTAAGATCCTCACCTTGGAATGGATTCTAACAGCCCTAGTCCTAATACAGAACCACACCATCTGGTGATCTCTGGATGCAAAATGATCTCCCACTACATCAGAAACACTTTCACCATTGGTAAGCAACAAGTCCAGTATGGCCCCTTCACGTGTGGGGTCTGTTACCAATTGCCTGAATAGTTCTCCCTGTAGAGAATCCAGGATCTCCTTACTTCTAGATAGTTACTTGTAGTTTTCCTTTTCTTATGGAGTGCAATGGAGAAATCAGAACTACATATCCCTGCATGCAATGAGGTAAACCCAGGACTGGATCAAACCTGTTGGGCGCATCTGAAGCCAGTTGGCAACCCTACCACCAACCCCCAGGAGTACATTGTCAACAGCATATTGGTGACCCTTTATAGCTGCACCCAAGGCAATTTCATTTTTTGCTTCACAATTTACCATGGCCTGGTAATATGTGAAGCAAAAAAAAAAAAATCTCTCATAGCCTCCTCACCCTGTTTTCACCCTGACTCTCTCTCTGTCTCTCTTTCATAGACACCCTCCCACCACACACAGACATCACCATATCTTTATCTCTTTCAGCTCCCCTCCAGCCATCACCCAGTATCTCTTTCTCTCTCATAGTACCCCTCCTTCAGCCATTACCCAGTCTCTGACTCACAGAGCCCCCGCAAGCCATCACCTGATGTGTATGTGTGTGTCTCTCTCTCTCATAAGCCACCCAGCTATCACCCGATGTGTGTGTGTCTCTCTTGCAGCCCCCGAACCATCACCTGATGTATATGTCTCTCTCTCTCATAGCCCCCCCCCCCCCCCAGCCATCACCTGGTATGTCTCTCTCTATTTCGTAGCTCCCCCATAGCTAACAAGTGTCTCTGTCTCTCTCATAGTCACCCTCATAATCCCCCTCCCCTAGCATTTACTGGGTCTGTCTCTCTCTCCTAGGCTTTGGAGACTGCCACCTAATCGCCTCACTTTGCAGCTGCCGAAGAAAGTGCACTCCACCAAGATGTGGCTCTGTGCAAATGTGAGCTGTGCGGTGCGCGAAGTTCAGGCTAGTTTGGTGGTTTCAGCTTTCATAAGAACAGAAGAACTGAGTCAGACTAAAGGTCCATCAAGCCCAATATCCTATTTCCAACAGTGGCCAATCCAGGTCACAAGTACCTGTCAGGTTCCCAAAAAGGCACATAGGTTCAACAATGCTTGTCCCAGGGTGAGCAGTGGATTTCCTGGGTCCATGAAAGTTGAAACCACAAGACCAAGCCGAACTTTCTAGACCATGCTTGCACAGAGCTGGATCATGGTGGAGGAGGAAGCGTGCTTTCCTTTGCACCAAAAGCTCCACAAGATTTGGGGGAAAGAAATCCCTGGCACCAGGATGCAATTTTCAGACGTCATGGCAACCTGGTGCCCAGGACTTTTCAAGCCCTATTTATCATATCTCCTCTTAGCTGAAGAACCCTAACCTGTTTATACATTCTTCACAACGGAAATGTTCCATTCCCATTAATATTTTTGTTGCCCTTTTCTGTACCTTTTCCATCTCTGCAATATCTTTTTTGAGATGGAGTGCTCAGAACTGCAGAGTGTAGGAGTAGCTTAATAATTAGAGAGGCAGGCTGTGAATTAGGGTTCAAATCCTGCTTCTCACAGTGATGTTCTTGTATCTGAATATAACTCACCTTGCGTTCAGATTTGGAAAAAGTGAGTAATAAATCTAAAATTCTGAACTGATGGCACATACATTGCCAGGGAGTTGGAGGGCATTTCAAAAAAAATCTGGGGACCCTTTTGGAGTTAGTTGTCCCTTAGGCAAGGAGTTCTTTGTTGAATGTATAAGGGAGTGAGGCAGGCTGAGGCAGGTTAGGGAATATTTGTGAGTAAGGAGGAATAAGTTGTGGTATGGAATAAAATAGGGAGGGTGGGGAGGGGGAAATGAGTGATAGGAGATCCGAGCGTGCACATCAAAAAGAGAGACAAGGCTTTTGTTGCTTTAACTCTGGAGATGTTATCATGTTTGTATTTGGAGATTGGTGTGTAACAGAAACCATATATACCAATCTTGCATTTCTAAATATGAGTTGCGGTGAATTAGAATGTGTCATGTTTAGCCCTTTGCTGACTGGAGTTTGGATTATTGATTTTCGGAACCAGAAGGATTAAAGAGATACCATCCGTCTGAAAGAAAAAAAAATGAAACTAAAAAGAAATCTAAAGTCTAACCACACAATGGATCATAAATAAGTATTATGATATTCTCAGTTTTATTCCCTACAGACTCCTTTTCAAATTATTCCTAATACTATATATGCTTTCTTGACAGCTGAGCTGAGCATTTCAATGCAATGTAGATATTATTTGAAATTATAATTCTTAAACACTTACAGTTGCCATTATCTCCCTTATCCTCCAACCAAATATTTCTGTTCCTTCCGTCTCACATATTACACAGTGCAAGGAATAAAGACCATTCCCAGGTGTTTCTATCTTTTTTATATCAGTGTATCACATTATGCTGGGATTAAAAACCCACCCCAGGCATTTTTTGTTTTGTCACATTTATCTGCCTCTGCGATAAGCAATAAATGTAATTAAATGGAAAAGAACTAAAAGAACACATACATTAAAGGTTGCATTAAGCAATTATTATTCTCTAAGCAAGGCAGAATTTTAGTGCAGTGGAACTGAGATCTCTATTAAGAAAGTGATTATATGAGACCATAGATGTGGCTGCTGGACCTGGCCACTGACAGAGAAAACAAGTTGTTTTTTAGAAGGTATATGCTCAGCAGGAAAGGTCCACATCCCCGCTCCCTCCCCCCAGAAGCCCTGTTTACCCATTCCGCAGGCACAGCTGCTCTTGGGAATCCTATCCCACATCAGAGAGAGGGAGAGAAGCCCTTTTCAGGAATTTGTTTCATAGCTCAGAGGCAGGGATGGGGGTCAGAAGCAAAGCCTGCTTTCTCTTTGCCAATCTCCCTACAAGGAGACAGTGGGATGCTTTGCAACTGTAATTTACTGTCTTTATTTGTTTTGCAGGCATGGAGCTGTGCACCGCAAGCAGCAGAGTGGAATATATTTTATGATCAGTGTACATACAGGAAATAATGAACAGGGCAGTAATTAGAAGTGAGAGTGTCCTTGCATGACAAATAAGAAACAGTTTCCCCCTGAACTAACCCTCCTTCTGTACAACTTCGAGCACACACACACACATACACACTTGCACACAACTACATATGCATACAGAGGTTCACAAACATTTCTGAGCAACCTCATGCATAAAAGCTTGTGTGTAGACATGCCAACACAAGCCTGCTCAAAATTAAGCAAGAACAAATACTCACATGCTCTGTAAGTAAACAGAAGCTCACACATATGTATATAAGGGTACACAGACAAGCACACTGCTCATGCACACATACATCTCAACTCCCATACACTTTCACAAGACTACAGCATATGCATTAAGTTATCCAAGCATCCTATTTTATCATGTTTCTGCTAAGTACCTTAGTCTGTATAACACAGTAAGAAAAAATGATTTCTGATGAATCCCCACTAATGAGCTGTGTCATTGAATACTGGATAGACGTAGCTTGCTTATCCCAGAGTTAGGGTGACTATATCATTCCGTATCAAAAGGGGCATGCCAGTCTACTCCTGGTCCTACTCTACTGCATGGAGATGAAGTCCTACTTTTCTTATGGAAGTCAGAACTACATCTCTGAGCACGTAGTAGGACAAAGCCAGGACTGTCTCAAACTGTTCTTTTTTCATGAAGCTATATCAGCCTGGTCACCCTATCCAGCAGCAAGAAGTAAGCAGTTTTCAGCAGTCAGTATGGTGTGTCCAGAGTCAGCACTACCTGGGAACTGGGGTAGGTGCGGCGGGGAGGGAGGGGGGCATCATAACTAGCCACCCCCCTCTCCAAGCAGGATGATGTGTAGAATTCTTATAGTTTCTAGATGTACTTTGACTGTATGGTTATAATGTTTTTGATTCCTACATTCTGTAGAAAATCTTTCTCCAGCATATTTTTTCATTGAGTAAAATATTTCTGAGCTGTCCGTACACCTGAGTGTTTTTCCTTTGAGCCATATCAAAAATTTAGCATGCTCTTGGACTATCACAACCTGTTCATATGATGCTAAGTATTTACTGCTCTGTAGTTATTTTTATCCTGGCTATACATTTACCCCTTCACTGCAATTTTCTTATAACATTGGATTTAAAGGAGAAATACTAGCATCATATGGAAAGAGTTCACAAAGTAGTTTTGGGAAAAAGGAGATGGGGTGTAGCAGGCATTAATTGAAAGAACAACCCAAACTATGTTTTACGATACAAGGTTCCACATTAGGAACCACCATCCAGGAAAAGGATTTAGGAGTCATCGTAGATAACACATTGAAAACCTCTGCCCAGTCTGCAGCAGCAGCCAAGAAACCATGCTAGGAACCATAAGGAAAGGAATGGAGAATAAAAGCAAGGATATTATAATGTCTCTGTATTGTTCTTAAGTGCGACCGCACCTTGAATATTGTATGCAATTCTGGTCACTGTATTTTAAAAAGAATATAGTGGAATTAGAAAAGGTACAGAGAAGAGGCACCAAAATGGTAAAGGAGATGGAAGGATACCCCTATGAGGAGAGGCTTAAAAGGTTAGGGCTCTTCAACTTGGAAAAGAGGCAGCTGAGAGGAGATATAATAGAGGTCTATAAATTAATGAATGGAGTGGAACAAGTAAATGTAGATCAATTGTTTATGCCATCAAAAAGTAGAAATATAGGGCACACGCAATGAATCTACAATGTAACCCATTTAAGACTAAGAGAAAATGATTTTTTAATCGACACGTATTCAAACTCTGGAATTCGTTACCGGAGGATGTAGTAAAAGCTATCAGTGTAACTGGTTTTAAAAAGGTTTAGACAAGTTCCTGGAGGAAAGGTCCATAAACCATTATTAAAGAGGACCCGGGAAATCCACTGCTTGCCCCATGACAAGCATTGGGGAACCTGTATGCTTTTTTGTGAACCTGCTAGGTATTCGTGACCTGGATTGGCCACTGTTGGAAACAGGTTATTAGGCTTGATAGACCTTAGTCTGACCCTATATGGCATTTCTTATGTTTATAATAATGAGGTGAACCTTTGCAGGACATTACATTAAAAGATGTATGGACTGCTATCTCCAAGATTGACTCAGCTATCTAGCACTGTAGCGTCTCTTTGTGTGCTCATGCAGGAATCAGTCTTGAAATCCCAAGAAGTAGAAACTAGGCTTTCTGGAATTGATGGAGCTATTTCTAAGATTGAGGGTCAGATGCAGATCTTGCAATAGACTAGCATTTCTACAATTAAAGATTCTGTTGCTATTCATTATCAGTTGGAATCTTTGGAAAATTTTTCTAAGGCTAACAACCTGCGTTTTCTTAATTTGCATGGCCTACGAAAGAGCACGACCAACCCCTTACAACTTGCAATGAATTCAGCTGCAAGAATCCTTCATGGAGCCTCCAGAAGATCCCACATTACTCCAATACTAAAACAGTTGCATTGGCTGCCCATACAAGCCAGGATCTCTTTCAAGATCCTAACTATGACCCATAAAGCCATCAAGAAATACCCGGCTACTGCCATTACTGACCTAATATCAATCACACCTCCTAACCGAGTAAGGAGATTGAATGCCTCAAATACCCTCATTCTACCTAAGGCAAGCACGAAGTGTTCCCAAGTCACTAGATCTAGAGCCTTTGCCTTCTTTGCACTATCCTGCTGGAACGCTCTACCAGCGACTATCAGAACCATCAGTGATCTCTCCCAATTCAAGAAGGCACTGAAACATCACCTTTTTCTCCTTCACTATGATGTTTCAGTCTCCCCCTCACACCCACCTACTTTCACACCTCAAGGCAGCACCTCAAGCCCATGCATCTCAAATTCTTAGACTGAACACTCGCAATCACACTTTTACCCTCCACCCACCATGAGAAGCTTATGCAGTTTCATATAACCCAATATATAACTGCATAAAGTGGCTTGTATATATTTATCATGTTTTCCCTGTTAAGGAACCTGTTTAATGTATACCCAAGTTATTATACCTGTTCACTGTAAGCACAAATCACTATCTTTATCTTTATCTTTATTTATTTGCTTGACCGCCCTTCAGTGGTAAGCAGGGCGGTTTACAATGGTAACAAAATTCCAAAGACAGAGTGGCGCGAGGCCAGAAAGTGAAAGGAAGTTACAATGTGACAGTAAAGGAAGAAGACAAGAGTGAGGTGGGACAAAGGATGAGGGAGAAGGGTCAGGGCTGGGAGAGGGGGAGGTCAAAGGCTAGGGAAAAGAGGTAAGTCTTGAGGGAACGTTTAAAGGTAGGGAAGTGGGATTCGAGCCGAAGGGTAGGGGGGAGAGAGTTCCATAGTGAGGGACCAGCGAAGAAGAAGGCTGAGGAGCGAGTAGACTGTAAGTGAGCGCGTGAAGGGGAAGGCAGTGTGAGGCGGTTGAGGTGAAAGGAGCGTGGAGTGTGGCGGGGGGTGTGGAAACGGAGCAGATCGGCAAGATATTGAGGGGTGGAAGTGTGCAGTGCCTTGTGGGTTAGGGTGAGGAGTTTGAATTGTATGCGGAAAGGTATAGGGAGCCAGTGGATACGGAGGAGGAGGGGGGTGACATGATCTCTAGGGGAAGCGTGGGAAATGAGTCGGGCAGCAGTATTTTGAATTCGCTGCAACCGTGAGAGTTGCTGTTTGGAGATGCCGGAAAGAATAGAATTGGAAAAGTCAATGCGGGAAATAACGAGGGCCAGTAACAAGGTAGTTAAGGCGGAGGGAGAGAGGAAGGGACGAATGGCACAAATTTGGCAGAGGTGAAAGAAAGAGAGTTTAGAAATGTGGGAAATGTGAGACGAGAAGGAGAGATCAGAATCGAAAAGAACCCCGAGGTAGCGGAAAGTAGAAACCAGCGAGATAGGTGCATTGTGAAAAGATGGGGCTAAGGAAGGGGGTGGGCGACCATGTGAGAACCAGATAGCAATGGTTTTGGAAAGATTAAGATGTAAACAGTTTTGCGTCAGCCAGTGGGAAACAGCAGTGAGGCAGTTGTTTAAAGGAGTCAAATCAGGAGAAGTGGGGGAAGTGTGATGAAGGAGAAGAATGTCGTCGGCATAGTAAAAGGCTGAGATTCCAAATTGCTGTATGAGTAATGTGAGGGGGGTGAGAAATAGATTGAAAAGAAGGGGAGCCAGTACAGAGCCCTGGGGAACCCCACAGGTCAAAGGGAAAGAGTCAGAAGGTGAGAGAGAGAGGGAGAGGATGGGAGAACGGCACCAGAGCGGGAGAATAGAAAAGAGTGAAACCACCGCAAGACAGTGCTACGGAGACCAGCGTCATGCAAGCGGGACAGGAGAAGGGAGTGATCAACCAGGTCAAAGGCAGCGGAGAGGTCAAGTGCTACCGCCACCGAGATGTCACCTCGATCGTGGGCAGTGTGCAGGGAATCAGTGAAAGCAAGGAGGGTGGTTTCCACGCTCTGACCAGGGCGAAAGCCGGATTGACGGGGGTGAAGGAGATTGGCAGAGTCAAGATGGTGAGAAAGCTGGGCAAAGACGATTTTTTCGAGTAGTTTGGAAAGGAAAGGAAGGTTGGAGACTGGACGGTAGTTGTTGGGGTCAAGAGGGTCGAGGGAGGGTTTCTTAAGAAGAGGGCGGATGAGGGCGTGTTTCCACTAAACTGAGATGTGTAGTTTAATGTTCATTGTAAACCGCACTGTTGTCAAATAGCGCGGTATAAAAGAGACTGTAAATAAATAATAAATAAATAAATACATTTTCCTATAACACATTTGTTATCTGCTGAGATTCACTTAGCTAAGTATTTTAAAGAGGTGCTACTAATTACTGATGTGATTCCTATTCAAAAAAACGTGGGTTACTCACCTCTAACAGGTGATCTCCGGGAACAGCAGGAATTGAGTCTTCACATATGGGTATTTTCGGTAAAGATGGAGCCTGCGCGGGAACGCTCCCCAGCATCCAATAGGAAAGCTTTTGGGAGCATCCCACTGTGCCTGCGTCACTGCCTTCCTGCCTTTCCAACTCTCCCTCTTCAGTTGAGTTTATAGCTGAGGCAAAGGAGAGAAAAAGAGAGAGAGAGAGAGAGAGAGAGAAATATAACTCCTAGGGGAGGTGGGCGGGTTATGAAGACTCAATTCCCGCTGTTCCCGGAGATCACCTGTTACAGGTGAGTACCCATGCTATCTCCAGGAACAAGCAGGAATGTAGTCTTCACATATGGGGACTCCCCAGCTGAAAGATGCCAGGGAGATGACCCCAGAAGCTGCGAAACCCAGGTTGAGATGGGTCATGCTTCCTCCCATGGATCTCTGGCATCGAACCCCGGGACGGCGGATAGGAGTTGTTCTAAGTCTGATAGAGATGCAGGAGAACAGCCTGGCCAAACAAGGCATCCCGACGGGAGTCCTTGTCTAAGCAGTAGTGGGCTGCAAAGGTGTGTACTGAAGTCCAGGTGGCTGCTCTACAGATGTCATCAATGGATACTGAGCAAAGGTTAGCCATAGAGGCTGCCATTACTCTCACATTGTGAGCTGTGACATGACCTTTGAGAGAAAGTCCTTTACTCGCAATCTGCAATCCATTTAGATAAAGTTTGCTTGGAAACTGGTAATCCAAGGTGACTGGAGTCAAAGGCAACAAAAAGCTGGGAAGCCTTTCTATGTTGCTTAGTCCTCTGAAGGTAAAAAGCTAAGGCTCTTTTACAATCCAGAGTATGAAGATTCCTTTCTGCATTGGAGGCGTGAGGCCTAGGGAAGAATACAGGAAGGTAAACCGATTGGTTTAAATAAAAAGGCGAAACCACCTTTGGTATAATGTGGGGGATGAGTCCTAAGAACTACTTTATCATGGTGGAACCTTGTATAGGGAGGATCAGCCACTAAAGCTTGTAGCTCACTGATGCAGAAGTGAGAGCAATTAGGAAAATTACTTTCCAAGAAAGAAACTTCAAAGATGTAGTGGCTAAGGGTTCGAAGGGCGGTTTCATGAGTTGCCCAAAGACAAGATTCAAATCCCATGTCACGGGTGGTGGCTTAATGGGAGGTTTTGTTCAGAGCAGACCTCTCATAAACCTCGCTACAAGTGGTTGAGAGGAAACAGGTTGTCCATCGAAGGGCTTGTGGAAAGCCGCAATTGCACTAAGGTGGACTCTTACTGAACCCATTTATGCATAGCGTCCCCGAAATGGGTACACTCAAATTTTATGCCTCAGGTCATATTAAACCACGCATAAAACAATTCAATCATGCAATATTTTATTAGGAACAAATGTAGAATGAATGCATTACAAAAAGTTCTGTGATATGTTCACCTGCAGAACCGATAAAAGAACTTGAAGCAAGAGTTTAGTAAAATTTGCTAAATTTATTGTACGCTTGAAAAGTAGCGTTTTTTCGACAAGAATGCAATCAGTCATTCTCTCAAGTAAGATTGATTTTTGTTTAATATATTGTTTTTAATCAAATATATTTGTATGTAGAATTTACAGTGATTCCGTTCTAAGTACAATACATATTTCTGTCGTCCCCGTTATGGGGATGCTATGCATGAATGGGTAGGGCGTTTGCGATGAGCGATAATATGAGCAATTGAGTGTAACAGAGCATGTGCAGTATGCAATTATTCCACAAACCGTGCTATTTGGAGTTTTTGTGTTGTCTGTTTATGATTTTCTCATTTTTCAACTTTACAATGTCAAGGCATTACAAATTACATGAAGTTATTTCAATGCTGGAGGATGATAATGAATGGATAGCAGCCGACATATACATTACTTTGCATGACTGCATGAGCCATATGCCCATACCACTCAATGCACATGTCAGCACCTGGGGAGGGAGGGGCTGCAGTATGTGCAGCAGCTGACACAGGCCTGTGCATGTCCACACCATGTGTGGCTAGCCCATGCCTCTGTGCATCATGCACATTGCCTGCCTGGGACATTGGACACAGCAGTGTTCCATCGTGGGCTGCTGGTATGGGGACTGCCTCTGGGTCCAGGGGTTCGAGGCCCACTCCGCCAATATTTTTGCTGAGATATGCCAAGGGTGCAGTGTCACCTGCCCATTGCACGATGCCAGTGCTGCACACATGGTGGCTGTCATGGGCAGGGGCGGCCCAAGGGGGGTGCGGGACCTCATTTGCATAAGGGGCCCCATTTGCATAAATATTTGCATAATGCTACCATACACTAACTTTTAGTAAACATGCCTCTTAATGAGTGTATGGATAAAGAAAGACTAAAAGATTTCTACATTACTATAATCCAGTGCCAGTGAGTTTCCCTTTCTCGTGGCTCTGTTTAAGCCAGTGGGGCTGATGGGAAACAGGAAATCCTGTTTCCCATCAGCGCCAGTGGCTTAACAGAGCCACAAGGGAGAAGCTCTCCCTTCGCGGCTCTGAAAGCCGACACTTAGAGAGCTGAGGCCGCATGGAGGACTCTGCCGGGCAGGGGGGCCCCGCGGGACACTCAATTCTGCCACTGCCACGGCGGCAGTGGCAGCAAGTTTTTTTTTTTTTTTAAATTTACCGGCAGATGCAGAATGTTGTTTGCGCGGGGCCCCCTGAAACGCGGGGCCCTGTGCAAACAACATTCTTTCACAATGGACGGGCCGGCCCTGGTCATGGGGGGTGGGACATGTGCATAGTGTGTTGCATACACATGGTACCCCCAGCACACCACCGTCTAGCTGCACAGGGCATGCATGTCAGCCATCGGGCACTGAAGATGTGGTCCCAGGCCTGTTTCTGTCACCATGGGGTGGTGAGGCTGCCGCACAGGTGGCCCCATGCATAGGACAGGTGTCTGTGGCAGCATGTGGCCCCTTCCTCCAGCCCACCCACCCTGCCATGGGTCCCTCCACATCCCTTCTTGGGCATATCCATACATCTGGGCCACCCACTTGACTTGAGTCTGCCACATCCATAGCCTACTCTGGGCCATTCCCTTCTCCATATCCTGCCCCCTGTACATGTCACACACCACTGTCATATGTGATATGGCTGGCTACACAATTTTTATACATAAAGATCATTTCCACATAATACTAATTACATTTCATTTATAATGTTTTGGACATTTATTTGCAGTTGTTTGACATTATTTGCAGTTGTTTTATATAGCAGCCACTTCACCCACCCTTTCATGCATAGTGTCCCCGAAATGGGGACGCTGAAATATTGTGCAAAATAGCAGTCAAAATATTTGTTTTGACCAAAATTATCACTTGAGGTGTTATTAGTTTGGTATTGACTAACATATTATGGAGTTTCATGTGAAAACAAAAATTCATGCATTAATGTTAAGACCAGAGGATGATAAATGGAGATACTCCAGTAAAGCCTCCACTGGAACTGAAAAGGGATTAAGTTCCTTTTTTGAACACCAGATAGAGAACCTTTTCCACTTAAAGGCATAGGCCCTCCTTGTGGAAGGTTTTCTTGAAACCAAAAGGATATCTTTAACCTGTTGAGAAAGGTTGATATCCTCGAATTCTAGGCTCTCAGTAGCCACGCCCTGAGGTGTAGGGACTGAGGGTTCGGGTGCAATAGCGACCCGTTCTCCTGAGAAAGTAGATCTGGAGCACATCCCAACTCCAGAGGCTTGGCTTGAGAGAGACGCAGAAGCAGTGGATACTACGCCTGTCGTGGCCAGCCTGGGACTATGAGGATCATATGGCCCCTGCCTCTCTGAAGCTTGAATAAAGTTTTGGGAATTAGAGGAATGGGCGGGCAGGCAGGCATAGAGGAAGTCCTGACCCCAGTGTTGGTGAAAGGCATCCCTTGCCTGACAGTTCTAAGCCGGGATTCTGGAACAGAACCGGGAAAGTTTGGCATTCTGAGGACTTGCAAAGAGGTCTATATCTGGAGTTCCCCAGATGTGAAGGATTCGAGCAATTTGCTCTGGATGAAGAGACCACTCGTATGGCAGCAGAACTTGACTGAGTTTGCCTGCCAAGAGATTTTGTGTGCCTGGAAGATACACCGCTAGTAGGTGGATTTGAAGATCTCTGGCGAAGGCCCAGAGATGTAGTGCTTCGTTGCACAGCGCCTGAGAACCTGTCCCACCCTGCTTGTTCACATAGAACATAGCTACCTGATTGTCGGTCTGGACAAGAACTGTCTTGTAGCTCAGACGGTCCTGAAATACTCGAAGGGCATAGAAGATGACCCTGAGTTCCAGGATGTTTATGTGAAGACAAGCCTCCTGCTCGGTCCAGGGGCCCTGAGTAGAAAGATTGTTCAAGTAGGCTCCCCAACCCAACTTGGACGCATCTGTCGTCAAAGTGGCTTGGTGTATTGGCTGCTGAAAAGGAGATCCTACGAGAAGGTTTTTCAGCGATTGCCACCACTGTAGGGACTAAATGAGGCATGTAGAATTTCTGATTTTGTCCCCCAGGCGACCCGATGCTTGTGTCCACTGAGAGGTTAGAGTCCACTGGGCTGCTCTCATGTGTAGGCGAGCATAGGGAACTACATGGACAGTGGATGCCATATGCCCCAGTAGCTGAAGCATTTCTCAAGCAGCTAGAAACGTTTTCATAGCTGCTTGCGAGGCCAGCTGGAGTATTTGAAGACAACATGGTTGTGGCAGGAAAGCCTTTGACTGCCTTGTGTCTCTATGAACTCTAGAGACTGAGAAGGGGTGAGATGAGATTTTGGGAGATTTATGACCAGTCCCAGGTACTGCAGGATTTGCATTGTACAGGAGAGAGCGGAGCTGGCTTCTGGGGCTGTTGATGCTCAGATGAGCCAGTTGTCTAAGTAGGGGAAGATGAATATCCCCAGAGTTCTCAGGAATGCTGCTACTACTGCCATGCATTTTGTGAAGACTCTTGGGGCGGAAGCCAGTCCATAAGGTAGAACCCTGTACTGGTAATGTCTTCCTTGAAAGAGGAATCAAAGAAACCTCTTGTGATCTGTATGGATGAGAATATGTGTATATACATCCTTTAGATCTAGAGAACATAGCCAATCCTGACTTTGAATGTAAGGAAGAAGTGTTCTGAGGGAGATCATTTTGAATTTTTCTCAGAACAGATACTTATTCAACTCTCTGAGGTCCAGTATGGGTTGGTATCCCCCTGTCTTCTTTGGAATGAGGAAGTAGGGGGAGTAGAAACCCATGCCCTGTTGGGATATGGGTACCTCTTCTATTGCCCCTTGAGCAAGTAGTGAGGTGACCTATTGACACAAGAGAGTGGTGAAAGGGCCCAGAGAATTGAACTGTCTTGTGATGGTGGGAGGGGGCATTCTGTGAAAATGGAGTTTGTACCCCTCTGTTACAATAGAGAGTCCAGTGCTCTGATGTTATCTGTTGCCATCTTTCAGCAAAATGACAGAGTATGCCTGGGATGGTGAGAGGCTCTGGACCCTTAAGGGGCAGGATGACTAAGTTCTCTAGGAAGGAGTCAAAGCCCCTGAGGAGGCTGTGTCTGCTGAGCTGGTTGAACTCTGGGGACTTGGGCCTTCCTTTGCTGTCTGGGTTGCTGCTGCCCCTTTTGGGGAGCATGAACTGGGCAGTGGACAGCCTGGGTGTAAGATGGGTAGAATTTATTTTTCTTGTTGAAAAAGGGTTTCTTAACTCTCTTTTTCTTAGCTGGGTTGGCTGTGGTCCTTGATAATCTGTTCAAGGTGGTGTTTTCAGACTCAAGCTGATTAGCTTTGTCCTGCCATTCCTTGCCAAAGAGGTTTTCTCCTGTGCAAGGAACGTTCCCCAGCTTGTCTTGCACCCATTGTTCTAAATCAGATGCTTGTAACCAGGCAATGCGATGTGCAACGATGGAGATAGCAGAGGTTCTGCTAATGCATTCAAAACAATCAAAGGTTGCACGGGTCATGAACTTAGATACATTTTGGGCATGTTTGACCAGAGTGAGAAAGTCAGCCCTCTTGTCATCGGGAAGAAGTGGAGCCATAAGTTCCAAATCTCTTGTAACTTCCTGAAGAAAAATACCCATATAAAGTATTAAGAGCTTATTCTAGCTGATAGCATCGAAGACTGAAAGCATCAAGTGTTCTCGATTCATAACCTGGAGGGTTGGATGAATGCATCTTAGCACTCTTGATCCTATGCATTGCTGATTCCACTACCATGGAATGGTGTGGTAATTGTGTTTTTTGGAAACCGGGACATTGAAGTACCCAGTACATTGTATCAAGTCTTCGAGAATGTGGAGACACCATTAAAGGTGCTTCCCACATCCTAAGCATGAAATCATGCAAAATTCGGTGAATGGGAAGGGTAGCAGCTTCCTTAGGAGCTGCTGGATACTGAAGAATTTCCAACTCTTCAGCTCCTTCTCAGGGGTCACAATGATGGAGAGTCCCCTTGCTACATCACGCATGAAGTCCTGAAAGGACATGTCCTCCGGGGGAGACATCCAACAAAACAAAACCATCCAAAGGCGAAGGGGAGGGATCCTCTGGAAGAACTACCCCAGTACCGACAGAGTCATCGGAATCGGAGGATTCGAAGTATTGTCAGGCCGGATGCTCTCTTATTGCTTGTCGATGGTATCGATCAAAGTCGGCATCGGACTGCCTCGATACTGGACCCTCGATGTTGGAGATCGATTCCAGGGCCGGCATGGGAGGAAGCATGGAGAGAGGCGCATCAGTCGATGCAGGTACGTTCGGTACCGATACCGACAACTACGTCGATTGCGATTTTAGCGGTACCGAGGCTGCTAATAAAGCCGCAAGGCTGCGCTTGATGGCCAGGATCCGTTGATCCATGGTGCCTGCCGATGCCTGGATATCGGTACCAGCAGTGCAGGCCACGACACCAGAACATGGCACCAAGAGTTCTCCGGAGATGGAAGCTTCGGGAACATCCTGGAACCCCGTTAATGCTTTGGAGGCCTGGACCTCCCACCGGGATTGTTTGGCCGCTGTGTTTTCCTCGAGGGCAATGCTAGTAGCATCTCGATGCTTAGAAGGTGATCTACCCTTTGAGGACCGGCCGGTCTTGGAAGACCGGGGTTGGTTTACCTGAGATCCATGGGAGGAAGATGAAGCTCTGGACGACGTCAATGCAACAGACATTGCATCTGAGGCAAAGAGGGTGCCAAGTTTTGCAGCTCTGTTCTGCAGGCCTCTTTTGGTCATCTTTCTACAGAGGAGATACTCCGATGGTAAATGGTCAGGACCTAAACATTTGAGACACCAGTCATGGGTGTCGGTAGCAGAAATGGTACCACTACACTTTGAACATTTTTTTAAACCACTAGATGGTTTCTCCATTATGGAAGAAAAGAGGGCCTAGTGCCCAAAATGACACCTGGCACCAAGAGGGGACAGACCCTCCAAAAAGAAGTTATTCTTTTTATTTTTTTAGGAAAAGAAGTAAGAAAATAAAGAAAAGACCGGTGGTACCGGTATAGGCATCGACGGTGAAGGCAGATGCGACCACAAAAAGAAGATTTTCTGCGATGACTGGGTTTGCTGCCTGTCGGCTCCGTGGAAAACAAAAAACTGAAGAGGGAGAGTTGGAAAGGCGGGAAGGCAGCGACGTAGGTGCAGTGGGATGCTCCCAAAAGCTTTCCTATTGGACACTGGGGAGCGTTCCCGTGCAGGCTCCGTCGGTACCAACGATACCCATATGTGAAGACTACATTCCTGCTTGTTCCTGGAGACTGCTTTTATCTATCATCTAGGCAGCGAGTATGGGATGCTGGTGGAGATGGTTAAGATGTTTTGACTCCAAATGTTAGTCAAGATTTGACTACGTTTTTGGAGGATTCCTTAGATGTTATTGCTAAATGAGCTACATTATTAGTATCTTTTGTATCTATTGCTGATAAGAATAGGCTCTTAAAGTCCTTCTTTAAGAGTAAGGATTCTGTCTTCTGCGGTCAAAAGCTGAATGTCTTGTAGGACGTTTCAAGGCATGCTAAGCTTCGGAGAAAACTGTTTCTGTCCCTGAAATCTAGGGTGATTGGTATTGGTGCAACTTTCTTCTTGCGGTTTCAATGCAAATGTGTGGTCACATAGCATGGAAATACGCATTCCTTTTTTTTGACTCATCTCAGTTGGAAAGTTTTTTGGTGGGAAAGTCAGTAGAGGTAGGGTCTAAATAAATGAATAAGCCTGTGTTATATTAGGGGGTCTCTCCCCAATGACCTCTTTGTTATTTCTTTAATATGTAAGTCTTTTGGTAAGTGCTTTCTCTCCTTCATATGATGTGGACTACTGCTGAATTGTATTACCATGTTTTGGATGGTTTTGTTTTTCTTTTCCTTTTTTGATGTGGACTAATAACAGCATGTCTTGTGCAAATTATTTTGTTTGTATTTTGCAAATAGAAAATAATAATAATAATAATGGGGGAGAGCTGTTGAGGAGCCAGCCGTGCAGCGACGGAGTTTGTCCGGGGTGAGCAGGCTGCGGCGGGGACTGCCCCAGGCGATTTCGGGGGCTTAAAAGCCAGCTGAGCTCAACGCCGAGTGGGAGAGCTGTTGTGGAGCCAACCGTGCAGCGACGGAGTTTGTCCGGGGTGAGCGGCCTGCGGCGCAGACTGCCCCAGGCGATTTTGGGGGCTTAAAATTCCTTGCCTTCATAGACGTGCGGCCGTGGCGTGCCCTAAGGGGCATGCCACAAGGGGAAGATAGCCTCCTTGTGAGCCCCTTGGAGCCTCGTTGGAGCCTGGAGTTGTGTTTTATTTGAATTGGTAAAAGGAAGAAGAAAATATTTCCTCTGGCTCCGGAAGAGACTGACCTATGGATAGACATGTGAAGAGCGGGGGTGCCGATACATCTCCCCCTGCAGGTACTGTTGCGCCCATGCAAATTCTGGAGGGAGCTTCTCTGAGCTCCCCTGAGTGCTCTCCGCCACTTCCCCCCTCTTTAATAACCCCGCCGGAACAGTTGAATAGTGGTTTGCCGGTACAACAAAGTTCTCCTCTTCCTTCTACAGGTTCTTTGTTACCTGTTACCTGGTCACCTCCCCAGAGCGTTCCACAAGGGATTCCTTATTCCCAGGTTTCCTTGTCGGACATCTGGAGAGTGGTTACCCGCACTGAGGCTACTTTGGCGACCACTGTTTCCCAGCTTTGTCATTTTTCACAGGAAACAGTGGCAAGGCTGGAGGCAGTTGATGAGCGGGTGGATTCTTTAATTACTCAAATACAGAGAGGTGATGCCCGGTATGCTTCCTTTCAGTCAATGAGTGCCTCCTCATTTAAAGATAGTTTAATTATCCATCGTAGATTAGATTTCTTGGAAAATGCTCTTAGGATGAAAAATATTTGATTATTAAATTTTCCTGTTGTACATTTGATATCCCCTGAGATATTACTTCATAAATATTTGAAGGAGGTGTTAGAACTTTCAAATTCAGATACCATTTTGTTTTCTAGAATGTTTTATATTCCTTCACGAATGGTTTCAGGTGAGGCTCCAGGAGAATATGATATTTTACAACCTCAATCTTTGGCTAATCTTACCCAATTCTTAGAAGACTCACAAGATACCATTGTGACTAGGGCCACCTTGGTGGTCGCTTTTGTATCTGAATTAGATAAAGCCTTAGTATTTAAAAGTTACTTTAAGCATAAAGATGTGTATTTTTGTGGGGCTAAAGTACAAATGTTTCAAGATGTCTCCAGGGCAACTCAGGTTTGTAGGCGGGCTTTTTTGTCCCTTAGGCCGAGGGTGTTGGCCCTGGAAGCATCTTTCTTTCTTAGGTTCCCCTGTAAGTGTGTGATAACACTACAGGGGGTTAAGTATATTTTTCTTGATTCTTCACAATTGGAGACCTTTTTGTCAGAAAGGGAGGGTCTGGGTGATGGATGAGGGATGTTTAGGGCGGATAATATATATATGGCCCCAGGTTTAAGAGTGTCTTTCTCTTGATGTTTCTTTTTTTTGGATTTTCTTTGAAATTTCTCCCCTTGTTGTGGACTATAATTGTGGCATATTCTCTTGTTTGATTGAGAGTTATCATTTATTTGTTATTTCTTGTTTCCTGAAACTTGCTATTGTCAAGTATGTATGAATTATACAAAATTTAAATAAATAAAAAATAGTAATAATAATGGGGGAGGGGGCATAGATCTATAGGTTGCAGGGGGGAGCCAGAAACCGTAGCACCAGTCTGGGTGTGTCCCTGTGATCTTAGCTGCTTTAGGACATCATTAATGAGAGAGCCACAGACAGCTGCACTGCACAACCACCACCATTATACCCTGGAATTTCACACGATATTTCATTGTTCAATTCACAAGCCTTATGGTCACTGTGCCACCTTCCATGGATGATAAGGCATTAGGTTTCCCATGGCTGTCTGCAGCTCAGCAGGAGGCACAAAATAGAGCAAAGTTGAGAGAAAGAGAAAAAACCAGTCAGGCCAGTGCTTGAAGGACAAGACATAGCGTTTCTCTTGGAAGCAGTGATTCACATTGCAGTTACTGGTGACCCTGCTTACCCTGCTGAGTGCTGCCAGTACACCTGTTCAGAATCTCTTGCAGATAATCTGATGTCCTTCTTGTTGCTTGTAAAAAATCTTTTCAGTGTCTCTGTGTCACCGAGGTGGCACCTTCCTCCATAGACAAAGTTTGGGGGGGGGGGGGAGCATGCGGGTGCCCCCCTCCCCCAAATGTTGCAGGCATAAATGGTGAACTGGTCCCCCTGCCCCCACTGCCAGTATGATTTCCTTACCCTTTGTCCCCCCAAAGCAAGAAGGCAAACTACACTGATGCCTTCCTCAACTCCTTTTTCCTCTGATATTATGCGAGGAATATCATATAAGGCTCTTCCCAGGGAGTTTCAATGGGAGGAGACATCTTAAATGCCCCACTGAAGGGCACATTCCTAGGAGGAAAGATGCTATGACCACACACCCTTGGAATATCTGTTCACACAGACATACACACATCCATAACTCACTGATTAAACATTTATCTGTATTTTACCTTCTGATAGGATTTCAGAGTCATTTATTTACTTTACAATCTCTCATGAGCTGAGTCCACATGGGGAAGGGGAATGATTTAGATTTATAAGCAACAAACTACACCAGTTACATCAGTCTTTGACCAAGGAAATGTAATGTAACAATATTCTCTGCAGGATGTGGTTCCTTTTCTGGAGCCAACACAACAATTATCTGAAGAGGTTCTGGCACGAGTTTTCTTCAAAAGAGATTCATGCAATCTCTAAAGCTACTGCACAAGACCATCACTGGTTAAGTCTTATTTTGGTCCAGTAAGATGTATCATAGCCCACAGGAAATCCAGCTTTTTTCAAGTTATTATTATTATTGATTGCCAGTATACATTGGATTATGCACACCACTCCACTAGCTTATAAGCAAGGACTTTTCCTAGTTTCTGCACAAGATTTGCAAAACATTTGAAATTTAAAGGCTGATCTTTGGTATGGATTGGCTGTAACTTGCCTACCAACCTCGCAGTACTGTGGGTATAACTGCCGCTGGTATGCAGACAATCTTGGGAAACCTGATGATGGGAGAGAGGCAAGGAATTTGCTGCATCAGGTGCTATTCAAAACTCTGGCCATAATCCATGTTATGTCCCCTCAGCCAGAATTAAAAGCATCATCATTTGACAGCAGATAGAAATCTGATAAAACCAGGTTGTTCCCAGCAGGCTTTCAACTTATTATAATAACTCTTTATATTATTCTGTGAGCCATTTTCAAAGACATTCCCATTTAACTCTCGGAAAACACGCTTTTCTAAATTCCTATCCATGGAGAAAAGGGGATGGTGCTAGGGGTAATGATAACTGAACTACGTGCAGGGATTTCATTACATTCTAATTTGCTCCTATAGATATGCGGAGTAAATATATTCCTGTAGCACTGTCAACTGCAGGACTTCCCTTTGAAAACTGTCTTGTCCCATGTCCACTGAAAATTCCCCTCTGCAAAGTCTCTGTTATCTCATTTTATTGAATTAATTATTGTCTTATGTACAAAAAAGATCTCATGATGTTTTTTGCAATTCACTGTATAATGGACTTCCACAAACTTGTTTGAAACAACTACAATTAATTCAAAATACTGTGATAAAGCTGGTAGCATCAGCTAACCTTTGTGACCATGTGGCACTCCTACTTAAGGCAGAGTACTGGTTACCCCTCACCTTCAGAATTACATTTAAGGTCTTATTGCTAACTTCTAAGGCGTTATGCTCTGATCAGCATCAATATCTGCCTAATGTTCTTCTTCCATACATCACGTATTCTTAGATCACAGGACCAAAATTTTCTTGTCTTATCCAGGTCTAGTCAGTCAAGGTTTGAGTCTACTCGCCATACTGCAGTCTACATTTTAGCCCCTTATGTTTGGAATAATCTGTTATTATATATCTGTCTTGTGACTTCACGCACTAAATTTAAAATAGATCTTAAAACCTACTATTTTACTGCTGCTTTTCAGGAAGTTTAATGATCTGTTTCATATTCGGGTGTGGCATGATCTTGGCCTTCAACTCCTACAGGATTATAGCCGTTCTTTGTTCTTTCTTTGCTGTCTTTCTGGCCAGGTGAAATGCACTGTATTGCTTTCTTTTCTGTTTGCATTGTTTATTTCTATGTAATACCTTTTTGTTTTTCGTGGTTTAATTTTAATGTAAACCAACTTGATGCTTGCGAAGGGTGGTATAGCAAGTTTGGAATAAACATAAACATAAATGTAGTGTTTTCTGATCCCTTTCTTTTACTCTATGGTATTGTATTGATTGTTACGATCTTATAGCACTTCGTAATTGTGATTTTATCACCCAATTTAAGTATGTTTCTTTTTTTCACTTTATAAAGCTTATGAAAATATTCATCTCAAAAGATGAAAAAAATACAATCTATAAGAAAGAAAAAACAAAGATAGGAACAATGATCCATATAAACTAGCCTACATCAATGGAGAGAGGAGAAGAAATGATTAGGCAAATATGTCAAAGAAATTGAGCAAAATTGCTGCTTTGGTACCAAAACTAACACTACATTCCGTCATCCAAAAACAGAAATACAACTTTAACCTAAAAGAAACCCTTTATACCAGATGCTTTGTTTCAAAAAGAAATTGTTCCAATTGTAAGAGGTCATAAAAAATATAGTTATGACCTTGATAAGAAATTAAAAATTTACATGGATACTTAAGAAAAAAAAAGTAGCATCTAGAGATACCATTGCTTGCTTTCAGTTGAAGAAAACTTTCTTTTAGCCTGAGTAGTTCTGAAGACATTTAAAAAAATCTGTACAGGAGTTTCACAAAACAATAGGGGCCCAGTAAACTGTGTAAATGCCTTTAATCGGGATATTCAATGTCACTTACACAGTTAGAGCTGTAGAATACCCCTTTCAAAGCCCGCTACATGCCCCAGTGCTCTGTGGTTAGCATCGGGGTGTGTTTGGGGTGTTCCAGGGTGGAGTGGAAGCAGAGACTACCGCTAACTGGGTAGCGGCGATATTGCACTGCTACCCAGTTAGCGATTCATGGCTAAAGCTAGGCCAGCTTTTGACTCACCTAGTTTTAGCCACATATGCTAACCGGGTAGTAGTGCAATATCGCCGCTACCCAGTTAGCCTCGGCAGCTCCAGGGCATGTGCGGCAATGTTGGATATTCAATGCCATTGCTGTGGCATTGAATATCTGGTGTTAAGGGTTGGCGGGCAGGGCTATGCGCTGTAGTGGCACATAGTCTTCCCAGCTGAATATCGGGCCCTAAATCTTTTTTCTTAAAGTTATGTCTAAAAATCAAAGATTTATCTATATGAGAAAAAATGAGACCAATAGTGTAGTATGTGCAGTAATATTATCTTGAGAAGACTCTAATAAGACAGTGAAATTAGCACTAGGTGCCTCGGGCCTATTAATACTACTTTCTACCCACTCTTCCTATAAATATAACAATTCAAAATCTGTAAACCATTTACATGGGCATCAACAAACCTCCCTCAATTATTTTCTAAACAAAATCTCAGGATAATAGGAAAATTCAAAATATGTATATTTCTAGCCCTTGCAGTGCTCTCTAAAGCTTCCATTTTCCAATGCAATATGAAACTGTATTTTATTGAAGCTGCTCGAGACATCTGCAAAGTGGTAACCTGATGCTCTACAATTTTTACATTTTCTGCAAGAATCCTTATAGCACTTCACCTAGCTAAGAAAAACTGACACAACTGAGAAACCAAATTCTTCAACATATTTTCAGCTCTAGCAACTATCCTCCATATGTCTGTTAAAGAAACTGAGTCAGGCAAAGCAGGCTCAGCAACACAAACTGTTATGTCTGGGGAAGGCACAGAATTTGAAACAGCAGCAGAAGGTATCAAAGAATCTAGGGATGGAATGGTCTTCTCCTTGCTTCTAGATCCCATAACAGAAGGATCTTGTCCCTTAGGGGACAGCAGAGTGACTGGGCCACTGGAGCTCAAAGAAGCTCCAGATTTGGGAGACTCTTGTAAAGGATAGTCCAGGGAGAGTGCCATTCTTTCTTGGGGAAGAACAAGCTTGTCCATAGTCCCTTTAGGAGTCTGGGAAACCTTGGATCCCCTGCCTTTTCTCTTTTTATGAATCAACATGAGCTTGGAGAATAAGTCATAAAAACCTCTCCTAGAAACGGCATGGGTATACCAGAACAACTGATAATTCTCTTGCATCATCTTTACATTGATCAAGACACAACAGTTCAAATGGAACAAGAAGAAATAGAATGGTTTAAATTTAAATTTTTATTTATTTATTTGTTTTTATACCGCCTAATCTTAAAGCCAAGACAGTTACAAAGAACTAATTTGAATATAGAACAAAACTATACATGGAACATGATTAGGAATAATGTAACTTGGTTTAACTTATATATATAACATGATAAGATACAGAACATAATGTAACTTGGGTTAACATACATTTTATTTATTTATCTGGTTTATCATTTCTTTTATTTTTATTTTTTTTTATTTAAATTTTTTTACTGATATATATATTAACACTCAAGCATTTACATGAATGAACAGAAATAATGGGAACACCACAATCCAATTACAAATAAAAAAAAATTCAAAGGAGAGGGATTTACATGTGTGTTGGGATGAAGACCAATGGGAAGTAGTTTGTAAAGGGATGTTTAAAGGGGTATTCTCCAGTACTATTTTGGAGCATAATTATAAGGTGCTGTATAGGTGGCATTTGACGCCTCATAGGCTGCAAAAATGGCAAGGGGGGTTGGGTCTGTGTTGGAGGGAATGTGGGGAGTCTGGATCCTTCATGCATATCTGGTGGGATTGCTCCAAACTTCAGCCCAGGTGGGGTGAGGTGGCGGAGTGGATTAATGAGGTTTTAGGGGAATGTATAACTTTTGGCCCCTGTCTGGCCTTACTGAATGTGGGGGAGGGGCTGAAGTGGTGTAAGGTTGTGTGTGAGGCAATGAGACAGTTGATTGCGAGGAAATGGAGGGCAGCCAATCCACCCACTTTAGGGGTGGTCCAGCAGAGAGTTGCACATCTTTATTTGATGTACCGCCTCACAGCTCTTAGGCAACAGAGGCTGGTGAGCTTTCAGAGACTATGGGGCCCTTATTTTCGGTGGATTGAAGGGGGGGTGACATCTCCAGACCCGGAAAGGCAGGGGGGAGAGGAGACCTCAAAAGTGTAGTTGTCACAGGACTAGCATTATAGTCGCTGGGTATTCTATGTATGGTGATTATTAGTAGAAGGGTGGCTGGTGAAGATAAAGAGTGATGCCGGTATAAAGGTTTTTGAGTTATTATTATTCTAATTATTAGAGGTGGGGTGGGGGAGAGAGGGATGGGGGGGGAGGTTGTTGGGGATGGTAAATCATGTATGAGTGTTATTGTGTAATTGAGCTTTGTGATCTTGGGCTTATGGATGCATAAGAAACTGTGTTTTATTGTTGTGTTGTTTGAGGTGTTGATTCTTCAATAAACATTTAATGGAAAAAAAAAATTCAAAGGAAATTTTCCCAAAATTAGTCCACAATTAACAGGGGGGGGGGGGGGGTACAGGAAATTTAACACTTGACCATGGCCTCAAAAATACTTGAAGCTAACACGGTCAACATAACACAGAAGAAATATATAAATTATGAGCAGGAGAGACTTATGCGTTAGCCGTATTGAGGCCCACCTCCATCCGTAACTCTTCCCTTGCACATATAAATTCTGAGAGCTGTTTAGGGTAAAAAAAAGGAAATTCTTGCCTTGATAGGAAACATAACACCTACACGGATACTTTAACACAAAAGTTTCACCCAGAGAAATAATCCTGGAACGATAAGCCAGGAATTCTTTCCTCCATAATTGGGTTACTTGAGACAAATCTGGAAAAATTCTAACATTTGAACCTAAAAACTTCTCATTGATATTCTTAAAAAATAAATGAAGAATCAATGCCTTATCGGCCTCCAAGGCTAGAGTTACAAGCATAGTAGTTCTTTCTGTAACCACGTCTAAAGAACTTTCCAAAAAGCCAGTCAGGTCTCCGATTCCACTCGCTGCTGCCTCCAAATTCCTCCCTTGTGCTTCCAAGTTGTTCACCGACAAGTACTGAGCCCTAGTAAGTGGGGGCAGGTGCTCAGTTGGAATCTTGAGCACCTCTCGGAAATATTTCTGCACCATTTCCAATGGGGACATAAGTGGAGACTTTGGAAAGTTTAATAGACGAAGGTTATTTCGTTGGGTAATATTTTCAAGATATTCCGTCTTCCGCAACAACACTCATCTCTCCTTCATTAGAGCATTATGCTCCTCCTTAAGATGCCCTAAATCTTCCTTCACCTGCAGCAAAGAATTAGCTTGCAGCTCTTGGTTCTTAGAGGATTCCAATTTCATTACAGCCAACTCAGTAATTACAGAACCCACCACTGTTGAAAGGGTTGTAGTCAAGGCAGAGATAGCGTTCCAAAGTGCTTCTAACATTATCACAGCGGGCTTTTCCAGCACCCGATGCACAGGTATAAGCCCTATTCCAGGCTCCAACTGCCGTGGACGTACCACACAAGGAGAAAGGTCTTCCACACCACACTCCTCTGGCTGTCTACCTCCTCTGGAAACCAGGGCCGACCGTACCAGCACTTGCTCCCCACCTGCAGGCAAGGGAGTGCTCACCCGGAGATCAGGCGGCAGTGAGAAACCAGAGCCGTCTGCAGAAGGAAAACTTCCGGGCTGTGTTGGGGGCTCCCACTGATCCGGAGACAAACTAACTCCAAATGCACCCAGCACAGAAATAGACTCCTCCCACTGTGCTGGCAAAGACGCTGCTCCAGACCCGGCAACCGCAAAACCGCAATGTTCCAGCGTCCTCTGGCCAATGGCAGAAGCTTGCGGTGGGGCACAGGGGTAGCCCGCTTGCTTCCTTTTTCTCCGCCCCATACTAAATGAAGCGGAACTCGCCGAATAAACAGGAACGCTGAGTGGCCAGCACAGGTCAGATTCCTGCCGCCATCTTGCCCCCCCTGTTTTATCATTTCAATCAAAGCAGCTTACATTGTAACTTCAACTTGGTAATGTACATTAAACAGGGACATTGATAACTTGGATTTTTCTGCGGCAATGGAGGGTAAAGTGACTTGCCCAAGGTCACAAGGAGTGCCAGTGGGAATTGAACCCTTGATCTTCTGGGTATTAGGCAGTTGCTCTAACCACTAGACTACTCCTCCACTCCAATGTAACATGTAACCATGTAACATGATAGGATACAGAACATAATTGGAACATGTTTGGATATGGTAGCAGATATAGGACTTGGGGGCATGGATAAGGGTTAGTCTTCACTACTAAAGTGTTCATTGCATAGGCATGTTTTTAATTTCTTTCTGAAATCCACTAGAACCATTATCTCGCATAGGTGGTCAGATAAGGTATTCCATATAACCTGGGCATACAGAGAGAAGGCCTTGCTGGCGGTGGTCCTGTTGCTCTTCGAGATTGTGGGAGGTACCAAAAGCGTGTTTAGTTGGAGTATTCTTCTGGCCCTATTGTTGGAGGTTTTCTGGAGTAGGGAGCGAAAGTATGTTGAAGATAGGCCTTGGGATATTTTGAATGTCGTTAATATGACCTTATATTTTGTTCTGACTTTGACAGGTATCCAGTGTAACTGCTTAAGTATAGGAGATATATGTTCAGTCCGGGTGGAACTGGATAAGATGTGAGCAGCCGTGTTCTGTGAAAATTGTAGGGGGTAGAGTACGTAGCTTGGGAGACCTTGGAAGAGGATGTTGCAGTAGTTGAGGTGGGTAGGACTAATGCTTGGAAGACTGCGGTAGTCTTTGAGGTCCAGTAGCAGTAGTGTTTATAGGTGTTGTACTGTTTTTATTTTGTGGTATATGGTTCTGGTGATGTTGATGTGCGGTTGTAACGTTAGATGTTGGTTGATGGTTATGCCGAGTTACCATACTTCGGATTTTACCTTTAGATGTGCTCCTGCTACTCTTATGATAGGTGGGGGGATTGTAACTTGTGTCTTTGAAGATGAAGAGGGCTTTGGTTTTGTCATGATTTATGATGAGACTGTGTTTGCTAGCCAATGTGTGACATCGTTGAAGTGTCTTACTAGGGAAGTGTAAACTCGTTTTGCAGTGGAAAATGGAATGTACAGCATGACATCATCTGTGTAGATGTGATAGAGTATATTGTGAGATCATATTATTGTGCAGATGGATTGGAGGAAGATGTTAAACAGGAGTGATGAGAAAGCTGAACCTTGGAGGATGCCTTGCTTTTGTGTATGTGGGGTAGAGCTGAAACCTTTAATTGTTTCTTGCAGTTTCTGGTTGGTTAGGTATGACTGAAGCCATTTCAGGGTTATATCAGTTAGTCCTACTGACTGTGGGCATTGCAGTAGCATATTGTATGGTACCGAATCAAATGCTGCTTTGATGTCCATGAACATCATCATGAAGCCCTGGTGTATCTTTTTGGTACCTTTTATGAGGTTTTCCATAAGAACTGTTAATAGTGTTTCAATTCCATGGTTAGGCCTGAACCCATATTGATGGAGGTCAAGAGGGGCATGTTTGTTGACATGTTCCTGGAGTTGTAGCAAAACAACCTTTTCAATGATTTTTGTGAGGATAGGTAGACTAGAGATAGGCCTGTATGAGCTGGGTTGTTTTGGGTCCAATCCTGTGCTCTTTTTTACTGGACAAATGGATGATTTACTTAGTTTGGGTGGCATGTATCCTTGTGTAAGTGAGAGTTGTGTGACCTTATATATGATGGGGAGTAATTCAGCTTTAGTTGATTTGATCCAGCTGGCAGGGCATGGATCCAGTGTTGAATTGGTAGTATTGAGATTATTGATGATTTTCTCTAAGTGTTCAAGTGATACAGGTGAGAATGATTGCCAGGTGAGTGGGGCGGAGAGGTTGTTTTTATCTGCTGTGTTTGCTAGTTGTGTGTTGTTTTTGAGGCTCGCCTGGTTTTGAAAATTGTTGGCTAGGGTCTGTGGGGAGAAATCGTTGTCAGTGTTGTCTTGAGTGAGGGTTTTTACTAGAGACATCACTATTTCAAATAGCGCTCTGAGATGGTTTAGTGAGCTTAGGATGAGTTTAGTGTGGTATTCCTTCTTCCTCATATTCACTTAGGTTTGATATTTGTGTAGTTCTACCATGTACACGCGGGGGCCCCCTCTGCAAGCTCGATCCGTCGGTCCCTCCCTCCCTCCCTCCGTGCAGGCTGTGAGAGACGCGAAGGGAGACTGTCTCCCTCGCGTCTCAGTCTCCCTTCGCGCCTCTCACAGCCTGCACGGAGGGAGGGACGGACGGACCGACCGACCGACCGAGCTTGCAGAGGGGGCCCCCGCGGGTCAGTCCATGCTGCCGCGGCAGCAGAGGGGGCCCCGCGACGGCAGCCAGCAGGTTATTTTTTTAAATTAAATTTTACTTTAGGCCGGGGGGGGTAGGACTGGTAATGGGCTATTGGGGGGGCTGGGGCTGGGGCTGGGACTGGAAATGGGCTGGGGGGGTTAAGGATGGAGGTGGGCTGATGAGGTGAGGCCGGGTAAGGGGCTGTGGGCGGTGGGGGGGGTTAGAACGGGTAATGGGCTTTGGGGGAGTTAAGACTGGTAATGGGCTGTGGGCTGATGGGGGCTGTCTGGTAATGGGCTGTGGGGGGGCTAGGACTGGAAATGGGCTGGGGGGGTTAAGACTGGAGGTGGGATGATGGGGTTAGGACTGGTAATTGACTGTTGGGGGGGTTTAGAACTGGTAATGGGCTTTGGGGGGGGTTAAGACGGGTAATGGGCTGTGGGCTGATGGGGGCTGTCTGGTAATGGGCTATGGGGGAGCTAGGAATGGAAAGGGGCTGGGGGGTTAAGACTGGAGGTGGGCTGATGGGGTTAGGACTGGTAATGGGCTGTTGGGGGGGGTTTAGAACTGGTAATGGGCTTTGGGGGGGTTAACACTGGTAATGGGCTGTGGGCTGATGGGGGCTGTCTGGTAATGGGCTATGGGGGGGCTAGGACTGGAAATGGGCTGGGGAGGTTAAGACTGGAGGTGGGCTGATGGGGTTAGGACTGGTAATGGGCTGTGGGCTGATGGGGGGGGTTAGGACTGGCAATGGGCTATGGGGGGCTGACTGGAAATGGGTTGATGGGGTTAGGACTGGAAGTGGGCTGATGGGGGGTTAGGACTGGTAATGGGTTATAGGGGGGGCTTAAACTGAAAATGGGGTGATGGGGGGTTAGGACTGTAAGTGGGTTGATGGGGGGCTAGGACTGGTATTGGGTTGGGGGGTTGCTAGGACTGGAAATGGGCTGATGGGTGGCTAGGACTGGAAATGGGCTGATGCAGGGACTAGAAGGGAATGGATGCTGGGTGAGGCTGGAACTAGAAGGGAGCTGATGTTGGGGGAGGATTAGAATGGGATGGGGCTGGAAGAGTAAAATGGAGAAGGGAAAAATATTTTGTGTGGGAGGGATAAAAAATCTACAATTGGCCGGGTATTGGGAGAGTAAGTGGGGATTGAGGATGGAGGGGTAAAATTTGAGTGGATGAAATAGGAATGAGGAAAGAGCAAAAGGAGAAAGATTAGTATGTTAAAGCAGATGTAGAGAGAGAATGGAAAAAAACTAGAAGAGAGAAGAAAGGACAAACGGACAGCAGACGATGGAGAGTTAGCAGAAGACACGAAGAAACCAGAAGAAAGTGGCTGGAGCAATTGCAGCTGAAAGAAATGCACAAAAGGAAGAAATTTATTAATTGGAATATGTCAGCTCTGGTAAATGTGCATCATTAACGTCTGCGCTTTGTTTAGTACAAGAGCAAATTAATGTATAGTTTTATTTCTACAGTGTTGTACATTCCAAGTTTGGCTTTTGGGATTCCCAGTTTAATTATTGTCTTCCTGTTTCTAAATTGTGATTACTTGTTTGGTGATGGTCTATGTTCTGCATGTGTAACTGAGCTGAGGTGTTCTGTTTATATAATTCCTATTTGACATTGCCACTTGTTCTCTTTCCCCAGTAGGTCATGTATTGTTGTTCTCTGAAATGTATTGGTTTAATATTTGCAGTGTTGCCTTTTGATTGGTAGAGTATGGTGCTTTGTGAGTCCTGGTAGTGCTGTTAGGATACGGCGGGTTTGCTATGGGTTCTAAATGGGCAGTGTTTGTAGTAGTTCCTAATGTGTCTGGCAGTTGGCACTGGATTATAGTAATGTAGAAATCTTTTAGTCTTTCTTTATCCATACACTCATTAAGAGGCACGTTTACTAAAAGTTAGTATATGGTAACATTATGCAAATATTTATGCAAATGAGGCCCCGCACCCCCCTTGGGCCTCCCCTGCTGGGGGCCCACAATTTTTGTTGGCGTAGGGCCTCACTCAAGGTAAATCCGGCTCTGGATGGAGGTGGAGGGGTTTTGTCTCTGATCATTTGTCGTGGGGTGAATATGAGGTCTATGGTATTTCCTTTTGCGTGTGTTGGCTTGTTCACTATTTTGTGTGTAGTCTAGGGCTTCCATGAAGGCTTTTGATATCCTGGGGTTGGCTGAGATGAGATTTAAGTCTTCGAGTAATATGAATTGATTGTTATATAGGTTGTGGGTACATATGGTCTCTAGTAGAGTTCGTAATTCTTCTATCCTTGAGTTAGGGGATCTGTATACTTGATATAATGTCAGGTGTTTTGTCATGATTGTGATTGCATCCATGCCTCCGTCTGAATACTTAGTGGAGGTGTGGAAGTCTAGGTTGTTTCTGGCCAGGATGAAGACGCCTCCACCTCTACGGTTGGATCTGGGGCAGTTGAATATTTTGTGACTGGGTGTTATGAATTGATTTATAAGGACACTGTCTGTGTTGGTGAACCAGGATTTGGTGACACACATGATGTCTATTTTATGGTCATTAAGATGGTCTAATAGGACTTGTATTTTGTTGCGAGCTGACCGTGCATTGAGGAGTATACACTTAATGTTGTGCTGATTGTGTGTGATTCTTTTGTGGGATATGGTGGTTTGTGCCTGTGTTTTAATTTTAATAAGGGCACATGAGGCTCTGCTTTTTGGTCGGTGAGCTGGTATGGTTAATCCATGTTAGGCATATGAGTGGAGGATAGGTATTAGGCCTATGTGAGCTATATGTGCGTCAGAATGGGTTATTAATGTGGAGAGGTAAAGACTAAGTAAGATGGTGAAGGGTGCCATTGCTTGGACACTTCTTTTCCTTTAGAGGTTGAATTTGTTTCTTATTTGTTTGTAATGGTTTGCTTGTGGGTGGGCTTGTTGATCCTTTCAGGGTGTTTGGTGAACACTGATTGATCTTGGGGATTCTCTAGGTGTAATGCTTATGGTGGATGCTTGCTGGTGCTTCCTCAGTTGTGGGCTGCATATTGTAAAATGTTTTATGCTGCTATATTGTGTGCTAGCTGTTAGGTTGTTAAAATAATAAGAGCTGTTACCTGTTGAAAGTGCAGATTATTTTTGACAGTGTCAGAGCTGCTGCTTCTGTGAGGGAGCAAGTATTCGTTTTTGCAGTGATTTTCTTGAGGTCCAGTAAAAGGGCCATGTCTAAGGGCCCTTAGGTGCAGGCGCACCCGTAGCACTGTTTCTATTAAAGATTGTGATCTGCCTCGTGTAATGACATCAGTATCTGGACGGAGCTTACCACCATTTACTGGGGTCCCTTCCTGCAGTGAGTTTGGCGGTCTGGTAGGTTGGATCTAGTTCCTATAGCTGGTGCAGGTGCTGAGTGATCCCCGAAGCGTCCCCAATGTAGCCGGTGTGGGAAAGGGAATTCTCAGTGAAGTGCTGTTTCTTTTAAAGATTGTGATCGTCCCCATGTAATGATGTCAATGTCTGGGTGGAGCTTACCACCATTTGCTGGGATCCTTCCTACAGCGAGTTTGGTGGATCCGGTAGGTTGGATCTGGTTCCTATGGCTGGGCGCAGGTGCCGAGCGATCCCTGAGGATCCCCAATGTGGCCGGTGTGGGAAAGAGAACTCTCAGTGCAGTCCTGATTCTTTTCAAGATTGTAATTGGCCCCGTGTAGTGATGTCAATGTCTGGGCAGAGCTTACCACCATGTGCTGAGGTCACTTCCTGCAGTGAATTTGAGGGGTCTGGTAGATTGGATCTGGTTCCTATGGCTAGGTGCAGGTGCTGAGTGATCCCTAAGGTGTCCCCAATGCAGACGGTGTGGGAAAGGCAACGGTGAATGGCAAGGCTGCACACTTTCCCCCTACCTGTTTAATTTATATGCAGAACAAATCAGAGAAGCAACTGAGGTGTGAAGATTGGTGAAAGACTCATCAACAACCTTCACTATGCTGATGATACCATAATACTGACTGAAAGTGAAGATGATCTGAAACATTTGCTTCTCAAGTTCAAGGAACATAGTCTTAAAATTGGCCTGCACATTAATGTAAAGAAGACAAGTAAACTGATAACTGGCAAAATCATTAAGTTCATTGTTGATGGAGAAAACATTGAAATAGTTGGCAACTTTAATCTACTTGGATCAACTATCAATAAAGAATTGACAAGCAGTCAAGAAATCTGACGATGCATTGCTCTTGGCAGTGTCTGTGAAAGACCTAGACAAGATTCTCAAGAGCAAAGATGACTCTCTCCATACAAAGATTCAACTTGTTCAAGCTGTGGTATTTTCAGTAAAGTCATATGAATGCAAAAGTTGGACAGTGAAAAAAATAGACAGGAAGAAAATAGATGCCTTTGAAATATGGTGATGGTGAAGAATACTGTGTATTCCATGCACTGCCCAAAGAACAAACCAGTCAGTACTAGAGGAGATCAAACCTAAGCTTTCTTTAGAAGCTCAGATGGCAAGACTTTGACTTTCATACTTGGATACATCATGCGAAGAGAGAGATCATTAGAGAAAGACATCATGCTTGGCAGGGTTGAAGGTCAAGGCAAAAGAGGAAGACCAGCAATGAGATGGATTGATACAAATAAAGCAACTATGGATGCTACTCGGGGGCCATGGAACACCTCTCAGGTGGGGGGGGGGCAAGCTCCACCTTGACCACCCCCAGCTCTGCCCTAACTCCACCTCCTAACCCCGTGACCTTCCTTTCCTATTCTGCCTGTGGGTATCCCATCTCCCACAGGCAGAAGAGAAGGGAATGACAGCAATCGCAGTGGACTCTTGTCTGTCTGCGGGAAATTGGATCCCCGCGAACAGGAGGGGAAGACCACCACGATCAAAGTAAAGACTCCTATCTGCCTATGGGGATCTTCCAATGGCATATAGGAGTCTTTTCCGCAATTGCAGCAGCCTTCCACCCTGCCCAAGAGGATCCGATCTCCTGTGGGCAAAATGTTAATGGGCTAGGGCCCGTGTGGTCCACCTCATTCCAATGCTCTGATGCCACACTATCAACAATGAGTCACCTGACCAATGTTCCCTCTAATTTTCTGTAGGCTGTGTGCGCAGAACTTATCAGCTGGGTGCAGCTTTTGAGGGAAGGTTAAATTTCTGTGCGCCACATAACGACGCTCGGAGTTATATACTTTAAAATTTGACTACACGTTAGAATACAGTATGTACACCACATTGCTTTTAATCAAATTAAATGAAAATAGACGATTATTAAATGAAGCAGGAAATTTCTCGTAATTACAATCATAACTTTTAAAATTTAGGACGTCTGTGTTGTTCTATCAGAATCAGAGCCGTAATTTTTGTGCGCTCTGTTGTAAAGTATGTGCGCTCGCTCAGCAAGATGTGTGCGCGCGCACAAGCGCACAGCTTAGAGGGAACAGTGCACCTGACTGAAGACCGAACACAGTTTATGAGAACTATCCAGAGGGTCGCCATGAGTCGACACCAAATCAACGGCACTTAACAACAACAACAGAAATGGCAAGCCCAAATACAGAAATATTTGGCAAAAGCTTTAGACTGTCTCAGGCTCCTCTTAGGATCCAAAGGGGCTCCAACGGGCATTCTCCTTTGGTGATACTTCTTCATCCATGCTCCTGCAGATATGCACCATAGTTGGACTTTTTTTAAGTAGACCCTGAGGTCCTGCACTGATGATGTCATCAGGACTGCATGTCATACCACACAGGGGAATGAAAATTGCACAGCAGCTCTTCATTGCCCATAGGTACCTCTGGCTTCCTTTCCCTCCGTTGCTGCGGCATAACCATGAGTGGGCTCGGATGGGCCATAGCCCTTTCATTTTGGCATCAGGCCCATCCAGTCAGCAGAAGCAAAACAGTCGATTGAGTAGAACTGCAGGTGGTGTCAATATTTGCACTGCCTTGTTTCCCCCTATTAATCCCATGTTACACCAAAAAAATCAATTCTGGCTATGCTGCTGCTCAACTGGTATTCCAATCAAGCTTTCTTTAAGTAGCCTCTGTTGGTCCTGTGCTAATGATGTTAGTGGGTCCCGCATCAAAGGCCACACATGCTGCATATGAAAATGAAAGGTGCACAGCAGCCCTATGTGTTTCATTTTATTCTTGTTTTATGATTATATTGTATCTTAATTACTTTTCATTCTTTGCTTTGAATATTTATTATGGAAGATTTATAAAAGTCAATTAATAAGTAATCCTCTTATACTGGCCAGGGTGTGTGTCCAGTAAATTTCAGTGGCTAGCCATTAAGCCTTTCCTCTCTTTATTATAGAGGTTCTCAATCTCGGCCAAAAGGCCACGAAATTACCACCCTCAGCTCACAGCTCAGACCTCAGATTTGATTCTGTTCTAAAATAGACTGAAAAGCAAAATACCATATTTAAAAAATATATCTAACTAATTTCAAAGTGAATCAATTTAAATCTACCCTAGTGGCTCTTAGCTTTCCACAGTCATAAATGCATTAGGCTACTTATCCTCTAAGTAGAGACAAATTGTCTGGGACACTTAAATGACGTTTGTAAAGAACATAAAGGGAAATCTAAAAAAAACAATTAAAATGAATGTTTTCCTGCAGATGAATTTCCCTTCTCAGAGCAATAGCTGGCAGCTGACTCAGATGCTTGCATGCTCTTCACACGATGAGGCTCTGATTGGTTGCTGGTCAGAGATCAGCTGCAATCTGATTGGATGGCATCCTGTTTCACGTGAAAAGCAGCTGGCTAGCTGCATGCTTTACCCTGTTTTTCTCTTCTGGGTACTGTCTGGCTGCTTCCTTCTGAATGCTTGTGTCATGAGTATGTGTAGGCAGGTGGGTGGGTCCCTCCTACCAACTGCTTCACTTCGCTGGCCTGGCTTGCAAGTGTTGCAGAGAAAGCCAAAGAACTTAAAGTTGGCTCCTATCCAGGTGTTATCGTACACTGAGGAAGCTAAACTCTATGTCTCTTTACGTGTTGCACGATACCATGTACCTCTTATAATGTACATGGTACTGTGCAACAGAAGGGCTCCTGCAACAAGACTGAAAAGATCTATAAATCAAAACCTACTATCCATCCCACCACTCAAGAAAAAATGCACCCAACAAACCAACAACACAGCCTTCACCCTCTTTGCACCGGCAATCTGAAACTCCCTTCCAGAGCCCATAAGAGCAGCTCAGACAACAAAGGACCTGAAAAGTTGCTAAAAATCCACCTCTTCATTGACCATTACGGTATTGATGAAATCACCTAACATCGTACCGCAAGAATTGCAGTACCCTCTTTAGTGAAATATGTTTAATCCCCATCCACTTTGTTAATTCCAAGTTATCAGTACCCTTATGTGGTTTTAACATTGTATCTATGGAGTTTGAGTTCTTGCTTTTCCTAGAAAAGTCAAAACTATAATCCACAACTGGATATAATTAGTGCTACTGCAAAACTGAAAACCAAGAATGTTAGGATTTATTTAGTCTTAATTCTTGTAGAATTTTTCTTATTACATAATAGGAGAAACTGCCATAATAGGAGAAACTGCCAACAGCACATATTAACTCAGTGTATGTGGAAGAATGAAGTTTGCTTGTATTTGATAAGCAGGCTATTAGCTGTTATCCTTTTTTTTCCCTTCTTTATTTTTGTTAAACATTTTCCATCATATCCACAAATGTGACATAGCAATAGATAAACGTCAAACATGTACAGCTCTACCTACTTACAAAGTACTATTCCCCTACTGTATCAAGCCTTCTCTTGCCTCGAAATCATAGCATTTTGTCCCATCCTAAAACAATTTGAACTGTTCTGAACAATTTTACAACAACCTATATGATCGATTGATGTGGGCTGCATTATCTATGCCTCATTCCAAGGGGGAGAATGGGGGCAACAGGACGAGCCAAGCTGGGACCCCCCGGGGAGCCCACAGACCAGGCAACCTGCTCTGTTCTCTAGCTAGTAGCGACTGTTAACCTCCCATTTGTGTTACACGCTTCAGCAAACTCCCCGCTCTTGTTGAGCCTCTCTTAGGACAATTAACACCATCCCCTCTCGTTCCCACCAGGCAGCTATTTCTTTCAAGGAGAACCATATCCGCTCATTATCTTCCAGCAGTGCCATTCATAAGGGCTGCCCCTCTTTCCATCTCCATAATTCCTGCGTTTCCGGGACCACTCTGTTAAGGCTGGGGCAGATTCATTCTTCCACTTAGCTGCTATTGCGAGTCTCCCTGCCAGAAAGAGGAAGTTGGCTAGGCAATTCTTATTCGAACAAATCTCCTTCACTGTAACCTAGCAGCATGACTGCTGGGTCCAGGGGTACGGGCTGCCCTGTAACCTTTTCTGGCAATAGAGGATATCATTCCCCAAAATGTTTGCACCACTTTGCATTCCCATACCACACGCAACAGGGTTCCTCTCTCTCCACAACCCCGCCAGCATTTATCAGGGTAGGTGGATTTTATAGCATGGAGCTGACAAGGAGTGAGATACATTTGAAACAGTAACTTATATTGCAAATCCATAAGAGTAAGACAAATAGTCATCTGTTGAGTATTTTTCCAAACCACTTCCCACTGCTCTGCAGACCAGCTCCTCCCTATATCTCCTGCCCATTTGCCTTGGTACCCATGCGGTCTTTGTGTCTCTTTCTGGAGGATCCGATATAGTTGTGCAACTGCACACTGCTTTTTCCGGGGCTTAATAAGGAAGGTCTCTAATGAGTGCGGAGGGCATAAATATTGACTTCGGTGAGTTAGCAAGAGGTGTTCATTCTGAAACAGGGAAAAGAAGTGCAGTGGGTTCCGTTGGCATTTCTCCAATATCTCACTCCTTGTTAAGTACCCCCTTTCACCCATAAAGTCCAGCACACGTTCCATTGCATTCACAATCATCCATTTAAATCTCCCCGGGTCCATCTGATATGGTGGGAATATATCCCCCTGAGTCATATATGCCAATCGAGAATTGTGTGTATCTAATTTTATTTTTCCTGCAGTTTCCTGCCAAATATCTAGTGTTGGCCCTACTATGGCATGTGATCTCACTCTATCCCCCCCTCCGCGAAGGGGCCAAGAAGGGTATCTCTCCCAAATGCGTCAATCCTGTTTGGACTGCCTGTATGGGAATCCAATGATGTGCTCTTCACCAGTAATACACTGATCTAATCTGCACAGCCCAGTAGTATATCTTAAAATTTGGCAGTGCCAATCCCTCTCCTTCCCTTGGTGTCATCAAGGATCTCAAATTTACCCTTGCTCATTTCCCATTCCAGATGAAGTTCGCTATTGCTCTATTTAGATCTTTAAAATAAGAAACTGGAAATTTGCAGGGCAACATCAAGAATAAGTACATAAACCTTGGGAGCAGGCTCATTTTCACAACATGAATTCTAATTAGTAGGGAGGAAGCTAAGAAGCACCAAGTGCGCATTTCCTCCCGGATTTTCCTCAACAATGGGGGATAGTGTAGTTGAAAGAGCTGGGACTCCTGAATGGGAACTTTAACCCCTAGATAACCCAAGTATCTCTGCTCCCAAGATAAGGGTACTTTTCCTTGAGGTGTTTCATCATGTCCAGCTGCACATGAAACGGGAGCAGAATTGATTAAGTTACATTTAATTTATACCCTGATATCTCTGCATACTCCCTGTACTCTTGCTGGAAGGCCATTAGTGAGTTTTCTAGGTTTGGCAGAAATAACAGTGTATCATTGGCATACATTGCCAGTTTATGCTCGACTCCTCCAACTGGATGCCCTCTATCCCCGTGTTTAAGCGTATCACCTGTGCGAATGGTTCCAGCAATAGGGCGAACAACAGTGGGGAAAAAAGGCATCCCTGCCTTATGCCCCTGCATAATTCAAAACCAGTTGAAAGTGTTCCATTAATACATAATCGTGCCGTAGGTTTGCTATACAGTGCCAATATTACCCGTGAGAAGCTCTCTCTAAATTTAAATGCTCGCAATACGCTCTGAAGGAAGGGTCATCCAACCTGGTCAAAAGCCTTTTCTGTGTCTAAAGCTAAGAACGCAGCTGACTGCAACCCCAATTCCTGACATTGATAAGCCAAACCTAATACTCTCCGTACATTATCCGCACCATTCCAACCTGCTATGAACCCTGTTTGATCAATATGAATGAGCTCCGGTACTATACCATTAAGCTGCAGAGCAAAGACTTTGGCTAATAATTTTGCATCTATATTTAAAAGTGAGATCGGTCGATATGACCCCGGGTTACATGGGTCTTTCCCCTTTTTATGTATAGCATAGTTACTCACCTGTAACAGGTGTTCTCCAGGGACAGCAGGAATCAGTCCTCATTTATGGATGATGTCAGCATTGACGGAGCCCACGCAGAGCAATTCCCCAGCTTTCAAAGAAAGCTTTTGGGATTGCTGCCACGCATGCGTAGTCTTCTTCCCACCCAAGGGTGCCATCTTGCTCAGTCAGGTCCCATAGCTAGAGCCCTACTAAGCAGATGGCAAGGGAAGGATAAAAAAATTGCAACTCTTCAGGGAAGGTGGGAAGGTAGTGAGGACTGATTCCTGCTGTCCCTGGAGAACACCTGTCACAGGTGAGTAACTATGCTTTCTCCAGGAACAAGCCGGAAGTCAGTCCTCACTTATGGGACTCCCCAGCTACAGGCTACCAAATCTGTAAGCTAAAAACGCCTCTGCGAGACCATGAGCAGAAACTGATGTCCGAAGGAAGCTCGAGTCCTCGGGCCTTCGGGGTGAGCTCTCGGTAGCCACAGAAGGGTCAGAGGGCAGGAATTGCTTATACCCTGAATAGATTACAAAGTACAGCCTGGCCGAAGGCGCTATCCCAGCGGGACTCCCTCTCCAGGCAGTAGTGCGAAGCGAAAGTATTCACTGAAGACCAGGTCACAGCCCTGCAGATGTCTATCAGAGGCACTGAGCACAGCGAAGCCACCGAGGCGCCTTGGTGCGGATGCCGTGCACGATGACCCGATGATCCAGAGGGGCGCCTGCCTTTGCCTGGGCAAAAGCGATGCAGTCCGCCACCCAGATGGAGAGGGTGTGCTTGGTGACTGCCAGCCCCAGGTGGTTGGGATTGTAGGCAATGAAGAGCCAGTTGGACTTGCGATGACCTTGGGTGCGCTGCAGGTAGAAGGCGAGAGCCCTCTTGGAGTCGAGTGTATGCAGGACCTCCGATGCCCAGTTGTAGTGAGGTCTCAGGAAGAAAGTCGGCAAAACCACCGCCTGATTGAGGTGGAAATCTGAGACAACCTTCAGTAGGAACCTGAGGTAGGTGCAAAGGATGACCCTGTTCCTGTAAAACCTGGTGTAGGGGGCCTCAGCCATATGGGCTTGATGCTGGCTGACTCGCTGTGCTGAGGTCAGTGCCACCAGGAAAACCACCTTCCAGGAGAGGTGCCGGAGTGAGCACGTCACCATCGGCTCGAAGGGCGGCCACGCCAGCTTCATGAGCACGATGTTCAGGTCCCATTCCACCAGGGGAGGCTGGATGGGGGGTTTGGAAAACAGGAGGCCCTGCATGAAGCAGGAGACCAGAAGATGGCCCGAGAGGGGTTTACTCTCGACAGGGCAAGTGGTTGGCTGAAATGACACTCAGGTGAACCCTGACCGAGTTTGACTTCAGTCCTACCTGTGAGAGGTGGAGAAGATACTGGAGGACCCAACGGGTGGAGCTGGAGAGTGGGTCGATCTGGAGCTCGGAGCACCAGATCGAAAACCGCTGCCACTTCAGGGCATGGGCCTGCCTCATCGAGTCCTTCCTCGACGCTAGACGTCCTCGATCTCCACTGGAAAGTACAGCGAGACTAAAGAGACCCGTTCAGCCGCCAGGGATAGTGAGACCAAGTTCGGGTGAAGCACCTGTCCCTCCTCCGTCAGCAGACTGGGGATACTGCCCTGGGAAACTGGAGGCTCCGATGAGAGTTAGAGTAGAAGCAGGAACCAAGGTTGTCAAGGCCATGAAGGAGCCACAAGAATCACTGAGGCTCGGTCATGCTGGATCTTGTGGAGGGTTCTCGCAATGAGGGGAGTAGGGGGGAATGCATACAGAAGCCCAGAGGTCCAGTTCAGGAGGAACGCATCCGGGACCACCCTGCCCGGGTGTGGTATTGGCCTACAGAAGCGGGGGAGCTGTGCATTCGCCAGGCTGGCGAATAGGTCTATGGATGGAGTCCCCCAGAGGCGGAACAGGTGGAGAACCACCTCTGGACTCAGGTGCCACTAGTGCGGGCGGAGAAGCATGCTGAGCCTCTCCGCAAGGACATTGTCCTGGCTTGGGAGGTAGACAGCATAAGGCGGTAGTGGAGGATGTAAGATCCACTATTAAAGAATATCTTCAATTAAATGACAATGGGGGAGTGCGGGACATTATCTTATGGAAGGGGCTTAAAGCAGTTGTCCTGGGGCGGTTTATAATCTGGCAAAAGAAGAAGCATAGGCAGCGGGAAGATCAACTCTTGGAGGAGATCCACAACCTTACCCACTTATACCAATATACCGTAGCCCAGGGAGACTGCTGGAGGTTAGAGCAGCTTAGAATGGAGTTACAGACATATTAGATGGAACAATTACAGTTTGCTCTACAGTGTGCTAAACAAACATACTATGAATGGGGAGACAAGGTGGGAAAAGTATTGGCCCGATGCCTTAAGCAGCGTGTGGCGCAGGCAGCAATATACAGGATACAAGGACAGTGGGGGACAGGTTGAGAGGCAGGAAGATCTTATCCGTGACACTTTTGTACAATACTATCAAGAGCTGTACACGTGACAGAATGATATAGGGCTAAGGGAGATGCAGCAGTATCTCGAGGGCCTTTGGTTACCCAGTCTAGAGAAGGAGACTCGAGAGGGGTTAGAGCTTGAAATTTCTTGGGAGGAAATAGAAGCCACTATTAAAAATCTGACTGTTGGAAAGCCGCTGGGTTCCCAGATGCCTTTTACAGAACATACAGGGAGGAAGTCAGTGAGCTACTCCAGCGGGTATTCAATGGAATGTTGGAGGGGGGGGGGGGAATTGATAGGCAATATGCTCAAAGCAGGGATCTCAGTATTGCCCAAAGAGGGCAAGGATTTGACAGAATGTGGGTCGTACTGACCCATAGCCTTGCTCAATGTGGAAATTACATAGTAACATAGTAAATGACGGGAGATAAAGACCAGCATGGTCCATCTAGTCTGCCCAGCACGATGGCAAGCGTAGGTGCACCTGCCGCTCCGTGCAGGCCACCCCTCCCCACGTCCCTGTTTAGGGGTGAACCCAACACTCCATGCAGGACACCCCTATGTGTTGAGAAATTAGATGGTTCAGTTTACTTTGATTTTATCCTGTTGCTGTAAAGGGATCCACTGTGTCTGTCCCATGCCATTTTGAATTCCGTCACCATGTTTTCCCCCACCACTTCCATCGTGAGGGCATTCCAAGCATCCACCACCCTTTCTGTGAAAAAGTATTTCCTGACATTGCCTTTCAATTTACCAGCTTACTGTTATGCCCTCTAGTTTTACAGCTTCCCCGTCTTTGGAAGAGGTTTGTTTGTTCATTATTTCCCTTTAAGTATTTAAAGGTCTGAATCATATCTCCCCTGAACCTCCTCTACTCCAAAGTGTACATGTTTAGGTCTTCAAGTCTCTTCTCATAAGGCTTCTGACGCAGGCTCCAAATAATTTTGGTCGCCTTCCTCTGAACAGTTTCCAGTCTTTTTACATTCTTTGCAAGATACGGTCTCCAAAACTGAACACAGTACTCCAAGTGAGGCCCCACCAGTGATTTGTACAGTGGCATAAGTACCTCTTCCTTTCTGCTGGTGATTCCTCTTTGTAGGCAGCCCAACATCCTCCTGGCTTTTGCCACTGCCTTGTCGCATTGTTTTGCCACCTTGAGATCTTCAGAAATAATCACACCAAGGTCATTCTCCTGATCCGTGCACACCAACCTCTCACCCCCTATCGTGTACATTTCCCTTGGATTTCTGCTACCCAAGTGCATGACTCTGCACTTCTTTATTTATTTATTTATTTACATTCTCTTAAATACCGGGCTATTCTGCATCAGTGCGGTTTACATTGAACAAACTGAAATTACATTGAACGGGGTATTATAACTTGGAGATAACTATTTTACAGGGAACATGGGCTATAGAGGGTTAAGTGGCTTGCCCAAGACCACAAGGAACACCTGTGGGACTAGAAACCCCAGTCTTTCCGGCCCAAGGTTGCTGTCCTCTAGTGGGATTTGAACCCCCAACCTTCCGGCCTAAAGTACCTTGCCCCAACCACTAGGCTACTCCTCCACTCCACTTCTTTGCATTAAATCTTAATTGCCAAGCATTAGACCATTCTTCCAGCTTTTGTAGATCTTTCCTCATGTTAACCACTCCCTCGGGGGAGTCCACTCTGTTGCAAATTTTCATGTCATCTGCAAAAAGACAGACTTTTCCATTCAGTCCTTCAGCAATATCACTCACAAATACATTGAACAGTGATGGGCTCAGGACCGACCCCTGGGGCACCCCGCTAATCACCTTCCCTTCATCCGAGTGAGCTCCATTTACCATCACCCCCTGTCGTCGTCTGTCAGTCAAAGAATTTCTGATCCAATTTACCATCTTAGGATCCATCCCCAAGCTACTGAGTTTATTGATAAGCCTCCTATGAGGAACAGTATCAAAGGCTTTGCTGAAATTCAGGTAGATGACATCCATCGCATGCCCCTGATCTAGCTCCCTGGTCACCCAGTCAAAGAACTCAATCAGATTTGTTTGGCAGGATCGTCCTTCGGTAAAACCATGTTGTCTCGGGTCTTGCAACCTGTTGGTTTTGAGAAAATTCACTATTCGCTCTTTCAGGAGCGCCTCTATTACTTTTCCCACCACCGAGGTAAGGCTCACGGGCCTGTAGTTTGACACTTCTTCCCTGTCACCACTTTTATGCAGAGGTATGACATCAGCCATTCTCCAGTCCTGAGGAACCACTCCTGTTTCCAAGGATCTGTTGAAAACATCCTTTAACAGCCCTGCAAGAACCTTTCTGAGCTCTTTCAGTATCCTGGGATTTATTTATTTATTTATTTATAGTCTCTTCTATACCGCACTATTCAGCATCAGCGCGGTTTACAATAAACAATGAAATTACACATTTCCAATGGTACTTTGTGTTTACAGATGAACAGGACATATAACTTGGATAACAAGGGGTAACTATATACAATTTACAACATGGTCATGTGCTCATTTTGGTTTCAGTCAAGGGAGATTTGGGTGGTTTAAGCAGTTGGTGCTGTACTCCTATTGGTTTCCAGGTAATGCAGGAGGAAGAGGTAGTATTTCAAGGCCTTCCTGAATTGGAATATGTCTGGGATTGCTCGGATGTTGTGGGGGAGGTTATTCCAGATCATTGGTGCATAGAATTTGTAGGCCCTGCTAGATGTTGACTTGGTGCATTGAGTTATTGATCTTGGGACTATCAAAGTGTTTTGTGCTACTGACCTTCTGTCCCTGTTGTGGGGTGTCTTCTGGATTAGCTCTGCTAGCGATGCTGACGAGAGCCCTTTGGTGGCTTTGAAGGTGAGTAGCAAGGTCTTGAATATGAGTCTACCTTGTATCGGGAGCCAGTGGAGTTGTTTCAGAATGGGTGAGACATGGCAATCTGGCAGAATGGAGATATAAAAGGGGTAAGGTCGGAAGGGCAAAAGCAAACAATTTCCCTATTTGCAGATGACTTATTGGTATGTATGGCAGATCTGCTTAGCTCACTACTGGAGGTGCTAGGGGAGGTCGGGAGATATGGGGCGGTCTGGGGTTTCCAGCTGAATATGGAAAAGACAGAGGCCTTGAATGTTTCGGTGTCCCTGAAGGTGGAAGCCGCTCTAAAAGAGCATTTCTCCTTTAAAGGGGCATCGGGACTTTTAAGTATTTGGGAGTTCAGATTCCAATGTGAGTTGAAGCCTTATACCAGGCTAACTATCCAGGGTTATTTTGGGAGTTAGGGAAGGACCTGGAAGGGTGGATGAATATGGAAGTGTCATGGTCATATCACTGCAGTCAAAATGAACAACCTCCCTCGGATGTTATATTTTTTTCAGGCATTGCCCGTCCCCATACCAGTGGGAGTGTTAAGGATGCTGCAGAAGAAAATTATGCAATATGGAAGCATCAATCTCCACGGATAGCCCAGAGCACACTTTATCGACCTCAAGAAATGGCAGGCCTGGGGGTACCGGATATATGTGTGTATTACTGGGAAGGGCAACTAAGGCATTTGCTGGATTGGAGAATGGGTGAGGAAAGTAAGTGATATGTAGAACTTGAGGGAAGCTATGTGTGTGTGTGGGGGGGGGGGTGGAGGCATTACCTTGGATGCTGGCTAGGGTTAGGGACAGCTGGGGTGCCCTGAGCCCCAGTATGTTCCAGGTGTTGAGGATATGGGATGTGGTGAGGAAACGGGAATAGGGGGCGTGAAAGGGGGTCTGTCGACTTTAGCTTCCTTAGTGGGGGTGCCAGCAGTTGTACCAGGGTGGCAAGGAGGGCTTTACTTGCGGTGGGGAAAAAAGGTTTGCGAATGTTTAATCAATTTATAGATGATGGAGTATTTGTTCCATATGAAGATTTGCAGGAGACTTATGAGCTCACGGATGGGAAGCGGTTCCAATACTACCAAGTATGTAATTTTTTACAGCAGACTTTAGGGAAGGAGGGATTGATGCAAGATTTTATGAATTTGGAAATAATGTGGTATGGGAAAAAGAGGTCAAGGCTGTTGATCTCTGCCCTATATCGGGCGATTCAGGGTATGGCTTTTAAGCAGCTTCCCTATATGAAGGTTTGGGAGAGAGATTTGGGATATGTGCTTACACCAAAAGATTGGAAACATATGATAGATCAGAAGAAGAGAGTCTCGTTAGCAACGAGTATTAGGAAAAACTGTTACAAGATTTTGATGCATTGCTATTATGCGCCTGAGAGGCTACACCGGATCTTTACAGGGGTCTCTCCACTGTGTTGGAGAGCGTGTGGGGAATGGGGAACCTTCCGGCACATTTGGTAGGGCTGCCCAGTGATCCAGGTCTTCTGGCAGCAGGTACTGGATTGGGTGCATGGGTTGACAGGGGTGACCCTGCAGATAGATCCAGTGTTGATTCTATTATTTAGGCGGAAGGAGGAGCAAGGAGGGAGAGTAAAAAAATCAGTAGTAGCATATTTGTGTGTGGCACGCTGTGAGATTGTGGCGCATTGGAAGCAGAATGAGGCTCCGCAAATAGCCCAATGCGTGACAAGGTTGAGACAAGTGATAATGATGGAACGAATGACAGCCTACAGGAGGCAGACATTAGAGAAATATGATAAGGAGTGGGGGAAGTTGGCTCGGGTGCTAGGAGAGGGAGGGCTGTTAGGGGGGACTAGAGGGGGAGAAGGGGAGGAGGGGGAGAGGATGGAGTAGGATGGGGATGGGAGGGAGGTGCGGGAAGGGGGGGATTAGTAGAGGAAGGGTAGAAGAGTAAGGGGGGGGAGACATTTGTTTAAGTTCCTACATTTGAATAGTTGAGATAAGTTAAGAATGGATGAGTATAAGTGGAGGTGCTAATGTAAAGAAAGGAGATGTCTAATATTGGCTTAATGTATGTGAAGAATATGTTTGGTGTTACATGTGCGTAGCTGTGTTTTAATAGATTTGCTATCATATTTGTGGCATCTTACAAAACTGAGAGTTAAGAGCATGGAATATCTTATGCGTATGTCCTTGGGGATGGGGCATATTGTACTGTTCTTTGATAAACCAATAAAATATATAAAATAAAATAAAGAAATAAATAAAGAGGAGACAGGATAGGGAAAGCAAGAGGTTGGACACTCAAAGGGGGAGTACAGAAAGAAAGATATTGGACACCTAAAGGGGGGTTAGGGAAGGGGAGATGCTAAACATCTGAGCGGGAAAAGATACGGAAGGGAAGATGCTGGACATCTGAAAAGGAGGCGAGATACTGGACATCTGGGATAGGGTAGGGTAGGGAAGGAGATATGCTGGACATGGGGGGTATGGAAGGAGGGTGGAGATGTTGGACTATGAGGTGCATGGCACCTTGAGCCATCTCCAGGAGGCCTTAAGCTGCCCTGAGGGGGGGAGGGGAGAAAGCATGGCTGAAGGTTTGCCTAGGGTGTCAGATACCCTTGGGCCAGCCTTGCAAGTGTTGAAACCAGATGCCAAGTGAGAGTAGTTACTCACCTGTAACAGGTGTTCTCCAGGAGCAGCAGGAATCAGTCCTCACATATGGGTGACATCGACGTCGATGAAGCCCTTGCGGAGCATTTCCCCAGCTTTCCAAGAAAGCCTTTGGGAATGCAGGCACGCATGCGCGGTTCCCTTCCCACCTAAAGGTGCCATCTTGCTCAGTCAAATGACATAGCTAAAAATAGCACACAAAAATGTAAAAATAAACTATGTACAACTGCAACTCCCAGGGGAGGAGGGAGGGTTGTGAGGACTGATTCCTGCTGCTCCTGGAAAACACCTGTTACAGGTGAGTAACTACTCTTTCTCCAGGACCCAAGCAGGAAGTCAGTCCTCACATATGGGTGACTCCCTAGCTCTGGGCTACCAAGGAACCCAGGCTGAACAAGAGAACTCCCTCTAGTCTCAGCATCAAAGAAAGGCTTTTCACTGACAGAACCTCCACCGGTAGCCCAACAGAGGGCAGGAGGGCAGGAGTTGCCTAAACCTCAAAGAGATTCCGGAGTACTGCCCGGCCAAAAGCACTGTCTCTATGGGACTCCCTTTCCAGACAGTAATGGATTGCAAAAGTCTGGCTTGAAGACCAAGCTGCAGCCCTGCAGATGTCTACCAACGGTACAGAGCGGAGATGAGCCACTGAGGCAGCCATTGCCCTGACATGATGGGCCGTGACCCGACCCTGCAAAGGAAGGTCAACCACCTTGTAAGCCCAGGTGATACAGTCAGCCACCCAGATGGACAAGGTACGCTTGGACACAGCTAACCCCAAATTATTAGGGTCAAAAGATATGAAGAGCTGAGTAGCCCTTCTGTGCCTCTGCGTACGGTCAAGGTAGAAGGATAAGGCCCTCCTACAGTCCAGGGTATGCAGAACTGCTTCAGCCTGGCTTGCATGAGGCCTAGGAAAGAATGTTGGAAGAACCACCTCCTGATTGAGGTGGAAAGAGGAGACAACCTTTGGGAGGAACTTTGGATGAGTCCTGAGGACTACCCTGTTCCTATAGAATCTGGTGTAGGGCCTGTCACAGACCAGGGCCTGAAGCTCACTTACTCGCCTAGTCGAGGTTAGGGCTACCAAGAAAAGTGTCTTCCAGGACAGGAAGTGTAGAGGACAAGTAGCCATCGGCTCAAAAGGTGGACGAGTCAGTTGCTGCAAGACCACATTCAACTCCCACTCAGGGGCAGGAGGATGGATTGGAGGCTTGAGCAAGAGCAAGCCTCTGAGAAACCGGGACACCAAGGGGTGAACCGACAGAGAATGTCCTTCCACCAGTGAGTGGTGAGCTGCTAGGGCTGAGAGGTGGACCCGAACAGAATTGGACTTAAGTCCCTGATTGGATAAGTGCAGTAGGTACTGAAGTACTACTGGTACAGCACAGGAGAAGGGATCTTCTGTACGTAGCTGACACCACAAAGAAAACCTTTTCCATTTTAGGGCATAAGTTTTCCTAGTGGACTGTTTCCGAGAGGCTAGGACAACCTCCTCAACTTCCTGAGGTAGTCCCCAGGGAGCCAAAACTAATTTTGCAGCCTCCATGCCATCAAATTGGGAGCTTTGAGATTGGGGTGCAGAAGGGAACCCTGATCCTGAGAGAGAAGGTCGGGTTGCAACCCCAGAGGCAGTGGGGGATCCACTGCCAGCTGAAGCAGAAGTGGAAACCAAGGCTGTCTCGGCCACCTGGGAGCCACCAGCAGGACCGAGGCCTTGTCCTGAAGAATCTTGAACAGAGTTCGGGCCACCAAAGGCGTGGGAGGAAACGCATACAGGAGGCCCTGAGACCAGGGAATCAGAAAAGCATCTGCTGCTATCCGCAGAGGATGCAGTTGCCTGGAGCAAAACCTTGGCAGCTGTTTGTTTAGAGGACTGGCAAACAGATCTATGGACGGAAATCCCCATTTCAGGAAAATCTTCTGAACCACCAAAGGATGGAGCTGCCACTCGTGGGGCTGGAGAATCCTGCTCAACCTGTCCGCCAGGTAGTTCTCCTGGCCAGGTAGATACACTGCCTTGAGGAGCATGTTGTGTCTGAGGGCAAACAAGCAAAGGTCCTGTGCCTCCTGACAAAGGAGCCTGGATCCAGTTCCACCCTGCTTGTTCACATAAAACATGGCTACCTGGTTGTCTGTTTGAACTAGGACAGACTGATGAGCCAGGGTTTGAGAAAAAGTCTTGAGGGCTAACCGAATAGCTCTGAGTTCCAGGAGGTTGATTTGCTGTGCGGCTTCCCAGGGAGACCACAGGCCCTGTGTGCACTTGCCTAGACAATGAGTTCCCCAGCCCTGCAGGGAGGCATCCGTGGTGAACACCACTGTGAACCCAGGAATCTGAAAAGGTACCCCTTGCAGCAGATTGGATAGGTGCAGCCACCAGCTGAGGGAGTTCAGAAATTGTCTGGACACCCTTATCCTGTCTCTGAGGCTGCCTGTGGCCTGTGACCACTGAGTCCGAAGGCACCACTGTGCAGGCCTCATATGGAGCCTGGCATTGGGGGTCACATGTACTGTCGAAGCCATGTGGCCAAGAAGCCTCAGGCAGAGTCTGGTGGAGACCAGTGACCTGCTGAGAAACTGGTTTGCCAAGTTTATCAGTCTTTGGGCTCTGTCTTCTGGCAAGAATGCCTTTGCCAGCAGAGAGTCCAACCTTGCCCCTATGAACTCCAAGTTCTGGGAGGGGAGCAAAGTGGACTTTGCGAAGTTTATTACAAACCCCAAGCTTTGAAGAAGAGCAATAGTTCTGAGGGTAGCCTGTCGGGCCTCCTGGCACGTCTGACCTCTTATGAGCCAGTCGTCCAGATAGGGGAAGACAAAGACTCCCTGATTTCTCAGGTAGGCCGCCACCACTGCCAGGCATTTGGTAAAGACCCTGGGAGCGGAGGTGAGGCCAAAAGGCAGTACTCTGTACTGATAATGGTTTCCTCCCACAATGAACCTGAGGTACTTTCTGTGGTCTGGATGAATGAGGATGTGAGTGTACGCATCCTTTAGATCTAATGAGCATAGCCAATCTCCCTGCTGGAGGTAGGGCAGAAGCGTTCCAAGAGTAAGCATTTTGAACTTTTCCTTCTCCAGGAACTTGTTTAGGTTTCTGAGGTCTAGAATAGGTCGAAGGCCACCGGTTCTTTTGGGTACCAGGAAGTACCTGGAGTAGAACCCTTGACCTTGCAAGTGAGGAGGCACAGGCTCCACCGCCCTGTCCACCAACAGACCTTGGAGATCCTGAAGGAGAAGATCTGTGTGCAGGGGAGGCCTTGGAGGCTCCCCTGGAAAGTAGGGAGGAGGCAGTTGTTGGAAGTGTAGTAGATAGCCCTTGTGGACTATGCTTAACACCCAACTGTCTCCAGTGATGAGTTGCCACTGGTGGGCAAACAGGGCGAGGCAACCTCCTGTGCAGGGCTGGGAGAGCAGGGACGGAGAGGCTATGCCTAAGGAGTCAAAAACCTCCACCCTGCTGAGTGGGAGCAGGGGCTGAAGGCTTGGGGGTCCTCTGCCTACGGGGCCCATTACCCTGCCCCTTGGCTTGCTGACCCTGAGGGGCAGCTTGGGCAGCCTGGTACTGTGGGTACTGTTTGTAGGCAGTGCCCTTCCTCGGGTAAAAGGGCTTTTTACCCGAGCCCTTCTTTTTGTGAGAAGGGGCAGAAGTCTTCCTAGACAGTCTTGTCCTTGTGAGGTGCTCGGTCTTGAGCTGTGCGGCCTTCTCGGTCATGGGCTTGCCAAAAAGGTTCTCACCTCAGCAAGGGACATCGACCAACTTGTCCTGAACCCATGGCTCGAGGTCCGATGACTGCAGCCATGTCTGACGTCGAGCCGCGATGCCGGCTGCCGCAACACGGGCCAAAGCCTCGAAGCCATCGTAGGCAGCGCGGGACATAAACTTGGAGCATTCCCGGATCCCCGAGGACAAGGACTTGAACCTCTGCAAGGGTTCCCCGGAGAGACCAGCAGAGAACCTGGCCAGCTCCTTGGCCAGGTCTCGCAAGTACATGCCCATGTACAGCTGGTAAGACTGGACACGGCAAGCAAGCATCGAGCCCTGGAAGCACTTTCTACCAAAACCATCGAGGTTCCGGGCCTCCCTGCCAGGGGGCACCGCGGAGTGCATCTTCTGACTTTTCAGGTGATGCATGGTCGATTCCACCACCATGGAATGGTGTGGTAGCTGCGCCTTTTGAAAACCAGGACTCTTCCGGAATCTATAGATCGAATCGACCCGCTTGCTTAGAACTGGCGCCGAGGCCTTTGCCTCCCACATCCGGAAGAGGAGCCATTCCAGCATCGGAGGAACCGGAACAGTAAAGGCCTCCTTCAGAGGAGAGTCGTACTGTAGGGCCTCAAGCTCCTCGGCTCGAGGCTCCTCCTCGGGGTCTGCAGGGATAGCCAAGGCGGTGGCCATATCCCGGACGAACTCCGAGAACCGGGTATCCTCCGGGGGGATCTACTCCGGGGCTCAGACTGCGGTGAGTCCGACGGGACGCACCGAGTCCGGAAGGTGTCGGGGGACTCCTCGTCCTCCGTCTCCCAGGCGGACTCGTCCGATGAGGAATCGAGGTCCGACCACGCGGGGCCTGTGAGCACCCGCCCTGATGCCGAAGGCACCGGCGTCGACGACCTTGGTCCCGAACGGGAGGTCGAGGGAGACTGCGACCGAGGTCGACCTCGAGCCTTTATGGTCTCAAGTATCGGCTCGGTCTCCGGGGTCGACTTTGATGTCGATGTCCCGGTGGTCGGGGCAGATGCGCCAGACAGGCTGGCCATCAGTGTCCGCTGCTGTTCCATGAAGGCAGACAATCTGCTCTCCAAGGCTGTCAGCCTGAGACCCAGCTCAGGAGACTCAGCAGCCCCCGACTCGGGCCCCGGCGGCGCCGGGCCCGACATCGGCTCTGTGGGAGGAGAGTCCACGAGGACTACAGGACTTACATGTCCAGCAGACTCCGGCTCCACTCGAGGTACTTTGGAAGGCTTCTCCTGTTCCACGGACCCGGGGCGACGGTCGGGGGTCTGAGACCTAGCTCTCGAGGAGCCACGGACCTCTTCCGACGATGCCCTCGTGAGCTGCTTCTTCCTCTTTCATTCCCGGTCGGGGGACCCCCTGTCCGAGGAACCCCGACGGTGCTCGGGATCCAACTCCCGAGATGTCAAGGCCTCAGACGAGGTCTGGGCCCGGCCAGAGGCCGAGTCAGAAAAAAGCCTTTCCTTTTGGTGCTGACGACTTCGGAGTGCCTTGGAAGACATTTTTCCACATGGTCCACACGTCTTAGGATCGTGGTCAGGACCAAGGCACTGAAGGCAGCAGTCGTGTGTGTCGGTGAGAGACATCAGCTTCTTGCACCGATCACACTTTTTAAACCCACTAGAAGCCATCGGGGGAAAAAAGAGTCCCTGCGAGGTCAAAGGACCGGCCTTCCTGGGAAAAAGAAAAAAAGGGCGCGAACGCCAGCCACGAAGGGCAAAAACCAAAAAAAGAAGATTGGGCTCGATACCGGTGTACCGAACCCGGCAGGAGGGGAACCGGCGTCGAACCGGAGAAAAAAACAGCGAAGGATCGCCAAAAAATCTGACTAATTTTCCGGAAGGACTAGGACACACGTCCGGTGAGCTTCACGGAAAAAGAGAGACTGAGCAAGATGGCACCTTTAGGTGGGAAGCGAACCGCGCTTGCGTGCCTGCATTCCCAAAGGCTTTCTTGGAAAGCTGGGGAAATGCTCCGCAAGGGCTTCATCGACGTCGATGTCACCCATATGTGAGGACTGACTTCCTGCTTGGTCCTGGAGAACAGTCTGCAATAAGTATTCTCCTAGGACAAGCAGGATGATCAGCCACACTTGGTGACGTCATCCAACGGCGCCAAGACGGAAGTACTCTCCATAGCTCAGAAGGGCTTTTCGCCCTTCTGAGCATGGGCCAACTGGCCCCACCCCCTTGCCCGCCCCTAGCTAGCCAGTTTTCGATCTTCCGCCTTGCCAGCAAGACGGACCCCTCTACTCTCCACCAAATTACACTAATTCTGATTTCATTTAAAGAGGAATTCCTCCTTACTTACTCATTTCATATGTCTCTAACGCTTCTCCGACGCTTCTTGTCTTTGCAGGTCCATTCCGGTACTGCTGGGTCAAATACTTGCTCCCGACCATGTGCTCGCGGCCTCAGCATTGCGCTTAATGAAGATCCTTCCTGAACTGAACAACTGGAACATGCTGCATTGGGTGACCTTTGGCCGCTCGAAGATCATGAGTTTGAGCAGCGGGTGCATGCTGCCACGTGGGATCCATGAACGCTGCCACAGCCACTCAGGATGTGCCTCAGGGCCTCCATCCCCAGTAAGCTTCCAAAGCCAAACCAGCCCTCCGCTGGCCTTGTTAGGAGCGCCCTGGGTGCTGCCCTGTGGGCTGCGGCCGCCCTACTCCGACCTTGTGGGATTCTCCCCTCTGCCGCCGCCACGCGTTATGGGCCTCGGGGCCTCCATCCCCAGTGGCAAAAGCTTCAGAAGCCTGCAGCCGCCCCGGACTCGGAGTTCCTGCCCAGGAGGTGGGCTCACTGATCGCCACCATGATGAAGATGTGAGGACTGCAGGCTCTGCCCCCTCGACTCCACAGGCTGGCCACGAGCAGCACCATTGTCTCCATGACGACGGGATTGGGCTCTGCCCCACCCACAGCCTCATTGGCTGGTGACATGACGATCGGTACCATTGGCTCATCGGCTCCATGAGGAGGAGTGGCCTTTCTGACTGGGACTCTTCGGGGCCAGGCTCTATCGGCTCCATGAGGAGGAGTAGCCTTTCCAACGGGGACTCTTTGGGGCCACGCTCCAACCCCACGGCACCATTGGCTGGCGCCATGACGTCAGGGAGTACGGGTGCGGTGCTGCGCCGATCTGCAGGCCCCGGACTGCGCAGAGCAACTTCACAGCGCTGGAGCTCACAGTGCCGGAGTCACCCGGGGCAAGCCGCATGGCCCGGAGGAAGCCCGAGGGTGGAAAGAGCTAACGGAATAGTGCACACGGCCCCGAACTCCCACATAAGTACAGCCTTACCAATAGAAATGCCTACTCGTTTAGTCTACTTCTATTCTGAGTAGCAAATAGATTCAGGAAAGAAACTTGTGTGATGTTTTGCAATTATAAAACGGGGTGGAGACAGGGCAGACTTCGAACTGCTTCCCACTAGGAGATGGCGCCATCCTCGGGATTCAGAGCAGGCGACTATGTTTGTTGGAGCGCGATCATGCCTCTGCGCCATGCCACTCCGTGTAATGATTAGCAGGGGAGAGTGGGGCTTGTTGTGATATCTGCTTGGGTGTTCAACAGCCCCAGCAGGAGCGTCGTGAAGCTGCGGTGATGCGGTATCCCCTGGCAGCTTTCCTGCCCTGTCGAGATTCTGCCCTCCCCTGTTGCTGCTCAGGTCACCATTGGCAGCAGGGGTCAGAGGTGGTTGCATGCTGCAGCAGCCTCGACGCGATTCACCCTGTAGGTGATCCGCTGTAGCTGGGCATTATGCGTATATAGACAAAGTCCATTCTAAATCACTCCCTGTATTTCTTCAGCACAATGTAAGGTGCTATTAGACACTCACGCCCTTGAAAGTTTCCTTGTCATCGAGCGGCGCTGAAGGTTCCAGCACGATCGGCGATGCCAACAATCATGTCAGTTGTGCGATCAGACGCCGAGCTGAATTATTTAAGGCGTTTTCTCTAGCAAGAATTCATTTTGGCTGAAGACTGACCGCATCGAGATTGACCTGAAGCAGGGTTGCTAAGTTTTGAGCCCGAAACGTGACATGTTGTTGGCTTCTGTGATATTCTGAAGAGCCTGAAACAATTCGTCAATCAGCTAAGTACAATGACAAGCTGTTTTAAAAAATTACTTAATTGAAACGGAGAAGCCACGGTGGTAAATTGATTTGTTCCTTTCACTGGGCTGGCAGCTCCAACAAAAATAAGAGATATACATGGAGAATCGTCCCTTTATTAGATCGGAATTTTCTTGGGTGATTTGTTTATTTGATTCTGGTCGAGGGTTTTCTTGTTTTTTTTGGCAGGACATACACTGAGCAGTGCACAAGCTGGGCTGCCCAGTCCCAGCGGACTACATCCCTAGGGACTCCACCTGCATCTGAATAGTGCACGAGCCTAGCTACCCAGCCCCAGCGGACCTAGGGACTCTACCTGCATCTCCATCTAAAGGAGGAGTAGCCTAGAGGTTAGGACAGCAGTCTACTACCCGAGTACCATTGATAGTCCCACTGGCCTGACAGCAGTCTACTACCCGAGTCCCATTGGTACTCCTTGTGGCCTGGAGCAAATCACTGAGGGGCTCATGCCAGGCCAGTGGCGCACACACGCTGCACGCATCCCCAGACGTCCTCCCCACGTCCTGCACACGCTGCACGCATCCCCAGACATCCTCCCGCGTCCTGCTCATGCAACACACACCTGCAAGGCCACCAAGACCTTGCAACAGGGACTATCATATCACCCGGGCAAACACACCATCCAAGAATGCCAGCGGTAATTTGTGCACCTCATGCAGTAACTATATCGGCACGGATAGGGTCATGAGTTCTTGTCGACCAGGCAGTCCCAACAACCTGGACTGCCACCTGGGCCCGAAACTGACTCTTGGACACTGCAGGCTTAGGTTACCTCATACCACCCTTGTAGCACAACAGAAGCTGCCTTATATGCCATACTGGGCCAAAGCGGCCCATCACGCCCAGTATTCTGTTCCAACAGTGGCCACTCTAGGTCATGTTCCCCCCAAAGGCACAGGTTGTTATCTTTATTTATTTATTTTATTTAGACAGTTTTTTATACCGCCTTATCCTTCAATCAAAGCGGTCACAACACAATTGGGGGATACATTTAACACGCGGGGATATGAGACACATACACTAATACTTACAGGGAACATGGGCAATGGAGGGTTAAGTGGCTTGCCCAAGACCACAAGGAGCATCTGTGGGACTAGAAACCCCAGTCCTTCCGGCCCAAGGTTGCTGTCCTCTAGTGGGATTTGAACCCCCGACCTTCCGGCCTGAAGTACCTTGCCCCAACCACTAGGCTACTCCTCCCTCTTGCTTCACTAACAAACACTGCGGGCTTAGGTCCACCTCATACCCCCTTTTAGCACATTGAGGCTGCTTTATATGCCATACTGGACCAGAGCGAGGATTTTGTTCCAACCGTGACCAATCTAGGCCATGTCTAGGTTCCACAATGCTGGCATTGGGCCAAGCAGCTCTTTCCCAGTCCTGTTACCCTGCTACACTAATGGTCTTACAACAAACTGCAAAAAAAAAAAAAAAGGGGGGGACCCCTCTCTTATTAGTTCTGTTACCACACAGAGGTGCCTTGTAACCACACCCATGCGTGCATCACGACTGCAAGCCGTCGTACAGTGCCGTTTAACTGCACCCTCTCACAACGCTGCTACTGCACATGTGCACATCGCCACCACAGGCCTACATGTTGTTGTTGCAACATGCGGTACCACAAGGACGTATGCCATCCCTGACGCATCGTCTCGGCCTTCCCCCATCCACCACAGCGCATGTCAGCTTGGGAGGCACCAAGTGTGGCTGACTCATCCTGCTTGTCCTAGGAGAAAACGGAGTTACTTACCTGTAACAGGAGCTCTCCTAGGACAAGCAGGATAGTCAGCCACAGTAGGCGATGTCATCCGACGGCGCCGAGACGGAAGTACTCTCTAGAGCTCAGAAGGGCTTTGCCCTTCTGGGCATGACCACCAGGTACCACCCCCCAGGTCTGCCCCTAGCCAGCCACTTTTTTTCTCTTCCGCCTTGCCAGCAAGACGGACTCTCCTACTCTCCTGATTCCTCACCACCAAAATTGCATCATTTTCAATAACAACAGCATACAGAATTAAAGATCAAAACATCTACAATCAAGATGCCTAAACTGGGTTTTAAAAAATGCCTGGGCTGCTCCAGAAAGATGAATTCTACAGACGCCCACGACCGCTGCCTAAAATGCCTCGGGGTCTCCCATAAAGTGGAGGATTGCGCTCACTGCGCGAAGATGTCTCCCCGGGCCTGAAAATACAGAAAACATGCCCTCCGGGAACTGTTTCCAGAGAATGAAGACCCAGGTACCTTTTCTGCCGTCCACATGGCTCCCCACGTTGCTCAGGCCAGGGCTCAGACTCCTGCTCTGCAGACCTCCGCAATGGCACCGGATGCGCCCCTACAGGCCTCCATCCGCAGCCGCTCTGCCTCTGCTCCCTCCTTCTCTGGTCCTGTGGTGTCTCCCCCAGGCTTTCCAGCACCTCCACTGCTCACTGTCGCACCTTGCATGGGTGCACCTTATGCCTGCCGCACCTTACACGGTGGCACATTGCCTATATTGTATTTGTTGAACTGTTCTGCACTGTTTGCACTGCTGTACACTGTCTTGACGTGTTTTGCACTGTGTTTTGATGCACTGTTTGCACTATTAGCTCAGCCTTGCTAGTTTGCACCATACCGGGGCCTCCCGCCCATAATAAATGCAAAGTTGTCCCACCTCGGCGTACTTGAATACCTTGAATTCTTGCTCCTCGAAGCCAATAGCTCTCCGCCGACTGGGCCCCTCTACCGCAGCTCTGGTAGCTTGGGAGGCACCTACTGTGGCTGACTATCCTCTGCTTGTCCTAGGAGAAAACGGAGTTACTTATCTGTAACTGGGGTTCTCCGTGGACAGCAGGATAAGTCAGCCAAACAATCCCTCCCTCCTCCCCTATAGGGGCCGGTATACACCACATCGCGCCCTAGCAGCTAAGCTCAGCTAGTAACTCAGTGGCTGGCTAGGGGCGAACCCGGGGGGTGGTACCTGTTGGTCATGCCCAGAAGGGCAAAGCCCTTATGAGCTCTAGAGAGTACTTCCGTCTCGGCGCCGTCAGATGACATCACCTACTGTGGCTGATTTATCCTGCTGTCCACGGAGAACCCCAGTTACAGGTAAGTAACTTGTTTTCTCCGTGGACAGCAGGATAAGTCAGCCACACATACCTGCCCACCTCCCCTGGGAAAGGGTCGGCCTACGTCCTGGTGACATACTGGCTAGCTAGGGACAAGCAAGGGGATGGGGCCAGTTGGCCCATGCTCAGAAGGGCGAAAAGCCTTTCTGAGCTATGGAGAGTACTTCTGTCTCGGCGCCGTCAGATGATGTCACCAAGTGTGGCTGACTTATCCTGCTGTCCACGGAGAACTCCTGTTACAGGTAAGTAACTCCATTTTGCAGTGGATAGGGGAAACACATCTTTACCTGCCATCACATCCTAAGTTTCTGTTTCCATATTTTCGTCTCAGAAACAAGGTGGAGTTGAGCCTCTCCCTCAGTAATTGTGTACAGGGTGGGTTAGGAGAAGCTGGCAACAATATTTTACTCTCAGCAGATCAACTGAGGAAGTTAAAGTCATCCTCAGAGTTCCCTAGATCTCAGTCAGAGCAAGTCATGAGAGTCACGCTTTTCTTATTTTTGCGGAAGCATGCTGGGTTATTGCATAAGAGGTGTGCTTGACTGTCCTGCCATTGGCAGACTGCAGAAATCACTCGTGTTCCGATTGGCTGGGAGCCTTGTTCACACAAGCAGTCACTCTCTGCCCACATGCTGTGGTTCAGAGACTCTACCCATTGTTCCTGCTCTCAGTATATAGGTTTATATTGTGGCTTTCAGTTAGTAACGTCACCTCATGAGTCATAACAAGACAATATTCTTATCCTAATCACAGCTCTGCCTGTAGACTGAGAACAGTTAGCTTGTAAACTATTTGATGTTTCCCTCACTGAAACTACATCAGCAGAACTGCTTTTTGTGAACTATTAGATTTCAGTTCTCTACCTCTTTGCAAGAAATTGCTACACAGATCTAATAAGAATTATAACAGAGATGATACTAGTTTACATGAGGTTGTGAGACTGCAGAGATACCGCTTACTTTAGTATCAAAAACTGAAACAAATCCAGGTTTCTTCAGAACTAGTATGTCAATTAAAACTCCCTTATTGGCATTTAAAGATTTTGTTTAATTTTTTTCTAACTTTTCTCCTAGATAAATCTATATACATAGACAACATAGATTTTTGTTTCAGCCTGTGGGCATGCTTCCAAATTCATGTTCTGCAAGACTTCATGATGGGTTGCTACACAGTTTCATGTCATAAACAGGGTTGCCATCAAACCAGATCATCACAAAGATGCTCATCGAGGTCTAACTTTTCTCACATTGCATGAATGAAATTGCTTCTCTGATTTCTCTAGGAAAAGCAGCATTATCAGATTTAGGCATAGGCCAAAGCCTAGGGCACCAAATTTTGAAGCCACCAAAAACCTGGTGCCTGATTCTGCTTACTTTAGGACCATGCTCTATGGTATTTGAGGAGAAATCTCCGCACCATACACCTTTCCAATTCTGACTATGGTTAGCAACATCTTAAATCTATCCTTGGAGTTGTCCTAGTGAAGTGGTAACCCCAGTCATGAGAAACAGTCCGATACAGCCCTGCTTTTTCCTTCTTTGCATCTATGGACTTACAGTTCGCTCTTTCTAAGAACTGGAACTACAAGTCTACAGATGTAGTAGAGGTAAAGCCAGGACCGACTCAGCCTATCCCCGATAACCTGTGGGCACCTGGTAACCCTAACTGTATTATCAGTTCCTGTGTGTTATGTTCAGCCATAATGAAGCATTTTGATACTTCAGAATAGAAAAATACAAATATTATCCATTGTAAGCCTCTTCCCCTGAGTTACAGCCTGAGAAAACACAGAGCTGGATCTATATTCAACACTAATCCACTGTACAGCTGTCAGGACTCATTACTTCTGCTTTGTGGCACTCAGGAGGTCATCAGGGACAGGCTAAGTTGGTCCTAGTTTTACCCCTATTGCATCTGTGGATTTGTAATTAACTTTTGAAAACTTGTCAAAGATATATTAAGTTAGTTCAATAAAAAAGGTTTTACCATAGAATGCTGAAAGAGTCTGTTCTTGGTTGGTCTTCTGGAGAAGAAGACAGAATATTTGTTATTGTTCTGAGAAGCAAAAAGGTCAATTGCATGTGTGCCATAATAAATGAATAAGGGATGCATGATTTGTCACTCAGAGATCACTTGTGGGGATCCAACTATCAAGTGGGTTCGTCTGCCAACTGGTTGCTTTGTCTAGGGAAGGAGGGAGGAGGGATTGATTTAGTGGAATATATATATATTCCGCTAATTTGACCATTCTCAGCGGATCACAATATCACATCTAAAAGATTACACAAGAAAATAAAAAACAAACAGTGTAATACACATCAAGGTATGCTGCTTGAAGTTGTGTTCCCATAGAGACTGTGAGATTCAATATTTTTACTGCTTCTTAGCAAAATACCAAGAGATCCCGAGGACCCTTGCTTACTGATATAGAATAAAGCTTCTAGGTTGTCTATGATGATAGAGATTATCTTGTCTTCGAGCCACTGCCAAAACCTGTTGAGTCCATGATATTTTGCTCCAAGTTCTAATAGATTAATATAAAGTGTTCTCTCTGCCTCTGATCATTGTTCATGCTTGTGCAGGTGTTTGAGTCGCACCCCCATTCTGTTTTTGAGGCTCTATCAAGAGAGTGATGTGATAATGCAGTGTTCAGAAGTGGTAACCATCTCTCAAGTGCTTGTGTTTGTTCCACTATTGAAGAAAGTCCCACATTGCTGAAGTGACTGTCACTTTCTTCAACAGTGGCTGGTAAAATTGATTGCACTGGCATTTCAGATGCCATTGAAGAAGCCACATCCAGAGCCTTGCTAGAGGTAAGACGTGCACTGCAGCGGCCAAGCCTTCTGAGGATGTTGTAGGCAGATGACATGCACTTTTGTGATAATGGTGATGGTCATTGGGTAGAAATGCTTGGCCCTGGTGTGTCTGGAGACATGTGCCCATGAACTGCAGATCATGCCTTGGAACGAATGAGAATTTTTTGCTTTTTATCAGGAAACATGTAGGCATGAGTTGGCTAACCATTCTGATCTCTCTGCATCCTGGCAAGTCTTGGACAGGATTTCATCCAAATAGAGAAAAACAAAGCAGGTCTAGGCATTTTGTTATTTGTTAAGACCCTGGGGGCCATAGAGAGGCCAGAGAGTAGTGCTTTGTATTATGGCCATTCTTGAAGGTAGAGTGGAGAAATTTCCAGTGAAGGGATGCAAAGATATATGAGTGTATGCATCCTTCAGGTCCAAAGTGACCAGCTAGTCGCTGTCTTGAATAATTGGTAGAATTGTGGGAAGGGATTTTTAATTTTGCTTTTTTCAAATAATAATTACTACTACTACTACAGATCATTTGTATAGCACTAAAAGGCGTATGCAGTGCTGTACAGGCACATGTAAGAGATGACCCCTGCTTTCAGAGCTTACATTTAGTCAAGACAGTCATCACAACAGCTGGGGAATATGATATGTATAGTGGAATGGTAAGGAGACACATAGTTGAAGAGCAGGCGACTACGCGGAACAAGATCCAAAAGCAACCTCAAAGAGGTTAGTTTTTAGCCTGAATTTGAAAAGGGGCAGAGATGAAGCCTTACGTACTGACTCAGGTAGTCTGTTCTAGGCAAAAGGAGCAGCAAGGTGGAAAGATCAAAGTCAGGTATTGGCAGTGGAAGAGAAGAGTACAGATAGAAGTGATCTGCCAGAGGAGCGGAGTTACCGAGAAGGGATATATGTTGAGATAAGAGAGGAAAGGTAGTGAGGAGAAGCAGATTCATATCAATCTAATTGAGGTCACTGAGATCCAAAATTGGCTGACACCCTGATTTTCTGGGGATGAGGAAGTATCCCAAATAAAAGTTTTGGCTTCTTTTCTGATAGGGAGCCTCTACTTATCACATTAGGTTGCAAGACAGAATGGATCTCCAACTCTAATTGTAGCTCACAGTGCAAAGGTGTTTGGGGAGGTGGTGCCGTAAAACATAGTCTGTACCCTCAAACTACAATTTTTAACACCCATTTATCTGTTATGGCATTATTGATAAGTCAAAATATCCCACACAATTTTATTTGAAAACAATACTTATATTTCATCTTTCAAAGAGCGTGATTGTGATTTATATGGAAGGAACAGACCTCAGTAAAAAAGTCAGATGTTCTCAGATTCTTCAGTTTATACCATGACTGTTCATAAAAATCATCCATTGTAAATTAGTGAAAAAGTGCTGCATGCCAAATAATGTTTTGCTTATAGTATCTCATTAAATTTAAGTTCCAATTCAATTGCAACACTGTCAACATTTTGCTTAAAAAAGCTTGTGTCAGGGAAAATCAATTAGCTTTACTTCATTCATTCATATGACCCAGTACCAGGTTCCCAGAGCAGCCTGCCATGGCTTGACAAAGTACTGAAGAAACCTCCTGACTGGTAGATGTCAAAAACCAGGAATTGGCTTTTGAGAGAAAGCTTGGAGTGCAATAGGCTGTCTTCTCTCCCATTACCTTGGTTTAGGTATATACGGCTGCAGATATGCATAAGGCTGGTAACATCTGTGGGAGTAATATGGCTGGAGGTATTGAGGTGAATATTGTCTTCTGTATTATACAGTTAACAGTCTCCTAATAAATAGAGCTTTGGTCGGCTGGTAATGCTCATGGACACTTGTGTTCTGTTCTTTGATGGGAGATACTTTGGGGTCTATTCTGAACCATGAATGGTGGAGATGGACATCCCATTGGACATCCATCCCTGCTATTCATCTGTCTTTCCCATCCCTGCCAAGCCTCCCTGTATGAACAGGGAGTTTGTATGGGGAAGTTAGACAGGGACAGGAAAGGGGCAGTGCAGAAGCGGAAATGGGGAGGGCAGTGGGAGGTCTATGGCCCTGGATGTACAAGGTTGATTCTGATGTCGGTCTTGTATGTCAAGGGCCGGTAGAGTAGACGGGAAATTTTATTCCACCTCTGAGGTGCAATAAGTTCCCCTTAATGGCGGGAGACAGCAGGCCTAGGGTGTATCAAAGAGTGGAGGGGCAAGGAGATTCCCCGCAGCCCAACCCTGGCCTTGGGAGCCTGGATCAGTGGTTGGGCTGCAGGGAATGAATTAAGTTGTCTGCGGCCGGGGATCATGGAGGTGCCATGGCAACCGGACACCATGGCACTGCGGCTCCATTCAGGAGCCTTTACTGAGTTAGCTGGGCAGATGCCTGTAGTTTCTTTCCTCGGGCACGCACGCCAAAGAACCCCTGAAGAAGGCATAGCTGAAACACGGCCGTGGTCAGGTTTGGCTTATTATACCCCAGGTGACGATTGTTTCTAATAAATATTCTTTTTATCTACCACGCATAGACTTGGTTTTCTTTCTCCTCTAGTAATGCATTTCCAAGCACTTCAGCATACATTTGATGAAATTCATTGTGATTGTGGGAAGCTATTGATACAAAAAGAACAACAATGGATATATCGTCTAAATTCCCTGGAATCCTTTGGGCTTAATAGTAAGATAGAGTGTGGTATATTTATGCAGAAGTGCGTGGTAGTACCTGTGAAGATGAATTAAAAAGAGGGGAGGGTTTTATTGTTAGAATGTAGAGATGTCATCAAGGTTGTAAGTGGGCCTATGTGTCTCTTTGATTGGTCAGGTGATCCCTTATAAAGCCCAATCGATGTGCGGTTGGAAAGTGAATGGTTAGTCCCTTTGAGGTGAATGCAGATTGCTGTCCCCGATGAAGCCGCTTGGTGAAACAAGGACCTTGTTAGGCAAACTGCTTACGAGAATTTAGGAGGGACAACAGCGCCATTGAAAGTTAAGTGCAAAATACTTCTGTAATAGAAGTTAGTAACTGAAGTACTGACGCTTATCTGCTTTTGTTTTAGGTGTGGCTTGAGCGACTAGTAGATTGCAGTGTCTGCTGTGCCTTAGGTTACATGCTAACTGCTGAAGAGTGGATCTTACTTTGTTAAGATGATTTGATATATTTATTTAATATATTACTTAAGTTGTGATTATTGAATCATATTTAGGGCTAGAGAAGCTAAGCTTAGCTACTCGGCAGTTTGAAATTTGGTAATAAAGTATTGATATAAAGGAGTTTTTAAGATCCTTGATGGTGTTTGAGACCTTTCCCCTGCTGGCGGGTAACCACCTATTAGAGGGATAAAAGTTGATATCTGAGATCTTTTCTCCTCTGTTTTTAAATTATGAATTAACAATTTGTTGTTTGTTGCATATTTATGGTATAGGTCCCTGAGGATATTTAAAATATAATCCAGGGTGTTTGGTATTATTTGGTTTATCTTATTGTTCCCTTGGAGCAGTGTGGTTGGTTTAATTGCTTTAGATAGGGATGTATGCCATATTTGGAGCTGCAAGTCCTTGAACATATGGTGAATGGGAATAGTTAGCTGCACTGATGAGTGCATTATGGAATTAAGGTCCTGCATGTTGTATGGTGTTTCCGGGAGTGGGTAATGATAAAGCTTTATCAAGCTTCTGAAAGAATTTTGGATAGGAAGCTTCCTGTTGCTTTTCATGTGCTCCTAAAGAGCCTATTATTTTCCCCTCTTAATGTGCCAGAAGATCTTCTGTCTCTCCACTGTCTATTTCTCACAGCTCCAAGGGATTGATGGATTCTTCTACTTACTCACAGAGAGGTGCTGGTATCCTAGGAAAAGGACCCAGGAACTCCCATCCACTAGGTGATGGGGCATGTGACACTTCATAATGCAAAGGAGTTAGTGCATATGATGAGACTTGCTGGGCAAGTACTTGAGAGGGCAGGGTTGTGGTTTGCTATAAAAGTGCAGAAGTCTACTGTAAGAAATTTTGCATGAACTGGAGAAGCCTCAAAAAACGGACTGTTTGGTCATAAACTAGGCAGTTGGTCACTCTAGACACATATTTCATATAATACATGTGTATACCACCACTTTTTCTCTGCTCCATCCAAACCATGCCTGCAGAAACATTCACACACAGATCAAGCAAAAATAGGAACACATTTTCTGTGCATGTTCTTTTTATGGGCATATGCAATCAAGCTATTTTCTAAAAGCCCTTTCTGACATGTAAAACAGACTTTACATATGGAAAAAGCTCTATAAAATTACCCCCATACTGTTGAATACACGCGCAAAAATGGTAAGGTGGTATATTTTCTTGGCTATGGGGATTGGGTGAGAAGGACCAGGCAAGTCAAGTAGACAGATGTTCTACTCCAACTTTTAAGAACACAGCTAATCTTCTGACTGATTACACACAGAGCGTCATATCTTTCTCCCAGTGCTGGTACATTTTGCTCCAGCTAGGGAAATCGGGCACTTATCTTGAATTTTAATTAAGCAGAGCTAAGCAGAAGCTGGTGATCTCTGTAAGGGAGTGACTTATTTCATGCTCCATGATTCAGGGGATCAACAGTGCTGATCTCATGTTTTCCGGAAGAGTCTCTGACTGAGGCTGTAACAATGGGTAGGCAAACAGAACAACCACTTTGGACAGCAAGCTGCCCTTTTGAGAACTCAGTTTGTGAGTCTGTGAATACACCAAATTAAAATGAAAGGGAGGGTGAAAGCAGAAAAATACTTATCCTCAAAAAAAGAATGATGAATTAGCATTGATGTTATCCACCTGTGTTTATCCCGACATGTTTTGTCTGCAATGCCTGCTTCAGGGAGCATGGTCATTCTGTAAATCATAGGGACCAATTCAGTTCATCTGAGCAATCATAAATATGTAACATACTCAAGATTAACATTTTTAGCCTCATATTCAGCAGCGGCAGCTAGCCATTGTAAAGCAGCTAGTCATCACTGCTGAACCCAAAACTCAGATATTCAATGTTGGGGCCATATCTGGCCACCAGCACTGAATATCCAGGTCAGCTGGATAGTGTTGATGCTAACTGGGCAGCAGCGATATTCAGCTGTTGCCTGGTTAGCTTTGGCAATAAAAGTTAGACTAGCCTATAGAGACATAGAAACATGACAGCAGAAAAAGACCATATAGCCTATCCAGTCTGCCCTTCCATAACAACTACTACAGACACTTTTTTTTTTCCTTTAGAGATGTTCTGTGTTGGTCCCATGCTTTCTTGAATTCAGATACAGTTCTGGTCTCCACTGAGAGATTGTTCCACGATCTACCACTCTTTCCGTAAAGAAATATTTCTGCATATTACTCCTGAGTTTATCCCCTTTCACCTTCAATCTATGCCTCCTTGTTGCAGAACTTTCTTTCAATTGGAAGAGGCCCTCCTCCTGTGCATTTATGCCAAGGAGGTATTTAAACGTCTCTATCATATCTCCTCTCTCCCGCCTCTCCTCCGAAATATACATCTTGAGATCTTTAAGTCTGTCCCCATATGCCTTATGACGGTCCACTGACCATTTTGGTAGCCACCCTCTGTACTGACTCTATCCTGTTTATATCCTTTTGAAGGTGTGGTCTTCAGAATTGCACACAGTACTCCAAATGAGGTCTCACCAAAGATTTAATACAGAGACATTATCACTTCCTTCTTCCTGCTGGCCATTTCTCTCCCTATGCACCCAAGCATCCTTCTGGCTTTTTCTGTTGCCTTTTCTACCTGCTTAACCACCTTAAGATCATCAGAAACAACCACGCCTAGGTGCCGCTCTTCTTTCTACTACTACTACTACTGATCATTTGTATAGTGCCACAAGACGTATGCAGTGCTGTACAGACACATGTAAAAGATGGTCCCTACTCATCAGAGCTTACAATCTAGTCAAGACAACAACACAACAACTGAGGCAAAGGATATATCTAGGGGAATGGTAAGAACACACATAGGAGACTAAGTGGATCAGGATCCAAAAGTGGCCTCGAAGAGGTGAGTTTTCAGCCTGGATTTGAAAAGGGCCAGAAATGTAGGTAGTTTGTTCCAGGCATAAGGAATAGCAAGGTGGAAGGATCGAAGTCTGGAGTTGGCAGTAGAAAAGAAGGGCACAGAGAAAAGCGATCTGCCTGAACAGCGGAGCTCCTAAGGACAGGTGTAGGGAGAGATAAGAGAGGAAAGGTAGTGAAGAGCAGCAGAATGAGTGCACTTATAGGTCAGTAGGAGAAGTTTAAACTGGATATGGAAATGGATAGGTAGCCAATGAAGCAACGTGTGAAGAGGGGTTATATGAGCAAATCGAGGCTGGTGAGAGATTAGCCACACAGCTGAGTTTTGAATAGATTGAAGGGGAGAGAGATAATTCAGAGGGAGACCAGCAAGAAGGAGGTTGCAATAGTCTAGATGGGAGGTGACTAAAGAGTGGATAAGTGTCTTAGTAGTGTGTTCAGAAAGAAGGGGCAAATTTTGCTGATGTTATAGAGAAAGATACAACAAGTTTTAGCTATCAGTTGGATGTGTGTGGAGGAGAGGGAGGAGTCAAAGATGATCCCAAGGTTGCGAACTGAGTAAACAGGAAGGAGTAAAGCATTATCCACAGAGATTGAGAAAAAAGAAAGGGGGAAGGTGAGTTTAGGGGGAAAAATAAGAAGCTCGGTTTTGGCCATGTTCAATTTCAAATGGCGGTGAGACATCCAGGCAGTAATGTCAGAAAGGCAGGCAGAGATCCTGACTTGGATTGCCAGAGAGATTTCAGGTGTAGAGAGATAGATCTGAGAGCCATCAGTGTAAAGATGGTACTGAAAATCATGGGAGAAGATAAATGCACCAAGGGACTGGGTATATATAGAGAAAAGTAGTGGACCCAACACAAACCCTTGGGGTACACTAACTGAGAGTGGGATAGCAGCAGAGGAGGATCCACCAGAACAAATACTGAAGGTGCAGTGGGAGAGACAAGAAGAGAACCAGGATAGCACAGAGCCCTTAAAACCAAGCGAGGACAAGGAATCGAGAAGATGTTGGTGGTCAACAGTGTCAAAAGCAGCAGAAAGGTCAAGAAGGATGAGGATCGAGTAAAGGCCCTTGGATTTTCACCCCCTATACTGTACCACTCCCTTGGATTTTTGCAGCCCAAATGTATGACCCTGCATTTTTTAGCGTTAAATCTTAGTTGCCAAATTCTTGACCATTCTTCAAGCTTAGCAAGATCCCTCTTCATGTTATCTTGAGGGAGGAGTAGCCTAGTGGTTGGGGCAAGGTACTTCAGGCCAGAAGGTCGGGGGTTCAAATCCCACTAGAGGACAGCAACCTTGGGCTGGAAGGACTGGGGTTTCTAGTCCCACAGATGCTCCTTGTGGTCTTGGGCAAGCCACTTAACCCTCCATTGCCCATGTTCCCTGTAAGTATTAGTGTATGTGTCTCATATCCCCATGTGTTAAATGTATCCCCCAATTGTGTTGTGACCGCTTTGATTGAAGGATAAGGCGGTATACAAAACTGTCTAAATAAATAAATAAATAAAAATCTACTCCTTCCTGAGTGTCTAATCTGTTGCAGATTTTGGTATCATCTGCAAAGAGGCAAACCCTACCCGACAGTCTTTTAGCAATATCGCTAACAAAAATGTTTAAAAGAATCGGACCAAGGACACATCCCTGTGCACACCACTGGTTACATCCTTGTCCTTAGAGTAAGCTCCATTTACTGGTACCCTTTGTCACCTCCCACTCAACCAATTTCTAACCCAGTCAATCACCTTAGGGTCTATTCCTAATAAGCTCAATTTATTTATAAGTCGTCTGTGTGTGATGGTGTCAAAGACTTTAATGAAATCTAAGTATACCACATCTAGGGCTCTCCCTCGGTTGCCCTGTCAAAGAAATTAATTAGATTTCTCTGACAAAACCTGCCCCTAGTAAAACTATGCTGCCTCAGAGCCTGTATTCCATTGGATTTCAGAAACCTCACTATCCTCTGTTTTAGCAGAGTTTCCATTAATTTACTCACCACAGAGGTCAGACTAACCAGCCTGTAGTTCTCAACCTCATCCTTACTTCTGCTTTTGTATGAACAGACTACATGCACTTCTCCATCCTCTGGAACCTCTCCTGACTCTAAAAAAGCATTGCAAAGGTCAGACAGTGGAGCCTCTAGAACTTCCCCAAGTTCCTTCAATACTCTTGGATGTATCCCATCCAGCTCCATCGCTTAATCTACTTTTAGTTTAGCTAGTTACACAGTCTTCTGAAAATTGTTCAAAACCTGGTCCTGCTCCCGGCCCTTCACTGTGAACACAGAACAAAAATATTTGTGTTAAGCAATTCTGCTTTATCCTCACCAGGGTCTACATATTTCTCCCCTTCACCTTTGAGTCTTATAATACCACTTTTGCATTTCCTCCTCTCACTAACATATCTGAAAAATGTCTTGTCCCCTCCTCCCCCCATTTTACTGCACTGGCTATTTTTTTTCTTCTATTTGTATATTTGCTTTCCTGATTACTTTCCTAGCTTCTCTGCAGTCCGGTTCTGTCTTCCTCTTTTGGTCATCCCCATACAAGAGGAACACTCCGATGGAGAATGGTCAGGGCCTAAACATTTGAGACACCAGTCATGGGTGTCGGTGACGGAAATGTTACCGCCATACTTAGTACATTTTTTAAAACCACTAGCTGGTTTTTCCATTTTTCAGGAAAATGGGGCCTAATGCCCAAAATGGCGCCTAGCACCAAAAAGAAAAAGTTTCTGAAGAGAAACACTTCAGAAGTTTTTGGTTTTTTTTGAAAAAAAGAAGAAAAGAGAACCAGCGGTAGTGGTAGGCGTCGAGTGGAGGCAGTGCAACCACAAGAAAAACAAGTTTAAAGAAGATATTTTCTGCGGTGACAGGGTATGTGACAGGGTATTTTCGGCTCCGCGGAAAATGAAGAACTGAAGAGGGACAGTTGGAAAGGCGGGAAGGCAGTGCGCATGTGCTGAGGGATGCTCCCAAAAGTGTTCCTATTGGACGCTGGGGAGCGTTCCCGCGCAGGCTCTGTCGGTACCGACGATACCCATATGTGAAGACTACATTCCTGCTTGCTCCTGGAGATAAGAAGTTAGGAGCTTAGCTCTGATTTTCAGCACCAGGCTCATAAATTAGGCTCAGATATCTAGGCAAATGAATGATAGGCCTAAATTTAGGAGCACAGATTTTAAGCTCCTAAAATGGGATGAATTTTCAGCTGAAAACTTAGGTTCCTAAGTGTGGCTGAAAATAGGGCACAAATTTAGGAGCCTAATTTTAGGCGCTCAGCTTAGAATAGTCTCTACCATTTTACCTAGTATTGATATCAGGCCCACCAGTCTATAGTTTCACGGATCACCCTTGGAACCCTTTTTAAAAACTGGCATTACAATGGTGAACCTCCAATCTTTGGGTGATATAGCCGATTTTAATGATAGGTTACAGACTACTAGCAATAGGTCTGCAATTTCATTTTTTAATTTCTGATCCTGGTGATTTGTTATTCTTCTGTCTGTCAGTTTGCTCTATTACATCATCTAGGTTTACTGTGATTTGTTTCAATACCTCTGAATCATCTCCGTAAAAGAATGTTTCTGATGTGGGTATCTCCCCGATATTCTCCTCAGTAAAGACCAAAGCAAAAATGCATTTAGTTTCTCTGTTAAGACCTATCCTTACAGGCTTCTTAACTTCAAATGTATTTGAAAAAGGTTTTAGAAAGAGTTTTTGTCTCTAGAGCAAGCTTCTTTTCAAGTTCTCTGTTGGTTTGCCTTATTAAAGCTTTTTACATCTCAGTTGCCAGTGCTTGCTTATTTATTTAAAAATCTTATAGACTGCAAATCACAAGTTTTAATGCCATTTGCAAAGAATATCCATAATAAATAACAACAAAACAAATCAAACACAATGGGCCAGGTTTACTAAACGTTAGCGAATGCCTATGGGCATGGTGGCAGATAGCACACACTAACATTTAGTAAATATTGCCCAATATAGCCTAAAACACAAACTACATCTCAAATAAACAATTCATAATACATAAAAAGTTTAGAAGCAAAAGCCTGAGAAATCAGATAGGTCTTGCTTTCTTACAAAACACAGATAAATCAATTATGCTCTTTCCTGTTGCTTATATTTTATTGAAAAATATCCTTTTGGCTTTAATAGCCTCTTTCCCCACCATTTAACCATGCTGGCAGTGCTCTGGTCTTCCTTTGACCTTTTTTAATATGTGGAATACATTTGGGGGGTTATTTTAGAAGCATCCCCATGTGTGAAAAGAAGCTTCGAAAACTGTAGGTTGCCTACACATGCAAATGGCAAATGAAAGCCTGTGATCCACATCATGCAGATTACAAAGAGGCATGGTTAGGTTGTGAATCAGAACGAGCAGTTTGGGTGGAACTAAAATTTCAATGTGTATTCCCCATTTTACAAGGGGAATACACATCAATAAAAAAATTCTAGATGCTGGCATTTATGCTGGCCCTAAGATACAAGAGCCTGCCTGAAGGGGCAGGTGTAAAGGCCGAAGCCAGCCCCCTTCTCCAATCATCCCTTGGCATCTGATCGATCCTCCCTCCCAGTCCACCCCCCCAGGCATGCTTTACCCCTCTCCTGATCATCCCCTTGATATCAATTATCCCAACCAACATCAGTTAATCCACCAGACACCCCGCTGATATCCAGACCCCCATCAACCCCCCCTCAAATCCATATCCCCCCCGACATGACCCTCTACACTCCCCAATCCCTTACTTCCACCTCTTAGCAGAATCTCTGGTAGGCTAGTGGGAGCAGAAGTGATCCGAGTCGCTCCAACTCTTGCAAGTTCTGGATACAAAATAGTCCTGATTATCCCCAGCAGTATCACAGTACCACCACTGGAAGTGGAGGGGAGTGGGGGGGAGACTTGTGCTTCTGTCAGGAGGGGATTAAGAGGGGCACATTTAGGAGAAAATGAATGCTTTTCCCTCCCACGTGGAGCTTTTTAAAATCACAGTTCCCGCTAGATATAGTGAGACATCGACGTGCACTCTTGCGCGTCCCTATGTATATTTTATTTATTTATTTAATTTAAAAGGATTTATATACCGCCTTATCCTGAAATCAAAGTGAATTACACAGCAAACAAATCAGGTGTCAGGGTGCTTGGGTGTGGGCATGCAGTGAGAAATGGATGTGTGTGTGAGTGGTGTGAAGTTGATTGCGTGGTGAGCTATACACAGTGTGGGCTGTGTACAAGAAATATTTACATTTTTACATTTTGTTGGGCTGAGAGAGACTTCGTAGACAGTTCATGTTATGTCCTTGTAGTGTTCTGTGAAGAGCGTAGTTTTGAACATCTTTTGTAATCGTTGAGGTCTTTTTGTTGATTTCTGGGGGTTTCGGTGATTAGGGTAGTTGGTAGGGTAGAAGAGGCTCTGTGTTTGCCAGATCCTTTGTAAAATACAATGGGAATTTTTACAGCCCAACCTGGACATCTTAATTCAATCTCTCCATGTCCTATTTAAAATTGGCTTTTACATTTCATTTTTTTGAAATAATTTTCTCACTCTGTCATAGTTTCCCTCTAGGTGGTGAAGCGGTGCGACAAGGTGGTAGCCAAAGCCAGAAGGATATTAGGCTGTCTGCAGAGAGGAATAACCAGAAGGAAGAAGGAGATATTAGAGCCCTTGTACAGGTCATTGGTGAGGCCTCACTTAGAGTATTGTGTTCAGTTTTTGAAACCATGTCTTACAAGGATATAAAAAGACTTGAAATGGTCAGAGGAAGGTGACCAATATGATAAGGGGCCTGCATCAGAAGGCATATGAGAAAAGATCTGAAGACCTAAATATTGTATACCCTAGAGGAGAGGAAAGACAGAGGATATGATACAGACCTTTAACTACTTAAAGGATATTAATGAAAGAGAAATTATTGTTGTTCCTTGAGGAACTCCAGTCCTGCACCTCTGGGTAGTGTACTTCTTCCAGCAGCTTGGAGACTGAGCATGTCATCTTTTTGATGACACTAGTGTACACATGCAGCTGGCACCACCTACCAGCCCCAGTACCTATTGACAAAGCAGACTCAGAGGAGCAACAAATGAGTAGTTAAACATGTAACAAACACTTCTATGTTTAAATAAACTAGTACTCCCTCCATCCCCTGGGAAGGATATCCCGTCCCTACCTCCAGGATGGGGAGGCCTACCTGCTGAGCACCTGAGCAACTCCAACCAGCGGGAAGCGAGCAACCGACAGCTCTTCTGGTCCGCCCCTCCCTGGCTCCCCCTGGCCACTTCCTCCACCAATGGAACCAGCTTCAGGACCGAGGTGTGCACAGATTATCACAGAAAGCACTCAGGGAGGGTTCCGGGACTGGACTGGAGTTCCTCAAGGAACAACAATTAGCAGGTAAGTCTAATTTCTCTTTCCTTATCGTTCCTCCAGTCCAGTCCTGCACCTCTGGGATGTATCAGAGCAGTTAAACAATGGGACGGACCCGCACAACCAGCCTGAAGCACTGCCAATCCGAAACGAGCATCCCCGCTGCCTGGACATCCCGGCAAAAATGTTCAAAGAAAGTATGCCACCCTACAGATCTCCACCGGTGGAACTAAACTAAACTATACTCTGCCCACGAGGCTGCCTGAGCCCTCATGGAATGCGTCTGCAACCCTGCCGGCACTGCTGTACCCTTCAAGATGTATGCAGACATGATTGCCTCACTGATCCATCTGAAAATGGAGGCTTAGCTGCCGCTTCACTTTTGCGCGACCCGCCAAACAGAACCAACTGATGGTCTGATCTCCGAAAGAACGATGGCCTTTTCACATACTTTCGCAGGACTCTCTTACCATCCAGGTGGCACAGCTGTAGAGTATCAGGGCCCATATTCGCTCTCACCCACATCCACGCTCGCCAGAACTGGTAAGGAAACGGCCTGATTTACATGAAATGCTGACACCACCTTGGGCAAAAATGAAGGTACTGGGGCTGGTAGGTAGTGCCAGCTGCATATGTACACTAGTGTCATCAAAAAGATGACATGCTCAGTCTCCAAGCTGCTAGAAGAAGTACACTACCCAGAGGTGCGGGACTGGACTGGAGGGACGATAAGGAACAAACAAATCTTTTTCAAAGATGAAGAAGCTGTAAAACTAGAGGACATGAAATGAAGCTGCAAGGAGGTAAACTTAAAGGCAACATCAGGAAATACTTTTTCACCGGAAAGGGTGGTGGATACCTGGAATGCCTTCCTGAAGGAGGCAGTGGGAGCAAAAACAGTGGTGGAATTCAAAAAGGTATGGACAGACACAGGGGATCATTATATGGCAAAACGATGTTATCAAAGAAAACTTAAATAACTTCATTAATAGAGGGGTAATAGCCTGCATGAAGCAGCAGGTGCAACTCTACAACTCTAGCCACCTTACTAGGCAGACTAGATGAACAATGATGGTCTTTTTCTGCTATCATTTATTATGTTAAAATCTAAATGCTGCAGTGGTAATTTTCCTTAATTTCCTCAAAATTGACTGAAGCATGCAAGGGAAACGGGGGATAATGCAATTTTTTGTTCCCAACCCTGCCAAGGTCCAACACAACATCATTTTAAACAGTATAGTCTTTAGTCATCACCATTCATCTAGAACTGCTAATATACAAAAGAGAAATATCTCCAAAAATTAACTATGCGCATCACTAATTCTGAAGAGGAAAGCTAAGCTCCCAACTCTTTCAGATAATGACATTCTTAGAGTGGTCAAAGATAGCTCTATATCAAAATGGACTACGTGAGCCATTCCTGGCTCTACTGCATTGCTTGTATGTAGGTGTAGTTTTGATTTCCATAAAAATACATTTAAAAATTAGGACTACATCTCCCTGCATGCAATGGAATAAAATCCAAGTTTGTTATCACTATCTCCAGACATGGAGCTATCCAGTCACCCTCTGTAAGCAGCCTTCCCTGAGCTGTTCCAACAGGAGTAGCCTAGTGCTTAGAGAACCAGGGACGCCAGAGTTCAAGTCCACTGACCCTCCTTGTGACCTTGGTCGTCACTTAACCCTCTATTGCCTCAGGTACAAACCTATATTATAAGCCCTCTGTGGATAGGGAAATAGCTACTGTACCTGAACGTAACTCACCTTGCTCTGCTACTGAAAAAGTGCAAACTAAATCCAAACTAACTCCTACGACAGGCATAGGAGCACTCAGATAGTTTACTGGCTGGAAACCAAAATTATATATAGATATGTGCCGCATAGCGTCCATTCAGGGAACGTCCGACCACATAAACTTATCTGTGGTCCCATAAGGCTATAATACTGTTCATAAATCCCAATCGTAAAATGGGATATAGTGGACGTAACTGGACATAACAAAAGCCAGATACAATACATTAGCTGAAATACAGTACTGTATGTGTGCAGTATCTTGGCTGTTTAGTCAATACAGGAACACTACAGTATCCCATATAACTTTGCTAAGTAAAATATGGTCTTCGCACAACATCCAAATCACATAACGCTCTATTTCACAGAATGTATCGTGGACGTTAAGCAACGCATAGCTGTATTCTAAATGGACATTTCAACATATACTACTCTGGTTGCTCAGTCACACTATGATACCCCTGTCAGGGAAAAGGAATAACTTGCACCATTTTATACATGTTTCTCAGGTTTCTCCTGCATCAAAATACACAGTTGTGATAAAAAAAACATCTCTTATAGTTTATAGGTATTTTCAAGGTCACTGAGTATGTGTAGTCACACAGGCAATTTCTCCATTGTGTTTCTCAATATGCTGTCAAAAATATGCAAGTAAAGAAAAAAATATGCTTTGATTGCAGTAAAAGTTGAATATATCTTGCTCCATCTAGCAGTCTATTGTGAAACGCCAACCCTGAAAAACATATTTTAGCAACCAGTCCCAGCCTGCCATAAGCTCAGAAGAAACCACATGGTGTACACTGCAGTCAGCCTGTTATGGCCTGTGTGCTAAAAAACATCTGCGCCTTATCTCACCCTGCCTTCCAGCAAGCACAGTCACATGCACAGCCCATGAGTGTAGGTCTGCCAGTGTAAGATACTCTCCCCTTTTGCCTCTGCTATGAAATTGTCCTTTATATTTTCAAAGCCTTGGCAGTATTTTTAGCCTCTACCTACACTGTCTATGGAGATGAAGATTACTGTCTCCATGCATGCAATGGATTGATGAAGCAGTGGTGGCTGCACAATTGAATGATTCCTTAAAGCAGGGGTGGCCAACTCCGGTCCTAGTGCACCACGATAAAGCCTGGTTTTCAGGATGTCCCTAATGAATATTCATGAGATATATTTGTATACAATAGGAGGAAGTGGATGCAAATATACCTAATGAATAGTCATTAGGGACATCCTGAAAACCAGGCTGGATCGTGGTGTATTAGACCAGAGTTGGCCACCCTTGCCTTAAAGTGTGGGTACTTGGAGTGGAGGAGTGGCCTAGTGGTTGGGGCAAGGTACTTCAGGCCAGAAGATCGGGGGTTCAAATCCCACTAGAGGACAGCAACCTTGGGCCGGAAGGACTGGGGTTTCTAGTCCCACAGGTGCTCCTTGTGGTCTTGGGCAAGCCACTTAACCCTCCATAGCCCATGTTCCCTGTAAAATAGTTATCTCCAAGTTATAATGCCCTGTTCAATGTAATTTCAGTTTGTTCAATGTAAACTGCACTGATGCAGAATAGCACAGTATATAAGAGAATGTAAATAAATAATAATAATACTCTAAGATGAGGACAGTAACTGAATTCAAAAAAGCATGGGATATGGAAGGACAGACTAGATAGGTCATGTGGTCTTTTTCTGTCATCATATTTTTATGTTTCTATGTACTGTCTGGATCTGGTGCAATCAGGCTTCAAGAAGGCCTTTAGCATGGAAACACTTTTAGCTGCATATTGGAGATTAAACTTATTCGGGATAAGGATGGGGCGGGTTTTTTGATTCACTTAGACCTTTTGGCAGCCTTTGACCTTGTCGATCTTTTGATTTCTTGACAAGGCTAGAGAAGTTAGGTAGTTGTGGCTCTGTTCTCAAGTGGTTTGGCACTTTTCTGAATAAAAGTTACATGTTCAGTTAGGATCATTGTTCTTGAAACCTTGGGGCATGGAATGTAGAGGCTCTCAGGGCTTTCCATTATCACCAATTTTGTTTAATGTTTATTTGTTCCTTTTGGGTAAGGTCCTTCAAAACTCGGGATTGACATATTTTATCTATGCCAATGATATTCACATTTACAGTCCCTTGATAGGTTCTATATCTGATACTTATATTAAAATACAAGATTGTTTTAAGGTTATTTGTTTGTGGCTATTAGAAAAACACTTGAAGTTGAATCTGGAAAACACCATGGGGTTGATATTCAGTGGCAGCTGTCGGTGTTTTTAAAGTGCCTGGCCACCGCTGCTGAAACAAAACCCAGATATTCAACATTGGAGCTTATGCAGCATCTGGTGACAAATATCCGGTTTTGCAGATGAGAGAAACTGCTATCTGGTCAATGGTCACTGACCTGTCCTAACCTTATGCAGTTTAGCTATCTGGTTGGCACCTGAATATTGCCACTTTCCGGATAGCTATTGGGATTGCCCAAGTTTCACCTCCAGATTGCCTCAAAAATAATCTGATTTTTTCAAGGCAGTCTGTGAGGATATTCAGCAGCACTAACTGGGATCACTGGGGTTTATGCAGTTTGCAGGTCCTGCAAACTGCATGAACCTTTTTGAATATCAACCCTATTAGTTTTATGGATTGCGGTTAAAAGGAAATTGGCCCCTGGCCCTTAGTTATGGCCACTCACTCTTGATTCAGTCTCAGGTTGTAGTTTAGGAGTCTGGATTCATTCACATCTGGCTATGGAAATTCACTTAAATGTTATAGTAAGAAAATATTTTATGAATTTGCATTTCATTCAGCAATTTTAGGATTTTCTTTACCTGTTAGATATAAAGCAGGCTATAAAGGCTATTGCACTATTGTATTATTATTATTATTATCTATATTATCTATTATCTATTGCACTATTGTACTATTGCACATAGATAACTGTAATATATTATATTTAGGTCATAAAAAAAAATCTTTAGCTTGGCTTCAACTTATCCAGAACACAGCAGTTGATAATTGACAGAAAATATCGGAAATGAGTTATGCCTTTACCAACAGCTCTGCCATTCTCAAAGAACCGATTGTGGTTTTAAGAACTTCTGAAGAATATTGGATCTCAATCCTTGGTGCAATATGTTAAAATATGTTAAGAACATAAGACATACCATACTGGGTCAGACCGAGGTCCATCAAGCCCAGTATCCTGTTTCCAACAGTGGCCAATCTAGGTTATACGTACCTAGCAATATCCCCAAAAGACACAGGTTCCACAATGCTTGTACTGGGTCAAGCATTGATATCCTGGGTCCCTTTTTAATAGTGGTTTATGGACCTTTCCTCCAGGAACTTGTCCAAACCTTTTTTAAACCCAGCTATACTAACAGCCCTTACTACATCCTCCGGTAACAGATTCCAGAGTTTGATTACACGTTGAGTGAAAAAATATTTTCTCTTATTTGTCTTAAATAGTTTACCCTGTAGCTTCATTACATGTCCCCTAGTCTTTCTATACTCTGATAGCGTAAACAATTGATCCACGTTTATCCGTTCCACTCCATTCATTAATTTATAGACCTCTATCATATCTCCCCTCAGCCGTCTCTTCTCCAGGCTAAAGAGCCCTAACCTTCTTAGCCTCTCTTCATAGGAGTAGCCTTCCATCCCCTTCACCAATTTGGTGGCTCTTCTCTGTACTTTTTCTAATAACGCTATGTCCTTTTTAAGATACGGTGACCAGAATTGCACACAATATTCAAGGTGCGGTCGTACCATGGAGCGATACAGAGGCATTATAATATCCTTTGTTTTGTTCTCCATCCCTTTCCTTATGATACCTAGCATTCTATTTGCTTTCTTGGCCGCCGCTGCACACTGGGCGGAGGGTTTTAACATGTTATCCACAATGACTCCTAAATCTTTTTCCTGGGTGGTGGTTTCTAATGTGGAGCCTTGCATCGTGTAACTATAGTGTGGGTTGTTCTTTCCTAGGTGCATAACTTTGCACTTGTCCACATTAAATTTCATCTGCCATTTGGATGCCCAGTCTTCCAATTTATCCAGATCCTCCTGCAGTTTTCCGCAATCCTCTTGGGTTTTAACAACTTTAAACAGTTTTGTGTCATCTGCAAATTTGATAACCTCACTAGTTATTCCCTTTTCCAGGTCATTTATGAATATGTCAAAAAGCAGCGGACCCAGCACAGATCCCTGGGGTACTCCACTATTCACCTTTTTCCATTGGGAATATTAGCCATTTAGCCCTACCCTCTGCTTTCTATCTTTTAACCAGTTCCCGATCCACAATAGTACACTGCCTCCTATCCCATGACTCTTTAGCTTCGCCAAAAGTCTCTGATGGGGGACTTTGTCAAAAGCTTTCTGAAAGTCCAGATACACTATATCAACCGACTCACCTTTGTCTACCTGTTTATGCACACCTTCAAAAAAACATATCAGATTAGTAAGACAAGATCTTCCTTGTCTAAAGCCATGTTGGCTGTCTCCCATTAGGCCATGACTATCTACATGCTGTGTAATTTTGTTCTTTATGATGGTTTCTACCATTTTCCCTGGTACTGACGTCAGGCTCACCGGTCTGTAATTTCCTGGGTCACCCCTGGAACCCTTTTTAAAAATTGGTGTTACGTTGGCGACCCTCCAATCTTCAGGTATTACAGATGATTTTAATGAAAGTTCACAGATTACCAATAGCAGGTCTGCAATCTCATATTTCAGTTCTTTCAACACTCTGGGATGTATACCATCCGGTCCAGGTGATTTGCTACTATTCAGTTTATCAAATAGTTGTAATATATCTTCCCGGTGTAGAGATATTTCTCTCAATTCCTCTGCAGTATCACCTTTAAATACCACTTCAGTCTTGGGTAACATCCCTACATCTTCCTCAGTAAAGACCGAAGCAAAGAATTCATTCAGTCTCTCTGCTATAGCCTTGTTTCCTCTTACTGCCCCTTTTACCCCTCTATCATCTAATGGTCCAATTGACTCTCTCACAGGCCTTTTGCTATGAATGTACTTGAAAAAGTCTTTATTTCGTGTTTTTGCTTCCGTAGCAAGTTTCTTCTCAAATTCCCACTTTGCCTGCCTTATCAATGCTTTGCATTTAACTTGCCAGTGCTTGTGCTGTTTCCAGTTTTCATCATTTGGCTCTTTTTTCCATTTCCTGAAGGTTGCTTTTTTGGCAGCAACAGCCTCTCTGACCTCACCTTTAAACCATGCTGGCAGTTTTTTGGACTTTCTTCCACTTTTCTTAATGCGTGGAATACAGCTGGTCTGGGCTTCGAGGATAGTATTTTTAAATAACACCCAAGCTTGCTGTAAGTCTTTAACCTTTGGAACCGCTCCTTTTAGTTTTTTCCTAACTATATTCCTCATTCTATCATAGTCTCCCTTTTGAAAGTTAAAAGGTAGTACTGTGGATGCCTTTACTATCTGTCCTCCACTAATTAAATCAAACATGATCATACTATGATCACTATTGCCAAGTGTTCCCAACACCCTTATTTCTTGCACCAGATCTGGTGTTCCACTAAGGACTAGGTCCAGTATGGCTTCCCCTCTGGTCGGTTCATGAACCAGCTGCTCCAAGAAGCAGTCATTTATTCCATCTAGAAACTTTATCTCTTTAGCTTGTCCTGCTGTGACACTGACCCAGTCGATACCGGGGTAATTGAAATCACCCATTATTACTACTCTGTTGTGACTTTTGTTAGCTTCCTTGATTTCTTTGAGCATTTCATCATCTATTTGTTCATTCTGGCCAGGTGGTCGATAGTATACTCCCACTGCCATCACCTTCCCCTTCATAAATGGAATTTCAATCCATAGAGATTCTACAGCAAATTTTGTTGCCTGCAAAACTTTAATCCTTTCTGACTCAATGCCCTCTCTAACATAGAGCGCAACCCCTCCACCAATTTGATCAGCTCTATCATTACGATATAGTTTGTATCCAGGTATCACAGTGTCCCACTGGTTATCCTCCTTCCACCATGTCTCTGAGAGTGCAATCATATCTAACCTCTCATTTAGTGCTATATATTCTAACTCTCCCATCTTATTGTTTAGACTTCTAGCATTGGCATACAAGCATTTTAGAGACTGTATTTTATTCATATTAATCTGGCTATTGGTAGGCAGGGGTAATTTGGAATCTTTATGCTCTGTCTGCTCCTTACTCAAGGGCATTTGGGCTACTATACTCCCTTTTGGAACCTCACTGCTTTTGGTAGTATCCTTCAAGGATACCTTCGTCCGAACCATGCACTCCTGGGTGACTGTCGGCTTTCCCCTATTTTCTAGTTTAAAAGCTTCTCTATCTCTTTTTTAAAGGTTAATTTATTTATTATTTATTTATTACAAATTCTTATATACCGCGCTATTTAGAATCAGCGCGGTTTACATTGTAACAACATTTGCAATAGAACAAAATCTTTTGCTTACATTAAACAGGGATATTAACTTGGAAGTAACAGGGTAACTATATACATAAGAGACACATGTAGGTTATTTAAACTATATTGTGTAATCGAATTGTAAAGTGTTCATGGAGACTATGTAAGATCTTGATGGTGTATTCTTTTAAGTCAGTGGGGTTATGTTGTTGGTATGTCAGATGCTGTGTGAGTGATAAGAGGTGTTTGAAGTGGATGGACTGAGTCAGTGTGGGTAAAGTGAAGGCAGAACAGGTGATGTTTAATGGCCTTTCTGAATTGCGAGAGGTCAGTAATTGATCTTATATGGGGTGGGAGATTATTCCAGCACTTAGGAGCATATAGAGTAAATGCTCTGTTTCTTGTTGTTTGAGTACATTTGATGGACTCAGGTGGTATAGATAGAGTATTATTGGTTGTTGATCTCCTCAGTCTGTTAGTGGGTATACTGATCAGGAGTGATGATAGGGATGTGGAAGATATCCAGTTAATTGCTTTGAATGTCAGTATTAATGCCTTGTAGATGATTCTGGATTGTACTGGCAACCAATGTAGTTCCATAAGTATGGGAGTTATGTGGTCTTTTCTAGAGATGCCGTAGAGAACGCGGGCTGCTGTGTTCATTGCAATTTGAAGAGGATTTATAGAGCTCTTAGGGAGTCCATGTAAGATGATGTTGGCGTAATCAAAGTGTGGCATCACTAGTGTTTGAAATACTGTTCTGAAGTCGTCGGGGGCAAGTAGAGGTCTTAAATGTCTTAGAGTCCTTATTTTGTTGTAAATGGACTTAGTGGTATTCTTTATATGCTCTTTAAAGTTAAGTTGCTGGTCCATTGTAATCCCCAAATATCGTATTACCGGCTTGCAGGGGAGCTCAGCATCGTGGACCTTTAGTGAAGTGGGTGGGGAGAAGTCTTTATTCCTGGTTATGAAAAGGACTTCAGTTTTTTTAAAGTTTATACGAAGATTTTGGGACAGGAGCCAATCAGTAATTGCGTTGAAGCAATCAATAAGTGGAGTAAGGTTTGGTTGCTTGATTTTAATTGGAGCGAAGATCAATACATCATCCGCATAGATAAGGCTAGAGATGTTAAAAGAATGGATGATATCACAGATGGGCTGCATATAAATGTTAAATAGTAGAGCCAACAGAGATGATCCTTGGGGTACTCCTTGTTGCTGCTGGAAAGGTTCCGATGTTGAGGGACCTATCCGTATTTGTTGCGAGCGGTTCATGAGATAGGATTTGCACCATTTCAAGGCAAGGCCGTGAATTCCCTTTTCCTGTAGGCGGGCGAGAAGTTGTACATGGTTAACAGAATCGAATGCCGCTGCTATGTCAAGAAATATGAGCGCATATCCATTCTCAATTTTGTCAATCCCTCTGGATAATGTATTGATGAGAACTGTGAGTAGAGTCTCAACACCATGTGACTCACGGAATCCATGTTGGGAAGGGTCAAGAGGGGCTGATATGTCAATATGTTGTTGTAGTTGCATTTGAACCACCTTCTCTATGAGTTTGGCTAGATAGGGTATACTTGAAATCGGGCGGTATGAGTCTGTCTTTGCTGGGTCAAGTTTATTGTTTTTCAAGAGAGGTCGTATGGAGGTATGTTTCAGTATTTCAGGGAATGTTCCCGTTGAAAATGAGAGTTCCATGATGTAGACTAGCGCTGGGCTAAGTTCCCCACGCATCGATCTTATCCAATGTGAAGGACAAGGATCATTTGGCGCAGTAGTGGTGTTGAGGTTGGCAATAATTTCAGCAATGTACTTCTCTGAAGGGGGTGTGAATTTTGTCAGTGGTTGAAGTATCTGGGGGAGGAGGAGGCATGGTGTAGTGCTTTGCGTAAGATTTGTTTTTATCACTTTAGATTGTAAGTACTCAGCGAATGACTGAGGTTGGATAGACACTGTTTCGTTGATGGATGGTGTCTTGATTAGTGCTTTAGCTATGCTAAAGAGGTCTCGCGGTTTATTCAATGATCTAAGGAGGGTATCAGTGTGGTGCTCTCTAATTTTTTTGTAGACTTTTTCACGGTGTTCTTTCAGGGTGTTCTCATACTCTGATTTGTCAGACGTAGAGCGAGATTTGCGCCATTTTCTTTCTTGCCTTCTTAAGAGCTGAAGCGATGTACGTAGTTCAGCAGAGAACCAAGGGGCTGGTTTTCTATATCGTGGTTGTTTGTTGGATGCTGATTCCCTTTTGTCTGAAGGTAGTTGTGAACAAGAGGCAAGAGTGGAGTTCCATCTATGGATCATCTCATCGAGGTTGTGCGCTGGTTGAAGGATTGCTGGGAGGGTATTGTTGAGGAAATCATCTCTGTCCAAGGATTTGAAACGAGTTTTTTGTCCTATGGAGATTGACTTTGCTTGGTTGGTTGAAGTTTGGTTATTCTGGTATGGGATTTGGAATGAGATCACATTATGGTCTGACCATGGGACTGGTGTGGATGATAGGCAAATATCCTTAATTAAATCAGACTGAGGGGCAAAGATGAGATCGAGGGCATTACCCTTAAGATGAGTTGGAGAGTTCACCAGCTGGGTGTAACCAAGGCTTTTCAAGGTGTCAAGGAATATATCGGAGTAGTTAGGCTGCATTGAGGCGAGGTTAAAATCTCCAAACAGCCAGTTAGGTTTATTTGGACTGCCAGGGTTACATGCAAGGTCTATGATGTTGGATAGGTCATCTGGGGGTGAAGAAGGAGCTCTGTAAATAAGGTTTATGTTAATATATTTGTTGGCGATAGATATTGTGTCCATGTGCAGGATACTCATTGAGGCTAGTAATTGGAGCTGGAGATTACTTTTTGAGAGAATTAGGACTCCTCCTCCTTTCCGGTTGCTTCTATGACAGGCGTGTATCACATAGCCATGGGGAATGAGCTGATTCATGATGACGGTATCAGAGTCTGATAGCCAGGTTTCTGTGACCATGAGGATATCGAGGTTCTGAGTGGTGATAAGATCTGTGACAGCTGGCCATTTTTTCCGGATTGATCGTGAGTTGATGAGAGCACATTTTAATTTGTCTTGGAGAGGGATATTTTTAGATTCCGGATTCAGGGAATTGTTAATAGAAATGTATAGTAAGTGCGACTGCCTGATATGATGTGTGTGTGATTGAGTATGATGGGAGCTGCTACTGTTTCTCCATCCCAAGCTATGAAGGATAGGGATGTAGCTATGTGTAGGTGATAAGGCTGATGTGTTTTGGATGATGTCTGCTAAGAGATAAAAGCTAAAGATAGTAAATAAGGAAATAGCCATGTTAGGGTGATAGGCTAGAAATAATATTATTAATTCAAACGCAGTGATAAATTACTGGCAACAGTATAATGAAGATTATCACTGATGTGTCTACTGTTAACGGTATGGAAAATATACAAGCAGTGATAAGTTACTGGCATCAATATAATATGGGATATATATATCTATGGCAATAGTTTAGTATGGCTACTGACAACAGTATAGTATGGTAGACAAATATATCTATGGCAATAGTTTAGTATGGCTACTGGCAACAGTATAGTATGGTAGACAAATATAAGCAGTCTGGTCCCATCCTGATTAAGGTGAAGCCCATCCCTTCGGAAGAGCCCCCCCTTTCCCCAGAATGTTCCCCAGTTCCTAACAAATCCAAAACCCTCATCCTTGCACCATTGTCTCATCCACGCATTCCTTTAAGGCCTTTATACTCCCGGCAGGATCTTTGGTTGGCCTTGCCATCCTCAAATTTTATTAGATATTGTACCGGGCAGAAACATATGATCCAAGGAAGTGTCCCCTTATTGTGGAATTCACGTCCTTTGTATATTAAATTCGAATCTCTCAATTTGTCTTCTGGAAAGAAGGTGAAGACATGGCTTTTTAAAAAAGTAGATGATAATTAGTTTAGTATGCATTGCTTCAGGGTATGTACATTTATGTTTTTAAATATTATTTTATATGATTATTTTATATATAATGTGATGTTGTTATAATCTGCCTTTGACTGGTCAGCTAACTAGGTAGAATATAAAATTAAAATTACATTCAATTAAATTAAAACAAGGACTTGATGAGCCTGTTCTAGAATGCATGGTATCTGCTGGTAACCTTAAGCTTTCCCTCCAAATTCTGAATATAAACTTTCTATTCTCTTTCCTTTAAATAAGAGTAGGACTTGCAGATATATACCTACTTACATACACTGTTTTTTAATGTCAGGGCATAAGTTAGTAGCAGAGGGAGACTTTGTGAACTCTTTTATGGGATATGGACCAAGTGGTTAGAGAAATAGGAGCTGGATTCAAATCCAGTCTCTACTAAAACTCCTTATGACCATGGGTGAATTACTTTCTCTCTACTTGCTGACACCTACTTAGTTTGTAAATTCTTCAGGGAAAGGGCTTCTTGTACCTATATGTGCAGTTGTATACAAAGATTTAGAACCCCTGGTCAAACCATGTGTTTCAATCAGTCCCTAAGTAAACAGATGATACAACCTCATGGTACAAAAGTAAACATCATATTCTGCAAATTTTAATACATGATTACTATTTACTTTCAGTTTTTTACAGGCTCAGAATTTTAAAAAAATCAGCGAATATGACAAAGGTTTGAACATTCTTTCAGTAAGTACTCTGCAACATCTATATTTGGCAGAATTAACAGCTTCAGAACATTTCCTGGAGCTAACTAAGAGCCTTTCTTTTCTTGCTTTTGGAATTTTGCCTTGCTTTTCCTTGTAGAACTCTTATAGCTCATGCACAGCATGTTCAAGATCTTCCTACAGATTTTCAGTAACATTTAAATCTGGGGACTGTGCAGACCTACTACTACTAATTATCATTTGTATAGCGCTACAAGACGTACACAGTGCTGTACATATAGATGTAAGACACAGTCCCTGCTCATCAGAGTTTACAATCTAATCAAGATGAAGAACCGGCCCAAGGGTTTCTGTCGCCCCAGGCAGAAGCCCTGGCTGCGTTGCCCCCCCCCGTGTCGCAACCCCCCGCTGCCGCCAATTCCGTCTTGGAGGGGGGGGCAGAGGCAGATAACGGCGGTAGGGCAGCATTTTAAAAGCAGCAATTTTGTGCTGCCATTTTGTTGGCTGTGGCAGGCCATATGTTTCAGCACACATGGCCTGCCGCTTCCGACCCCCCTCTGACAGTAAGATATGTCGGAGATGGATCAGAAGCCGCAGGTCATGTGTACCAAAGCACATGGTCTGCCGCAGGCAACAAAGCAGTGGCGCAAAGCTTTGTTGCCTGCTGTTTGGAGGGGAAGCAGTGTGGCTTTATCAAGGACTGCCTAAAGCCACACTGCTTCCCCTCCAAACCAGCACTCCACACTGCGGCACACATAATTCAAGGAGCATCAAAGTATGATCACATAGGAGGAGTTTTGCTGGTTCCTGGATTTGTTTCCTCCATAATCTGATTGGTGTCCGGAGCTTGGAGGCCGCTCCCTGCCGTGGGCGGAGCTTACCTGGGCTATAACAACTCGCCCTGCTCGCGGGACGCCGAGGAGTTTTGCTGGTTCCTGGATTTGTTTCCTCCATAATCTGATTGGTGTCCGGAGCTTGGAGGCCGCTCCCTGCCGTGGGCGGAGCTTACCTGGGCTATAACAACTCGCCCTGCTCGCGGGACGCCGAGGAGTTTTGCTGGTTCCTGGATTTGTTTCCTCCATAATCTGATTGGTGTCCGGAGCTTGGAGGCCGCTCCCTGCCATGGGCGGAGCTTACCTGGGCTATAACAACTCGCCCTGCTCGCGGGACGCGAAGCGGGCGCGTCCCGTGGGCGCGTGCCCGAAGGGGCGTGACCAAAGGGGCAGGCCTGCCCCTTTGGCGCCCCTTCGGCGTTAGTTCTGCGCAGGAGGTTTCTCTGTAATGGGGAAGAGAAGGAAACACTTTACTCAGGCGGCCCAACTCAAGGCAGTGAAAGTGATAGGACCGATGGATGCCCATATCGCTGTGGGAGGAAAATCTGCCTCTCCCTGTCCTGCTACCTTGGGGGAGGATGACGCTGCGGTTAATCTATCCATAAGTACTGTTTCCTCTTGCGACGATTCCCGTGGAATGGGTTTATCTCCTCCCATTCAAGAGGCTGAGCAATTGACTGCTTCAAAGGTTTCTCTATCGTGTAAGAACTGTTTGGTTGAGGAGACTGACATGCTACCAGGTTCCTTTCTGCAGTTAGACAATGAACTTCCTCCCCCTTTACCTTCAGTGGTTACTTTTACATTGCCTGGGGAAACTCAAGTGCCGCCTGCAGACTTGTCCCTTAAGGATATTTGGATGGCTATTTCCCGTGTTGAATCTGTTTTGGGGTCTTCGCTGCAGCGTGTCTCTGAGTTCACCAAGGCTACTATACAGAAACTTGCGGATCATGACAAACGGATGTTGTCTTTTGAGCAGGGAGCTGCTTCCATTAAAGTGGACGTTTTAGCTACTAAAGATGTTTTAGCTTCTATTACTTTGGATTGTACTGATTTACACCGTCAAGATGAGGTGCTAGAAAATGTGATGCGTGCCAGGAATCTTCGCTTGTTGAATTTTCCTCGCACGCATTACTTGTCGCCTATGATTCTTTTCCAAAAATATTTAAAAGAAATACTGTTGATCACTGATTTCCAAGTTTCTTCAGTTTCTAAAATATATTATTTACCTGTGCGGAGTTTAACTCAACATTCTGGGGGGGTAGGGGAAGCTCTTGCTACTGCAGGTTTAGTGACCACTGATAAAGTTCTTTCCTCTACCCTTGATATTTCAGCATTTCTAGAAACTACTTCCGATGATATTTCCTCCAGGGCAACTTTGTTAGTCTCCTTCACCTCTGAATTGGATAAAGAGAAAATATTGCGTGCTTATTTTCCTAAAAAATCGGAGAAGTTTTGTGGTCAAGCAATTCAAATTTTCCCGGACGTATCTAGGGCCACTCAGGTACGGCGCAAGGCTTTCTTAGACTTGCGCCCTCAAGTGTTGGCCGTTGGAGCTGTTTTCCATCTTAGGTTTCCATGCAAATGCCTTATTGTTTTTCAGGGTAAAAGGTATTTATTTTTTGAGCCTGAGCAGTTGATTGAATTTCTGAAAGATAAAGTTTGAGTCAGTCTCTTTTAGGAGTATTGAATTAGTCTTTGGGGCCTTTCAGGTTTTTTTATTAGCTAAACTCCTTCTTGAAGTGGTCTGTTAATTGGTGGTTTTCTTCAAATTAGTTTTTTTTTGTATTAGTTATTATGTGCTTGTAACATAATTGTTTCTTTGTAACATGTATAAAACTTTATAAATAAAAAATTTTAAAAAAAAAAAAGTATGATCACATTACACCCATCCTAAAACAACTCCACTGGCTTCCATAACTCTGCCGCATACGCTATAAAATCCTACTCCTGACCTTCAAAATCATCAACAACCAGTCGTCACATTACCTCCAATCACTGCTGAATTCCTCCAACACAGGCAAGACAAGAAGATAATACACAATAGCATGTTAAATATACCACATGAGAAAAGAAAACACACCCAACACACATGCAACAGGGCATTTGAATTATATGCTCCAACAATCTGGAACTCTCTCCCAGGAACTCTCGGAGCCACCAACAATCTCTCCACATTCAGAAAACTTCTCAAAACCTACCTATTCAATGAACATTTTGGCTCTGTCACATAATCCGTCCCAACTACATATCTCATAATGTAAATAAGTTCTTCTGTTCCATGTAATAAGTTACTATTGCAAGTATTCAATTTGTATTTGTATATAAGGTTTCTTGTGCTGAGGTCACAGGGAAGTTTTCCTCTGACAATGCTCTCATGCAGCTCATTCTTGTGTAAGCAAAGTTGTACTGTGGCCTTGTGTTAGCTAAACTTTTCAGCAGATCATTTTCACTGATCTATCGGTTCTGTTTTGTAGTTCTGCCGAAATTTCAGCAGTTCTATCAGAAATTGTTTTGGTCTTCTAGATCTTGCCTTAGCTTTGACAGTCCCATTTACCTTACTACTACTACTACTAATAAAGCGCCACGCACGCAGCGCTGCACAGCTAACCTACAAGAGGTGGCTAAGATACAAGAGACAATACCTGCCCGTCAGAGTCGTGCTCATCGGAGCTTACAATCTAATTAGAACAGTACAGAGCATTAGTCAGTTCTGTGGAAGGTACGGTGTGGTACAGTTTGGTACAGCTTGGTCTATAGTTTGGTCATAAACGTTAACGGGGTTAGGGTAGGATGAGAATGGAAGTCAGGATCTGAATGCAATGGCGAAGAGGTGGGTCTTCAACCTGGATTTGAAGAGGGCCAGGGAGGATGCCTGGCGCACAGACGCAGGTAGGCAGTTCCAGACGTGTGGCGCAGCAAGGTGAAAAGAGCGCAGTCGGGATTTCGCGGTGCGGGTAAAAGGCATTGAAAGAAGCGATTTGTTAGTGGAGCGCAAATTTCGAGAGGGGACGTAAGGAGAGATAAGATATATGAAGTATTGAGGGGCCATGGAGTGAATGCATTTATAGGTCAGCAGGAGAAGCTTGAATTGGATGCGGAATTGGACAGGGAGCCAGTGAAGTGACTTGAGGAGAGGAGTAATGTGGACATGGCGAGGCTGGCAGAAGATTAGTCGAGCAGCGTGATTTTGTATAGATTGAAGGGGAAGGAGGTGGCTCACGGGGAGACCAGCGAAGAGTAGGTTGCAGTAATCGAGGTGAGAGGAGATTAAGGAGTGGATAAGTGTTTTGGTAGTGTGTTCAGAGAGGAAGGGGCGGATTTTGCTGATGTTGTAGAGGAAAAAACAGCAGGTCTTAGCTACAAGCTGGATATGGGCGGAGAAGGAGAGAGAGGTGTCAAAGATAACCCCTAGATTGCGGGCCGAAGGAACAGGAAGGATAGTAGATCCATCCACATGAACTGAGAGAGGGGGAAGTGGGGGGAAGGAGTTGGGTGGAAAGACAAAGAGTTCAGTCTTGGCCATATTCAGTTTCAATTGGCGATGAGACATCCAGGCAGCGATGTCCGAAAGACAAGCAGAGATCTTGGACTGGATTGCCAAAGAAATATTAGGTGTAGAGAGATAGATTTGGGAGTCATCGGCATAGAGATGGTACTGAAAGCCATGGGAAGAGATAAGCGCGCCAAGGCTTTGGGTATAGAGAGAGAAAAGGAGGGGGCCCAAGACAGATCCCTGGGGTATGCCTACATAGAGCGGGGTAGGGGAGGAGGAGAAGCCGCCAGAGCATACACTGAATGAGCGATGGGAGAGGTAGGAGGAGAACCAGGATAGTACGGAGTCCTTGAAGCCAAGCGAGGAGAGGGTGGTGAGGAGAAGGCCGTGGTCAACGGTGTCAAAGGCAGCAGAAAGGTCAGGAAGGATGAGGATAGAATAGAGGCCCTTAGATTTAGCCAGGAACAGGTCGTTGGTGACTTTTGTGAGTGCCGTTTCAGTGGAGTGTAGGGGACAGAAGCCTGATTGTAGTGGGTCCAGGAGGGCCTGGGAGGTGAGGAAGTCGAGGCAGCGATGGTGGACTGCTCGTTCTAATAGTTTGGATATGAAGGGAAGGAGGGAGATGGGTCGATAGTTAGAAGGGCATGTGGGATCAAGTGAGGGTTTCTTGAGGAGGGGTGTGACAACAGCATCTTTGAAGTCAACGGGGACAGTTGCAGTGGAGAGTGAAAGGTTGAGGATATGAGTGATGGAGGGGACGATGGTGAAGGAGATGGAACGTAGGAGATGGGTGGGGATAGAGTCTGATGAGCAGGTGGTGGGTTTGGAGGAGGAAAGAAGAAGTGTGGTTTCTTCTTCAGAGACCGGGGGAAGGAGGAGAGGGTGGCAGGGGGAGTATGGATGGGGGAGGAGAAATGGGGGGAGGGGAGGTAGATGAGGGGGTAGGAAATTGGAGGGTAATTTTGAGGATTTTGTCATGGAAGTAGTCAGCTAGGGTTTGGGCAGAGAGGGAGGGCGGGATCAGGGGTGGAGGGACCTTGAGGAGAGAATTGAGGGTGTTAAAGAGATGGCTGGGATCAGAGGCAAGGGACTTAGTCAGATGGATGTAGTAATCTTGTTTGGCAAGTGCTAAGGCTGACTGGAAGGAGCCAAGCATGAATTTGAAGTGTAGAAGGTCTTCCGTGGAGCGGGATTTGGACCAGGCTCGTTCGGCAGAACGGGCACAGATGCGTAGGTAACAGATTGTGGGTGAAAGCCAGGGTTGGGGAGTAGATCGTTTTACAGGACTTGAGGTGGGAGGGGCAAGAGTGTCAAGGGCTGAGGATAGTGTATCATTGTATGAGGATAATACTTTGTCGACGGACTCGGAGTAAAAAATGGAGGAAAGAGATGGAGAAATGGTGGAGGAGAGAGTCAGGGGATCAAAATTATGAAGGTTTCTAAATAGGTCGGAGGAGACAGGACGAGGTTGGGATGGCGGGAGCTGAAGAGTAAATGTTAAAAGGTGATGGTCAGATGAGGGAAGGATTGATTTGTGGAAGTTTGAAGGAGAGGAACTGGAGAAGAGTATTAGGTCAAGGCAGTGGCCGTGTAGGTGTGTGGGGGCAGTGGAGCAAAGTTGGAGGTCGAATGAGGAGGTAAGAGCGAGGAACTTTGAGGCATGGGGGTTGGAGGGGATGTCGATGTGAATGTTGAAATCACCAAGAATAAGAGTGGGGAAGAAGGGATCCATAAAGGCAGAGAGCCAGGAGTCGAAGTTGGTGAGGAAGGTTGATTTGGAGTTGTCGGGTGGGTGATAAATAACAGGAGGGGAAGTGGTATGAGGAGGCGAATGGAGTGGACTTCAAAGGAGAGGGGGGAGTGTGATTGGGGTGGCAGGAGGGGTTGGAATTGGCAGGAGGGGGAGAGTAGGAGGCTAACGCCACCACCGCGACCAGTAGATTAAGGTGTATGGGAGAATTGGTAGCCCCCATAGCAGAGAGAGAGGCAATGGATGCGGCGTCATCTGGGGGGAGCCAGGTCTCGGTCAGGGCAAGAAGGTGTAGGGCATTAGAGATGAAAAGATCATGAATAAAAGTGGTTTTTTTAATGACTGAGCATGCGTTCCATAGGGCGCAAGTAAACGGGAGAGTGGAGGGGGGGAGGAGAGGGATATAGATAAGGTTGGATAAGTTACGTGTGGATTTCTTATCAGAGTAGCGTGGGGGTCTATTTCTAGGGTAGTACCGAAATTTAGAGGGAGTAGGGTATGGGTGGGTATGTCTGGGTATATGTGCTCTCCAAGAGGGACATGAGGGAGGGGAAGTGAGGAATAAATTGATGGTATCAGGTAGGTTATGTGAGGGATTATTTTTGGGGGTAGGGTTGGAGTTGATATCTATGGATGAGTGATTGTGGGATGAATGGGGGAGGGCGGAAGGAGGGAAGAGCAGGATGTGGATGAGATTAGATAGGGTACGTGAGGAACTTTCTTTAGTGTGGGAGAGAAATCGGGGGGGGGGGGGGCAGGGCTGGGGTTGATATTACCTGATGAGAGAGAGAATTTCTTAACCATGTTTCTGGCTGTTTAAATTGCTAGCTGGGTGCATTTAGAGATTTTTTAACAGCCTTCCTCTGTTTTGTAATTATCTTTAATTTCAAATGCTCAGACTGCTACTTAGAGAAGCCCATGGTTGGTTAAAGTACATAGAACAATAATCACAAGTTGACAGGTTAGAAGTGCTAGTGTATTTCATCAACCATGAAATACACTAGCACTTCTAACCAGTGACCTAACCAGTGACTAAACATTTTGGGTTTTATTAACAACTTAAAAAAACAGCACTTAATCAACTGGAAGGGTGTCCAAATGTTTGCACCTGCCACATTCACTTTTTCTTATTTTCAATCTTGTTAAAATCAGCAAATTTGTATTAAAATTTTGCAAAACGATGTCCTATTTAACTTTGTACTATGCAGAAGTTGTGTCAGCTTCTGTTCACGAGAAGTACAATTTTAGAAGGTACATCCAAGTGCAATTTGGGATGTCTAGTCTGAAAAAAATGCAGGCACAACCAGGTGAAGACATGATTTCACAAATGTGGCCATTCCTGATATGGACGTCTATGAGACATTTAGAGACATCCCCAGAACTGTATTCCAGAAGACAGATGTCTAGGATAACCTATTGGTTAGAGTAGTGGGTTATATACATGAAAGTGGGGGTTCAAATCCCACTGCCACTCTCACTGAAATTGTACTGAATACTGGGGATGATAGGATGTTATCTTCTCTACACTCTCTGGATGTTTTTCAGCCAAACAAGCACTTTCACAATGCTTATTTATGCCTGGGGCAAGTTTAACTTTAAGTGCGACTCTGGACATTTCTGAGATCAAGCAGTGATGTCCAGCTTATTGGGAATGCCCCAGCCACCACGTTCAGACATGGACATCCTGGGACATCCCCAGAGCCGACTTCTAAAATGGTTCTAGAGACATCTTTGTACTTTGGATGTCTTTATGCCCGTTTTCAGATGTCCAAAGCACAAATAAGGCTTCTAAAATTCTACCTATAGGGATTTATTGAAACATATACTTTGACCAAGGCTCTTAAACTTTTGTACACAACTGTAATTTGGTGCAAACACCCTGAATTTTTGGTTTTACCAAAACACCAAAATAAATGCCACAGAAAAGCATAGTTACTCACCTGTAACAGGTGATCTCCGGGAACAGCAAGAATTTAGTCTTCACATATGGGTATCGTCGGTACCGACAGAGCCTGCGCGGGAACGCTCCCCAATAGGAAAGCTTTTGGGAGCATCCCACAGCACATGCGTGCTGCCTTCCCGCCTTTCCCAACTGTCCCTCTCCAGTTGAGTTTAAAGCTGAGACAAAGAGAGAGGGAAAGAGAGAAAGAGAGATAGAGAGATACAACTCCTAGGGGAGGTGGATGGGTTGTGAAGACTAAATTCCTGCTGTTCTCGGAGATCACCTGTTACAGGTGAGTAACTATGCTATCTCCAGGAACAAGCAGGAATGTAGTCTTCACATATGGGGACTCCCTTGCTGCAGATGCCAGGGAGAAGGCCCCAGAAGTTGTGTGCCCCTGTGAAAGGGCTCCACTTCCCTCCATGGATCTCTGGCATCCTACCAGGGATGGTGGGTAGGAGTTGATTAAGTATGGAACAGGTGTTGAAGAACAGCCTGACCAAACAAGGCATCCCGGCGGGAGTCCTTGTCTAAGCAGTAATGGGATGTGAAGGTATGAACCGAAGCCCAAGTAGCTGCTCGACAGATGTCGTCGATAGACACAGAGTGAAGATGAGCCATACAGGCTGCCATGGCTCTCATATTGTGAGCTGTGACATGGCCTTCAAGAGGAAGGTTCTTACTCTCATAGGCAAAAGATATACACTGTGCAATCCAGCTGGACAGTGTTCCTTTGGAGACTGGAAGTCCCAAATGACTAGGATCAAAAGCAACAAAGAGTTGAAAGGACTTTCTATGTTGCTGTGTCCTTTGCAAGTAAAAGGCCAAAGCCCTTTTACAGTCCAAAGTATGAAGATTCCTTTCTGCATTTGAGGCATGAGGCCTTGTGAAGAATACAGGAAGGTAAACAGCTTGGTTTAAATTAAAAGGTGACACCATCTTTGGCATAAAGTGTGGATGAGTCCTAAGGACTACCTTTTCATGATGGAACCTTGTATAAGGAGGATCAGCCACCAACGCTTGCAATTCACTGATGCGATGTGCTGATGTGATTGCAATAAGAAAGATGACCTTCCAGGAAAGGAATTTCAAAGAGGTAGTAGCTAATGGCTCAAAAGGCGGCTTCATGAGCTGCCCAAGAACCAGATTTAAGTCTCATGCCACCGTGGCTTAATGGGAGGCTTAGTTAAAAGAAGGCCTCTCATAAATCTCGCTATGAGAGGATGAGAGGAAATAGGTTGTCCATTTAGAGGCTTGAAAGAAGCTGCAATAGCACTCAAATGAACTCTCACTGAATTGGTCTTAAGCCCTGCATTAGATAAATGAAGGAGATACTCCAGTAATGATTCCAGAGGTATCGCAAGAGGGTTAAGACCCTTCTGCAAGCACCATATGGTAAAACTTTTCCACTTGAATGCATAAGAGCGTCTTGTGGAAGGCTTCCTGGAAGCATAAAGGATATCCTTTACCTGCTGAGAAAGGTTAAGACCGTGAAGTTCTAGGCTTTCAGCAACCAGGCCCTGAGATGCAGAGACTGGGGATTGGGATGCCACAGTATCCTGTCCTCTTGAGAAAGGAGATTTGGAGCAGATCCTAACTCCAGAGGTGGAGCTTGACAGAGATGTAGGAGCAGAGGGTACCACATTTGCCGTGGCCAATATGGAGCTATGAGAATCATATGACCTCTGTCTCTCTGAAGCTTGAACAGGGTTTTGGGAATTAGGGGAAAGGGTGGGAAGGCATACAGGAAGTCCTGGCCCCAATGGAGGAGGAAAGCATCCCTGGCCTGACAACTCCGAGCCGGAATTCTGGAACAGAACCGGGGAAATTTGTCATTCAGCAGACTTGCAAACATAAGAACATAAGAACATAACATAAGATATGCCATACTGGGTCAGACCAAGGTTCATCAAGCCCAGTATTCTGTTTCCAACAGTGGCCAATCTAGGTCACATGTACCTAGCAGTTTCCCCAAGAGACACAAGTTCCACAATGCTTGTACTGGGTCAAGCATTGATATCTTCGGTCACTTCTTAATAATGGTTTATGGACCTTTCCTCCAGGAACTTGTCCAAACCTTTTTTAAACCCAGCTACACTAACAGCCTTTACTACATCCTCGGTAACAAATTCCAGAGTTTGATTACACGTTGAGTGAAAAAATATTTTCTTTTATTAGTCTTAAATAGTTTACCCTGCAGCTTCATTGCATGTCCCCTAGTCTTTCTATATTCTGATAAGGTAAACAATCGATCTACGTTTACCCGTTCCACTCCGTTCATTAATTTATAGACTTCTATCATATCTCCCCTCAGCCGTCTCTTTTCCAGGTTAAAGAGCCCTAACCTTTTTAGCCTTTCTTCATAGGAGTATCCTTCCATCCCCTTTACCATTTTGGTGGCTCTTCTCTGTACCTTTTCTAAAATCGCTATATCCTTTTTAAGATACGGCGACCAGAATTGCACACAATATTCAAGGTGCGGTCTCACCATGGAACGATATAGAGGCATTATAATATCTTTTGTTTTATTTTCCAATCCTTTCCTTATCATACCTAGCATTCTATTTGCTCTCTTGGCCGCCGCTGCACACTGGGCCGAGGGTTTTAACATGGTATCCACAATGACGCCTAAATCTTTTTCCTGGGTGGTGGTTCCTAATGTGGAACCTTGCATTGTGTAACCATAGTTTGGGTTGTTCTTCCCTAGGTGCATAACCTTGCACTTGTCCACATTAAATTTCATCTGCCATTTTGATGCCCAGTCTTCCAATTTATCAAGATCCTCTTGCAATTTTTCACCATCCTCTTGGGTTTTAACAACTTTAAATAGTTTTGTGTCATCTGCAAATTTGATAACCTCACTCGTTATTCTACTTTCCAGGTCATTTATGAATATGTCAAAAAGCAGCGGACCCAGCACAGATCCCTGGGGTACACCACTATTCACCTTTCTCCATTGGGAAAATTGGCCATTTAGCCCTACCCTCTGCTTTCTATCTTTTAACCAGTTCCTGATCCACAATAGTACACTGCCTCCTATCCCATGACTCTTTAGTTTTGCCAAAAGTCTCTCATGAGGGACCTTGTCAAAGGCTTTCTGGAAGTCCAGATACACAATATCAACCGACTCACCTTTGTCCACCTGTTTATTCACTCCTTCAAAAAAACATAACAGATTAGTAAGACAAGATCTTCCTTGTCTAAAGCCATGTTGGCTGTCTCCCATTAGGTTGTGACTATCTACATGCTGAGTAATTTTATTCTTTATGATGGTTTCTACCATTTTTCCCGGTACTGACGTCAGGCTCACCGGTCTGTAGTTTCCCGGATCACCCCTGGAACCCTTTTTAAAAATTGGTGTTACATTGGCGATCCTCCAATCTTCAGGTATTAGAGATGATTTTAATGATAGTTCACAGATTACTGATAGCAGGTCTGCAATCTCATATTTCAGTTCTTTCAACACCCTTGGATGTATACCATCCGGCCCAGGTGATTTGCTACTCTTCAGTTTATCTAATAGTTGTAAGACATCTTCCCGATGTATCGATATTTCCTTCAATTCTTCCGCACCTTTAAATACCACTTCAGTCATGGGTAACATCCCTACATCTTCCTCAGTAAAGACCGAAGCAAAGAATTCATTCAGTCTCTCCGCTATCGCCTTGCAGCCTCTTAGTGCTCCTTTAACCCCTTTATCATCTAATGGTCCAACTGACTCTCTCACAGGTTTTTTGCTACGAATGTACTTGAAAAGGTCTTTATTTTGCGTTTTTGCTTCCGCAGCAAGCTTCTTCTCAAATTCTCTCTTTGCCTGCCTTATCAATGCCTTGCATTTGACTTGCCAGTGCTTGTGCTGTTTCCAGGTTTCGTCGTTTGGCTCTTTTTTCCATTTCCTGAAAGATGCTTTTTTGGCAACAACAGCCTCTCTGACCTCACCTTTAAACCATGCTGGCAGTTTTTTGGACTTCCTTCCACTTTTCTTAAAGCGTGGAATACAGCTGGTCTGGGCTTCCAAGATAGTATTTTTCAACAACACCCAAGCTTGATGTACTTCTTTAACCTTCGCAACTGCTCCTTTTAGTTTTTTCTTAACTGTTTTCCTCATTTTATCATAGTCTCCCTTTCGAAAGTTAAAAGGTAGTACTGTGGATTTCCTTACTATCCCTTGTCCACTAATTAAATCAAAGGCGATCATGCTATGATCACTATTGCCAAGTGGCCCCAACACCCTTATCTCTTGCACTAGATCTGGTGTTCCACTAAGGACTAGGTCTAATATGGCTTCCCCTCTGGTCGGTTAATGAACCAGCTGCTCCAAGAAGCAGTCATTTATTTCATCTAGGAACTTTATCTCCCTAGCATGTCCTGACGTGACACTGACCCAGTTGATACCGGGGTAATTGAAATCGCCCATTATTATTACTGCGCTGTAACTTTTGTTAGCTTCCTTGATTTCTTTGAGCATTTCATCATCCATTTGGTCATTCTGGCCAGGTGCTCGATAGTACAACCCCACTGCCATCGCCTTCCCCCTTTTATATGGAATTTCAATCCATATAGATTCTACAGCAGATTTTGTTTCCTGCAAAACTTTAATCTTTTCTGAGTCAATGCCCTCTCTAACATAGAGCGCAACCCCTCCACCAATTTGATCAGCTCTATCATTACGATATAGTTTGTACCCAGGTATCACAGTGTCCCATTGGTTGTCCTCCTTCCACCATGTCTCTGATATTCCAATCATATCTAACCTTTCATTTAGTGCTATATATTCTAACTCTCCCATCTTATTCTTTAGACTTCTAGCATTTGCATACAAGCATTTTAGAGACTGTATTTTATTCATGTTAATTTGGCTATTGTTAGACATGGGTAAATTGGGATCTTTAAGCTCTGTCTGCTCCATACTTGAGGGCATTTGGACTACTTTACTCTTTTGTGGAACCTCTCTGCTTTTGGTAGTATCCTTCAAGGATACATTCTTCCGAACCATCCGCTCTTGGGCGACTGTCGGCTTTCCCCTAATATCTAGTTTAAAAGCTGCTCTATCTCAAAGAGGTCTATGTCCAGGGTTCCCCAAATTTGGAAACTTTTGGTCACCTGGTCTGCATGGAGAGACCATTCGTGTGGAAGCAGAACTCGACTGAGTCTGTCTGCCCAAGAGTTTTGAATGCCTGGAAGATATACCGCAATCTCTGATGCTCTCTGGCGAGGGCCCATAGTCGCAAAGCTTCATTGCATAGCGACAGAGAGCCTGTTCTGCCCTGCTTGTTCACAAAAAACATGGCTACATGATTGTCCGTTTGAACTAGGACTGTCTTGTAGCTGAGCTGGGTGTGGAATACTCGAAGAGCAAGGAAGATTGCTCTGAGTTCCAGGAGGTTGATGTGTAGATAGGCCTCCTGTGGAGTCCAGGTACCCTGGGTAGAGAGGCCTTGCAGGTGGGCTCCCCAACGCACCTGTGAGGCATCTATTGTTAGAGTGGCTTGGGGTGAGGGTTGCTGAAAAGGAGACCCTACTAAAAGGTTTTGGGGTGACTGCCACCATTGGAGGGACAAAATAAGGCGATCTGAGTTTGCTATTTTGTCTGACAGGCAACCTGACGCCTGAGTCCACTGAGTGGATAAAGTCCACTGGGCTGCCCTCATATGGAGGTGAGCATAAGGAACCACATGCACTGTGGATGCCATGTGGCCTAGCAACTATAACATTTCCTGAGCAGTGAGGTGAGGTTTTAGCAATGCTTGGGAAGCTAACTGAACAATGCGAAGGCAGCGGGGCTGTGGAAGATAGGCCTTGTCTGTCTGGTATCCAGCAGAGCTCCTATAAACTCCAGGGACTGAGTGGGAGCAAGTTTGCATTTTGGGAAGTTTATGACAAGACCCAAATACTGAAGGATGCGCATTGTGCGAGAGAGAGCAACCCTGGCCTCTGGCTCTGAAGAGGCTCGAATGAGCCAGTCGTCTAAGTAAGGGAAGACGAATATTCCTAGGGTGCGAAGAAATGCTGCCACCACAGCCATGCATTTTGTGAACACCCTTGGTGCAGAGGCCAGGCCAAAAGGAAGAACCCTGTATTGGTAGTGCTTCCCTTGAAACAGAAAGCGAAAGAACTTTCGATGAGTTGGATGGATGAGAACATGAGTGTACGCATCCTTGAGATCTAGAGAACAAAGCCAATCCTGACTCTGAAGGTATGGCAGCAGAGTTCCCAGAGAAATCATTTTGAACTTCTCTTTGAACAGGAATTTGTTCAATTCTCTGGGGTCTAAAATGGGTCTGTGTCCTCCTGTTTTCTTTGGGATAAGGAAATAGGGGGAGTAAAACCCTGTACCCCGTTGGGGAATGGGTACCTCTTCTATTGCCCCTTGGGCAAGAAGCACAGTGACCTCTTGACCTAACAGGTCATTGAGAGAGGTCTGAGAATTGAACTGTCTTACCACTGTAGGAGGGGGCATGCTGAGGAAATGAAGCTTGTACCCCTCTCTTACAATAGACAGAATCCAATTTTCTGCTTTTATCTGACCCCATCTGGGGGAAAAATGACATAACCTTCCTGGGATGGTTGAGGGTTCTGGGCCGTTCAGGGCCAGGAAGGCAAAGTTCTCTAGATAGGAGTCAAAGCTCCTGTGGAGGCTGAGTCTGCTGAGCCGGTTGAGGCTTAGCTGTTTTTGACTTTCTTTGTCTAGGTTGTTGCTGATGTCCCTTTTGGGCAGACTGACCTAAACGATGCCTCTGTTGGGTATAGGAGGGATAAAACCTCTTCTTCTTACTGAAGAATGGTTTCTTAGAGGATTTTTTCCTCGCAGGATCAGCAGTAGATTTGGACAATCTATCCAAAGTGATATTGTCAGCATCTATCTCATTAGCTTTTTCCTGCAAATTCTTGCCAAAGAGATTCTCTCCTGTGCAAGGAATATTCCCTAGTGTATCCTGTACCCAAATTTCCAAGTCAGATGCCTGGAGCCAGGCAATTCTACATGCACCTATGGCAATGGCAGAGGTTCTGCTTATGCACTCAAAGCAGTCAAAAGCTGCACGATTCACAAACTTGGAAACATCCTGAGCATGTTTGACAAGGGCGAGGTAATCTTGCCTCTTATCATCAGGAAGAAGAGGGCTCATAAACTCTAGATCTCCTGTGACCTCCTTAAGGAACATTCCCATATATAAGATATAGGAACTGATCCTAGCAGAAAGCATGGAAGCCTGGAAGGTTTGACGTCCAAAGGCGTCAAGAGTCCTACACTCACGTCCTGGAGGATTAGATGGATGGCTTCTTGCACTCTTTATCCTTCTCATTGCTGACTCCACCACCATGGAATGGTGTGGTAATTGAGTCTTCTGAAACCCAGGACAGGGAGGAACTCGATACATGGTGTCGAGTCTTCGAGAGTGAGGAGATGTGGTTAGAGGTGTTTCCCACATCTTTAACATGAGATCATGCAAGATCTCATGAATAGGTAAGGTAGCTGCCTCTTTGGGAGCTTTAGGGTACTGCAGGATTTCTAATTCCTTTGCCCTAGGCTCTTTTTCAGGAGCCACTGTGATGGAAAGACCTCGAGCCACATCTCGGATAAAATCCTGAAAGGACATATCCTCTGGTAGAGACATCCTATGCTGAAGAGAAGAGGAATCCTCAGGAAGAAGTACTCTGGTATCGGCAGAGCTTTCAGAGTCTTCAGACTCATCCGAGGATTTGAAGTATCTCCGATCTGGGTGATCGTGCAAGGCACAGTACCGGTACCAATCGAAGTCGGCATCGGAGTGGTCCGGTACCGACCTATTGATACCGGATGGATACGCATGACTCGGTCCCGGTAGAATACTTGCCAATGTCGATGCAGTCGGTGCCGGTTGAATTGTCTGAAGCGGTTTCAAGGGCATCGAGGCCGTGAGAAGAGCCGCCAGACTGCATTCAATAGCCAAGAATCTCTGGTCTATTGACGCTGCTGATGCTTGGTTATTGGTACCGGAAGAAGCGACCAGTACCCCAGAGCATGGCACCAGTAGTTCTGCCGAGGTTAAAGCCTCAAGAACGTCCTGGAGCCCCGTTACTGCTTTGGAAGCTGAAGCCTCCCGCCGGGGCAATTTTGCCGGTGAAAGTCCCTCAAGGGCAACGCCAGAAGCATCTCACTGTCTAGAAGGAGATCTACCCTTTGAGGACCGGCTAGATTTATGTTTAGTTATCTGAGATCCATGGGAGGAAGACGAAGCCTTGGACGACGTCGATGCCACGGAGGCTGCATCGGAGGGAAAAAGGGTGCTAAGCTTAGCAGCTCGGTTCGGCCTGCCCCTTTTTGACATCATCCCACAGGCAACACACTCTGAAATAGAGTGGTCAGGACCTAAACATTTGAGGCACCACTCATGGGTGTCGGTGACGGAGATGATACTACCACACTTAGAACACTTTTTAAAACCCGAAGCGGGTTTTTCCATTCTGAAGGAAAGGTTGGGCCTAGTGCCCAAAATGGCATGTGGCACCTGAGAGAAAATTACTGGAAAGACTCCAGAAGAAAGTTTTGTTTTTTTTTTAAAGAAAAGAAAGAAGAACCACCGGCGGTACTGGTGTAGCGTTGCGGGAAGGCAGACGCGACCACAAAAAAGAAGAATAGAAGGGATTTTTTTCTGCAGTGACAGGATGTGCGACCTGTCGGCTCCGCAGAAAACGAAAAACTGGAGAGGGACAGTTGGGAAAGGCAGGAAGGCAGCATGCAGGCGGATGCTCCCAAAAGCTTTCCTATTGGACACTGGGGAGCGTTCCTGCGCAGGCTCCGTCGGTACCGACGATACCCATATGTGAAGACTACATTCCTGCTTGTTCCTGGAGATAAAAAAATGCACTGTGATCTGCTTTTTGAACCACATGGACAGCCAAATTGCTTGACAGAATCATCCTGTCATTTTCCTTTCATGCTGCCAGAAACATTTCTGGCTCAGTTCTGTGGAGATTTACTCCTGTACAAAATATCTCATATGCCCCTGAATTGTCATTATATCAAGTAAGAAGGATTCTTCAGTAGTCGGTATCTTGTAAGACTGCTAGCTTACTTAGGTCAAGCCAGTCCCAATTTTGTCCTGTTGCATCCAATCTTTCTTAGGGAAAATTAGAACTACAATTCCTTGTATGCTATAGGGCAACACCAGAACTGGATCGGGTTGACCTGAGCAAGGTGACAACCCAAACCCACAAATTATTTTGTGATCCTCCCTGGCCATATTTTTTTGGATTGGTAGAATATAATATAATGGAGTGGAGGAGTGGCCTAGTGGTTGGGGCAAGGTATTTCAGGTCGGAAGGCCGGGGGTTCAAATCAGCAACCTTGGGCCGGAAGGACTGGGGTTTCTAGTCCCACAGGTGCTTCTTGTGGTCTTGGGCAAGCCACTTAACCCTCCATAGCCCATGTTCCCTGTAAAATAGTTATCTCAAAGTTATAATGCCCTGTTCAATGTAATTTCAGTTTGTTCAATGTAAACCGCACTGATGCAGAATAGCGCGGTATATAAGAGAATGTAAATAAATAAATATATGTGAAATAAATTCCTTGTGCACACTTTATGAAATATTGTTTTGTTGGATGAGATGTCTGGTCTATTTTTATACTGATATTATAATACAGTTACTGTGTAAATTTGTGGGACAGCATATAAAATTCTGCTACATAAATAAAATACTAAGCATAAGGGCTATACCGAGGGAAGATCGCGCCCTGTGCGACTTGCACATCGGGCATACGCCCCCCCACCCCCCCCCCGCGGCAGAAGAGAGAGGCGTGCCCAATGTGCAAATCGCCAGCATGCTATGCAGATCTTTCCCTTCCGAAAGATCTGCTTAGCGTGCCAGCGGAAGGCTTAAGGGGAGCATTTTATTTATTTATTTATTTACATTCTCTTATATACCGCGCTATTCTGCATCAGTGCTTTCTTCCATTGCCTGCCGCCGCTGAGAGAAGAAAAAGTGGTGGTGGCAGGCAACGGAAGAAAGCTAAAATGCGCCCTTTATGCCTTTGCGCCCTGTGCGTCGCACTGCTCGCACAGGGCCAGGTACGGGCCTGCTAAGCATAATTCCAATGCCTGCTAACACAAAGAAATTCTAAGGGAAGTCCAGGTGCTGTGATCCAGACCCAGACATCTTAGTTTAAAGCTGCAGTCTTGCAGTAAAGGCTGTGAAGGAAGCAAAAAGGCTAAGAGGGAGCCAGGGAAGTTGCTCCTCCATTCAGCAAGTTAAGTGATTTGTAACAAGAGGCACAGCAGCCTGGGCAGGCAATGAGCAATTTCACAGCACTTCAAGGAACAACTTCAAGCTCTTACTTCTTTTATTTAAGATCCTTAGTCCTATCTTAATTTCAGTCCTACTGCCTGGCTGCACCCTCTCAGCCAGCTATGCCATTAAGCAGAGCTCAATTTTCTGTCTTATCATCAAAGAAACATTCAGCTCTCATTATCACAGGCTACTAATGAGGAGGCACTTCGGTGACTGCCTCTAGGAAAGTTCACATCCAGACCTGAGCCTGAAGCTTCTTCATCTGCTTTCAGGATCATTTCAAAATCAACAGCTACATAAACCAACCAAAATATTAATTTATTTCTAATTCTATGTTATGTTAAATCTTTTTCTTATAAACAATACATACACCGATAGCACGCCACTCAGCATGGTGGATGCTTATCCATACCAAGCACCAACCATCCAATCAATACCAACACATTACATTTTCTCATTTCTCCACCCCCTCCCCGACAGACCTGCTCATCCTCAATGCTCAATTACAGCACTTCTTTCAAAATTACAAAACTCATCACATGACATCATAATTCATAAAATTAACGATCTCCCCCAACCATTATCCATCCCCCCACCCCCCACCAACTATATTGCTCTTTTAATACCAGCTCAGGGCAGCTTACATCGGTAATATAAAATTGAGATATCAAAAAAACATCCTCAAAGCTAGTTTCTGGTAATCATAGGACAAAGTTCATCAACAAAAACAGTAGTTACTCACCTGTAACAGGTGTTCTCCAGGAGCGTCAGGAATCAGTCCTCACATATGGGTGTCATCGGCGCCGATGAAGCCCCAGCGGAGCATTTCCCCAGCTTTCTATGATAGCCTTTGGGAATGCAGGCACGCATGCACGGTTCCCTTCCCGCCTAAAGGTAACATCTTACCTCAGTCAAATGACATAGCTAAGAACAGCACACAAAAATGTAAAAATAAACTATGTATAACTGCAACTCCCAGGGGAGGAGGGAGGGTTGTGAGGACTGATTCCTGCTGCTCCTGGAGAACACCTGTTACAGGTGAGTAACTACTCTTTCTCCAGGACCAAGCAGGAAGTCAGTCCTCACATATGGGTGACTCCCAAGCTCTGGGCTACCGAGGAACCCAGGCTGAACAAGAGAACTCCCTCTAGTCCCAGCAGCAAAGAAAGGCTTTTCAAGGACACAACCTCCACCGGTAGCCCAACAGAGGGCAGGAGTTGCCTAAACCTCAAAGAGATTCCGGAGTACTGCTTGGCCAAAACCACTGTCCCTACAGGACTCCCTCTCCAGGCAGTAATGGGCCGCAAAGGTCTGGCTTGAAGACCAAGTTGCAGCCCTGCAGATGTCTACCAAGGGCACAGAGCGGAGATGAGCCACTGAGGCAGCCATTGCCCTGAATCAGTGGGCCGTAACCTGTTGGGAAATTTGAGTTAGGTCTGCTTATATATTGGCTTTATATGACTGAACCCTTGCCTGGTGAAACTACACAGGAGGATGGATGGCACAGAAGACAAGAAGACAATATCTATATGAGAGTATATGCTTGCCATAAGATAATAGATGCGGCCTGCTATAGAGGATTCTGGGTAACCATATTCTGCATAGGAGTATGCAGAATATTGGGCCTAGTAATTAATATCAGTAAGAAAATACAGGTCAAGCAAAGAATTCAAACTAATGAGCACAAAAGCACTCTCTTCACTCTCTTTAGCTCTGCACGGTTTCAATTAGTGCCAAGAAGGAAAAACACAGGAAGGGTCAGAGGTCACTGGCCATGCATAGATGAGCAGACTTAAAAGCAGATCCAGATGTATAGAGGTCACAGGCCATGCATAGATGAAGCAGATCCAGATGTATAAAAGTAATGAGATTCTCCCCTGGGGAAAGGTGCTGCAGGACGCCTGAGGCCCTGCTGACACCTAAGTAGTTATGATGGATTCACTGAGGCTAATTTGAAGCAGACATTTGAGACAAGGAGAAATGTATATAAGGCAGCCATTTTGGGGGATTGGTGGGCAGTGTTTTCTCCCCCTTCACAGAGAGAGAGAGAAAATGCTGTCCGCCATTTCTATAGACAGACCTTGCTGTTCTGCATGATGCTGGAATAAAAGTCTTTGTAGATAAAGCAACTGCTGTCTAAGTAATTCTTTGATTGGTGATATTTGGGCAACCGTTGTGGGAACCAGAAGCCACAATTATTGGTGCCGAAGCCCCTCTAAATTTTCTAAATTGCCCAAGGACTCCTCTGACTGCAGTTTTATTTGTCAGAGGGACTACCTCCTGTTTTTCACAGAAAAAAAAACAGGGGATGAGAATACCTTCTCATTAGGAGAAGAGGATTCCTTCTGCTGGTACAGAAGATGGGAATACTGCTCTGAGTGACGTCGAGAGAGATTTTGATACCCTAGGATGACTCTATTGGTGAGTGTTCAGTTTCCCTGTCTGTATGAAAGGACAGAAGACTTGCCCGGGTTCGAGTGGTGGGTAAGTATGTAATTAATATTTTGTTATGTAAGAAAACTGTTAGAGTGTCTCTGTATTTAGTTGTAACATTAGGGAATGATTAGGGAAAGAAAGTTTTGCCCAGACATTAGGTCTCTTTTTCCAGGATTGATTGGTGTACGCTTGAGACTGTACATATCATTGATATGAAGCGAGTGTGTGTCTTTATCCATGTTTCCATACCCCCGCGAGGGGATTGGCTGGGTTTGGACGAAGCGCAAGAGTTGTATGTTTATATGAGTCCTGGATTAATTTCGCGCCTCTGTTAACTACGAGGTTTGGATTTCCACCTAAAAGCGAAATTACGCGCGCCTCTGTATATAAGGAGGTTCAATTTGCTATTGGTAAAAGGCGAAATTAATTGCCCCTGTCCCCAAACAGTGAAAAAACCAGGTTTACAGATTTTAGAAAGAGGGACAGCTAAGGAGAATATTTATAGAAAAACGGGGATGATCCCCTTATCTGGGGTGCTCACAGACCAGAGAGGGTGACAATTAGATCTATTGAAGAATAGCTTTCTAAGTATCTTTTTGAAATGACTTACTTTACAAGTTCCAGATCAAGGTGAATGACGGAGCTGACTGCAGCTGAATTAAATAACCAAGGGGGAGTGGGTCTAGTTCAGTTTCAGTATTCTGATCAGATAGGCTGTTAGGTATAATGCATTTACCTCTGTCCTGTGTTTTTAGTTTTAGTCTTTAGCAAACCCTGTCCTGTCATTACTGGCTACTCCAGTAGATTTTATGGTCCCTGGAGCTGAACTGATTAGAATTCTTTTCTTAAGTTGAACTAAGTGTGGAATTCCTGGAGAGCGTATCTGTTTGCTTTTATTTTCTTCCACAATATCTATGTGCTTGTAAGATGCCCCAGTCTCTGGAGAGGGTAAAACCGTTGGCCCGGAATCCCTGGAACGCAAGTGACAAGCGGTGTTTGTGTATCTGTTTCTATTCTTCCAAGTCTTTCCTGTCTTCTTTAGAACATTGAAAACAACGAAAAATCTTCCAGGGTCTGCTGTAGCTATTGATGTGCTGAGACAGCTAGTTTTTTTCCCTCCTGTCTGTCTGAGTTTGTATTGTAACATGGAATGGATTTTCTGAGTTAATGGATTAGGATCGGAATGTATTGTACACTGAAGTGAGAATCTTAGAAGCAGACCGCACAGATAATTGACAGTGTTTTATTCTGAACTGCCAGCTATTGTGTGCAGTGATCTGACTGGTAGAAAAACAAAGAAAAATAGTTTATAGTTACAAGTACAGCTTGAAAATTTCAAATTGTTTCTTTTTCCCCTGTGCATATTTGTGTGCAGTGAATAAGTCTGATCCATATGTGTAAGTTTTATTTTTTAAATTTGGGATCTGAGTATATCCTGGTTAAAAAAAAAATGTGTCTGCTGTTTTCTGTGTATCAGAAGATTAAATAGCTCTGCCTGGGTCTGTGATAGGCCATAGGGCAGTTGTACACAATGCGGAACGAATTTCTATGAATGTGTTACTTTATGAGAAGCTTATTTTGATTTTTCTAACAAATGTGGAAGATCCTAATTAACCAGAGATTAATAAAAGATCGTAGTGATGCTAAGATTAGTTTTGACTAAGTGATACAAGATCAGTTTTGTCATGTTCTTATGACTTTACAAATTTAAGATCAAACTAATAATAAAGGGAAAAGACTACAGCTGGATTTTGTAACCAAGGAAAATAGCTCTAAAAGAAAATCCGTTAAAGAAAATATGTAACCATGTGATGCAAAGATGTTTAGTTAGTATTACCTTGTTGGAGAAAATCCTTATATAAGATTATGAAGAAAATACTTTTTTTAATTGTTTTTTTTAAGGTCCCTGAGTTTCTCAAGCTGAAAGGTATATTGCTTTTCGGGATTTCCCAGGGGGGAATGGTTTAGTGAAGTCTCTCAGGAAAGCCTCTCTACTCTGATCAGATGGGCTGCTGTGCTCAAGTGCTCCTAGATGTTAGATCAAATAATCAAGGCATGAAACTGGAGAATCTGTTTGTTGTCCTTTGCCCTTCAGAGTGGGGGTTTGACGGCCCTGACAGGACAATGCTATTTGGAAATGATTAAATCCCGAGTGAATGAGAAGTTATATGTTTGGTTTTGATCGAGCAAAATTAAAAGTAAAACAGAATTTATATATTGTTGCAAGTATTTCATAGAGGACATGCTTATTGTTCATAAATTACAGAAACCCAAAAGAGCTGTAACTAAGTTTTATTTTAACTTTTGTTTAAAGGACAGAAAGAGAGATCTACTGTTTAGTTTGCAGTTCCGTTTGACACCAGTCTCATTCAATTTAAATGTGAAAAGGAGTGTTTGTATTCTTAAGCTCAGTGCTAATGACTAATGACTAAGGACAGTAACATGGGAGTTGCTGAATTTTAGGATAAATTCATCTGTTTTTCTGTATTTGAATTTTATATGTTGGGGTCCAGAGAAAACACAGTGTACTTTGTTTTGAAAGATTTTTTTAAGTTTCAATTTTAGGAATACACTATATTGTAGCACTATGACATACAAATTTACTTTAGTTTACACACTTGCAGAACAAATTTGGTGAAAAATGGAGCTTAGTTCCCAGAAAAATATGAGAATATTTGTCAAGTTATTTACACATAAAACAATAACATTAAGTTGAATTGATTAGACAAAGTCTCCTACAGCCCAGAGGTTTTTTTTTTTTTAACATGTCTATCTAGTTCTGTTGTCCATTTGCATTTCTTGAGATAGCATGCCGGTAAGGTGAAGCTAGCCCAAGCACTGCTTTGAAGTCTCCGCTTGACATGCAACAGTATCAGTGTCATGAATGACTCAGGATAATTATTTTGCCTTGTTCAGCACTTTCACTGAGAACAGTAAGCGTAGTTACTCACCTGTAACAGGTGTTCTCCAGGAGCAGCAGGAATCAGTCCTCACATATGGGGTGACGTCGGCGCCGATGGAGCCCTCACGGAGCAATTTTCCCCAGCTTTCAAAGAAAGCCTTTCGAATTGCAGCGCGCATGCGCAGTCCTCTTCCCGCCCAAGGGTGCCATCTTGCTCAGTCAGATGACATAGCTAAAAGACAGCAAAAATTAGCAAAAACGAAAGCATATAACTGCAACTCCAAGGGGAGGAGGGAGGGTTGTGAGGACTGATTCCTGCTGCTCCTGGAGAACACCTGTTACAGGTGAGTAACTACGCTTTCTCCAGGACCAAGCAGGAAGTCAGTCCTCACATATGGGACTCCCAAGCTTAAGGCTACCAGAGACCCTAAGCACAAAAATGAGCTCCCTCAAGGTCAGTAGCACAGAAGGAAGGAATCTTCTCTGAATATGTCTCCAACCGGTAGCCCAACATCCGGGATGGAGGGTAGGAGTTGCCTATACCTCGAAGAAGTTACGGAGGACTGCCTGTCCGAAAGCACTGTCCCTGCGGGACTCCCTCTCCAGGCAGTAATGGGCTGCAAAAGTCTGGCTTGAAGACCAAGTAGCGGCCCGGCAGATGTCTGCCAATGGAACAGAGCGGAGGTAAGCTACTGACGTAGCCTTCGCCCGAACACGATGAGCAATGACTCTACCTTCCAGCATGAGGCCCGCAGCCTCGTAAGCCCAAGCGATGCAGTCCGCAATCCAGATGGACAGAGTACGCTTGGAAACAGGGAGCCCCAACCTGTTGGGGTCATAAGACACGAAGAGCTGAACAGCCTTTCGGTGCTCCCGCGTACGGTCAAGGTAGAAGGTCAACGCCCTTCTACAGTCCAGGGTATACAGGACCATTTCAGCTTGGCTGGAGTGCGGCCTGGGAAAGTAGGTCGGAAGTACCACCTCCTGGTTGATGTGAAAAGGGGAAACCACTTTGGGAAGAAATTTGGGGTGACTCCGTAGGACTACCCGGTTCTTGTAGAACCTAGTGTAAGGAGGATCAGAAACCAGGGCCTGCAGCTCACTAACGCGTCTAGCAGAAGTGAGGGCTACCAAGAACAAGGTTTTCCAGGAAAGAAAACGTAGTGGACAGGTAGCCATAGGCTGCAAAGGAAGGTCAGTTGCCTTATAAGCCCAGGTGATACAGTCAGCTACCCAGATGGACAAGGTATGCTTGGACACAGGCAACCCCAACCTATTGGGGTCAAAGGAGACGAAGAGCTGGGTAGCCCTTCTATGCCCCTGTGTACGGTCAAGGTAGAAGGATAAGGCCCTCTTACAGTCCAGGGTATGCAGGACTGCTTCAGCCTGGCTTGCATGAGGCCTAGGGAAGAATGTTGGAAGAACCACCTCCTGGTTGAGGTGGAAAGAGGAGACAACCTTAGGGAGGAACTTTGGATGAGTCCTAAGGACTACCCTGTTCCTATAAATCCTGGTGTAAGGCCTATCACAGACCAGGGCCTGAAGCTCACTTACTCGCCTAGCCGAGGTAAGGGCTATCAGGAAGAGTGTCTTCCAAGAGAGGAAGCGTAGTGTACAAGTAGCCATCGGTTCAAAAGGTGGGCGAGTCAGTTGCTGCAAGACCACATTCAGCTCCCACTCAGGGGCAGGAGGACGGATGGGAGGCTTGAGCAAAAGCAAGCCCCTAAGAAAGCGGGACACCAAGGGGTGACCAGACAGAGAATGTCCCTCCACCAGAGAGTGGTGAGCTGCTAGAGCTGAGAGATGGACCCGAACAGAATTGGATTTAAGACCTTGATTTGACAAGTGCAGTAAGTACTGAAGGACTACTGGCACAGTACAGGAGAAAGGATCTTCTGTACGTAGCTGACACCACACAGAAAACCTTTTCCATTTGAGAGCATAGGTTTTCCTAGTGGACTGTTTCCTAGAGTTTAGGACAACCTCCTCAACATCCTGAGGCAGACCCCAGGGAGCCAAGACTACCCTTGCAGCCTCCAGGCCATCAAATTAAGAGCTTTGAGATTGGGGTGCAGGAGGGAACCCTGCTCCTGTGAGAGAAGGTCGGGTTGCAACCCCAGAGGTAGTGGAGGTTCCACCGCCAGTTGAAGCAGAAGAGGAAACCAAGGCTGTCTCGGCCATCTGGGAGCCACCAGCAGGACCGAGGCCTTGTCCTGAAGAATCTTGAATAGAGTTCGGGCCACCAAGGGCGTGGGAGGAAACGCATACAGGAGGCCCTGAGACCAGGATATCAGAAAAGCATCTGCTGCTATCCGCAGAGGATGCGGTTGCCTGGAGCAGAACTTTGGCAGTTGCTTGTTCATGGGGCTGGCAAAGAGATCTATCAAAGGGAGACCCCATGTCAGGAAGATCTTCTGAACTACTGAAGGATGCAGCTGCCACTCGTGGGGCTGCAGTATTCTGCTTAATCTGTCTGCCAGGTAGTTGTCCTGGCCTGGAAGGTACACAGCTCTGAGGAGCATATTGTGCTTGAGGGCAAATGAACAAAGGTCCTGAGCCTCCCGACAAAGGATCCTGGACCCAGTTCCGCCCTGTTTGTTCACATAAAACATGGCAACTTGGTTGTCTGTCTGAATTAGGACAGACTGGTGAGCCAGGGTAGGAGTGAAAGCTTTGAGTGCTAATCAAATAGCTCTGAGTTTGAGGAGATTGATCTGCTGAGCAGATTCCCAGGGAGACCACAGGTCCTGGGTGCACTTGCCCAGACAATGAGCCCCGCAGCCTTGCAGGGAGGCGTCTGTGGTCAGCACTACTGTGCACCCTGGAATCTGAAAAGGCACCCCCCTCAGAAGATTGGGTGGGTGAGGCCACCAGGAGAGGGAGTGCAGAAATTGTCTGGACACCCTTATCCTGTCTCTGAGGCTGCCTGAGGCCTGTGACCACTGAGCCCGAAGGCACCATTGTGCAGGCCTCATATGGAGCCGGGCATTGGGGGTCACATGTACTGTCGAAGCCATGTGGCCTAGAAGCCTCAGGCAGAGCCTGGCGGAGACCAGGGACCTGCTGAGAAACTGATTTGCCAAGGCCATCAACCTTTGGGCCCTGTCTACTGGCAAGAAAGCCTTTGCCAGCAGAGAGTCCAGCCTTGCCCCTATGAACTCCAAGTTCTGGGAGGGGAGCAAAGTGGACTTTGCGAAGTTTATGACAAACCCCAGGCTTTGTAGAAGGGCAATAGTCCTGAGGGTGGCCTGTTTGGCCTCCTGGCACGTCTGACCCCTGATGAGCTAGTCGTCGAGATAGGGGAAGACAAAGATTCCCTGATTTCTCAGGTAGGCTGCCACCACTGCTAGGCACTTTGTGAAGACTCTGGGGGCGGAGGTGAGGGCGAAAGGAAGCACTCTGTACTGATAATGGTTTCCTCCCACAATGAACCTGAGGCACTTTCTGTGGTCTGGATGAATGAGGATGTGAGTGTACGCATCCTTTAGATCTAAGGAGCATAGCCAATCTCCCTGCTGGAGGTAGGGCAGAAGTGTTCCAAGAGTAAGCATCTTAAACTTCTCCTTTACTAGGAACTTGTTGAGGTTCCTGAGGTCCAGAATGGGTCAAAGGCCACCGGTTCTTTTGGGCACCAGGAAATACCTGGAGTAGAAACCGTGACCTTGCAAGTGGGGAGGCACAGGCTCCACCGCCCTGTCCACCAACAGACCATGAAGCTCTTGCAGAAGGTGGTCTGTGTGCAGGGGAGGCCTTGGAGGCTCCCCTGGAAAATATGGCGGAGGCAGTTGGTGAAAATGGAGGGCATAGCCCTTGTGGACTATCTCCAGCACCCAACTGTCCCCGGTGATAAGGGGCCACTGGTGGGCAAAGAGGGCGAGGCGACCTCCTGTGCAGGGTTGGGAGAGCAGTGGAGGAGAGGCTACGCTCAAGGAGTCAAAAACCCCCACCCTGCTGAGTGGTAGCAGGGGCCTGAGGCTTGGGGGTCCTCTGCCTATGGTGCCCATTACCCTGGCCCTTGGCTTGCTGACACTGGGGGGCAGCTTGGGCAGCCTGATATTGTGGGTACTGTTTATAGGCAGTGCCCTTCCTCGGGTAAAAGGGCTTTTTAGCCGAGCCCTTCTTTTTATGAGAAGGGGCAGAGGTCTTCCTCGACAGCCTTGTCCGTGTGAGGTGCTCAGTTTCGAGCTGGGCGGCCTTCTCGGTCATGGGCTTGCCAAAAAGGTTTTTACCTCGGCAAGGGACATCGACCAACTTGTCCTGAACCCATGGCTCGAGGTCCGATGACTGCAGCCATGCCTGGCGTCGAGCCGCGATACCGGCTGCCGCAACTCGGGCCGAAGCCTCGAAGCCATCGTAGGCGGCGCGGGACATGAACTTCAAGCAGTCCCGAATCCCCGAGGACAAGGATTTAAATCTCTGCAAGGGTTCCCCGGAGAGACCAGCAGAGAACCCGGCCAATTCCTTGGCCAGATCCTGCAAGTACATGCCCATGTACAGCTGGTAGGACTGGACACGGCAAGCAAGCATCGAGCCCTGGAAGCACTTTCTACCGACGCCATCGAGGTTCTGGGCCTCCCTGCCAGGGGGCACCGCGGAGTGCATCTTCTGGCTCTTCAGACGATGCATGGCCGATTCCACAACCATAGAATGGTGTGGTAGCTGTGCCTTCTGAAAACCAGGGCTCTTTCGGAGTCAATAGATCGAATCGACTCGCTTGCTGAGAACTGGCGCCGAGGCCGGTGCCTCCCACATACGGAAGAGGAGCCATTCCAGCATCGGAGGAACCAGAACAGTAAAGGCCTCCTTCGGAGGAGAGTCATACTGTAGGGCCTCGAGCTCTTCAGCTCGAGGCTCCTCCTCGGGGTCCGCCGGAATAGCCAAGGCAGCGGCCATATCCCGGACGAACTCCGAGAACCGAGTATCCTCCGGGGGGGGGGGACCTACTCCGGGGCTCAGACTGCGGTGAGTCCGAAGGGACACACCGAGTCTTAAAGGTATCAGGAGACTCCTCGTCCTCCGTCTCCCAAGCTGACTCGTCCGAGGAAGAGTCAGGGTCCGACCCCGCGGGGCCCTGGAGCACCCGCCCCAACGCCGGAGGCACCGGTGTCGACACCCTCGGTCCCGAACGGGAGGTCGAGGGAGACCGCGACCGAGGTCGACTCCGAGCCACAATGGACTCGAGTATCGGCTCGGTCTCCGGGGTCGACTTCGATGTCGATGTCCCGGTGGTCGGGGCAGATGCACCAGACAGGCTGGCCATCAGTGCCCGCTGCTGCTCCATGAAGGCAGACAATCTGCTCTCCAAGGCTGTCATCCTGAGACTCAGCTTGGGAGACGCAGCAGCCACCAACTCGGGCCCCGGCGGCACCGGGCCTGATGTCGGCTCCCTGGGAGGAGAGTCCTCGAGGACTACGGGGCTTACGTGTCCAGCAGACTCCAGCTCCACGCAAGGAACTTTTGCAGGCTTCTCGTGTTCCACAGGCCCGGGGCGACGGTCGGGGGTCTTAGACCTGGCCCTCGAGGAGCCAGGGACCTCCTCCGACGCCCTCGCAAGCCATTTCTTCCTCTTGCGTTCCCGGTCAGGGGACCCCCTGTCCGAGGAGCTTCGACAGCGCTCGGGATCGGAATCCCGAGATGTCGAGGCCTCAGACGAGGTCCGGGCCCGGCAGGAGGCTGAGTCCGAGAAAAGCCTTTCTTTTTGCTGCTGTCGACTTCGGAGCGCCTTGGAAGACATCTTTCCACATGGCCCGCATGACTTAGGGTCGTGGTCGGGGCCGAGACACCGAAGGCAGCAGTCGTGTGTGTCGGTGAGAGACATCAATTTCTTACACCGATCACACTTTTTAAAACCGCTGGAAGCCATCGGGGAAAAAAGAGTCCCCGCGAGGTCAAAGGACCGGCCTTCCAGGGAAAAATCGAAAAAAGGGCGCGAACGCCAGCCACGAAGGGCAAAAAATGAAAAAGAAGAATCGGGCTCGATACCGGTGTACCGAACCCGGCGGGAGGGGAACCGGCGTCGAACCGGGAGAAAAAATAGCGAAAATTGCCGAAAAAAATCTAATTTTAACCGGGAGAAGAGGACACACGTCCGGTGGGCTTCTCGGAAAAAAAGAGACTGAGGTAAGATGGCACCTTTAGGCGGGAAAGGAACCGCGCATGCGTGCCTGCATTCCCAAAGGCTTTCATAGAAAGCTGGGGAAATGCTCCGCTGGGGCTTCATCGGTGCCGATGACACCCATATGTGAGGACTGACTTCCTGCTTGGTCCTGGAGAACCTGTGAATACTTTGGGGAGGAAGTGCTCTTTCAGGTGGAGATCCTGCTGTATAAAATTTACACTGAATCTCAGAAAAATGACTAATCATAGCAGCCAATTTATCAACATAAATTACTCATCCTTGGACAAAATGAAATACTTTACTCAAGCACCCACAGAATTGGTGCTATAACTACTACAATTTAAGTATGGCAGGAAAGCAAAGTAAAAATACATACTGGCTACACATTGCTCAGGATAGAAAGGTGCTCACTCATGTAAATAGTTATTTTGCACCCAGTTATTTATTGTTCCTATGTTTAATGTAAAGTTACTTATTCTTTTGTTCCATGTAAACCACTGTGACTGGTAGATACAGCGGTATAAAAAGGTTGATAAATAAATAAAAGAGGTGCATGCTTATGTGGAACAAATATTACATTGTCAATGGAGCTGAGGAAGCTCTGTTCCACTCTTTGGAAGCTTGGAAGCTGTGGATGTTGTAGGCTGGGGACAGAGGAGATGGCTTTGAGGGTCTGGATGTTGGCCAAGAAGACCATTTTGTCGGTTTGGGTGTCTCCCAATCCGCTGAGCTCCTGGCACTGGTGTAATATGATGCATCAACATATGCAATTGGACAGGCTGTGGGTCAAGGGTAGGAATCAGAAAGTGGGAAATTTTTTGAAGGATTTGGTGACCATTATATATCTTTGAAGTGTAACACGTCAGCGTAATCTAAAAATCCTCAAGATAGGTATGGGAGGATTATATACAAGGGTTGTTGCCAAGGGATCAAAATCTAGTTCTTAATAATTTGTAATCCCCAGGACCCTTTGAGAGGTGCTTCTTTGGCTTTTGCGTCCCCTGGGATTCTTTGTGGATCCTTGTAGGCCCCTGTGGACAACTGCAGTGCACAGGGGGGGACTTGGGGAGTGAAGGGTAGGGAGCTTTTGGGCTTAGGACCTGGGGTAGACTGTCTCTTTACCACCACCCCTCTTGTGGGTGAGGGTTTGGAGTGGTTCCTTGGGCCTTTGGTTTGATAGTGAATAGAGGAGGGGAGGGGGGAGTGGAGTTAAGATGGCGTATTGCTGAGTTTGGTGACGGCTGTTTTTTTTTATGGGGAAAAAGTGCAAGGTTAAAGGGGGTTTGGTGCCCTCACAACCCCCTGAAGCTTCTATGCCATTACCTGCAACTGCTGTTGGGCCTTTGGATACTTTCTTCAGACCACTACAGCAACCGGTGAATACAAGGGAAGTAAGCCTGGCTGCAGGTTTGCTGGAACCGGAGGATTCAGCAACTGCTTTGGGCGTGTCTTCTCTCTCCCCTGACTCACGGCAGGTCTCCAAGGCTCTGTATTTCCGACATAGCTCTAGTGGTAGTCTGCAGTGAAGTGCTTCTTGGTTGGGATGCGGATTCCATTTGGAAGAGCAAGATGCCAAAGGCCAAGATTCGGGGCTAGTTTCCTCAGCGTCTTCTCAACACAGGAACTCTCGGAGCGCACCAGGTGGGCGATTGGCAGCAACTTCAGCTGCCTTGGTTGGGGAAGGACAGATACCATGTGGTATGGAGAAGGAGGGGATACCAGTTGGAGTGGACTGGTCTGGTTTCACTCCAACTCGCCCAGAAATCTTTATCTTAGAGACAGTTTGGGCAACTATTGTTTCTTTGGGTAATGCGCTACTTCCACAAATGTCAACATTGGCTGTAAAAGTTTCATGCAACTTTAAGGCGGTTGAAACTATTAACAACAAAGTAGCTTTATTGAAAACTTCTCTAACTGAGATTCAAGTTAAAATGGAGGTGCTGGACATATCAGGTTTAAGCGAATAGTAAGAGTACACTTGCCATGCATACAAAAATTGAGCACCTTGAAAACATATCCCATGCAGCGAACTTGAGAAAGCACAGTTACCGACGGAGCCTGCACGGGAACGCTCCCCAGCGTCCAATCAGAAAGCCTTTGGGAGCATCCCACAGCGCCTGCGTGCTGCCTTCCCGCCTTTCCAACTTTCTCTCCTCAGTTGAGTTTTATAGCTGAGACAAAGAGGGAGAGAGAGGGAAAGGAAGAGAGATAGAGAGAGAGAGACAACTTCTAGGGGAGATGGGTGGGTTGTGAAGACTTATTCCTGCTGTTCCCAGAGATCACCTGTTACAGGTAACTGTGCTATCTCCAGGAACAAGCAGGAATGAGTCTTCACATATGGGGACTCCCTAGCTTTTGATGCCAGGGAGAGAGCCCAGAAGTTGTGTGTCCCTGGGACAGGACTGCACTTCCCCACCTGGATCTCTGGCATCCCATGAGGGATGGTGGGTAGGAGTTGATTAAGTATGGAACAGGTGTTTGAGAACAGCCTGACCAAACAAGGCATCCCGGCGGGAGTCCTTGTCTAAGCAGTAATGGGATGTGAAGGTATGAACCGAGGCCCAAGTGGCTGCTCGACAAATGTTGTCGATAGACACAGAGTGCAGAGTGCAGATGAGCCATTGAGGCTGCCATGGCTCTCACATTGTGAGCTGTGACATGGCCCTCCAGAGAAATGTTTTTGCTCTGATAGGCGAAAGAAATACATTGGGCAATCCAGTTGGAAAGAGTTCTCTTGGAGACTGGTTGTCCCAAATGAGAAGGATCAAAAGCAACAAAGAGTTGGGAAGACTTTCTATGTTGCTGTGTCCTCTGTAAGTAAAAAGCTAGAGCTCTTTTACAGTCCAGGGTATGAAGATTCCTCTCTGCACTTGATGCATGAGGCCCTGGAAAAAAGACAGGTAGGTAGACCTCTTGGTTGAGGTGAAAAGGCGAGACCACCTTAGGCATAAAGTGTGGATTAGTCCTAAGGACCACCTTGTCATGATGGAACCTTGTATAAGGTGAATTAGCTACTAGTGCTTGCAATTCACTGATGCGGCGTGCTGATGTGATTGCAATGAGAAAGATAACCTTCCAAGAAAGGTATTTCAAGGAGGTAGTAGCTAAAGGTTCAAAAGGCGGCTTCATAAGCTGACCAAGAACCAAATTTAAGTCCCATGCCACCGGAGGTGGTCTAATAGGAGGTTTTGTTAAAAGGATGCCTCTCATGAACCTTGCTACAAGGGGATGAGAGGAAACAGGTTGTCCATTTAGAGGCCTAAGGGAAGCTGCAATAGCACTCAGATGGACTCTTACTGAATTTGTCTTAAGGCCTGCATTAGAGAGATGCAGGAGATACTCCAGCAACGATTCCAGAGGTATTGACCGGGGGTTAAGACCCTTTCCAGAACACCAGATGGTAAACCTTTTCCACTTGAAGGCGTAAGAACGTCTAGTGGAAGGTTTTCTGGAAGCATAAAGAACATCTTTCACTTGTTGAGAAAGAGGAAGATCCTGGAGATCTAGGCCTTCAGCAACCAAGCCCTGAGATGCAGAGACTGGGGATTGGGATGCCACAACTTTCCGTCCTCCTGAGAGAGGAGGTCTGGAGCAGACCCTAACTCTAGGGAGGGAGCTTGAGAGAGATGTAGAAGCAGAGGGTACCACACTTGCCGTGGCCAAAGTGGAGCTATGAGAATCATGTGGCCTCTGTCTCTCTGAAGCTTGAACAGGGTTTTGGGGATCAGGGGAATGGGTGGAAAGGCATACAGGAAGTCTTGACCCCAGTGAAGGAGGAAAGCATCCCTTGCCTGAGCCCCCTGAGCCGGAGTTCTGGAACAGAACCGGGGAAGTTTGGCATTCCACAGACTTGCAAAGAGGTCTATGTCCGGGGTTCCCCAAATTTGAACTATCTTGGATACCTGGTCCATATGTAGGGACCACTCGTGTGGAAGCAGAACTCGACTAAGTCTGTCCGCCCAAGAGTTTTGAACACCTGGAAGATAGACTGCCAGAAGATGAATGTGATGCCCTCTGGCGAGGGCCCACAGTCGCAGAGCTTCGTTGCAAAGCGACAGAGAGCCAGTTCCTCCCTGCTTGTTTATGTAGAACATGGTTACCTGATTGTCCGTGTGGACAAGGACTGTCTTGTGGCTGAGCAGGGTGTGGAAAACTCGCAGAGCAAGGAAGATTGCTCTGAGTTCCAAGAGATTGATATGTAGAGAAGTCTCCTGTGGGGACCAGATGCCCTGGGTGGAGAGGTCCTGAAGATGAGCTCCCCAGCCCATTGGAGAAGCATCTGTTGTAAGAGTTGCCTGGGGTAGAGGCTGTTGAAAGGGAGACCCCAGCAACAGGTTTTGAGGGGACTTCCACCACTGGAGGGACAAAATGAGGCGACTTGTGTTTGCTATTTTGTCTGACAGGCAGTCTAATGCCTGGGTCCATTGGGTGGATAAAGTCCACTGAGCTGCTCTCATGTGCAGGTGAGCATATGGTACCACATGAACGGTGGATGCCATGTGGCCTAGTAACTGTAACATTTCTCGAGCAGTTAGTAGGGGTTTTGACTCTGCTTGAGAAGCTAACTGCATCAAGCGAAGGCAGCGGGCCTGAGGAAGATAGGCCCTTGCCTTTGTGGTATCCAGCAGCGCCCCTATAAACTCCAGGGACTCAGTAGGGATCAAATTGGATTTTGGGATGTTTATTACCAGCCCTAAATACTGGAGGATACGCATGGTGCAGGTTAGAGCAGTCTTGGCCTCTGATTGAGTGGGAGCTCGAATGAGCCAGTCGTCCAGATAGGGGAAGACAAATATTCCCAGGGTGCGCAGAAAAGCAGCAACCACTGCCATGCATTTCATGAACACCCTTGGTGCAGAGGCCAGGCCAAAGGGGAGCACTTTGTATTGATAGTGCTTCTCCTGGAAAAGGAACCGAAGGAACCTTCTGTGAGTTGGATGGATGAGAACATGAGTGTACGCATCCTTGAGATCTAGAGAACAAAGCCAATCCTGACTGTGAAGATATGGCAGCAGAGTTCCTAGAGAAAGCATCTTGAATTTCTCTTTGACTAGGAATCTGTTCAATTCTCTGAGATCTAAAATGGGCCTGAAGCCCCCTGTTTTCTTTGGGATAAGAAAATAGGGGGAGTAGAACCCCTTGCCCTGTTGTTGAGAAGGCACTTCCTCTATTGCCCCTTGGGCTAGAAGAGTGGCAACCTCCTGCTCTAACAGGCTAAGGAGGGAGGTTGGAGAATTGAACTGGTGCACTCTTGTGAGAGGGGGCAAGCTGGAAAAATGAAGTTAGTACCCCTCTCTTATGATGGAGAGTGTCCAATGCTCTGCTGTGATTTGCCCCCATCTGGGAGCAAAGTAACATAACCTTCCTGGGATGGTGGAGGGCTCTGGTCCTTCTAGAGCCAGGAAGGCTAAGTTCTCTAGCAGAGAGTCAAAGGCCCTGAGGGGGCTGAGATTGCTGGGCTGGAGCAGGCCTCGCAGCCTTTGCCTTGGTCTGTTTGGAGGATTGCTGACGTTTGGAAGGAAACTGAGCTGCAGAAGATGCTCTCTGACTATAAGCAGGATAGGATCTTCCCTTTTTAGAAAAAGGTGTTTTCTTGAACAGCCTTTTCTTAGCAGGAGCAGCAGTAGATTTGGATAGTCTATCCAAAGCAGAATTTTCAGCATCCATCTGATTGGCTTTTGCTTGCCAATCTTTACCAAACAGATTCTCCCCTGTACAAGGGATTTTTCCCAATTCATCTTGGACCCAGGTCTCCAAATCAGATGCTTGAAGTCCAGCAATCCTACGTGCGTCTATTGCTATAGCTGAGGCTCTGCTTACGCATTCAAAGGAGTCAAAAGCTGCACGGTTGGAGAATTTGGAGATATCCTGGGCATGTTTGAGCCCAGAGAGAAATTCTGGCCTTTTACTGTCCGACATAAAAGGACTTAAAGTCAGCAAATGGTCAGTGACTTCTTTTAAGAACATTCCCATGTAGAGACTATAGGAATTTATTCTCGCAGCCAGCATGGAAGCTTGGAAGATTCTTCTACCAAAAGCATCCAGGGTTCTACATTCACGTCCTGGAGGATTAGAGGCATGTCTCTTGGCACTTCTAATCTTTCTCATTGCAGACTCAACCACAATAGAGTGGTGAGGAAGCTGAGTTTTATGAAAACCAGGACAAGGAGGGACACGATACATGGTGTCTAACCTGCGAGAATGAGGAGAGGTGGATAGAGGTGCTTCTCACATCCTTAACATGAGATCATACAGAATCTCATGAATAGGCAAGGTAGCTGCCTCTTTAGGAGTTTTAGGATATTGTAGAATATCTAACTCCTTAGCTCTAGTCTCTGACTCTGGGGCTACTGTAATAGAGAGACCCCGAGCCACCTCTCTGATAAAGTCTTGAAAAGACAAGTCCTCTGGAGGAGACATCCTTCGTTTAGGAGAGGACTCCTCCTGTGGAAGAAGCATTGTTGCATCGACAGACTCTTCAGAATCCTCAGAGTCATCAGAGGAATTGAAGTATCGTCTGTCGGGATGCTCTTGCAAAGCCCGATACCCGTATCGACCGGGATCGGTATCGGGAATCATCGGTACCGGGTATCGGTACTGGAGTGCTGCAGAGGGCAGGGTACCGGCATGGCTGACACCGAAGCTGATGTCGATGCCACCGGTACCGGAATCGGTGCCGATGGCGATACCGGAGCCGGTACCTGCGGAGTAGTCTGATGCGGTACCATGGGCGTCGATGCCACAGGGAAGGCCGCCAGACTGCGTTCGATGGACAGAATCCTCTGATCCATAGACGCTGCCAATGCCTGGAAGTCGGTACCGGTGGAGGTCACCGGTACCCCAGAGCATGGCACCAGGAGATCTGTTGAGGCCACGCCATCTAGATCGTCCTGGAATCCCGATGATGATGCTTTAGAAGCCGAAGCCTCCCGCTGGGGTAATTTTGCCGGTGCAGAATCCACGAGGGCAAGGCCAGGGGCATCTCGATGCTTGGAAGGAGATTTGCCCTTCGAGGACCGGCTGGATTTATGTTTAGTTACCTGAGATCCATGTAAGGAAGAAGAAGCCCTGGAAGACGTCGATGCCACCGAAGCTGCATCAGAGGGAAACAGGGTACTGAGCTTGGCAGCTCGGTTCTGTCGACCTCTCTTAGACATCATAGAACAGGACACACAATCTTTAATGGAATGGTCAGGGCCTAAACATTTGAGACACCAGTCATGGGTGTCGGTGACGGATATAGTACCGCCACATTTTGTGCACTTCTTGAATCCTGAGGCAGGTTTTTCCATATTTAAGGAAAAGGTTTTGGGCCTAAGGCCCAAAACTGAAGTACACCTGAAGAAAAATAAAAAGTCTTCTTTTTTTTTTTTTTAGAAAAGAATAAGAACCGGCGGTACCAGTATAGCGTCGAGGAAGGCAGACGCGTACAGAAAAGAAATAAAGAAAAAATAAGGAAATTCTTCTGCGGTGACAGGAACACGACCTGCTGGCTCCGCGGAAAAAGAACAACTGAGGAGAGACAGTTGGAAAGGCGGGAAGGCAGCACGCAGGCGCTGTGGGATGCTCCCAAAGGCTTTCTGATTGGACGCTGGGGAGCGTTCCTGCGGAGGCTCCGTTGGTACCGACGTACCCATATGTGAAGACCCATTCTTGCTTGTTCCTGGAGATTCATTAATTTTCCTAAAAGTCCATTTGCAACGACCCAGGATATGTTTAAGGAGTACCTTACAGATGTGCTGGCGGTTCCAGAAGATTCCCATCCGTCAGTGGTAAAATTGTTTTATATACCTCCGGGGAAGAAGAAATCTTCTTCTGAGAACATTGGGACATAGCAGTTGGATGTCTTAAATGTTTCAGAGCTTCTGGAAACTACTGGTGAAGAGGTGGTAACTCCATCTACATTATTGGTGACTTTCACGTTAGTCTCAGATAAGGAATGGATATTGAAGCTATTCTATCAAAAAAGAAATGTGCTATTTCATTAATTAATGATTAGGATTTACCCTGATTTATCTAGCGAGCTTGTGAACATTTCTTGTGCTTCTGAATGAGGGATTTCTCTCTGATTTTCTTTGTATTACTAAGTGCAGTGCTTTTTTTCTGTACAAGTATAACTCTTTGATATTTTGTTTAAAACTGCATAAATATAAAATAAAAAAGAGGAGAGGATTGGGTTCCTATTGCTAGTTTGCTGATAAGTGTGTGATGGTCACTCCCCCCCCCCTCCCCCCAGCTTCTGGGATGGGAGGGTTCGTGGGAAAGGCTGGGAGTTTGTAGAGGGGTAGAAAGGTGGGGGGAGGAGATAATATAAAATGTAAAAAAATTAGTTTTTTATACTGTGTGTTCTCCTGGACATGAGTAAGAGCGTTATCTTTGTCAATAAAAAGATTTTATCATATGACTATATCTCTCCCTCTAGTCTTCTCTAAGACTGTAATCTTTTCTAAGGTTGAAACTTTCCAAGTTTATATAAATTATTTCTTAAAACTGTTGAGTTTCTGTGTTGTTGAGTCAATGTGAACTTGGGGTCTCAGACTTCCATTGGCACTACAGTTTAGACAATGTCTTCATATAGTGTGCCGATCTTGCATCAATGGCCTCATCGTTCACAAATGAATTTAGACACTATTTAATTTTAACACTCAGAAACCCAAAAAGGTGCTTATCTGAATCTTCTCCTCGATGCCCCATTCTGGTGCCCTATCTGCGTTTCACCACAGTAGGTTTCTTCAGGGGGTTCTATATACTGAAGCGCTGTTAATAAAACAATACGTACAACTCATATTATTTTGTCTTAATCTTTATAAATCAGTCATAGCTATCTATATGTTGTTTTCCTGGCGTACCTTTTTTTTGCGAGATTCGCTGAATTTATGCCTTGCTGTGCGGTGTGTTGCCTTGAGCCTGCCGGCTTCCAAAAAACGCCACGCATGCGAGCTGATGTATTCCCCTACTTTAAATGTTCAGCTGAGGAATAGAGGAATAAAAAAGATTTTAACTACAAGGTGCCCACTCATAGCTTACATCACTAGGTAAAAGTAACAACCCAACTACAACTCTAGGCCATGGTAACCCTATTCATGGATCTACTGCAGCAGGAGACAAACTAAAAAACTAATGACAAGAGGATTAATTACAACTAAATGGACTCCTGAAGTAAAAAAGGAGATAATATACGCCTATTACTATGCTACAAATGCTTTATTTTCAGAGTTAGGGTATACAAAGAGAGCACACCAAAACTGGAAGAAGGAACAAAGATTCCAACAGAAAAGCTACAAAAGACAACTGACAGAAATTTATTACTAATCCAACAAATCAAACAAAAGAAGTACTTGATTAAGGTGAAATTAGAACTTATGACCTAGATTGGCCACTGTTGGAAACAGGATACTGGGCTTGATGGATCTTGGTCTGACCCAGTATGGCATATCTTATGTTCTTACCTGCTAATATTCTTTGCTTTAGTCCCTCCAGTCCAGTCCAGACTTCTGGGTACTATTCCCCTTCCAGCAGATAGAGACTGAGCATGCTAGCTTTTGGTGACATCATATTATAAGGAGGCTGAGTTCCTTCCACCAAGCTAGTATTTCAATGTCAAAGCAGTCAGAAAAAGAACACTAGTCAAACAAAGAACTTCGTCTAGGACAACTTTTGACACTATTTACAAACCTTCTCTGAAATAAATGTGATGATTGAGTGCAGCTCGAGAGAGTCAAGGCCACAATTGGTTCCAGAACACCCAAGAACCAAATCCTTAGGTCCCAGAAACCGACTTCTCCGACAACTCCACAGGAAAAGACCGAACCCCGAACATATGCTGACAATCTGAACCAGGCTTGCAACACCACAACAGCCACAGGCAGGTTCTGTACTGGACTGGAGGGATTAAAGGAAAGACAATTAGCAGGTAAGGTCTAATTTCACCTTCCATAGTGTCCCTCCAGTCCAGTTCAGACTCCTGGGATGCAGGGGCGGCCCAAGGGGGGTGCGGGGCCATGTGCGGAGACTCGGTGCGGAGCCTCATTTGCATAAGGTGCCTCATTTGCATAAATATTTGCATAATGTTACCATACGCTACTAACTTTTAGTAAACATGCCTCTTAATGAGTATATGGATAAAGAAAGACTAAAAGGTTTCTACATTACTATAATCCAGTACCAACTGCCAGGCACATTAGGAACTACTACAAACACTGCCCATTTAGAACCCATAGCAAACCTGCCGTATCCTAACAGCACTACCAGGACTCACAAAGCACCTTACCCTAACTATCAAAAGACAACACTGCAAATATTAAACCAATACATTTCAGAGAACAATAATACATGACCTACTGGGGAAAGAACAAGTGGCAATGTCAAATAGGAATTACATAAACAGAATACCTCAGCTCAGTTACACATGCAGAACATAGACCATCACCAAACAAGGAATCACAATTTAGAAACAGGAAGACAAAAATTAAACTGGGAACCCCAAAAGCCAAACTTGGAATATATAACAACACTGTAGAAATAAAACTATAAATTAATTTCCTCTTGTACTAAACAAAGCGCAAAAATTAATGATGCACATTTCCCAGAGCTGACATATTCCAGTTAATAAATTCAAAATAAAGAGATATTTTTCTACCTTTTGTGCATTTTTTTTCAGTTGCAATTGTTCCAGCCACTTTCTTCTGGTTTCTTCGTGTCTTCTGCTAACTCTCCATCTGCTGTCCATTTGTCCTTTCTTCTGTCTTCTTGGGTTTTTTTTTCCATTCTCTCTCTACATCTGCTTTAACATACTAATCTTTCTCCTTTTGCTCTTTCCTCATTCCTATTTCATCCACTCAAATTTTATCCCTCCATCCTCAATCCCCACTTACTCTCCCAATATCCGGCCAATTGTAGATTTGTCTTCCCTCCCACGCAAAATATTTTTCCCTCTCCATTTCACTCTCCCAGCTCCATCCCATTCTAATCCTCCCCCAACATCAGCTCCTTTCTAGTTCCAGCCCCACCCAGCATCTGCTCCCTTCTTGTCCCTGCATCAGCCCATTTCCAGTCCTAGTCCCCCATCAGCCCATTTCCAATCCTAACGCCCCCACAGCCCATTACCAGTCCTAACGCCCCCACAGCCCATTACCAGTCCTAACGCCCCCCACAGCCCATTACCAGTCCTAAACCCCTATCAGCCTACTTGTAGTCTTAGCCCCCCCATAGCCCATTACCTGTTGTAACCCCCCATCAGCCCATTACCTGTCCTAACCCCCCCATAGCCCATTACCTGTCCTAATCCCCCCATCAGCCCACTTGTAGTCGTACCTCCCCATAGCCCATTACCTGTTGTAACCCCCCATCAGCCCATTACCTGTCCTAACCCTCCCATAGGTGTACAAAAGAGGCAAGAGAGATGGATGATCATATGTGCCTTTATTGTGTCCCCTACGCGTTTCGGCGTATGCCTTCCTCGGGGGGATATACTTAAACATATAAACATAAAACAACATGTTAAATAATTATACAGTAAAAAACATCAACCTCATAAATGATAAAAACATACAGGCATGTATTGTTTACAAAATATAAGCCACTAAAAACCAAATGTAACAACCAAAAGAAAAAACTGTTAAAAACAAGCATTTAACAATGCTAAAAATATAAATAAACAATATAACAAATAAGATAATAAATAAGTAAACAATATGGCAAATAAGATAATAAATAATTAAAAGACGCAGGGCAGAACACACAGAACAAATAGCATGCAAATAATTATATATATATAATAAATAGTAATAAAAATGATACTAATAATAACATAAACAGATGTTTACTTACAAGGCACAATTGGTTAATGGCCAATAGGCAGAATGGTAAAGAGATTCCTTGTATTAAAAATTAACTGCAAACATATAAAAATATATAATGTAAAGCATAAAGAAACAAGTAAAAACACTGTACCTAAGCATAGGCAATTGGCACTAATGGACAAACGTGCTATTAAATGAATGGATAAAAACAAAATTCTCTCAAAAGATGAGAATGTAAAAAGTATACAGATAAAAAGAAGAAGAAAAGAAGAAGAAAAGAAAAAAAGATGGCATTAAGCTGAGTTGATTGGCACATTTTAAAGACATCAACATGAATAAACTGAGGGTAAATGTGAAGCTCTATTTAAAATATACTCAACTAAACATAACCTTAAAAAACATGGGCACCACCAAAAATATACACGGAGTAACTTAAACAAAAATAAGTGCAAACCAATGAATGAGCCAAACTTACATGAAATGAGCAATTCAATCCCAAGCAAAAGCAAAAAGGGTTGTCAATGAACAGGAAGCACGTTCTGTTAGCCAAGGTGGGAAGGCATAGAGAAGCCCCTCTGTTGGCCACTTTTGGGCTAATACATTGAGATCTTCAGACATTTGCTCTCTGCGGTGACAATCTCATCCGCCAGGAGCATACTTCCTGTGCCCCCCCGATGACTGATGTATGCTACCATGGTGGTGCTGTCCGAGAAGACTCTTACCGCTCAGTGTCATATCAGGGGCACCTGGAGCACTAACCAAACTGCCCTCATTTCCAGGTGCATGATGGACCTCTCGGCTTCCTCCTGCGACAGGCAATGCACTCCCCAACCTGAAAGGCTGGTGTCCATCATCACCACAGTCCACTCCAGTGGCTCCAGAGGCATCCCTTTCGAGAGGCTGGAGGACATTAACCACCAGGCTAGGCTGCTATGGGCCTCCAATGGGCAAAGGAGCTTCTTTATGAGAGAATACTTCTAAGGTGACCACCGTAAGAAAAGCGCTCTCTGCAGAGGACACATATGTGCCCTTGCCCATGGCACTAAGTCTAACAGCCGCCATGGAACCCAAGACCTGAAGATAAGACTATGCCAACTGGGTACGCCACTGCAAGAATCTGTGGATTTGAGCCTGTATCTTTGTTTTCCGTTCCTCGGGTAGGAACACCAGCCCATGAGCCATATCAAAGCAAACCCCTAGGTACAAGAGATTTTGAGAGGGTTCCTGGTTGTGTTCACCACCCAGCCAAGGTCTTGGAGTGTAGTTAGCACCTGCCGTGTGGCCTTCACACTCTCCTCATGCGACTTCGCTTGGATCAGCTGTTTGTCACAATATGGATGCTCCCTAGCTCCTTAGGGTTGCCACGACAATCACCATAATCTTTGTGAAGGTTTGCGGAGCCACTGAAAGCCTGAATGGAAGGGCCTGAAATTGATAGTGGCCCACGGGAATGGAAAACTTCAGATACCTCTGAAGGTCCGGCCAGATAGGAACATGAAGACAGGCTTCTGTCAGATCTAAGATGGTCAAGAATTCTCCCCATCAGACAGCAACAATGATGGAACACAGTGTTTCCATTCGCAAGTGTGATACACACAATGTTTGACTGACATATTTCAAGTTGTAGATGGGAACTATAAAATATATTGAGTATCGACCTTGACCTAATTGCAACAGACATAGGAGATTGTCCTAGATGGCCTGCTTTTTTGTAGACACTTTGCAGGGTGACACAAGAAACTTAACTATGAAGGGATGAGCGAATTCCAAAGCAAACCCCTCATGAATGACCTCCAGGACCCACCAATCGGAGGTGTTCTGGACTCAGGCAGGGTAAAACTGTCGAAGACAACCCCCAACCAGCACAGTCCCTGCTTGGACCCCCCCCCCCCCCCACCTCGTGGTTCATTATGGTTTCTTAGAGCTGGCTCCAGCTCTGGAGAAGAAACTCCAGCTGGATCCTTTACCCTCTCAAAAGGGCTACCCTCAAATAAGAAACCTCTATCTCTAGTAGGGAGCAAAACATGTCACTCGAAAACACCAGAAATCCCAGATTTGGCCCCTGGAAGCCGGCATCAACTTGGGGATCTTGGGTTCGTCCTCCAGCAACTTAGCCAGCTTAGACTCTCTCAACTCCTTCACCAACTTTTCAAGGGCTTTGCCAAAGAGGAGCTTGCCCTGAAATGGTAGCTTACTCGAGTGATGTTCAGAGGATACATTTGCTGACCAGTTATGCAGCCACAAGAGCTGTCGAGCTGCGACCACTGATGCCATGCCCTTGGCGGAGGCCCATAGAAAATCATAGAATGCATCCGCCAGGTATGCTGCCTCCGACTCCAGCCAAGCTGCCTTGGGAAGGTCTGGAATGACCTCTGCCTCTATGACTGCTAGGGCTTGCAACCAATGCATACAAGCTCTGGCCAAATAAGCGCTGCACACTGAGGCCTGCAAAGCCAAGGCATTGACCTCAAAGGTCTGCTTCAACAGAATCTACAACTTCTTATCCTGTGGATCCTTTAAAACCACCCCGCCTTCCACAGGAATAGTGGTTTCTTACTGACTGATGCCACCAAAGCATCAACCTTAGGCATCTTTAGGAGATCTCTTTCAGTGGACGCAACAGGATAAAGATGCTGCATTGCTTGACCATCACGCAGATCTGCCTCAGGCACCTCTCATTTTAAATCAATCATCTGCTTCAGAGCTCTATGTACGGGAAAGGTGATTTCCAACACCTTAATGCCCTGCAAGAGTGAATCTTCTAAGGGAGGTTCTGTAAACTGAAAATCCAGAGGAAGATTCAGGGCCGCCAAGAAGTGAGAAATCAGAGCCACTAGCTCCTCCTGATGGAATACTCTCACTATGTTGGGGTCTTCCCCAAGGGGAAGTTGCCCCTCCTGCATGTCCAACACAGCATCTTCTCCTAGCAGCCCAGATGGACCCGCCAAAGGGTATTCCGATGCTAGCGAATGTTCTGAGGCCCCATCTTCATCCATAGGCTCCAAACCCTGGGTGCTGAACCCCCTGAGGTTCCCAGGGTGTGGAGACCCCAATTGTCTGCTTTTGTTGCATGGGAGCTGTGGAATTGGCTTCCTGCGGCTCCACTAGGCCTTGCTTAATGCAATAAGCCTGGTGGAGCAAGAGAATAATGTCCAGAGAAAATAGAGAGCTTCTACTCTCAAGATCCATTCCTCAGCTGCAGGAAGTAAATCCTGTCTTGCTACGGGCTCCAAAATGTCTGACTGTATAGAGAACAAAATGGCGGCAGTTCCCACCAAAACCACAGGTCCCACTACCAGAGAAAGGATTGTATTTGTCTGGGTTGCCATTTCTAAAGACCCCGGAGAGCCCACAGTTAAAGAAGGAGGCCTCCTAAGGTTGCTCCCAACTGTGTGGTCTTCAGCCTCGCAGGCCTTACAAAATCCCGCAGCCGAGAGATGGCTGTGCTTGCTGTCATGGGCCGCACATACGGTCTTTGCCAAGGGCATAATTAGTGCAAGAAAATCCCTCAGAAGCCAAACATTCCCCTGCCGAGCTGACACAACCACAATGAACCCAACCACTGGGAGGAAAGATGAAAAAGAAACTCACCGCTATGTGCTATGTGATGCAAAGAGAAAGCTGCTGCCGAAGCCGAGAGCCAACAGCCAACAGAGAATTAAAATTTAAAACATCAGCGTCCCAGATTACCCTGACACCACCAAAGGTGACGGAAGTACTAGGAAAGTAAACGAAACAGCAGAGAAAGACCGGGACACCAAACCCCTGCTCCCCCTGGGGTCCTGCAGCTGACTAAACAGCATTGGTAACCTCGGGACAGGCCATCTCACCACAGCAATCTAACTATCACCAGTGGACCTGATTCCTTTACTAAAGGAATACAAGGCTTTAATTAGGACCAAATGCTTGCAAATCTTTTTTTTAAGCAATTAAATCTTCCCTCAGTGTAGCACAGACTACACAGAGTTCTGTTCCATCTGCTGGAGACTGGATATGGCTTGGTGGGAGGAGCTCATCCTCCTTATACTGTGACATCACCAAAAATTAGCATGCTCAGTCTCCATCTGCTGAAAGGGGAACAGAGCCCAGGAGTCTGGACTGAACTTCAGGGACTTTAAACATTGGAAGAGGAAGCATAAGAACTAGAGAATAAAAAAAGGAAAGCTGGAAAGGGGCTCTGGAAGAAAGGTGCTGGGACAGCTAAGGAGCACCTGAAGAAAGGTGCCAGAACAACTAGAGCAAGGTAGTATAAAAGGTAAGACTAGTGAAAGGTTAGGGTACAATACAAGAAGACAAGAGTGGCATAGGACAGGGCAGGAGACAGAGTGAAGAGGAGTGACAGGAGAGAGACCAGGAGATGGAGGGGATGAAGGCTGATTTCCTAGCCTATATGGAGACAGAGACATACTGTCTTCCAGGACAGAGACATACTGTCTTCCAGGACCTCTTCTGACTTTGGCCATCAGCCCAGGCATCCCCGGCGGGAGGACATGATAAAAGTATAATTACTAAAGTTAATAAAGCTATAATCAGCATAAAGGTGCCATCTCTTGATCTCTTAGAAATAAATCTGATACAATATTGAGCAGCAAGATCATTATTGAAAAATACTACCAACAGTACATAAGGATAGAAGAGGAGAAAGGTAACAGCACATCCTTGGAAAAAACACATTGAAGGAAATATAAAATTACTTTATGTAGAAATGTCAAAGGATCAAGATCGTGAAGAATAATGAGAAAGATTCAAAACATAAAGTTGAAACAAGCTGCATTAATAAGACTTTAAATTCCTATGCTCCACTAACAAATTAACAGCAGCAGAAGCCCAGAAATTGTGGTGATACAAAGAAAGTGAAAGAGAGAGAGACATCAAAATAAAACATTTCTATTGTGGAGCAGGTTAGACTGCTTACAGGGCAATTTATAAAGACATTTTTTGTATCTGACAAATTTGTTTGAATTTTACTCCTGAACAACTCAGGGTTTTGGTGTGAACAACAGTTCTAACTCAACTTGATCACTGTAATGTCTTATATATTTGGGAAAGTTGACAAGATTTGTAGCTTGTTTACAGATTTTACAAAGTAGTACTGCTAGGATTTTATTGAGGGATAAGAAGTGGGAAAGGACAATACCTTTTCTTGTCCAATAACACTAGTTGCCGATACTTGCAATTATTATTTTTAAATTGTTATATTTTGTTTTGTGTTTATTATTCCTGCTTATACAAGCACTCTATGTTCAGCAACCACAAGTATGTTAATCAGACTATCATGTAACAATTTTATTTATAAACAATCAATGGATAGGGAGATCACGTGAGCACATGAGCGAGTGAGGACGTGTCCTCATTGCGCTCCCGGGCCGTTGCCCTAGATCGGCAGGAAAACCGCAGGAAAACTACATTAATCTCGGTGTGCATAGGTGTGTATACGTGGGGAGAGAGGACTGCGGGGTGCGGACATCCTTGAGTGCCTAAAAGCATGCACGCGGCGGCAAAGAAGGAGAAGCCGCATGGGTCCCGCGAGTCTAAAATGGCGGCTGCTCTGCGTCCCGGCAAAAGCCCGGACTCCCCGGGCTCTGGCACTGGAGAATCAGGGGCGGAGGAGCTAGCTCATGAGGTGGCTAAACTTTTGGAGCCCAAGTTTGACTCAGTGCTGCAGAAGCTGGAGGAAATGGCGGAAACCTATGCTGAAGTCACTCGGAGAGTGGAGGAGGTGGAGCAGCGCATCACGGTGTTGGAGGAGAGTGAGGTGCAGCGGGACGCCGAGGCAAAGCGGCATCAGAAGGAGATTGAAACGCTACTCCTTAAAGTGGACGATTTAGAGAACAGGTCCAGAAGGAACAATCTGCGATTGGTGGGTGTGCCTGAGGCCTGGTCTGACCAACAGCTTCCTGGCCTGTTTGAGACATGGCTGCCACAAGAGCTGGGCCTGGAGGAACTGAAAGGGCACATAATAGTGGAGAGGGCACACCGGTTGGGCCCGAAGAGGGGTCCCAATGAGAGACCACGGCCGGTGCTTAAGGCTGCTAAACTTCCAGCATAAACTAGCGCTGCTTCAGGCATATCGAAAGCGGCGCTCACTGAAATTGGACAATCATTCGGTCCTACTGTTTCAGGATTATTCGGCCGCATTGGCGGCACGGCGGAAGGTGTTCGCCCCTCTCTGCAGTGAGTTGGCGGGAGCAGGCATTCGGTTCACGCTCATTTACCCAGCTGTGCTAAAAATTTTCCAAGATGGAAAGACGCATGTGTTTAGAGCACTCCCGAGCTGCAAAGCAATTTGTTGGAACACTGCTCATGGGTTTAGGAGCGAACAAAGGAAGTCCTACCACTTGACATGTGACTGTAAGATTTCTGCGTGCTGTAGGGCATGGGCAATGCCGGTATCACCCAGACTGGTGAGCAGTGTCTGGTGTGGCTGAGGCGATGCTGCCTGTTGCCCGAGCGGCTGGACTGATTATTGGATACTGTTGCATGGATTGCTGTACAACGGCATATTTTCTATAGTTCAATAGTTCTATGGTTTGTGGTTCTCAATGAGGGGGTCATCTGAGTTTGGCCTTCTCTCACTTTCTCTCTTTTTTTTTTCTTTTCTCTCTTCCCCTTCGTCTTTTCCTTCTTTAGCAGTGCTTGGGGGGGGGGGGGGGGGGACGGCCCGGACGTGTGGAAGTGATATTTCCCATTGGAGGAGTATGATAGAGGCTCTCCATTTGAGAGGGGGAAGGGTAGGGGGCTTAGTGGGGGGAGGGGAGGTGGAGGGGGAGGGAGGGGGGGTGGGGTGGGGGTAGAGAGCAGAGGGTGGGGGGAAGGGGGGGCAGGGCGGGGAAGAGACTTGGGGGAGGGAAGTAGGTGGGAACAGCGCCCTCTTTTTGATGTTTTGTTGGTGGGCGGAGTGTCAGCCACATTTGGCAGTGTGGGAACATGGGTGGAACGACCGGGGGCCTGGAGACAAGGCTGGGCGTCTCTGGGTGGATGTTTTGGCTATATTGCCTATGGGTATTTTTTCAACCTGAAGGGATGCCAGCGGTTAAGATAATTTCGTGGAATGTGGGGGGCATAGGCTCTCCAGTCAAGCGCACCAAGGTCTTGCAGGGGCTGAAAAGAAAGGGAGCACACATTGCACTGCTACAGGAGACCCATTTGAGTGCCATTGAGCATAGGAAATTGGCCCGGGATTGGGTGGAGGTGTCATATGGGGCTGAGTCGGGTACGAAGAAGGCTGGCGTGGTGGTGTTAGTGAAGCGGGGGTCCCTTTTGAAGTCCATACAGTGCAAACTGACGCCCATGGACGATATCTTTTGCTACAGGGTAAATTGTATAATGAACCAATGTGGTTACTGAATGTTTATGCACCTAATGTTTATGACCATGCGTTTTTCTCTAAGTTGGTGGGGTTGCTGAAAAATGCTGGGGGGGCTAAGATCATTGTGGCCGGAGATTTTAATTGTCCCCATGACTCGGGTTTGGACAAATCTCATCACAGGGGGGAGGGGGCTTGGATCCGGAGGGGGATAGGGTACCTTTGTCTGATGGGGGATCTAGTGGATGTTTGGCGACTTCTACACCCTGGGGTTCGGGAATATACACACCAATCGAGAGCACATCTCACCTGGTCACGCATAGACTATATTCTGGTTAGTGAAGGGGATTTTTCTCAGGTGATGCAGGCGAAAATAGAACCTATAGTGATATCAGATCATGGGATGGTCTGGATTACTTGGGAGTGTAAGGGGCCGACGAGGGGAGGGTGGAGGTTTCCAGTACATTTGTGGGAAGATGAAGCCTTTCGCAGCTATCTTACTAAGCAGTGGGATGAGTATGTCTTGTTTAATGACACTCCGCATTGTTCCCCGCTTTTATTCTGGGAGGCTAGTAAGGCGGTAATGCGGGGAGCGATTATCTCGTACACGATTATGCGTCGTAAACATTTAGATCGCAGTATTCTGGCATTGGAGCGCCATCTTCGTAAGGTGCAGTGTCAATTGGGTAGGGGCAGAGGGGGTGTTCTCCAAAGTGACTATACTCGCTCGCAGGCGACGCTCAATGCCCTGCTCCAGAAGAGAGCTACATTCTCGATGCAATATTATAAACATAAATTTCATCGTTTTGGTAATAGGTCAGGGAAGTTATTGGCTAAACTTGTACGAGATCCTAGAGGTACTCGGTTTATTCCTGTGCTCAGAGACGAGGCTGGCACATTACAGCATCAGCCGGCGTCAATTGCGCAGATTTTTCGAGGCTTTTACAAGCAGTTGTACAGTGAAGAGGTGAGGGATTATGACCAGGGAGTGGCTTTCTTTCGTCGGTTGGATCTCCCGCGGATCTCGAAGGCAGAGCTGGCAGGGCTGAATGCACCGTTGTCGGTACAGGAGCTGCTAGCTGGCATCAAACGCGGAAAGTCTCATAAGGCTCCTGGCCCAGATGGGTTTAGTATGGAATATTATAAGATACTGGCTGCTCGCCTTGCCCCTTCTATGGTGGTGATGTTTGAGGCGGCCCGCGCTGAGGGAATTTTTCCACGGGATATGCGGTGTGCGGACATTACTGTAATTCCGAAGCCTGGGAAGGACTTGACGGATCCTGCTTCGTATCGACCGATCTCCCTTATTAACTGTGATATGAAACTTTTGGCCTCAGTTCTGGTGGCCTGACTTGCTCCTTTGTTGCCGTCGCTTGTGGGCGCTCACCAGGTAGGTTTTGTGCAGGGGAGGGAGGCGACCCGGAATATTGCTAAATTGCTCATGGGTATGGAATACTGTCTGCAGAGCGAGGAGGCGCTGCTTCTTGTTAGCCTGGATGCTGAAAAAGCGTTTGACCAGGTGGCTTGGGTCTATATGTGGGATGCTTTGTCTGCCTTTGGATTGCAAGGGAACTTTGTGCACTGGATTCAAGCGTTATATGCCCACCCTATGGCTCGTGTAGGCTCTAATGGTGTTCTTTCGGATCCTTTTGTGCTGGAGAGAGGTACTCGGCAAGGTTGCCCTTTGTCCCCCTTGCTTTTTGTACTTGCCTTGGAACCGTTATTGCGGGCCCTGCAACACAATCCTGAAATTGCTGGTATACGACTGGGAGGGGAGGATCTAAAAGTTAGCGCTTTTGCTGATGACATGCTGCTTTGCCTTACGAAGTTACCATTGTCCTTAGAACATGCACTTCGGTTGATACAGAACTACGGGGGATTTTCGGGGTTGAAAGTTAACACCATGAAGTCAGTAGTTTTGGATGTTGGGGGTAAAGTGCGGCCTGAGTGGGAAAGGACGTTTCTGTTGGTGTGGGCGGAGGGGGAAATTAAATATTTGGGGATACAGCTACCTGCTCGGCCTGAGCATCTCTATCGTGCTAATGTACCTGGGCTGCTAACTAGAAGCATTAAGACTTTGTCGGGCTGGCGCAGTCTGCCTTTGTCTTTGAAGGGCCAGGTGGCGTTGTTTGTTATGGTGGAGTTTCCTAAGTGGTTATACGTGTTGCGCATGTTGCCTTTATGGATCCTGGACAAAGATTGGCGGCGCTTAGAAGGCTGTTTGCGTGGGTTTTTATGGGGAGGCCGTAGAGCTCGGATACCCCTGAGGGCATTCTTTAGTAGGCGAGAGGAGGGGCGGTTGGAGATACCTTCGTTACGCAATTATAATCTGCGGTATCTAGCTCGACATATTAGGGCCCTGGTGAAGGGGGATGGGGGGTGCGCCCCGGTCCGGCAGCTGGCTGTAGCGACAGCACCGTACCATAGTCTATATCTCCTGCATGCTGGTCAAATGCCCCCGGCGCTTCAGGCTGGGGTAGGGGGGACCTACTTGCGGGCTTTGCGCGCCGCCTGGAAAGTGTTATGCCAGAGATTTGGCTGGGACTGGCATGCGTCACCCCTGCTGCCTTTGGTGGGTAATCCTGATTTTGCCCCTGGGTTTTCACAGCAGAATATTTTTCATGATTGGGCTGAGAAGGGACTTGTTTGCCTAGGGGATTTCTACTCCAGTGCGGATGGAGTACTGGATAGTTTTCAACAGGTGCAGCGTCGATATCAGCTTCGCCAGCATGATTTTTATGGATACTTGCAAGTCCGCTCTTATTTGACAGCGGTCAATGCGCGGGAGGGGGCTTGGGTTGTCTCTGGGTCCCCCCGAGTGATTCTGGAGAAGGTGGAGGACCACCTCCCGGGAGAAGAGATGTCTCGGCGGGTGCTCCGGCCGCCGGGTGGAAACGTGTTTCTTACTGACCTTGCATGTCGCTGGCGAAGGGATGGAGTGGAAGAGCTGACGGTGGAGATATTGCAGACAGCCTTTGAGAGGATATCGAAGGGACCGGTGTGGGTATATTTGCAGGAGATGCAGTACAAATTTTTGTGGCGTGCCTATACTAATGATAAATGGGCATGTCAGGTTGGGTTACAGTGGTCGGCCACCTGTGCGTGGTGTGGAAGAGGAGTGGGCACCCTTACTCATAAGTTTTGGGGTTGCTCAAGGGTGCGTGAGTTATGGATACAAGTTTGTGCTACGCTGCAGGGGTGGACGGGGTTAGGGTGTGCTATGCTGAGAGAGGTTTGTCTCTTTCATAATTGGGATTTGGGCTGTGAACGCTTCCCTCTTTGGCACAGAGCGCTGCTTGAGCGTGGCTTTTTGTTGGTTAAGAAAGTCCTGTTGACGCAGTAGGTGTCTACCTCCCCTCCTTGCTTGACCTTTTGGGAGAACTCTATGATTGATCTGATGTGTATGGAAAAATTGACCGCGCAACAACGGGGGGGAACAAGTTGGGAGGGATTTTTGGAAATATGGTCTCCTATGATTTCTCATTTATCTCCTAGGGAGCGGGGGGGGGGGGGGTATGCTAAACGTTTAATGGGGGCATCTTGTTCTTTGGAGAGGTTTCCGCCACAATGATCTATCTGGGTGCCAGTGTTTACCGTTATAGTTTGCTCCGAATGTGTGTGGTACTGGTTGTGTTGTGACGGGGGGTTGTGCCCTTCCCTTCTGCTTTCTGATTTTTGTTATATGATGCTCTTTCTACCGACTGCCTACTGTCTCTCTTACATACTCGTTGTTGTAGTCCCATCGATGTGGTTTCCCACGACTGCCATGGCTGTTCCTACCGTTGGGTATCTTGACTGTTTGTAATGGATTCTAGTTCGGGTGGGGGGGGGGTTGGGCGGGGTTTGATTTAGCACTGTGTAGCAGAGATGTTCTTGGTGAAGTGTTGTTTTTTTTTTCTTTTCCCCTGAAACCTGTTTCAGTCTGGAGAAATTCAAGGGCCTCAGTCTTATTGCCTTCATGTTTGCTTTATTTTTGTGGACATATATTTTTTATGTTTTCTGTATTTCTTAAGGATGTTTTAGTTGTAGAGCCCTATGTACGGTACTTCAGCTGTTTTTTTTTTCGCTTATTGTTCCTTGCCTATGTTAAAAGGGGAAGGACCTTGTTTGGGATTCTGTCCCTCTTATTGTTGGTATATTTTTTTTGTGTGCTCAATACTAATAAAAATGATTTGAAATAAACAATCAATGGATAAGCTATTCAACTTTAGGGCCACAACTGAATAAATCAGCTAACCTGCTGCGAATAGATGACTTTCAGATAACATTTTATTTATTTATTTAACAGGTTTTATCGGTTTACAATGAAACTTAAACTTGGTAATGTACATTAAACAGGGACATTGATAACTTGGATTTTTCTGAAAAACATGTTTTTCAGGAAATCTGTGAAAACATTATTATTCAGAAAATTCTTTTTGAACTCATTAAACTTTTAGAACTGAAAACCTGTCATTTAAACTTGTGAACCAGTGAGATTCTTATGGTAATATAATTAATAAATAGGATCTTTGTACTCCACTTAGAAATGGGATTATAATTGAATTGAATTGAGTTGAATTTAAAGCAGTGTTCCATAACCCATAAGAACATAAGATATGCCATACTGGGTCAGACCAAGGTCCATCAAGCCCAGTATCCTGCTTCCAACAGTGGCCAATCTAGGTCATACGTACCTAGCAGTTTCCCCAAAAGACACAGGTTTCGCAATGCTTGTACTGGGTCAAGCATTGATATCCTGGGTCCCTTCTTAATAATGGTTTATGGACCTTTCCTCCAGGAACTTGTCCAAACGTTTTTTAAACCCAGCTACACTAACAGCCTTTACTACATCCTCCGATAACAAATTCAAGAGTTTGATTACACGTTGAGTGAAAAAATATTTTCTTTTATTAGTCTTAAATAGTTTACCCTGTAGCTTCATTGCATGTCCCCTAGTCTTTCTATATTCTGGTAATGTAAACAATCGATCTACGTTTACCCGTTCCACTCCATTCATTAATTTATAGACTTCTATCATATCTCCCCTCAGCCGTCTCTTTTCCAGGTTAAATAGCCCTAACCTTTTTAGCCTTTCTTCATAGGAGTATCCTTCCATCCCCCTTTACCATTTTGGTGGCTCTTTTCTGAACCTTTTCTAATAACGGTATATCCTTTTTAAGATACAGCGACCAGAATTGCACACAATATTCAAGGTGCGGTCTCACCATGGAACGATATAGAGGCATTATAATATCTTTTGTTTTATTTTCCATTCCTTTCCTTATGATACCTAGCATTCTATTTGCTCTCTTGGCTGCCGCTGCACACTGGGCCGAGGGTTTTAACATGTTATCCACAATGACGCCTACATCTTTTTCCTGGGTGGTGGTTCCTAATGTGGAACCTTGCATTGTGTAACCATAGTTTGGGCTGTTCTTCCCTAGGTGCATATCTTTGCACTTGTCCACATTAAATTTCATCTGCCATTTTGATGCCCAGTCTTCCAATTTATCAAGATCCTCTTGCAATTTTCCACAATCCTCTTGGGTTTTAACAACTTTAAATAGTTTTGTATCATCTGCAAATATGATAACCTCATTCGTTATTCCTCTTTCCAGGTCATTTATGAATATGTCAAAAAGCAGCAGACCCCACACAGATCCCTGGGGTACACCACTATTCACCTTTCTCCATTGGGAAAATTGGCCATTTAGCCCAACCCTCTGCTTTCTATCTTTTAACCAGTTCCTGATCCACAATAATACACTGCCTCCTATCCCATGACTCTTTAGTTTTGCCAAAAGTCTCCGATGAGGGACCTTGTCAAAGGCTTTCTGAAAGTCCAGATACACTATTGTCTTACTCCAACAAAGGCCAACACACCTTGTTAATGAAGACGTGCAGTTTATTTATAATACAAAGCAGGGATAACTTGAATTTCACTTATTTAACTTCTTAATTCATACTTATTTAGAAAGGCAAGTAATTCATATATCTACCTATGATTAGTTAAAAAGATATCTGGAAAACTATTAGAATAAAAGCACTTAATTACAGAATAGATAACTAGAAAGCTAATTACAGAAGAATAATACTTCACCGAAAGAGCTTTACTTCATCCCCTGTCACACTTCGATTGAATGGATCCCTGATTCAACCAGACAAGAGAGACTTCTCAATCGGGAGTTTCTCTAGGCAATGCGTCCATTCCTAGATGAATCCATTTCTCTCTGTCTAGCTGAAAACAGGTACCCATTTTATCCAGTTGCAAGAACAATCCAGTTATTTCCTATCATGTGACATATACGTAGTATAGAGTCAGTTATCCATTAAGCACATCCAAGACACTGGCCAGGTGCTTGAAAATGCTCAAGGGAACCCCCCCCCCCCCCCCCCCGGTCTACATTACAATTGATGAATTCTTATCCTGTAGGAGAAATGTTTCCAAGGAAAGGTGAATTGTCCTGTTTTGTCCTGTTAATGGGTTTCAATTTGTCTGCTAGTAGAAAGACTCCTAGGTGAAGTGTTCTTTTGTTCTCTGTAATGGGTCTCCATTTGTTTGCTAGGAGAAGGTCTCCTCCCTGATCTTTCCAGTATCTGTAGTTATGTAAATTGTCTCAGCAGTTTCAAGCGCCCCCATTTCAATGGTTTCCTTAGTTATAGTTGAGGCATATTCACTGCTGAGACATATTCACTACTGAGGCATAATCAATAGTCAAAATTCATCTGTACCACATTCGGTCCTTTTGACTATTGATTGTGCCTATAAGATACTGGTAACATTGTGGGGACTTTGGGTGGATGAAATATATAAATGAAACTGGGTATGCATTGAATAAAACAACATATCATAATTAATAAACAAATACAAATAATAATTCCCCCAATGATTTGTCTGAGGCTACCCATACTGGGCAGCCATCCAAATACCCAATCCCACCAATTAACATTAATATCTTGTTTAATATCTTTGGCTAGTTCTTGCAAAGCTTGAATATGAGACTGAATGGAAGTAGCATGGTCAGTTAAATTAAAACAACACATGCCTTCAAAATGTTCACATCCATAATTGTATTTTAAAAGTAAATAATCTATTGCTACTCGATTTTGCAAGACTGCCTTCCTAGTACTACTTAAGTCAATAAATAATTCTTGTAAAGCAACTGAAGTATGATTAAGACTTTTTACCATGGTGCAAGCTAAAGCATTAATTGTGCGAGTGTTATATAGGGCTAAACCAGGCACTCCCAGAAGGGAAACGGCTGCACTGGTATATTCTACTTTAGAAAGTAAAGTGACTTTTGAATCACAATCTGCGGGTATCATAGCTGTTATTGTTCTTTTCTTTCTAATTTTAATTTTTGGAGAGGGTGGCATAATAAGTCCTAATCGACTAAGAGTGCAAGGTCCCCCTGTGAGATTTCCTGGAATATATGTATAAGTGGTATTACCACAAGACAATAACCACCCTATTGGCAGTTTAACATTTCTACCATAACTAGCTTGTACTATTGTATTATTACAATTCATAGTATTAGTTACATTTCTACATTTCCTAGTTGCATCACATAAAAGTATTATATCAATGTCCTTGGCAATTTCTTGTTGCATCTTTAGTTGTTGGCATTTCGGTATTTCATCAGGATTACATGTCATGTTATAGCATACATCGCCTGGGGCGATATTATGGGTGATTATTTGAGTCATGTTATCCCAAAAATTGAAATTAGTGGGACAATCTCTGCAATATTCGTATAGCATAGGGTGTGTCCTTATATCTTCATTTGCCCAACTGTCATTTTGTGTAGCTTTAAAATAGTACAACAAAACTCGAGCTGGTGTGGGTATTGCAATCAAACATGTAGTTAACAGATCCACTGGATTATGCATGTCCGAAAGGCAAAAGTTAGAAATGTTTAAAACGTTTCGGGCTAAATAAGTCCAGATATTCTGAGGTGGTTCTATCGCATCTGCTAAACGCTTGGGCAAGTGTAATTCGGGTTGGGTTACCACTTGCACTCTCCAGTAATAGACTTTCCATGTACCAAAGATCAGGCTGGTAATGAGTGCCTATGTCACTACATGGCATATGAAAGCTTGCTGGAACCGATCCCGGTCCTTGATAGAAATATGCTGGTTCATTGGTTCAGAAGGTGTAGAGATAACCTATAATGAAAAGACATCATTTTATTCTCGCAGGTAACATTTGTTTGCTGGTATATATTCCCACTTTTCTTGTCCAGGTCTCATAATCAATATTATGTTATCATTCCCAGTGGCAATAACTTCTGCCTGCTCAGGTGGGTGATTTGGTGATTGTACCCAAATCCTTGCCCCGGTGTTTAAATTAGCAGATCCAAATCCAGCATCGCCTCTAACTGTTAGAGCAGTGGGGGCACTCCCCTTCTTTACTACTCCTCCATAATAAGAAATTAGTTCTTACCTGCTAATTATCTTTCCTTGAGCTTTCTCCGGGCCAGTCCAGGGAACAGGTAGGGGTTGTCAATCCTCTATAGCAGCTGAGGGCTGAAAACTTCAAGTTTTGCTGAGATGTGAAGCCACTCCCCCTTAGGGATATCCAGCAGTCTCCCTGTGACAAAGCAACTAAATAGAGAACTAAAAAACACCAGATAAACCATGAAACACTGATAAATTCCTCTAGTCCTTGCAAAATGCCGAAGCCATGAAAACGGGCTCCTGTCTGAGATCGTGTAATAAAATTTTTCTTTTTTTTATACTCTTTAAACACTATGAGAAAAGCCAAATACCAGTCGGCAGCGAAGGAATCTGAGAACCCCAAATCTGAACTCCGCACGGAGCAAAGTCTAAAACGGTGTAGGAGAGTCAGAACAAAGCTGCAGAAACAGTAAGAGGTGGGACCCTGGACTGGCCCGGAGAAAGCTCAAGGAAAGATAATTAGCAGGTAAGAACTAATTTCTTATTCCTAATCGCTTCTCCGGGCCAGTCCAGGGAACAGGTAGGGCAGTACCAAAGCAGTACCTAACTCCGGGCGGGACCTGCGAGACCAGCGATAAGAGTCGCGGCTCCCACTTTAGCATCATCTCGAGCCTGAACATCCAATCTATAATGCTTAGTAAAAGAATGCAAGGAAGACCAAGTAGCCGCTCTGCAAATATCTAAAGGCGGCACAAACGCAAACTCCGCCCAGGAAGTGGCCAGAGCCCGAGTAGAATGAGCCCGCAACCCCGTAGGGGGAGAAAGTCCTTTAGCAGCGTAAGCCGCTAAAATAGCACTGCGAACCCAACGGGCTATGGTGGCCTTAGAGGCTGGTTGACCCCTACGCGAGCCGGCGTATTGAACAAAAAGCCTATCTGTCTTTCGAAAAGGCTCGGAAATCTTTAAATAAGTACGTAAAACCCGAGCAAGATCCAAATGTTTGAGGGTCCGATCCATGGGAGAACTAGAAGTGTCTGTAAATACGGGTAAGGCCACCGTTTGATTAACATGGAAAACAGACAGAACTTTAGGCAAGTAGGAAGGCACTGTTCGCAACAACACCTGTTCCGGCAGGAACTGAAGATAAGGCTCTCTGCAAGATAAAGCCTGCAAGTCTGAAATTCGGCGAGCCGAGCACAACGCGACCAAAAAAGCAGTTTTCCAAGAACATTCACGAATTTCCTGGGAGCCGAGAGAGGCTAAAGACGAACGGGAAAAAGCCTCCAAAACCACGTTCAAATCCCAAGGTGGAATGATAGGACGCACCGGAGGACGGAGAATCCGTGCTGCCCGGAAAAAACGTTGTATATCAGGAAGCGCCGAAAGACGGCGATGCTGAACGCATCCTCGAAAACAAGCCAGTGCGGCCACATGCACCTTAAGAGTACTGAGCGCCAAACCTTTTTCGAAGCCATGCTGTAGAAAAAGAAGAAGCTGAGGTAAGGTAGACGACATAGGTGGAATACCTCGTTGTCGACACCAAATCTCAAACAGACGCCAGACGCGCACATAAGCTAGAGAAGTCGTAGGTCGCTTAGAGTGAAGCAAAGTGGCTATTACGGCATCTGCATACCCTTTGCTCTTTAAGCGAGCCCTTTCAAGAGCCAAGCCGTAAGTAAGAATCGATCCACCCTGGGCATAAGAATCGGACCCTGATGCAACAGATTGAGACGAACTGGCAGAGGCCAAGGTGGCGCGATAAGAAGCCGAACTAGATCGGCATACCAGGGCCGACGAGGCCAATCCGGCGCAATTAGAATCACCTTGCCTCGATGACAGGCAATCCGCTGAATGACCCGACTCAACATCGGCCAAGGAGGAAAAACGTACAAGAGGGAATCCAGGGGCCACGGTTGCATGAGGGCATCTAGCCCCTCGGACATGTGTTCCTTGCGCCTGCTGAAAAACCGGCTGGCTTTGGCGCTGGCACACGTTGCCATCAGATCCATTACCGGACACCCCCAACGCAAAGTCAGTGCGTGAAAAACTGCCGCGTTCAGTTCCCATTCCCCGGGATCGAGGACATGGCGGCTGAGATAATCTGCCTGTACACTGTCTTTGCCAGCGCCATGAGCAGCTGAGATCGCCTGCAGATTGATTTCCGCCCAAGCCATCAACTCCTGACATTCGAGAAGGAGAGGCAGAGATTTGGTGCCGCCCTGACGATTGATATAAGCGACCGTCACCGCATTGTCGGAGAAAATCTTGACCGCTGTGCCCTTGATCAAATTTGCGAAATGAAGAAGGGCCAGTCGAGCTGCACGCAGCTCCAGCCGATTGATCGACCACGAACTCTCTTCGGGAGACCAGGAACCCTGAACCACCTGTGACTGACAATGAGCTCCCCAGCCCGAGAGACTGGCATCGGTGGTAACCAAAACCCACGACGGCTCCTCTAAAGGCACTCCTGCCGTAAGATGTTCCGGAAGTAACCACCACTGTAGACTGCGACGCACTTGATCTGGACAGGGAAGTCGTTGCGAGAGCGGATGAAGTTGTGGCGACCACCGGGAGAGAAGCGCCTGTTGCAAAGGCCTCATGTGGGCCTTGGCCCACGGAACCAGATCCAGCGCCGCCGCCATGGACCCCAACAGCTGTAAATAGGTCCATGCCGACGGCGTTGAAAGAGCCAGAAAGGCGTGAACCTGATGCACCAATTTCTCTACCCACAGATCGGGTAAAACAACTGTCCCCTTGTCCGTGTTGAAGCAAGCTCCGAGATACGTGAGTTGTTGGCTGGGTATCAAATGGCTCTTGGCCTGATTGATCACCCAACCTAGCTGTTCGAGAAGTTGAACCACGCGAGCTGTCGCCGCCACCGACGCCTCTCGAGAATCGGCCCGGATCAACCAATCGTCGAGATATGGATGAACCCGAATACCCTCTTTTCGAAGCGCCGCCGCTACTACCACCATCAGTTTCGTGAAAGTACGCGGAGCTGTTGCGAGACCGAAAGATAACGCGCGAAATTGGAAATGGCCCATCGGAAGGGCGAAACGCAAATAGCGCTGATGAGACTGTCGGATGGGTATATGAAGATAAGCCTCTGTGAGATCTATGGACGACAGAAATTCTCCCGGCTGCACCACCCGAATCACTGTGCGCAATGTTTCCATGCGAAAGTGTGGCACCCGCAAAGCCCGATTCACACCCTTGAGGTTTAAAACGGGCCGAAAAGAACCGTCCGGCTTGGGAACCACGAAATAGATCGAGTATCGACCGCAGCCGTATTGGTCCAACGGGACGGGAACAATCGCCTGTAGCTGCAACAGACGCACCAGCGTGTCGGAAATGGCGTGCAGCTTCACTCTGTTCGCACAATGAGACATCACAAAGGCTGGCTGTAAGGGGCATTCGAAGTCCAGGGCATACCCGTTCTGAATTACTTCCAAAACCCATTTGTCCGAAGTGACTGCGGTCCAAGCCGCCAGAAAATTCTGTAGACGTCCGCCTACCGGAACTAACGGCTGGACCCGCCGACCTTCATTGGGGCTTTTTAACGGAAGGCTGAGAGGCCGCTCCGAAAGATCGGCCAAAACCTCGGGCGCCGCGAAAGGACTGACTACGAAAACTGGAGCGACCCCTAGAATAGGGCGCAAACCGTGCTCCGCGAAACCTGCGGGAGTCCCGAGCGGAGCCCCTAGCAGCCCCTGAATTACGTAATGGCTTAGGCCTATCCTCAGGCAAACGTCCACCTTTTGAGTCGCCCAAATCCTTCACAATCTTCTCCAAGGCCTCTCCAAATAGCAACTTCCCCTTAAAAGGCAGTTTACTAAGTCGGACCTTCGAGGAAACATCCGCCGACCAGTTACGCAACCACAGGAAACGCCTGGCCGCTACCATAGAGGCCATTGACTTCGCTGCAATCCGCACCAAGTCATAAAAGGCATCCGCTGCATAAGCTGCAGCTGACTCTAATTTCGCGGTATCTGGAACTTCCGAAGCGGACTCTCCTGCCACGTCCCCTTGTAACCAACGAATGGATGCCCGCGAAACATAAGCTCCACAAACCGCCGCTTGTAACGCCAAAGCGCTAGACTCAAACGCCTGCTTGAGCAGCACTTCCAACTTCCTATCCTGTAAATCTTTAAGCGCCGCAGCGCCCTCAACAGGGATGGTAATCTTCTTAGTGACTGCGGACACGAGAGCATCCACCTTGGGCATGCGGAATAACTCCCTTTCTTCTTGCGGTAGAGGGTACAGGCGCGCTAAGGCTCGTCCTCCCCGCAGGGTAGCCTCGGGACACTCCCATTCCGATTCTATCATTTGCCGAATCACCCGATGCAAGGGAAAACAGCGCTGCTGAGATTTAACCCCCTGCAACAAGGGATCCTCCAAAGGCTCCTGAGATGCCGACGGAGGAAGAAGGTGGAGAGCCGCTAACGACTGGGCAATAAGAGCCGCGAGTTCTTCCTTACGGAAAACCCGGAAAACATTGGGATCTTCCCCGGGGGCAATCTCCCCCTCCTCCAACTCCTCAAGGTCCTGCTCCAAAAAAGGCTCCGCTAGACCATCCGATTCCCCCTGCCCGAAGAGCAGAGAATCTTGGGATACCTCAGGGGCCAACGGATCTTGAAGAGTCCCCTGAGGCTGGGAAGGCCCCTCTCCCGGGTCCCCGCTGCTCAGACCCTTAGGAGACTGAATATCCCCCGTGGACAAAACTGGAGCCTGCACAGGCTGAGCTGACCTCAGCAAGAATGCCTTGTGCAGAGCTAAAATAAACTCCGGGGAGAAAAAAGAACTCATCTCACTTTGATCCATGACATTTGCAAGCGGAGACTGAGCAACAGACTCCGGTGCTTTAGAGGACTTCGCCTTGCGCTTATGTGGCCGAGACTGCCCCGAAGGAGAGCTGACAGGAGCCTCTAAAATGGCCGACTTTCCCGCCTTTTCGGCGGGCAAAGAAGGCTCCTTTAATGGATTCCCCTGCTGTTCAGCCATGCTGCACAACGTGACAAAAACAGGGGAAAAATTGACTTTCACAAATCGGAACGGCCCTCACCCGAAAACGCGCTAATCGGAGGAGGAAAAAAAAAAAACCAAACAAACACTGAACCGGCGAAATGAAATGAAAGCAAAAAACTTACCGAGAAAAACAAACCGGCAGGTCAGAGCAGGCAGTCCCGCAGCCAGCGAGAAACAGCCCACCCTAGCAATAGAAACGGCAGCGGTACAAACTGGGGCTCCCAGAAATTAACCTTTTGCCGATGGAGACGGAGATGGTGAATTGAGGCAGGCTCTGCCTCTCACCGGGGAACTGACTCACTGCACGTCTCCAATTTTCTTTAAAGCGATATCACCAATTTGTCAGACCAAGGACTGTAGAAACTGATCAGCTCTGCTAGAGCCAATATAAATGCAGAAATCAAAGAAAAGAACCAACATATCAGAAAGAAACTGAGGGAGAGCTAGAGATTCGACCCTCTTTAGCTGCTGAGGGCTGAAAGACTGCTGGATAACCCTAAGGGGGAGTGGCTTCACATCTCAGCAAAACTTGAAGTTTTCAGCCCTCAGCTGCTATAGAGGATTGACAACCCCTACCTGTTCCCTGGACTGGCCCGGAGAAGCGATTAGGAAGTGGGGATGATAAGTGTCACACCCTCATCGGGCCCCTCCTGTGGAGACTGGTATTATGGCTTAATACCTTTTCTTGGCTTTCTATATGCTATAGATAGCCCTGCCTGGCCCTCTGTGGGTGGTAGTTGTACCGTCTTCTTGTAATCACTCAAACACACAGTTTACACTTTAAATCAAGGGCTTTATTCCCCGTCCAATGAGGTATTCTTTTTCTTGAAGAACAAAATAATCAAAAGCCACTCTGGCAAATAACAGAAGCAAACATTGAACAAAAAGTGCTTTCCTCAGCTTTAACTTTTTAACAAAAGAAAAACAGTTCTCTTCATGAGCACTTAATCCTTTTCTTTTGCTGATATAAATCAATCAGGATTCAGTTTAAACCAAGCAACTTCTGCCAGTTACTGTGTTGCTGTTTAAACCTTCCTTGTACATGTATTTTCTTATCTCAGTGAAAACTCTTCCTCTTCAGTTGTCACTAACGAGCATTCCATGGGTTCAGTGTTATCTGGTACATTAGAAATATCATGTGGCATTAAAGGATAACCATTTGTACCTACGTTTTCTGTAGCAGCTGTCCTGCCGAGCTCACTCTGGTTAATCACGTCAGCTACGTGACTGCTTCCTGGCTTTAGGCTAAAACACTGCTGGGTATTACCGCATACTCTGGATAATGGCTTGTAAGAGCACTCCTCCTGTGTAAAGCTATGAGGTAACTGCCCATAAACACTGGTATTAGAGTCAAACAGCTTGTGTCCTGCCTTGAATGGGTTAAAGGCTAATTCCTCTGATACAGCTGTGGGACTTTTCAGTGCTGACAACGGCACTCGAGAGAAGTCTGAGCATTTAAAGTTGCTAGCAGAATTATAAGGTAAGAGACCTTCCTTTCTCTTGTAACTGCCCGTACAAGGAAAGAAGTTGTTTCCTTTTCCCTTTATCTCTGCTCTAGGCTGGCTTCTTCTATTAATCCTGGACTTAGCCCATTCGGGTGTAAAACAGTCCTGTTCCACTTTGAATGCCTTGCTTCCTGCAACAGGATTCCTCCCTCTTCTCTTCTGGCTTTCACACACACACTCTGTGTTCAACAGCTGATCTCCCCACGTACTCACATAGTCCTGAGACTCATTCAAGCTGTCCTCTGGTATATGTTGCTGACACTCTCTCTCATTTCCTTCCTTCCACCAACTTTGGTCCTGGAGATGAGATTGGCTTATAGTGTTTCTTTCTCTTTCCCTCCGTTCCCACGACTGAGGTTGTTGCTTCCACCTCTGTCCGTGCTCACTCTCTCTCACTGCTTGTGAGTGTGCCTTATGTATCTGTCCCCGGGTTCCACCCCTTCTCAGCTGATCCCTATCAGGTAAATCAACCTCCATTCTCATGCTGGCTGGGTGTGTCTTTTTACCCTTTTCCCACGTGTGTTGTGGTCGCTCATAGCAACTATTTGACATGTTTTTGTTTACCTCATCAGGTTCTGCCTGATTTTCTCCGTTAATCTCCATTTCTTCTGGGTCCCCTGGGTTTACCTTGTGACACATTCCCCCCCTTAAAACATTACTTGCTGCCGCCTTTTTAGGTGGCCAGCATGTAATTCCATTCCTAATTCTACATTGCTGTTCACAAAAGGCAAAATGTGCTGCGGCTGACCTTTCTCTCCAGGGTTTCAATACATTTATATGGTATACCTGTCTACGACCTTTATCGTTTTCAATGAGATAAGATACAAATCCTACCTTTTTTATCACTGTGCCAGGCCCCTTCCAGTGAGTCTCAAACTTGGGACCAGGGTCTGCCACTTGAATTAAAACCTTATCCCCTGCTGCCAGCTCTCTAGCCTGCGTACCTTTGTCATAGTAAAATTTTTGTCTTTTCTTACTCTGATTCAAATTCTCCCTTGAGGCTTGGGAAGTCTTTTCCAGGCGAGTCCTTAGTTCTTTTAAGAACTGCGGGATGCCGATTTCAGGTATCTTGGGTTCTACCCATTCTTCACGCAGAATGTCTAGTATCCCCCTAGGTGTCCTCCCAAATAAAAGCTCAAACGGTGACACTCCCAAGGAGGTTTGGACCCGTTCCCGACAAGCGTATAATACAAACGGAAGGAGCGTATCCCATTCCGCCATCTCCCCCCTCCTTAATCCTCTTCTCAGTAGGTGTTTAATTGACTGGTTAGTCCTCTCCACTAACCCATTGGTCTGAGGGTGATACGCCGCTGTTTTTATATGGCGTATTCCGAACGCCTCCCAGACCTTGGCAAGGTATTTGGAAACAAAATTACTGCCCTGATCTGTAAGTATTTCCTGAGGAAATCCCACCTCACAAAACAATTTTATCAGTTCTTGTGATATTATTTTGGCCGAAATGTTCCTGAGTGGAATGGCCCACGGGAACCGTGTTGCATAGTCCACAATGACTAGGAGGTATTGATAACCTCGGGGTGTTCTTATTAATGGGCCCACAATGTCTACTCCCATTCGGCGTATCGGTGCCGTGATGGTCGGCAACGGTATCAAGGGTACGGCCTTGGGTCTTACTACAGAAACCCTTTGGCAGGTAGGGCACGAATCACAATACCGTTTTGTTTCTTGGTATACCCCTGGCCAATAGAAACGTGCCAAAATTTGGTCAAGCGTTCCTTGAACGCCTTTGTGGCTACCTACTGGGTGGTCATGCGCTAAACGCAACACTACCGACTTGAAATTTACAGGTACCACCAGCTGTTTACGTATCGCATCTGTATATGGATCGAGACTCTCTCTATACAAGATTTCCCCATCTAGAAAGAACCGGGGTAACACTGTCCTTTCTTTTTGGGCCCACTCAAAAGCTCTTTTGAGTGCCAAATCCTCTCTTTGTTCTTTTGGGAAGGATGGGAATTTTTGTACCAGTGCGGCAGGCACCCACGGTAATCCCTCCCCCGTTTCCAATTCCCTTCTTCCCTGAGTTCTTTGACTCCTTTCATGGCGCTTTTTGGCCTTAGCCTTTTTCCCGCCCTCACTCGGACTCTGGACCAAGTCATCGTGATGAGGAAGTGTATCTGTCCCTTCTTCTCCGGGAACTTCCACATCAACCTTCTCTTCCGGTTCAGTTTTTTCCCTACCGGGGACTCCCTAGTTTCTACTTTACTAGTTTGAGATCGGGTAGAGACTAAACCCATCTTCAAACCCATCCCTTGTTTTAACCCCTTTTGGAAAAACGGCCAATCACGTCCTATAATTAAATTCTGCGGTAGTTCAGAGACTACTGCTACCTGTAATTTTTTCTCGATGCCCATTCCTTTGACATGCACCTGATATAGGGGATATGGAAACTGTGTCCCGTGTATACATTGTACCTGTACCTGTTCTTTTTCCTGATTCAATATATCAGGGTTGGACTGTTTTATGGTTTCCCAAAGTTTCCGTGAAACCAAACTTTGTTCAGCCCCTGAATCAAGAAAAGCCATAGTATTTATCCCCTCTATTTGGACTTGTAGAAAATACCCTCTGGTGTTTGTTTTTCCACCCCTGTTACAAAGACCATCCTAACTTTACATTCCCTCCGAATGTGTCCAGGCTTTCCACATTTGTAACATTTCTTAATGTTTGTGGAGGAAACCTCTTTGGCCATATTACCACTAGGTGCCTTAATTCTTTCATACCTCTTCCATTCATCTGATTCATCCATACCTGCTACTTTTAAAAGGTTTTCCCTGGATGTATCAGTTCTCTTAGCTTCCCTGAATACTTCAGCCATCCTAGTTGCTTCCTCCATATTGGAGCAATTCTGTAACGTAAGAAACGTTTTCATCTCTGGGGTTACTGCCAACAAGAACTGTTCTAGAATAATTTCGTCTAGAATTGATTCTACTGGTTTTCCCTCTGGATCTAACCATTTATAGGCAAGATTCCTAAGCCTTTGATACAATGCTTTAGGGGTTTCAGTTATATGCATGTGTGCCTCTCTAAACAATCGCCTATAATGCCTAGGTGAAAGGCCTAGTCTGTCTTTTACAGCCTTTTTAATTTCTACATAATTATTAGCCAGGCTGGCCGGCATAGCTTTAAATGCAGACAAAGCTTCACCGCTTAGGGTCATTGCAAACCGCATTGCCCATTGCTCAGATGGCCATTGAAGATTACTAGCAATCCTCTCAAAAGCTTCTATAAAATCATCCGGATTGTCCTCCGGTTTTAACTGTCCCAAAGACAAAGCAAAGTTAGTGTTCATCTCTACTTGCGGTATTGATGTAGTACGTGCTACTTCTTCACCAGTTTTTTTCAGCAGAGCGTCCACAGCTTCTAATAGCGGCCTTTGCTGCTCCCTTGCAGAAGCTATGTATTGCTCCTGTAAATGCTGCACCATTTTGGCTTGCATGTCCCACTGTTCAGCTATCCACGACATCACGTCCTGTGGTTCCATCTTCTCCAGACGCTGTTCCTGTAAGAAAAAGAAAAGAGAAAGGCCCACCAAGTGCGGTATCTTTTATACAGGACTTTACTCTAGACTAGAGCGCCCCCTCTTTCCTCACAGGATATCCTATCCCAGTCTACACAGGCTACTATTACCTTAGTCTCCTGGCAGACTCAAGCATGTGAGCAAAGGGTCTTTTCCAGTCCTCTGGCCGACCTGCCAGCGAATATTCCACTGCACTTGTCTTGTGATGCCAATATTCTCCTTCCTTTAGGCAATGTCTTTTTTGTTTCTTCTGTTCCAAAAATATTTTGCCTCCCCAAAAAAAAAAATATCCTGCCAACTACGCCATTTTTATGTCACACCCTCATCGGGCCCCTCCTGTGGAGACTGGTATTATGGCTTAATACCTTTTCTTGGCTTTCTATATGCTATAGATAGCCCTGCCTGGCCCTCTGTGGGTGGTAGTTGTACCGTCTTCTTGTAATCACTCAAACACACAGTTTACACTTTAAATCAAGGGCTTTATTCCCCGTCCAATGAGGTATTCTTTTTCTTGAAGAACAAAATAATCAAAAGCCACTCTGGCAAATAACAGAAGCAAACATTGAACAAAAAGTGCTTTCCTCAGCTTTAACTTTTTAACAAAAGAAAAACAGTTCTCTTCATGAGCACTTAATCCTTTTCTTTTGCTGATATAAATCAATCAGGATTCAGTTTAAACCAAGCAACTTCTGCCAGTTACTGTGTTGCTGTTTAAACCTTCCTTGTACATGTATTTTCTTATCTCAGTGAAAACTCTTCCTCTTCAGTTGTCACTAACGAGCATTCCATGGGTTCAGTGTTATCTGGTACATTAGAAATATCATGTGGCATTAAAGGATAACCATTTGTACCTACGTTTTCTGTAGCAGCTGTCCTGCCGAGCTCACTCTGGTTAATCACGTCAGCTACGTGACTGCTTCCTGGCTTTAGGCTAAAACACTGCTGGGTATTACCGCATACTCTGGATAATGGCTTGTAAGAGCACTCCTCCTGTGTAAAGCTATGAGGTAACTGCCCATAAACACTGGTATTAGAGTCAAACAGCTTGTGTCCTGCCTTGAATGGGTTAAAGGCTAATTCCTCTGATACAGCTGTGGGACTTTTCAGTGCTGACAACGGCACTCGAGAGAAGTCTGAGCATTTAAAGTTGCTAGCAGAATTATAAGGTAAGAGACCTTCCTTTCTCTTGTAACTGCCCGTACAAGGAAAGAAGTTGTTTCCTTTTCCCTTTATCTCTGCTCTAGGCTGGCTTCTTCTATTAATCCTGGACTTAGCCCATTCGGGTGTAAAACAGTCCTGTTCCACTTTGAATGCCTTGCTTCCTGCAACAGGATTCCTCCCTCTTCTCTTCTGGCTTTCACACACACACACTCTGTGTTCAACAGCTGATCTCCCCACGTACTCACATAGTCCTGAGACTCATTCAAGCTGTCCTCTGGTATATGTTGCTGACACTCTCTCTCATTTCCTTCCTTCCACCAACTTTGGTCCTGGAGATGAGATTGGCTTATAGTGTTTCTTTCTCTTTCCCTCCGTTCCCACGACTGAGGTTGTTGCTTCCACCTCTGTCCGTGCTCACTCTCTCTCACTGCTTGTGAGTGTGCCTTATGTATCTGTCCCCGGGTTCCACCCCTTCTCAGCTGATCCCTATCAGGTAAATCAACCTCCATTCTCATGCTGGCTGGGTGTGTCTTTTTACCCTTTTCCCACGTGTGTTGTGGTCGCTCATAGCAACTATTTGACATGTTTTTGTTTACCTCATCAGGTTCTGCCTGATTTTCTCCGTTAATCTCCATTTCTTCTGGGTCCCCTGGGTTTACCTTGTGACATAAGTAATTGGGCCACTCTGTCCCCAGTCTGGATCATTAAATCTGAGTTACCACTGTTCATTAGAATAATTTTTATCTCTCCTTGATAATCTGCATTAATCACTCCTCCAAGTATTTGTATGCCTTTCAGGGCCAATCCAGAGCGAGGGGCAATTAACCCAAAATGCTCAGGTGGTAACTGGACTCCTATTCCTGTTTCTATTAATTGCAAATCATGGACCTTTATTCTATATTCCTGCAGAGCATGTAAATCTAGTCCGGCTGCCTCTGGTGTTGCCCGATATGGGGCTAAGGCACCTTCTTTAATTTCCCAATATAGAATAGTGTTAGTGGCTACATAAGATTTGATTTGTAATGCGGGAGTCAACATCCTCATTAGAGGAGTTTCAGTTTCTGCAATTGGTCTATTGTTAAGGATCTGTAGTGCTGCAGATAAATGATCTCTCCACTTTTGCAGGGATCCTTCCCCTAATTTCCTAAGCTGTTCTTTGAGCAATCCATTCATTCTTTCTATAAGTCCTGCAGCTTGAGGGTAATAGGGTATATGAAATATCCATTCAATGTTATGCTGTCTACTGTGATCCTGTACAAGCCTCCCTTTAAAATGAGACCCATTATCACTTTGAATCTGAAGAGGGATCCCATAATATAAAGTAATGAGGTCTAATGTTTTAATGGTGTTAATCTGCGTAGCCCTCTTACATGGATATGCCACTAAATACCCGGAATATGTATCCACAGCCGTGCATACATACTGACATCCCTTACTGGTAGGTAGAGGTCCTATGTAATCTATTTGCCATATCTGGCCTGGTAGTTTTCCTCGCCCTAAATGGCCATACACTATGTGTGGGACAGACCTGTGCTGTATATGCTGACAAATTGGGCATTGCAAGATAATTGTTCTAATGGCATCTAAGGGGATAGGGATTCCCCGTGTTTGTGCCCAGCGGAAAGTAGCTTTTTCACCTAAATGCCCACATTTCTGGTGAGCCCATTTTGCCATGCCCAGCAAGTCAGATTCTTTGGTGTGTGTTTGTGCTTCAGCAATTTTAGCTTGTTCATCAGTAATAGAGTTAAACCATCTGTCTAATGAATCAATAGCACAATGAGCATCTAATTGATACACAGTTACCGTACTTAAAAGCAACATTTCCCAAATTTGCTGCCACAGTTCTTTTCCCCAAATTTCTCTTGAATGTATCTCCCAATTATTTTGCTGCCAGGTAGGTAGCCATGTGGCTAAGCCATTGGCTACTGACCAGGAATCAGTGTAAATATGACAAGTCCCTGGGGTCTCTTGTTTTAAAGCCTGAAATACTGCATAAAGTTCAGCATATTGGCTACTTTTCCCTTCACCTGTAGTTGTCAACAATTTTTTAGTAGTGAGATTGTAAGACACAGCCTTCCAACACCTTTTATTTCCCACATATTTAGCAGACCCATCAGTAAACCAAACATGATTTCTCTGTTCTGAGGTTAATTGTACAAATGGTTGTCCCCACTTCACTGGAGACTCTGTTGCTGTTAATTCATGATTTGGCAATTGCATGGTCTCAGTGTCCTTAAGAGGGGCTTGAGCTACCCTTTCATGTAAGGTAGCAGTTCCCCCATACCAATTTTAGCTCTATCCTGAATATATCATTTCCATTTGATTATGCTTGCTTCTTGTGCATGTCCTATTCTGTGTGTCTTGGGGGAGCTCATTACCCACTGCATAATAGGAATTTCTGGTCTTAACATCACAGTGTGTCCTATGGTCACCTGTTCTGTATCCACCAAAGCCCAATAACATGCTAACAACTGTTTTTCAAAAGGGGTATATCTAGTCCCTGCTTCGGGGAGCTTCCTCGTCCAGAATCCGAGAGGTACTTTTTTCTTTCCCTGTTTCTTCCATAAACTCCAATTAGCATACTGTTCTTGTACTGATACATTGAGCTCGAGTTCCCCAGGTTGAACAGGCCATAAATCTAAGGCTTGCTGTATAGCTCGTTTAGCCAGTTCAAAAGCCTGCTGCTGCACATCTCCCCATTCAAACTCATATTTCTTCCTAGTTATTTTATACAATGGTGCCAGTATTTGACTCAAATGGGGAATGTGCTGCCTCCAAAAGCCAATGTGCTGCCTCCAAAAGCCAAACAGTCCAATAAATTTCTGGGCCTCCTTTTTCTTTCGAGGAGTATTAAATTCCATTATTTTCTGTTTGGCTTTTGGGAGCACTTCTCTATGACCCTGATGCCACTGTATGCCCAGGAATTTTACTGTCTGGGCTGGTCCTTGAATTTTTGCAGGGTTAATTTCCCAACTCTTCTTTTTCATGTGTGCAATGAGAGCTTCAAGATGTTCCTGCACTATCTCTTGTGAGGGCCCCTGCACTAAAATATCATCAATATAATGTGAAATTTGTACCCCATCCGGAGGTGGGAGTTCATCTAAGTGTTCTGCTACAATCCTGTGACAGATAGTGGGGCTATGTAAATACCCCTGGGGGAGTCTAGTGGGACAGTACTGTCTACCCTGCCAAGAAAATGAGAACTGCTCCCAATTCTCCTCCGAAATTGGAATAGTAAAAAATGCATTAGCCAAATCTATGACAGCATACCATGTCCCTGCGTGTCTTTGAATATTTTCAATAATTGTATCTGGTACAGCAGCAGTCAGTGGAGGGGTATACTTATTCAATTCTCTATAATCAACTGTCATTCTCCAACTGCCATCTGATTTCTTTACCGGCCACACCGGATTATTCCAGCCAGTGGTAACCGGCTTAATCACCCCTGCTTCTAGCAATTCCTGAATTGTTTCTCCTATTTCCTGATGTCCTCCCGGGATCCTATACTGCTTCATACTCACCATTTTAGTGGTGGGGGGCAGCTTTACTGCTGGCATTTTAAGGTGTCCTACAGTAATAGGTCTAGCAGACATGTAAGGTTTGATGCCAAATTGGTATTGTTCCTCATCAAGTATCAATGTCAACCCTTTTAATATGTCTATCCCAATTATATACTCGGGAATGGGAACAATTAACAGAGTATTTTCTCTTAGGTAACTGACCAATTTTCATTTCCAATGTGGTTTGTACAGCATCTGTTTTCCTTCCTCCCAGCTCAGTGATTGTAACATGCTGTCCTCTGAAATGTTTTGGATTTCCATAAATTAAGGTGGCCTCCGCTCCAGTATCTACTAAGGCTCGGACCCTCTGATTGTTCTTATGTTTCCAAAAAATTTCTAAATTTACATGGGGTCTCATGTCTTTATGAGTCCACCCTTCAACTGGAGCTTGGCCTACTTCCTATTCTTGAAACAAATCCTGTGCCCATGAAAGATCAGGGTATAAATCAGAAAGTGGTGCTGTGGGAATAACATTTGATCTTGCTTCTCTAATCTCACCCTCCTTCCTTTTCCCCTCATTCTTTCTCTCCTCTTCATTCACTTCAGAATTTTGTTTACTCACATTCCTATTTCCACTTTTCTTATACAGCCCTCTTTTCTTATATATTTCCCACATGCTCTGTGCGTCAATTCCATCAATCTGTTCCCTTTTAACACCATCTTTAAGGAGAGCAGTAAACATATCTTTCCTGGATACTCGGTTGTTTATATTTCCCTTCTGTCCTTCTGATCTATTCTCCCTTCTGTCACCAGCACTGTACTTTGGACCCCACTCTCCCAATTCACCTAATTGTCTCACTGCTTCTATTACTTCTGATAAAGGATTCCCTGTTTGATTTATCAGTAAAGTCATAATAACATCTTTGTAAGCTGGTGGGGCCAAACGTATAATCTTATTCCTCATTGATGCAGTCATGGCACAATTCATTAACTGATCAGCTTGCCCTATAAAAATAGCAGTTTTCATGCCTTCCTCTTTAATGCGCTGAATAGCGTCACGCAAAGCAAACCATTGTTTATCATTTGGGGGCCAAACAGCTTCGGCAGGAAATTTAGCATTACATCCTTCTACTGCCAGTTGGAGTAAATTAGTCATATTTTGTGATATGTAATTACGAAACTGCTCTTGAATCACAGGGTCAACACTAATTAGACAAAATTTCCTAGCATCACCATGATCTAGCTGTACTCCTGCAGCTCCAGTTTCATAAATACGCACCATCCAGGTAATCAGTGATTCCCCAGGTTTCTGCCTAAACCTGTCCTGGATATCATTAATCTCTTGTTGATTAAAATCCTCCACAGTATCTAGATTAACTCCTCCAGGATTTTGGGGAGTACTCTGCACTTTCCTCCTATAAATCGGTTGTGCCTGATAGTTTTCATTACTAACTCCTTGCTCTTCCTCAGAGTTAGATGATTCAGTAGAATCCCAGATATTACCATCCCAGTCATCAGGATCCCAATTTACACCTGCTTTAGCAATAGACATGTGCACTTTCTTTTTATTTACTCTTCCCCTTCTTTTACGATATTTATACTGGGCCACCCTGACAGCTGCTCTCTCAGCAACCTGCTGATAAGTATCTAATTTATCCGTCAACAAACGGATTTGGCATTGTAGCATTGTTATCATATTTTGTAAATCACAATTCTGTTTTTCAAGTTGCTCAATCAAATCTACTTTGCTGGATTTTGTCTGATGTATCTTACGATATGCAGACAGCAAAAGCCAACCTCTCCTCCCCAACACACTCAATTCTATCCCTTTTTCAACAGGTATTTTTTGCAAGCATGTAAGGAGATTTACAGGTTCCGCATCTTTTAAAACAGATTCCCAATTCTCACTTAGTCCTGACCCGCAAGACCATTCTCTAGCTAACATTTCATAAGGCGCCTGATCCCATCCGGGGATATTTACAAAATTTACAACATCTTTATCTTCCTTTACAGTCTTTGTACTATTTACATTTTTTACTCTTCTTTTCAACATTGTTTTAGCCTTTCTTTTTATCGCACCCCACTTCTGGTACCAAATGTCTTACTCCAACAAAGGCCAACACACCTTGTTAATGAAGACGTGCAGTTTATTTATAATACAAAGCAGGGATAACTTGAATTTCACTTATTTAACTTCTTAATTCGTACTTATTTAGAAAGGCAAGTAATTCATATATCTACCTATGATTAGTTAAAAAGATATCTGGAAAACAGAATAAAAGCACTTAATTACAGAATAGATAACTAGAAAGCTAATTACAGAAGAAGAATACTTCACCAAAAGAGCTTTACTTCATCCCCTGTCACACTTCGATTGAATGGATCCCTGATTCAACCAGACAAGAGAGACTTCTCAATCGGGAGTTTCTCTAGGCAATGCGTCCATTCCTAGATGAATCCATTTCTCTCTGTCTAGCTGAAAACAGGTACCCATTTTATCCAGTTGCAAGAACAATCCAGTTATTTCCTATCATGTGACATATACGTAGTATAGAGTCAGTTATCCATTAAGCACATCCAAGACACTGGCCAGGTGCTTGAAAATGCTCAAGGGAACCCCCCCCCCCTCCGGTCTACATTACAATTGATGAATTCTTATCCTGTAGGAGAAATGTTTCCAAGGCAAGGTGAATTGTCCTGTTTTGTCCTGTTAATGGGTTTCAATTTGTCTGCTAGTAGAAAGACTCCTAGGTGAAGTGTTCTTTTGTTCTCTGTAATGGGTCTCCATTTGTTTGCTAGGAGAAGGTCTCCTCCCTGATCTTTCCAGTATCTGTAGTTATGTAAATTGTCTCAGCAGTTTCAAGCGCCCCCATTTCAATGGTTTCCTTAGTTATGTTGTTGTTGTTAAGTGCCGTCGAGTCGGAGTCAACTCATGGCGACCCTCTGGATAGCTATCCTAAATTGTGTTCGGTCTTCAGTCAGGCGGCTCATTGTTGACAGACTGGTACCCGTAGCTGCTGTTATAAACACGCCACCTCTGCTAACCCAATAACTTTTCACACCTCTCTCTCATACCATGAAAATTCTTTTAGGCTTTATTCCGTTCATATGTAAATAGCCAATGTGTTGTATTCATTGTAAATAATTTCCCCGGTTATCCAAGTTTTTGTTTCCTTGTTCTATGTAAAAAACAGATAACATGTACCTTATCTGATGTTTTCTTGTTCTATGTAAACCGCGCTGATTATAAATAGAGCGGTATATAAAAGATGTTAAATAAATTGTAGCAATCCATCTCATTGCTGGCCTTCCTCTTTTGCGTTGACCTTCTATCTTGCCAAGCATGATGTCTTTCTCTAATGATCTCTCTCTTCGCATGATGTGTCCGAAGTATGAAAGTCGAAGTCTTGTCATCTGAGCTTCTAAAGAAAGCTTAGGTTTGATCTCTTCTAGTACCGACTGGTTTGTTCTTCGGGCAGTCCATGGTATACACAGTATTCGCCGCCAGCACCATAATTCAAAGGCATCAATTTTCTTCCTGTCTGTCTTTTTCACTGTCCAGCTTTCACATCCATATGATGTTATTGAAAATACCATGGCTTGAACAAGTCGAATCTTTGTATGGAGAGAGACATCTCTGCTCTTGAGAATCTTATCTAGGTCTTTCATAGCCATTCTGCCAAGAGCAATGCGTCGTCTGATTTCTTGACTGCTTGTTGCTTCTTTATTGATAGTTGATCCAAGTAGGTTAAAGTTGTTCACGATTTCAATTTCTTCTCCTTCAACGATGAACCTGTTGATTATGCCAGTTGTCATGATCTTTGTCTTCTTTACATTAAGGTGCAGGCCCATTTTGAGACTATGTTCTTTGATTGTGAGAAGCAAATGTTTCAGATCATCTTCACTTTCAGCCAGTAATGTGGTATCATCAGCATAGCGAAGGTTGTTGATGAGTCTTCCACCAATCTTCACACCTCTGTTGTCTTCATACAGTCCTGCTTCTCTGATGATTTGTTCTGCATATAAATTAAACAGGTAGGGGGAAAGTATGCAGCCTTGTCTTACACCTTTGCTTATTTTAAACCATTCTGTTTCTCCTTGTTCCGTTCGAACTGTTGCTTCTTGATCAATGTACAGATTACGCAAGAGAACGATCAGGTGTTCTGGTATACCCATGCTTCTTAATGTGGCCCAGAGTTTCTCATGGTTTACACAGTCAAAAGCCTTGCTATAGTCGATAAAGCACAAATAGATATCCTTTTGGTATTCTTTAGTCTTTTCAAGGATCCATCTCACATCCGCAATGATGTCTCTCGTTCCTCGCCCTTTCCTGAACCCTGCTTGCACTTCAGGTAGTTCTTGTTCTAGGTATGGCTGTAGTCTCTTTTGAATAATCTTCAGTAGAATCTTGCTGGCATGTGGGATCAGAGCGATTGTGCGATAATTTCCACAGTCAGTTGGATCACCTTTCTTTAGTATTGGTATAAACACAGATCTTTTCCAGTCAGTTGGCCATGATGTTGTCTTCCATATTTCTTGGCAGAGCCTTGTAAGTACGGTAACAGCTGCATCAGATTGCTGCAATACTTCTATGGGAATGCTATCAATGCCTGATGCTTTGTTCTTTGATAAGGCTTTCAATGCTGCTTCAACTTCTTCTTTCATCACCAATGGTTCCTGATCATAAGGTATAGGTTGAAACGGCTGTTGGTCCACTTGATCTTTATCATATAAAAACTCTGTATATTCCTTCCACCTTTTCTTGATCTTCTCAGCATCATTCAACATAGAACCTTGAGCATCTTGTAACATTCCAATTCGAGGCTGGAACTTTTTCTTTAACTCTCGCAGCTTTAGGAAAGCCGATCTTGTTCTTCCTCTAATAGTTTCTGCTTCTATTTCCTTGCAAGTGTCATTGTAGTACTTTTCCTTGTCCTGTCTTGCTGCACGTTGGAAATCTCTGTTGAGTTCTGCGATTGTCTTTCTTTCTCCTTTGGCTTTAGCTTCTCTGCGTTTCTGGGCAATTTTCAGAGTTTCTTCCGTCATCCATTTTGGCCGTTTTTGCTTTTTCACCTTTTGTAGAGACTTCTCGCTTTCTTCCAGCACAACCTTCTTGATGTCATTCCATAACTCTTCCGGAGCTCTGTCATTTGTATCTAAGGCAGCAAATCGATTTTGCAGGCAGTCTTTAAATTCCAGTGGTATATTCTCAAGGTCATATTTTGGTGCATTCATGAGTGGTTTGCTCTTTTTCAACTTTAGCTTGAGTTTGCATACTAGTAGTTGATGATCTGTACCACAGTCAGCTCCAGGTTTTGTCTTTGTTGATGTTACAGAGCTTTTCCATCGTTGACTTCCACAGATGTAGTCAATTTGATTTTTATACAATCCATTGGGTGAAGTCCATGTGTACAGTCGTCGCTTGTGTTGCTGAAAGAAGGTGTTTGAGATGAATAGATCATTGGTCTTGCAGAATTCTATCAATCTTTCTCCAGCTTCATTTCTGTTGCCAAGTCCATATTTTCCAACTACTTTGCCTTCTTCTTTGTTGCCAACTTTTGCGTTCCAGTCACCCATGACTATCAGGATATCCTGTTTGCATGTTCTGTCAATTTCAGCTTGTACTTGTTCATAGAACTCTTCAATTTCATTCTCTTCTGCAGCTGTTGTTGGGGCATATACTTGAATTATAGTTGTGTTGATAGGCAATCCTCGTAGACGAATAGAGATTAAGCGTTCGCTGACTGCATTGTATTTCATTACAGTTCTTGCAAGTTTCTTCTTTATTATAAATGCAACACCATTTCTTCTTTGTCTTTCATTTCCAGCATAGTAGACCATGTGATCATCTGATGCAAAGTGCCCGATGCCAGTCCATTTCAGTTCGCTGACACCCAACAGATCAAGTTGTACACGTTCCATTTCATTCTTGACCACTTCCAACTTCCCTTGGTTCATGCTTCGTACGTTCCATGTTCCAATGTGTAAGACATTTATTTATTTTTATTTATTTATTTTATTTACAGTCTCTTATATACCGCACTATTCATCATCAGCGCGGTTCACATGGAACAAAATGCTCAGTACATATAACACGTATGAGTTTACAGGTAACAGGGTATAAATAACTTGGATAACCGGGGTAACTATTTACAAAACATACTACATGGACATCTTTACAGCTTCTGACTCTCATTTCATGCGCAGCTACATCAGCAGTCAGACTTCCCGAAGGCTTTGATCCAACCACATCATAAATGCTGGCTTTACTCTGAAAAGTCTTCAGCTCTTCCCCAGTAGCTAGTTGAGTGCCTTCCGACCTGGGAGTCTCATCTTCCAGCACCATAGCACAATTTGTTTTGTTGTAACTATCCATTGGGTTTTCATGGCAAGATACAGAAGTAGATTGCCGGGCCTTCCTTCCGCGCAGTTTAAGTTTGGTGTTGTTGCCGTTGTCACAGAAATGTGATCCTCCGCCGTCAACACTATCCCATTCTGCTGCTGCCCAGATGGGTGGTTTGTCTTCGTCTGGCACCTCAGCTGAGACCTGTCCATCTTGGGAGACCCTGCCAGTAGTTAAACTACCGATAGTTTAGCTCTCAGCATCACTGATGCACACAAGCCCTCACAGCACGACAAGCTGCAAACCAAGTGAGAGTCCTTAGTTATAGTTGAGGCATATTCACTGCTGAGACATATTCACTACTGAGGCATAATCAATAGTCAAAATTCATCTGTACCACAACTATATCAACCGACTCACCTTTGTCCACCTGTTTATTCACACTTTCAAAAAAACATAACAGATTAGTAAGACAAGATCTTCCTTGTCTAAAGCCATGTTGTCTGTCTCCCATTAGGCCATGACTATCTACATGCGGAGTAATTTTATTCTTTATGATGGTTTCTACCATTTTTCCCGGTACTGACGTGAGGCTCACCGGTCTGTAGTTTCCCGGATCACCCCTGGAACCCTTTTTAAAAATTGGTGTTACACTGGCAATCCTCCAATCTTCAGGTATTAGAGATGATTTTAATGATAGTTCACAGATTACTAATAGCAGGTCTGCAATCTCATATTTCAGTTCTTTCAACACCCTTGGATGTATACGATCCGGCCCAGGTGATTTGCTACTCTTCAGTTTATCTAATAGTTGTAATACATCTTCCTGATGTATCGATATTTCCTTCAATCCTTCCACACCTTTAAATACCACTTCAGTCATGGGTAACATCCCTACATCTTCCTCAGTAAAGACCGAAGCAAAGAATTCATTCAGTCTCTCCGCTATCGCCTTGTTGCCTCTTAGTGCCCCTTTAACTCCTCTATCATCTAATGGACCAACTGACTCTCTCACAGGTTTTTTGCTACGAATGTACTTGAAAAAATCTTTATTTCACGTTTTTGCTTCCGCAGCAAGCTTCTTCTCAAATTCTCCCTTTGCCTGCTTTCATTGTATACAGATCTAACTCATGCATATTCATTGTGAATACCCTGAAAACCTGACTGACCTGGGGGTACCCGAGGACTGGGTTGGGAACCATTGATTTAGAGAGAACCCAAAACAATTCTTTAGAGAATTGTTCTGCTTGTCTATGGAAAACATAGCAGCACCAGCACTCCGGCCCCTGCAAGCAGCTCTCCCAGACGGGGATAGAGCGGGCCGGAGCACCACCACCACCAACGTGAGCACTCTGCCCAATCGGGGCAGCAACCTTGCCGCATTTAAATCGACGCCGGTCGGGCGCGCGGCCTCTCCACCAGCACTCCGGCCCCTGCAAGCAGCTCTCCCAGACGGGGATAGAGCGGGCCGGAGCACCACCACCACCCACGTGAGCACTCTGCCCAATCGGGGCAGCAACCTTGCTGCATTTAAATCGACGCCAGTCGGGCGCACGGCCTCTCCACCAGCACTCCGGCCCCTGCAAGCAGCTCTCCCAGACGGGGATAGAGCGGGCCGGAGCACCACCACCACCCACGTGAGCACTCTGCCCAATCGGGGCACGCCGGTCGGGCACGCGGTCTCTCCACCAGCACTCCGGCCCCTGCAAGCAGCTCTCCCAGATGGGGATAGAGCGGGCCGGAGCACCACCACCACCCACGTGAGCACTCTGCCCAATCGGGGCAGCAACCTTGCCGCATTTAAATCGACGCCGATCGGGTGCGCCCACGCCTGGCGGGCCCGCGCCTGAGGGCCGCGCCAGAGGGCCCTTTGGCGTGGCCCTTAGGTGGGGCACGACAGGCATCCAGGTATCTGGCTGCAAATCTGCACATACCAAGCAAAGGCAATCACCGTGTCAAGTTCTGCAACTAAAACAGATGAACCCGTTCCAAATCTCGCCTATTCAGTGACTTTAAAGTTTCTGCTTCTCTCGCATTGCCTCAAGTAAGATCATATAGCCTAGTGTGTATACTGCTAATTAGCCTTCTCTCTGAAGCCTCTCATGCAATTGTATACTACTGAATAGCCATCTCTCTGAAATCTTTCACAAAATTTGTATACTACTGAACAGCCTATCTCTAAAACCTAGTTCAGAGATAGCCATATATCTGAAATCTTTCACATACTTTGTATGCTACTGAATAGCCTTATCTCAAAATCCATGCTTGTTAATATTTTTGATTCCATCTGTGCGCATCTTGCCTGCTTCGCACATCTAAAATATTGCATAATTTTCCATCTGTGTACACCTTACCTGCCTCGTACATTTCAAATACACCTTGCCTGCTTTGCACATTCAAAATATTGCATAATCTTCCTTTAATAAATTCCAGTAGTCAGTGACATTCTCCGACACAGTATAGACTTACCACCATCACCTTAACACCAAGTCGGACACTGATCTACAGCAACTAAGGCCAACACTGAAATGGCCCCACCTATCACGGCCATAATGAGCGGCCTCCTTATCTTCTCTTGGCTGATTGTAGAGTCCCTGGCCCTGTTCCACGCTACCAATCAAATTCCAATACTTCAGTACCATGCCAAAACTTGGGCTAAATCTTCTTATCCTCACCACCTAAAGAACACCCACACACATCAATCATATTTGTTACACATAGCCCTCCAACATTCCAAACAAACCAAACCAGAGAAACCCACACTAGCTCTTAATTGCGCCCTTATAAATGCGAGATCAATTCACAATAAATGGCCATTTTTCACAGACTTAATTGTATCCCACAACCTGGATATTCTTATGATAACTGAGACTTGGTTATCCGATGTAGATAATGTAATTCTCAATCAACTACTACCCACCAACTTCGCCATCCACTCCCGTCATAGAGAAAGCAAAAGAGGAGGAGGGGCCCTCATTCTGACCAAAACTGATCTGCATTTTCACACAACAGACTCCACCAGTACCAACAACTTGGATATACTATCCATTGCAAATAACCAATGCTCTATTAACCTTCTATATAGAGCACCCTCACCCTCAACTGATGATCTCTCCAACATCCTCGACCTAGCAGCCAACACTCGCCATCCCAACCTATCAAACTGGATACTAGGAGATTTCAACCTCCCATCACTCCACTCCAGTCATGCCACTGCCCTTTTAGAAGCGATTAATGAACTGGGATACAGACAAATTATCAACAAACCCACTCACACTAAAGGGAATATCCTGGACATGATTTTTGCCCCCCTGTCAGTACTTGAACCAAATGATGAACTTGTGACATCTCTCACCTCTGTACCATGGTCAGATCACAAGCTAATCAATTTCATTATACCCATCAATAACAATTTACCACACAACAATAGAACACCATTCAACTCAACAAACACAACTTCTCGAAATTTCAGAGCCTTCAACAAAGATCTCATACTAGCAGAGACTCTCCCTCTATACAACAATGCACCTCTCAACCTAGACAACTTAATCACCTCATGGAATAAGAGTCTTAGTTCTATTGCACGAAAACCAACCAAGAACAATATCTCAAAGAAAAGAAAACATTCTCCATGGTTCTCACCGGAACTACGTGTCTCCCGCTCACACCTACGGAAACTTGAGAAAAGATGGAGGCGTTCCCACTCCACCGAAGACCAGGCAACCTACAGAACTCACCTTGCGATCTACAGAGAAGCTATCCTAACAAATATGAAACAATACCATACCGACACCCTCAAAAGGTCACTAAATAAACCACGTGACCTTTTCAAACTAGTTAAATCATTCTCTAAGGAACCATCTCCATGTCGACCTGAAGAGATCCACCCACAGGAGTTTGCCAACCATTTACAATCCAAGCTACTTCAAACTGACAAAATTACTACGTTCATAGCACAAGACACCTCCAATCTAATATCCCTATCTAAGTTCTCCACTCCATCCAAGAAACTTGTGGAAGATACCATTGCGGCCCTCAATACCACGACTGCACAAACTGACCCCTGCCCCGCATATTGGATTAAAAATTTACGAACAGAACTCAGCCCACTGATCACAAGAATGATAAACTTATCATTCACAACAGGATCCTTCCCTGCAGCACTCAAGCAAACATCCATCAGACCCCTTCTGAAGAACCCTAAACTTGACCCAAGCAAAGTTGAATCCTACAGACCCATAGCCAGTATTCCTCTTCTAGCCAAAATAATTGAAAAGGAAGCACAAAGACAAATTCAAGATCACATTGATACCGCCTCCCCACTAGACCATCGTCAACATGGCTTCAGGGAATACCATGGCGTCGAAACCCTGCTAACCTCCCTCTTCAACAAAATCGTCACAGGTATCGACAACATCCACCGAGGTTTCGCTCTCATCTTCATAGACATTGCTGCAGCCTTTGATTCTGTACACCATGGTCTGCTAGTAGAACGTCTAAAGGAAAAGGGCATAAATGGCGTCGCCCTTCATTGGTGCAGGTCGTACCTTAATGGCAGATGGCAGCATGTAAAATCAGGATCAGGAACTTCCGAACCCTTCCATCAATGACAGGGCGTTCCACAAGGGTCGTCCCTATCATCTCTCTTGTTTAATATTTACATGCAACCCATTTTCAACATTATCGGATCATTCAAGGTCGACTGTTTAATATACGCTGATGACATCCTACTCTTCATGCCATTCTCCACAGAGCAAATGGACCTCTCGCCACTGATTGAATGTTTCAACACAGTCTCTGAATGGCTTCTGTCCCAAAATCTTAGGATCCAACACAAAAGGTCTGAGGTGCTATTCATCACCAGAGACCAGAGTTTCTCCCCTCCACCCCATATAAAGGTTAAAGAAGCTGAACTCCAAACCAAATCAACAATTCGATACTTAGGGGTTACCCTTGATCAACGTTTGGACATGAAAATCCATATATCCAACATAGTCAGAGCCATATATTTCAAAATCCGGTCCCTCAGACACCTTCAATCCCTTCTAAACCCTGAAGACTTCTGGACAATATACCAATCCCTTATCTTACCACACTTTGACTTTGCCAACGCTATTCTTCAAGGTCTCCCTCAGTCAACACTTAATCCGTTACAACTTGCCATGAATGCCGCTGCCAGAGTCTTAGTGGGAGAAGCAAGATATGACTATGTAACGCCTATCCTAATACAGCTTCACTGGCTCGCCATACAAGGAAGGCTTATGTTCAAGTCCTTGCTACTCACTTTCAAATCCATCCATGGTATCACCTCCCCTTCACTAACTGACATCATTCAGCTCATCCCTCCCATCAGAACAAGAAGAACCTCATCTACAAACGCGCTAGTAATCCCAAAGGCATCAACAAAGTACACAATCGCTACATCAAACAAGGCTTTCAGTATCTATGCCCCAAAATGTTGGAATGCATTACCACCAGGCATCCGTGCGATTACTGACCTAACACAATTCAGAAAGGCTCTCAAATTCCATTTATTTACACAGTACTACCAGATTAACCTGACCCCTACCTAACTGTCCCTCCTCTTACCTCCTCGAGATAACATCTCAATATTAGCACACAACCTCACTGTACACATGTAGCATCCTAAATTCTTAGCATTCAATCTCATTGTACATATTTAATTAGTTCAGTTTGTATCCCCCTTGTTATCCAAGTTGTTACTCCTGTTCTCTGTAAAGCCAAACATGTTATCCAAGTTGTTACTCCTGTTCTATGTGAAGCCAAACAGTTGTTATGGTCATTTCGTTTTATGTAAACCGCGCTGATACGAAATAGTGCGGTATATAAGAAATTGTAATAAATAATAAATAATAATAAATAATAACATCAGTATTGCAAAACTACCACCTACTATAACTAAAACAGAAAGGTTTTGGAGAAATTTATGCAAGGACCCCACAGAGTATAAACGAAATGCAGAATGGTTACCTAGTATACACAAGGCTTTGAAAATATTAAACATAGCTTGAAGTAACCATAAAAAAAAATTAGAAGAGCCCCAGACTGGAAGAGCCATATCCCTAATGGAGTCCCAAAATTTGGCTAAAACATTTTCTCCACGATCTGGTAAAATGCAAAAATCGAGCAGCCAGGTTTATTATCATATTGGCTAAGAAAATGAACACTTCTCCTTCCAAAAGGGGACTCAAGAAACATTTTTAAAAATTACAAACCTTTTTCTACCTATAATCTATAAGCTGTTCATTGCTATAGATACTGACAGAATATACAGTCATATTGATTCCAGTCACATCATGGCAATAGAGTAGAAGGGCAAAATCAGAGTGGACCATATGGAACCAAAGACCTATTTATGTTGAATAAACCCATAAGACAGGTCAAAATATTAGTAAAACCTGGATTGACTGTAAGAAAGCTTTTGATAGCATCCCACACTTTTGGATAATAAATTACCCTGAAATGTACAAAATTATCCCTGGACTGAATGAGTATGTTCAGTTCACCATGAAAATTTGGCAGACTATACTCCATCTGAATCATGAAGATGGGCAATTTTGTCATCCCTAACACTAAGATCCAGTAATGTTTCAGAGTGACTTCCCATCTCCACTCTTATTCTGTTTGATAATAAATTCACTATGTGCTCTTATAAGCCCTCTGGACTATGGGTTTAGCCTTAACTCTAAAGATACTATGGGCCCATAGATAGCATTGCATCTGCTATTTGTAGATGATGTCAAACTTTATAGCTTCACATGATCATCACTTAATAGAATAACCAGGCCTGGATTTAGGCACAGACAAATGCCTAGGGTACAAAATTTTGAAGGCACTAAATACCCAAACCAAAGAGAAGACTGCTCCCAATTACTTACGGGCCACATATATGTGTGATGCCTTAAAAAGACACTGTTATGGCATTATGGCCTTCCTCTGCTCCTCTTCTGACTTGCCAGTATTTGGAATCTCTGACACCCCCTTCCTCTAGCCCTCTGGGATTTTTGGTCTAGTCTTGCCTGTAGAAGCCAAAATCTTAAATCTGGCCCTGACAACAATTTAGAGAAAAAAATATGTTCAGATGACATTAGGACGACTTCTGGCCTGGACAAATGTGCTATGGCAATCTTCCTTAAGGAAAAGCTAAATAAAACAAAAAAACATCTGGCTGATTGAAGACTGTAACAAATATCAAGAAGTGGAAGGAGGAGCAACCATCCGGCACAAATTCCTGAGAGAAAAGATCAGCAAAGATTATTATAGGTAACTTAAGCTGAATAGTCCCAACTTCCCTCCTGCAGATTATACACATACTTTCCTCATTTGATTGTGGCATTCAATATGGTTCTTTGTAATTATTTCATGTATATAGTTCAACCCTGTTAGCCAAGTTGATACTCCTGTTCCATGTAAAACCAAACAGCTTGTTGTTCTGGTCGTTTTTGTTATACTGTAAACTGCGCTGATATCGAATAGTGCGGTATATAAGCAACTGTAATAAATAAATAAAATAAATAAATATTGAAAACTGCCTTAGCAGCATGGAATAAGATACAAACCGTCAATCATCTTCCAATCCTGGTGCTTTCATACAGCTTTGGAATCATAGGCTGGTCTCAGAAAGACCTTGAAAGACAGAATTTAAGAACAAGAAAACTCTATGCCGATGAAAAAAATCTATAAGAACCAGTGTATGTCAAGGTTAACATTTTGAGAGCGGAAGGAGAAATAAGACTTTCGGATTAGATTATACATATATGGGTGGTAAAATGCTGATTTAGGCATGTAAAAGGCCTCTAATAAAAATATGTCACACCTAAAACTACATGCTATGCAAGTAGATGAATACTGGTACAGTAGGCATGCTTGGGGGAGGAGTTTGGGTAGAGCATGGATGGAGTTGTGATTTATGAACATATTTTATAAAATGTGTATACTTTGTGCATTAAAATTTGTGTGAATTAGGTGACTAGGAGTTGTGTGTGCGAGAGAGAATTAAAGGTGTGGAATATGTGTGTCCAAATGATAAAAGAGATCATCAGAAGGAAGGGTGTGAGTGGATCCATCTTCTCTCTCTTCCCTAATCCAGGATCCCCCCCCCCCCCCCATTCTCCTTTCATCTCTATGAGTCCCCTTTTTTTCCTCTCCTTCACCTCATCCTACACTTCTACTCCTTACCCCCCAATATTTCTATTCCCCTTGAGATCTTCTCCCCATTCTTTAGATCCCTTCCCCTATTCTCTGTCCTCCTCCTAAAAGCAGTAACTAGGCATTTTAGTGCCTGGAGCAAGCAAGAATATTTGTGTCCTCTCCATCCCTACCCTGATTCTCAGTTCTCTTTCCCATGCTCTCCCCGCATCCCCTTCCCACAATCTAAATAGTAGGAGAGCAGCACTCTTCCTGGCTTTTCATTTGTGGCCCATCAATACTTGCATTTCAGACATTTTTCCATTCCTCAAGACCTCTGGGCAGCTGGCCTCTAACCCACCCAGTTATGGCCCTGCCCCTCTTTCCTTCTCAGCACTGATCACTAAGATTCACACTCTTTTTCCACCCACCCCATGCCCAAAAGAATCTGGACATATATGAACTCTAAGTGCAATATACAAATCTATGTAAATGTGCCATAGCATTTGCAAATTATTGCTGCAGAATCTTGAATAATCTGCCACAGGAAATCAGGTGCTGTGCTTACTGTGTTCAATCAATTGCCTTTGCTAAATCTAATCCCATTCTTGGCAGTTTCTTTCATTCACTCTTCTTCTATGAAGGTTATCTCTTTTCTGGTGAAGTGACTACTCAAAGCCAACGCCTCTGCCGCAGCTTTGTTCTAAAACAATAATCACACTGCTCCTGTAAGCAAAGCAAAGCTTGTACACATTAGTCCTGTGAAGAGACAGGCCAGTGCAAATGGAGATGCTGTGCATAGGGGATTTTGGAGAGATCTGTCTTTCAAAGTCCTGACCCCTCTCCTTTTATGACTGGGGCGGCGCTAGTAGCCTCAGAATAGTATGTCCATAGCAAACACTGACACCATCCCTTTTGGTTCCCAGCTGCTGTGAAAGGAAATTGTCGCCCAATGACAGACTGACCTTTAACCCAGAATCCCAAGCTGGGATTTATCTCTCAGCAGAAGCTCTAGAATCGCCAGCTGGCTGGTGAAAGAATTATATTAAAGTGCCATATACTGTATATAGACAGAGTTTAAATTTAATGACTCTTCAATAAATACAAATAAATGCTTATGTACAGATATTGAAAGCTAATCACTGACCAAGTGGATCCTTTCTGCTAAAAAAAATATATATATTTATTTATTTATGTTAGTTTTCCACAAAATGATCATGCCTGGGTTTGTCTTTCCTTCCTAAATAACTTTCATCTTCTGGTTTCTTTTGTCTTTTGCTAACTCTCCATTGACTATTTGTCCTTTCTGCTCTCTTCTAGTTTTTTCCCCATTCTTTCTACATCTGCTTTAACATACTGATCTTTCCCCTTTTGCTCTTTCCTCCATTTCTTTCTTTATTTCTTTTTCATCCACTCAAATTTCACCCTTCCATCCTCAATCCCCACTTACTCTCCCAATACCCAGCCAATTGTAGATTTTTCTTCCATCCCAGACAAAATATATTTTCACCTCTCCATCCTTACTCCCCCAGCCCCAACCCCTTCTAGTTCCCCCATCAGCTCCCTTCTAGTTCCAGCCCCACCCAGAATCCGCTCCCTTCTAGTCCCATTCTCCCATCCCCCTGCATCAGCCCATTTCCAGTTCTAGCCACCCATCAGCCCATTTCCAATCCTAGCCCCCCCATCAGCCATTTCCAGTCCTATCCCAGCCCCCATCAGCCCATTTCCAGTCCTAGCCCCCCCCATCAGCCTATTTTCAGTCCTATCCTAGCCCCCCCCCATCAACCTATTTCCAGTCCTATCCTAGCTCCCCCTCTGAAGAGCCCCACGCCTGTCTTTGCGGCTTCAGAGGGAGCCAGGGAGGCTGGCTCATCTCTGCACAGTGCTGGAGTGAAGATCAGCGTCTTCCTTCACTCCCGCTGTGTTCTCATGAAGGGCGCTGAGTGCCAGGAAAGGTTAAAGGACATTTCCTGTTTCCCGGCATCTGCGGGTTTCACGAGAACACAGCGCGAGTAAAGGAACATGCTGCTCTTCATTCCAGCGCTGTGCAGAGGTGAGCCGGGTCCTCGGGCCTCCATGGCTCCCTCTGAAGCTGGCCCTGCAAACCCACCCAGCGGAATGAAGTTTGTGCGGGGCCCTGTGCGAACAACATTCTCACACAATGGACGGGCCAGTCCTGTCTGGCAGCCCAGCATACTGTGATCCATGCTACTGTAATTTCCCACCTTAACTACTGTAAATGCAGTGCTTGCTGGTTCCAGCCAACAGAACATCAAATGGCTACAGATAGTACAAAACACTGCAGTGTGTCTTCTGTCCAGGCCCATAGATAAAACTATGCCACTTCTACTCTACCGACACGACTGTCTATTTTCTGAAGGATCCAGTATAAGATATTAATTCTTACTTATAGGGCCTTGAACTAAGGCCTATCCTTGTGCTTAGCCTCTATGACTGTGCCTTATGCTCCCACTGAGCTCCTTCATTCCTTGCAGGATCATAGACTGTAAATTCCCCCAGTGACTTGAGCCCATCTTGAGTCCACTAGTCAGGCAGTCTTTTTTTTTTTTAGCATTCATTTAAAGTTTTTTCAATGAGCAATACAAAACAGGACTAAATAATATAACAACAAAGTAACCCCCTGCCCCTGGCTCATACAGAAATATGCATATTACCCAATGTTCCCGCTACAAATAAACAAAGCACTAAAGAAGAAGGAGAAAGAAAACTCTCATGGCTGCCCTAAAATTCTATATCTGCAAAGTTATCCAGAGGTGCCCATTTCAACATTGTGGGAGTGGGATAACTGGCAGTGGACGAAGAGGCCTGTTCATATTGACGATACAATAACAAAATTCAAGAGTAGTCGAGTTCTTCCAATGATTAATTATGACTTTAAGAGCAACGCTTATCATGAAATCAAACAAGTAACAATGACACTGAGGCACAGAAGGGATTTATCCAGCAGAACTAAGAATCACTGTTCTTCAGGTCAAAGGCATAGTGATCTCGAGAATACGTTGGATCCTTGTCCACACCTATTGCCAAAAAACTGTACATTTGCCCGATTGAAAAGCATATACTATGTGAAAAGGTGCCTACTGCCTTCTGACAGAACCAGCATGCATTATCTTGATCTGGCTGCCATTTGGATAACAAGAAGGGTGTTACAAAGGCATGATGTGCCAAGAAATATAATGTTTGGGTCAGTGATGCTGAGCATGAGATCCGGATGAGAGGCCTCCAAAATTTAGACTAGATGTGAGTTGTGGACAACAGGACTAGTTCGGATTCCCTTACTTTTGTGTCCCCCAGCAGGAATAGTTAGTTTTATCTTCGAACAATGCATAAAACTTGGAAGCTATCCCAGCACCATTAGAAATTTCCTGTATAATACGTACAAAGGAGTTCCCAGTCCGTAGAGATGGAGCTTACTAACAGATCAGATTTAAAAATACAGTGCTTAAGTTGTAGCCACTGGAAGTAACAGGTACTGGAGAGATTAAACTCTATCTGGAGATCTTGAAAGGGTTTATAAGCACCATTACAGACAATATCTCTGAGGATCCAAATACCTTTGGCCTGTCATACTCACCAGGAGAACAAGGCCCTCTGAATTTTCAATAAGGGATTATACCATATAGGAAGCTGGAGTGAGGGGGCGTTATCCACCTTTAGAAGCTTAGCTAAGGTATGAAAGGAGGTTTACGTGGAAATGATCATTGGGGGAATGTTTTGATCGTGTTGATGGTACATGCCAATTAAAAGATGCAATGGTATTGGTGCAACAAGATGTTACTCTAGGGAGAGCCAGATGGGACGGTGCTGCTGAGGAGATCTTGGAGCCAGTGGGAGCCCTGCTTTAAGAGGAAAGCCTGATGGTACCAAGCGAAATCTGAGAAATGAATACCTTGTAGAGCCCTTGAAAGTTTTAATTTTTTAGTTGCTATACGGGTTTTTTTTTTTTTACTTTGCCATAAGAAATTCATGAGGATGTGCTCTATCTTTTTATAGAAGGAGTCTGGGAACAGGATAAGAAGCATTTCTAACAGATAATTTACCTTAGGAATGATCATCATTTTTATAGTTTCCATACAGCCCCACCATGTTAGATATAGAGGGAACCACTTCATTGTCAAAGCTTGCAAGAGGTGGATAATATCCTCGGCATTACGTTTCAAGGTCTCATCCAATGTGGGACAGAAGTGTATGCCAAGATACTTCACTACCTTTCCTTCCCACACAAATGGGTACGAGGCCATATCAGCTTGAGACTTGCCTATTCAGGGGGAAGGAGACCAATTTTGTTCAATTAATTTTGTACCCTGAGAGAGAAGAGTATAGATTGATCAATTCCATAACCTGGGGCATTGATGGGGGTGTTGTGAAAAGGAGAAAGTCATCCTCATAGGCCAACAACTTGACTTGATTGTCGCACACACAGAGGCCCCTGACATTCAGGGACTGACGGATCAGAAGGGCTAATGGTTCTAGTGCTAGGTTGAACAATAATGGGGATAACAAACAGTCTTGCCGCATGCCCCTCTGAAGGATTAAGGGCCGCGAGGTTTTGCAGGTGGGATAGAGGCCAACAGGCACGTATATAAAACTTGGATCATACGAATGAATGCCTCTCCTATACCAAACCAGCGAAGTGAATGGAATAAAAAGGCCCATCCCATTCCAGGCGGTCAAAAGCCTTTTTTGCATCTATGGATAGCTCTACCAGTGAGGTATCAGATGTCTGAGTTTGTGCTAGAACATGGCACCTTAATCTCCAATATCAGCAATTAAACAGCCCACCATAAAGCCACACTGGTCTGCATGAATAAGTAAAGGGAGTACCGTTGATAGCCGGGTGGCCAGAATTTTAGTAAAAATCTTATAATCCTAGTAAGGAGATAGGGTGGTAACTGCTCACTTTCTGGGGATCTCTGCCTGGTCAGGCAAGCAGTCTTTTTTAAAGCACCCATACTTTAGAACTCTCTTCCCTTGGCCCTTTGAGCTGAATCTTTGTTTAAGAGGCTCAAGGCTGCTCTTAAGACATACCTTTTAACTCTTGCCTATGGCTGCACCTAAGCTCAGGGCTGTAGGTGGCCCTCTGCCTGATTCCCTTCTCCCTATCCTATTCCCCTCTGTCTCCTGGCTAGGCTTTCCTATTGTACAATTGGAGTTCTTTTCTGTCTTCTATTTTTAATATAGTGTTGCAAACTGCTTCAATGGTGCCCAAGAGATGGTACAACAAATATCAATAAAACATGTAAGAAGAATAAAGAATTCCCAGAAGCAGGCAGAAGACCTTGAAAGGCTTGCTATTTCACTTTCTTTTGCTTTATGTGTAGTGTCTTGTGACTGTGGGGAACTCCAGAGAATGTGCAGTGATTTAAGGCTGTTCCCAGGAGTGCCTGCAAGGGCTTCCTGTTGGTGAATTTGAAGTTGGGAAAACATGGCTTAAAGCAGAAATGCTATGTAGATTTCTCAAAATGTCATTCTTGGGGTAAGCCTCAGCAGCAAAGTTGCATATTGCCACACAGAAGACCTATGTTCAGCTAAAGGTGAGGTCTTTCATTCCCCAGGTGAGCCCAGCAGCTGAGTGGCAATGCTGCATGATGCCTCATGAAGAACCTGGGTTCAGTTCCTGAGTGAGACCTTCTATTTCCCAAGACAGCTGGGAATACTGCAAAGACAGTTGTTCACAGCCCTGGGGGGAAAGAGGAATCCTGGCTCTTACTTAATAGCAATAGCTCTTGGGCACATTTAGGGTCCAGGATTATAGGATATCTGGATCTCTACTATTACTATTTATTTATTTATTTAAAAGGATTTATATACCGCTTTATCATGAAATCAAAGCGGTTTACACATCAAACAAATCAAAAAGTGCATGGGTGTGGGCATGCAGTTAGAATTGACAGTGTAAGAGATGATTATGGGGTGAGCTATATACAATAAGATCTATGTACAGGAACTATATACATATTGCGGGGAGTGGGAGGTGGGAGGCAGTGTGGATAGGGGGTGAGGTAGGGTGAAGAGAGGGTTGTCGGTAAGGTCAGGTGATGTCCTTATAGTGTTCTGTGAAGAGAGTCGTTTTGAGCATCTTCCTGAAGTCCTTGAGGTCTGTAGTTGATCTCAGGTTGTTGGGGAGTGAGTTCCAGAGTGCCGGCACGGCCAGGGATAGTGCTCTTCTTGAGGTACCCTGTCTTGTTTTAGTAAATGCTTTGGGTGTGTTGATGATGTCTGAGGTGTCTCTCCTCCTGGGTCTGGTGCATGTGTCAGGTTTGATGAGGGGTTTCAGACTGTCTGCTGAGAGGTTCTGTTTGATTTTGAAAATATTTAGTAGCACCTTATAACGGATGCGGGAGGTGATTGGGAGCCAGTGGAGTTGGTTGAGGATGGGGGTGATGTGATCGTGCCTTGAAGCACCAGTTATTATTTGGGTGGCAGTGTTTTGTGCCATCTGTAGTGGCCGGGTTGCTTGTTTTGAGAGTCCGAGGTAAATGGGGTTGCAGTAGTCTAAGATGGGAGTGATGAGAGCTTGACAGATGGTGCGGAAGTGATCCTGTGAGAGGATTGGCTTGAGGCATCCTATAGTTCTCATTTTGAGGTATGCCTTCCTGGTTGTTTTGGCGATGTGAGATTGCAGGTTCAATTCTTTGTCGAGAGTCACATCGAGGTATTTAATTTATGGTTTTATTGGTATTGTGATGTCGTTTAGCTTGATGACAGGAGGAGGGGTGAAGTCAGAGTTCCTGGTGAAGATTAGAGCTTCTGTCTTGGTGTAATTTAATGTTAAGTTGTTTTCCAGAAACCAGCTTGTCATCTGTTGCAGACAGCTGTCTATGCTGGAGTAGTCTGGGCTGTCAAGGCTGATAGGGGTGTATATCATAATGTCATCTGCATAGATGGTGTACTGGATTCTGTTGTTTTTGATGATGGAGCAGATCGGTTGTATGTAGAGGTTGAATAACAAGGCTGAGAGGGTGGAGCCTTGTGAAACACCCTGGGTGACTCTCAGAGGTCGGGAGGTGGTTGATCTGCATTTGACTTGGAGGTGTCTGTCTTTGAGGTAAGATGTGAACCAATTCAAAGTGGTGCCGTGTAGACCAATTCCCTGAAGTCTTGACTACAGAGTACTGTGGTTGACGGTGTCGAACGCTGAGGAGATATCTATAAAGATCATGATGACGCCCTTCTTGATATTGTCGATAACCTGGATCAGGTTGTCGAAGTAGTAAATCAGTAGGGTTTCAACGCCATGGTTTGGGCGGAAGCCATGTTGATTGGGGTCCAGAGGGGCATGGCTGTCGATGTGATCTTGGAGTTGTTGTTGAACCACCTTTTCGATGAACTTCGACAGGAGGGGAAGGCTTGAGATGGGTCTGTATGCGGCTGGATTGGTTTTACTTAGTGTGGATATTTTAGGGATTGGGCATATTGTTGCTAGCTTTAGAGTGCTAAACATGATACCTCAGGTTAGGGAGTTGTGTACCATGTTGCGGATGATGTGGATGAACTTCTCTTTCGCTGCTTTTATCCAGATCATGGGGCACGGGTCTGTGGGGGCAGTACTGGTGATGAGCAATGCAATGATGTGTGATATTTGATCGGTCGAGGGGATGCTGAACTTTTCCCAGATATGGTCTGTTAGTGGAGGTTTGTAGGTAATGTCCGTTGTCATCTGGGGGGTGGCGGTGAACTTGGCCTGTAGGTAGTCTGCGAATGTCTGTGGATCTATTTGATCAACCTTCTCAGGATTAGGCTAGTTGGTGAGGGTTTTTACAATATCAAATAGCTCTCTGGGTTTGTTGGCAGATTTGATAATTAGGTTGGTGTGGTATTCCCTTTTCTTTTGATTGATGAGGTTGTTGTATTCTCTTTGCTTTGACTGATATAAGTTTTGTGTTGTAGGGGATTTGGTGCATCTCCAGTGACGTTCTATTTGTCTTAGGGCTCTTTTTGCGTATTGTATCTCCTTTGAGTACCAGGGGGTGTACCTGGTTTTCGTGTCGTGTTTTTTGTGAGTACTGGAATCAGTGGCTCTGGCAGCAGATGTGATGGTACTGTTCCAGTTTTCGATTTGCTCATTTATGTCCTCTGTATTTGTGAGCAGGTGGGGTATAGTGTCTTGAAGAAAAGTATCCTTGTCGAAGCTTTTAAATCTCCTCTGTGTGACTGGCTTGTCTTGGTGAATGTTGTGGTCTGTCAACTGTAAATTGATTTTTATTATGTGGTGGTCTGACCAGGGCACTGGTGTGATCAATGGTCTTGTGATGATGTCTTTTTCAATGAGGTTGTTGGGGGCGAAGATGATGTCAGGGGATGATCCGTGCTTGTGTGTGGGGGCAGTAATGATTTGGGACTATTGAAGGGAGTCCATAGCTGACAGAAAGGCTTCTGTATCCTTGGATGTTGCGGATTTGAGGTTAAAGTCCCCAAGCACCAGCAGGGGTTTATATAGAGCTACTAGGCAAATACAGCGCCGTACATATACACATAAGAGACAGTCCCTGCTACACAAAACTTACAAGGATGAGAGATTGATAGTTGCAGTCCAGGACAGTGGATTATGGACAAGATGCATACAGCGAGCATTGAAAAAACTGGCAAAAAAGACATATGTCGATTCTGTAAGACCTGGAAACAGTGACTCGCCTCATAGTTGGCTGTGAAGTTCTGATTGCGGAAAATTTCTGTACAAAAAGGCACAACAAAGTAGCACGCCTTATCTATTGGAAACTCTGTAAACACCACACATCACTGTGCCTGAAAAGCACTGGGATCATGGCCCTAAGAGAATTACAGAGAATGAAGAGGTTATGATCATGCCCATTCTAACGGATAAGAAACTGGATGCGAAGATTCATTCCCATTCCAACAGATAAGAAACTGGATGCGAGGAAACCCGACATAGTGGTAAAGGAGAAAAACACCAGAACGGCATTGATAATTATAATAGTGGTGTTGGTTCCAAGTGATTATTCTGTGAACTACATGGAGAGGCAGAAGATCCTGAAGTACCAAGAAATGCAGTTATAGACCAAGAAAAAGTGGAAGAAAGATACAGAAATATTTCCCATCATATTGGGAGTCACAGGCTTGATAAAGAAGAATTTCCAAGTACATCTTGACAAATTACTTATACATGTTACATCTTATGAACTCCAGAAGGGAGCTCTCTTTGGCACAATACAAGTACTATGCCAAACATTAGCAGTAAATTTGAGAAATTGAGATCATACTCCACATATTCTGGCTTACAAGTAAGGTTCATGACTGTCATGGAATGCACAAAACTAACTCATTTGGAGAAACTGCCACTTATAATCTACTAAAATTGCCAAACAGAACAAATATAGAAACATAAGAACATAAGATATGCCATACTGGGTCAGACCAAGGTCCATCAAGCCCAGTATCCTGTTTCCAACAGTGGCCAATCTAGGTTATACATACCTAGCAGTTTCCCCAAAAGACATAGGTTCCACAGTGCTTGTACTGGATCAGGGTAATTCTTTAAGGGAAATAATTAAAACACACCTGGGTGTAGATAGGAGAATAAGGAGGTCAGGATCCAAAAGCACCCTCAAAGAGATGAGTTTTCAGTCTGGATCTGTATCGGACCAGAGATGGAGCCTGACACAGCAACTCAGGTAGTCTATTCCAGGCAAATGGTGCAGCAAGGTGAAAAGAATGAACTCTGGAGTTGGCAGTAGAAGGAAAGGGCAAAGATTTGCTTGATACAAGGAGTTGCCAAGGAGGGATGTATGGAGAGATAGAGAGGAGAGGTCATGAGCAGCCGTAGAATGAATGATTTGTAGGTTAGTCAGAGCAGTTTGAGTTGTATATGGAAAAGGATAGGGGGCCAATGAAGTGACTTGAGAAGAGCAGTTATGTGAGCACAGCAACAGTGGCAGAAAATTAACTATGCAGCTAAGTTTTGAAAAAATTAAAGGGGAGATAGGTGAATTAATAGTAGACCAGTGAGGAGCAAGGTGCAATAGTCTAAGTGGGAGGTGATGAGAGTGCATAAGGATGTGGAAATGTGTTTGACAATGTTATAAAGAATATACAGGTTTTAGCTATCTGTTGGATGTGTGCAGAGAAGAGTCAAAGGTGACCACAAGCAGGGTCGGCCCAACCATTAGGAAAACTAGGCGGTCGCTTAGGATGGAAATGTCAGAGGGCCGGCAAAGAGCAGGTCATTCAAAGATAAACAATGCATTTTGGCAGCTGGGTGGTGGGGGAGTGGGAGGAGGTGTGTAAAGCTTAAGGTCTGACTAGGGCCGCAACAGCCAACACCTGACCCCAAGATTGCGAACCAAGGAGACATGAAGGATGACAGTGTTACCCATAAAAACAGAGAAGAGAGGAAGTGGGGAGGTAGGTTTAGAGGGAAAGATAAGAAGCTTTATCTTGGCCATGTTCAGTTTCATATGGCAGCAGGGCATCCAAGCAGCAATGTCAAGATGAGCAGGCAGAGATTTGAGAATGTATTCCTGGAGAGATTTCTGGGGTAGAGAGGTAAATCTGAGAATCATGAGAATAAAGATGGTACTGAAAACCATGGAAGGAGATCAGGGCACCAAAGGAACAAGGGTAGAGAGAGAAGAAAAAAAGTTCCAAGACTGAATCCTGAGGTATACCAACTGAAAGCGTTGATAGCAGTAGTGGAGGATCCACCAGAGCAGTGGTTTTCAAATGTTTTTCTGCTGTGACACACCTGACAGACCATATTCATGTGCATGAAACACTGAATGCTACATTTTACGACTGAACAAAGAGCCCAAATATCATTTTATTCTAACTAAAAATAATGCTTGGGCTGGCAGCAACAATGAAAATTAAAGGGGGAGTAGCAGAATTAGGGAGCTGTTATAGGGATTTCAAGGGAGGAGTAGCCTAGTGGTTGGAGCAAGGTATCCCAGGCTGGAAGGTCAGGGGTTCAAATCCCACTAGAGGACAGCAACCTTGGGCTGGAAGGACTGGAGTTTCTAGTCCCACAGGTGTTCCTTGTGGTCTTGGGCAAGCCACTTAACCCTCCATTGCCCATGTTCCCTGTAAAATAGTTATCTCCAAGTTATAATGCCCTGTTCAATGTAATTTCAGTTTGTTCAATGTAAACCGCCTTGATATCATGAAAGGCAGTATATAAGAAATGTTAAATAAAAAAATAAGTTCCTTGCTTTGCACTTTCCCCAGCTTGCAGGCACACACGATAGCTAGGGAAAGAAGGGGCTTGCTGTCTGTCAAACATTTGATGACACACCTCCCAGCTCTTGGTGACATACCAGTGTGTCCCAACACATTGGTTGAGAACCACTACACCAGAGTATACACTGAAAGTGTGATGAGAGAGATAAGAAGAAACTCAAAACAGAACAGAGCTTTGAAGCCCAAGCGAGAATGGGTTATTGAGAAGAAGATGATGATCAACAATGTCAAAAGTAGCAGATAGGTCAAGAAGGATGAGGATTGAGTAAAGGCCCTTGGATTTGGCCAGGTACAAATCATTGGAGACTTTGGCTAGGGCCATTTCTGTAGAATTTAGAGGATGAAAGTCTGGTTTCAGTAGCTCTAGAATGGCTTCAGAGGAAAGAAAGTTAAGACAGTAGTGATTCAAATATGGAGGAGTAGCCTAGTGTTTGGAGCAAGTTGCCTTGGGCTGGGGGATCAAATCCCACTGGAAGACAGCAACCTTGGGCCGGAGGGACTGGGGTTTCTAGTCCTACAGGTGCTCCTTGTGGCCTTGGGCAAGCCACTTAACCCTCTGTTGCCTCAGGTACAAAACATAGATTGTGAGCCCTTTGGGGACAAGAAAATATATACCATACACTGCTTTAACCCTGTGAAAAGCAGTATATAAGCATTGCTAAATAAATAAATAAAATAGTTTAGAAGCAAAGGGGCAGAAGGAGATAGGTTAATAATTGGAAAGGCAGGTAGGATCCAAGAGAGCAAATAGAATGCTAGGTATCATAAGGAAAGGAATGGAAAATAAAACAAAAGATATTATAATGCCTCTATACCGTTCCATGGTGAGACCGCACCTTGAATATTGTGTGCAATTCTGGTCGCCGTATCTTAAAAAGGATATAGCGTTATTAGAAAAGGTTCAGAGAAGAGCCACCAAAATGGTAAAGGGGATGGAAGGATACTCCTATGAAGAAAGGCTATAAAGGTTAGGGCTCTTTAACATGGAAAAGAGACGGCTGAGGGGAGATATGATGGAAGTCTATAAATTAATGAACGGAGTGGAACGAGTACACGTTGATCGATTGTTTACGTTATCAGAATATAGAAAGACTAGGGGACATACAATGAAGCTTGTGATAAGGAAGCTTATCATAGCTCAGGAAGGAGCTATAGAAAAGGTGAAGTGACTCTGAACAAGCAACCTGTCAGTTCTGGTAGAAATAAGAAAACAGAATTTTCCCATAAAAGACTACCAGTCCCAGAATGCACCAGGTTTCCAGCAGCCATTAGAGGAGCTGAAGTGGGGAAACGTGTGTTCAATCAGGAGGGCTATGAGGTAATCCCTAAGCACTCATCTCAAAGGGCAGGGCCTGATTCAGCACAGCTGCGCTGTGTTAGGGAGGAGCACTCATCTAAGCAGAATAAAGGTAGAGTTTATTCTACAGAGAGGCAGCTTGAGCTTGATCATCTTCATCATCAGGAGGATCATCAGAAGCAGAAGCCAAACTGGACGGACAGAGAGGGAAAGAAACCCTTTGGAAGAAAGAGGAGAAAAGCCTTTGAGAGGTCTAGAAGAGTCCAGAGCAGTACGTATACTGGGAGGCATTCCAAGGGCCAGCATACACCATTGGACTGGGGAAAGCCAGAGGAATGGTGCTGCAGAGCTAGGAATCTCCAGACGGTACCTGTGAGGGAGACGGCTGCACGTGGAAGGGACCCTAAGACCCGTGCCAGAAGGTATGTGAAGAGAGATCCAGTGTCTAGGGATCTGGATTGGAAGGCTGGACATAAGAACTGGACTACATACTGGCCAGGCTATATAGAGAGGAACTCTAACAGCAATGGAAGCTCAGGTATGAACACTGATCTATGCCCTAGCTATAACCTTGAAAGACAGCAGGGAAACAAGTATTCTCCTGAAAGTGCTCCATTGGGAGATTCATCTGTGCCAATCCATGATATTGAACCCATGCTTGTTGAAGAAGAGGGGGTGATAGCAGATGAAGAATCTGTTTACATGGACTGCTCTCTGTCTAAACTCCTTTGGTGATTTTCTGTTATAAAGTACAGCAACCATCACAAAGAAATACAAACTTGTTCTTTAATCTACTCAGAAAAGCTCCTGAGTAGGATTTTTAGCCACACAGTAGAAAGCAAGCCAGCTAAGGGGTTTCAGCTGGATAACTGCTAGCAATTGAGCCTTACCTAATTGCTGGTGAGCTCTGAGAGAATCACTTCTGAATCTATGTGGGAAGATATAAGAAGTTAACCTGAAAAGAACAGTTTCTCTCTTCTTTGTGGCTTTTGTTTGTTGTTTGATACATGCTAAGAGAATATTAGCTAAAGCCTACAGAAAAGACCAGTTTGTTACCAACCAGGTCTTATTTCTTTTGCTTTGATTGCCTGACAGTTCAAATGTTGTTTTCCTGATTTTGTTTTTTTCAAGTTTAACACTGAAAGCAAGTAACCTGATTTATGTGCTACCAAGCATATCTGTGTTGGGAGAAATAACCCCATAAATAAATATCTTATTGGCTTTACACTTGAGCACAACTAAATTATTGTGAGCAGCTGTGTCGGGTGTGAATGGACTGCATTGACCACAATCCCTTGCAAATCATATTGACATATGCACTTGCCAAGACTGTGAACATTCTCACCCAGGCAGCCGTCTGACAAGCTACAGGGTAAACTATTTAAGACTAATAAAAGAAAATATTTTTTCACTCAACGTGTAATCAAACTCTGGAATTTGTTACCGGAGGATGTAGTAAAGGCTGTTAGTATAGCTGGGTTTAAAAAAGGTTTGGGCAAGTTCCTGGAAGAAAGGTCCATAAACCATTATTAAGAAGGGACCCAGAATATCAATGCTTGACCCAGTACAAGCATTGCGGAACCTGTGTCTTTTGGGGAAACTGCAAGGTACGTATGACCTAGATTGGCCACTGTTGGAAACAGGATACTGGGCTTGATGGACCTTGGTCTGACCCAGTATGGCATATCTTATGTTCTTATGTTCTTAAGTCTTTTTGAGGAGCGGTGTAACCAAAGCATGCTTGAAAGCCGCAGGAACAGTTGCAGTGAAAAGCGGTAAGTTGAGGATATAACAATTGGAAGAGACAACAGTAGGGGAAATAGACCTTAGTAGATGGGTGGAAATGGGATCAGAGGAGCAGGTAGTGAGAGTTTGGAGAAGAGTAGATGTGCAGTTTATGCAAGAAATACCATACCGGGTCAGTCCAAGGTCGATCAAGCCCAGTATCCTGTTTCCAACAGTGACCAATCCAGGTCACAAGTACCTGTCAGATTCCCAAAAAGGTACACAGGTACTACAATACTTGTCCCGGGGTAAGCGGATTGAACAAAAAAAATATTTTCTCTTATTAGTCTTAAATGGATTACATTGTAGCTTCATTGCATGTTCCCTAGTCTTTTTACTTTTAGATGGAGCAAATAACCGATCTATGTTTACCCGTTCCACTCCAGTCATTAATTTATAGATCTCTATCATATCTCCTCTCAGCCACCTCTTTTCCAAGTTGAAGAGCTCTAACCTTTTAAGCCTTTCCTCATATGTTTATTAAAACTTGATTAACCGCCCTTCAGTAAAATCAAAGCGGTTTACAATAAGTAAAAGCATAGAGATATTCTTCCATTCTCTTTACTATTTTGGTGGCTCTTCTTTATATCTTTTCTAATTCTGCTATATCCTTTTTGATATGGTGACCAGAATTTCCTCCTTAGTGATTTTAGTAGAAGAAGACAGGGTGACAAAGGTGGAAAGAAGGATCTGAAAATGAAGAGGGGAAAAGGGAGATGAAGGTGACCCAGTGGAGAACTCAAGAAATATCCTGTGAACCTTGTGATAGAAACAGTCAGCTGGGATCAGGGTGAAGGCACTTTGAGGAGGGACTTGAGCACTGCAAAGAGACTGCGAGGGTCAGAGTCAAAAGAGTATTCAGATAGACATAGTGCTCTTGCTGGCAAGTGCTTCGGCTGACTGGATGGAGGTTAGCATGAATTTGAAGTGTATAAAGTCAACGTGCGCACAGGATTTAAACTACAGGCAGTAGAGTGGGCACAAGAATGTAAGTAACAGATATTGGAAGTCAGTCAAGGCTGAGGTACAATACCTCACTTCAGAGCATGGAATTGGAAGAGCAAGAGCATCTAAGGCAAAAGAGAGTACAGGAAGAGACTGCCTCAGTGACAGTCAGATGACATTGTCCACTTTCTCCGCTTTTCGTACTTTCCGAAACTTCTGCACAAATTTCTGTCCTTCTCAGTACTGTCATCACTAGGCTTGACTATTGTAATATCATTTATCCTATCTTCCTAGCTCCCAGTTAAAGATGCTCCAGTCCATCCAAAACATGGCTATCCTGGCATTAGCCCAAGCAAAGAAATTTGATCACATGACCCCTCTTTTCATTCAGTACCATTGGCTTCCATTCCCTCAACACATATTCTACAAGATCCTCATTATGGCACACAAATCTCTCCACAAAAATGCACCTCGGTATCTTTCACGGCTCACCATCCTGTACATCCCCCATCAATGTCTGCGCTCTCTTCATGACAACAGGTTAGTACAGCCGTCTCCTTCCTGTGCCAAATATGAGTCTACCAGACCGTCTACATTCTCTTTTGTTGCCCCTGCCCTTTGGAATTGTTTGCCTTCTCACGTCCTTTAGGAACTCTCCTTTAATAAGTTCAAAGCCTTTTTGAAAATGCATCTGTTTGAACAGGCCTTCAACCTTCAGCCAGCCTAGGGGGCTGCACTGTCCACTGTCCGTGTGTCCCTGTGCATGCATTTCTTATTTGTTGTTTACAATCCTTGCGATACTCTTGCCGCATTCTCCTGATGTCCTAGTGACCCCCTTTCTCTCTCCTCTCCTCACATGTCCTCTCTCTCTCATTTTCTGTCTACACAATGGCATTCTTTTCTGCTCTTTTAAAATATTAGTTGTGAAGTGCTCTGTATGCCCCACAAAGGGCAGTATATCAAGTTGAAATAAACTATAAAGTATGAGACAGCAAAGGACAGAGCCAAAGGGTCAACAGACTAAAGATTCCTAAATATGTTAGTGGAGATTGACCAAGTCTGTGTTGGGGTGTGGATGAGAGTGAAAGTTAGCCGATGATGGTCAGATAGATGAATAATTGTGGTGAGAAAGTTTGAGGATGAGCAACTGAAGAAAAAGACAATGCTGAGGCAGTGACCATGCTGGTGGGTAGGGGCACCTTTCTTAATGAGTAAGACACAGCTGGTCTGAGCTTCCAAGATAGTATTTTTAAACAATGGCCATGCTTGATATAAATCTTTAACCTTTGCAGCTGCTCCTTTTAGTTTTTTCTTAATTATTTTCCTTGTTTTATCATAATCTCCCTTTTGAAAGATAAAAGGCAGTACTGTGGATGTCCTTGCCATCCTTCCTCCATTTATGAAGCTGATTGCTGAACTGTTCTGTAATCCACTTTGGCTGTTGTCTTCACAAACTTAAAGAGCTCGTATCTCTCCCAGCACCGCTCAACTCTGGGTCTCCTCCCAAAAGCTGGGGAGGAGGAACAGAGGAGATCGCCACAGAGCTCTTATGCAGAGTGCCTCTGCCCATGCAGCTGGAGAGGGGGAGCAAGGGGGAAAGACCTGAATCCACCAGGTCCTGTTGCTCTCTTTGCCCTCAGCAGAGCTATGACCTGAGCAGGAGAGCTCCAAACAGCTTCCTTTTTATGCCCATCCAATTGAGTCCAGACAGCACAGGAGCCTATATCACTCCATCTATTGGAGACTGAGAAATACTGGTGAGAGGTTGGCTGCCCAGGACCCTTATATATGACATCATCAAACCAGTGGTTCTCAGGCTCCATCTACTGGTAGGAAAGCATAAACCCATGCATGTGGACTGGACTGGAGGGACAATTTTATTTATTTAACTGTCTTTTATACCACTTTATCATTTCAGTCAAAGCGGTTTACATTCTAACTTAAACTTGGTAATGTACATTAAACAGGAACATTGATAACTTGGATTTTTATGAGGCAATGGAGGGTTAAGTGGCTTGTCTTGACAATGAGGAAGGACGAATGAGAGGAAGAAAATTATGAGGCTTAAGAGCAGATGATAGGATAGAGAACAAAATGGCTGCAGAGGTAAAGAAAGTAGGAATTTAGTGATTTGGATGGCATTTGAAATTGTGAGAGTGAAGGGAAAAGATTGGGGAGAATTAGCATTAAGAGGAAAACTGGATGGGGAAGAGAAACTACAGATCTAAGGAGATATGGTGAAGTAGAAGAGGAAGCCCCAGTGGGATGGCGTACACCTGGAAATAGTAATGTTAACGAGCCGGAGAAAGGTTATATGCCGGGCAAGGTGTATGGGAGAAAAGGTAGCCTCTATGACAAAGGGCAGTAACTAAAGCAGAGTCTTCAAGGAGAAGCTAAGTTTTGGTTAAAGCAAGAAGAGGCAGAGAATTAGAGATAAAGAGGTCATGAATTTAGGTAAGTTTGTTGGCAGCAGAGTGGGCATTCCACAGGCACATGAGAAAGGGATAGAAGGGGGAGGAAGTGGCTGGACTTGTGCAGGGAGTGAAAGAGATGCCTCAGGGGACTAAGATTGGGACCGTATTCCCAGATGAGAGGAGGAAATGGAACAGGAGAGTACAGGGAAGAGAAGAGGAGGCAAATTAGGTTTTATCTACTAAGTTTCTTTCCTTGAGGGCCCTCCAGTCCAGTCCAGACACATGGGCTTATGCCTTCCTACCAGCAGATTGAGAATGAGAACCATTGGTTTGATGATGTCACCCTATAAGGTTCCTGTGCATTCAACCCCTCACCAGTATATCTAACCTCTCACCAGTATGTTATTTGATCTAATTGGATATTAAACTAATCACCATTTATGGTGGTGATTAGTTTAATATCCAATTAGATCAAATAACACGCAACCAACTATTTACACTTGCTCCGAAGAGAGTCTTGAAACTGTGGACAGAGCTCACCACCTCCAGACCTCAATTATTACACATCATAAGAAAATAAGAAATGCCATACTTGGTAGTCCAAGGTCCATCAAGCCCAGTATCCTGTTTCCAACAGTGGCCAATCCAGGTCACAAGTACCTAGCAATTCCCCAAAAAGACACACAGGTTCCATAATGCTTGTATTAGGGGAAGCAGTGGATTGCTTAGGTCCTCTTTAATAATGGTTTATGGACCTTTCCTCCAGGAATTTGTCCAAACCTTTTTTAAACCTAGCTACACTAACAGCTTTTTACTACATCCTCCTGTAACAAATTCCAGAGTTTGATTACGCATTGAGTGAAAAAATATTTTCTCTTATTAGTCTTAAATGGGTTACACTGTACTGCATTGCATGTCCCCTTTTGATGACATAAACAATCGATCTACGGTTGCCCGTTTCACGCCATTCATTAACTTAAAGACCTCAAATATCTCTCGTCAGCTGTCTCTTTTCCAGGTTGAAAATCCCTAATCTTTTAAGCCTCTCCTCATAGGGGTATCCTTCCATCCCCTTTACCATTTTGGTGGCTCTTCTCTCTACTTTTTCTAATTCTGCTATATCCTTTTTAAGATACGGCGACCAGAAATGCACATAGTATTCAACGTGCGGTTGCACCATGGAACGATACAGAGGCATTATAATATCCTTTGTTTCATTCTTACTCCTTTCCTTATAATTCCTAGCATTTTATTTGCCTTCTTGGCCGTTGCTGCACACTGAGCGGAGAGTTTTAACATGTTATCCACGATGACGCCTAAATCTTTCTCCTGGGTGGTGATTCCTAATGTGGAACCTTGCATCGTGTAACCATAGTTTGGATTGTTCTTTCCTAGCCCATGTTCCCTGTAAAATAGTTATCTCCAAGTTATAATGCCCTGTTCAATGTAATTTCAGTTTGTTCAATGTAAACCACACTGATGCAGAATAGCGTGCTATATAAGAGAATGTAAATAAATAAATAGGTGCATAACTTTGCACTTGTCCACATTAAATTTCATCTGCCATTTGAACATCCAGTCTTCCAGTTTATCAAGGTCCTCTTGCAATTTTTCACAATCCTCTTGGGTTTTAACAACTTTGAATAATTTTGTGTCATCTGCAAATTTGACTACCTCACTCGTTATTCCCATTTCCAGGTCATTTATGAATATGTTAGAAAGCAGCGGACCCAGCACAGATCCCTGGGGTACTCCACTATTCACCTTTCTCCATTGGGAAAATTGGCCATTCAGTCCTACCTAAAAGAAAAAGCAGAGGGTAGGACTGAATGATCCACAATAGTACACTGGCTCCTATCCCATGACCTTTTAACTTCGCCAAGAGTCTCTCATGAGGGACCTTATCAAAAGCTTTCTGAAAATCCAGATACACTATATATATAACAGATTAGTAAGACAAGACCTTCTTTGGCTAAAGCCATGTTGGCTTTCTCCCATTAAACCATGACTATCAATATGTTCAGTAATTTTGTTATTTATAATGGTTTCTACCAATTTGCCTGGTAGCGATGTCAGGCTCACTGGCCTGTAGTTTCCAATCACCCCTGGAACCCTTTTTAAAAATTGGCGTAACATTGGCCATTCACCAATCTTCAGATACTACAGATGATTTTAATGATAGTTCACAGATTACTAATAGTAGGTCTGCAATCTCACATTTCAGTTCTTTCAATACCCTTGGGTATATACCATCTAGTCCAGGTGATTTGCTACTGTTCAGTTTATCAAATAGTTGTAATATATCTTCCCAGTTTATAAATATTTATTTTAATTCTTCTGATGCATCACCTTTAAATACCATTTCAGTCATGGGTAACTTCCCTACATCTTCAGTAAAGACCAAAGCAAAGAATTAATTCAGTCTCTCTACTATTGCCTTGTCCCCTCTTAGTGCCCCTTTGTCCCTCTATCATATAATGGTCCGACTGACTCTCTCACAGGTTTTTTGCTATGAATGTACTTGAAAAAGTCTTTATTATGCGTTTTTGCGTCCACGGCAAGCTTTTTCTCAAATTCTCTCTTTGCCTGCTTTATCAATGCTTTGTATCTAACTTGCCAGTGCTTATGCTGTTTCCAGTTTTCGTTATTAGCTCCTTTTTCTATTTCTTGAAAGATATTTTTTGGCTACAACAGCCTCTCTGACCTCTCCTTTAAACCATGCTGGCAGTTTTTTGGACTTCCTTCCACCTTTCTTAATGCGTAAGACACAGCTGGTCTGAGCTTCCAAGATAGTATTTTTAAACAATGGCCATGCTTGATATAAATCTTTAACCTTTGCAGCTGCTCCTTTTAGTTTTTTCTTAATTATTTTCCTTGTTTTATCATAATCTCCCTTTTGAAAGATAAAAGGCAGTACTGTGGATGTCCTTGCCATCCTTCCTCCATTTATGAAGCTGATTGCTGAACTGTTCTGTAATCCACTTTGGCTGTTGTCTTCACAAACTTAAAGAGCTCGTATCTCTCCCAGCACCGCTCAACTCTGGGTCTCCTCCCAAAAGCTGGGGAGGAGGAACAGAGGAGATCGCCACAGAGCCCTTATGCAGAGTGTCTGCCCATGCAGCTAGAGAGGGGGAGCAAGGGGGAAAGACCTGAATCCACCAGGTCCTGTTGCTCTCTTTGCCCTCAGCAGAGCTATGACCTGAGCAGGGGAGCTCCAAACAGCTTCCTTTTTATGCCCATCCAATGGAGTCCAGACAGCACAGGAGCCTATATCACTCCATCTATTGGAGACTGAGAAATACTGGTGAGAGGTTGGCTGCCCAGGACCCTTATATATGACATCATCAAACCAGTGGTTCTCAGGCTCCATCTACTGGTAGGAAAGCATAAACCCATGCATGTGGACTGGACTGGAGGGACAATTTTATTTATTTAACTGTCTTTTATACCACTTTATCATTTCAGTCAAAGCGGGTTTACATTCTAACTTAAACTTGGTAATGTACATTAAACAGGAACATTGATAACTTGGATTTTTATGAGGCAATGGAGGGTTAAGTGGCTTGTCTTGACAATGAGGAAGGACGAATGAGAGGAAGAAAATTATGAGGCTTAAGAGCAGATGATAGGATAGAGAACAAAATGGCTGCAGAGGTGAAGAAAGTAGGAATTTAGTGATTTGGATGGCATTTGAAATTGTGAGAGTGAAGGGAAAAGATTGGGGAGAATTAGCATTAAGAGGAAAACTGGATGGGGAAGAGAAACTACAGATCTAAGGAGATATGGTGAAGTAGAAGAGGAAGCCCCAGTGGGATGGCGTACACCTGGAAATAGTAATGTTAACGAGCCGGAGAAAGGTTATATGTGAAATTCAGACCATAGGGTGGGTGGCTGAAGAAAGGAAGGGGAATTAAAAAGTTAGCAGATCAGAAGGAATGCCCCAGATTTAGTAATGGTGTGCTCTCCTTCCCCCAATCAAGGGCCATCTGCAATGACTGGACTAAGTGAGTTATTTATTTATTTGAAAATATTTCTATACCACCATATGATGAAGCATTCAAGCATACAGCCTAGGCAAGCACAAATACATACAAAAGTACAATACAGAAGGGATATAAAATAGGAGGACAATTCTTGGACAGTCGCAAAATGAAGAGCTGGAAATCCTACAGAGCAGGAGAAAACTGCCAGGCCAACTGAAAAGAAAAAGACAAATTCACTTTGTTTCCTATATTGGATTTATTTGTAGGGTTTTTTTTTTTTTCCCTTTTCCACCAAATGTGTTTTCTCATAAATTTGTGTACTTTTTTTGAATAAAAGGTGTAAAAGGTTTATTATAGTTGCTTCAGTCTACACACTGAAAGAAAAAGAAATACTGGAGAGACTCCAGCAAATTCCAGAATTTAGAATCTGAAAGTTATGAAATCTTGAGAGAGGGGGTTTATCTTCATTTGTAGTCTATTCCTAACAGAATACTGCTATGCACTACTTTGAACAATTGACACAATCCAGAGTCTCCCTTTTGCCCTATCCCATGTTTCTAGCAAATATAGATTTTTCTTCAGACACAAATTCTTCTCAGTTTTTACAGCCCCATCAATATACTGTTGCCAAGAAAGCAACAATATGCTTATCAAAACATAAGCTATTTTTTAGCCTGTCTCAAACTTCACTTAATGTTCAGCAAACAATGGGGAGCGTTTCCATCTTGTGTCCAGATCCAGTGCAGGAGAGGAGGCTGGTTCTGTGGCTGGCGGCTCTGCGGGCACTCGGCTGACGTCATCACCGGGTCCTGGTAAAAGCCCTTGCCGACTTGTGCTTCTCGGGAGCGTTTCCATCTTGTGTCCAGATCCAGTGCAGGAGAGGAGGCTGGTTCTGTGGCTGGCGGCTCTGCGGGCACTCGGCTGACGTCATCACCGGGTCCTGGTAAAAGCCCTTGCCGACTTGTGCTTCTCGGGAGCGTTTCCATCTTGTGTCCAGATCCAGTGCAGGAGAGGAGGCTGGTTCTGTGGCTGGCGGCTCTGCGGGCACTCGGCTGACGTCATCACCGGGTCCTGGTAAAAGCCCTTGCCGACTTGTGCTTCTCGGGAGCGTTTCCATCTTGTGTCCAGATCCAGTGCAGGAGAGGAGGCTGGTTCTGTGGCTGGCGGCTCTGCGGGCACTCGGCTGACGTCATCACCGGGTCCTGGTAAAAGCCCTTGCCGACTTGTGCTTCTCGGGAGCGTTTCCATCTTGTGTCCAGATCCAGTGCAGGAGAGGAGGCTGGTTCTGTGGCTGGCGGCTCTGCGGGCACTCGGCTGACGTCATCACCGGGTCCTGGTAAAAGCCCTTGCCGACTTGTGCTTCTCGGGAGCGTTTCCATCTTGTGTCCAGATCCAGTGCAGGAGAGGAGGCTGTTTCTGTGTCTGGCGGCTCTGCGGGCACTCGGCTGACGTCATCACCGGGTCCTGGTAAAAGCCCTTGCCGACTTGTGCTTCTCGGGAGCGTTTCCATCTTGTGTCCAGATCCAGTGCAGGAGAGGAGGCTGGTTCTGTGGCTGGCGGCTCTGCGGGCACTCGGCTGACGTCATCAACGGGTCCTTTCTTCTTATCTTGATCTCACACGGCGCTAGCCGTCGGCGCGTTTTCAAAGGGGCGCGTTTCTAAGGGGGTTGTCTGGCCCCTTGTGAGCCCCTTTGGAGCCATCTTGGAGCCCTGGTGTTAGAGTTGGGGCATGCCAGGTGGTAAGCGCAAGAAGAAGCCGGTGGCCGATGAATCCCAAGCCGGGGCAATCGAGAAGCACTTGGTTTCTACTCCACGGCCCGCCATATCAGGTACTGTGCCTCTGGTTCCTGTCACTGAAGGTGCGAGTTTAAGCTCAATCGAGCGTACCCCACCGCTTCCTCCAGGTTTCCTTGAGCTTTCTAAGGAAGCTTCCTTTGCTCCCGATTCACAAAGTTGTCCTCAAGAAGTTGTGTGGAGTCATTCTTTTTCTTCTGCGCCTCTGCCGGCAACTTCCACGGTATCATTATCAGATGTTTGGACTGTAGTTTCTCGCACGGAGCGTATGTTGTCAGAGACTGTTTCCAAATTGTGCTTATTTACAAGGGATTCTATTCAAAAGTTTCATGCTCTAGATTCCCAGATCGGTGCTTGTAACTTGGCTCTGGCGAAACTAGAGCCTCAAATGGGCAAGTTTTCGGATTTTACGGCTTCTCATGCAAAAGAAAGCTTTCTGCTGCATCAGAGGCTGGAAAACCTGGAAAACTTAGCTCGCAAAATGAATATTCGTGTTTTGAATTTTCCCACATGTCCCATGTTGTCTCCTACAATACTCTTTAGAAAGTATTTAAAGGATATTCTTCTTTATCCTCAGGCTGAGTCTTGCGTTTTGGTTAAATGTTATTACCTTGCTTTGAGAGCTTCTTCTACTCCTGAGGATAAAGAAGAGCTTCCTATTTCAGATAAGGCAGATTTTAATTTAACAGCTTTTCTTGAAGAAACTCAGGATGTCATTCTTACCAGAGCCACCTTACTGGTTACTCTTTCCTCTGAAGAGGATAAGATTTCTATACTGAAGTCTTATTTTAGGAGGAAAGAGTTCCAGTTTTGTGGCGATAAAGTTTCTATGTTCCCGGATGTTTCTCGGGCTACGCAGCTTCGTAGAAAATCTTTTCTTTTGTTAAAATCTAGAGTATTGGCCTTGGAAGCTACGTTTTTCTTAAAGTACCCTTGCAAATGCTGCATATCTCTATGTTATGATAAATTTGTTTTTTATTCTTCATCTGATTTAGAGAACTGGTTAGTTGAACGGGAAAAGGTCCATAGTGTGTCCTGAATAACAGGTTAGCAGTGAGGAAACTCGCCTGGCTAGGTTGGCTGTAGCCCTTGTGGCTGAGCCTTGATTTTCTTATTACAATTTCATGGTTTGATTAGACTCTCCCCGAGACGTGGTTTGGAAGTTTAATGATGATTACCCGTATATTTCTTCTTTTATTTTTCTGTATTATCGGTTGTAATTGTGTATCTATTATGACTTTGTAAAAAGTATCTTCATAAATAAAATTTAATGTTCAGCAAACAATGAATGGAAATGTTATTAAATGTTTGGTAAAGGGAAACTGGAGGCATTAATGTAGCCCACAAATTCAGGTGGTGTGAATCACACTAAGTCAGGGAAGAACAGGATAGGGCTGAAAGGAACCTCAGAAGGCTTAACCCTGCCTTCAAGAAAGAACCATCCTACCATCAAAAGACAAATGTTTTCAAATGTAGTCTTTTTTTGACCAGCAGTTCCATCCTGCTCCATTTTTCACTAGCTCAGTGAGAACCAGGCTGGGATATGCCACTATGAGCCTTCATTTACACTATTTTATATTCTGCCCAAACATAAATAGTTGGATCATTGTAGCAAACATCCTGGGCCAAGCGCTAAGTAGCCTGGTTCCCTTAAGGAGTCTTAATGACCATGAGCCCTGACAGCAACCATCTAGGTCTCATTCCCACTCAATGACCTCAACTCCACCTCCCCATTGGGCTATGCCCACTGTAAAAGTGACTCTTCCAACAATTGTATACACTGTCATGTTATTGGATGTTCTTTAACGATCAGACTGACCCCTGATGCAGGCCTGAGTGCTGAAACTTGGCCAAGCCGGGTTACTAAATAGAATCTTTTGTGTGAAGACTTTTTGGTGCGGCTGTGGTTTTGATTTTCTCTGTTTTTCTTCTAATTATTGACCCATCTCCCTTCTTCCCTTCATTTCCAAACTTCTTGAATGTACAGTTCTCCACTGTTGCCTTGAACTTCTCATCTCTCAAGCCCTGCTTGATCCACTTGAATCTGGCTTTTGTCTCTGTCACTGAGACAGCTCTGGCTAAAGTCTGCAGTGACTTGTACCTGGCTAAGTCCAAGGCCCTTTACTCAGTCCTCATCTTTCTTGACCTTTCTACTGCATTCAACACTGCTGACTACCACCTTCTCCTCGACACATTGTCCTTACTTGGTTTTAGGGGCTCTGTACTCTCCTGGTTCTCTTCTTCTCTCTCCCATTGCTCTTTCAGTGTTTGTTCTGGTGGTTCCTCCTCTACTTCTATCCCACTCTCAGTTGGTGTACCCCAAGAGTGTTCTGGGTCCTTTCCTTTTTTTCTCTTTATACCCAGTCCCTTGGTGCTCTCATCTCCTCCCATGGCTTTCAGTATCATTTTTATGCTGATGACTCTCAGATCTCTCTCTCTACACCTAATATTTCTCTGACACTCCAGGCCCTTATCTCTGCCTGCCTATCTGACATCGCTGCCTAGATATCCCACTGCCATTTGAAACTGAACCTGGCCAAAACGGAACTTCTTATTTTCCTCCTAAACCCTTCTCCTCCCTTCCTCCTTTCTCTATCTCTGTAGAAAACACTCTTCTACTTTATGTTTCCTCAGCTTGCAACCTTGGGGTCATCTTTGACTCCTTCCTCTCCTTCTCCACGCACATCCAACTGATAGAAACAACAGGTTTTAGCTTTCTTTAACATTAACAAAATTCACCCCTTCCTCTCTGAACACACTACTAAAACATTTATCCACTCTTTAGTCACTGCTTGTCTTGAGTGTTGCAATTTCCTCCTTGCTGTTCTCCCTCTGAGTCATCTCTCTCCCCTTCAATCTGTTCAGAACTCTGTTGCGCAGCTAATCTTCCGCCAGCCCCAATATATCATATAACCCCTCTTCTTAAGTCACTTCATTGGTTCCCCTTCCATCTCAATATTCAATTCAAACTTCTCCTTCTGACCTATAAATGCATTCATTCTACTGCTTCTCCCTATCTTTCTTCTTTCCTCTCTCCCTACATCTCTCCTCATGAACTCTGCTCTTCTACTGATTTGCTTCTCTCTTTGCCCTTTTCTTCCACTGCCAAATACAGACTTCGATCCTTTCACCTTGCTGCTCTTTATGCCTGGAACAACTATCTGGGTCTGTACATCATGCTTCATCTCTCCCCCTTTTCAAATCCATGCTAAAGGCTCAGCTCTATGAGGCTGCCTTTGGATCCTGATCCCTTGTTTTTTTTCTTATGTCTCCTACCTTTCCCTATTTGTATCCCTGTTCTTAGCTACTGTATAGTCTGTCTTGATTAGACTGTAAGCTCTGTCGAGCAGGGAATGTCTTTTATATGTATTGTACAGCGCTGTGTTCACCTTGTAGTGCTATATAAATAATTCATAGTAGTAGTAGTCCCTCAACTCTAGTTTTTGAGAGCATCTTTCTTCCACCTTCTCTCCAATTCTGCATACATCTAGTTTTCAGGGCAAACAGCCTATGCAAATTAGCCCATTTCTTAGGTCACATGCACCTGCTGCATATTAATTGCAGATATTCTGATAACTCGACCTGTTTGTGACCCTCACTGAAGATCCCTGACCTAAGTTAATACAGATAAATATGATTCTACCTTGCTCTTGAAACCCTCTACCTCCCTATGTAATTTGTTTCACTGCTTAATAATCCTTACAGTTAGAAAATGCTTCTTAATGTCAAACCTAAACTTCCTTTTGAAATATAAATGAAATACTTGTTGCCTTTCCCAGTGGAATAGAACTAGTTTCCCTCTTTATAAGCCTTTTGTACATTATGAATACATGGAGTCGAGGTGCAGGAGCAAGTCTACTTTTAGGAATTCTTATTCTTAAAGAGGAATAGGATTGTAATAGTTTCCGACCTTCCAAAATCTAGCACTTGAGTTAACTTCTACAACAGCGTAATTTGATGGCTCTCATAGTGAATATCAACTTTTCAGTTTGCATGTATATGCTTATCTGTATAATAGATGCAAGAACTGCCTGTCCTTCAGTTATGCATACCTCCTAGAAACAACAAATAAAAATAAGCTGTGGTATATCTAACTACTAAACCACACCTCTATCATCTCCTGTAGCCCTTCCCACAGAAAATAAAGTCTCCTATATGTTTTAGTCTAACAGGTTCAATCAATGAGGTAGCTTTGAAGTTCATTCCATCATATAATACCGCATAAAGAAGGCTTCCTTCATTTCTCACCCTCTCCCACCAATGAGAAATTTTGCTGAAGCCTGAATACTGCTCAGATGGGAATTTATTTATTTATTTACAATTCTTATATACCGCACTATTTGCAATCAGCGCGGTTTACATAGAACAAAAACATCCGACAATATACATATGTCTGAGATGGATGGGGTAGAAGAAGACGAGTAACAGGGCCGGCACTACCCAGTAAGTCAGGTAAGCACGGCAGGGGGTGCCAGAGTTAAGGGGTGCCAAAACTGCAACAATGTTGTGTGCTCACAGGTCAAAGAGGAAAGCAGTGGTGCATATGCCCGCAGGAGCTGTCTTTCCCACAGGCACACAACAGCACTGCTGGAAACAACTGCAGCCTCTCTCTCCTCTTCGGCTCACAGAAAATGCTGCTCCCATGGGAACATGCAGCACTGCCAATCGTGGCTTTTCTCTCCTCTTCAGCCATGGGAGAGGCTGCTCCTGTGGACCAAAGAGAGGCCATGCTACATGGGTCCAAGGAAGCAGCCTGTCCAGTGGACCGAAGAAGAGAGAAAAGCCATGATCAGCAGTGCTGCGTGTGCCCATGGGACAGGTTGCTCCCACGGGCTGAAGAGAGGAGAGAGGCAGTGCTACATTTCCCGTCGGAGCAGCCTGTCTTGCGGGCCGAAGAGGATAGAAAAGCCGTAATTGGCAGTGCTGCATGTGCCCAAGGGACCTGCGGGCCAAAGAGGAGAGAGGCAGTGCTGCATGTGCCTGCGGGAACAGCTGTCCTCTGGGCTGAAAGGGAGAGAGCCGTGATTAGTAAGAATGCAGCAGGAGCTGGGACCACAGATGAACAGGAGGTAGGGAAAAGATAAAGGGGCAGTGGTTTGGGGAAATAAAGTTGGGGGGAGGGGAATAGAGGGCAAGGGGTAAGAATGGAAGTGGAGAGAGAAAGGACCCTGTCCAGAGACCCCAGCCTCCTTCTGCTCCTGACTTCCCCTCCTCTGCCCCCAAGTGCTCCCCCTCCTCCCGCCTACCCCCCTCCTTCACTGTATATAGTACTTTGTAAATAGCTCATGCTGTATATATTGCATCTATTAATTAAGCTACACATGTATACACCCACACAAACACTACTATCCACCCACTGCATGCAGACACCCCCACCCCTTACAACTTGAATCGTTTGAAGTGAAAACTGCCTTGATTTTAGGATAAAGCGGGATACAAATCCACTTAAATAAATAAAAATAAATAAATAAAAGGACAGAGGCTGTGAAAGGAACAGAGAGAAAGGACAGAGGCTTGCAACAGAATTGGGGGGAGGCAGCAAGAGAGAGTCTGCAGGGTGGGGTGAAAGAGTGCAAGGGGTTGAAAATTGAAGAGAAGGGAGAAAAGAGCACATGAATATATGCTAAAGGTGCAGCGCCTTGATCCCCCCTCCCCAGAAGGCACAGATGCACTCCATCCCCACACCACACAAATATACACACAGAGGCAGCCCAACCCTGACACACACACACACACATACTCACAGGCACTTGATCAGTGCAGAAAACACACACACAGGCATGCACTCCACCCCCACAATGCACCCCAGACAACATCACATCCATGCACCACACACACGGGCATTGCATCCATGCACCACACACCCACTGTCTGAAGAGAAAGACATAACACTAGTTATAAAGATTCCTCATACAACCTTTGCTACCATAATGAGACTCATTTTATTATCTCTCTTTGAACTCTTCTTCCACACACACCTCTACCCCAGATATGTATAACTTTACACATGAAAGAAGGGGAAATGCATCGCTTTTCACACCGTAAGTGTGCTGTTGCCACATGCACATATAGTCCCTGACAGATATTAATATACAAAGCCCCTCCACACACACATATGCATGCATGCAGCCCCAGCACTCTTCATGACACAGACATGCACGTAGCTCCCAAAAGGCCCCAAGACATACACACATGCGTGCGAACACACACAGACATAACACATGTATGTAGCACCCGAAAGTCCCCATGGCGCACACATACACAGACACGTGCATGTAGTCTCCGGCACTCTTCATGACACACAGAAAGACACAAACACATGCACCTGCTGACACACATACACATGCGTGCACCCCCCAAACACCAACTATGACATACAGAGATGAAGCCCCAAAATGTCTGATCCTGTAAGTGAGGGAAACATGCTATTGTGCCACTCTAGAAACATGAAAACATGACAAGTTCCTGGAGGAAAGGTCCATAGACCATTATTAAATAGGACCTGGGAAATCCACTGCTTGCCCCAATACAAGCATTGTGGAACTTCTGTGTCTTTTTGGGATCCTTCTAGGTATTTGTGACCTGGATTGGCCACTGTTGGAAACGGGATACTGGGCTTGATGGACCTTGGTCTGACCCAATATGGCATATCTTATGTTCTTATGACCATAAGGCCTATCCAGTCTGCCCTTCCATATCAACTAGTACAGTCCCTTTTTTTCCTTTAGAGATCTTCTGTGTTTGTCTTGTGCTTTCTTGAATTCACTCCTCATCTCTACCACCGCTGGGAGACTATTCCATGCATCTACCACTCTTTCCATAAAGAAAGAATTTCCACAAATTACTCTTGAGCCTATCCCCTTTCACCTTCATCCTATGTCCCTTATTGCAGCTTTCCTTCAATTGAAAGAGGCTCTCTTCCTGTGCATTTATTCCATGGAGGTATTTAAACATCTCTATCATATTTCCCCTCTCCTGCCTTTCCTCCAAAGTGTACATATTGAGATCTTTAAATCTGTCCCCATATGCCTTCTGGTGAAGCCTACTGATCAATTTGGTAGCCACCCTCTGCACTGACTCCATCCTGCTTACATTCTTTTGAAGATGTGATCTGCAGAATTGCACAAAGTACTCCAAATAAGGTCTCACCAAAGATTTATGAACACGCACTATCACCTCCTTCTTTGTGCTGGCCATTCCTTTCCCTATGCACCCAGGTCTCATTTTTCTTTTTTGGACAGAAGTACTTCATCCCCTATACTGTACTGCTCCCCTGAAGATTTGCAGCCCAAATGCCTTCCTGGGTGTCTATTGCAGATTTTGGCATAATCTGCAAAGAGGCAAATCTTACCAGACAGCGCTTCTGCAATATCACTTATAAAAATGTGAACAAGGATTCCTGTGACACACTACTAGTAACATTCTTCTTCTCAGAGTGAGTTCCATTTACCTGTACCTTTGCCGCCTTCCACTAAATCAATTTCTAATCCAATGAGTCACTTAAGGGTCCACCCCTAGAACATTCAATTTATTTATAAGTCGCCTGTGAGGAACAGTGTCAAAGGCTTTACTATGTAAAGTGTGCACTTTTCAACTTTGCTGCAGGGTACCAAATACGCGTTGCTAGGGTAGTATTTATCTTTATGTCACAGCCAGCCACAGAGAATACAGGGAATGGGGGGAGCTTTGGGTGCAACGCATTGGTCGGTTACAGTTGGATCACTGCCAGTCCACTACAAGCAGCACCACCGCTGGCTCTCATAGGAGCCTATGGAATGATTTTTCCACTTTTGACTAGCCTAGCTGCAATGCTAGCAAAGTCTCTGCATGTTTAACAATTGCAATAGCGGAGCAACGCTCTCAAAGAAATCTCAAAAATCCAGCCAACTGGTGGTTTTCACATTGATGCTGCCACCATCAGCTATCAGGACTGTTGATATCAGCTCTGGGATTGAGTCTTGCCTTTTAACGCTCACCATGGCTTCCATTCTGCTTATACTCAGGGATAGCAGTGGCTTGTCCCAGCTCTGTCTTTTTTTTTTTTTTTTTTTTTTTTAAGTGCCATCAAATCAGTGCTGACTCCTGGCGACCCAGCAGCCTCTGGGTTTTCTTGGGACGGTATGACTGGAAGTTGATTGCCAGGCCTTTTCTTCAGAGGCAATGGAGGATAAAGTGACGTGCCCAAGGTCATAAGTAGTGCCAGTGGGAATTTATTTCTTGGGTGCTAGGCTGTTTCTGTAACCACTAGGCTATTCCTCCATGCTATCTTAATAACAGTCTATTGACTTTTTCTCCAGGAACTTGTCCAAACCATTTTTCAACCTAGCTACACTATCTGCTTTTATCACCTCTTCCTTATATATCAGATTCAGATTTATAAAAGAGCTGTGCAACCGTACTTGCAGAAATAGAGTGGCAGTAGTATCTGTAGCAACAATAGCAGGTGGGAGAAGAGGCAGGAAAAGCTAAGTAGTTATAATCTTTGTAGATCTTTTTTTGGTTAAATAAATAAACACATTGATTGTGTTTGCTTCCGTCACATTAACCCTTTACAATCACAGCCTGTTCATATGATGTTAAATATTTACTCACTCGTACTTATTTTTATTCCAGCTATGCATTTGCCCCTTCACTGCAATTTTCTTGTTACAATATTTGATTTGGAGGAAAAATGCTAGTAGCATCATGTGAACAGAGTTCACAAGGGGAAATTTTACTTACCTTTAATTTCCTTTTCTGGAGCTCTGCTAGCCCAGTCCAGACCATAGTGTTGTCTCCCCCAACCAGCAGATTTGAAACAAGAGTAAACCAGAAGAATGAGATGACATCATCCCTGATACTATACCCAGTACAGCTAGGGCAGGGGTGGGCAATTCCGGTCCTGGAGGGCCGCAGACCAGTCAGGTTTTCATGATGTCCCTAATGAATATTCCTGAGATCTATTTGCATCCACTGCCTGCCATTGTATGGAAATAGGTCCATGAATATTCATTAGGGACATCATGAAAACCTGACTGGTCTGCAGCCCTCCAGGACCAGAATTGCCCACCCCTTAGCTAGGGGAACTCTTCAGTTATGTAGCAAGCTGATGAGTTTACCAAGAGGGCCCTTGAACCAAATTAACCTGTGAAACGGAATCTATATACAATTGTACTTTGTTCTTATGCTGCTTATAGATACAGGTTTCAGATTAGCAGAGATAGTAACATAGTAAATGACGGCAGATAAAGACCAGTATGGTCCATCTAGTCTGCCCAGTAAGATGGCAGGAGTAAGATGGCAGAAGTAGGTGCACCCCTCCCCATTTTATTTTTTTAGGGGTGCACCGTGAATCCCTCCCCATGTCTTTGTCCAGGGGTGCCCTGCCACTCTGTGCAGGCCACCCCTCCCCATGTCTTTGTTTAGGGGTGAACCCACCGCTCCATGTAGGACACCCCTATTTGTTGAGAAATTAGATGGTTTAGTTTATTTTGATTTTATTCTGTTGCTGTAAAGGGATCCACTGTGTCTGTCCCATGCCATTTTGAATTCCGTCACTGTGTTTGCCCCCACCACTTCCATCGGGAGGGCATTACAAGCATCCACCACCCTTTCAGTGAAAAAGTATTTCCTGACATTGCCTTTCAATTTACCACATTGCAGCTTCATGTTATGCCCTCTAGTTTTACAGCTTCCCCATCTTTGGAAGAGGTTTGTTTGTTTGTTATTTCTTTTTAAGTATTTAAAGGTCTGAATCATATCTCCCCTATCCCTCCTCTCCTCCAGAGGTACATATTTAGGTCTTCAAGTCTCTTCTCATAAGGCTTCTGATGCAGGCTCCAAATCATTTTGGTCGCCTTCCTCTGAATAGTTTCCATTCTTTTTACATCCTTTGCAAGATACGGTCTCCAAAACTGAACACAGTATTCTAAGTGAGGCCTCACCAGTGACTTATACAGTGTCATTAGTACCTCTTTCTTTCTGCTGGTAATTCCTCTTTATATGCAGCCCAACATCCTCCTGGCTTTTGTCACTGCCTTGTGGAACTGTTTTGCCACCTTGAGATCTACAGAAATAATCACACCAAGGTCTTTCTCCTGATCCGTGCACACCAACCTCTCGCCCCCTATCGCGTACATTTCCCTTGGATTTCTGCTACCCAAGTGCATGACACTGCACTTCTTTGCATTAAATCTTAATTGCCAAGCATTAGACCATTCTTCCAGCTTTTGTAGATCTTTTCTTATGTCAAGCACTCCCTCGGGGGAGTCCACTCTGCTGCAAATTTTTGTGTCATCTGCAAAAGACAGACCTTTCCATTCAGTCTTTCAGCAATATCACTCACAAATACATTGAACAGTGCCGGGCCCAGGACCGAACCCTGGGGCATCCCGCTAATCACCTTCCTTTCATCCGAGTGAGCTCCATTTACCATCACCTTCTGTCATCTATCAGTCAACCAATTTCTGATCCAGTTTACCACCTTGGGACACATCCCCAAACTACTGAGTTTGCTGAAATCCAGGTAGATGACATCCATCGCATGCCCCTGATCTAGTTCTCTGGTCACCCAGTCAAAGAACTCAATCAGATTTGTTTGGCAAGATCGTCCTTCGGTAAAACCATGTTGCCTCGGATCTTGCAACCTGTTAGTTTTGAGAAAGTTCACTATTCGCTCTTTCAGGAGCATCCTCCATTACTTTTCCCGTCACCGAGGTAAGGCTCACGGCCTGTAGTTTGACACTTCTTCCCTGTCACCACTTTTGTGTAGAGATACGACATCAGCCATTTTCCAGTCCTGAGGAACTTCTCCTGTTTCCAAGGATCTGTTGAAAACATCCTTTAACGGCCCTGCAAGAACCTCTCTGAACTCTTTCAGTATCCTGGGATGTATCCCATCTGGTCCCATGGCCTTGTCCATTTTCAGTTTTGCAAGTTGTTCTAACACATCATCTTCTGTGAATAGTGTGGTATCTACTTCATTCCCGTTTTTATATTTGGGAGTCACAGTGGTCCTTCTCCAGGATTCTCTTTAGTAAAAACAGAGCAGAAGTATTTGTTTAGCAATTCCACTTTTTCAATGTCACTTTCCACGAGTCCATTCCCAGCACTTCTGAGTCCTGTAATTCCACCTCTGATCTTCTTCCTTTCCCTAATATACCTGAAGTTTTGTCACCACACTTAACATCTTTAGCCATCTTTTCCTCTGCCTTCGATTTTGCTATTCTTATTTCTCTTTTTGTCTCTTTGAGTTTGATCCTGTATTCATTTCTGTGTTCCTCTGTTTGCAAGCTTTTGAATTTTGCGAAAGCTGTGTTTTTGCCTTTATTTGAGCAGACACTTCTTTGGAAAACCAAATAGGTTTCCTTCTCCTTTTGTTTTTATTTACTTTTCTTACATATTTATCTGTTGCCCCTTTTATTGCCACCTTTAGTTTAGCCCATTTCAATTCCATTTCCCTTATCTCCTTCCACCCTGTCAACTCTTCCTTTAGGTACTCTGCCATTTTATTGAAGTCAGTGTTTTTGAAGTTTAGGACTTTGAGCTTGCTATGATTGGACGCACCTTGGCTTTTATCTCAAACCACACCATATGATGATCGCTGCTGCTCACAGGGGCACATACCCAGACATTCGACTTGCTATCACCGTTGGTGAGCACTAAATCCAGCGTTGAGCTTTCCCTGGTTGGTTCCATCACCATTTGTCTAAGTAACACATCTTGGAGAGCATCCACAATTTTTTTTGCTTCTTTCCAGATCTGCAGAAGGAGTAATCCAATCCACATCGGGTAGATTAGAGTCACCCAATATGATTGCTTCCCCCATTGTGGCTATCTTGGCAATGTCTATAATCAATTCATTATCTATCTCTTTGATTTGAGTTGGAGGTCTGTAGACTACAGCAGTATGGATGACAGTGCTATCTCCTCTTTCCAACACAATCCAGAGCGCTTCTTCTTTTCCCTATGCCCCCTGCATTTCAGTAGCTTTAATATTGCTTTTGACATACAAGGCTATTCCTCCTCCTTTTCCATTTTCTCTGTCTCTTCTGAATAGATTATAGCCAGCTATGGCTATATCCCAATCATGCGATTCATTAAACCATGTTGCTGTAATGGCCACAATGTCCAAGTCCATTTCCACCATTAGGGCTTCCAGGTCTGGAACTTTGTTGGCTAAGCTTTGAGCATTTGTGCATAACAAATAATTCCTGCGGCAGACCCCTACCAGAGGGTGGGTCCTGGACTGGTCTAGCAGAGCTCCAGCAAAGGAAATTAATGGTAAGTAAAATTTCCCCTTCCAGAGCGCCTCTGCTAGACCAGTCCAGACCATAGGGGAGTGCAAAGCTAAATCCCCCGAGGGCGGGACGACAGTGCAGCAGCCAACACCTGCAATCCAAAATGGGCTGCTGCTCCAGCCTGCACATCCAGGCGGTAATGATGTGCTAACGTGGACAGTGAAGACCACGTTGCCGCTTTACAAATATTCACAGGTGGTACCGTGGCAATCTCTGCCCAGGATGCCACCTGAGCCCATATAGAGTGTGCATGCAAACCCACTGGCACCTGGCTGCCTGCCAACAGGTAGGTGGACAAGATGACTTCCCTTATCCAGCGGCCTAGAGTTGCCTTGGAGGCAGCTCAACCCTTACGCAGGCTGCTGAACAGGATAAAGAGATGATCGGAGAGAAGAAAGGGATTTGTCACTTCCAGATACTGTAATAAAATCCTGCAAACATCCAGCACATTGCTCTGGAGAAAATGATGGTAATGAAATTTTTTGAATGACATGAAAGGCCGAAAGCACCTTTGGCAAAAAGGAAGGCACTGGACACAAGTTTACTCCCTCTGGGGAAAAGGAGAAGAATGGATCCCAGCAAAACAATGCCTGTAGCTCAGAAATCCACCCTGCTGAGGTAATGGCTACCAGAAAAACTATCATCAAAGTGATGTCTTTAAGGGTTGTGCAGCACAGAGGCTCAAATGGCTTCCATACCAATGCCCTAAGGACTATCGAGAGGCGCCAAGCGGGAACCATGGCCCGTAACGGTGGCTGGAGGGCCCAGACTCCTTTCAGGAAATGGTTAACATCCCAATGTTTGGCCAGAGAGCATCCCTGAATGGGCCCCTGATAGACAGAGAGGGTGGCCAGCTCTACCCACAATGAACTGCACGCCAAGCCCTGCTGGAAGCCAACCTGAAGGAAGTCTAAGACCTGCTGTATGCCAGCCCACCAGGGTGAAATGGCAAGTTGCGAACACCAGTCCTCAAACTTGTGCCCAGTGTGCACGTAGGCCAGGGAGGTGGAATGGCGCCTGGCCTGCAACAGCGTGGCGACCATTTCTGTTGAGTAGCCATGCCATAAGTGAGAAGAGAGCCGGGTCATCTAGACACACAGGCTCTTTTCTCAAGAGGCCCTTGCGAGCCCTGAGAGGCAGAGGGGGCTGGAACTGTAACTGAACCAGATCCGCATACCACAGCCACCGAGGCCAATCCAGAGCTACTAGGACTACCCGATGCAGGTTGCACTCTATTTTGCGCAGTACCCAGCAGATCATGGGTCATGGCGGGAAGACGTAAAGGAGCGATGCAGGAGGCCAGGGCTGCACCAAGGCATCCAGGTCCCTGGAATCTGGGCTCGGCCAGTGGGAAAAGAAGACCGCCACCTTCGTGTTGGTCAAGCGCACCATGAGATCCATCTCCGGTTGCCCCCACCAGTCGACTATGCATTGGAACGCCCAAGGCACAAGTTCCCATTCGCTGGGGTCCAATTGATGCCAGCTGAGGTAATCGGCCTCGACGTTGTCCTCACCTGTGATGTGTTGTGCTGAGATTGCCCAGAGATGCTGCTCGGTCCACGGAAACAAGAGGGACATTTCGCTCACTACGCAGGAACACTTGGTGCCCCTTTGGTGATTGAGATAGGCCACTGCCTTCGCATTGTCGGACAGGACTCACACCACTTGTCCTTGAAGCAACATTTGAAAGCGCAGGAGTGCTAAGTGAATGGCTCGAGCTTGTAGATGATTGATGGGCCATTTTGCCTCCCACTGAGACCATGGACCCTGAGCCATGTGATGGAGACAGTGGGCTCCCCAACCTGAAAAGCTTGCGTCGGTCGTTACCACCATGCAGGGTGGACGGTCCAACAGAACCTCCTTACAAAGGGTTTTGGGGTTCACCCACCACCAAAGACTGGAGCGAACTTCCGTCGACAGTGGTAGTAGGCAGTCATAGTTCTCGGATAACGGGACCTCCGGCTCAGCAGCACCTGTTGGAGGCGGCGCATATGCGCCCTGGCCCAGGGAACTACATCTAAGGTTGCTGCCATTGCGCCAAGAAGACGAAGGTAGTCCCAGGCACAGGGCGCTGCGCACCTCTGGAATCTGAATAGTTGAGATTGAAACTTGTTCCAGCGCTCCTTCGTGAGGGACACCATGCCCTTGGCAGTGTCAAAATGCGCCCTGAGGAAGTCCAACTGCTGGGACGGATCCAAGGAGCTCTTGCTGTAGTTGACCACCCAACCAAGTTATTCCAGCCGCACGGCCTCTAGCACTGCTGTATAAGAGCATGCTTGGATGAGCCAGTCGTCGAGATAAGGATGCACCTGAATTCCCCCATGACAGAGTGCCGCTGCTGCCACTACTACCATGATCTTGGAAAAGGTCTGGGGCGTGGTCGCAAGGCCAAAGGGCAGTGCGAAGAACTGGTAGGGCTGCTCCAAGATTGCAAATCGGAGGTAGCATTGGTGATCTTTGCAAATAAGAATGCGCAAGTTTGCCTCTGTGAGGTCGAGGTTGGCGAGGAACTCGCTGGGTCGCACAGCTTGGATCACAACCTGTAGCATTTCCATGCGAAAGTGAGGGAAACTCCAATTGTTGCTCTGGAGGTTGAGGATCAGCCTGAAGGCTCCGTCCTTCTTTAGCACCACGAAGTAAATGGAGTAATGTCTCTGCCCTCGTTCATGAGCTGGGACAGGCACCAGCGCCCCGTGTTGTTGGAGCCGATGCAGCGTGTCTGTGACGGCTATGTGCTTGACCCCTGAGCTGCAAGGTGAATGTTTCTGGCGAGGTCGAGAGCATATCCATGATGAATAATCTTGAGCATCCAAGCGTCCGAGGTGATTTGAGCCCACTCCTGGTAAAACAAGCGAAGTCGGCCACCGACTCGTGGCACCACAGAATGGGTCCTGGGCCCGTCAGCAGGGGGAGCGGGAGGTGGGAGGACCAGATCTCCGAGAGCTGGCTGCTGAATCCTGTGGACACCGAGCTCCTTGAAAGGGACATCCACGGTTGTTGGAGGCATAATAAGGTGCAGATTGTCAACTAGCGTGGTAACGTCTCATATCATCTATCATTCAGAAAGTAAGATCGTTCACTCTCACCGCTCTCAGGATCAGAACCAAATTTCAGAGGTCTCAGTTTAAAAGAGCATTGCTGTTTTAGGCTTACACCGAAATTGCAGCAAAATGCTTTATCACATCAATGACCTCAAAAATGAAAGTAAAAACAGGCAGCCAGTCCGCACTAGTTTTCCATATTGTGAGGATAAACAAATGAAATCTGAAAGCTTAATAGGCAAACCTCCCTTGCGAGACTGGATACTTCTGATACATCCGTCGATCCCTACATCCCCGGTACCATCAAGACGTTTCACACAAATGGTTTATTCAGGGGATCATGCTAAATCTAAAAAACAAACAAAATATACCACCATCATCCTAATCCCAACTACAAACTATCTCAGACATATATAAACATGAACACATAAAAATACCGTCAACAGAACCTTACCGCAAATGCTGCCCGCGTTCAAGTAAATGCCAGCTCACCTCCGCTCTCCTTAACCCGGGAGCTATAACTGCCTTACTAGACAAAAAACGCCACGCATGCGGAATACAGACCACAACTCCATTTTTAAAGCCCCTAGGAGATATAATGCTAACCTATGGAGAACTTACACGTCACAAACCCTACCAAATCGTAAATCCCTGCTAATGACTTTGAATATCGGGGAATTCGAATTAAATTAAGATGTTCGACTACATGTGGTTCGTGTAACGTAGTCTATGCTATAGTGTGCCCTTGTGGGTTATGTTACATTGGTAAAACCACGCGTCCTTTTCGTATACGTATGCGGGAGCATCGAAGCTGCTTGCACCTTAAGATTTTAGAGGCTCCTATTGTTTCGCATTGCGTTCAACGGGGCCATATTTTTGAGCAGTTGCGCTGCTTGTGTCTGGACCAGGTTAACCGGGGAAGTAATGGCAGGACGGTAGATCAGGTTCTGATTAAGGCAGAGCAGAGATTAATTTATCGATTGAACACCCTTGCCCTGATGAGATTGAATAATGTTATAGATTGGTCGGCATGTTCCTAACTTGGTGTTGCTTGTGCAGAGCTCGCGGCAATAGGGTACTGGTATTTTTTGTATTTGATGTAGTAGGGGTTTGTCTAAGAACGACAGGCGCTCCTGTGTGATAGGGGTTGGTTATATCCTGTTACATAGGTTTATTGGGGCAGTAGTTATTTTTTCCTGTTGGTTTAGTGTAGAACATCGGTGAAATACGGAGGGAGTTCCTTTATGATTTGGTAGGGTTTGTGACGTGTAAGTTCTCCATAGGTTAGCATTATATCTCCTAGGGGCTTTAAAAATGGAGTTGTGGTCTGTATTCCACATGCGCGGCATTTTTTGTCTAGTAAGGCAGTTATAGCTCCCGGGTTAAGGAGAGCGGAGGTGAGCCGACATTTACTTGAACGCGGGCAGCATTTGCGGTAAGGTTCTGTTGACGGTATTTTTATGTGTTCATGTTTAAATATGTTTGAGATAGTTTGTAGTTGGGATTAGGATGATGGTGGTATATTTTGTTTGTTTTTTAGATTTAGCATGATCCCCTGAAGAAACTGTTTGTGTGAAACGTCTTGATGGTACCGGGGATGTAGGGATCGACGGGTGTATCAGAAGTATCCAGTCAAGGGAGGTTTGCCTATTAAGCTTTCAGATTTCATTTGTTTATCCTCACAATATGGAAAACTAGTGCGGACTGGCTGCCTGTTTTTACTTTCATTTTTGAGGTCATTGATGTGATAAAGCATTTTGCTACAATTCGGTGTAAGCCTAAAACAGCAATGCTCTTTTAAACTGAGACCTCTGAAATTTGGTTCTGATCCTGAGAGCGGTGAGAGTGAATGATCTTACTTTCTGAATGATAGTTGTTAATCGTTCCTGAATAAGAGGCCAATAATATAGGACGTCTCATATCATGGCAACCAGAACACTGAGCACCCAGACTAGAGTCCCGGGTCTGGCGTGCAGAGCCCACAGGTTTATCCTCTGGCAAGCAGCTTGACCTCACCCAGACTAGCTTCTCTAGGACTTCCCCAAAGAGCAACCCGCCTTAAATGGCAAGCTGGCCAAACGAGCCTTTGAGGTGGCATCCGCTAACCAATTGCGAAGCCACACCCAATGCCGAGCGATGTTCGCAGCCGCTGCAGCCCATGCAGCCAAACGAAGTAGGTCGTAGAGTCCGTCTGCCAGGAATGCAGCCACGGACTCCAGGCGAGCCATTGTCATGTCCTCCAGCAACAGTTGGATCCAGCGAAGCAAGGCCCATGCTGCGAGACCGCTGCAGGCCGCCTTTTGAAGGGCTAACATGGACGCGGAAAAAGTAGTCTTTAATAAATTCTCCACCTTGCAGTCCTGCAGATCCTTGAGGGCTGCTCCACCCTCGACCGGAATTGTAGTCTTCTTGGTCACTGAAGTGACCAGGGAATCTAGTTTGGGATACCGGAGCCTGCGCTGAAGTGCCTCCTGGGGCCAAGCAGCGAGCTGATTTAAAGAAGTATCCAGTGACTCCCACTCTACAGTGACCAGCTGTTGCAGATCTGGAGGAAAAGGAAAGGCCTTTGATGGCGGTCGGACCCCCCGACCTATTCAATAAGGGCTGCAAACTCCTCCTTACGAAACAGGCAAATCACCTGTGAGATTCCTCCTCCTCCGAGGATCCATATTCCCCTCTTCGAGGCTTGAGTCTGACACCAGCGAGCCCTCGCTGTCCTGGTCCGCATCTTCAGGAGAATCAAGGTCCTCGAGAGCCCAGAGCAGTGCCTTGCGGCGACATTTGGCCCCGTGGTTCTCCCTAGAGGCCCCAGTGCTTGATCCCCAAAGCAATCTTGCCTGCAGCCTCTGAGACCTGCTGCAGTTCCGGTGCTGTCGGCAAAAAGGAGAGTATGACCACAGTCTGCTGGCCCTTCCAAATCTCCCAAGCCTGCCGAAAGTGTGGCAAATTCTGTGGTATCATTTTGTGTTGCCTTTTCAGCGGGCTGAACATCCCCCGAGATCAGCAGGAGTTCCGTGGGCCTGTCTTCCACCCCCTTCTACCGTCTGTGCCAACAGCGTTGGTGGAGAGGGCCTTTGGGACTGCTGGAGCGGCATGGTGCTGGACCTGGAAGCCTGACCAGGGTCAGTGGTGCAGGAGGCACACATCTGCGTCGCCTGCCAGAGCCCAAACACTGTAGCGCCGTGCTAGGCATCCAGCCTCTGCAGGATAACACGGCCACGGAGACTGCAGTAATCTGACTGAATGCAGAGCAGGAACCCTCGGAAGTACCGACAGGTGAAGCACCAGCGAAGAGTCGGCCTGTCCGACTCTAGCAAAATGAGGGGAATCAGGTGGGAACCAGTCCGTCGGTCTGAAGCGCATAGCATGGGCAGGAACTAGGCCGCAGGGCTGAAGCGCATGATGGCCTGACACTGAGTCTGCCTCTGCTACTTCACTAGTCCTCCTCTCTAGCATAACTCACACCACCGTTGAATACACGCCTGCGCAGGCCAAACAGACCCTTGAAGCCTTTTGCGATCTTTTAATTTTTTTCCATTTTGTGTGATGCACCATAACAGAAGCCCCTCGCGTACCATACCTACTGCTGCATGTCTTCCCGACCTCAGGCCTTCGGGTGCAGTAGTGAGGAGCGGTGATTGGGGAAGAATTGCCTGAGGGGAAGTGGAGCCTGTTGCGGTGAAGCCCCGCTGTCTAAATCCGTGCTTCTCCAAAACCCGATGTGTCCCCTTCAAACTTTTTGTTTTTTCTTCTTTTGCTAGAATGCTGCCGGGCTACTATATCTAGCAGAGCCAGGTACTCTGTTGGTACTCCAGCACAACTGATCTGTTGCAGAGCTGCTGCCCCACCAGGCTCAGTCCCACCAGACTGTGTCTCCTACACGTCCGTGGCACAGGAGGATCGAACCACTCAGGCCCTCATGGTCTAGGGAAGTACATATAAGAGCTGTACATGTCAACCACCATCTAATGAGACAGAGAAAAAAAAAAGAAAAGTGCCCCTAGCTGTACTGGATATAGTACCAGGGATGTCATTGCATTCTTCTGGTATTTTCTCTGTCTCACATCTGCTGTTTGGGGGAGACAACCCTATGGTCTGGACTAGCCTAGCAGAAGCGCTCTGGAAAGGAGTTTTGGAAAAGAGGGAGGTGCAGCCTACCATTAACAGTAATGAGGGAGGGGGGCACCAATCTATAGGTTGCAGGGGGGTGCCAGAGACCCTAGCACCGGCCCTGCAGAGTAACTCCATATGTATTTAATGGGGAAGGCGTGCAGTCCACTTGTACCTCCAGGCTGCTTTCTGCTAAAGGCAGAGTGTTTTTTTCAGATAAACTCCTCCCTTGCTGCAATACTGGATCTGAATAACAGACAGTTTGCACGTAGGCTTGTTCTCTCCTTCAAAAGCATAAACAAGTCTGAGTGGCAGGGATCTGGGAAAGGCTGCTTATCACTAGTTATGGTTTTCTTCTCAGGGAGGACTAGCACAGGGGAGGAAGGGAGGGAATGGAGCAGTTTATTAAGAAAAAAACCTTTTTTAAGTACACATTCAAATCAGGCAGCAACAAATACCTGCCTGAATTTGAGTACAGTACCAACTCACCTAATCTCTGATAATTCTGCACAATATGTTGATAGGGAAAAGTCATGTGCCCTCCTAGAGACTGCCAGCAAGAACACCTGGACAACAAAAACACACTGCCAGAAGCTATTCTGTAAACTTCTCTCTAACATCCATGCTAAGCACGTTAACACAAACAAAGTTTTGCCCTTCCAACGTAATTCTTCTACAGGACTTACAGTAATATAAAAGCTGTTTTCAAACAAATTCATCCTCCCTTTCTGATAAAGAAGTATTGCAATGTTTAGGAAATATTTCAGAAATTCTGAATGCTTGCCTTATGTAAGAGGAGATCTCAAAAAGCATAGTTACTCACCTGTAACAGGTGTTCTCCAGAGACAGAAGGAATCAGTTCTCATATATGGGTGACGTCGGCGCTGATGGAGCATTTGTGGAATCATCTCCCCAGCTTTCAAAGAAAGCCTTTGGGAGATGCCACCATGCATACTTGGTCCCCTTACCGCCCAAGGTTGCCATCCTGCTCAGTCAGATGACATAGCTAGAGCCGACAAGATAGCAAAAATAGCAACTGCACGGGGAAGAGGGAGAGGTTGTGAGGACTGATTCCTGCTGTCCCTGGAGGACACCTGTTACAGGTGAGTAACTATACTTTCTCCAGGAACAAGCAGGAAGTCAATCCTCACATATGGGACTCTCTAGCTACAGGCTACTGGGAACCTGTAGAAAAACATGGCCAAGCCGTGAGCAGTCACAAGCAAGTCTGAGGAGAGACTCTAAGGACCCCAGAGTCCAGGGAGAACCATCACTCCAGTAGGCTGAACACAGAAGGGTCGGAGGATAGGAGTTGCCTAGACCCCAAAGAGATTACGGAGTACGGCCTAGCCGAAGGCACTGTCCTGTCATGACTCCCTCTCCAGGAAGTGGTGAACAGAGGGTGGCTACTAAAATCATTAATGGGCTTCATTATAAAGCATATGAGGACAGACTTAAGGATCTTAATATGTACACCTTAGAGGAAAGGCGGGATAGAGGTGATATGATTGAGATGTTTAAATACCTCCGTGGCATAAATGTTCAGGGAGAGAGCCTCTTTCAATTGAAAGCATGTTCTGCTATGAGGGGACATGGGATGAGGGTGAAGGGAGATAGATTCAGGAGTGATATACAGAAAAGAGTAATTACTCACCTGTAACAGGTGTTCTCCAGGAGCAGCAGGAATCAGTCCTCACATATGGGTGACGTCGGCGCCGACGGAGCCCTCATGCGGAGCATTTCCCCAGCTTTCAAAGAAAGCCTTTGGGAATTGCAGCACGTATGCGCGGTCCCCTTCCCGCCCAAGGGTGCCATCTTGCTCAGTCTGATGACATAGCTAAAAGACAGCAAAAAAATTAGCAAAATAAATCATATGACTGCAACTCCAAGGGGAGGAGGGAGGGTTGTGAGGACTGATTCCTGCTGCTCCTGGAGAACACCTGTTACAGGTGAGTAACTACTCTTTCTCCAGGACCAAGCAGGAAGTCAGTCCTCACATATGGGACTCCCCAGCTTAAGGCTACCAGAGACCTCAAGCGGAAAAAATCAGCTCCCTCTAGCTCGTCAGTACGTAAGGAAGGAATCTTCTCTGAAAACGCCCCCGACCGGTAGCCCAACACCAGGGCCGGAGGGTAGGAGTTGCCTAAACCCCAAAGACTCCCTCTCAAGCCAGTAATGGGCCGCAAAAGTCTGGCTCGAAGACCAAGTAGCGGCCCGGCAGATGTCTGCCAACGGAACAGAGCAGAGATGAGCCACTGACGCAGCCTTCGCCCTGACACGATGAGCCATGACTCGACCCTCCAACGAGAGGCCGGCTGCCCCATAAGCCCAGGCGATACAGTCAGCGACCCATATGGACAAAATACGCTTGGAGACAGGAAGCCCCAACTTATTTGGGTCAAAAGAAACGAAGAGCTGAACAGCCCTCCGATGCTCCCGCGTACGGTCAAGGTAGAAGGACAACGCCCTCCTACAGTCTAGAGTATGCAGGAACATCTCAGCCCGGTTGGCATGCGGCCTGGGAAAGAAGGTCGAAGAACCACCTCCTGATTGAGGTGAAAAGGGGAGACAACCTTAGGAAGAAACTTAGGATGAGTCTGTAGAACCTAGTGTAAGGTGGATCAGACACTAGTGCCTGCAGTTCACTCACTCGCCTAGCAGAGGTAAGAGCTACCAAAAACAAGGTTTTCCAGGAGAGAAAACGGAGAGGGCAGGTAGCCATAGGTTCAAAGGGCGGACAAGTAATCCGCTGTAAGACCACATTCAGATCCCACTCAGGGGCTGGTGGACGCAAAGGAGGCTTAAGCAGAAGGAGGCCTCTGAGAAAACGAGCCACCAAAGGGTGGTTGGAAAGAGGCCTTCCGTCCACCAGCGAGTGGTGCGCTGAGAGAGCACTGAGGTGAACCCTGACAGAGTTGGACTTAAGGCCTAGATTGGAGAGGTAAAGCAAATATTGCAATACTACCGCTACCAAGCACGAGAAGAGATTCTCGCTGTGCTGAGCACACCATGCGGAGAATCTACGCCACTTAAGAGCGTAGGATTCCCTGGTGGATTGCCGTCTAGAGGCTAAGACCACATCTTCCACCTCTCGAGGCAGTAGTAGGGGAGCCAGGACTACCCTTTCAGCAGCCAGGCCATCAGATGAAGTGATTGGAGGTTGGGGTGCAAGAGAGTCCCCTGATCCTGAGACAGGAGATCGTGCTGAAATCCCAGAGGAAGAGGGGGTGTCCACCGCCAGTTGCAGCAGAAGCGGAAACCACGGTTGCCTCAGCCACCTGGGGGCTATCAGAATCATTGAGGCCCCGTCCTTGAGGACTTTGAACAGGGTTCTGGACACTAGTGGCGTGGGAGGAAACGCATACAGTAGGCCTGTGGACCACGAGATCAGAAACGCATCCGCTGCTACTCTGAGAGGATGCAGTTGTCTGGAGCAGAATCTCGGGAGTCGCCGGTTCAGAGGACTGGCGAAAAGATCCATGGTGGGGAGGCCCCACCCGAGAAAGACCTGCTGAACCACCAACGGGTTCAACCTCCATTCGTGTGGTTGTAGGATCCTGCTCAGTCTGTCCGCCAGGTAATTTTCTTGACCTGGGAGGTAGACAGCCTTGAGGAGGATTCCGTGATTAAAGGTCCAAGAGCACAGCCGTTGTGCCTCCTGACATAGAAGGAAAGAGCCTGTGCCTCCTTGTTTGTTCACGTAGAACATGGCAACTTGATTGTCCGTCTGGACTAGTACAGACTGGTGAGAGGCGAGGTGGGAGAAGGCTCTTAGAGCTAGGCATATCGCTCGTAGCTCCAGGACGTTTATCTGTTGAGCAGCCTCCCAAGGGGTCCAGAGACCATGAGTACATGTCCCTTGGCAATGTGCTCCCCAACCCAGAAGAGAAGCATCTGTCGTCAGCACTTGAGAATGCGGAGGGGATTGAAAAACCACTCCGAGTACCAGATTCGGAAGATGAAGCCACCATTGCAGAGAGGAGACTAGCAGGACAGATATTCTTACTGAATCCGCTAGGCTCCCTGTGGCCTGATGCCACTGAGTGCGAAGGCTCCACTGAGCAGGCCGCATGTGCAGGTGGGCATTGGGGGTGACATGAACCGTGGAAGCCATATGGCCGAGTAGTCTCAGGAATTGCCTGGCAGAGACCAGGGAATTGCTGTGAAACTGCCTGGCCAGATCCATCAGCCTGTGGGCTCTGTCCATTGGCAGAAAAGCCTTTGCCTGAAGAGTGTCTAGCCTTGCTCCTATGAATTCTAGTTCTGGGACGGGAGCAAAGCGGACTTTGCGAAGTTTATGACAAACCCCAAGTGCTGAAGCAGAGCCACAGTGCGAAGGGTGGCTTGATTGGTCTCCTGGGAAGACTGGCCCCTTATGAGCCAGTCGTCCAGGTACAGAAACACAAAAAGACCTTGACGCCTTAGGTAGGCCGCCACCACTGCCAGGCACTTGGTGAACACCCTGAAAGCGGAGGTCAGGCCAAAGGGTAGTACTCTGTACTGATAGTGGTTTCCTCCCACAACAAATCGGAGATATTGTCTGTGGTCTGGATGAATAAGGATGTGAGTATAAGCATCCTTTAGATCTAAGGAGCATAGCCAATCTTCCTGCTGGAGGTAGGGCAGCAGGATTCCAAGGGTAAGAATCTTGAACTTTTCCCTCTCCAGGAACTTGTTGAGGTTGCGCAAGTCTAGGATGGGTCTGAGGCCTCCTGTTCTTTTTGGTACCAGAAAGAACCTGGAATAAAAGCCGTGACCTCTCAGGTGGTGGGGCACCGGTTCCACAGCCTGTTCCTTTAGTAGACTTGCTAACTCCTGAAGGAGTAGGTCCCTGTGCAGAGGGAGTCTTGGAGGCTCCCCTGGAAAATAGGAGGGAGGTACCTGGTGAAAATGGAGAAGATAGCCCTTTTGGACTATATGGAGCACCCAGGTATCTGATGTGACGGCTGACCACCTGTGGGAAAAGTGGGCCAGCCGGCCTCCTGTGCTGATGTGAGCCAGCTGAGGAGAAGAGGCTATGCCTTCTGAGTCAAAAACCCCCACCCTGTTGAGCAGGGGCCGGTGTTGGTGGCTTGGGGGCCTTCTGCCTACGGGGCACATGACCCTGCCCCTTGGCCTGCTGACCCTGTTGGGGAGCTGCAGAGGCCTGATAATGAGGGTATTGTTTATAGGCAGATGACTTCCTCGGGTAAAAGGTCTTGTTTCCCAAGCCCTTCTTCTTCTGAGAAGGGGCAGAGGTTTTTCTGGACAGCCTAGTCCTGGTCAGAGTCTCGGTCTCGAGTTCTGCAGCCTTTTCAGCCATGGGCTTGCCAAAGAGGTTTTCACCTCGGCAGGGGACATCGACCAACTTGTCCTGCACCCATGGCTTGAGGTCGGATGACTGTAGCCAAGCCTGTCGGCAGGCACCGATGCCGGCCCCGGCTACTCAGGCCGAAGCCTCGAAGCCATCGTAGGCTGCTCGAGAGATAAACTTCGAGCACTCTCGAATACCAGTGGACAAGGCTTGGAACCGCTGCAAAGGTTCCTCGGAGAGACCAGCAGAGAACCCGGCAATCTCCTTTGCCAGGTCTCGGAGATACATGCCCATGTAGAGCTGGTAAGTCTGGACACGGCAAGCAAGCATAGAGCCCTGGAAGCACTTCTTATCGAGGGCATCCAGGTTCCGGGCCTCCCAGCCAGGAGGCACCAAGGAGTGCATCTTCTGACTTTTCAGTCGATGCATGGCCGATTCCACAACCATGGAGTGGTGCGGTAATTGTGCCTTCTGGAACCCGGGGTTCTTGCGGACTCGATAGATGGAATCGACCCGCTTGCTTAACACCGGCGTCAAGGCCGGGGTCTCCCACATGCGGAAGAGCAGCCGCTCCAGCATCGGAGGAACCGGTACAGTAAAGGCCTCCTTCGGGGGAGAGTCATACTGGAGGGCCTCGAGCTCCTCGGCTCGAGGCTCCTCCTCGGGATCCGCGGGGAAGGCCAAGGCCTTGGCCATATCCCGCACGAAGTCCGAGAACCGGGTATCCTCCGGTGGGGATCGTCTCCGAGGTTCGGACTCCGGCGAGTCCGATGGGACACACCGAGTCCGATAAGTGTCGGGTGACTCTTCGTCCTCCGTCTCCCAGCCCGACTCCTCGGAGGAGGAATCGAGCAGCTCCGGTCGGGCGGGCACCGATGCCATCTGCCCCGACGCCGAGGGTACCGGCGTCGACGACCTCGGTCCCGAACAGGAGGCCGAGGGAGACCGTGGCCGAGGATCGACTCGAGCCCGCATTGACTCGAGGATCGGCTCGGCCTCCGGGGTCGACTTGGACGTCGAGGTCCCGGTGGTCGGGGCAGATGCACCGGTGAGACCGGCGATCAATGCCCGCTGCTGTTCCATGAAGGCAGCGAGGCTGCTCTCCAAGGCCGTCAACCTGAGTCCGAGCTCAGGAGACCCAGCAGCCCCCGACTCGGGCCCTGACGGCATCGGGCCTGACGTCGACTCCCCTGGAGGAGAGTCTACGAGGACTACAGCACTCACGTATCTAGGAGACTCCATCTCGATAAGAGGATGTTTAGCAGGCCTCTCCGACTCCGAAGACCTGGGACGGCTATCGGGGCTATGCGACCTGGCCCTCGAGGAACCAGGAGTGTCCACCAACGCCGCCCTCGCGGGTTTCTTCTTCCTGCGATGTTCCCGCGAAGGAGACCCCCGCTCAGAGGAACCCCGACGTTGCTCGGGGCTGGAGTCCCGAGACGTCGAGGCCTCTGACGAGGTCCGGGCCCATCCAGACGCGGAGTCAGAGAAGATCCTATCCTTCTGGTGCTGCCGACTCCTCAACGCCTTCGAGGACATTTTGCCACACGGACCACAGATCATTGGGTCATGATCGGGTCCGAGGCAGCGGAGGCAGCAGTCATGTGTGTCGGTAAGAGACATACGTTTCTTACACCCATCACACTTTTTAAACCCGCTGGTAGCCATCGGGGGAAAAAGGGCCCCTGCGAGGTCAAAAGACCGGGCTGCCAGTGAAAAAAGAGAAAATGGCGCGAACGCTAGTCACAAAGGACAAAAAACGAAAAAGAGAGTGTGGACTCGATACCGGCGTATCGGGCCAAGGCGGGAAAAGGATCCGGCGTCGAACCGAAGAAAAAAGAGAAAAAATAGGGAAATTAACTTTTTCCTCGGGGAAAAACGAATTACGTCCGTCGGGCTCCGCGGAAAAAAGAAGACTGAGCAAGATGGCACCCTTGGGCGCGCTGCAATTCCCAAAGGCTTTCTTTGAAAGCTGGGGAAATGCTCCGCACGAGGGCTCCGTCGGCGCCGACTTCACCCATATGTGAGGACTGACTTCCTGCTTGGTCCTGGAGAATATTTCTTTACAGAAAGAGTAGTGGATCCATGGAATAGTCTCCCAGTGGAGGTGGTAGAGATGAGGACAGTAACTGAATTCAAAAAAGCATGGGACCAACACAGAGGATCTCTAAAGGTAAAAAGTGGACTGTTGTAGTTGTTGTTATGGAAGGACAGACTAGATAGGCCATGTGGTCTTTTTCTGTCATCATGTTTCTATGTTTCTATGCAAAGGTGTGGACTGAGGACCAGGTGGTGGCCCAGCTGATGTCTGCCATAGGGACAGAGCGCAAGATCGTAACCGAAGTCGCCATAGTCCTGACATTGTGTGCTGTGACCCGGCGCTCCAACGAGAGCCCAGTCTGATCATGGGGGAAGGCTATGCAGTCTGCCACCCAGATGGACAGAGTCCGCTTGGTAACAGCCTCCCCCAGGCAACTGGGGTCATAGGAAACTAAAAGCTCTGAGGCTTTGAGGTGGCCCTGGGTATGCTGCAGATAGAATGATAGGGCCCTCTTACTAATCCAGAGTATGGAGAATGGTTGCTGCCTTGTCGGTGTGGGGCCATGGGAAGAAGGTGGGGAGCACCACCTCCTGACTGAGGTGGGACATGGATACCACCTTAGGAAGGAATTTAGGATGGGTGCGAAGCACAACCCTGTTCTTGTAGAACCTGGTGTAGAGTGGCTCAGCCACCAAGGCCTAAAGCTCACTGACTCTGTGTGCAGAGGTGAGCACCACCAGGAAGATGACCTTCAACGAAAGGTATCGCATATGGCAGGTCGCCAGAGGCTCAAATGGTGGCTTGGTGAGCCACATCAAGACCACACTGAGGTCCCATTCCACCAGGGGCAACTGAATTGGAGGCTTAGAAAAAAGGAGACCCCACATGAACCCAGTAATAAGGGGCTGAGCAGAGAGGGGTTTACCCTCAACAGAATGGTGATGCGCCGAGATTGCACTCAGGTGCACCCTGACAGAGTTGGGCTTGAGCCTAGCTTGCGAGAGATGAAGTAAGTACTGCAGCACTGTGTGCACAAGGCAAGAGAATGGGTCAATCCGCTACTCTGTGCATCACACTGAGAATCTGTGCTACTTGAAGGTATAGGCCCGTCTTGTGGAGTTCTTATGAGAGGCCAGGAGGACCTTCTCCATCTCCCTTGGGAGGTTGAAGGGGGCCAAGGATACATGTTCAATCAGCCATGCTGTTAATGTCAGGGACCCTAGGTTGGGGTGGAGAAGGGAGCCCTCAACCCAAACTATGGTTACACGACGCAAGGTTCCACATTAGGAACCACCATCCAGGAAAAAGATTTAGGCGCCATTGTGGATAACATGTTAAAACCCTCAGCCCAGTGTGCAGTGGCAGCTAAGAGAGCAAATAGAATGCTAGGTATCACAAGGAAAGGAATGGAAAATAAAACGAAACATATTATAATGCCTCTATATCGTTCCATGGTGAGACCACACCTTGAATATTGTGTGCAATTCTGGTCGCCGTATCTTAAAAAGGATATAGCGTTATTAGAAAAGGTTCAGATAAGAGCCATCAAAATGGTAAAGGGGATGGAAGGATAGTCCTATGAAGAAAGGCTAAAAAGGTTAGGGCTCTTTAACCTGGAAAAGAGACGGCTGAGGGGAGATATGACAGAAGTCTATAAATAATGAACGGAGTGGAATGGGTAAACGTAGATCGATTGTTTACGTTATCAGAATATAGAAAGACTAGGGGACATTCAATGAAGCTACAGGGTAAACTATTTAAGACTAATAAAAGAAAATATTTTTTCACTCAACGTGTAATCAAACTCTGGAATTTGTTACCGGAGGATGTAGTAAAGGCTGTTAGTGTAGCTGGGTTTATAAAAGGTTTGGACAAGTTCCTGGAGGAAAGGTCCATAAACCATTATTAAGAAGGGACCCAGGATATCAATGCTTGACCCAATACAAGCATTGTGGAACCTGTGTCTTTTGGGGAAACTGCTAGGTACTGTCAGACGGCTGCCTGGGTGAGAATCTTCACAGTCTTGGCAAGTGCATATATCTATATGATTTGCAAGGGATTGTGGGCAATGCAGTTCATTCACACCAGACACAGCTGCTCACAATAATTAGTTGTGCTTTTGGGTAAAGCCAATAAGATATTTATTTATGGGGTTATTTCTCCCAACACAGATATGCTTGGTAGCACATAAATCAGGTTACTTGCTTTCAGTGTTAAACTTGGAAAAACAAAATTAGGAAAACAACATTTGAACTTGTCAGGCAATCAAAGCAAAAGAAATAAGACCTGGTTGGCAACAAACTGGTCTTTTCTGTAGGCTTTAGCTAATATTCTCTTAGCAAAGTATCAAACAACAAACACAAGCCACAAAGAAGAGAAAAACTGTTCTTTTCAGGTTAACTCCTTATATCTTCCCACATAGATTCAGAAGTGATTCTCTCAGTGCTCACAAGCAATTAGGTAAGGCTCAATTGCTAGCAGTTATCCAGCTGAAACCCCTTAGCTGGCTTGCTTTCTACTGCGTGGCAAAACAAATCCTACTCAGGAGCTTTTCTGAGTAGATTAAAGAACAAGTTTGTATTTCTTTGTGATGGTTGCTGTACTTTATAACAGAAAATCACCAAAGGAGTTTAGACAGAGAGCAGTCCATGTAAACAGATTCTTCATCTGCTATCACCCCCTCTTCTTCAACAAGCATGGGTTCAATATCATGGATTGGCACAGATGAATCTCCCAATGGAGCACTTTCAGGAGAATACTTGTTTCCCTGCTGTCTTTCAAGGTTATAGCTAGGGCATAGATCAGTGTTCATACCTGAGCTTCCATTGCTGTTAGAGTTCCTCTCTATATAGCCTGGCCAGTATGTAGTCCAGTTCTTATGTCCAGCCTTCCAATCCAGATCCCTGGACACTGGATCTCTCTTCACATACCTTCTGGCACGGGTCTTAGGGTCCCTTCCACGTGCAGCCGTCTCCCTCACAGGTACCGTCTGGAGATTCCTAGCTCTGCAGCCCCATTCCTCTGGCTTTCCCCAGTCCAATGGTGTATGCTGGCCCTTGGAATGCCTCCCAGTATACGTACTGCTCTGGACTCTTCTAGACCTCTCAAAGGCTTTTCTCCTCTTTCTTCCAAAGGGTTTCTTTCCCTCTCTGTCCGTCCGGTTGGGCTTCTGCTTCTGATGATCCTCCTGATGATGAAGATGATCAAGCTCAAGCCGATTCTCTGTAGAATAAACTCTACCTTTATTCTGCCTAGATGAGTGCTCCCCCCTAATACAGCGCAGCTGTGCTGAATCAGGCCCTGCCCTTTGAGATGAGTGCTTAGGGATTACCTCATAGCCCTCCTGATTGAACACACGTTTCCCCACTTCAGCTCCTCTAATGGCTGTTGGAAACCTGGTGCATTCTGGGACTGGTAGTCTTTTATGGGAAAATTCTGTTTTCTTATTTCTACCAGAACTGACAGGTTGCTTGTTCAGAGTCACTTCACCTTTTCTATAGCTCCTTCCTGAGCTATGATAAGCTTCCTTATCACAGTACGTATGACCTAGATTGGCCACTGCTGGAAACAGGATACTGGGCTTGATGGACCTTCGTCTGACCCAGTATGGCATATCTTATATTCCTGAGTAAGTAGCCCCGGAGTGTTCCCCAGAGAGACAGGGGGCTCCGTCGAGAGGCGGAGCAGAAGAGGGAACCAAGGCTGCCTGGGCCACCACGGGGCCACCAGGGTCAGAGAAGCCTTGTCCTGCAGGACCCTGAAGAGGGTCCGGGCAATTAGTGATGTGGGAGGGAAGGCATACAGAAGGCCCTTCGACCATGAGATGAGAAAGGTGTCCACCACTACCCGGGATGGGTGCGGCTGTCGACTGCAGAAGTGGGGCAGCTGAGCATTCTTTAGACTGACAAAGAGGTCCAGACTCAGGGTGCCCCAGAGTTACAAGAGCCGCTGTGCCATCCTGGGATCTAGTTGCCATTCATGCAGCTGGAGGAGCTTGCTCAGCCTGTCTGCTAGGGCATTGTCCTGGCTCGGAAGGTACACCCCTCTAAGGAGCATTCCTTGGCTGATCGCATACAAGCAGAGGACTACAGCCTCCTGGCAGAGGTGATAAGACCCTGTGTCCTCTTGCTTGTCCAGGTAGAACATCGCAAACTGGTTGTCCGTTTGGACCAGCACCGACTGGTGCTGCAGGCAATGGTGAAAGGTCCTAATCACCAGAAAAATGGCCCTGAGCTCCAGCAGAATGATCTGATGCTGGCTCTCTGCTAGGGACCAGTAGCCCTGCATGCGGAGTTCCTCACAATGGGCACCCCAGCCCAATAAGGAAGCATCCGTTGTAAGGATCCTCTGGGGATTTAGGGGCTCAAAAGGCATGCCCACCTGCAGGTGTTGTGTGACCTGCCACCAGTCGAGTGACTCCACTAGCTTGCGGGTCATTAAAACTCTTTTCCGGAGCCAGCCTGTGGCTTGTGTCCACTGGGAGCGGAGACACCACTGGACCGCCCACTTGTGAAGGCGGGAATTGGGAACAAAATGGACTTTGGGCGCCATGGAGCATGGACTGTGCTGACAATGTGTAGCAGTGTTGCACCTTGCTGGCCAGAGCCATGAGGCGCCTGCCCTGTCCAAGGGGAGAAAGGCCTTGTCCTGAAGAGCATCCAGTTGAGCCCGATGAACTCCAGGCCCTGTGTTGGACCGAGGTGGGACTTGGGGTGGTTTGTCATGAACCCCAGGTATTGTAGGATACTGATGGTGCGGGCCGTGGCCAGTTGCACCTCAGTGGCCGCATCTCCCTTTACGAGTCAGTCATCCAGATATGGGAAGACAAAGACCCTTTGAAGACGGAGATAGGTGGTCACCACTGCTAGGCATTTGGTGAAGACTCTTGGTGCAGAGACTAGACCGAAGGGTAGTACTCTATACTGGTAGTGGTTGCCCTTGACCTTGAATCTTAGGTACTGCCTGTGGCTGGGATGAATGAGAATGTGGGTATAAGCATCCTTTAGGGTTCCAGGGGTGATCCGGGAAACTACAGATCCGTGAGCCTGATGACAGTACCGGGAAAAATGGTAGAAACCATCTTAAAGAATAAAATTACTCAACATGTAGATAGTCATGGCTTAATGGGAGACAGCCAACATGGCTTTAGACAAGGAAGATTTTGTCTTACTAATCTGTTATGTTTTTTTGAAGGTGTGAATAAACAGGTAGACAAAGGTGAGTCGGTTGATAGAGTGTATCTGGACTTTCAGAAGCCTTTGACAAGGTCTTTCATCAGAGATTTTTGGCAAAACTAAAAAGTCATGGGACAGGAGGCAGTGTACTATTGTGGATCAGGAACTGGTTAAAAGATAGAAAGCAGAGGGTAGGACTAAATGGCCAATTTCCCCAATGGAGAAAGGTGAATAGTGGAGTACCCCAGGGATCTGTGCTGGGTCCGCTGCTTTCTTGACATATTCATAAATGACATGGAAAAGGGAATAATAAGTGAGGTTATCAAATTTGCAGATGACACACAACTATTTAAAGTTGCTAAAACCCAAAAGGATTGTGGAAAATTGCAAGAGGATCTTGATAAATTGGAAGACTGGGCATCCAAATGGCAGGTGAAATCTAATGTGGACAACTGAAAAGTTATGCACCTAGGAAAGAACAACGCAAACTATGGTTACACAATGCAAGGTTCCACATTAGGAACTACCACCCAGGTAAAAGATTTACGCGTCATCGTGGTTAAAACCCTCCACCCAGTGTGCAGCGTTAGCAAATAGAATGCTAGGTATCATAAGGAAAGGAATGGAAAATAAAACAAAGGATATTATAATGCCTCTGCATCGTTCCATGGTGCGACCGCACCTTGAATATTGTGTGCAATTCTGGTCGCCGTATCTTAAAAAAGATATAGTGTTATTAGAAAAGGTACAGAGAAAAGCCACGAAAATGGTAAAGCGGATGGAAGGATACTCATATGAAGAGAGGCTAAAAAGGTTAGGGCTCTTCAACCTGGAAAAGAGACAGCTGAGGGGAGATATGATAGAAGTCTATAAATTAATGAATAGAATGGAACGGGTAAGCGTAGATCGATTGTTTACGTCATCAGAATATAAAAAAACTAGGGGATATCCAATGAAGTTGCAGGGTAACCTATTTAAGACTAATAAGAGAAAATATTTTTTTCATTCAACGTGTAATCAAACTCTGGAATTTGTTATTGGAGGATGTAGTAAAAGCTGTTAGTGTAGCTGGGTTTGAAAAAGGTTTGGACAAGTTCCTGAAGGAAAGGTCCATAAACCATTATTAAAAGGGACCCAGGATATCACTGCCTGACCCAATACAAGCACTGAGGAACCTGTGTCTTTTGGGGAGACTACTAGGTATTTATGACCTAGATTGGCTGCTGTTGGAAACAGGATACTGGGCTTTATGGACCTTGGTCTGATCCAGTTGGCATATCTTATGTTCTTAAGGGGTTAGCCAGTCTCCCTGCTGGTGGTATGGCAGCAATGTTCCAAGGGAGAGCATCTTGAACTTCTCCTGCATCATGAACTTGTTCAGGTTTCGCAAGGCTAGGATAGGCCTTAGGCCCCCTGTTCTTTTTGGGACCAGAAAGTAAAGGGAGTAAAACTCCTTCCCCGTGAGGTGATGGGGTACTAGTTCCACGGCTCTGTCTGTGTGGAGGCCTGAGAGTTCCTGTAGTAGCAGGGCCTGGTGCAGGGGAGTCCGAGAGGACTCTCCTGGAAAGAAAGGGGGGGGGGCCATCTGGTCCAAGTGAAGGAGATGACCTTCTGTGACTATTTGGACTGTCCAGGAGTCGGTGGTGAAAGCAGGCAATATTGATGGGCAATGTATACCATAGTAACATAGTAAATTACAGCAGATAAGGACCAGTATGGTCCATCTAGTCTGCCCAGTAGGATGGCAAGAGTAGGTGCACCTGCCGATCCGTGCAGGCCACACCTCCCCATGTCCTTGTTTAGGGGTGAACCCACCGCTCCGTGTAGGTCACCCCTGTTTGTTGAGAAATTAGATAGTTAAGTTTATTTCGATTTTATCCTGTTGCTGTAAAGGGATCCACTGTGTCTGTCCCATGCCATTTTGAATTCTGTCACTGTATTTGCCCCCACCACTTCCTTCGGGAGGGCATTCCAAGCATCCACCACCCTTTCAGTGAAAAAGTATTTTCTGACATTCCCTTTCAATTTGCCCCCTTGCAGCTTCATGTTATGCCCTCTGATTTTACAGCTTCCCCGTCTTTGGAAAAGGTTTGTTTGTTCATTATTTCTCTTTAAGTATTTAAAGGTATGAATCATATCTCCCCTATCCCTTCCCTCCTCCAGAGGTACATATTTAGGTCTTCAAGTCTCTTCTCATAAGGCTTCTGATGCAGGCTCCAAATTATTTTGGTCGCCTTCCTCTGAACAGTTTCCATTCTTTTTACATCCTTTGCAAGATATGGTCTCCAAAACTGAACACAGTATTCCAAGTGAGGCCTCACCAGTGACTTATACAGTGGTATTAGTACCTCTTCCTTTCTGCTGGTAATTCCTATTTGTATGTAACTCAACATCCTCCTGGCTTTTGCCACCGCCTTGTCGCACTGTTTGGCACCTTGAGATCCTCAGAAATAATTACACCAAGGTCCTTCTCCTGGTCCATGCACACCAACCTCTTGCCCCCTATCGCGTACATTTCCCTTGATTTCTGCTTCCTAAGTGCATTACACTGCACTTCTTCGCATTAAATCTTAACTGCCAGGCATTAGACCATTCTTCCAGCTTTTGTAGATCTTTCCTCATGTTATCCACTCCCTCAGGGGAGTCCACTCTGTTGCAAATTTTCGTGTCATCTGCAAAAAGACAGACTTTTCCATTCAGTCCTTCAGCAATATCACTCACAAATACATTGAACAGTGCCAGACCCAGGACCAAACCCTGGGGCACCCCGCTAATCACCCTCCTTTCATCCGAGTGAGCTCCATTTACCATCACCTTTTGTCATCTGTCAGTCAACCAATTTCTGATCCAGTTCACCACCTTGGGACCCATCCCCAAACTACTGAGTTTATTGATAAGCCTCCTTTGAGGAACGGTATCAAAGGCTTTGCTGAAATCCAGGTAGATGACATCCATCGCATGCCCCTGATCTAGTTCTCTGGTCACCCAGTCAAAGAACTCAATCAAATTTGTTTAGCAAGATCGTCCTTTGGTAAAACCATGTTGCCTCAGATCATGCATTCTGTTGGTTTTGAGAAAGTCCACTATTCGCTCTCTCAGGAGCGCCTCCATTACTTTTCCCGCCACTGAGGTAAGGCTCACAGGCACTTCTTCCCTGTCACCACTTTTGTGTAGAGGTACGACATCAGCCATTCTCCAGTCCTGAGGAACATCTCCTGTTTCCAAGGATCTGTTGAAAACATCCTTTAACGGCCCTGCAAGAACCTCTCTGAACTCTTTCAGTATCCTGGGATGTATCCCATCCGGTTCCATGGCCTTGTCCACTTTCAGTTTTGAAAATTGTTCTAACACATCATCTTCTGTGAATGGTGTGGTATCTACTTCATTCCCATTTTGATATTTGGGAGTCACAGGTGGTCCTTCTCCAGGATTTTCTTTAGTAAAAACAGAGCAGAAGTATTTGTTTAGCAATTTCGCTTTTTCAATGTCACTTTTCACGAGTCCATTCCCAGCACTTCTGAGTCCTGCAAGTCCACCTCTGATTTTCCTCCTCTCCTGAATATACCTGAAGAAAGTTTTGTCGCCACACTTCACATCTTTAGCCATCTTTTCCTCTGCCTTTGATTTTGCTTTCCTTATTTCTCTTTTTGTCTCTTTTAGTTTGATCCTGTATTCCTTTCTGTGTTCCTCTGTTTGCAAGCTTTTACATTTTGTGAAAGCTGTGGTTTTTTGCCTTTATTTGAGCAGCCACTTCTTTGGAGAACCAAATAGGTTTCCTTCTCCTTTTGTTTTTATTTACTTTCCTTACATATTTATCTGTTGCCCCTTTTATTGCCACCTTTAGTTTAGCCCATTGTAATTCCACTTCCCTTATCCCCTCCCACCCTGCCAACTCCTCCATCAGGTACTTGGCCATTTTACTTAAGTCAGTGTTTTTGAAGTTTAGGACTTTCATCTTGTTATGACTGGACTGCACCTTGGCTTTTATCTCAAACCACACCATGTGATGATCACTGCTGCTCACAGGGGTACCTACCCGGACATTCGAAATGCTATCACCGTTGGTGAGCACTAAATCCAGCATTGAGCTTTGGTGCCATCACCATTTGTCTAAGTAACACATCCTAGAAAGCATCCACAATTGTTTTGCTTTTTTCCAGATTCGCAGAAGGAGTAATCCAATCCACATCGGGTAGATTAAAGTCACCCAATATGATCACTTCCCTCTTTGTGGCTGTCCTGGCAATATCTATAATCAATTTGTTATCTATTTCTACAATTTGAGTCGGAGGTCTGTAGATTACAGCAGTATGGATGACAGTGCCATCTCCGATTTCCAACACTATCCAGAGCACTTCTTCTTTTCCCCATGCCCCCTGCATTTCAGCAGCTTTAATATTGCTTTTGACATACAAGGCTACTCCTCCTTTTCCACTTTCTCTGTCTCTTCTGAATAGATTCTAGCCAGCTATGGCTATATCCCATTCATGTGATTCATTAAACCATGTTTCTGTAATGGCCACAATGTCCAAGTCCATTTCCACCATTAGGGCTTCCAGGTCCGGAACTTTGTTGGCTAAGCTTCGAGCATTTGTGCTCATTGCTTTCCAGCATTTAACTGGCTTGCATGTATTTTGCATTGATTTTGTTCTGCCCACTTCTTCCCACTTGTCGTTGATGTGTGGTTTAAAAGTGTGGCTGTTTCTGATCTTATTTTGCTTTTGCCGGGAGTGACGTCCTGAACTTGTCCTTCCCCATCCGTCACCCCCTTTTTCTAGTCTAAATGCATATCCACATACTGCCTGAATTTTTCACTTAGGATTCTTTTCCCTGCGACAGAGATGTAGTCCATCAGCACAGTATAGTCTCTTGTTGGTCCATCTGTTTCCCCAGTCACCTATAAATCTGAATCCTTCTTGTTTGCACCAGGTCTGGAGCCATGTATTAAAGCTGTTTATGTGATGCAGCCTTTCTGCCCCCTTACCAAGAAGAGATAGAACTTCTGAGAATGCTACAGTGTTAACAATGGGCTTGAATTTCTCTCCCAGAGTTTGGAAGTCCCTTTGAACTGCAGAGGCACTGTTTTTAGCCAGGTCATTTGTACCCAAGTGGATGAGAACATCAATTGCCCCCCTGTTGGTAGCTGCTCCCCCAAGGGTGGAGAGGCTATGCTCAGGGAGTCAAAAACCCATCAACGGCTGGGCAGGAGCTGTGGTTTGGGGCTTGGAGCCCTTAGGTTTGCGAGGGCTTTGGCCCGCTCCCTTGCTCTGGTGACTCTGCTGTGGGGTCTGGGGAGTCTGGTAGTGGGGTAGCCCCGGTAAGGTTGGCTCTTTCTTTGGAATGGGGGCCTCTTCCCTGGTGGTTTCTTGTTAGGGAGGGTGGAAGTCTTCCTGGAGAGACGAGTCCTCGTGAGGTACTCTGTCTCGATCTCCGCCGCCTTTTCCTCCATCAGTTTGCTGAATAAGTACTCAGCAAGGCAGGGGAAGTTGAGGAGCTTCTCTTGATCCCACTGCTCAAGGTCTGATGCCTGGAAGCAGATTTGGCATCGAGTGCCAATACCCGCCACGGCTATCCTCACGTTTGACTCAAAGCCATTATAGGCAGCTCGAGACATGTACTTCGAGCACTTCCCGACGCACTTCATGAGGGTTTGGAATCACTGGAGGTGATTCCTTCCGAGGCCCCACTAAGAAGCCTTTGAGTTCCTTTGCCAGGTCCCAAAGATACATGCTGATATAGAGCTGGTAAGCTTGGATTCGGCAGGCCAACATTGAGTCCTGGTAGCATTTGCTGTTCTGCTGATGCATAGTCGACTCCACCACCATGGAGATGTGTGGTAGTTGTGACTTTTGGAAGCCAGGGACTCGCTGGACTCTGTACATAGTGTTTAGACCTCGGATGACTATGGGTACCGATGCCGGTGTCTCCCACATGCGAAGGAGGAGTTGCCCGAGCATAGCAGGGACAGGAACCGTCAGGGCCTCCTTGGTGGGGCCTCATATTGGAGGATTTTGAGTTCCTCCATGCGAGGGTCTTCCTCTGACTCCATGTTAAAGGATAAAGCCTTCAACATGGAGTGGCTCAGTAGTTGGGGCAGGAGTGGTGGCTCAGTGGTTGGGACAGGTTATCTCAGGCCGAGGGGCCTGGGGTTCAATTCCCATATGGGGACAAGTAACCTCAGGCCGGAGGGACTGGGGTCTCTAGTCCCATGGCCACTCCTTGTGGCCTTGGGCAAGCCACTCAACCCTCCATTGCCTCAGGTACACTTAGATTGTGAGCCCTTTGGGGACAAGGGAATAAAAAGTACCTGTTAGTATACATGTAAACCACTCTAATGAATAAGTAAAGGGTGGTATATCAAGTACCTAAACCATAAAAACTCAAGGAATGAGGTGTCCTTGGGTGGGGACTGATGCTGTGACATCAGGGGAGACAGGTCTGATGGGAGATCATGGTGCTTCTGCATCTCTGGGGATGCCTTGTCCTCAAACTCCCAGTCGGAGTAGTCAGTAGAGGACTTGGCAACCGACAAGGCCTGGGGTGCAGGACCTGAGTCGGGGGCCCAGGGGGCCCATGGCAGCTATGTAGTTGGAGCCATCAGTACTCACCAAGGAGCAGGAGAAAGATTGAAACCATCACCAAGGATCGATTTAAGGTTTCGGGCTCACGAGGATTGGCTCAGTGACCAGGGGAGTCCTCATTAATGAGGTCCCTGCAATCTTGCTGGACACATTGGCAATGCCAGGCATCGGCACCTGCTGCGTATCGAGGAAGGCAGTGAAACTGCGCTCCAGTGCCATCATCCTGGTTTCCCACTCAGGAGGTGCAGCCTTTGATAGGTCCGGTGTCAGTGAGGAGAGGGAGTCCTTGATGAGACAGCCTTGAGGGTCCAGGACCTGTCACTGGAAGCCTCAGTGTCCATTCGGGGAACCTTTTCTGGCTGCTCCCGCTCCGACTCCTCAAGTTCTCTCTGTGGACTGAAGAACTTGGCGCAGGACTTGCCCAGGAGTCCCAGGATGAGGTCCTTGAGGATTTCTTCTTCTTTTTGTGTTCTCGCTACGGGTCTGTGGTCCCAGTCGGGAGCTGTGGGGGCATTATGTGAATCTGAGGAACCATGCGGGGCCTTGGAGTGTGAAGCTACCGGGGATATCGGGGCAGAGTCTGACCTATGGAAGATATCATCCTGCTTCTGCTGACGATGCTGAATGGCCTTCGCGGACATCTTTTTACAGAGGGCGCAGACTTCCGAGTCATGGACGGTTCCTAGACACCAGAGGCAGCAATCGTGTGTATCAGTAAGTGACATGTTTGCTGCACACTGATCACACTTCTTGAACCCGCTGGCCATTGGGGAGAAAGTACCCTGATGAGATCGAAGATCCTCGAAGCGGCCAGCGGATGGAAGAAGGTGCCAATCACACTGAGGAAAGAAACCTAGAACGGTTCCGAGACGCAATGCCGGGGCAAGCAAGCTTGGAGGCAGGAAAGGGACGGGTCGCAACCGGAGAAAGAAGAAGTAATTAGACCTTACCTGCTAATTAGTGTTCCTGAAGGATCTCCAGTCCAGTCCCTTTCTTCTGGGTTGTGCTCCTCTTCCTGCAGCTTGGAGACTGAGTACGTCATTCTTTGATGACATCAGGATATATATATCACTGGCACCACCCACCAGCTTCAGTATCCTGTTGACAAAGTAAACTTAACGGAGAGACAACTAATTAAATGAACTAATAACTGTAACACTATAAACAGAACCACACCTCCCCCTCCCGGGAAAGGGATATCCCAACCTCCCTAGAGGAGGAGGCTTACCTGAACAGGCCCTTACCAAATTCGATAGCAATCCTGATATCTGGGCCTTGCGACCGCCTATTCCACTCTGTTACCGAAACCCGAGAGTAACTCCAGGCAAAAAGAACTCCCAAAGGGTCCAACCATCCCCCTGAATTGCTTCGGAACGGTACTATCTGCTCCTCGGGCAGGATCAGGGACTGGACTGGAGATCCTTCAGGAACACTAATTAGCAGGTAAGGTTTAATTACTTCTTCCTAAGCGTCTCTCCAGTCCAGTCCCTTTCTTCTGGGATATAACAGAGCAGTTCAAGCATGGGAAGGGCCTGCCAAACCGGACCGAAGTACCACTCTCCCAAAACCGGCATCTATCGCTGTCTGCACATCCAACCTGTAGTGCTTGGCGAAGGTATGCAGAGAAGACCAAGTAGCCGCCCTACAAATTTCCAGCGGAGGAACTAAACTAAACTCTGCCAATGAAGCGGCTTGAGCCTGCGTAGAATGAGCTCGGAAACCGACTGGGACTTGCCTTCCTTTTAGGATGTACGCCGAAGCAATGGCCTCCCTGATCCACCTGGAAATAGAAGCCTTGGCCGCCACTTCTCCCTTGCGCGGCCCTTCGAATAAAAAAACAAATGCTCCGACTTGCGGAACGACTTTGTACGCTTGAGATAACGCTTCAGAATTCTTCGCATGTCCAGGTGGTGCAACCGTGCATCTCCCTCCCCCTGCCCCAAACCGGCAAAAGAAGGGAGAGACACCGACTGATTTATATGAAACGGAGTGACCACCTTGGGCAAAAAACGACAGAACCGTCTGCAAAACGACCTTCTCTTTGAAGAAAACGAGGAAGGGCGGATGACACGACAACGCTTGCAACTCAGACACCCGCCTGTCTGAGCAAATAGCCACTAGAAAAACGGTCTTAAGTGTCAAATCCTTTGGTGACGCACCTTCCTGTGATTCGTACGGCACCCCCGCCAAGGAATCCAACACTAGATTGAGATCCCAAGGAGGCACCGCCGACCTCTGTTGCAGCCGAAGGCGTCTTACTGCCTTCAGAAATTGGACCACATCTGGGTGTTCGCCTAACGCTTTGCCCATAATCTTGCCCCTGTAACACAAGATAGCTGCTACCAGCATCCGCAGGGTGCTGGCTGCCAGGCCCTTCTCAAAACTGGCCTGCAAAAATTCCAGCACCTCCGGAACGGCAACTTTCAAGGGTCTCTTCTGCCGAACTTCACACCAGTTCTCGAAAATGCGCCATACTCTCACATACGCCAAACAGGTGGAACGCTTGCACACCTTTAACAAGGTTGAAATCACTGCCCCAGAATATCATCTTTACATAGCCTTGCCCTTTCAATAGCCAGGCTGTAAGCGAGAACCAATCCACTTGCGGCATTCTCAGCAGGCCTTGCCTGAGAAGATCCTCTCTTACTGGGAGGCGCCAAGGATGATCTGCCAGTAATCGAATGAGATTGGCATACCACGGCCTCCGCGGCCAGTTCGGAGCTATCAGGACCACCAAGCCCTGATGCGCCTCTATCCTTTAAAGAACCCTGCCTATGAGCGCCCACGGAGGGAACACATACCACAACGCCTCTGTGGGCCACCATTGAACTAGGGCATCTAGGCCCTCTGACCTCCTTTCCTTTCTTCTGCTGAAGAATCGACTCGTCTTGGCCGACTCCCAGCATGCCATCACGTCCATAACAGGCGATCCCCAGCGGTGCTCCACCTGCTCGTAGACCTCCTGGCTGAGTTCCCACTCGCCGTGATCCACCTTGCACCTGCTGAGGTAGTCGGCCATGAGTTTGTCCACTCCGGCCACGTGTTGAGCCGATAGAGCTAACAGATGAGCCTCAGCCCATAGTAAGAGGCTTTCTGCCTCCTCTTCCAGTCGAGGGCTGCTCGTGCCGCCTTGCCGGTTGATGTAGGCCACCGCTGTCACCTTGTCTGAAAGAACTCTGACTGCCCTCCTGCGAATCCAACACAGGAATGCTCTGAGAGCCAGGGAAACCGCCCGTAACTCTAACTTTTTGATGGGCCACTGAGATTCCTGGGCACTCCAGAGTCCCTGAGCAAAGTGACCCTCGCAGTGCGCTCCCCAGCCTGACAGGCTCACATCTGTCATCACCTGAACCCACAGTGGAGCTTCGAGGGGCATTCCCTTCTCTAGATTCCCCGGAAAGAGCCACCACTCTAGGCTCTTCTTGGTTGCTGGCACACAGAGGAGTGCCACCGACAAGGGCTGGCTCTGATGGGACCAGCGATGTAGCAGAGATCGCTGGAGCAGATGCATGTGGGCCCAGGCCCAGGGAACCAACTCCAATGTCACTGCCATGGTCCCCAGAACCTGCAGGTAGTGCCATGCCGAGGGTGCCTGCCGAGCTATAAACTCTCGCACTAGGCGTCGGAGGCTTTCTGGCCTCTGAACTGGCAGGAACACCCTGTCCCCAAATACTCGATCACCTGGATGGGCACCAGCCTGCTCTTTGATAGATTTATCACCCATCCTAAACTTCAGAGAAATCCGACCACCCTGTCGGTTGCCTTCCGACTCTCCTCTTTGGACTTGGCCCTGATCAACCAATCGTCTAGGTAAGGATGGACCAGAATACCTTCTTTGCGTAGAGCCGCCGCTACCACCACCATCACCTTGGTGAAAGTACGTGGGGCCGTTGCCAAACCGAACGGCAGGGCCTGAAACTGAAAATGTCCCTTTGGCACTGTGAAGCGTAGAAACTGCTGATGTGCCTCTCTGATGGGAATATGTAAATATGCCTCGGTGAGGTCGAGGGAGGTTAAATACTCCCCCTGCCGAACTGCAACTATCACTGATTTCAGAGTTTCCATACAAAAATGAGGCACCCGAAGATAGCGATTGACTCGCTTGAGGTCTAAAATCGGACGTAGGGAACCTTCCTTCTTTGGTACAACAAAATAAATGGAGTATCGACCGCAGCCGCACTGATCTTTTGGCACTGGTACGACTGCTCCTAAGGCTAAAAGTTTTGTCAAGGTCTCCTCCACCGCTACCCGCTTGGCCAGTGATTTGCAAGGAGACGGGATGAATGAGGGGAGAACCAGCCTCACAAACTCTAGGGCATAACCGTCTTGTACAACCTCCAAGACCCATTGGTCAGGGGTGACCCGGGCCCAGGCAGGAAAAAACTGCTGTAGACGTCCTCCTACTGGCAGAACACCCCCCCCCCCCCGAGCCCCCGCTGTCTCATTGTGGTTTTCTCAGGCCCAAGGAGGCCGAAGAGGCCCCAAAACCTCTTCCCGCACCTCGAAACCCCCGGAATCCTTGCCCCCTTGAGGGAAACCGGCCCCTCTGAAAGGAACTCTGACGAGCCGGCCTAGGCCTCTGGACCTCCCTCTGTTGCGACCGCCCCTGACCAGGGAAGCGACTCTGTTTGAGTCTGTCTTCCGGAAGCCTACCACCACCCTTAGACCCACCTAGGTCCTTCACCAATATGTCCACATCTTCCCCAAAAAGCAGCTTACCCTTAAAAGGCAGTCTGCTAAGATGGGCTTTGGAAGAACCATCTGTCGCCCATCTACGAGCCGCCACCACAGAGGCCATATTTTTTGACAAACTTCTAATGAGATCATACTGGCTATCCGCCAGATAGGCCGCTCCGGACTCAATTCTCGACACTTCTCTCTGCGGCTCTGCCGGAGGCTCCCCAACCACTTGGAGCTGCTGGGACCACCTCAGACAAGCCGGGCTACCCAAGCCCCACACACCGATGCTTGCAGGGCCAGGGCACTAACATCAAAGGCTTGCTTCAGCAAAGTGTCCAGCTTCCTGTCCTGGACATCCTTAAGGGCTGCACTGCCCTCCACTGGGATGGTAGTCTTCTTAGTCACTGCCAACACCGCCACATCCACCCTGGGCGACTTTAACAACTCCTTTTCAGTTTCCGGCAATGGGTACAAAAGTGACATTGATCGCACTCCTCTCAATCCTGCCTCTGGCTGATCCCACTCCTCTTGGATCATCTGCCGAACCACCCTGTGGACTGGAAAGACCCTCTGAGATTTCCTAACAGCCTGAATCAACGGATCTTCCAGAGTCTCATCCTCCGCAAGAACCCATGCGACCATGTTGAGCACTTTCAAGGATTCTCCAATCAAAGCCAGCAACTTTTCCTGACGAAAAACTCTCACAATTCTCACCTGCTCTTCCGGAATCTCTCACACCGAGGCCTCTTTTTCTAGCACCTCCGACCCAGGGGAAAGGGGTTAGTCTTCCACCTCCATTCTAGAACGCTTGGAGGGCATCTCCTTTTCTAGAATCGACTTGCTCTCCGCCTCACGCTTCCGTGTGCATCCCTGATCCCCCTGTTGACGCATACAGAAGGCCTTGTGTAGAAGCAGGACAAACTCCAGAGAAAAACCTCCACAGAGGCCTTCATCCCCTGCAGAAGTCCCGGGTTGTGGCTGAGACGGGCCTTGCTGCTCCAAATCCAAGGCTGGGAGAGAGCTCTCCCCGAGGAGTCCCTCTAAGACCTCTCCTGAATCTTGAGACACAGATTCTAGTTGATTCTGGGGCCCGCTATTCTGGAGCCCTTGTTCAACCAAGGCCGCCTCCAAGGCGCAGCCTCTACACATACCTGTGTCCCAAACAGCCCCTCTGTGAGCTCCGCAGAGCAAACATTGCTGCTGTGTCGACATCTTGAAAGCCAACTTTCTGTGCCTCTCTGTTCTTTTTTTTTTTTTAAACAGCAAGGGTATCCTAAAAAAATAAAACCCAGAGGTAGCTGGGTCGCTATGAGTCAACACTGACTTGATGGCACTAAAAAATATATATATATGTATGAATATATACACCTATAAACATATATATCTATACACACACACACTACATTTCAGTGAAAAAGTATTTAAAACATTGCAGAACCAACTATTCTGCCATTCTCAAACAAACAGCTTCCCCCCCTTAAAGCAAGGCACCCAGTCTACCACTCCGGCACGCGAAACCAATGGGGAGACCAAAACTTAACTTTTCCCTTTAGATCCAGTCTCGCCGAGCGTCTTCACCGCGGCCACGGGATCACCCACCGTCTTTGCGGCTAGCCTGCCCCGCTCTGCTGCACTCTTTCTTACCTCATCGGCCACTGCTCTTGAGACTCAGCCTTCCCACCCTCGTTCTCAGCCGCCTTTAGGGCTTCGGCAACGAGGCGGGAGGCAGCGCAGGAGGCCCTTCATGCGGCGTATCCGGCAGCACTGAAACCTTGCCGGACCGCCGCCTCAGCGATTACTTTTTTTTTTTTGCACAGCACTGCCTCGAGCCGTGGCAAACCTCCTCTGATCCCACTCTGAATGTGAGGAGAGTGGGGGGGGGGGGGGAGAGCAGAGAAGAATCTCACTGGTATCCTGACAGTAAAATAAACAAAATTATATAGGATTAGGAAAATAAATGAATGAAATATATATATCCTGATGTCATCAAAGAATGACGCACTCAGTCTCCAAGCTGCAGGAAGAGGAGCACAACCCAGAAGAAAGGGACTGGACTGGAGAGACGCTAAGGAAAAGGGTATTTTTCACACAAATTAATCAACTTTTTCCGGGGAAAAAAGACAGACGTCTGTTGGGCTCCGCGGAAAAAAGGAGACTGTGCAAGATGGCACTCTTGGGCGGGAAGGGGACCATGCATGCATGGTGGCATCTCCCAAAAGCTTTCTTTGAAAGCTGGGGAGATGCTTCCGCAAGGTCTCTCTCAGCACTGAAGTCACCCATATGTGAGGACTGACTTCCTGTTTGTTCCTGGAGAATATATCATTTTCTTTATTCTATTTTCTTTTAAATGGTGGGGTCAGTCATCAGCTTAAGTTAAATGCTGGTGCAGGCCTTTAAATGAATCTGTATATTTAGTGCCACAATCCATATAGCTAGTAGTGCTGAATATATGAATAGTGTGGTGACAGCAGTAGTCATATGAATTATTTGTTTAGCAGCTGAATATCAGAGCCATCCATATAACTACTTGGCCTACCTGAAACCTGGACCAGTTTTATACAGATAGTATCGGGCTGTTTAGCAAGTTACATGGCCCGATACTAGCTGTATAATTTTTTAAAAATATAAGAGAGTAGAAAAGATTGAAATTGAGCAAAAGGGTGCAGGAACGACTGGAATACAACTTGGGGAGTTAATTGAGGGGAGGTCCACGTGACACATGAGCGAGTGAGGACGCTTCTCAGCTTGCTCCAGGCCTGCTCTTGAATTAATCTTTATAACTTATCACTGCCTCTCCAGAAAAGATTGAAATTGAGCAAAAGGGTGCAGGAACGACTGGAGTACAACTTGGGGAGTTAATTGAGGCACAATGCCCTTGCCTGCGAAGAAGGATCGTGACAGAGTGAGCAAGGCCGGAACTTCAGTCCCAGCAGTGACCCAACCTGCGTCGCCCCAAGCAGAGAGTGTGGATTCCTCAACAGAAGAAGTAGCAAAGGAAGTGGTGAAGTTATTGGACCCTAAATTTGATCAGATACTTAAAAAGCTGGAGGAGGTGAGTGATTCGTTGGTGGAGGTAGGCGGAGCTCCGCATAGCCGCCATTGAGGATGCAGAGGGGCGCCAAGCGCAGAAAAGTACAGCGCAACAAACGCAGATAGAGGCCCTAGTAGCTAAAGTGGATGATTTGGAAAACAGATTGAGGAGGAACAACCTGCGGCTGGTAGGGATCCCAGAGTCTACAACAGACCTGATGCTTCCGTCCCTGATTGAAACTTGGCTACCGAAAGAACTGGGCCTGGAATTCTTGGTTGGCTTAATCCAGGTGGAGCGGGCACACTGGCTGGGGATTAGAATGGAGACCAGACAGTGCCCGAGAGTGGTAATTGCTCAATTCTGAACTTTCAGCACAAGACGCAACTGCTCCAGGCTTACCATAAAAAAGGGGACCTGGTGTTAGAGAATCAGCGGATTTTCATATTTCAGGATTACTCTGCGGCAGTGGCGGCGAAAAGAAAAGAATGCGCTCCACTTTGGGCTTCTCTGTTTAAGTGGAAGATTCGATTTACACTAGCCTACCCAGCAGTGCTTAGGGTCTCCAACCAAGGCCAAAATCATTCATTTGATTTGCTGGTTGCAGCTAAGCGGTTCATGGCTGACTTGGACAAAGACAAAGACTTGGAGCCTTCAACTTGAGAGATTCCTATGTCCCTGGTGAGTGATAAAGGGGTACTGTAGGCTCAAACATTTGCAGAACTTGGGGGGGGAGGACTCTGTTGCAGGCGCCTTGTCCCCAATAAATGTTAAAGGTCAGCGGTAAACATTTGAACTTTTGAACATGGAAGAGATTTGAGGTGGTCTGGTGTGCAGTTGCAGAGGGAAACGTCCCCGGATAAAAGATCGAGAGGAGGAGGTGGTTTTGGTAAATTGAGGCAGCCCTGCAGCGTCGAATATGGACCTGACCTCAGCTGAGAGGTGCTGAGGAATGGAAGGAATGGGACATTATTTGGGGAGCTGGGGAAGGGAGAAGGGATGTGTGTGAATGGAGGAGAGAGAGTGCTGTATGTATGGATGTGGGAGAAGGGAACCGGATGGGAAAGGTGGGGGGGGGGAAGGAGTGACTGGGGTAGTGTCTTTGCATCGATTGGTGGATATGGGAGTCATGTGTGAACAGTTGGTGCGCTCTCAGAACATACCTACTGGGAGCCCTGGAGCTGAGGCTGGGCAGATCCGGGCGAACCAAATATGAGTATTGGTAGCTGATGGGATAGGCATGTTAAGATATCAGTATGACTCGTGACCTGCTTATTTATGGTTACTTGGAATGTGGGAAGGATAAGCACGCCTATTAAACGTACTAAGATATTGCAGGCTCTGAAGTGGAAAGGGGCTCAGGTGGCTTTCCTCCAAGAAACACACCTCAACGAGCTGGAACAAGATAAATTAAAGTGGGATTGGGTGGGGCAGGTGTATGGGGCTTCTTCGGGGGTGCGCAAGAGGGGGTAGCAATTTTGATACGAAGAGGCATTCCTCTGGAGGTTGTCTCAAAGGAGGTAGATAGGCAGGGTCTTTATATATTCTTGCATGTAAGGGTGTGCGGGGAAGAAATGCTGCTAGACAATGTGTATGCCCTGAATACATATGATCATAAATTTTTCAAGTGTATTCTCCAAAAGCTATTGCGGGCGCCCCAGTTACCTGTGATATTGGCAGGTGACTTAAATTGCCCGCATGATCCGGAGTTGGATAAGACTGGTTCGGTGGGGCGAGGGGGGTGGAAACATAAAGGAGTGGGCTATGTATGTAAAATGGGGGAGGTAGCAGATGTATGGAGAGTGTTACATGCGGGAGAGAAGGACTACACACATCTGTCCAGAGCACATCAAACTTGATCCTGAACTGACTACAATCTAGTGTCGAAGCATAGCTTTGGGAGAGTTGTGAATGCAGAGATTGAGCCAATCATAGTGTCTGATCATGCGATGGTTCGGATGGATTGACGAGGGAGGGGCCCGCTGGATCATAGGTGGTCTTTTCCAAGACACTTGTGGAAGGATGAAGCTTTCCGGGAGTATCCTGTGTTAAATTGGGGAGAGTATGCGTATTTTAATGAACTGTATGCTAGTATACCTGCTTTATTTTGGGAGGATGGGAAAGCTGTGATGCGGGGACAAGTTATTGCGTACGTGGCTAAAAGAAGGAAACAGACAGACTGCCAAATTCTGAAGTTGTCACACGAACTCCAGGAGCTCAAGAGGGCAGCCCTGTCAAGCCCAGATGTGGTTCGTAGGAGGACATATATGCAAGTACAGGCCCAACTTAATGCAGTGCTACATAATAAAGCAGTGTACTCTATGCAATTTTATAGGTATCAATTTTTCCGGTATGAAGATTGGACGGGAAGGCTCTTAGCGCGATTGGTAAGGGACTGGAGCAGCACTAAAGTGGTGGTCGTGGTGGTAATTAAAGATGCGGGAGGAGTGAGACAAAATGAGCCACAGAAAATAGTGGAGGTTTTTCGGAAATTTTATAAGGAGTTGTACACCCCAGATAGGGAGGATCGAGAGAAGGAGAAAAGCTTCTTAGATGCTGTACCGCTCCCGACTCTGACTGACGCAGAGCTATTAGAACTTAACAGGCCCATAGCGGGTGGGGAGATTCAAAGAGTTATTAGGGCAGGAACTCCGCATAAAGCACCAGGGCCTGATGGATATGGAGTAGAATATTACAAAATTCTGGAGTCTCAGGTGATGCCGACACTGGCAGTCCTATACGCAGAGGTGCTAGAGGCGGGACAGTTTCCGAGGGACATGCGGACAGCAACCATCTCAGTTATCCCAAAGGCAGGTAAAGATCTGGAGGATCCGGCCTCATATAGGCCGATATCTTTGATCAATTATGATATGAAACTCTTGGCCTCAGTCTTAGCCAATCGTTTGCAGAGTATTCTCCCTAGGCTAGTAGGACTGCACCAATCAGGATTTGTGAAAGGAAGGGAAGCATTCCTAAATATTAGTAAAGTTTTGCTGGGTATGGAGTCGTGCTTGTTTAAGAAAAGCCCACTAATGTTAGTCAGTCTCGATGCCGAAAAGGCTTTTGATCGAGTTTCATGGACCTATATGTTTGAAGTGTTGTGACATTTCGGATTTGGGGGAGCTTTCCTTAATTGAGTTAGAGCATTATATGCTGATCCTTTGGCCTACATTTTGGTAGGAGGTATGCGATCTTGGACTTTCTCGCTTGGAAGAGGGACACATCAGGGATGCCCCCTGTCTCCCCTATTATTTGTTCTTCAATTAGAGCCGCTATTGATTTCATTAATCAGCATGGAGGAGGTGAGAGGTATACAGTGGGGGAAGGGGGGAATTAAGCTAAGTGCATTTGCAGATGATATGCTTGTCTTCAGGACCATCCTCAGTCCTTGGAGACAGCGCTGCAGCAAATTGAGATTTTTGGTACATTCTCTGGCTTGAAAATTAATAAGGCTAAGTCAATGGCGCTGGATGTAGGAGGTTTGGTTAAGGAGCAGTGGCAGGGGAGCTTCCCTTTGGTGTCTTTTGGGGAAACTGCTGGGTACGTATGACCTAGATTGGCCACTGTTGGAAACAGGATACTGGGCTTGATGGACCTTGGTCTGACCCAGTATGGCATATTTTATGTTCTTATATTCTTATGGGCAGAGGGCCAACTGCAATACTTGGGTATCCAGCTACCAGAGAGGGTGTCACAGCTTTATAATGTCAATATCAAAACTCAGATAGCGCGGACGATTGAGAGAATGGCAAAGTGGCGTGATCTTCCTGTCTCTCTAAAGGGATGGATAGCCCTCTTTAAGATGATGAACTTCCCCGATGGCTGTATCTGTTGCCCCATGTTCCGTTGTGGGTTACGAGAAGAGACCTGGTACTTTTGCAGAGTCATATTGGCAGATTCTTATGGAAGGGGTGGAGGCCAGGTATTGCACTTTCCGTGCTGTTGCGACCAGTGAAAGCGGGAGGGGCGGGCTTACCGTCAATACGGGCCTATAACCTGGCTTGCCTGGCTCGACTGCTGAGGGATCTATTAGTGGATTCGTCGGAGACATTGTCGGTAGATATAGTGGATGATATTTCAGGGACACGACACTTATTGCATCAACCAAATAGTGCGTTGCCTCCAGCATGGAGGGCATCTGTCTACCTGCGTTCCCTCCGCCAGGTGTGGAGGGTCCTGTGCCAGCACAGGCAACTTGGGTGGAGAAGGATGGATTGTCTGCCCCTGCTGGGGAATAGTGATTTTCCTCCAGGTATGCAGGGAAGGGTCCTGAGGAGATGGGTGCAATGTGGTGTGACAACTTAAGATGGAGAGGTTGACTCATTTCATTCGTTACAGAGGAGATACTACTTGGGGCCGCAAGAATTCTATTTCTATTTGCAAGTAAGGCATTATGTGAGAGGCCTGCAGAGGGAAATCCCAGTGCTTTTTCATTCAGGGGGCATGGTGGAGCTCTTGGGTGCTCTGGAGGGGCGGATAACTATGTGAAGATTATTGGGGGGGGGGGGGGGACTGTCCCTGGGGTTGGATCTGGTGGCACTGGAGGGCTTGGCGAGTCAATGGCAACAAGATGATCTGCCTGGAATAACGATAGATGTATTTGCAGCAAGCCTTTGCGGGTGTGACCAGCCTCTCTGAGTCAGTACATCTTCAGGAACTCCAATACAAGTTTTTATATGGGCGTACGTTCATGATGTTTGGGCCTTGAGGACTGGGTTGGCTCAGACCGATGTGTGTAGACTATGTGAGAAGAGTAGAGGCACGTTGGCACACCATTTTTGGATGTGTACAAGCATTCAGATCTTTTGGCGGGGAATTTGTGCCAAGTTGAGTGGGTGGCTGGCACAGAGAGTAGCTGTAACCCCAGAGTGGTGCCTGTTTGGGGCTTATGAGATTGGTGGCTCTTTAAAGGTCCACCTAAGGAAACTATGTGAGAAGGGTTTTGTCTTAGCTAAGCTGTGTATCCTGCGGCAGTGGCTGACGGGGAGATCTCCAGAGGTCTCTATGTGGGAGCGGGCAATGATAGACTTGATGATCATGGAAAAGAGAACAGCTCAATTGTTGGAGGTGAATAAATTAGTATTATTTGGGAAGATTTGGGACTCATTGGTTATCCACCTCTCGGTGTCCATGGATGGGCCAGAGCGCACATCGCGGTAATGGATGGTACTGTGTTCACGGGAATGTTACGTTTTTGAAGTAGTCAGGATGGAAAGACTCCCATGGAGAAGAGAATAGGTGAAGGTGGAGATGCTGATAGTCACTCTGGGGTGAGGTAGGAGGGTAGGGGATTTGGGTGGGTAGAAGGGGAGGGGACAGAGGGGGGAGGGGTGGGGGAGAGGATATAGACCCAAGGGGGACAAATTAGGAAAACGCAGATTGAGAGTTTGGTTTCTTGCAGCTTCATGGGTCCCTCAATATAGCAGACTATATGGGGATGGGATCTGGAAGGGGTGCAACTGTGTGCAGATACTTGATGAGTCTGACTGGTTCAGAGAGTGATGACTGCTTGGGTTGTATAAAGAATTTTGTTTTCTATCTTTTAGACAATTGTTGTTAAACTACTAAGTTTGGGTAAGATTGTAAGCTGAAGAACATGCTAATCCTGGATAAGAGTCTATTAATCCTGGGGATTGGCAGGTTGCTTATACGCAGAGCAGGGAACAAGAACTTAACAAGATAATAGTTTGTCTGTTTTTGTAGACCTTTGGGGAAATTTTTGACTCCCCCCTAGATTTATTCTTCATTTGAATGTTTTATATGTTAACAATTTATTGGGAACATTTGCCTCTAGGGACTATTTGTTGAAGCATGTGTTTGGCTACGTAGTAAGTGGGGTAGGGGGAGATGGGAGAGGCTTGGGAAGCATTGCTGTATCTTGATTATGATTTGTATTGTTTGTGTATGCAAATGTAAATACCTGCTAAGAGGATGCGATCTGGAGCTCTTGTTGACTGTGTTAATCTAATAAAAATGAGTTTCCGAAAAAATATAAGAGAGCAACAATTTTCAGCTGGTGAAGATATAACTGAGTTTGAATATTGACATGAGCATGCCTTTGTTATTTTCATTGAATGATTTAATAATCTAGATTTGATACAACAAGATTCCATATTTTATGTGAAATTTATTCCTCTTCCATCTGAGGTTCAGTACCTAAGAAAAAGTGAGGGTCATCACAGCCACAATACAAAAGCAGAGCGTTCAGTAACACTCGTACATATCCTCAAAGGTTTTCAGCTCAGTGCACAAAGAGTAGTTACTCACCTGTAACAGGTGTTCTCCAGGAGCAGCAGGAATCAGTCCTCACATATGGGTGACGTCGGCACCGACGGAGCCCCCGTGCGGAGCATTTCCCCAGCTTTCAAAGAAAGCCTTTGGGAATTGCAGCGCGCATGCGCGGTCCCCTTCCCGCCCAAGGGTGCCATCTTGCTCAGTCTGATGACATAGCTAAAAGACAGCAAAAAATTAGCAAAAATAAATCATATGACTGCAACTCCCAGGGGAGGAGGGAGGGTTGTGAGGACTGATTCCTGCTGCTCCTGGAGAAAGCACAGTTACTTACCTGTAACAGGTGATCTCTGGGAACAGCAGGAATAAGTCTTCACATATGGGTACGTCGGTACCGACGGAGTCTGCGCGGGAACGCTTCCCAGCGTCCAATCAAAGAGCTTTTGGAAGCATCCCACCACGCCTGCGTGCTGCCTTCCCGCCTTTCCCAACTGCCTCTCCTCAGTTAAGTTTTGAAGCTGAGACAAAGAGAGAGAGAGAGGAAAGGAAAGATAGATAGAGATACAACTCCTGGGGAGGTGGGTGGGTTGTGAAGACTTATTCCTGCTGTTCCCAGAGATCACCTGTTACAGGTAAGTAACTGTGCTATCTCCAGGAACAAGCAGGAATGAGTCTTCACATATGGGGACTCCCAAGCTGAGATGCCTGGAGTCCCAGCATGTTATAGGTTGGAACATGCTATCCTGCACAACACCAGGCATCCTGAGGATGGAGGGTAGGAGATGAAGAAAGAAAGGTGCTGTGGAACAGCTAACCTAGCATAGGACTGCAGGAAAGGAGTCCATGTGTGGATGATGAATGTCCTCAATGATATTGCAAAGGAATAAAATGCAATAGGGACCTCCTCTAACTGGACTTTAGAGAAGTATGGAGGTTCATGGGATCTACTGGGGAACCCAGTAGAGGAACCTCAAGAAGGACCTCACTATAGTGGAGGTAGGGAACCTGTAGGAAAAATAATGGAGGTCAGAATCCTGAAAAGGAACAGGGAACCCCAGTAGGAAAACCTGGGGTAGTAGAAAAAATGGTGGGCCTTCAGCAGAAGGCTTTATGATAAAAACCGAACTCTTTTGGCAAAAGAGTGGCTGTCTCTTAGGAACAAAAGAGAAAAGCTAACTGATTTGGACAAACAGGCTCAGTTCTTGTTGGGGGAAAGGTATGGGAACTCCCTGTATCCCAAAGGGAAGGACAACGCCGGAGGTGCTAGCCTGTGAGTAGCTGAAGATCCACAATATCTCTCCTAACTGAAGTCAGCTGGGAGAGATAGTGGACATGGAGAGCTTCAGAGGTACCTAAACCTTAGGGTTATGGTAGGTGTTAACTATCACCAGTGGTTGTGAGTGTAGGATCCCAAAACATGCTGGATAGCATAGTATAGGTTAAAACCCTTCTGTCAGAATCATATGGCTATATGAGCCTCGACAGTCAGGTAGATAAGCAGAATACATATCTACCGATAGTAGAATATCTCGATATATACATATATATATATATATATATACATATAACATATAGATATATGGGAATATATCTATAGTGAGATATGAAGGGTATAAATAGTCACACATGATGGACATAGACATCTGTAAGATGTGTGATATAGGTATGAATATATATAAATATATACCTGTATATGGATGTCTGCAGGAAGCAGACAGAACATGTCCACAAGGCATTCACATAGGAAAAATGTGGAGAGGAAAGATTCATCTAAGAACAAGAAGGTGGAACCTACTTGAGAAGACATATAGAGAATCAATTCCAACTGGTTATGGCTACAAGGATGCTAGGTAGTAGGATAACCAGGATGGTTACGTGAAAAGCAGAGGATGATATCAGTCAGTAGTCTGCAAGTCCTGAGAAGTTTAGAACTCTAGCATGGTAAGTGAACAGAAGACGCATAGGAATGAGATACCATAGTGACCTGGATAAGGGCAAAAAGGTATCATGCGTTCTTACCATGAGGACGAGCTGGAAGGAGGAAACATATTCCCTATTGGAAATACTATGGACCAAAGAAGGGAATTAGCAACTCCTTAAGCTTTCACGTAAGAGTAGGGCTATGTGCGTTATAGTAAAAAAGGAGAACTTTTCTAGTCATGGCAGATATGACTGAAAAAAGCCTTTTTCAACCATCTAGTATAGCTGTTGGAGAAAAAAAAACCATGCTCTCTAGCAAGGGCCTATAGTGGAGAGCTCCTCTGTAAATTGCAGAGAGCATTATGCAGGAGAATGAGGAGATAGAACTGGCTACAGAGAAGCCAGTAGTTATGTCAACTATGCTGCCAAACCCATGGGAATGGAGATGGTAGAAAAGAAGACAATTCAACAAGTTTGTAGTGAACATTTTCCAAGACAGATGACAGCACTGACTTGGAGTCACTACTAATACTAGATAGAATATTATTGGAGGACAAATCTGGTTACTGGTGGACAAGAACCAGAGGTCGAAACATAAAGGCTCCTGCATTGGTAGCTGCTTGCCAGACAGCAGAAGAATGGTAATGTTGAAAAACAGAAAGGACAGACAAAACAAGAGTAGAAACTCTGGAGGTGTCTGAGGAACTCCTGCAAAGCAAGATTGAAAAAGGGGAGTGACTCAGAAAAGAGAACTCCGCACTAGAAAAGAAAGAAATTAGAGAGGCTAAAGGAAAGCCCTCCAGTGAGCAATATCACTCTTACAGAGGAAAAACCCTGGTAAGAGGGTAAAGAAAATGGAGCTGAAGAAAACTTACAATATAGTAAGTTAATAGAAAGGAAAGGAGACATGCTGGCACAGGAAACTATCATTTGATAGTGGATGGACCTCGTTCCCTAGAAGGAAAAGAGAAGAACCCTGTGACCTAGGAGCATGAATATCCTGACAGCTCATAGAGAAAAGATGGATGTCTTTCAGGAAGAGATCCATGTTTAAGATTTAGAATGACAGCAGTGGATTGTCTCTATGGAGAATAAACAACTGCAGATTGTAAATCCCCAGAGTCACAAGCATCTGATGGGTTGATTAGAAACCCTGTGGTTGCTGGGTTTGCTTAGCCTGGTGAGAGGTTGAACCCTGCAGACCAGGACGATGCTTCCCCTGTTTGGGAACATCTGTAGGATGGGCAGAGGATGCATAAAACCTTCTTCTGTTTTGGGAAGAAGGTTTGGCAGGACATTTGTTACCTACTGGGACAGAAGAAGGTGCAGAAGAGCCACTAGGAACAGGTAAGTCAGTGGAAAACTGAGTAACCTGACGTAAAGACTCCTTGTTGAAAAGATTATCTCCAGTGCAAGGAGTATGTCCCAGTCTGTGTTGCGCCCATTTGTCCAAGCCTGAAGCTTGGAGCCAGGCTCTACGTCGTGCCCCTATGGATATAGCAGAAGTCCTGCTAACAGACTCAAAAGAGTCTAGGGAAGCACGAGTAAGAAACCAAGAAATATTCTGGAGATGCTTGAGGAGTGAAGAGTAGTCTGCACTCCTGGACTCTGGAAGGGAAGGAGTCAAAAGATGTAATTGCTTTGTGACCTCCTCAAGAGATAGACTCATATAGAAAATATATGAGAGAATTCTTGCAGAAAGCATAGATGTCTGGAAGGCTTGACGTCCAAAGTCATCAAGCATCCTAGATTCATGACCTGGCGGATAAGAAGAGTGCTTTTTCTTGCTCTTTACCTCAATGCTGATTCCACAACTATGGAATGATGAGAAAGTTGAGTCTTTTGAAACCCTGGAGAGGGGGGCACCTGATATAAAAGATCAGTTTCTCTGGAAGGTGGGGGTACCCTTAAAGGTGTTTCCCACATTCCTAGAATGAGATCCTGTAAGGAATGATGCAAAGGAAGCATTATGTTGTCCTTTGCTTTGGTAGAAAGAGAGGCCTGTGCAGGATCATGTCCTGGGATAGGAATGGTAAGAGATCTTGCTATATCCCGGAGGAAACTCTGAAAAGAGGGTTCCCAAATAGGAATGTCCTTTGGACAGGTTAGATCTGAAGAACTAGCCTGAGCATCTACAGAGCTATCCAGAGATATAGGAAGAGAAGATCCTGCACAGTGCAATGTGGAATGCTTAAAGGATGGACGCCGGTACTGACTGTCAGGAGCAGCGACCGATATTACCACATTGTCCATGCCAGGTATCGACTCCAAGCTTGGCCTAAAAGGGAGCGATCCTGTTGAAAAAAGCATGGTAGGAGTTGGCCACAATGGTACTGTGGATACCGGTACCGATGTCGATACCGGTACCGATGTCAGAGTTGAGCCCGACAAAGACATCGGAGCAGTCAGTCATCGGAGACCGTTCAATCGGTACCAAGGCAACCAAAAGCATTCCGGTGCTATCCTCGGTACCGAGCCACCGGTATCGGTCAGTGTCGGTACCAAATGATATTGGTACCGAGTCTTCCAGACTAGAGAGCGATTCTAAACTGGGCATCGAAGACACCGACCGTAAAGGTAATGAGGACATCGTCACCGACTTCGGTACCGTGCCTGATACCGGTGAATGAAGGTCAACCAGTGGCAACTCAGTGGACCTCGAAGGAACCGAGAGTTGTGGATCCGAATCATCGGAACCGAGCCTTCGGTACCGAGAGGCGGTACCAAGGCGAGTCAGTACCCAGTCCTCCAGACTGGAGATCGATTCCAGACTAGGCATCGAGGGAAGCGAGGCTATCGATGCATGTCTGGAGGGTACCGACATCGGTGGTACCCATAATGGAAGGTCAGTCTGCAGCGTATCCACCGGTCCCGAAGGCACCGAGGACGCCAGATGACCATCCCTGGTGAGGAGTGTTTCATCCAACACCAGTGCCGATGTCGGGTATCGGTACCGCTCAAAGCGGATGCCACCACCAGACACGGCTCAGGTATGTTCTGTGAGGGGTGAACCCCAGGAACAACCTGAAACCCCTGAAACGCTTTGGAAACCGAAGACTCCCGCTGGGGTTTTGAAGCCAGAGGGCCCTCGAGGGCAAGGCTGGAGCCGTCTACATGCTGTGCATGAGACCTACCACTCGAGGGCTGGCTAGTCTTAACAGACTGTTTGTGGGTTACCTGATGCTGTGTAGAAGAAGACAGGGACGGTGCCCCGAAGCTGGAGGGAAACCGTGTATCGAGGGAACCTCGATATTGAAAACTTCTTCTCAGCAAACTGTTGTCAAGACTCAAACAGGTTAGACACCGATTTCGAGGGTCTAAAAATAAAGTTGTACCGCCACAGTGTGAACATTTCTTGGAGAAAGTGGCTGGCGGTTCCATGAAGGAAAAGGAGAGGCCTAAAAGGCCTAAGATACCGTGAGACACTATGAAGAAAAAATATATTCCTTGAATAAGGAAGGATTTTACAAGAAAAGAAAAGAAAACACCGGCGGTACTGGTGGCGTCGGGAAGACAGCCGCGACCACAAGAAAAATAAAGAAATAAAAGAAGAATTTTCTGCGGTGACAGGAGGACATCCTGCCGGCTCCGCTGAAAAATGAAAACTGAGGAGAGGCAGTTGGGAAAGGCGGGAAGGCAGCACGCAGGCATGGTGGGATGCTTCCAAAAGCTCTTTGACTGGACGCTGGGAAGCGTTCCCGCGCAGACTCCGTCGGTACTGACGTACCCATATGTGAAGACTCATTCCTGCTTGTTCCTGGAGATCACCTGTTACAAGTGAGTAACTACTCTTTCTCCAGGACCAAGCAGGAAGTCAGTCCTCACATATGAGACTCCCCAGCTTAAGGCTACCGGAGACCTCAAGCTGAAAAAATGAGCTCCCTCTAGCTCGTCAGTACATAAGGAAGGAATCTTCTCTGAGAGCGTCCCCGACCGGTAGCCCAACACCAGGGCCGGAGGGTAGGAGTTGCCTAAACCCCAAAGAGATTATGGAGTAATGCCTGTCCGAAAGCACTGTCCCTGCGGGACTCCCTCTCAAGGCAGTAATGGGCCACAAAAGTCTGGCTTGAAGACCAAGTAGCGGCCCGGCAGATGTCTGCCAACGGAACAGAGCGGAGATGAGCCACTGACGCAGCCTTCGCCCTGACACGATGAGCCGTGACTCGACCCTCCAACGAGAGGCCGGCTGCCCCATAAGCCCAGGCGATACAGTCAGCGACCCATATGGACAAAGTACGCTTGGAGACAGGTAACCCCAACTTATTGGGGTCAAAAGAAACGAAGAGCTGAACAGCCCTCCGATGCTTCCGCGTACGGTCAAGGTAGAAGGATAACGCCCTCCTACAGTCCAGGGTATGCAGGACCATCTCAGCCCGGTTGGCATGCGGCCTGGGAAAGAAGGTCGGAAGAACCACCTTCTGATTGAGGTGAAAAGGGGAGACAACCTTAGGGAGGAACTTCGGGTGAGTCCGTAAGACTACCCTATTCCTGTAGAACCTAGTGTAAGGGGGATCAGACACTAGTGCCTGAAGTTCACTTACTCGCCTACCAGAGGTAAGAGCTACCAGAAACAAGGTTTTCCAAGAGAGAAAACGGAGAGGGCAGGTAGCCATAGGTTCAAATGGTGGACAAGTAATTCGCTGTAAGACCACATTCAGATCCCACTCAGGGGCTGGTGGACGTAAAGGAGGCTTAAGCAGGAGGAGGCCTCTGAGAAAACGAGCCACCAAAGGGTGGTTGGAAAGAGGCCTTCCGTCCACCGGCGAGTGGTGCGCTGAGAGAGCACTGAGGTGACCCCTGACAGAGTTGGACTTAAGGCCTAGATTGGAGAGGTAAAGCAAATATTGCAATACTACCGCTACCAAGCATGAGAAGGGATCCTCGCTGTGCTGAGCACACCATGCGGAGAATCTACGCCACTTAAGAGCGTAGGATTTCCTGGTGGATTGCCGTCTAGAGGCTAAGACAACGTCTTCCACCTCTCTAGGCAGTAGTAGGGGAGCCAGGACTACCCTTTCAGCAGCCAGGCCATCAGATGAAGGGATGGGAGGTTGGGGTGCAAGAGAGATCCCTGTTCCTGAGACAGGAGATCGTGTTGAATCCCCAGAGGAAGAGAAGTGTCCACCGCCAGTTGCAGCAGAAGTGGGAACCACGGTTGCCTCGGCCACCTGGGGGCTATCAGAATCATTGAAGCCCCATCCTTGAGGACTTTGAACAGTGTTCGGGACACTAGTGGCGTGGGAGGAAACGTATACAGTAGGCCCTGGGACCACGGAATCAGAAACGCATCCGCTGCTACTCTGAGAGGATGCGGTTGTCTGGAACAGAATCTCGGGAGTTGCCGGTTCAGAGGACTGGCGAAAAGATCCATGGTGGGGAGGCCCCACCTGAGAAAGATCTGCTGAACCTTGAGGCTGGGACCTGATGCAGGGGTTTTTGTTTTTAACCCCGAAACATGACACGTCGTCCCTGCGGCTGTCGGACTAATCTTCTTGGCCTGCTCTTCTAAGCTACATTTGGTGTTCAATATCACCATTGAATTCAGATAAGTGTATTTTTCAAGCACTTCTAATAAGTTATTTTAAATTATACTTGATTAAAATGGACTGGCTACAGCGGTTTGGGATGTTTCCTTTCCCCTCTCTGTGGTAGCTGCTCCGACAAAAATTAATTGCTTCACTTTAAGGTTTGTCTTAATCTCGGCATATGTTCTGGGAGGTAGACAGCCTTGAGGAGGATTCCGTGATTGACGGCCCAAGAGCACAGCCGTTGTGCCTCCTGACAGAGAAGGAAGGAGCCTGTGCCTTCCTGTTTGTTCACGTATAACATGGCAACTTGATTGTCCATCTGAACCAGTACAGACTGGTGAGATGTGAGGTGGGAGAAGGCTCTCAGAGCTAGGCGTATCGCCCATAGCTCCAGGAAGTTTATCTGCTGAGCAGCCTCCCAAGGGGTCCCGAGACCCTGAGTACATGCCCCTTGGCAATGAGCTCCCCAACCTAGAAGAGAAGCATCCGTCGTCAGCACTTGAGAATGCGGAGGGGATTGAAAAACCACTCCGAGTACCAGATTCGGAAGATGAAGATACCATTGCAGAGAGGAGACGAGCAGGGCGGATATTCTTACTGAGTCTGCAAGGCTCCCTGTGGCTTGATGCCACTGAGTTGGAAGGCTCCACTGAGCAGGCCGCATGTGCAGGCGGGCATTGGGGATTACATGAACCGTGGAAGCCATATGGCCGAGAAGTCTCAGGAATTGCCTAGCGGAGACCAGGGAATTGCTGTGAAACTGCCTGGCTAGATCCATCAACCTGTGGGCTCTGTCCACTGGCAGAAAAGCCTTCGCCTGAAGAGTGTCCAGCCTTGCTCCTATGAATTCTAAGTTTTGGGACGGGAGCAAAGTGGACTTTGCGAAGTTCATGACAAACCCCAAGTGCTGAAGCAGAGCCACAGTGCAAAGGGTGGCTTGACTGGCCTCCTGGGAAGACTGGCCCCTTATGAGCCAGTCGTCCAGGTATGGAAACACAAAAAGACCTTGAAGCCTCAGGTAGGCCGCCACCACCGCCAGGCACTTGGTGAACACCCTGGGAGCGGAGGTTAGGCCAAAGGGTAGTACTCTGTACTGGTAGTGGTTTCCCCCCACAACAAATCTGAGATATTGTCTGTGGTCTGGATGAATAAGGATGTGAGTATAAGCATCCTTTAGATCTAAGGAGCATAGCCAATCTCCCTGCTGGAGGTAGGGCAGCAGGATTCCAAGGGTAAGCATCTTGAACTTTTCCCTCTCCAGAAACTTGTTGAGGTTGCGCAAGTCTAGGATGGGTCTGAGGCCTCCTGTTCTTTTTGGTACCAGAAAGTACCTGGAATAAAAGCCGTGACCTCTCAGGTGGTGGGGCACCGGTTCCACAGCCTGTTCCTTTAGCAGACTTGCTAACTCCTGAAGGAGTAGGTCACTGTGCAGAGGGAGTCTTGGAGGCTCCCCTGGAAAATAGGAGGGAGGTACCTGGTGAAAATGGAGAAGATAGCTCTTTTGGACTATATGGAGCACCCAGGTATCTGATGTGACGGCTGACCACCTGTGGGCCAGCCGGCCTCCTGTGCTGATGTGAGCCAGCTGAGGAGAAGAGGCTATGCCTTCTGAGTCAAAAAACCCCACCCTGCTGAGCAGGGGCCGGTGTTGGTGGCTTGGGGGCCTTCTGCCTATGGGGCCTATGACCCTGCCCCTTGGCCTGCTGACCCTGTTGGGGAGCTGCAGAGGCCTGATAATGAGGGTATTGTTTATAGGCAGATGACTTCCTCGGATAAAAGGTCTTTTTCCCCGAGCCCTTCTTTTTCTGAGAAGGGGCAGAGGTTTTTCTGGATAGCCTAGTCCGGGTCAGAGTCTCGGTCTCGAGTTCTGCAGCCTTTTCAGCCATGGGCTTGCCAAAGAGGTTTTCACCTCGGCAGGGGACCTCGACCAACTTGTCCTGTACCCATGGCTCGAGGTCGGATGACTGTAGCCAAGCCTGTCGGCGGGCACCGATGCCGGCCCCGGCTACTCGGGCCAAAGCCTTGAAGCCATCGTAGGCTGCTCGAGAGATAAACCTCGAGCACTCTCGAATACCAGTGGACAAGGCCTGGAACCTCTGCAAAGGTTCTGCGGAGAGACCAGCAGAGAACCCGGCAATCTCCTTTGCCAGGTCTCGGAGATACATGCTCATGTAGAGCTGATATGTCTGGACACGGCAAGCAAGCATAGAGCCCTGGAAGCACTTCTTACCGAGGGCATCCAGGTTCTGGGCCTCCCTGCCGGGAGGCACCGAGGAGTGCATCTTCTGTCTTTTCAGTCAATGCATGGCCGATTCCACAACCATGGAGTGGTGCGGTAATTGTGCCTTTTGGAACCCGGGGCTCTTGTGAACTCGATAGATGGAATCGACCCACTTGCTTAACACCGGCGTCGAGGCCGGGGTCTCCCACATGTGGAAGAGCAGCCGCTCCAGCATCAGAGGAACCGGTACAGTAAAGGCCTCCTTCGGGGGAGAGTCATACTGGAGGGCCTCGAGCTCCTCGGCTCGAGGCTCCTCCTCGGGATCCGCGGGGAATGCCAAGGCCTTGGCCATATCCCGCACGAAGTCCGAGAACCGGGTATCCTCCGGTGGGGATCGTCTCTGAGGTTCGGACTCCGGTGAGTCCGATGGGACACACCGAGTCCGATAGGTGTCGGGTGACTCTTCGTCCTCCGTCTCCCAGCCCGACTCCTTGGAGGAGGTATCGAGCGGCTCCAGTCGGGCGGGCACCGATGCCCTCCACCCCGACGCAGAGGGTACCGGCATCGACGACCTCGGTCCCGACAGGAGGCCGAGGGAGACCGTGGCCGAGGATCGACTCGAGCCCGCATGGACTCGAGGATCGGCTCGGCCTCCGGGGTCGACTTGGACATCGATGTCCCGGTGGTCGGGGCAGATGCACCGGTGAGACCGGCGATCAATGCCTGCTGCTGTTCCATGAAGGCAGCGAGGCTGCTCTCCAAGGCCTTCAACCTGAGTCCGAGCTCAGGAGACCCAGCAGCCTCCGACTTGGGCCCCGACGGCGTCTCCCCTGGAGGGGAGTCCACGTGGACTACAGCACTCACGTGTCCAGGAGACTCCATCTCGATACGAGGTTGCTTGGCAGGTCTCTCCAACTCCGAAGACCCGGGACGGCTATCGGGGCTATGCGACCTGGCCCTCAAGGAACCAGGAGCGTCCACCGACGCAGCCCTCGCGGGTTTCTTCTTCATGCGCTGTTCCCACGAAGTAGACCCCCGCTCAGAGGAACCCCGACGCTGCTCGGGGCCGGAGTCCTGAGACATCGAGGCCTCTGACGAGGTCTGGGCCCATCCGGACGCGGAGTCAGAGAAGATCCTATCCTTCTGGTGCTGCCGACTCCTCAACGCCTTCGAGGACATTTTGCCACACGGACCACAGATCATTGGGTCATGATCGGGTCCGAGGCAGTGGAGGCAGCAGTCAGGTGTGTCGGTAAGAGACATAAGTTTCTTACACCGATCACACTTTTTAAACCCGCTGGCAGTCATCAGGGGAAAAAGGGCCCCTGCAAGGTCAAAAGACAGGGCTGCCAGTGAAAAAAGAAAAATGGCGCGAACACTAGTCACGAAGGACAAAAACCGAAAAAGAGAGAGTGGGCTCGATACCGGCGTATCGGGCACAGGCGGGAAAAGGTTCCGGCGTCGAACCGAAGGAGAAGAACAAAAAAACAGGGAAATCAACTTTTTCCTCGGCGAAAAACGAACTACGTCCGTTGGGCTCCGCGGAAAAAAGAAGACTGAGCAAGATGGCACCCTTGGGCGGGAAGGGGACCGCGCATGCGTGCTGCAATTCCCAAAGGCTTTCTTTGAAAGCTGGGGAAATGCTCCGCACGGGGGCTCCGTCGGCGCTGACGTCACCCATATGTGAGGACTGACTTCCTGCTTGGTCCTGGAGAAAACCCAACTACTAATTCTGTTCTAATTAACTGTTTTCAGGATAGGTTGCATGTTGTACTCGAAGCACTTGCTACAAGCTAAGGTGGAGGGGGAGAGGGGAGAAGGAAGAATAACTCCCATTTGTCAATTATGTGCATTAATGATTGCTTACATTCTATTTGTGGAATGATCTATTTTCAGCAGAGTGTACATTTAGAAGACAACTTTCAAAACAAATGCATGTCTAAATTCAGTAAATATTTTTTGTCTACAGACTTTACATAAGCTTGTAAAAGGAAAAAATCTCCCTTTGAAAACTTACTGAGGAAAAGTACATGCACAATCTGCATCTATTTGTGAGGGGATTTTTTTTCTGTGAAAGTTTATGTGCATACTTTTGTAAATTTGATGCATGTGCATGGGGAAGTTTCCTAAAGCTCCATTCCTTATCGTCCCTCCAGGTCAGTCCTCCACCTCTGGGTTGTGTACCTCCTCCTGCAGCTTGGAGACTGGGCATTTCAAAACTGTGACATCACTGGATGTAACCTGAGGATCTCTCCCATCATCCCCAGTGTGTCCAGTCTCCAAGCAGCAGGAGTACGTAGTAAGCCTAGGTGCTTGGCTCACTTGAGGAACAGATAAGGAGCAGTTAGTGTAGGAGTTAGTTTTTCTTTGACATCTACCTTTATTTTTTCTTTTAGTAATTCTAGTTACTGTGTCTTAAAAAACAAACAAACAGGGTTTGAACTGGCCGCTGCTATCCTCTCCTCTTTCTCCCTTCGGGCTCAGGTCCGTCCAAACTAGCAACGCTCTCCTCCTGGGCTTTACGGAGGAGAGCGCTGATCTGCACGAAACCGGTTTTCCGCCGGCCTCAGACCGCCGGAATTGCCAGAGGTGAAGTGCAGGGGACAGCCGAGGCTGGTTAGCTGCGGCGGCCATTATGACCGCATGGCTGGCCGCATGGCAGTGCTCCGCGGATCGGCTTGCAGCGGAGGTTCAGTTAGTATAGTGATAGACTGATAAGGATATTTTTCTTTCCTTTATTTCTTTTTCATTTGCTAAGGCAAGGGTCTTTTAAACTTTGATTCTGTAGGTTGATTTTCTTAAAAAAACAAACAGTTAAAACGAAGAAAAGAAAGATAAGGTCAAGGGAGATAGCGGTTCAGTTTTTTTTGGGTTAGCCCTGCTCACTTAGCCTTATAGCGGCACTGACTGATGTCGTCATGGCCGCAGTGGCTGGTGTGTGGCACTCGCAGCGGAGCAGTATCACACGAGGGAATCTGCCAGAGTTGTGCGGCGGCTTCCACCTCCATGGAGCAACAGATGGAAGACAGGATGGCACAGGAGTCCCACACCTCAACTATCAGGGCTGAGGAGGAGTTAATAGCAGAAGGTCAGTCCTTGCCTAGGCCGGAGGGTTCCGCAGGGTCGGCTCTGGCTTTGCCTTCAACGGCTGCAGGACCCCCGCTGAGCGATTTTCCCCCCGGCTTCGTTTTGATTATGCATCAAGCCTATTTCATGTGACATTTCAAGGCACTTTGCCTGAGTCAATGGCCCTTACAGCACCGATGAAACCGTCTGGGGCAGAAGAGGGCGTTGATAAAGGAGAGAGGCGAGAGCCCCTAAGAGAGCTCGGTCGCTAGACCATCCACCTTTGGACCTAGGATGCCCTGAGGTGGAGGAGGCCGAGGTCGAGCTTGAATCTACCATGGAGGAACTCGAAGAAGGTGAAATTCCGGAGCCAGAGGATCAGACAAGAATCATTCGTGTGTTCCGGAAGGATGAACTTACGGCACTCGTCACAGAATCCCTTCAGGCGCTCAATCTGACTGCGGTGCAGCCTGCGGAGGAGGAGGGGTTGGAAGACCCTCTCATTCAAGCGGTGCGGGAGTCTCAGGTGGTGTTCCCGGTACACCGGGTAGTTGATCGCATGATACAAGTTGAGTGGGACCTGCCTGAAGCAGCCCTTAAAGGAGTCACCAGTAGAGGGCAGCGCAGCGTTGAAGGATGCACAAGATAGAAAAGTGGATGGATTGCTGAACCAAGCCTTTCAGGCGAATGCTCTTTCATTGCAAGCGTCTATTTGTGGGGCTTGGGTGGCGAGAGCGTGTCTTTGGTGGTCACAGTGTTTGTGGCAATCCTCTCATCAGGAGAATCAGAGCGAGGTGGCTCATATGGAATCTGGATCGGCCTATTTGGCTGATGTGCACTATGATTTGATCAGAGCATTAGCGAATAATATGTCGTCCTTGGTAGCCGTGCGGCGTTACATATGGTTGAGGGGTTGGGCGGCTGATGGTTCCTCCAAGTCGCATCTCAGCAAGCTTCCTTTTAAAGGTAAGCTGTTGTTTGGAGAGTATTTGGACAAATTGGTTAAGGATTTGGGGGCGCCCAAAGGGGGCAGACTTCCGGAAGACAAGCCTAAGCAAGGGAAGTCCATGCCGGCCTCTTGGGGGCAGTTTAGAGATTTCAGGAGGTTTCGTTCATCTTGCTTAGGAGGCTCACAGAGAGGAAGGTTTGCTTATAGAGCCCAGGGGTTTCGTGGATTTCGTGGAGCAGGAAAAGGTTTTGCAGCATCCTCCACGGCCCCAGATAGAAAGTCACAATGAAGCGAGGTGGGCTCTGGTAGGAAGCCAACCGATTGGGGGACAACTTCGGGAGTTCTTTCCTGCCTGTGCCCAAATAACGTCCGACCAGTGGGTGTTGGAGATAATTTGCGAAGGGTACACTCTGGAATTGGCCCGTCCGGTATGGGATTTGTTTGTACTTTTGCCCTGCAAAGGTCAGCAGAAAACGCTGGCGGTTCGCCGCACGGTAGATCGCCTTCTGCACTTGGAAGTGGTCGTGCCGGTGCGCACATTGTAGCAGACTATGGCGGCGGTCGTTTCTCCATTTATTTTGTGGTGACAAAGAAGGACGGGTCACTTCGGCCAATCCTGGATCTAAAAGGAGTGAATTGTTGTCTTCGAGTCTCGCACTTCCGGATGGAAACCTTGCGGTCAGTCATGGTGGCGGTCCAGCAAGGGGAGTTCTTGACTTCCCTAGATCTCACAGAAGTGTATCTACATATCTCGATCAGAGCGGCTCATCAAAGGTTTCTGAGGTTCGCCCTACCCTGGGGGCAGTATCAGTTTCAAGCGTTGCCCTTCGGTCTTGCAACAGCTCTGCGCAACTTCACCAAGATTATGGTGGTGGTGGCGGCAGCGTTACGAAAGGATGGCCTTCTAGTGCACCCTCATCTCGACGACTGGTTGATTCGGGCAAAGTCCAAAGCCGAAAGTCTGCAGGCTGCAGCCAAAGTGGTGAAGTTCCTGCAGAGTCTCGGCTGGGTGGTCAATACGGCCAAGAGCCAGTTAGTTCCATCCCAAGTAATCGAGTATTTGGGGGTTCGGTTCGACATTCGCATAGGCGCTGTGTTCTTAACGGAGCGGCGAGCTCAAGCTCTGCGGCAGCTGGTACGCAGGTTCAGGGCCACCCCGGCTCCATCAGTGTGGAGTTATCTGCATGTCCTGGGGACAATGGCGGCAACCTTGGAGGTAGTCCCATGAGCCAGGGTGCACATGCGCCCGTTACAGAGGGCTCTCCTGTACAGGTGGTCCCACCAGGCCAATTCAATGAGCAAACGTCTTCCTTGCCCCCTCAAAGTCAGGCAGTCCTTGCAGTGGTGCCTCCGTCCAGGGTCTCTGGAGGCAGGCATGCCCCTGGAACAGCCACTATGGCTCCTTTTAATGACGGATACAAGTCTCGCGGGATGGGGGGGGGCGCATTGCAGGGACCTCTTCGCGCAAGGGACTTGGACCGACCAGGAGGGTTGGTGGTCAATCAACCGTCTTGAGTTGCATGCAGTATTTCTGGCTCTCCAGGCATTTGAAACAGCGGTGCAGGGTCAGGCAGTGCGGGTGCTGTCGGACAATTTGGCAATGGTAGCCTACATCAATCGTCAGGGCGGCATGGGAAGCGTGGCCATGGAAGAAGAGGCGAAGACATTGTTTGCCTAGGTGGAGCCGCATTTACAGGCGATCTCGGCAGCGCACATTGTAGGAAAGGACAATCTGGCAGCAGACTTTCTCAGCAGGGTGCAGGTGGATGCTGGAGAGGGGGAGTTGAATCCGCAGGTGTTTGCTCAGATTGTCCGCAGATGGGGGCTGCCGATTATGAATCTCATGGCGACCTTTCAGTCAGCAAAGATGAATCGCTTCTTCAGCAGACGTCAAGAAAGGATGGTAGAAGGTATTGACGCTCTGATTCAGCGCTGGCCGTCATCAGGTCTTCTCTATGTGTTTCCTCCGTGGGCGCTCATAGGGCGAGTAGTACAGCGCGTAGAGGCTCATCGAGGGACAGTTTTGCTGGTAGCTCCGGATTGGCCAAGACGCCCATGGTACACCGACCTAGTTCGACTACTCGACGGGACTCCTTGGAGGTTGCCGGTGTCGGAGAATCTGTTGCTTTAGGGTCCGCTTCAAATGCCTCAGGTGGATCGATTCTCGCTTATGGTTTGGCCATTGAAAGGGCGAGGTTAAGGAGAAAAGGTTATTCGAGAGCGGTCATCGCAACCTTACTTCATGCCCGAAAGAAGTCCACTTCCCTCACATATGTGCACATATGGCATATATTTGAGGACTGGTGTTCCCGGCGTCAGGTGCGCATGGCTACTGTATCTGTACCTATAATGTTGAGTTTCCTTCAAGACGGTTTTGATAAAGGACTGGCAGCCAGTTCCTTAAGGGTACAGTTGGCAGCTCTTTCTTGCTATAGAAGTAAAATACAGGGAGTGTTCATTGGGTTCCCATGTCGATATTCTGTGCTTTCTTAAAGCGGTGTCTAGACTTCGGCCCTCTCGTAGAATCATGGTTCCGCCGTGGGATCTCAGCTTGGTCTTAGGAGCGCTGGTGCAAGAGCCCTTCGAGCCCTTACATCGGGCGTCAGTTAAGGATTTAACGTAAGTGTTCTTGGTGGCCATCTGTTCGGCGAGGCGAATCTCGGAGTTACAGGCCTTGTCCTGTAGAGAACCATTTTTGTCATTTTTCAAGGAAAAGGTGGTGATTCATCCGGTGCCGTCTTTTTTGCCAAAGGTGGTTTCTCCGTTTCACCTAAATCAACTGATTTCTCTTCAAGTGCTTGCTTCTACTGAGGAGAGTGCGTCGGACCGTAGTTTGCGACGACTGGACGTAAAGAGAGTGCTGAAGCAGTATTTGAAAGTTTCGGAAACCTTTCGCAAGTCAGAACAGCTCTTTGTGCTATTCAGGGGCCCTCGGAAAGGGGAAGGAGTGGCAAAAGCTTCCATTTCCCGTTGGGTTAGAGAAGCCATTGCGTCAGCATATATTTTGCAAGGCCGCCCAGTACCAGTGGGTCTGCGGGCTCACTCAACTAGAGCTCAAGCGGCATCCTGGGCGGAGCACAGTTTGGTTTCACCAGTGGAAATTTGCAGAGAGGCCACCTGGTCGTCTCTTCATACCTTCAGTAAGCACTACCGCTTGGATGTTCTGGCATCTAACGATGCTTGTTTCGGTTCAGCGGTGTTGCATGCCGGTTGGAAAGGTCCCTCCCAATGAATACTGCTCTGTTAACTCCCAGAGGTGGAGGATTGAACTGGAGGAACGATAAGGAAATAGTAATTACACTTATCTGGTAATTGTTGTTCCTTGAGGAACTCCAGTTCAGTCCTCATTCACGCCCAGGGATGGGTGCATCAGGAGCAGGTTTTCAGGTCAAGTGGGAGTACCAGTAATTGAGTGCATAGAATTCTGTATAGAATCCAGTTAGTCTCGGAATCGTGCAGTTTCTGTCTCTCTGTCCTCTTTTTTTCTATTCTCTTCGGTGGCTCGGTTCAAGAAGGGGGAAATGGGGAAGGAAGCAGCCTTCCTTTTACTTTTTGGAGGGGGAATTAGTTATATATCAGTTTCAAGATTCGTTGTAAGTGATAATGTCTAAATATTTGTTGAGTATAAGATTAAAGTTCATTCAACAGCTACTTATTTGTTGCTCCTTTGAGTTTGCTTTGTCAATAGTTCTCTGGGGATGATGGGAGAGATCCGCAGGTTACATCCAGTGATGTCACAGTTTTGACATGCCCAGTCTCCAAGCTGCAGGAGGAGGTACACAACCCAGAGGTGGAGGACTGAACTGGAGCTCCTCAAGGAACAACAATTACCAGGTTAAGTGTAATTACTATTTCTGCATATACCTTATTTTATGCCAATGGCATAGCCAACACAGATTTTTTTTGATGGGGGCTAGGATTAACTTGGATGGGCACAAAGCAGTGCAAATGGTGACACCACCTCCAGTTCCCTCTTATCTGACTGTTTTGCTGTTGCTGACTGGGTGGACCTGATTTCTTAGAAGAGGGGCCAAGGCCCACCTAAGTCAAGCCTTGGTTATGCCCCTATTTTATGCATAGAAATGTTGTTGTTTTTTAATAACTCTTCCTAGTGTTTAATTTATAACAATAAAAATATTCACTCTTCAAGACACAATTGTGTTTCATAATCTTACACCATGCTCCATGGGAATGTGTTATCTATTCTCCAGCTATTTCTTCCTGCATTCTAATGCCCATCCCCTTTTAGTGAACTCTCAAGCATGGCATTGAAATGATATACACTTTGAAACTATTCATTCAAGCATCTTATGTAAACGACACTGATTACATCATCATTTTTCAGGTGATTTAGAGTACACCATGGACAATGAAACAGTCACATTGTTCTGGAACAGAAAGGCTACAGTAGCAAGACAGTCTAGGAAATGTCCCATGCATGTAGAAAAGAGCTAGAAAAGGATGGAAAAACTTCAGTCAGTAGCCCCCATCCATAGCACTAATGTCTGCTGATGAGCAGGAGTCTATTGTCATTGCAATTCCAAAAAAAAAAAGTCATAGCATAAAAATGTTAAGATACCCATAGTATCATGGATCTGACTATCTGTTTTGTACACTTCAAACATAATCCAGTCAATTTCCCATCAGGAAATACATGATCATGATCAAGGGGATAAAGAAAAAACTGGAAAACTAACAGAGGACAGGGTAAGGGATTGAGGTGAACACAATCTTTAATTTAGCTGATCAAGTTCAAATTTCTCCTAAGGAGAAGATCCCCATCATATATGGGACATGTTACAGCTTGGGGTATAAGTAAAGAATAAAACCTCTGCTGCCCATGGGAGAGTATTGCTGTTCCTCAGAGAGGAAATCCCTCACTTCTGGTTCCTACTGTTAAAAAGGTGAAATTTTACTTACCAGATAACTTCCTTTCCTGCTAGGCCAGTCCAGACCTGTGGGTAGTGCCCCCACCCAGGCCCCCCCGCCCCCGGCCCCCCTGCCCCCCCACCCCCTCCCCCACCCACCCCCGGCCCCATATACCCGGACTGCACGGTTCTGAACAAGATAGTGTAACAGAGCAAAATGAATCACCCATGCCTCAAGGCGATTGATGGGCCAAGATGTTTCGCGCAGAGTCCACTGACCCTGAGCCATCCACCCCAAGCAGCAAGTCTCCCCACCTTCCTGGGGGCCGGGAATACCTTCCTTTCTCTTTTTGAAGGGGAAGAACAGGAACAATGGCCTGAAGGTGTCAAAGTCTCTCCAGCACTGCTCTGATAGTTGTCCTTTTGATTGCGGAATCACAGAAAGAGACCACAAAGGCATCTGCAATGGGCTTTGAACACTCCAGGACATATCTATGTTGAAAGATATCAAGAACCCAATGATCTGTAGTGACTCAGGGCTCATTCCTGGTGAAAGAGGCAAAGCAGGCCACCCACCGATGAAAACACAGAATGGGTCCACTGAGATGGACGTGAGGTGGATGAGGAGAAGGAGTTGTGGGCACCTCAAAAGGGCTGGGATTTGCCCAGAAGCTTGCTAAACTGGACAGTCTGCCTGGACGGTAATGCCAAGAATCCCAAAATCTGAAACCAGATAAGGACCGTTTTGAGGAAACCCTAGGCTTATCTTCTGGCAGCCACTTGGTTTCACTAAGTCCTTCATCAATTTCTCCAGATCCTCCCTGAAAAGGGGCTTACCTTTAAAAGGGAAACTTGGATAAGCGGGCCTTGGAGGCCATGTCTGCTATTCTGTGTCTGAGCCACAGCCATCGCCAGGCCACCGTAGCCACTGTGATCTTTTAGTCAAAAAGATGGAGGAGATCATATAGAATGTCTGCCAGGAAGGTTGCCACAGACTCCAGCTGGGCAGACAAGGAGTCCTCCAACAGCAACTGAACCCCATAGCACAAAGCCTCACAAACAGTCACTTGTAAGACTATCTGAGGAGGCTGAGAGAGGCTGTCTTTAGGGGCGATTCAACCTTGCAGTCTTTCTGATCATTGAGGGCTGCTCTGCCCTCCAATGGGATAGTGGTCCATTTAGTGACCGCCGCCACCAGTGCATCCACTTTAAGAAAGCGAAGCAAATTGTCGATATCCACCTGCAGCAGAGCATAAGCGTAAAGCTTGCTCAATATCTTGGACCTCCTCATGGGGGTGTTTGGTAAATCCTACTCTGCCTGGACAATGCTTGTGGGAACAGAAGGACTCTGGATGGCTTACAGACTTTCCCTTGTCATCTGCAGGCACCTTCACTATCTAGAGAGAAGAGGAGATCTGAGCAATCAAGGCTGACAGTTCATCCCGCCTGAAAAGGCATATAATACTAGCCTACTCAATTCCTCTCTCAACCGTCCCAGAGAGCTAGTCGACATAGCCCAGCAGCACCTAAGGACACCTTCCACGTCGAAACCCAGCTCAGCTATTTCACCAACCGAAATGGCCCAATACCTACAATCCAAACAAGCACACTTTGCATCAACATCCCTATCCTTTAGTAACATTGCCGACTCTGCTGACACCCCATACACAAGTACCTGGTCAACCTTTTCACCCCTATCCACCAAGCAACTGGAAAACATCATATCAAATCTAAACAGCATTACATCCCCTCTGGACCCTTGCCCTTTCTCTTGGATCAAGATTACCAAGCAAGAGCTCAACCCAATTATTCTGCAAATCGTCCAGTCATCACTTTCTCTGGGCTATATGCCTACCGCCCTAAAGCAAGCTTCCAACAGACCATTAATAAAATCCCATGCTGCCGACCCAGCTGTGCCTTCCTCTTACAGGCCCAAGCATCCCCCCCTTGCAAAAATCATTCAGAAGGCAGTTCAACTTCAAACACAAGATTTAAGCGACTCCCACTCTCCCCTCGATGAATACCAGCATGGCTTTAAGCCCTTTCACAGTACTGAAACTCTACTGATCTCTCTGCTAGATACATTAATCAAAGGCACAGTGAAAAACATACAAGGTTTCATCCTTATCTTCTTGGAATATCTGCAGCCTTTGATTCAGTTATGCATACCCACCTCATCTCACATCTCCACGCAATTGGCCTTGGAGACAAAATCTCACAGTGGTTTCAGTCCTACCTAACCAACCGTTCACAACAGGTCAGGATGGAATCAGAAGCCTCTAACACATTCAAGCTTCTTCAAGGCCTACCAGAAGGCTCAGCTCTATCTTCAAAAGAATATAAGATATGCCATACTGAGTCAAAGATCCATCAAGCCCAGTATCCTGTTTCCAACAGTGGCCAATCTAGGTCATAAGTACCTAGCAGTTTCCTCAAAAGACACAGGTACCACAATGCTTGTATTGGGTCAAGCAGTGATATCCCGGGTCCCTTTTAATAATGGTTTATGGAATTTCCTCCAGGAACTTGTCCAAACCTTTTTTAAACCCAGCTACACTAACAGCTATTACTACATCCTCCGGTAACAAATTCCAGAATTTGATTACACGTTGAGTGAAAAAATATTTTCTCTTATTAGTCTTAAATAGGTTACCCTGTAGCTTCATTGCATGTCTCGTAGTCTTTCTATATTCTGATGACATAAACAATCGATTTGCGTTTACCAATTCCACTCCATTCATTAATTTATAGACCTCTATCATATCTCCCCTCAGCCGTCTCTTTTCCAGGTTAAAGAGCCATAAACCTTTTAGCCTCTCTTCATAGGGGTTCCTTCCATCCCCTTTACCATTTTGTTGGCTCTTCTCTGTACCTTTTCTAATAATGCTATATCCTTTTTAAGATATGGCGACCAGAATTGCACACAATATTCAAGGTGCGGTCGCACCATGGAACGATACAGAGGCATTATAATATCCTCTGTTTTATTTTCCATTCCTTTCCTTATCATACCTAGCATTCTATTTGCTCTCTTGGCTGCTGCTGCACATTGGGCAGAGGGTTTTAACATGTTATCCACAATGACGCCTAAATCTTTTTCCTGGGTGGTGGTTCCTAATGTGGAACCTTGCATCGTGTAACCATAGTTTGGGTTGTTCTTTCCTAGGTGCATAACTTTGCACTTGTCCACATTAAATTTCATCTGCCATTTGGATGCCCAGCCTTCCAGTTTATCAAGATCCTCTTGCAATTTTCCACAATCCTCATGGGTTTTAACAAATTTAAATAGTTTTGTGTCATCTGCAAATTTGATAACCTCACTCGTTATTCCCATTTCCAGGTCTTTTATGAATATGTTAAAAAGCAGCGGACCCAGCACAGATCCCTGGGGTACTCCACTATTCACCTTTCTCCATTGGGAAAATTGGCCATTTAGCCCTACCCTCTGCTTTCTTTTAACCTGTTCCTGATCCACAATAATACACTGCCTCCTACCCCATGACTTTTTAGTTTTGCCAAAAGTCTCTGATGAAAGACCTTGTCAAAGGCTTTCTGAAAGTCCAGATACACTATATCAACCAACTCACCTTTGTCTACCTGTTTATTCACACCTTCAAAAAAACATAACAGATTAGTAAGACAAGATCTTCCTTGTTTAAAGCCATGTTGGCTGTCTCCCATTAAGCCATGACTATCTACATGTTGAGTAATTTTGTTCTTTATGATGGTATCTGCCATTTTTCCCGGTACTGACGTCAGACTCACCGGTCTGTAGTTTCCCGGATCACCCCTGGAACCCTTTTTAAAAATTGGAGTTACATTGGTTATCCTCCAATCTTCAGATATTAAAGATGATTTTTATGATAGTTCATAGATTACTAATAGCAGGTCTGCAATCTCATATTTCAGTTCTTTCAACACCTTTGGATGCATACCATCCGATCCAGGTGATTTGCTACTCTTCAGTTTATCCAATAGTTGTAATACATCTTCTTTCTTTTAATTCTTCCGCAGTATCACCTTTAAATACCACTTCAGTCATGGGTAACATCTTTATCCAGCCCCTCTGCAAAATAATCCAGAACTACAAGATCCTCTACTACCTTTATGCGGAGAAAATCCTAATTTAGATACCATTCTCTACCAGCAGCCCCGACTACTCTGTAATCAGCCGATGCCTTGAAGCAGTCACCCAATGGCTCAACAGTCCCAATCTGCTCATTAATCCTAATAAACAGAAGTCCTTCATATAACTAGGCATCCCACCGTCTCTCCACCAACACAGTGAACCTAACATTGCAAGTAAAACACCAAGTAAAATACCTGGGTACAATATTGGACCAAAACCTGGACTTCCATACACACAAACATGTGTCACCAGATCTGCATATTCCCAATCAAGACTCTCCGGAACCTCTGACCCCTCCTGGATAACGACTACAGAAGCGTCGTCCAAACCCTTATCACCCCCATATTCGACTATGCTAATATAATCTACCAAGGACTCCCTAAATTCAACCTACACCCCCTACAAAAATCTAGTCGGGACATAACCAAAGATAGCGGAAAAGTGGTAAGGGTGCACAGAATGCAGCAGCCAGAATAATCACGGGCACCAGTCGGCATTCACACATTCTCCTCTGGATCTTTTCCCAGTCTCTGGAAACACGTCATGGTTCGCCCCCTCATTAAAAAGCTTTCTCTTGATCCTCTCATTCTAGCACACTACCACCCGGCCTCCAGTCTCCCCCTCCTTTCAAAAATACTTGAAAAAGCAGTCTTTGCCCAACTCTCACACCATTTGGACTCTACCAACTTTCTTCACCCCCGCCAATCCGGTTTCCGTCTTGTGCATAGCGTCAAAATTATTCTACTCGCTTTCCTTAATGAACTCCACATGTCACACAACTGTGGTGATATTTCAGTGGCAGTATCCTTGGATCTTTAAGTGGCTTTCGATCTTGTCGACCACTCACTTTTCCTCTTTTGTTTGCATGATGCTGGTCTTTGGGGCAGTCTATAGGTGGTTTCATTCCTTCCTTTCCACCCGATCATGTACAGTCAACTCTAGTCCACCAAAAAACAGCAAGCCGCCACGTGGGCTACTAGGAACCAGTCAAGGAAACGTGGCAGGAGGTCCAAAGATTGCCTTTATTAATCCACGGATACGGTGTGCCAACCCGACACAGGCCGTGTTTCGTACACCACTTCCTCAGGGGTTGAGAACTCACTAAAAAACATTCATAAAATATATTAAATAAAACTACAACAAACAAAACATATAATAATACCATGGATACTACCAAGTTAATACAATGCATATCAAAAGATAAAAAATAAATAAAAAATAAAGCTAAAAACAATAAATACATAAATAATTAAAATGTGATAAACCAATGATAAAAATGAAGCTGTTGCCATAAATAATTACTAAATAACTATAAATACTAATAAAGCATAATAAAAAAATATCATGTCCTATGACACACATTAATCATACTAAATATAAACCTATACAAGAAAAGCACTACGAAAAAAGGAGGAGAGAGAGGAGGAGAACCAGGAGGACATGTGAAATTACACAGTGTATAACTAAAAGAGCAAACTATTATAACAAATTTCGAAATAAGAGGAGATAGGAAATAAATCATGAACACCATATAGATTGTTCCAAATACCCATCAAAATAGTGTAGACAATACATAAAAAATAAAAAATATATATACAAAATAAAAAATAATAAATAAATAAATGGAGTAGGACATAAAGGGTGAAAGACACAATAAATATCTTATAAAAACCTACCACTGTGACCAGCCAAATGGAACCACGCTTTGATTGGCGGGACCATGGAGAACACCTGCCTCACATATGCGATGTGAAATAAATTCTATTTGAAATAAATAAATAAATAAATAATTAAAAAATTTAAAAAAAATTAAAAAACTAAAAAATTAAAAAACGAAACGAAACCGTTTAGAATTGCGCCAAACGGTGCCAATACATATATGCATATCCTCAAAATATTTCGTGTCCATGCTCGGCATAATAGGGTGTGTGACCCACAAAAAACACATACTCTATTTAAAAACCAGCAGTGACCAGTAAACTATTCTTGTGATCATATTCACAATAGTGACTGCATTATGAAAAATATCAAAATAAAATGGAAAGGCAATAGTTCCAATTCAAATACAAAAGGAGTATTAGCCAACCAAATGTCACCTTACAGGCCACTTTAAATGTGAGAAACATATGTGCATTTGAGAAACCGACCCACAAACAGCCGATTATGAGGCTCAGGCTACTCACTAGCCAGAAAAAACGAAGGCAGCAATCCCTTAGAGATGCAACAGATAAATAAAGTAAAGCGGGGAACAGCCAGGAAGGAGCTGAACATGTTTCCACGAGCGATAAAAACAAAGAATAACAAATCACATACTATCATCATTAGAAACATGAGGACACTGTGCACCTCTAACACCCACATATACATCGCATGTGAAAGCGCAGGTCAAGAATAAAACGAATGCTTGTATGAAAGACTTTACACCACGATGCCCCATGCTATTGCCGTACCTGAGGTAAATCGTAAAAGCCAAAAAAACCTCTCATTTACATGCCTAAACTCAATCACTTTTACCTGACGATATCGTTCCTTCAGGAAAGTTATTGCAATTGTAGCCATATCGGGCAGGGTGAGAGAACGGCATTCCCCTACTTACACGGCAAAGCCATGTTGACAAAAAAATGGGGCAATCGGAACATACGTGTAATCTATCACCATTAAATAACCTAAGAAAAATGCTTTCATAGTGATAATTCACCCTACACAAACAAAACTTTTCCTTAAGCTGTAATAGAAAAAGGATCTGTGCTGGGTCAGCTGCTTTTTGACATATTCATAAATGACCTGGAAAGTGGAATAACGAGTGAGGTTATCAAATTTGCAGATGACACAAAACTATTTAAAGTTATTAAAACCCAAGAGGATTGTGGAAAATTGCAAGAGGATCTTGATAAATTGGAAGACTGGGCATCAAAATGGCAGATGAAATTTAATGTGGACAAGTGCAAGGTTATGCACCTAGGGAAGAACAACCCAAACTATGGTTACACGATGCAAGGTTCCACATTAGGAACCACCACCCAGGAAAAAGATTTAGGCGTCATTGTGGATACCATGTTAAAACCCTCGGCCCAGTGTGCAGCGGCGGCCAAGAGAGCAAATAGAATGCTAGGTATGATAAGGAAAGGAATGGAAAATAAAACAAAGGATATTATAATGCCTCTATATCGTTCCATGGTGAGACCGCACCTTGAATATTGTGTGCAATTCTGGTCGCCGTATCTTAAAAAGGATATAGAGTTATTAGAAAAGGTTCAGAGAAGAGTCACCAAAATGGTAAAGGGGATGGAAGGATACTCCTATGAAGAAAGGCTAAAAAGGTTAGGGCTCTTTAACCTGGAAAAGAGACGGCTGAGGGGAGATATGATAGAAGTCTATAAATTAATGAGCGGAGTGGAACGGGTAAACGTAGATCGATTGTTTACCTTATCAGAATATAGAAAGACTAGGGGACATGCAATGAAGCTACAGGGTAAACTATTTAAGACTAATAAAAGAAAATATTTTTTCACTCAACGTGTAATCAAACTCTGGAATTTGTTACCGGAGGATGTAGTAAAGGCTGTTAGTGTAGCTGGGTTTAAAAAAGGTTTGGACAAGTTCCTGGAGGAAAGGTCCATAAGCCATTATTAAGAAGGGACCCAGGATATCAATGCTTGAACCAATACAAGCATTGTGGAACCTGTGTCCCTTGGGGAAACTGCTAGGTACGTATGACCTAGATTGGCCACTGTTGGAAACAGAATACTGGGCTTGATGGACCTTGGTCTGACCCAGTATGGCATATCTTATGTTCTTATGTTATGTAGGAAAAAAGACCTGAATCGTGTTGAAAGAACGTCGTCAGCCGGTGAATACCGAACAACTTTGAAATACAAACGCCCGCACAGGTGCACTAAACTTAAAAGGCTTTTTGGCGGGAACATAGGGGAGCATAGTAAGCCCAGCATAAATAGGACTACTAAAGAAAATGTATATATATCACAAGAATTGTAAATATGCTCAACATGGAAACGTACACTAATGAGAATAACATTAAAATGTATAAACACACCCATGAACTTGCACACGCACATGAGTAAAAAAGAGCTGTGAAACCAGACTCCCAGCCACTGCCGAATTACCTCTAATGCCATATCTATTGTCCTATTATGAAGGGTGAAAACAAACTACTAAACAGGGATTAGTAAAAAAGGGGGGGCATGAAGACCAATATAAGTGACACCTCAAAGAGGCCACCGATTATACCAGTCAAATCAACGGATGCAAAACTACAAAAACACTGAGAAATCTTGGTCCACATTTAACCCGTGTGGAACCATAGTGTTTAACAAAAAAATATATTTTTGTTCTAATCTAACAGTGGTTTTGATAAGATCACCCCCTCGCCAGTTCAAATGTACCTTTTTTAGAACGAAGAACTTTATATCAGCTAATGTATGACCCATGTCTAACCAGTGTTGCACAATTGGTTTGTCAACCACTTTTCTTCTTACGCAGCTCTTATGTTCCACTATGCGAGTACGAATAGAACGGTTGGTTTTACCTACATAGAGCTTCCCACAGGGGCACTGGATGACATAGATGACATTTGCTGTCTCACAATTTGAAAAATCATTTATAAAAAATTTTTTTTGGGAGACCGGGTGAATGAAGAAATCCCGCACAGGCAAAACATTGAGGCAAACAGAGCAATGGCCGCACTGGAACTGACCCTTGTATTTGGATAACCTCTTCCTTTCAGTAAGAGCCAATGGAACTAGCAAGTTTCTGAGGTTGACATTCCTCTTATGAGCCACTATAAGGGAAGTATCGTGAAACCCAGGGAGGGTCTGAATAAGGTGCCATTCCTTTTTGAGAATACGTACTATTTTCTGTGACTGCAAGGAGTACAATAGAGGACACACTAATGATGGTTGATTACTCTTCACCTTTGGTGTAAGTAAGGAGTTACGGGACTCACCACATGCCCTGTCATAAGCCTTTTTAATAAAATGAGGGGGATATTGGCGTGTCTGGAATCTTTGTGTCAAATCTTTTGCATGATGTTCAAACTCCTGAGTACTAGTGCAAGCCCTTTTTACCCTGAGAAACTGCCCCACAGGTTAAGTTAGCCTTGAGGGAAGGATTATGGAAGCTCGTATAGTGAAGAAACCGATTCTTATCTGTAGGTTTCCTATACAGTGTTGTGGTTAGTCGGCCGCCCTCTTTTTGGACAAGAAGATCCAAATAGGGAATGCGCAAGGAATCATACGTAAGCTGAAATCTTAAATTGTCATCCAAATCATTCACCCAGTTATTAAATTCAGCCAGTGTGTCCATCGAGCCCTTCCAAAGGATAAAAATGTCGTCGATATAACGGACCCACAAAAGAACCTCCTTCTTAAAAGGATGCTCTTTTTAAAATTTCTCCTCAAAACAATACATATAAAGGTTAACGATATCAGGGGCCATGGAGGACCCCATGGCCACCCCCTTTATCTGCTGATAAAAAAGATCTCTAAAACAAAAGTAATTTTTGCACATTGCAATTTCGGCAAGTGAAAGAAGGAAGTTAGTGGGAATCCGTTTGTAATCCTGTCTGAAGCATTAAAAAATGTTCAATTACCTCTAAAGCCCCATCCTGTGGAATATTTGTATATAGTGATTCAACGTCTAGCGTAACCAACATAACATCTGATCCTAGCTCTTGAAAGGAGGAAAATATTTGTATGGCATGGGACGAATCACGGACGAAAGACCACATATGTGTAACGAAGGGGCGAAGAATAACATCAAGTAGCTGTGATAAGGGTTCCAGGAGTGAGTCGATGGCAGACACAATGGGCCTGCTTGGTGGTTTCTCCAGGCATTTGTGTATTTTTGGGATGACATATATCGTGGGAATGACAGGTTTATCAACCGTGAGGAATTCTTTTTCCTTTTTAGTGATATATCCAATTTCATACGCACTTAACACCATATTATCTATACGGCGCTTAAGTGCATCAGTGGGATCACTATCCAATCTCAGACAGAAGGATTTATCAGTGATCCCACTGATGCACTTAAGCGCCGTATAGATAATATGGTGTTAAGTGCGTATGAAATTGGATATATCACTAAAAAGGAAAAATAATTCCTCACGGTTGATAAACCTGTCATTCCCACAATATATGTCATCCCAAAAATACACAAATGCCTGGACAAACCACCAGGTAGGCCCATTGTGTCTGCCATCGGCTCACTCCTGGAACCCTTATCACAGCTACTTGATGTTATTCTTCGCCCCTTCGTTACACATATGTGGTCTTTCGTCCGTGATTCGTCCCATGCCATACAAATATTTTCAACCTTTCAAGAGCTAGGATCAGATGTTATGTTGGTTACGCTAGACGTTGAATCACTATATACGAATATTCCACAGGATGGGGCTTTAGAGGTAATTGAACATTTTTTAATGCTTAGACAGGATTACAAACGGATTCCCACTAACTTCCTTCTTTCACTTGCCGAAATTGCAATGTGCAAAAATTACTTTTGTTTTAGAGATCTTTTTTATCAGCAGATAAAGGGGGTGGCCATGGGGTCCTCCATGGCCCCCGATATCGCTAACCTTTATATGTATTGTTTTGAGGAGAAATTTTTAAAAGAGCATCCTTTTAAGAAGGAGGTTCTTTTGCGGGTCCGTTATATCGACGACATTTTTATCCTTTGGAAGGGCTCGATGGACACACTGGCTGAATTTAATAACTGGGTGAATGATTTGGATGACAATTTAAGATTTCAGCTTACGTATGATCCCTTGCACATTCCCTATTTGGATCTTCTTGTCCAAAAAGAGGGCGGCCGACTAACCACAACACTGTATAGGAAACCTACAGATAAGAATCGGTTTCTTCACTATACGAGCTTCCATAATCCTTCCCTCAAGGCTAACTTACCTGTGGGGCAGTTTCTCAGGGTAAAAAGGGCTTGCACTAGTACTCAGGAGTTTGAACATCATGCAAAAGATTTGACACAAAGAATCCAGACACGCCAATATCCCCCTCATTTTATTAAAAAGGCTTATGACAGGGCATGTGGTGAGTCCCGTAACTCCTTACTTACACCAAAGGTGAAGAGTAATCAACCATCATTAGTGTGTCCTCTATTGTACTCCTTGCAGTCACAGAAAATAGTACGTATTCTCAAAAAGGAATGGCACCTTATTCAGACCCTCCCTGGGTTTCACGATACTTCCCTTATAGTGGCTCATAAGAGGAATGTCAACCTCAGAAACTTGCTAGTTCCATCGGCTCTTACTGAAAGGAAGAGGTTATCCAAATACAAGGGTCAGTTCCAGTGCGGCCATTGCTCTGTTTGCCTCAATGTTTTGCCTGTGCGGGATTTCTTCATTCACCCGGTCTCCCAAAAAAAATTTTTTATAAATGATTTTTCAAATTGTGAGACAGCAAATGTCATCTATGTCATCCAGTGCCCCTGTGGGAAGCTCTATGTAGGTAAAACCAACCGTTCTATTCGTACTCGCATAGTGGAACATAAGAGCTGCGTAAGAAGAAAAGTGGTTGACAAACCAATTGTGCAACACTGGTTAGACATGGGTCATACATTAGCTGATATAAAGTTCTTCGTTCTAAAAAAGGTACATTTGAACTGGCGAGGGGGTGATCTTATCAAAACCACTGTTAGATTAGAACAAAAATATATTTTTTTGTTAAACACTATGGTTCCACACGGGTTAAATGTGGACCAAGATTTCTCAGTGTTTTTGTAGTTTTGCATCCGTTGATTTGGCTGGTATAATCGGTGGCCTCTTTGAGGTGTCACTTATATTGGTCTTCATGCCCCCCCTTTTTTACTAATCCCTGTTTAGTAGTTTGTTTTCACCCTTCATAATAGGACAATAGATATAGCATTAGAGGTAATTCGGCAGTGGCTGGGAGTCCGGTTTCACGGCTCATTTTTACTCATGTGCGTGTGCAAGTTGATGGGTGTTTTTATACATTTTAATGTTATTCTCATTAGTGTACGTTTCCATGTTGAGCATATTTACAATTCTTGTGATATATATACTTTTTCTTTAGTAGTCCTATTTATGCTGGGCTTACTATGCTCCCCTATGTTCCCGCCAAAAAGCCTTTTAAGTTTAGTGCGCCTGTGCGGGCGTTTGTGTTTCAAAGTTGTTCGGTATTCACCGGCTGACGACGTTCTTTCAACACGATTCAGGTCTTTTTTCCTTTTTCTGTTACAGCTTAAGGAAACGTTTTGTTTGTGTAGGGTGAATTATCACTATGAAAGCATTTTTCTTAGGTTATTTAATGGTGATAGATTACACATATGTTCCGATTGCCCCATTTTTTTGTCAACATGGTTTTGCCGCGTAAGTAGGGGAATGCCGTTCTCTCACCCTGCCCGATATGGCTCTAATTGCAATAACTTTCCTGAAGGAACGATATCGTCAGGTAAAAATGATTGAGTTTAGGCATGTAAATGAGAGATTTTTTTGGCTTTTACGATTTACCTCAGGTACGGCAATAGCACGGGGCATCGTGGTGTAAAGTCTTTCATACAAGCATTCGTTTTATTCTTGATCTGCGGTTTCACATGCGATGTATATGTGGGTGTTAGAGGTGCACAGTGTCCTCATGTTTCTAATGATGATAGTATGCGATTTGTTATTCTTTGTTTTTATCGCTCGTGGAAACATGTTCAGCTCCTTCCTGGCTGTACACCGCTTTACTTTATTTATCTGTTGCATCTCTAAGGGATTGCTGCCTTCGTTTTTTCTGGCTAGTGAGTAGCCTGAGCCTCATAATCAGCTGTTTGCGGGTCGGTTTCTCAAATGCACATATGTTTCTCACATTTAAAGTGGCCTGTAAGGTGACATTTGGTTGGCTAATACTCCTTTTGTATTTGAATTGGAACTATTGCCTTTCCATTTTATTTTGATATTTTTCATAATGCAGTCACTATTGTGAATATGATCACAAGAATAGTTTACTGGTCACTGCTGGTTTTTAAATACAGTATGTGTTTTTTGTGGGTCACACACCCTATTATGCCGAGCATGGACACAAAATATTTTGAGGATATGCATATATGTATTGGCACCGTTTGGCGCAATTCTAAACGGTTTCTTTTAGTTTTTTAATTATTTATTTATTTATTTCAAATAGAATTTATTTCACATCGCATATGTGAGGCAGGTATTCTTCACGGTCCCGCCAATCGAAGCGTGGTTCCATTTGGCTGGTCACAGTGGTAGGTTTTTATAAGATATTTATTGTTTCACCCTTTATGTCCTACTCCATTTATTTATTTATTATTTTTTATTTTTTTTATATATATTTTTTATTTTTTATTTATTGTCTACACTATTTTGATGGGTATTTGGAACAATCTATATGGTGTTCATGATTCATTTCCTATCTCCTCTTATTTCGAAATTTGTTATAATAGTTTGCTCTTTTAGTTATACACTGTGTAATTTCACATGTCCTCCTGGTTCTCCTCCTCTCACTCCTCCTTTTTTCGTAGTGTTTTTCTTGTATAGGTTTATATTTAGTATGATTAATGTGTGTCATAGGACATGATATTTTTTTCATTATGCTTTATTAGTATTTATAGTTATTTAGTAATTATTTATGGCAACAGCTTCATTTTTATCATTGGTTTATCACATTTTAATTATTTATGTATTTATTGTTTTTAGCTTTATTTTTTATTTATTTTTTATCTTTTGATATGCATTGTATTAACTTGGTACTATCCATGGTATTATTATATATGTTTTGTTTGTTGTAGTTTTATTTAATATATTTTATGAATGTTTTTTAGTGAGTTCTCAACCCCTGAGGAAGTGGTGTACAAAACACGGCCTGTGTCGGGTTGGCACACCGTATCCGTGGATTAATAAAGGCAATCTTTGGACCTCCTGCCACGTTTCCTTGACTGGTTCCCAGTCAACTCTAGTGCCACCCCATTTGTCTCTTCCAATCATTTCCCCCTCTACTGTGGTGTTCCCCAGGGCTCGGTTCTTGCACCCCTCTTGTTTAATATCTTTCTTGTTTTGCTTGCACTCCTTGTTCAACAATCTGGGATATACTACTACTACTACTACTGCTGAGCATTTGTATAGCGCTACAAGACATATGCAGCGCTGCAGACATGTAAGAGACAGTCCCTGCTCATCAGAGCTTACAATCTAGTCAAGACAGACAATTCAGAAGGGGTAGACAGAGATGCATCTAGGGGGAATGGTAAAGAAACATAAGGAGATCAGGTGAGTCAAGATCCGAAAGCAGCAGTGGATATGAGCCTATTACTACACTGATGATCTCATCCTTCTTCATCACACCAGCCCTCTTCAGCCAAATCTCTTCCCCCTCAACACCTGCCTCACCTCAGTCGCTGATTGGTTAACTACTAACTGTCTTCACCTCAACCTAGCAAAAACATCAGCTATTTGGTTCACTCATGGGGAGCCCCTGTACCCTGACAGCTCCAATTCTTTCAGACTCCCCTGTTCCCCTAGTGTCCTCCCTTCGTTATCTAAGGGTCCTCCTCGATTCTGATCTCTCTTTCAAGGACCACATTTTCCAGCTCACTACGAAATCTTTTTACTATCTCCGCCAAATCCGAGCTATCCATTCTTTTCTCATTCCCCAAGCCCTTACCACTCTTTATCATTTTTGGTTATGTCTTCACTAGACTTTTGCAATTCTACTCTTGCTGGTATTCCTTACACCTAACTGCTTAGGCTCCAGCTTGTTCAGAACACAGCAGCCCGTATCATTACCCACTCCATCCGTCGAGAGCATATCACTCCCCTTCTTTTTCAACTACACTGGCTTCCTTTAGAGTACCGCATCCGTTACAGAATCCTCATGGTCCACCAAGTTATCTATACTCACAACCCGCAATACCTGGCAGACCTTCTCCATTTCCACACTCCCAGTCGTAGTCTTCATTCAGCACATATTAACTGTCTTCACCTTCCTTCACCATCCCGTGCTCATCTGTAGTCCACCTACCACTCTGCCTTTTTCTTTCTTGGACCCACCCTATGGAATTCTCTCCCTACCCCTCTAAGACTAGAACAGAATTATGTTAAATTCAAATCACTCCTGAAAAACCATTTGTTCTTTTGTGCCTTTGACCTCCTGACTCCTACTGTGTGACCCTGCTCCTCTATGTTGTCTGCCTCTCTTGTCTTGTCTGCTTGACTGAGCTCTGCTTCTTTCCTATAATAAATTGTAGTTCCTTTTCCTTTTCAGGCCTATGTCCACCTTTTGCACTTTGTGATTGTACATCGCCCTGATGTTACAAAGGACGGTATATCAAATGTAATAAACATAAACATAAGACCCATACTAAAGCAGCTACACTGGCTTCCCATCCACACAAGGGTGAAATACAAAGCTGTGATAACCGTTTTCAGGATCATCCACCACCTCTTACAGACAGTCTTCACCCTCTACTTAACTAGCCACTAAGTAAGAGAACACAGAGGAGAGCCAATCCAGCGTCTATTGCTCGCACCAACAGTTCCACCTCCAACAAGCCTTCTGCTTCTACGCACCAACCATCTGGAACTCCTCTCCCTGGAGATATGCTCTCTCTCAGACATTGGCGAATTTTGCCACAATCTAAAAACTTTCTTCTCCCTGGAACACTTTGGCTTGGACACTTAGTCACCTGCCAACCAGTGGCACGCACCATAGCTACTTCAATGTCTCTCACTGTTTCTCCTGCAGCTCACCATCAAACAGACCTGCTCCCACATTCCCACTTGCTAACCTACAATCCATTATCTAAGTTTAGGCCCTCAGCCCAATTAATGTCTTCAGCCTAACACATTGCACCTAGCTAGCAGCCTAGATTGCTTTAGTCATTGTTAAATGTTTATCGCACTGTTTACATTTTTGCCTTTGTTCCATGTAAGGTTCTGTCCCAACTTTCTAGTTGTTCCCTGTAAACCACCGTGACTGGTAGATACAGCAGTATAGAAAAGTTGCTAAATAAAATAATAAATGCTACCAGGCAGTTGTCTTCCTGCTCTTCTGTAGAGGACAGCCTCCCCTTCTCCAAGCTCCACACACTCCTGGAGCTTTCAAGGACCGGGTCCTCCTCTTGGTCACTGAGGCCAGACCACTGCAGATGATCCAGAGTCCCCCCCTGAAGACAACAGCATCCCCCCAAGGCCATGTCCACCTTTCCTAGCGGGGGATGGTTAGACAGAGGAATGTCAGATTCTGTGTGGTCGCTGGAGACCAATGGATTGGAGGGAGGTTGGACAGACACTCTGGAGGGACCCCATAAAAGGCTGTGAGCTAACTTGGGGACCCTTCTGCTAAAAACATCAAGCCTGGTATAAAAAATGAAAAAAAACCTCTGTGGGCATGGGTTCTGTTAAGCTGGAGAAGGGCCTCCTATGGTCCATTACAATCGCCTGATGGCCCTTCCCCATCCCATGCTGGTCCCTGTGTCCAGAAGGAGATATAGGAAGGTCAGCTGGGGGACTGGTTGCACAGCCTGAAGGCATTGTGGCATTTTCCACCTTTGGCGTGCTAAGAGGTTGTGAGGAGAAACAGACTGCAGTTGATCAGAGCGCTGTGGAAACCCAGTGAAACCTGTTGGCTGCTCCCCATTTCCCTGAGATCCACCGCACAAGTGTCACACATCCTGTCCTCATGCAAGGTGCATCGCTTCCCACTAACTACACAATGCATCCTGGCATCTGAATAGGTGATCTTGTGCACAGTTGTGCAAAAGGACTGCATTGCCATTAAGGCTGCCGGAAAAGTGCCTAAGCCTGAGCCAGCCCCACCCTGTGAAGATGCCAGGAAGACCCACTCCACTGCAGGCCATACCAGTGCTGCTAGCCACATACTCACCTTCTTCTGACTCCCCCAAGCATCCGTATCAGTGGGAGAAAGCTGGATCCGGCCGCAGACTGTGTTCCACTGGCCACAGCAAGCGAGCTTCAGATGTAGCTACTTTAGCTAAAAAATATCTAGTACTCTCCTCCAGCCCCTCTGACGAACCAAGACAGGCCGAGGCACATCGGGCTGCCAACAATAAGTGTACAGCACTTCTCAGGTTGCAGACTTCCCCCTCTCTCCTCACAAGAGACAAATCAAAAACTTTATCTGTCTCATTCTCTTTTTTTTAAGAGGCCTCCTGGTTGGGGGGGGGGATGGGGAAAGGAGGAAGGAAAAGAACAAAGTAAAGTCAGAGAGAAAGACAGATAAATAGAGAGATGCTGTGATGGCACCCAGGATAGCCCTCTATCAGCTTTCAGCCAAGGCTCCACCAGCCAGGAACTGACAGGGAATCTGGTTGCCCCCATCCAAGCAGGAAACTCCAGCAGGGTATCTGTAGATATGTCCTGGAGACATCCGCTAAGTGGTCTCAACTAGGAAGGTGCTCCACAGACTGGCTGCCCAGGAGCCCCGAGATCCACACTGCACCAATCTAGTAACCACCATCAGCTGGAAACAGAGAAATACAGAAGGGTGCCCCCTAGCTGCACCAGTCCTAATACCAGTGATGATATGACTGTAAGTTTCTAGTCTTTCTCTGTCTCCATCATCTGCTGGCAAAGGGGCATTACCCACTGGTCTGGACTGGTCTAGCAGGACAATAAGGAAGAGGGCATTTATAATCAGCAACTTGTAATTGACTGCATTGTAGGGGTCTCTCAGGACCCGTCTACCTGTACTCTGCAACTGGATTTGAACAGAAGCCAGGCAGTGTCACAGCTAATTTTGTTTGTTTTCCAACAGCTAAGTTCAGATGCAAAACAACTCAAAATATCAAGCAGATGGAACAACAAAGATATTGCTCTACAAAAAGGAAAGGCAGGCATCATTTATCTATTCCTGTGCCTTGGAAAACAGATGTCATCACATTACTTTTCATTCTGTATGTAGCTGCTCAACTGATCAGGCATGTGGAAACGTTTTTCTTCAGTGTACTCCTGCCTTGGTCCTGTTATTTGCCTGCATCAAATTCTTGGAAGACGTTAAAAATACCACATAATTCTTGGAAGGAGCCTGAGGACAAGAGCAGCAGACATTCTAGGCACGCTGGTGGGCTATGGAAAAACTGTATGTCCGAATTATTCTAAGGTGAACAGCTCATTCTAACAGAAGCTCATATGCAAATGCAACAATTGATATGACCCTTACTGTAAGTGATGTTGCTACCAGCCTGTGGATAAATTGCAACATCCATATTTATGCTGAAACAGACACCAGATTCAGAAGGAATAAACCTATACTCAAAATCTCAGCACAATCCATTTATAAAATACACGAGATCACAGAAAGAGGAAGAGAAGCTAGCCGCCACCTGCATTCTAAGAGAGCTCCAAGCTACCCCCTTCTCGTGATCATCCTGAAGAAAAGCAAGCACCGATGGAATCTGCACCTGCCATGGCAAACACTTGTACAGATGACACTAGTTCTTGCAGAGACAACAGATCTGGACATAGGCCAAAGAAGTGGACTGGCACCTAGCCTGCCAAAGAGTGTTTATCACTGCTGCTGAATAATCATTACACATTATGTGTCGCCTCTCAAAGGCCAAGCCATAAGCAAGAAGGGAGCCGGATCTTCCATAGGGACCAGACCCTGTCGCAGCACCCCCCCCCCCCCCTCCCCAAGTTCCCAGACTTAGTGGAAACACAAAAAGATGAATGAGATTCACATACCACGGATGTCTTGGCCAATCTGGGGACATGAGGACCACCAAGCGGGGGGGGGGGGGGGGATGTGTCTCTATCCTCCGAAGAACGCAGGCAATCAAGGGCCACAGAGGAAACACATAAGGCAGGGGAGCAGAGGCCACAGCTGGACCAATGCATCCAGGTCCTTGGATCTAGCATCCTTCCAATGACTGAAAAAGATGGCACTGCGAACTGTTGCCATGAGATCCATGTCTGGAACTCCCCAGCGTGCTACCTTGCGATCAAATGCCTACGCAGCCAACTCCTACTCTCCAGGATCAAGGAGATGAGGGCTGAGATAATCAGCTTGCACATTCTCTTCTCCTGCAATGTGCTGGGCCAACAGGACTAATGGATGACGTTCTGCCCAAGGGAACAGGAGCTGCATTTTGCACACCACTCCTGGGCACTTGGTGCCATCCTGGCAATTGATGCATGCTACTGGCATCTGAGAGAACTTGTACTGCATGTCCTCGAAGCAGGCTGATGAAGTGCATAAATGCCAAACTAATGGCCCTTGCCTCCAGGCAATTTATGACTCATTTGGTCTCCATTCCAGAGCGGCTGCCCTGGGCGGTCAACCCAGACAATCGGCCTCCCCAACCTGCCAAGCTGGCGTCGGTGGTGAGCACAATCTATACTGGCATCTTGAGTAGCATGCCCTGGGCCATCTTGTTGGGAGAAGCTCACCAAACAAGGCTGTCCCGCACACTGAAAGGGAGAGGAAGTTGCACATTGTAATTCTGGGAACATGGAGACCAGCACATCAGCAAGGCTCGCTGCAAAGGGTGCATATGAGCTCGAGCCTAAGGAACCAATTCCAAGATGACTGCCATTGCTCCCAGCAGCTGCAGATAAATCCAAGCCCTGGGAGCCTGGCACCACTGAAAGTCGCTGAGCTGACCGCTGAATTTGTGCCAGCGCTCTGAGGTAAGAAAAACTTTCCCCAGGTGTCAAAACAAGTGCCAAGAAATTCCACATTCTGGGATGGGATCAAGCAGCTCTTCTTGTGATTGACTACTGTGATAAGGAAGCTTATCATAGCTCAGGAAGGAGCTATAGAAAAGGTGAAGTGACTCTGAACAAGCAACCTGTCAGTTCTGGTAGAAATAAGAAAACAGAATTTTCCCAAAAAAGACTACCAGTCCCAGAATGCACCAGGTTTCCAACAGCCATTAGAGGAGATGAAGTGGGGAAACGTGTGTTCAATCAGGAGGGCTATGAGGTAATCCCCAAGCACTCATCTCAAAGGGCAGGGCCTGATTCAGCACAGCTGCGCTGTGCTAGGGTGGAGCACTCATCAAAGCAGAATAAAGGTAGAGTTTATTCTACAGAGAATTATCCTGATCCTCAGTTTCATCTGGGAGATCCTCATCCTCAGTTTCATCATCTGGAGGATCATTAGAAGCAGAAGCCAGAACGGATGGACAGAGAGGGCAAGAAACCCTTTGGAAGAAAGAAGAGAAAAGCATTTGGGAGGTCTAAAGGAGTCCAGAACAGTACGTATACTGGGAGACATTCAAAAGGCCAGCATACACCATTGGACAGGGGAAAGCCAGAGGACTGGTGCTGCAGAGCTCGGAATCTCCAGATGGTACCTGTGAGGGAGACGGCTGCACGTGGAAGGGACCCTAGGACTCGTGCCAGAAGGTATGTGAAGAGAGATCCAGTGTCCAGGGATCTGGATTGGAAGGCTGGACATAAAAACTGGACTACATACTGGCCAGGCTATTTAGAGAGGAACTCTAACAGCAATGGAAGCTCAGGTATGAACACTGATCTATGCCCTAGCTATAACCTTGAAAGACAGCAGGGAAACAAGTATTCTCCTGAGAGTGCTACATTGAGAAATTCCTCTGTGCCAATCCATGATATTGAACCCATGATTGTTGAAGAAGGGGGAGCGGTCTTAGATACAGGCTGTGAATATATGGATTGCTCTCTGTCTAAACTCCTTTGGTAATTTTCTGTTACAAAGTACAGCAACCATCACAAAGAAATACAAACTTGTTCTTTAATCTACTCAGAAAAGCTCCTGAAGTAGGATTTGAGCCACGCAGTAGAAAGCAAGCCAGCTAAGGGGTTTCAGCTGGGTAACTGCTAGCAATTGAGCCTTACCTAATTGCTTGTGAGCTCTGAGGGAATCACTTCTGAGTCTATGTGGGAAGATATAAGAAGTTAACCTGAAAAGAACAGTTTTTCCCTTCTTTGTGGATTTTGTTTGTTGTTTGATACACTGCTAAGAAAATATTAGCTAAAGCCTACAGAAAAGACCAGTTTGTTACCAACCAGGTCTTTATTCTTTTGCTTTGATTGCCTAACAAGTTCAGCTGTTGTTTTCCTGATTTTGTTTTTCTAAGTTAAACACTGAAAGCAAGTATCCTGTTTTATGTGCTACCAAGCATATCTGTGTTGGGAGAAATAACCCCATAAATAAATATCTTATTGGCTTTACACTCAAGCACAACTAATTATTGTGAGCAGCTGTGTCTGGTGTGAATGAACTGCATTTCCCACAATCCCTTGCAAATCATATTGATATATGCACTTGCCAAGACTGTGAACATTCTCACCCAGGCAGCCGTCTGACAAATGGCATAGTTTTTCGGATTGCTTTTGCGCAAAGGGATTTACTTGCTAAGGATTACAACTCAAGTCTGAAGGAAAAGACAGTTCAAGCTTAAAAGCTGAAAGAAAAGATTTTCCCTCAACTGCACTTTGGAGGAGAGGTGGCTGTTCCAGGAAGAAAAGACCCTGTGCAGAGCTGGATTCATCACTGGCATAAGGTAACAAGTACCTGGGCATGTCTAGTGGTGGATGGGAGTAAGGCACAGGGGTAATTGAAAAAAAAAAAGTAGAAAAAAACACCTGTTTGGAAGGTGCACTGTGGGTTTTTTTTGTGTTTTCTTGCAGGGATCAAGATGGATCCAAGGGAACTAGCTGATTGGATGGCAGCCCAGTTTAGCAGGCAACAGGAGCTAGCACAGCAGGCTCAGGACACTGCCATGAAAGCCTTAATGGACCAGCAGAGGCCAGTGCTTGATCTGGTGCAAGCCCTAGTTAAACTGCAGAACCAAAGTGGACCAGATGCAAGACCAGCAGTAAATACTGGTACACCACATGTGGACAGTGTGGGACTCAATCAAGGAATTGGGGCATTTAGTTTTGGGAAGCTAACTCCAGATGATAATGTTGATGATTTTCTAGAGTTTTTTGAAAGAGTGGCACAAGCATTAGCATGGCCAGAAACCCAGTGGGCAGTAAGGTTGGCAGCCTCATTAACTGGAGAGGCGCTTGCAGCTTATAGAGCAATGCCAGCAGCCCAGGCTTTGAATTATAAGGATGTAAAGGCTGCTATTAGAGATCGCCTAGGGTTGTCTATTTCAGAGTATAGGCGAATGTTTAGAGCTACTACATTAAGAGTGGGTGAAACACCCAGGGCTCTGAGTCAGATAATCAGAGGATTAGCTGTAAAATGGTTGGAGCCTGAGCAAAAAACAGTAGAAGTGTTATTAGACATTATTATGCTTGAACAATTTATGTCTGCGGTGCCTAAAGATTTGCACACTTTCCTTATACAGCAAAATTGCCAAAATCTTGGAGAGGCAACCATGCTAGCAGAGAGATTCTTGGAAGCCACGCAGGCTTGCCATAGAATGGGGGGCCCTCTGAAGATGGGTGCTGAGGCAAGCTGTGCTGTATCAGAAAAGAAATTAGTTTAAAATGTTTCTGAAAATAAATGTACTGTGCCAAACCAGAGGACACAGTGGAGTAGAAAGAAATGTTTCAAGTGTGGAAAATGGGGACATTTAGAAAAGGGATGCCAGACACACACTAGCTTAATGGGTGTGGATTTAAAACAGCCCAAAGAAGGATTTCTTTTGATGGTTGATGTGCAAGGAATTACCACAAATGCTTTGTTAGACTCTGGGGCAGACCAAAGTATGATGTCAAAAAGGCTTTGGAAGAGGATAGAGGCCCAAAAAGGATTTGTGCCTAGAACCCCTGAAAGCCAAGTTCACATCAGATGCATTCATGGTGCTGCAACATCATATCCCACCTATAGGCTAAAGGTTAAGTGCCTGGGCGAACAAGAGGAAGTCCTGTTAGCAGTGGTGCCTAGGCTACCCTTTGATTTGGTTCTAGGAAGAGACTGGCCAAGATTTAAACAGGGTCTAGTGGAAGGACTAGGAAAGAAGGAGGGAGAAGGTTTAATGGTAATAGCTCCCGGGCCTTTATTTGGAAGTCCTCAGACCCCAGCTAAAAAGATGGTTAAGCGTCCAGAAGACCAAACTATCCCTAAGCAGACATTTGTCTTAAAGTACCATAGGGTCACAGAGAAGGCCCAAGCTCCTAAGCGGGCAACCCCTCAAGCTGCTGGGTTTGACCTGTGCAGCATAGAAAATGTGACTGTACCTAGCCAAGGGAGAGCCCTGGTTGACACCGGTCTCCAAGTGGAAATACCTATTGGATGCTATGGGAGAGTAGCCCCAAGATCCGGATTAGCCCTTAAATATTTCATCGATGTGGGTGCAGGAGTAATTGATCCCGATTACAGGGGCAATATTAAAGTTCTGTTATTTAATTTTGGACAGAATGATTATCACGTGAAGACAGGAGACAGAATTGCCCAATTGATCTGTGAGAGGCTGGGTTTTCCACCTGTGGAGGAGGTCACATCCCTGGAAAATTCTGAGCGTGGAACCAAAGGCTTTGGTTCTACTGACCTCAAAGGGGTTAAAAGCCTAGCTGCCACCTGTGCCCGAGAGAGGGAGGTGAATGAAGAGGAAGATTTGGGACCCCAGGTATCTGATTGTAAAGAAAAATCAGAGCCCCCGCTTCCCGCCCTTCCTACTGCCTCTCCCCAGTTGAGTTTCATAGCTGAGCCAGAAGGAGAGGAGAGGAAGGAATAGAGACAAAAAAGAGATACAACTCCTAGGGGAGGTGGGCGGGTTGTGAAGACTAATTCCTGCTGTTCCGGAGATCACCTGTTACAGGTAAGTAACTGTGCTATCTCCAGGAACAAGCAGGAATGAGTCTTCACACGTGGGGACTCCCTAGCTTAGGATGCCCGGGGAGGTCCCATAAGCGCAGCCCAGGACGGGATGGCATTCGCCCAGCCTAAATCCCCGGCATCCCCTGAGGGATGGAGGGCAGGAGTTGAATAGAGGAACAGCGAATCTACAGACTACAGAGGGAGTCTTTAGAGTGCAGAACAGGTAACATTAAGATACAGCAAAAAAAACCCAGGCTACGGGAAGAGTAGCCAGAGGGATGCACAAATAGTATCAGTAAGCATTTAATGAGTAAATGCCCTAGTACCATGTAGAGCTTACCGGCCACTAAGTTTTAATGAAGTAATGGTGTGGAACCCCGTAGGGCTTACCTACCGGGTTGCCGGAAGCAGACCTGTGGTGAAGGCACCGTAGACGCAGTAGCGAAGTCGTCAAGGAAACTTCGCCGCAGCGAGGAGGAAGCTCCAAATCCGGAAGGCTAGGAGATCCAGGCGTCAGCTGGGTCAGGAGAAAGGCGGCAGGTCTTCCAGGAGGCTTAGTGCAAGCTGAGCACTCCCTTAGGAGTAGAGTCCAGAACTCAGAGGACTAACAGTAGAAGACTGGCCGAACCAGAGCCCATTCCGGAGAAGAGTAGGGGTGCACCCCGGAGCAGAAGGAGTACACAGGCTACCCTAGCGAGAGATAGGGAGACAAGGGTCCGAACCCCCGGGAGGAGGACCTAACTGAAAAGGAGCTGTAGACTCCACAGCGGTAGAGTACCACCAGTCCGCGGCCCGATCGAGGAATAGGCAGGCGGACTGGCCGGACCCCGGGGGGGGGGGGGAGCGTGAGTACCGGCCATAGGGAAAAAGGCGGTATAGCACAGGTACTGCGGGCATCCCCCCAATATGCGCCTATCGCGCAGGAGATATCTAGTATATCTAAGCCGGTGGGCATGAGGGCGCCCACTCCGGTACTAATGCAGGCATGTCGAGGGGCCTACCTCCCTGCGCATCACCCTGGTAAGGCGGATCTGCCATCGATCCACAGAGCGTCCACCTGGAAGGTGGCAGCAAGATCCGTCAGTAGAGGGATCTATTCCAGAGGACAAGGGCAGATCGGCGAACCAACAGCGCGGTAGCGTGGGGGACAGGGGATAGCATCAGTCTGGTAGAGCGCCACAGGGGCTGGAGGCCCTATATGTGTCCCCAGGACCTGCACGCAGAAACTCGCCCCCCCCCGCACAGACAGGAGACAGGAAGGTAATTCCAGTACGGAAGCAATCAGCAGGGGGATACCGGCTGAGAAGGGTTCGGAGACGTACCGAAGGGTAATAAGTTGGCCGTTGGCCATAGCTATCACGGAATAGAGGTGGTCTCCCTACCAACGGAAGGAGAATACCCGAACCTCTAGATAAGCCTCCGAACCATTTGTAACGGAACGAGCCCCCGAGCAGAGCTCAATTTTTAAACGTCCGATAAGAGGGTTAAGTGCAGGCAGCCGCCTGCCTGAGCCTAAAAATGCTTAGAAGGAGAGTCCTGGCGCGGGCCCGGGGGCATCAACCCGGGGTGAGAGGCCCCTTGCCTGGGCGCGCCTGGAGGGTGGGCGGAGGTCTGATAGTTCCTCTTCCTGGGAAGGTTAGCGAAGCACTGTGCGACCTGACGCAAGGCCTCGCTGTTGAAGAGGTGATCTCCGTCGCAGGGAGAATTACCCGGGTTGTGCTGTGCCCGTCTACACAACTCGGACGCCCGCAGCCATGCTGTACGGCGTGCTCTAATGGCAACAGCAGAGGCTCTGCTGACCGACTGGAAGGAGTCCAGCGAAGCACGAGAAAGGAACCCGGAGATATTCCTGCAGTGATAAAGGAGCAGGGAATATTCAAAGGCCTTGGTCGCAGATACGAAGAGGGATAACCGAGACAACCTCTCGGTAACCTCCCGGAGCGACAGGCTCATATAAAATATATATGAGATAATTCTGGCCGTCAGCATAGATGTCTGGAAAGCTTGACGTCCTAGAGTATCCAGCGTCTTTGAGGCGCGGCCTGGGGGGCGAGAAGCATGCTTCTCCTTGCTTCTGGCCTTCCTCAGCGCCGGTTCCACCACAATGGACCGATGTGGAAGCTGGTGCTGCCGAAAACCCGGGGACGGAGGCACCCGGTAAAGAGCCTGCATCGCAGTCGACGGTGCCGGAACCCTCAAAGGCGACCGCCAACCCCCAGCAGGAGATCCTGCAGGGAGGGATGCAGAGGAAGCATCACGGCTGCCTGTTCCTCAGGGCCCGGGTTTGAGCCCGGGGTAGGGATGGCCAGCAAGTCCGCCATGTCAAGGAGGAAATCCTGAAAAGGTGGCTCTGCCGGAGGAGTTATGGCGGGGGAGGCTGCCAGGGAACACAGAGGCCGCTCGGGCCGATGCCCGCTAGGCATAGGAGGGGACCAACCGCCCCGGATCGGGGCAGTCCCCATGGCGTCGTCGGCTCCTGGGATTGATTCCAAACTAGGCATCGAAGGGGTCGATGGCACCGACAGCGCCGCAGGAATCGGCCTCGGCCCCGAACCCGGGGGTGGAGCTGCTCCCTGCGATCGAAGCGGTTCCGCGGCCGCCGGAGGGCAGGGGCCAGCGGTCTCTGCTCTGCGTCGCGGGAGGGGACAGGGACCGATCCCGAGACGTGTAGTGTCCAAGCTTCAAGGCTGGATACCGACTCCAGGCTGGGCATCGAACCGAGCGAGGAGATCAACTCCCTTCCAGAGGGCCCCGGCGGGGGCGACTGCGCCGGTGGTGGAAAACCCGGAGCGCGGATCGGAACCGCGCCGATCGGTGCCACGAGCATCACGGGTCCCCGAGGGCGGAGCTCGGTGGAGAGGGGGTCATCCGACGTCGGCGCCAATGTCGATCGTCGGGCACTGCCCGAAGCCGGGCTCCCTCTCGCACCCGTTCGACCCGGAGAGAAACCCTCCCGGGGCATACGGGCCGTCCCCGAGGGAACCCCGGTCACCCGACGACGAGTCCCTGCGGGGGTGCAAAGCCCCTGCGCCGACATCGGTGTACCGTTGCGGGGCGGCGCAGATCCAGATCGGATCGAAGCGGTTGAAGGCCCCAAGGCCCCTTCTCTAGGAAAAAACGGGGCCCTCGACGGCCGCGTTGATGCCGGGGAGTCGTCCGAGCGCTGGCCGACACACCCCGAGGTCCCTGGGGAAGGTCGATGGCAGCCCCTCGTGCTCAACACCCCTGCCTTCGCAGGCGGAGCAGCGCCGCCCGAACCCGGTACCACCCTTGCGCAGGGCTGGGAAAACGGCAACCCGGCGCGGGTTGAAGCGAGCGGCCCCGAGGGGAGGGAGGCCCGACGACCATCCCTGGTGCGGGGCGGAACCACCAACGCCCGCGCGCTCGAAGCGGGTACTACCCCCACGCATGACCTGAACGTAGGGCCGTCAGACCGTGTCGAGTCGATCGGCCCCCGAGGTAGGGAGGACAGCGGCTGGCGATCCCCGGTGGGGAGCGGGTCACTCGACGCCGACGGGTCGGCACCGCCCAAGGCGGATACCGGCCCCCTAGGAAGGCCATACCGGCGCGAGTTGGTCGGCCCCGGAACGCTCGACACCGACGCTGAGGGGTCGGTACCGCCCGAAGCGGTCACCGCCCACGCGCATGGCAGGGATGGAGGAACGCCAGACTGGACCGAGTCGATCGGCCCCGGAGGCGCCGAGGACAGCAGCCGACGATCCTCGGTGAGGAGCGGAGCGCTCGACACCGACGCCGATGCCGGGGGCTCAGTACCGCCCGATGCGGCTACCACGCCCGAGCATGGCTTGGATGTAGGGATGTCAGACCCGGTCGAGCCAGTCGGCCCCGAAGGCGCCGAGGACACCGGCTGACGATCCCTGGCGAAGAGTGGAACACTCGACGCCGACGCCAATGCCGGGGAATCGTCACCGCTCGAGGCGGGTACCTCCCTCTGGCATGGCTCGGGAATGTTCTGTGAGGAACGAACCTCAGGAACATCCCGAAACCCCGTAAATGCTTTGGAGCCCGAGGACTCCCGCCGGGGTATATCAGCCAAAGAGGACTTGAGGGGTTGGCCGGAACCATCGCCATGCCTCGCATGAGACTTGCCCCTCAAGACTCGGCTAGTCTTAACAGACTGTTGTGTGGTTACCTGATCCTGGAGAGAAGAACAACCCGACGACCGCGCCCTGGGAGCGAAGACGTCGTCGAGGGATACCCGAAAGAGGAAGGGTCTTCTGCCGACACTGCAGCCCGGGGAATCCGGGAAAGAGGGGTCAGGCCCCACACAGGAGAGGCACCAGGCATTGGAGTCCACGTGGAAAATGGAGTCCCTGCCATGAGGCTGGGGGGAAGAAGGCTCCATGCCCCGGTCCTCAGCGCCCGGAGGCGACGAAAATTAAATGAAAATAAAGAAAAAAGGGGGGGGGGGGCACAGAGGTGCCACCGTCGGCGGGAAAGCCGCGACTACAGAAAAACGGAAAAAATTTCTGCGGTGGCAGGAGGGACATCCTGCCTGCTCCGCGGAAAACGAAAAACTGGGGAGAGGCAGTAGGAAGGGCGGGAAGCCACCGCGCAGGCGCGGGGTATGCTCCCAAAGGCCTTCTGATTGGATGCTGGGGAGCATTCCCGTGCGGGCTCCGTCGGCGACGTCTCCCACGTGTGAAGACTCATTCCTGCTTGTTCCTGGAGATTATAGAGATATATACATACATGAATATATATGTCTAAAGATAAATGTCTGCAATTAAGCAGATAGAGATATATGTCCATAAGAACATTCACATGGGAGATGTGAAAAGGAAAGATTCATCTAATAACAAGAAGGTGGAACCTACTTGAGAAGATATATAGAGAATCTATTCCCCCTGGCTAAGATGGAGCAGGAATGCTATCCAGTGAAATAACCAGGAAGGTTGCGTGAAAAAACAGAGGATAATATCAGTCTGTAAACAGCAAGTCCTGAGTCATGTAGAACTCTTGCATGGTAAATGAACAGAAAACGCATAGGATGAGATATCAGGTTGACCACTGGAGGGATACAAAGTGGTATCATGCATTATGAGTTAAATATGTGCTGTCCATGAAGGAGTAGGATACCATGAGGACAAGCTGCAAGGAAAAAAGAGCATATTCCTTGTAGGAATTGGAGAACTCTTTAGACGTTCACGCAGAAAAGGCTTATGTCCTGTATTATAAAAGGAGATAGTAGGGTGTGGAGAACCCTCATAGTCATGGAAAATGACTGAGGAAGCCTTTTCCAACCATATAGGATAGTCATTAGAGACAAAACCCCATGCTCTCTAGCAAGGGCCCATAGTAGAAAGCTTCTCTGTAAGATTGCAGAGAGCATTATGCAGAAGAATTGGGAAATAAAACTGGCTGTTGGAAGAAAACCAGCTGTCACGTTAACTATGCTGCCAAATCCAAAGGAATTGGGGATGGCAAGAAAAGAAGATAGTGTGATAAGCCTGAAGTGATAAGGATTATCCAAGACAGATGAAGCACTATCTTGGAATCACTACTAAGGCCAGACTGGAAGTAGTGGAAGACAGAACTGGAAACTTGTGGAAAAGTACCAGTAGTCCAATCACTGGAACTCCTGCATGGGCAGCTGCTGAATAAGACAGCAGAGAGAATCTTTCTGTGTAAAACAGAGAGAACAGACAGAATAAGAGGAGAAATTCCTGTCCCTGTCTGATGAGCTGCCCAGACAAAAGAAGGGAGTTTATTCAAGAGAAAAAATTCCACATTGGAATGATGACTAGAAAGGCTAAAGAAGCCCTGCAGTGGTATGGTACCACCCTTTCAGGGGTAACCCTGGATAAAAGGGTAGAGACAGGAGCTGAAGGGTGACTTACCATATGGTAAGTCTGTGGAAGGAAAAAATTCATGTTGGAACAGAAACTATCATGGGATAGTTGTTAAACCTCTCTTCTTGGTAGGAAGAAGAGGAGAAACCTGTGACCCATAGACATGAATATCCTGTGACCCATAGACATGAATATCCTGACAGCTCAGCATACCTAGGAGCAACTGGATGTCCTGAGAAAAGGAATCCACGTGTAGAGTTTGGAATGAAAAAACAGTGAAAAAACTTCTACTGGAAAGAAGTCAACTGTAGGTTGTAAACTTCAGGACCCTATGGTTGCTGGGTTTGTTCAGTCTGGCTAGAGTTTGGATTCTTCAGACCAGGGCGAGGTTTCCCCTGCTTGGGAACATCTGTATGATGGGCAGGAGAAGAGTGAAACCTTCTTCTCCTAGGGAAAGAAGGTTTGGTAGGGCATTTCCTACCTACTGGGGAAGGAGAAGGCTTAGAATAGCCTCCAGAAACAGGGAAGTCAGTGGACCACTGAGCAACCTGACATAAAGACTCCTTATTGAAGAGATTTTCCCCAGTGCAAGGAGTATTACCCAGTCTTTGCTATGCCCATCTGCTTAAGTCTGAAGCTTGGAGCCAGGCTCTACGTCGTGCCCCTATGGCAGAAGTTCTGCTAACAGACTCAAAGGAGTCCAGGGAAGCACGAGTAAGAAACCAAGAGATGCTTTGAATATGACTAAGTAGTAAGGAATAGTCTGCAGTCTTGGGCTCTGAAAGAAAAGGAGTCAAAAGATATAATTTCTTTGTGACCTCCTGAAGTGATAGACTCATAAAAAAAATATATGAGAGAATCTTTGTTGACAGCATAGATGTCTGGAAGGTTTGACGTCCAAAGGCATCTAGTGTCCTAGACTCATGACCTGGTGGGTAAGAAGAGTGCTTCTTACTTTTCACCTTCCTCATTGCTGATTCCACCACAATGGAATGATGGGGAAGTTGAGTCTTTTGAAATCCTGGAGAGGGGGGTACCTGATACAGAAGATCAGTTGCTCTAGAAGGTGAGGGAACCCTTAAAGGTGCTTCCCACATTCTTAGAAGAAGATCCTGCAAGGAATGATGTAAAGGAAGCATTATATTTTCCTTTTCTCCAGTAGAAAGAGAGCCTTGTGTAGGATCATAGCCAGGGATAGGAATAGCAAGAAATGTTGCCATATCCAGGAGAAAATTCTGAAAAGAAGGATCTCCAAAGGGAACCGTCCCTGGACAGGCTAGACCTGAAGAACTAGCCTGGGCACCGGAGGATCTACTTGAGAATATAGGAATATAAGATCCTGCACGGTGCAAGAAAGGATCCTTAAGGGATGGATGCTGGTACTGGAGGTCATGCCCTGAGACAGTCAGCACTGCATCGTCCATGCCAGGTATGGACTCCAAACTTGGTATAGAAAGGAGCGAACCTGGTGAAAGAAGCATGGAAGGAGCTGGCCCCGATGTTACTGCGGGTACCGATACCGATACCGGTAGCTGTGTCGGAATCGGAAGCGACACCGACATCGAAGCAGTCATCGGTGGCTGCTCAATCGGTACCGAGGTAACCGAAGGCTTTTGGTAATCACCCTCGGTACCAAGCATCCGAAACCGGTAAGCGTCGGTACCGAGACGTGTCGGTACCCAGTCTTCTAGACTAGAGATCGATTCTAGACTCGGCATCGAAAGAAGCGAGTCTATCGATGCATGTCTAGAGGGTACCGGCGTCGGTGGTAATATCGGCGTAGATGCCGATACTGGAAAGTCAATCTGGGGCGTATCGAGCAGTCCCAAAGGTACCGAGAAAGCCAGATGACGATCTCTGGTGAGGAGTGGATCGCTCAACACCAGTGCCGATGCCGGGGTATCGGTACTGCTCAAAGCGGATGCCACCACCGAGCATGGCTCAGGTATGTTCTGTGAGGGGTGAGCCCCAGGAACAACCTGAAACCCCTGATAGGCTTTGGAGGCCGAAGACTCCCGCCGGGGATTTGAAGCCAATGGACCCTTGAGGGCAAGGCCGGAGCCGTCATCATGCTGTGCATGAGACTTAACACTCAAGGGTTGGCTAGTCTTAACAGACTGTTTGTGGGTTACCTGATCCTGTGGAGAAGAAGAAATGGTCAGTGCCCTGACACTGGAAGGCAACACGGTATCGAGGGAAACTCGAAATGGAAAATCTCTTCTCACAATATTGTAGCCTAATGGCTCCGGAGGAAAATGGTCAGGACCCAGACAAGTTAGACATCAGTTCTTGGAGTCTAAAAACAAAACTGTACCGCCACAGCTTAGGCACTTCTTAGGAAAAGAAGGTGGCGGCTCCATGATGGAGAGGCCCAGAAGGCCCAAAAAGTTTAAGACAGAAAGTGAGGGAAAAAATTCCCTGAATTTAAGAAAAAGAAAAAACACCGGCGGTACCGGTGGAGTCGGGGAGACAGCCGCGACCACAAGAAAACAAAGAATTAAAGAAAAACTTTTCTGCGGTGACAGGAGGACGTCCTGCCGGCTCCGCGGAAAAACGAAAACTGAGGAGAGACAGTTGGAAAGGCGGGAAGGCAGCACGCAGGCGCTGAGGGATGCTCCCAAAAGCTTTCTGACTGGATGCTGGGGAGCGTTCCCGCGCAGGCTCCGTCGGTACCGACGTACCCATATGTGAAGACTCATTCCTGCTTGTTCCTGGAGATCATCCCTACATCTTCCTCAGTAAAGACCGAAGCAAAGAATTCATTCAGTCTCTCCTCTATGGCCTTGTCCCCTCTTAGTGCCCCTTTTACCCCTCTATCATCTAATGGTCCTACTGACACTCACAGGTTTTTTGCTACAAATGTACTTGAAAGAAGTCTTTATTACGCGTTTTTATTTCCACAGCAAGCTTCTTCTCAAATTCTCTCTTTGCCTCCCTTATCAGTGCCTTGCATCTAACTTGCCAGTGCTTATGTTGTTTCCAGTTTTCGTCATTTGGCTCTTTTTTCCATTTCCTGAAAGATGCTTTTTTGGCAACAACAGCCACTCTGACCACACCTTTAAACCATGCTAGCAGTTTTTTGGACTTCCTTCCACTTTTCTTAAAGTGTGGAATACAGCTGGTCTGGGCTTCCAAGAAAGTATTTTTAAACAATACCCATGCTTGATGTAAATCTTTAACCTTTGCAACAGCTCCTTTTAGTTTTTTCTTAACTATTTTCCTCATTTTATCAGTCTCCCTTTTGAAAGTTAATAGGTAGTACTGTGGATTTCCTTACCGTCCTTCCTCCATTTATTATATCAAACGCAGTCATGCTATGATCACTATTGCCAAGTGGTCCCAACACCCTTATCTCTTGTGACAGATCTTCTGTTCCACTAAGAATTAGGTCCAAAATGGCTTTCCCTCTGGTTGGTTCATGAACCAGCTGCTCCAAGAAGCAGTCACTTATTTCATCTAGAAACTTTATCTCCCTAGCATGTCCTCCCTTGACACTGACCCACTCGATACTGGGGTAATTGAAATCACCCATTATTATTATTGTACTGTAACTTTTGTTAGCTTCCCTGATTTCTTTGAGCATTTTAGTGTTGTGCTGCAGGAATCTGTTCTCAGTCCAATTTATTTTATTTCTTTAACAGTTTTTTTTATACCACTTTACCCTACGGTCAAAGCAGTTTACATTGTAACAAAACATCTTACATTAAACAGGGAATACAATTTAGAGACATTAATATATGTACTAAAGGAGTAACTACAGTATGTTGTTGTTGTTAAGCGCCATCGAGTCGGAGTCGACTCATGGCGACCCTCTGGATAGTTATCCTATATTGTGAACGGTCTTCAGTCAGGCGGCTCATTGTTGACAGACTGGTACCCGTAGCTGCTGTTATTGTATCAATCCATCTCATTGCTGGCCTTCCTCTTTTGCGTTGACCTTCTATCTTGCCAAGCATGATGTCTTTCTCTAATGATCTCTCTCTTTGCATGATGTGTCCAAAGTATGAAAGTCAAAGTCTTGTCATCTGAGCTTCTAAAGAAAGCTTAGGTTTGATCTCCTCTAGTACTGACTGGTTTGTTCTTCGGGCAGTCCATGGTATACACAGTATTCGCCGCCAGCACCATAATTCAAAGGCATCAATTTTTTTCCTATCTTTTTCACTGTCCAGCTTTCACATCCATATGATGTTATTGAAAATACCAAGGCTTGAACAAGTCGAATCTTTGTATGGAGAGAGACATCTCTGCTCTTGAGAATCTTATCTAGGTCTTTCATAGCCATTCTGCCAAGAGCAATGCGTCGTCTGATTTCTTGACTGCTTGTTGCTTCTTTATTGATAGTTGATCCAAGTAGGTTAAAGTTGTTCACGATTTCAATTTCTTCTCCTTCAACGATGAACCTGGGTATGGAATTGTTAAATTATTAAAATTCTTTTAAAAAATTTTTGTATGTGACATTGCGAAAGGATTGTCAGGTAAAATTTGCCTCTTTGCGGATGATACCAAAATCTGGAATAGAGTAGACACCCAGGAAGGTGTAGATAACATGAGGCGGGATTTAGTGAAGCCTGGAGAATGGTTGAGAATTTGTCAGCTGAGTTTTAATGCTAAAAAATGCAGGGTCATGTATTGGGGCTGCAAAAACCCAAGGGAGCAGTACAGAATAGGGGATGGAGTATGTCTATATACGAAAGAAAAGGGGGTCCTGTGGGGTGATTGCTTCCGATGATTTTAAGATGGACAAGTAGGTAGAAAATGTGACGGCAAAAAATCAGATGGATGCTTGGGTGCACAGGTAGAGGAATGGCTAGCAGAAAGAAGGAGGCGATAGTGCCTCTGTATAAGTCTTTGGTGAGACCTCATTTGTAGATCACATCTTCAAAAGGATATAAACAGGATGGAGTTGGTGCAAAGGATGGATATCAAAATGCTCAGTGGTCATCATCATAAGGTATATGAAAGACAAATATCTCAGTATGTACACTTTGGAAGAAAGGCGGGAGAAGGGAGTACTTAAATACCTCTGTGGCATAAATGCACAGGAGGAGATCCTCTTTCAATTCAAAGAAAGCTCTGCAACGAAGGGGCATAGGATGTACAGTAAAGGGGATACACTAAGGAATAATTTGCAGAAATATTTTTTTTACAGAAAGAGTGGTAGATGCATGGAATAGTCTCCCAGTGGAGGTAGTAGAGACATAAGGACTATATCAGAATTCAAGAAATCATGGGACAGGCAAAGAGGATCTATAAAGAAAAAAAAAGAGACTGTAAAATATAATGGTTGATATGGAAAGGCAGACTGGATAGGCTGTATGATCTTTATCTACTGTTATTTTTCTCTGTTTCTAAGAATGACTCAAAGTCCCAGAAATGTTATGTTAAAGAAGAGGCACTAAAGATTGTAGTTTAAGAGAATGAAAATGTTATAGCTTTAAAGGGAGCAACAGAGCTCTACTATTTGGAAAAACCCCAAAGACAATATTATTACATGTTCTATTTTGCAAGCTTCTACATTGCATTTTTAAAAGAGCATTAATAAAGAAAGCGAAGTTGCTTACCTGTAATGGAGGTTCTCCATAGACGGCAAGGGTATGCAACCATACTATAATGGTGATGCAACTGATTGAGCCATTGTGCTGGACTCTCCCCCAGTTCAGAGAAGTCTTTTTGACTTCTTTGAGAATGCATACTACTTCCTGCCTTACCTGCTGGAGCCATTGGTGTTCAGTATATGTAAAGCTGAGTGGTAACAATGTACTTTTTACTTGAGTCCTTCCTCTTTCTTCCTTTGTTTTTGCGGAGTTGGCAGACTGGTTAGTGTGGCTGCATACCCCTGCTGTCTACAGAGAACTCCCATTACAGGTAAGCAACTTCACTTCCTCCACAGACAAGCAGGGGGATGGAGGCACACTATAAAGCGTAGTTACTCACCTGTAACAGGTGTTCTCCAGGAGCAGCAGGAATCAGTCCTCACATATGGGTGACGTCGGCGCCGACGGAGCCCTCGCGGAGCAATTTTCCCCAGCTTTCAAAGAAAGCCTTTGGGAATTGCAGCGCGCATGCGCGGTCCCCTTCCCGCCCAAGGGTGCCATCTTAGCCAGTCAGATGACATAGCTAAAAGACAGCATAAAAATTTGCAAAAAAACTAAAGCAGATAATTGCAACTCCAAGGGGAGGAGGGAGGGTTGTGAGGACTGATTCCTGCTGCTCCTGGAGAACACCTGTTACAGGTGAGTAACTACGCTTTCTCCAGGACCAAGCAGGAAGTCAGTCCTCACATATGGGACTCCCAAGCTTAAGGCTACCGGAGACCCTAAGCACAAAAATGAGCTCCCTCTAGCTCAGCAGTACAGAAGGAAGGAATCTTCGCTGAATTATTACCCACCGGTAGCCCCCATCCGGGATGGAGGGTAGGAGTTGCTCAAACCTCGAAGAGATTTCGGAGGACTGCCTGTCCGAAAGCACTGTCCCTGCGGGACTCCCTCTCGAGGCAGTAATGGACCGCAAAAGTCTGGCTCGAAGACCAAGTAGCGGCCCGGCAGATGTCTGCCAATGGAACAGAGCGGAGGTAAGCCACTGACGTAGCCTTCGCCCGAACACAATGAGCCGTGACCCGACTTTCTAACGAGAGTCCGGCTGCCCCATAAGCCCAAGCGATACAGTCAGCAACCCAGATGGACAGAGTACGCTTGGAGACCGGGAGCCCCAATTTATTGGGGTCAAAAGACACAAAAAGCTGAGCAGCTTTACGGTGCTCCCGCGTACGGTCAAGGTAGAAGTTCAATGCCCTTCTAGAGTCCAGGGTATGCAGGACCATTTCAGCTCGGCTGGAGTGTGGCCTGGGAAAGAAGGTCGGAAGTACCACCTCCTGATTGATGTGAAAAGGGGAGACCACTTTTGGAAGAAATTTAGGGTGAGTCCGTAGGACTACCCTATTTTTGTAGAACCGAGTGTAAGGGGGATCAGACACGAGGGCCTGCAATTCACTTACGCGTCTAGCGGAAGTGAGGGCTATCAGGAATAAGGTTTTCCAAGAAAGAAAACGGAGAGAACAGGTAGCCATAGGTTCAAAAGGCGGACAGGTGATCCGCTGCAAAACCACATTCAGATCCCAGTCAGGTGCTGGCGGGCGCAGAGGTGGTTTAAGTAGAAGGAGACCTCGGAGAAACCTTGCCACGAGAGGGTCGCTGGAAAGAGGTCTGCCGTCCACCGGCACATGATGTGCTGAAAGAGCACTGAGGTGAACTTTAACGGAGTTGGACTTAAGTCCCAGATTAGAGAGGTAGAGCAAGTACTGCAAGATCACCGACACCGAGCAGGAGAAGGGATCCTGAGACTGCTGGGCACACCAAGCGGAAAAGCGACGCCATTTAAGGGCGTAGCATTTGCGGGTAGAAGGTCGCCGGGAAGCTAGGACGACCTCTTCCACCTCTGCCGGCAGTAGAAGGGGAGCAAGGACTACCCTTTCAGCAGCCAGGCCATCAGATGTAGAGATCTGAGGTTGGGGTGCAGTAGGGACCCCTGATCCTGTGTTAGGAGATCTCGTTGAAACCCCAGAGGGAACGGATCCGCCACCGCTAGTTGCAGCAGGAGTGGAAACCACGGCTGTCTGGGCCACCGAGGAGCTATCAGGATCATGGAAGCTTTGTCTCGGAGAACCTTGAAAAGAGTTCGAGAGACTAGCGGTATGGGAGGAAAGGCATAGAGAAGGCCTTTCGACCATGAGAGCAGAAAAGCATCCGCCGCTACTCGAAGGGGATGCGGCTGCCGAGAGCAGAAGCGAGGAAGTTGCCTGTTGAGAGGACTGGCAAAGAGATCCATCGTGGGGAGGCCCCACTTCAGAAAAAGTTTCTGAACTACAAAGGGATCTAGTCGCCACTCGTGCGGCTGGAGGATTCTGCTGAGTTTGTCCGCCAGGCAATTTTCTTGGCCTGGGAGATAAACTGCCTTGAGAAGAATGCCGTGGCTTACGGCCCAAGAGCAGAGTCTCTGTGCTTCTCGACAGAGAAGGAAGGAGCCCGTGCCCCCCTGTTTGTTCACGTAGAACATGGCAACTTGATTGTCCGTCTGGACAAGGACGGACCGGTGAGAAGTCAGGTGGGAGAAAGCCTTGAGAGCCAGACGGATCGCTCTGAGCTCCAGGAAGTTGATCTGCTGCGCAGACTCCCACGTGGTCCAGAGACCTTAAGTACACGCCCCTTGGCAATGCGCTCCCCATCCTAGGAGAGAAGCATCCGTCGTCAGCACTTGAGCCGGCGGAGGAGACTGAAAAGGCATTCCGAGTACCAGGTTCGGCCGATGAAGCCACCACTGTAGAGAAGAAGCCAGCGGGCCGGAGATCCGCACTAAGTCGGCTAGGCCGCCCGTGGCCTGCTGCCACTGCTTGCGAAGGCACCACTGAGCAGGCCGCAAATTCAGGCGGGCATTGGGGGTCACGTGGACGGTGGAAGCCATGTGGACGAGTAGTCTCAGGAAGCGCCTGGCCGAGACCAGGGACTGGCTGCGAAAACGGCCGGCTAGGTCCATGAGCCGTTGAGCCCTGTCGAGAGGCAGGAAAGCTCGCGCCTGAAGAGTGTGCAATCTTGCGCCGATGAACTCGAGATCTTGCGAGGGGAGCAAAGTGGACTTTGCGAAGTTTATGACAAAGCCCAAGTACTGGAGAAGAGTCACAGTGCGGTGTGTGGCTTTCGTGACTTCTGGAGAGGACGATGCTCTGATGAGCCAGTCGTCTAGGTACGGAAAGACATAGAGGCCGTGAAGTCGGAGATAAGCCGCCACCACCGCGAGACATTTTGTGAAGACTCGTGGTGCGGAGGATAGGCCAAAGGGCAGTACTCTGTACTGGTAGTGATTTCCTGCCACCACAAACCTTAGGTATTGGCGGTGGCTTGGGTGGATGAGGATGTGCGTGTAGGCATCCTTTAGATCCAAGGAGCATAGCCAATCTCCCTGCTGGAGGTAGGGCAGAAGGATTCCAAGGGTAAGCATCTTGAACTTCTCCCTCACAAGGAACTTGTTGAGGTTGCGCAAGTCCAGGATGGGTCGGAGGCCTCCCGTTCTTTTTGGTATTAGGAAATACCTGGAATAGAAGCCTTGACCCCTCAGGTGGTGGGGCACCGGTTCCACAGCCTGTTCCTGAAGAAGACCTGCTAACTCTTGAAGGAGTAAGTCCCTGTGTAGAGGGAGTCGTGGAGGCTCTCCCGGGAAATAGGAGGGAGGTACCTGGTGGAAGTGGAGAAGATAGCCTTCTCTCACCACATGAAGCACCCAGGCATCTGAAGTGATGTTGGACCACCTGTGGGCAAAGTGGACCAGCCGGCCTCCTGTGCTGGGAGGAACCAGCTGAGGGGGAGAGGCTATGCTGAGGAAGTCAAAAACCCCCACCCTGCTGAGCAGGGGCCGGTGGTGCAGGCTTGGGGGCTTGCTGCCTACGGGACCCGTTACCCCGTCCCTTGGCCTGCTGACCCTGTTGGGGAGCTGCGGAGGCCTGATATTGAGGGTAGTGTTTATAGGCAGCCGCCTTTCTCGGGTAAAAGGACTTCTTTCCCGAGCCCTTCTTCTTCTGGGAAGGGGCAGAGGTCTTCCTAGAAAGCCTAGTTCTGGTGAGAGTCTCCGTCTCGAGTTGTGCAGCCTTCTCAGCCATGGGCTTGCCAAAGAGGTTCTCACCTCGGCAGGGGACATCGACCAACTTGTCCTGTACCCAGGGTTCAAGGTCAGACGACTGAAGCCAAGCCTGTCGGCGGGCACCGATGCCGGCTGCGGCCACTCGAGCCGATGCTTCAAAGCCATCATAGGCTGCTCGAGAAATGAATTTGGAGCATTCCCGAATACCAGTGGACAAGGCTAGGAACCTCCGCAAAGGTTCCTCGGACAGCCCAGCAGAGAATCCGGCTATCTCTTTAGCCAGGTCTCTAAGGTTAATGCCCATGTAGAGCTGGTAGGTCTGGACCCGACAAGCAAGCATAGAGCCCTGGAAACACTTCTTACCGAGGCCATCCAGGTTGCGGGCCTCCCTGCCAGGAGGCACCGAGGAGTGCATCTTCTGGCTCTTAAGCCTATGCATGGCCGATTCCACCACCATGGAATGGTGCGGTAGCTGCGCTTTTTGGAAGCCAGGGCTCTTGCGGACTCGATAGATGGAATCGACCCGCTTGCTTAATACCGGCGACGATGCCGGACTCTCCCACATGCGGAAGAGTAGTCGTTCCAGCATTGGAGGAACCGGTACAGTAAAGTGCTCCCTGGCGGGAGAGTCGTACTGAAGGGCGTCGAGCTCTTCGGCTCCTCCTCGGGATCCGCAGGGAAGGCCAAAGCCTTGGCCATATCCCTGACGAAGTCCGAGAACCGGGCATCCTCCGGGGGGGACTGTTTCCGAGGTTCGGACTCAGGGGAGTCCGAGGGGACACACCGAGTCCGAAAAGAATCAGGTGACTCTTCCACTTCAGACTCCCAGGCCGACTCCGAGGAGGAATCGGTGGGGTCAGTTCGGGCGGGCGGAGGCGTCGGCCGCCCCGACGCCGAGGGAGTCGGCGTCGACGACCTCGGTCCCGAACGGGAGGCCGAGGGTGACCTCGACCGAGGATCGACTCGAGCCCGCATGGACTCGAGGATCGGCTCGGTCTCCGGGGTCGACTTAGACGTCGACGTCCCGGCGGTCGGGGCAGAGGCGCCAGCGAGGCTAGCGATCAGTGCCCGCTGCTGGTCCATGAAGGCAGATAGTCTGCTCTCCAAGGCCGTCAACCTGAGTCCGACCTCAGGTGACCCAGCAGCCCCCAACTCGGGCCCCGACGGCGTCGGGCCCGATGTCGGACCCCTCGGAGGCGAGTCCAGGAGGACTACAGGACTTACCCGAGCAGGCATCTCCGATTCCAAACGAGGTCGCTTCGGGAGATGTTCCTTCTCCAAAGACCCGGGACGGCTATCGGGGCTATGCGACCTGGCCCTCGCGGAACCAGGAGCATCCACCGACGCCGCCCTCGCGGGTTTCGCCTTCCGACGATGATCCCCGGAGGGAGATCCTCTGTCGGAGGAACTCCGGCGATGCTCAGAGCTGGAGCCTCTGGACGCCGAGGCCTCCGACGAGGTCCGGGTACGGGCGGGATCTGCGAAGATTCTTTCCCGCTGATGCCGCCGACTCCGTAACGCTTTGGAGGACATTTTGCTGCAGGCCCCACAGATCAGTTCCTCATCATCTGGGCCAAGGCAGCGGAGGCAATTATCGTGTGTGTCAGTGAGTGACATATTTCTGTCACACTGAACACACCTCTTGAAACCACTGGCAGCCATCGGGGGAAAAAGGGCCCCTGCAAGGTCAAAGGACCGGGCTGCCAGCGAAAAACCGAAAACGAAACTGACAGAAAAATCAGAAAAACCGAAAAATAAGAGAAGGACTCGCAACGGCGTCGCGAGTCCGGGCAGGAAAGAGACCGGCGTCGAACCAAAGAAAAAAGATAAATAAATCACGAAAAATCAACTTTTTCAGCGGGGACAAGAAGACCACGTCTGTAGGGCTCCGCGGAAAAAAGAAGACTGGCTAAGATGGCACCCTTGGGCGGGAAGGGGACCGCGCATGCGCGCTGCAATTCCCAAAGGCTTTCTTTGAAAGCTGGGGAAAATTGCTCCGCGAGGGCTCCGTCGGCGCCGACGTCACCCATATGTGAGGACTGACTTCCTGCTTGGTCCTGGAGAATGATGAGTTCAAAGCCGAGGGAAGCTGTCCAAGAGTTCAGGCCTGGGTGGCTTGGATTCTGATGAGAGGAGGAAGACATGCTGGAGAATGTTCATAGTGCAAAGAGGTTGAAGAGCACTGTCTGACCAAAAGTGAGGTCTCTCGCCGAGGAGTGGTGCAACCTGTAATGCTTGGTGAAGGTGTGAATGGAGATCCATGTGGCGGCCTTGCAAATCTGCGCTGTGGAGACAGCTGCAAGACTGGCAATCAACGCTGCTTTTGCTAGAAGATGATGAGGATCGATATGACCAGGCTGTTGGAGCTGAGCCTGGTTATAATAGAAGAAGATGAACTCTGCCATCCAGGATGTAATGGTGCATTTGGATGCTGATTGCCCTGGATTGATGGGCTTGTAGGTGACAAAGAGATGGGATGACCGGTGGAGATCTTTGGTTGCATCTAAGTAGTACAAGAGGCTGCGATAGCAGTCCAAGGTGGAAACAGCATTCCAAAGGAGGCCAATTCAGAAAGAAGATGGGCAACACAATAGTCCGATTTAGGTGAAAGATAGAGATTATTTTTGGTAGAAACGTCAGGTGGGTGCACAGGACTACTCTGTTATGGAAAAACTGTGTGTAGGGAGGGTAGTGTACTAGTTCTTGCAGTTCACTGATCTTTCTAGTGGATGTGATGGCAATCAGGAAGGCAGAGTGAGTTGTTTGAGAGAGGCCTCTCTAAGGGGCTCGAAGAAGGCTTTTATAAGCTAATACACACAATGCAACCTCAGCTTCATCACAAGATGCTCAGTTTGTTCACAAAAAATCACAACTGAAAGACAAATTACTGCCCTTGGTTGACAAATTCCTTTTTTCTAGAGTTTTCAGAAGGGTTTCATTATGCAGACCCAAATATTTCATTCTTGTAGTTGTGCACTGTAAACGCTTTGAAAGAAAGAAGCATTCGATGAGCATTCCCTCACTTTCTCAACTCAAAATATAAAACATTGTTAGTCATTATGGCCTCTGGCCACAGTCAATACATCTTCACTACAACCTTATCCATCCATTTTATGCTTAAAATATGGTGTGCATACTTCACACAACTATGGTATATGGTATTCTGCATTTCTTTTGCATGAGAGAGTCCATTTCATCTCTAAAGAATATGCACATAATTTCAAGACACAGAACAAATATATATTTAGTATTCAAGTGCATTCTTCTATATGGAGTCCAGCGGATTACAGGATCCGAGGCAGCATGGATTCACCAGAGGCAGGTCTTGTCAGACAAATCTGATTGATTTCTTTGACTGGGTGACCAGGGAGTTGGACCGAGGGAGAGCTCTAGATGTGGTGTATTTAGATTTCAGTAAAGCCTTTGACACTGTTCCTCACAGGTGACTTATAAACAAACTGAGCACCCTAGGGATGGACCCTAAAGTTACTGCTTGGGTTAGAAATTGGTTGGGTGAGAGGCGACAAAGAGTACAAGTAAATGGAGCTCACTCTGAGGAGAAGGATGTTACCAGTGGTGTGCCCCAGGGATCTGTCCTTGGTCCGATTCTTTTTAACATCTTTGTTAGTGATATAGCGGAAGGGCTGTCGGGTAAGGTTTGCCTCTTTGCAGATGATACCAAAATCTGCAATAGAGTAGACACCCAGGAAGGTGTAGATAACATGAGGAGGGATCTAGCTAAGCTTAAAGAATGGTCTAGAATTTGGCAGCTGGGATTTAATGTTAAAAAATGTAAGGTCATGCATTTAGGCTGCAGCAATCCAAGGGAGCAGTACAGTATAGGAGGTGAAGTACTTTTGTCCACTAAAGAAGAGCGGGACCTAGGCGTGGTTGTGTCTGATGATCTTAAAGTAGCTAAACAGGTAGAAAAGGCGACGGCAAAAGCTAGAAGGATGCTTGGGTGCATACGGAGAGGAATGGCTAGCAGAAAAAAGGAGGTGATAATGCCTCTGTATAAGGCTTTGGTGCGACCTCATTTGGAGTATGGTGTGCAATTCTGGAGACCGCACCTTCAAAAGGATGTGAACAGGATGGAGTCGGTGCAGAGGGTTGCTACTAAAATGATTAATGGGCTTCATTATAAAGCATATGAGGACAGACTTAAGGATCTTAATATGTACACCTTAGAGGAAAGGCGGGATAGAGGTGATATGATTGAGATGTTTAAATACCTCCGTGGCATAAATGTTCAGGGAGAGAGCCTCTTTCAATTGAAAGCAAGTTCTGCTACGAGGGGACATGGGATGAGGGTGAAGGGAGATAGATTCAGGAGTGATATGCGGAAATATTTCTTTACAGAAAGAGTAGTGGATCCGTGGAATAGTCTCCCAGTGGAGGTGGAAGAGATGAGGACAGTAACTGAATTCAAAAAAGCATGGGACCAACACAGAGGATCTCTAAAGGTAAAAAGTGGACTGTTGTAGTTGTTGTTATGGAAGGACAGACTAGATAGGCCATGTGGTCTTTTTCTGTCATCATGTTTCTATGTTTCTATGAATATGCACTTAATTCCAAGACACAGAAAAAGTATATATTTAGTATTCAAGTGCATTCTTCTAGATGATGAAGCCCTGCATGCACATATGTGAAATAAAAGGTAAACAAAGATCATTTCAACAGTTCAATCTATTTTGGTTTCATTCTTGTTACAAAATGACTAAGACACAAACAACAATTATTTACAATTCATAAAATAAAACACATAAAACCTTCAACTAATACATATTTTACAAGTTAAAACATCTAAAACACACATTTTGGAGTCTACACTATCTGTCTATCAAGTTGCCAACCTGGCTTTCCAACTCAAACTCTCAATATCCTAAAAGGTTTAAAAAGCTCAAGAGTTCAAAACAACTTCTTTTAAAGCTCTGAAAATTTTTGGTCCAATATTAAAATTAGCAAATACAGTCAAAATGATGTCAGGAATAAAAAAGGGTGACTATCTATGTTTCTTGGATTTTGCTCTAGCCCAAGAGAAGAACATACCTTTAAAAATAAAAACTGTTGAAAACTGCACCCTTAGGAGTAATTGTATAAGGAGATGCATAAAGAAAAGATCCATTTACATGCGTAACTCACCCTAGTCTGTAAATACGCTTGTAAGACCGATTACATGTATTTTCACTGTGGGTGTGAACATGGATGGAGCATGGGCAGAGTGCAAATATGCATATGTAAGTTATAAAATACTGTAATTAACTTGCACATGTTCTTTAGAAAGCTAGGTGTGGGCTGGTATTAGTGCCTGTTAATGCGCATTTTCAGACATTTACGCCTTTAATTTATAAACAAAACTGGGCACCTACTTTTCTTTATAAAATAGGCTCAAGATAGGTGCATTCTAGGCACCTAAAACTAGGCTCCTGGAAATAAAATTACCCTCTTAGTGGCATAAATGGCACTTTTCCCCTACCCTCTACTTACAGACTCAGGCATATTGTGTAGGGAATTCTTCTGAAACAGCCATTGTGAAGTGTGCCTCAATAGAGCAGCAGGGGGTATTTGAGTGGGTGTCTGGGTAGGTGAGCAAAGTGTGCGTAATGACTTATGGTGTATGTATCAGTAGTATGATGTGCATATCTATTTTCATGGGAAACAGTTTGCTGTTTATCTGTGGAGATGTGAAGGTGGAATTCCACAGGGAGTTTGTGTGTATGTGTATTAATATGTATTGGCAGGGTGTCTCATGGATGTGTTGTTAAATATATTATGGAAGTGTATGCTGGGGGCAGGGTGCCTGTATGTGTGTGTCGGATCTCTGCGTGTGTACATTCATGCATTTCACAATTTTGCCAGAGCCTGTGTATGTATGTGTGCAAGCAAGCGCGTGTGTATGTGCGTGCATCTAAGCATGTGTACATCTGTGTGTGTCAGGGGCTCTGTATGTGTGTGTGTGCACGTATGCATGGGTAATGTTAGGGGCTTTGCATGTGCATGTATGGAGGCTCTGCGTGCACATGTATGTTGGGGGCTCTGTGTGCTACTCTATTGAATCAATTATGGGAATCTTCTTTCACTATGGGGGTTATTCTGTCCCCACTATTCGTGGGCCTCCCTGCTGGTGTCTAACTTCCCCGCTGGTTGTACAAGGAAGTTAGACGGGGGCAGTGTGGGGGCGGATCGGGGCAGATTTAAGGCTGGCAGTGTGTGGTCACCAGTCCTGGATGTACAGGACCGATTCTAATGTCGGCCCTGTACAGTCCAGGGCCGTCGACTTGTATGGGGAAGTTATTCCACCTCTGAGGTGGAATAACTTCCCTGGACGTAGTGGATCGGTGAGCCTGGCGCACGGATGGGGCAGGGGGAGGGGGCCAAGGACATTCCCCGGAGCCAGACCCTAGCTGTAGGTTGCCAGATTGGGAGCTGGGCTGCGGGGAATTAGCTGCAGGAGCCGACGGCCAGGATCGCAGCTTTTAAATGGAGCCGCGGTGCCATGGCAACCAGACGCCATGGCGCTGCGGCTCCATTTAAAAGCCCTGAGTTAGTCAGGCATGTTCTGTACATGCAGGCTGGGCTGAATTGCAGTCCCGGCCTGCACATACAAGATTGTTTGCGATTCTGATCCCGTGGTGCTAGACATGCCCCGCAGGATCAGAATTGTGACGCCCTCTGTACGTCTGGGACGGAATCGGACTATATGTGTCCAAACATTGGCATTGATATGGTTCTGAAAAATAGTGTTATTGATATGGTGGACTATTAAATTATCTAATACTGGACTTTTAGCAAAAATAGTGATTAAATAAAGTAAAATGGATCCTGAGCAGAACTAGCTTATTATATAAGCTGAAGTCTTACAAGTGGGTGTCCGACAAACAAATTTTTTTAGGGACTGTTTGAATTTGTGTGTGTGCACGTGTTGCCACAAGGCTACAAATTTCAGCATGTTTGCAATGGGAGTACCATCTGGGCTAGATCAAGCTTGCTTTTGGCCTGAAGTGGCAGTACATGGTCAAACGTGCAGGTGACAGAAAAGGACTTTCTAACTTAGCACTAGGTAAATAAACTCCCTAGAAAAGAAAACTCCTTTGCTAAAAAACACTTATCTGTTGTGCAGTTAAAACAATGAAAGAAGAGTTTTCTAGTCTTTTGTGTTCAACATGCTGCAGAAGCATTACAGAACATTAACTAAAAAATAAAACCAACAAGGGCTCTGCACTAGAGCTTCTGCAGATTAAAGATCAACAGACACTTAAAAGACGGCAAAATATTTCAGCAGAACAGTTTTGATTGGTGTTCTCAAATGTATCACCAGCTCCCCCTGCTGGGACCAATCTGGAAAACCGTATCACCTGATCTCTAAGAGGCAAATCCATCTTTGTAGATCTAAAAAACATATGGCAAACAGCAGAAGTATATAAAAACTGCCAATGAAGCCCAAAATACACTTTTAAGAACATAAGCTAAGCCATGCTAAGTCAGACCAAAGGTCCATCAAGCCCAATATCCTGTCTCTGACAGTAGACAATATGGGTAACAAGTATACTCAAAAATCATTCAAACTTCACTGGGGATTTGCAAGTCGCACCAGACAGGTGTGGCAAGAAATGGCACCATTTAAACTATTTCTGCTGTTTCTGTAGCTTTCCATATCACCCACAGCGTTTGCTTCAAGACTCTGGCAAAACAGAGTTAGACCTGAATCTTCGGATCTGGTAGAATGTTTTCTGGTACTGGAGGAAACAACTTATTTCTGCTCTCAACAGATTAATTTGGAGATGAGAGGATTCTTTCCTGTTCTACCCATTTTTGGGAAGCAGTTGTTGTGTCCAGTGTGGACTGAGGGCTACAACCAAAACCACCTTTGTAAGGATAGGAGTAGGATATCCCACCCGTTTCCAATCTCTTCTCAGGAGTCAATATATCGCCTCATCCAAGTTATCATCACTGTCACCACCAAAGTCTTCTCCATTATCAAAGTAGGACATAATGTAATCCGTCTCCTTAGAAACAGAGAGAAAAAGAAATTAACAAAAGGACAGAGTGATGTCCCACGGAAACTACCAGCCTTACATGAAATCCGGCTATATCATAAATTCTCACTTCTCTCTAATCTGGTGTCACCTCTTGGGTTGTTTTAGAAGAAAGTATGCTAAAACATTTCACTATATTCTCCAATGAGAATTTACTATAAAAGGTAACACAGTACCACTGAAAACACAATGAGCACAGTACCACAATGAAAGGCAAAGGTGTGTGCACTCATAACACATGGGCAAGGCTCAAGAATGTACATAGACAGCTTTCCTCCAATGATAAAACTGCTAACAACAGTCCAACAATGCACTCTCAGTTCTTTTCTGAGAATTTGTAAGAGCACTGGCTTTTGTGATTACATATGACCATCATATATTTTGTTTAGCACAAAATATTGCTTTAAAATGAACTGAATACATTCTGCATATAAATTTATAAAGACGAACTTGGCTGCTCTGATTTCCTGGCACTGCAATGAAGAATTGCCTTCACTTGATGTATTTACAGTTCAAAACTACAAAGTGCAAGTAGTTTTTGGACTTGGTTCATTCCTATACACCTGCTTGATGTTTCCCCAGAGGAACATTTTGCCTAGCTGCTCTGCTCCATTGCATCTTAGCTTGTGCAAAGTTTAAATGGTCTGTACAACATTACAAGACACAGGGCACAGAGAGGAAAAAATAGTCCATTGAAATTTTATAAGGAAACTTAAAGACTATTCTTGTTAGGTTAATGTCTTTGTTTTAGCTATCATATTTATTTATTTATTTAGTAAGCATTTGTATACCGCTGCTTCCTACGATCAGCAGCGGTTTACTTTACAGAATCATAATGTATTGTACAATACAGAGAATTTTTAAGATATACATTTCGATTGAGCAATGATTTAAATAACACAGGAAATAGCAATTAGATACTTTATACATCGGATTGGGGCTCACAAATCTAAAAATACATTTGATTGTAGGTGCGTGGGAGGGGCCCAAAATATACATATATATAAGATTATATACCGGTATTCCAAATGCCGTCATGGTAGGCAAAAGCCATCTCGTTGAGGTAAGGTGTCACACTTAGGTCGGGTTGTAGTGAGCCTGAAATAAGTGGGTTTTGAGTTTCTTCCTGAATTCACTCAAATTATTTGCTTTTATAAATTGCTTTTATATGTGTGTATGAATATGTGTATGTGTATATTTCCACTTGATATACTACCTTTAGCAAATGTTAACTTTGTATTATTTATTTTTGTTTTGCAAGTTGCCTTGGGCATTGTTTTTTGAAGGGCAGAGATAAATGCAAGCAAATAAGAAAACTGAAGTATTTTAAAACCCAATTATAAGCTTACTGATATCCACCAAACAAAATGGTAAAATAAAATTCAGTTTAGAAAAGTCAAAATTAAGCTGCTAGTGACCCTCTAATAAATCCCCAGACTTGGTTTAGGTTACCTCTTCATGTTCTTCATCATATTCCTCCTCTTCCTCTCTCTCTTCCTCCTCTTCCTGTTTCTCTTCCTCTTCCTCCGATGTCACTTCCTCTTCCTTCTTTTCAAGTGTCTATGATTAAAAGATTGTATGGTCAAGATCTTAGCCAAATCTCTAGAAGTCTATGTATGGGTCATTCACAGGAAAAATCATTAACTATGAAATGGCATGAGGCACTTCATACTGTGAATTATTCTGATGTCCATTACAGAGCTTAAATTTTAGATTAACAGCACATTAACTAGGTCTCTCACTTTTGGTTTCAAGTCTCAAGGAGGACTTAAGGGACGTGTTCAGACCTAAACCAGGTAATTTTATAACAGGATGCCAATGTCGAGAGACTAAAAAGGCACCTATTTTATCTATAATTTATAAAGACAACATAGACGCCTATGTACCTTTATAAAATAAGCACCTAGAGCCAGTGCCAATAGACTGCAAATTTACACCTATTCCGAAGATTTGCACAAATTTACACCTGTTCCGAAGATGGTGTGAGTGTGTGGATATACTCAACACAACCAGCATATTTTATAAAATATGTATGTACATAGCAACTTTGACTCCACTTACACTATGGCACATAACATCTACAAGTGATCCACACAAAAAAATCTTTCAGCATTCATACTTTTTATGCATCTATATGGTTGTGCAATTTTACAAAAAAAACACACAAAACTAAAAACAAAACCTGTGCTGCATGTAAAACAAGCTTTATATGCGGAAACACTGTTTATAAAATTACCCCCACAAAGTGTTCAGTTACCATTCCAATTTTCCATATGCAACATGCCATGCTGGATCAGACCAGAGGTCCATTGAGCCAAACATCCTCTAACAGTGGCCAATCTGGATCTCTAGAACATCCAGCAGATTCTGAGGAATATTCACTTCTTGTTGCTCATTCTCAGGCTCCTCTTCTATCTCTCACTATATTTATTAACGGGTGCGGTAGTGTGTGACTCATAAAATTCTATTCAGGGACAAGAAGAAGTTACCTCCAGTTTCTTGATGATCTCCTCCTTATCCACTGGGATCCTCTGTTTGCGTTTGGGGAGGATAATACTGGCTTCTACAAAACAAGCAAGAAGAAAACCTACTCACATCTCATGCCCCAACACACTTTCCCATGATTTAGCCACTAGAAATGTCGAGTTGAGGTCAACATTATTGGCACCTTTGCATTTTAGCTATGTTGTGTATAACTGGATACATGCCATTCCAACAGACTACCTTATTGTACATACCTTTTTGTATATAGTTTGTATATTTTATAAATATGTTACCATGTTTATCTATGTTTTAATGTAGCAGTCAACTGTGATTTCTCACTTGTCGTCTGCATAAGTTTAATGTAATGTAAACCGCTCTGAGTGAAGGATAGAGCAGTATATAAAAACTGTTAAATAAATAAAAAGAATTATAATATCTGGAGAAATAATTGGAAATATTCCAACCGTATGTCATCATAATATTTTAATAGTATCTTCAAAGGTATTTAACAAAAAAAAAGATGTCTGTGCAATTCAGACGTAGTAATTTCTAAGAAAAGAAATATGACCTGGACAGGATTAATGGCACCCTGCACTAATATTTGGTTGCACAACCCTTGGCAATCATGACAGCCTCCAAATGTTTCTTGTAGCCATCTATAAGTTTCTTACATCTGTCTATTGGTAGTTTCTCCCACTCTTCAACTGTGATTTGTTCTAGTTCATGAAGGTTTCCAAGATTCCTTTTACCAGTGGTAGACTTCAGCTCTTTCAAAAGGTCCTTGATAGGATTGAGATCAGAACTCATTGCTGGCCAGTTTAAAACAGTCCATTTTTTTTTCTTTTTAACCATTCTTTTGTACTTTAGAATGTATGTTTTGGGTCACTGTCCTGCAGGAGGACCTATGACCTTCGACCCAGACCTAGCTTTCTAACATTAGGTAACACATTTCTCTCCAAAATACCTTGGTAGTCCTCTGACTTCACGATTTATTACATTCCAGGCCTCCGGTTCCTGAGGCAGCAAAATAGCCCCATAACATTATGGAACCTCCACCATATTTAACTGTAGGAAGGGTGTTTTTTTCCTTATAAGCTTCATTTCTTTGCCCGTAAATGTATCGTTGGTCTGCACCGCCAAAGAGCTCAAATTTGGTTTCTTCTGTCCACAGAACATTTTCCCAGGACTGTGGTTTCTCGAGGTGGGTTTGGGCAAAGATCAGGTGTGCCTTTTTATATATGTCTTTGGGCAGTGGGGTCCTCCTTGGCCTTCGTCCATGAAGTCCTTCTTTGTTTAGTGTGAGGCATATGATGCGAGTTGAAACCGCCACTCCAGATTGCTCCACGTCAGCCTTAAGCTCTTTGGATTTTGTATGTGGTGTTTTTCCAACAGTTCACACTAACCTTTGAAGACTTCTAGGATTACTTTTCCTCTTCCCACCACATCCTGGGAGGTTTTTGACAATTCCATGAGCAGAAAACATTTTAATAACATTTTGAACTGTAGACACAGGAATCACAAGGTCTTTGGAGATGGCCTTGTATCTCTTTGAAGTTTGATGATAATGGCTTTTCTAATGGTCTCAGGCAGCTCTCTTGTCTTCACCATTGTGAAAATGGAACAGGGAGTGAATGTGGCCATTTTAAACATTAGAACCAAGGCATGTTTCTGATGTTATAGTGGGAGATTATTTTGTATCCAGTGATCACCATATGATGTGGTTCAGTATTAGGACTAGGGCTGTTAGCATCCATTCAAAAGCGAGGGACTTAAGACTTTAGGAAAACTAACTTTGCCAAGATGGGCCAATACCTCAGGGAGTCGTTAGCGGGATGGGAACAGCTAGGGGATGTAGAAAAACAATGGGCAAAACTGAAAGGGGATATTTTAAGGGCAACCAACCTTTTTGTTAAAAAGGTAAATAAAGGTAAAAGGAAAAGGAGACCGCTATGGTTTTCGAAAGAAGTAGCTGAAAAGGTGAAGAAAAAGAGGGAGGCCTTCATGAAATACAAGAGATCACAGAGAGAGGAAGACAGGCATCTATATTTGGAAAAACTTAGAGAAGCTAGCAAAGTAGTCAGGAAAGCAAAGATTCAAAAAGAGGAGGAAACAGCCAATGCAATAAAATGGGGGGATAAGACATTTTTCAGATATGTTAGTAAGAAGAGAAAGGGCAAAAGTGGCACTGTCAGACTCAAGGGTGAAGGAAGGAATATGTAGAAGATGATGAAGATAAAGGTGAAATTAGACTTACCTGCTAAATGCTGTTCCTTGAGGAACTCCAGTCCAGTCCCGGAATCTCTGGGGATATAGGTTCCTCCAGCAGCTTGGAGACTGAACAATGACATTCTTTGATGTCACCAGTACAAATACCAGAGGGACCGCCTCCTTGCTCCAGTTTAACTAATGACAAAGCAGACTCACCAGAGCAACAATTAAAGTAGCTAAAAAACAAAAAAAACCAAAAGCTATTAAACTTTAACAAACCATAATAAACATTAACAAACTTTAACTATAAACTAGGACACAAAATGTGCCCTTACAGTAACACTATAATTTTCCTATTATAGTCTGCCCTCCGTCTCGATAGAGGAATAATTCTTTATAAAGATCCCCCAAAAGTATCACCCCCCCTATATGGGCCATTAAGATAGAAATTACACTTACCTGGTAATTGTCGTTCCTTGAGTGACGACAGTTTAGTCCTCTACCTCTGGGTTGTGCACCTCCTCCTGCAGCTTGGAGACTGGGCATGTCAAAGTCGTGACATCACTGGTTATAGCCTGCTGGTATCTCGCATCAGCCTCCAGTGTACTATTGACAAAGCAAACTCAAAGGAACAACAAATAAAGAGTAGTTACTCACCTGTAACAGGTGTTCTCCAGGAGCAGCAGGAATCAGTCCTCACATATGGGTGTCATCGGCGCCGATGAAGCCCCAGCGGAGCATTTCCCCAGCTTTCTATGAAAGCCTTTGGGAATGCAGGCACGCATGCGCGGTTCCCTTCCCGCCTAAAGGTGCCATCTTACCTCAGTCAAATGACATAGCTAAGAACAGCACACAAAAATGAAAAATAAACTATGTACAACTGCAACTCCCAGGGGAGGAGGGAGGGTTGTGAGGACTGATTCCTGCTGCTCCTGGAGAACACCTGCTACAGGTGAGTAACTACTCTTTCTCCAGGACCAAGCAGGAAGTCAGTCCTCACATACGGAAGAGGAGCCGTTCCAGCATTGGAGGAACCGGGACAGTAAAGGCCTCCTTCGGAGGAGAGTCATACTGTAGCGCCTCGAGCTCTTCAGCTTGAGGCTCTTCCTCGGGATCCGCCGGAATAGCCAAGGCAGTGGCCATATCCCGGACGAACTCCGAGAACCGGGTGTCCTCCGGTGGGGGACCTACTCCGGGGCTCAGACTGCGGTGAGTCCGAAGGGACGCACCGAGTCTTAAAGGTGTCAGGAGACTCCTCGTCCTCTGTCTCCCAAGCCGACTTGGGAGGTCGAGGGGAACCGCGACCAAGGTTGACTCCGAGCCACGATGGACTCGAGTATCGGCTCGGTTTCCGGGGTCGACTTGGATGTCGATGTCCCGGTGGTCGGGGCAGATGCGCCAGACAGGCTGGCCATCAGTGCCTGCTGCTGCTCCATGAAGGCAGACATTCTGCTCTCCAAGGCTGTCATCCTGAGACTCAGCTCGGGAGATGCAGCAGCCACCGACTCGGGCCCCGGCAGCGCCGGGCCCGACGTCGGCTCCCTGGGAGGAGAGTCCACGAGGACTACGGGGCTTACGTGTCCAGCAGACTCCGGCTCAACACGAGGAACTTTGGCAGGCTTCTCCGGTTCCACAGGCCCAGGGCGACGGTCGGGGGTCTTAGACCTGGCCCTCAAGGAGCCAGGGACCTCTTCCGACGACGCCCTCGCGAGCCGTTTCTTCCTCTTGCGTTCCTGGTCGGGGGACCCCCTGTCCGAGGAGCTTCGACGGCGCTCAGGATCGGAATCCCGAGATGTCGAGGCCTCAGACGAGGTCCGGGCCCAGCCGGAGGCTGAGTCCGAGAAAAGCCTTTCCTTTTGCTGCTGGCGACTTCGTAGTGCCTTGGAAGACATTTTTCCACAGGCCCCGCATGACTTAGGATCGTGGTTGGGGCCGAGGCACTGAAGGCAGCAGTGGTGTGTGTCGGTGAGAGACATAAGTTTCTTACACTGATCACACTTCTTAAAACCACTGGAAGCCATCGTGGAAAAAAAGAGTCCCCGCGAGGTCAAAAGACCGGCCCTCCAGGGAAAAAGAGAAAAAAGGGCGCGAACGCCAGCCACGAAGGGCAAAAACCGAAAAAGAGGAATCAGGCTCAATACCGGTGTACCGAACCCGGCGGGAGGGGAACCGGCATCGAACCGGAAGAAAAAGAGCAAAATAAATCGCTGAGAAATCTACTTTTAACCGGGAAAAACGGGACACATGTCCGGTGGGCTTCACAGAAAGAAAGAGACTGAGGTAAGATGGCACCTTTAGGCGGGAGACATTACACTACTTCAACAGATTAACAGTACACTTTTCAGACGCTATGACACTGTTATGTAAATAGTTGTTTTGTAAATAGTTGCTCCTGTTATCCAAGTTGATTTTCCTGTTAACTGTAATAACCAGATAAATGTAACTTGTCTGAGTTTTCTTATTCCATGTAAACCGCGCTGATAACGAATAGTGCGGTATATAAAAAATGTTAATAAATAAATAAATAAATAATAAGGGAACCGCGCATGCGTGCCTGCATTCCCAAAGGCTTTCATAGAAAGCTGGGGAAATGCTCCGCTGGGGCTTCATCGGCGCCGATGACACCCATATGTGAGGACTGACTTCCTGCTTGGTCCTGGAGAAGTAACTATACCATAACTTTAAATAACTCCCCATTCCTCAACCGGAGGAGCCTTTTTAACCGTATCCGTCTTATATTTTCTTTTCTCTTTTTTTTTTTTTTTTTTTAAACTTTACATTCATGTCCCCCCTATGCAAACACGTTTCCTATACCATCACCTCGTTTAAATAAGAGAAAAGGAAGAAAGAACAGAGAGGGATACTCACTGCGATCTAGAAACTGAAAGGATCTGTCTACTCCTTGAGATTGATGCTCCACTCCGCCTGAAAATAAACTCTGAAGAAATCACACCCCTGGGCGGGAATGAGGACTAAGCTGTCGTCAACTCAAGGAACGACAATTACCAGGTAAGTGTAATTTCTATTTCCTTATCGTTCCTCCAGTTTAGTCCTCTACCTCTGGGATGTAACAGAGCAGTAATCATTGTGAGGGACCTATCCAGCCAACTCACCACACTGTCGACCCGGAACAGGCATCCTTTACTGCCAAAACATTTAGGCAGTAGTGGTTACTGAGGAAATGAAGAGATGACCTGGAAGCTGCTCTACCAATCCCCCCTGGTGGAATGACACAGTGATTCACCCATGAAGCTGCTTGTGCCCTGGTAGCAAGAGTCAGAAAGCCCCCCGGAATCATACAACCTCGCCACCAGAAAGCTGAGGCAACCACCGCCTTAACCCAGTGCAAAATGGCCGCCTTCGCTGCTGCTTCCCCTTTGTGGGGACCTCCAACCAGCACACAAAAACAAAGAAACGAACGCCGCACCCTGCATTTAATGTTTCCTATCGGCGTAAGCTACGAATAAAAACCTCCCCTTCCAGAAAAACCGAGAACTGGAAGAGAAACCAATAGGCTCAGGAGAAAAATCAGATACCACCTTTTGGAAGGACGACAGGACTGCTCGCAAACACCACCCTCTATCCAGAAAGGGTGAAAACGGCTCATGACATGACAACGCCTAAAACTCCGAAACTCGTCGCGCCGAACAATGAGCTATCAAGCCACTGTCTATAACAGCAAATCCTTTACTGACGCCTGGAGTAAAGAATCAAGGGCTCTTTAGCTAACGCCTCTAAGGCCCAATCGGGATCCCCTGGCGGCACCCGAACTCTCCTTGAGGAGCGCAGTCGGATCCCAACTTAAGGAAACGCTATACATCGATCTGAACACCTAGCGCTATTCCCTTCACAGAACCTCTACAGCCGGAAACAGTCGCCCGCTGGATCCTCTAAGGAACTGGCCGCTAGTTCCTTCAGACACTGTCCTGCAGAGAACTCAGACCAAGGATACAGACACCTTTGTCGCCCGGACTTGCCGCCGTGAACAGCAGCCTTCCAAAAGGCGCTAAGCACGGACCTATGTAGCAAAAGCAGCCTGCCTCCTTGCTCTCAACAAGGTGGCGAAGACTGCCGCAGAATAACCCTTCTTCTTCAGCCCCGCCCATTCAAAGGCCAAACCGTAGGCGGGCACCGATCCACCTGAGACATTCGTCACGGACCTAGCCACAGCAGAACGTCCGCTACCGACAACTTCTAGGAAAAGCCTGTTGAGTAGGCAAATGAGAAAAGCCTAGTACGGCCGTCTCATCCAACCGGGCGCACCCAAGAGTACCTTTCTCCGAAAGCCTCGATACGCCAACTAGTTGCCCTATGAGAGCCCACGGGGAAAGGACAAGACAAAGACTTAATTGGGAGCTTACTGACCCCTGACTTGGACGAACCATCAGCTGCCCCATTCCTCCACCAGAGAGACCTCCGGGTGAACCCCAAGGAAGCCAATAATATTAGCTAGCGCTTGAATTAAGCCATAATGCACATTTGCCCCATAAAGCAAATCAGGCTCTAGTCGATTCAACTCCCTGATCCTTTCCTGTTCCAGGCGAGTAGACTGCCGTAAACACTGCGACTACCTGAAGCATGCTCTCGCCTCCCCAGGCTCCACAAATGGGAGCTTGTAAGGCCAGAGCATTGCCCCCAACGATCGCTTCAGTGAACCATCTACTTTCCTATCTTGCGATAAAGAAGAATGCTAGGGCTCTCTTCCATACAGTGAGTCCACACACCCTGGTAATGCAAGGTGTGCACCCACCCACGTAGTACCCAGGCCTGCCCCTGCTTAGCCTCAAAATGTCAATCAAGAACAGGCAAATTCAGGACAGCTGAATACTTTTTTTTTTTTTTTTTACAAAGACACCTCTTAACCAAAAATTCCTTCAGCATATGTTAAGAGACGCTCTTTCCATGCCAACAATATGAAGTAGAAAGAACTCCCAAATACAGGCATACTAATCCACGGCCTTCCTGCTAGAGTAACGCCCTATTCCGTCTGACTGCACAAAGATGGACTTTATATTTTAAGTTCAACTAGCACCTGGTGATATGAAATACAGCTCTCGTTCCGCAGTGGCAATTGAGTCAGCAATGAAGAAGCCGAGAAACTGCAGACCAGTTCCCATTATACCACCTGGTAAAGACTCCACTTTTAGACCACTGAAGCAAAAAAGCATGCGAGAGTGCCTTGTGTCCTGCCAGTAGCTGATCGAATTGAAGTGATTCAGTGTATGCAAAGCATTGTCCAGAGAACGCAAGGCCCCTCCTCCAGGCTGACTCCACATTCACAGTCTAAACCGGCAGTCACCTTGGCTGATGCCGATCAGCGCGGAAGCCATCTTGTAAGCCCAGCATATGAAGTATGCCTACTAGAGTCTGAGCTGCTGCCATTGCTGCTAGAGAACTAGCCTGGCTGCGTGCTTCTGGCCCCCCATTAAGACATTCGCTGAACACTAGCAGAGACTCTCCGTACTGGAGAACCTCTGATAAATGGAATGGGAGCATAGATAGCTTCAAAGGCCAGAGTTCTATTTTGCAACCTCTCTCCGCTGAGCTACCTTTTCCATATGTAAAATTAAACCACATATAGCCCAAATTAAGACATTACAAATCTACCGTAAAATCTTATAATTTGGGCAAAGCCAACCTAAACAGGAACAATTTTCCATTGAGAAACCACACAACTATAAAACCCCTCTCATGACATAATGCTTATGGCAGAGCATTCCACATCTGTGGACTGGCCATGGCGCTCACCCAAGCACCTGTTACACCCGTCCAAGAGAGTTATCACCATAATTCCTTTTGACTTGAATATGTTTACAGCGGATCATAGCGCTATATCACAGCAGCTAAGCCAAAATATTACCCTGCCATATAAACCGACTTTAACGCTTTATAGGACCTTCTATGGATAGCGGAAGGAGATTCTTGTAAATCAACATAGCTATGCCCCTTTTTCTTTTTCTTTTTTTCAGTATAGGACTCCAAAAACCAAGTTTCCGCCAACTCCAATGAAATCAAAGCAGATCAGCTAAAATTACCCGAACTGCTCCTATAGCTTTGCAAGAAGCTACCAGCCCCCACTGCACCCAGTTGTCCTTCCCCCCTTATCCTGGGGGATTCTGCATTGCAGGAGGTGTTGCACACCCCCTGCCAGCCTGCTGCGTCTGCCAGGGAGCTGAAGAGCTAAATAGAAAGTAGAACCCCTGGAAGCAAACAGTGTCCCGTCCTTGGGATTCAGGACACAAAAGGTAAAAATCAAAAGTAAAATCAACAGTGTTAGCTAAAAATGAACAAGGCTATCTCTCACTAAAGCAAGTTTCTTTTTCTTTTTGAAATCCCACCGAAGTCCGTGGGACCCAAGCTTTCGAACACAGCCCCTAACGCTGTGCATTAACCACAACCAGAGAAATGAAATGAAACGAAACCCTGCTCTAGTAATAGATGAGAATTTCCTGGGAAGGGCATGCTAAGTGTTGCTATGAAACACAGGCACCTCCCCCGGCCTTCCTGCAGTCAGAGAAATAGCAGTGGAATACACCGACCACCTTGCAAATGGAGGTCTTAGAGGTTGCTGCCTCTGTGAACTTGATGAGTAATATGATTTTGTATTTTACCACCCCCCCCCCCAGGGATGGGGGCACTGAATACTATATGTGATTCATGACCACGCTGCCATTCGGCGGGCGGCCTTTAGGGCAACAGAGCCCGACCAACGATACAGAAGTTAGGAGCTTTAAATCTCGGTCATATAATCCTGATTTTCAGAACATTACAGCTGCTCTGTGGCATTTCTTTCCTGACTTGCAGATAATGGCTGCATGCACACAGTCATAGAAAAGCACTATTGAGGGTACCAGCTGCCCTCTGGTGGCCAAAGACCGTAGCACAGGCACTTCTTGGTTGACAGTTTAACTGTCAGACTATTTTTTAATATCCTAAGGTTTCCTAAACCTGTCCCTGTGAATTTTGGGCAACTTTCACTATAGAATACATAAAAGCACACTTCCAGGCTGTCCCTCCTTCCAACTATGAACCTAAAAGCTGGCAATTTGCCTAATATCCTGGGACTTAACAGATGCTCCTCAGAGACATGATTAGGAGGGAAAGAACATGTGGTATCAGGGATCAATGCCAAAACTGCTGTCCTATTTTTAAGTTTATTCTTATTTATTTTATATAGAGGATTGACAACAGTCCCCCTTAAGGCTGAGGAACCCCCTGAGCCTCAAAAAAAAACAAAAAACCTACAAACAAAAGAAAGAAACAAACACTAGGCCCAAAAATCTAGCTATTCTGCCTGTTGTTTTCCTCACACAGGCAGCTCACTGCAACTCTCGCCATGCGGTCCCAATACCTAGAGAGGAAATGGCCACCCCTTCGCCAATGAATTTTGGCGCCAAGAACAACAGCTGCTGCAAAAATGAGGCCTCAACAGACCAACCGAGCCCGAAGGCCTTACCTGCAGGGCAGAAAGCCACACAGCCTGCTCTTACCACCTTGAATTCCTCTGATCCTCAAGCCGCGCTGATGCGCCTGGCAGCCGCGGCGAGGATCGCTCAGCCGGTTCCACAGAGTAAAATTAAAATCCCGCAGCAACGGAGAGGCTCCGTCTCACACAGCTTCAGTGTGGCTGTACGGGTCCTGGAGCTCTCTCCCGTACAGTCAAGGGAGAGAGATCAGCACCGGCAAATGCCTGCAGCAAGTGAAAATAACTGAGAAGGAAGGAAGGCGAGAGCTGCTACTAATTTAAAGAGCCAGGCTCAAATTTAAAATTACTGTAAATAAGGAAATTTGCTCCTAACTAAAGGGAACTAATCCCTGATTGCCAATTAACCAAAGGTAACTGAATTAAAAGTAAAATCAGAATAGAATTTGTCACACTAAATGCTCCTTATCTGTTCCCCCCAAGTGAGCCCAGGAGCTAGGATCACTATGTCCTCCTGCTGCAAGGAGACTGGACACACTGGAGGCTGATGGGAGATACCAGCAGGCTATATCCAGTGATGTCACGACTTTGACATGCCCAGTCTCCAAGCTGCAGGAGGAGGTGCACAACCCAGAGGTAGAGGACTAAACTGGAGGAACGATAAGGAACTTACCATTACCATACTATACCTCCTTGCTTCAGGACTGCAATCCAGCCAAACGTATATCAGGGAGGGATGCGGGACTGGACTGGAGCTCCTCAAGGAACAACAATTAGCAGGTAAGTCTAATTTTACCTTCCTTATCGTCTCTCCAGTCCAGTCCCGGAATCTCTGGGAATGTAACAGAGCAGTAAAATCTTTAATGGGTGGGACCTGCTAGACCAGCCTGAAGCACTGCTAATCCAAAACAGGTATCTCTTTTTGCCTGTATATCTAATCAATAATGTTTTACAAAGGAATTTAACGATGACCAAGTAGCTGCTTTACAGATGTCCACAGGCGGTACCAAACTGTACTCAGCCCAGGACGCAGCTTGCGCCCTTGTTGAATGCGCTTTAAGCCCATCAGGTATTGTCCTACCCTTCAACAAATATGCTGAAGCTATAGCTTCCTTGAGCCACCTGGCAATAGACGCTTTGGAAGCTGCATGGCCTCTTCTTGCACCTCCAAAAAGAACAAAGAGCCTATCTGTCTTACAGAATTCCTGTGTTCCCTTTAAATATGACTTTAATGCTCTACGAACCTCTAAAAGATGCAATCTTTTGAACTGAATCTCCTTGGCAGTATTTTCAAATACTGGTAAAGAAACCTCTTGATTGACATGAAAAGCCGACACCACTTTGGGTAGAAACGAAGGTACTAGTCTCAAAACCACCTTCTTTTCGTAAAATAACAGAAAAGGCTTTCTACAAGACAATGCCTGCAATTCAGAAATTCTTCGCGCCGATGAAATAGCTACTAGAAAAACTACCTTGAGCGAAAGATCCTTTAATGACGCTTGTGACAACAGCTCAAACAGTTCACGTACCAAAGCCTCCAACACCAAAGGGAGATCCCAAGACGGAACGCTTGGTATACACGGCGGCCTCAACAGTGAAACCGCTCTCAAAAAATGATTCACATCCGGATGCGCTCCTAGCACCTCACCATTTATTTTTCCTCTATAACAAGAGAGACCTGCCAGCTGCACTTTCAATGAAGCCGCTGCTAATCCTTTCTCAAAACCATTTTGCAAAAAAGATAGAACTTGAGAAATAGAAGCTTTTAATGCTTCCAAATCCTTATCTTCACACCATGCTTCAAATATTCTCCAAATTAGAATATACGCCAAAGAGGTAGACCTCTTCCTTGCTTTCAACAAAGTGGAAATCACCGCCGAAGAGTAAACCCTGGCCTTTAACCTCGCCCTTTCAAGAGCCAAGCCGTAAGCAAGAATCGAGCTACCTGTGGCATGTGTAGTGGACCCTGGTGCAACAGATCTTCTCTCATCGGTTAAGAGTCATGGACTGTCTACTAATAACCTTATGAGATCCGCGTACCATGGTTGTCTTGGCCAATCTGGCGCTATCAATATTACTAGTCCATTGTGCTGTTCTACTCTTTGAAGAACTCGCCCTATCAATACTCACGGAGGGAAGATGTACAGAAGTTGCCCCTCTGGCCACCTTTGAATGAGAGCGTCTAGGCCCTTTGACATTCTCTCTCGCCTTCGACTGAAAAACCAATTGACTTTTGCCGACTCGAAGGTTGCCATGAGATCCATCACTGGAACTCCCCAATGATTTATTATCAATTGGAATACCTGCGGATGCAGAACCCACTCTCCTGAATCCATTCTGACCTGACTTAAAAAATCGGCCTCCACATTGTCCACTCCTGCTACATGAGTTTCAGACAAAGCTTTCAAATTCCTCTCTGCCCACATGAACAGCTGTTCGGCTTCGGCTTCCAGAGAAACATTGCTTGTGCCCCCTTGACGGTTGATGTAAGTGACTGCAGTTGCGTTGTCTGACAGAACGTGAACCACCTTCCCCTGAAGATAACATTGAAATGCTTCTAGAGCTAAAGTTACTGCCCTCAACTCCAATCTGTTGACTGACCAAACCTTCTCCTGTTTTGTCCATTGACCTTGAACAAAGCTTCCTTCGAAGTGAGCTCCCCAGCCCACAAGACTGGCATCCGTCGTAAGAGGAATCCAAACAGGCGATTCTAGCTGCATTCCCACCTCTAAAATCTCCGGCTGTATCCACCATTGTAGAGCTTGACGCGTCTCTAGAAGACAGGGTAGCCTCCTCGAGAGAGGATCTTTCTGATGCGACCACCTCCTTAGTAACGCTCTCTGTAACGGTCGCATATGAGTTTTCGCCCATGGCACTAAGTCTAACGTTGCTGCCATGATTCCGAGCAACTGTAAATAATGCCATGCAGTGGGATTCTTTCTGCTAAAGAAACTGCGCACCAGATCCCTCAAAGCTACCGCTCGCTTCTGAGGAAGAAATACCCTTCTTATTCTTGTATTGAATCGAGCTCCCAGGTGTTCCAGATTCTGTGACAGCATTAACTTGTTCTTTGCCATATTGACAACCCAACCAAGGCTCTGTAAAAATTCCACTACTCTGGCTGTTGCCAACTCGCTTTCCTTTTCGGACTTTGCCCGAATCAACCAGTCGTCCAGATATGGGTGAACTAGAATTCCTTCCTTTCTCAATGCTGCCGCAACGACTACCATTACCTTGGTAAACGTTCGCGGAGCCGTTGCTAACCGAACGGCAACGCTCGAAACTGGAAATGACCCATGGGGACTACAAATCTCAAAAATTTCTGATGCTCCAGATGAATGGGAATGTGCAGATACGCCTCTGTCAACTCCAGAGACGTAAGAAACTCCCCTTTTTTTACTGCCATTATTACAGACCTCAGTGTTTCCATGCGAAAATGAGTTACCCGAAGGCAACGATTTACCTTTTGAAGATCCAAAATTGTCCGAAAAGACCCTTCTTTCTTTGGAACCACAAAATAGATGGAGTATTGACCGGAACCACATTGGTCTAGCGGTACTGGAACAACAGCCTTGAGATTCAAAAGTCTTTGCAAGGTTTTGCGCACCACCGTATACTTGATTCGTGCCTTGCAAGGAGATTGAATGAACAAATCGACCACTGGGCGCTGAAATTCCAGAGCATACCCTTCTCGAATGATCTCCAACACCTAGCGATCGGATGTGATCTGAACCCAGGCTGGATAAAACTCCTGAAGCCGACCTCCCTCGAGTATAAAATCCACCTGGGTCCTCCTTACATCATTGCGATTTTCTAGGGCTTGAAGAAGAAGAGGAAGTTGCAAATCCCCTGTTTGCTCCTCGAAAACCCCAAAAACCCTGACTTCTAAAATATTGACGTCCTCTCTGAAACTGTCCGAAACGTGTAGAATGAAACGACGAAAGTCTCTGTATTAGCCTCTAGACGCCTGAATTGGACAGCCTAGCTTCTGCCTATCCTCTGGCAGCCTGCCGCCTTTAGACTCCCCTAAGTCTTTTACCAATTTATCTAAGTCCTCACCAAAAAGTAGCCTATCTCTAAAGGGAAGCTTAGTGAGCCTCGCTTTAGAAGAAGCATCTGCCGCCCAGTTACGCAACCATAAATATCTTCTCGCTGCCACCACCAAGACCATACTCAGTAGGGTCTTTACTGAGGAAGATGTAGGGATGTTACCCAAGACTGAAGTGGTATTTAAAGGTGATACTGCAGAGGAATTGAGAGAAATATCGCTACACCGGGAAGATATATTGCAACTATTTGATAAACTGAATAGTAGCAAATCACCTGGACCGGATGGTATACATCCCAGAGTGTTGAAAGAACTGAAATATGAGATTGCAGACCTGCTATTGGTAATCTGTGAACTTTCATTAAAATCATCTGTAATACCTGAAGATTGGAGGGTTGCCAACGTAACACCAATTTTTAAAAAGGGTTCCAGGGGTGACCCAGGAAATTACAGACCGGTGAGCCTGACGTCAGTACCAGGGAAAATGGTAGAAACCATCATAAAGAACAAAATTACACAGCATGTAGATAGTCATGGCCTAATGGGAGACAGCCAACATGGCTTTAGACAAGGAAGATCTTGTCTTACTAATCTGATATGTTTTTTTGAAGGTGTGCATAAACAGGTAGACAAAGGTGAGTCGGTTGATATAGTGCATCTGGACTTTCAGAAAGCTTTTGACAAAGTCCCCCATCAGAGACTTTTGGCGAAGCTAAAAAGTCATGGGATAGGAGGCAGTGTACTATTGTGGATCGGGAACTGGTTAAAAGATAGAAAGCAGAGGGTAGGGCTAAATGGCCAATATTCCCAATGGAAAAAGGTGAATAGTGGAGTACCCCAGGGATCTGTACTGGGTCCGCTGCTTTTTGACATATTCATAAATGACCTGGAAAAGGGAATAACTAGTGAGGTTATCAAATTTGCAGATGACACAAAACTGTTTAAAGTTGTTAAAACCCAAGAGGATTGTGGAAAACTGCAGGAGGATCTGGATAAATTGGAAGACTGGGCATCCAAATGGCAGATGAAATTTAATGTGGACAAGTGCAAAGTTATGCACCTAGGAAAGAACAACCCACACTATAGTTACACGATGCAAGGCTCCACATTAGAAACCACCACCCAGGAAAAAGATTTAGGAGTCATCGTGGATAACATGTTAAAACCCTCCGCCCAGTGTGCAGCGGCGGCCAAGAAAGCAAATAGAATGCTAGGTATCATAAGGAAAGGGTTGGAGAATAAAACAAAGGATATTATAATGCCTCTGTATCGCTCCATGGTACGACCGCACCTTGAATATTGTGTGCAATTCTGGTCACTGTATCTTAAAAAGGACATAGCGTTATTAGAAAAAGTACAGAGAAGAGCCACCAAATTGGTGAAGGGGATGGAAGGCTACTCCTATGAAGAGAGGCCAAGAAGGTTAGGGCTCTTTAGCCTGGAGAAGAGATGGCTGAGGGGAGATATGATAGAGGTCTATAAATTAATGAATGGAGTGGAACGGATAAACGTGGATCAATTGTTTACGCTATCAGAGTATAGAAAGACTAGGGGACATGTAATGAAGCTACAGGGTAAACTATTTAAGACAAATAAGAGAAAATATTTTTTCACTCAACGTGTAATCAAACTCTGGAATCTGTTACCGGAGGATGTAGTAAGGGCTGTTAGTATAGCTGGGTTTAAAAAAGGTTTGGACGAGTTCCTGGAGGAAAGGTCCATAAACCACTATTAAAAAGGGACCCAGGATATCAATGCTTGACCCAGTACAAGCATTGTGGAACCTGTGTCTTTTGGGGATATTGCTAGGTACGTATGTCCTAGATTGGCCACTGTTGGAAACAGGATACTGGGCTTGATGGACCTCGGTCTGACCCAGTATGGCATGTCTTATGTTCTTATGACAAACCCCTAATAAGGTCATAATGAATATCAGCTAAATAAGCTGCCCCAGTCTCTAACCGGGACGCTTCTGTCACAGAGTCTTCCACATTATCTCCGTGTACTCGCTGAGACCAATGAAGACAGGCTCTGGCTACCCATGCTCCACAAATTGAAGCCTGAATAGACAGCGCATTGACATCAAATACCTGTTTTAACAATGTGTCCAATCTTCTATCATGACTATCCTTAAGGGCGGCACCACCTTCCACCGGAATTGTAGTCTTTTTGGTAACAGCTGATACCGCTGCATCTACCTTGGGAGATTTAAACAACTCCCGATCCTGATCCAGTAGAGGATATAAACGAGCCATAACCCTGGACCCCTTTAGTCCAGCCTCAGGCATATCCCATTCCTGTTGAATTATTTCCCTTACAACTCAGTGCAACGGAAAGGCCCTTTGTTTTTTCCTAAATGCCTGCAGCAAAGGATCCTCCAATGTAGAGTCCTCCTCTGGCCCAGAAACTGGCATATTAAGTGCTTTAAGAGTTTCCATAATCAATGCCGGCAACTCATCTCGCCTGAAAACACGAACTACTCTCGCCTGATCCTCCTGATTCGTGAGTTCTCCCTCTTCTAATTCCTCATCAATTTCCAAATCTGGATCCAAAGAATCCGAGTGAATCTCTTCAGAGGTTATCGAATGCTCCTGTGGATCCTTCCCTGTTTAAACCTTCTTAACAGGGACAACACCCTCAGCAGCTTCCAGAGGAATACCCGGCCGCTTTTTCCCGAGATCCCCTCCTGCAGAGACTAGTGGACCTTTTTGACCATTTCCAAATGTCTGCTGGAGCAGAGATACAAAATCTTGTGAAAACAACGCCACCAAACCTGATGAAAATATTGATGGTACTTGCGGCACATCAGGAACGGAAGAAGGCTCTGCAATAGGCTCAGGCAAGAGCTGCGGAGGCGAATTAACATCCAATAAAGGAAGCAAGTTTAGAACCCTCTGCACTGGTTTCTAAAAGCAGCTCCATATCTGGAGTCTCCTGAACGCAGGATTTACAAACCCCCGAGTCAGATAAAGTTCCTCTCCTAGAGCCACAAACCAAACACTGCAGCTTGGAAGGCATTACTCCACTATCGCTCCAAAGAAAACACTCCTAACTTCAACATATATTAATATATTTTATTTTTACATGAGCATACCCAGCAAGCAGTTCAAAATGAGATTAAAATGAAATTAAAACCATTCCCTCTAAAAGAAACCTGAAAACCCCCGAAGTTTCTGCGTTCCAAAGAAACCTCACTTACTGTTTGCCATTTTCTCGTGCACGCGCCGAACAGCGCGGCCTGCACTGAAGCCATCACCAACTAGTTGTGCAGCAGAGAATTACTATCTCAGTGCCGCAGCAAGGAGAAAAACCCCTTAAACAGTTCAGGATAACCTGTTCTCCCCACGCTACTAGTTTCAGCGTCGGAGGAGAAACCGGAAGCGCCGGACAGCAATGAAGCTGAAAAACTAATAACAGCTCCAGCGGCACGATCACCTGTGCGCCTCTCCGGGAACAGCGCTCAGCTGCAACGACTCTGATGTTTCTTTTGCTCCTCATCTAAGGTAAATAGGTTCGGGAGGCTAAAAATTCTTTACATGAATTGAGCCACACTAAATAAAAGCAAATAGATAAACGTGGCTTTTAGCAGGCAGAGAAGAAAATAAAAGGAGAGAGGGGGAGTGCACCACTGGACTCCTTAAGCCACTGTTACTCCATTAAAGAATGAATAAATAAATTTAACTAAATAAATTTAAATAAATTCAAGAAAACTGCTTAACTGTCCCTCCAGTGAGTCCAGAATCTCTAGGCTCAACAACCTCCAGCTGCTTGGAGACTGAACAAACTGGAGCAAGGAGGCGGTCCCTTGGGTATTTGTAGTGGTGACATCAAAGAATGTCATTGTTCAGTCTCCAAGCTGCTGGAGGAACCTATATCCCCAGAGATTCCGCGACTGGACTGGAGAGACAATAACGAAGCGGAATTGCTTAACAAATATTTCTGTCCTGTGTTCACAGATAAAGAACCAGGAACAGGACCTCAGAAAACACCCACAAGCAGGAAAAGAAGCGAGGGGCATCTTGAACAATTTTCAGAAGACTGTGTTCGTGAGAAACTAGCTAAACTTAAAGTAGACAAAGCGATGGGACTGGATGGGATACACCCTAGAATACTGAGGGAACTTGGGGACGTTCTAGCAGCTCCACTAACTGACCTTTTCAATGCGTCATTGGAGTCCGGAGTGGTGCCAAAGGACTGGAGAGAGGCTCATGTGGTCCCTTTACACAAAAGCAGAAGTAAGGATGTGGTTGAAAATTGCAGGCCGGTTAGTTTAACTTCAGTGGTGAGTAAATTATTGGAAACGCTGCTGAATGAGAAAATAGTGAGGTTTCTGGAGTCCAGCGGATTACAGGATCCGAGGCAGCATGGATTCACCAGAGGCAGGTCTTGTCAGACAAATCTGATTGATTTCTTTGACTGGGTGACCAGGGAGTTGGGCCGAGGGAGAGCCCTAGATGTGGTGTATTTAGATTTCAGTAAAGCCTTTGACAACGTTCCTCACAGGCGACTTATAAACAAACTGAGCACCCTAGGGATGGACCCTAAAGTTACTGCTTGGGTTAGAAATTGGTTGAGTGGGAGGCGACAAAGAGTACAGGTAAATGGAGCTCACTCTGAGGATAAGGTTTGCCTCTTTGCGGATGATACCAAAATCTGCAATAGAGTATACACCCAGGAAGGTGTAGATAACATGAGAGGGGATTTAGCTAAGCTTGAAGAATGGTCTAGAATTTGGCAGCTGGGATTTAATGTTAAAAAATGCAAGGTCAGAGAGGAAGTGACGTCACCCGGGTGATGGCGGCTTAATTTTTGAGCTCCCATCGAGACGCTGCAAATTAGGCGGAAAAGTGCATATTTTACCCCATCTCGGAACGCCGGTGGCGACAGAAGAGAGAGGGCATAGCGAGGATGTCCGTCAGAAAAAAGCTAGCTAAATTCAAGTCCCCATACGCGGAGAAGGCCGGGCCGCGAGGCGGGGAGCAGCCGGAGCACATGGCGTCGGGCGACGAGTCAGAGGAAGAACTGGAGAGAGCAGATGAAGGCTGCACCAGAGGGGATATCTGGGGTTGGATGCGCTCCTTAAAGAGAGAGATCGTCGCCATGAGGGGAGATGTGAAAGAGGCACTGGCTGGCATGCAAGAAGAGGTATGGGACCTCGGTCACAGAGTGGGATCATTAGAAGAGCGGGTGGATCAACAGGCTGAGAAAGATTCGGCAGCAGAGGCCCGGGCAAAGTGCCTTCAGGAGGACTATTTGCTTTTAAAGGATAAAGTGGAGGACCTAGAGAACAGGTCCCGGCGCAACAACTTACGCCTCAGGGGACTCCCGGAGATGGAGGAGTTTGCGGATGCCGCAGCTGTGGTCCGCAAGGTGTGTGCTGTCTTGCTCCAGAGCGGAGAAGCGGGAGAGGAGCCTGTGGAGGTTGGAGTGGAGCGGGCACACAGGGCGCTTGGACCAGCAAGAGGGGGACAGCCACGGGATATAGTGGCCTGCTTGGCTTCATTTGCGGTGAAGGAAAAAGTGTTAAGAGCTGCCATGGCCCAGAAGGGTTACACATGGGCAGGGCATAGAGTGGAACTTTATCAGGACTTGTCAGCAGCAACGCTTCAACGGCGGCAAGATATGAGGAAGGTCACTCAATATCTGCGCTCAGAAAACTTGAAGTACCGATGGCTGTTCCCCTTCGCCCTACTGCTGGATATAAATGGCCGCGGGTTTCGGGTCCGCACGGAGGCAGAGGCCTGGAAGCTACTGAAGCAGGAGGGCGCCCCATGGCTGCCTGCAGAGGAGGGGGAGACGGAGCAGGCGGGCGGCGGAGGAGTGAACTCTAGCTGGGTGCGAGTTCTGGTGAGGGGCCAAAGACTGCAGAGGAAGAACAACAAGGAGAACCGGTACGAGGTCGCTGCAGTTGCGCCCGGGAAAGAGTGAGAGTCCTGAAGGGCCCGGGAGGCAAGAGACTTGGGCTGATGTAGAGTAACAGCAGAGGACGGACTTGCAGAGTGTTTTGGGAGGGTCGGGGAAGCCCTGCTATGTTTGAAAATACCCGAGTAGGGGGGGTATTGGACATGTGTTAAACTGGGGACTTGGCTGGAGAGCAGTTATCCGGAATGTATAATTAATATGTGGCAGTAGGCCAAGAGATGAAGGATAAGGTTGGCCTTTAAACGCTTTAGGTCTGTGGGGTGGGGAAGGGGGATTTCTAACGCAGACTACTGTTTTGGGTAACTCACGAGATGGAACCCGGTTTGAGTTAAAGTTACGGAGGAGGTATTTCAGGGTCCCATAGATTATGGGTGCCCACAAGGTATGTTCTGTTCTTATTTATAATATTGCTACAGGTATGCAGACAATATCGGGGGGATGGTGGTAAGGGGCTGACATCCTCTGGCAATACAGTGGTCCCTTATAAGGTCTAATGGGTAGGATTTTGACACCCCCCCAGGAGTAGTGGAGTGTTCCGCATTTCCTCCTTCCCAGCTACCTCTAGCAATATTGCTTGCTTGTTTCTAAAGTTATAAAGTTTCTACCACTTCTTTATCTATGTAGCAGTATAAGCTATGTTGTTTTGTATTTGCCCTGTTATACGTTGTTTACTCCTTCGCATAAGCGACTTAGTCATTAGGCTAAGTATGTTGAGGAAGGGGTTAGGGGGTGGCGGAGGGGGGGGACATAGCGAGGGGCACAAGTGGTGGCTGGGGGAGGGGAGATTGGGGGGAGGTAGGGGGGGCTAGAGGGGAGGACCGGGAGAAGGGGGATAGAGCGTCCAAGGGGAGGTCACATCCTCAGTGGTTGGCGGAGTGGAGCTCTGCATGGTGGGGAGGGGGGGAAGGAGGGGGGTGGGGGGGGTCTGGGGAGGGAGGGGAAGAGGCTTGGCAGGGGAGCGACGGGGTAGGGAGGAGTCTTATGGGTGAATATGGCTTCTGGTCTGCGGGTAGGTAGCTTAAATGTCGGGGGACTGAACTCGCCCAGAAGCGGAAATTATTATGGGCTGATCTGAGGCGCCAGAACTGGCAGGTGGCCTTTATCCAGGAAACCCACCTGCGCACGAGGGATGAGCGGCTGATGGGATCGGGGCAGTATCGGGGGTTCTTTGCAGCGAGGAAGGGGGTAGGAGGAGGGCCGGGGTGGCAGTTCTCATTAGGAATGATGTTCCGTTTGTGTCCAGCAAGGTGGCTCGGAAGCCTGATGGCCGAGCAGTGGCGGTCGGGGGGAGCTAGGAGGGGAGCCGGTAACCTTCTTGTCAGTGTAAGAGCTGAATCAGATGCAAAGGGGGTTTTGGGAGGGGATGGGTAGGTGGCTAGAGGGGGAAGCGATGGGGAGGCTGTTGGTGGGGGGGACTGCAATGTAGAATTGGATGGGAGGGTAGGGAAGAGACAGGGGCAAGAGGGGGAGAGGAGGCCATTGCAGATGTGGTTGAAGAACTGGGGTCTAGAAGACTTATGGAGACTGGCCCACCCATTGGATAGAGATTTCACCTTTTATTCCCCAGGTCATGATTTGTACAGCCGCATTGATTATTTGTTGGGAGATGGATACTGGAGGGAGGCCTTGGACAGGGTGGATATAGGGGTGGCTACCTGGTCTGACCACGCCCCGGTTGGGGCTGGGTTTGGACCACCTGGGGAAAAGGGGAAACAAACATTCTGGAGGTTGAATGAGTATTTGTTGCAGGGACCGGGAGTGGAGCAGTGGCTAAAGGCGGTGGTACAGGAGTATTTGGAGTTGAATGATAATGGGGAAGTTTCCACGGGGGGGACTCTGGGATGGCCTGAAGGCGGTGGTCAGGGGCCATCTGGTTCAGCTTGGGGCGCAAAAGAAGCGGAGATGGGCCGGTTGCAGGGGCTTCTGGAGGGGTTAGAGAAGGCCCACAAACAGAAAGGGGGAGCGAAACTGAGGGGACGATTGGAGGAGATCCGAAGGCAACTCAATGTTCTTCAGTTGGAAAGGATATCCCATCAGTTAGATAGAGTGGGGCAGCGTTACTATGAGTTTGACAATAAGGCGGGAAAACTCTTGTGCCATAAACTACAGGCCCGGAGACTACGACAGGCCATTGTCAAACTTAAGGGAGTGCGCGACACGATGTTGTTTAAAAGTGAGGATATTAGGAAACAGTTTCGGGAGTACTACAAAGGCTTGTATACCGCGGACCCTCCCCGAGAAGGGGATGCAATCCAGCACTATCTAGGGAATGGAGGTGAGGGCAGTAATAAGGTGGGGGCCCTGGAGGGGGAGGGATTGGAGGCAGAGATAGGGCTTGAGGAGGTACGAGAGGCCATTCGGCAACTAGTCCCAGGCAAGGCTCCGGGTCTAGACGGGTTCACGGACTCATTCTACAAGAAGCTGGTAGAGGTGGTAGGCCCTATATTGACCAGAGTGTTTAATGCGGTCTTGCAGGGGGAAGCGTTGCCGGCGTCTATGAATCAGGGGGCACTAGTGGTGCTTCCTAAGCCGGGGAGGGACCCGGCAGTGTGCAGTTCCTACCGGCCTATATCGTTGTTGAACACAGATGTTAAGATACTGGCGAAGGTTCTGGCTACGAGATTGGGGCCGCTTATGCCAGGTCTGATACATTCGGACCAATCTGGGTTTATTATGGGGAGGCAAGCGGCGGATGGGATACGGCGGGTGCTTCAGTTGGGGTGGTTAGCCAGACAAGAGGCTCAACAGGCTATGTTTCTATCTATTGATGCGGAGAAGACCTTTGACAGGGTGAGTTTTGACTTTCTTCATGCTGTCTTGGCGCATGTAGGGCTGGGCCCGAAGTTTCGGGCATGGATACAGGCCTTGTATACTTTGCCGGTAGCAATGGTGTGTGTGAACGGAGGGTACTCCAAGTTCTTCCCTTTGGGGAGGGGAACCCATCAGGGGTGTCCCCTGTCACCGCTCCTTTTTGCATTGGTTATGGAACCGCTGGCGGCTAGGATCAGGTCGGTCCCAGATATTAGAGTAATTGGGGTAGGGAGGGATCAGCATAAGATGGTGCTATTTGTGGATGATGTACTGTTCACCCTAATGCATCCGGTGGTCTCCCTTCCAGTACTTATGAAGGAGCTTAGGGAATATGGGGCCCTATCGGGATTTAAAGTGAATTGGGACAAAACAGAAGCAATGTCGATATCGTTGCGGCCTCAGGTGATTGAGAGTTTGAAAGGGTCATTCCCTTTTCGATGGGCGACTAGATCTATTAAATATTTGGGGGTGCACGTTACCGCTGATCCTATGGGGATGTATGGGGCCAACTATCCTCCGCTGTTTGATCTGTTGAGGAAGGATATGAATCGCTGGAAGGGGGGGGGGGGAGTTGTCCTGGTTGGGTAAGGTGGCAGCCATAAAGATGAATGTGGTGCCGCGGCTGTTGTATTTGTTCCAATCGTTGCCCGTTCACATACCGCGGAAGGAGCTGCACATAGTACAGAATCGGATCTTTGCCTTTGTCTGGGGAAATAGTCGACCGCGTGTGAGCAGAAGGGTCATGTATAAAGACAGGGAGGGAGGGGGGGTTAGGGGTCCCGGATGTAAGGCGGTATTATATGGCTGCCCAGTTGCATCAGGTGTTTGAGTGGAGGAATATGGCCGGGGGATCGAAACGCTTCCGAGACATAGAGCAATACTGGGCTGGGGAGAGTGAGCTAAAGTCCTTGCCTTGGGTGTTTGGCAAGCTCCCTGAAGGGAGGTGGTGGGAGAATCCATATATACGGCACTTGGCTATGCAGTGGCGCAAGGCTAGTAATCACTTTGCTCCGGGGGCGTGCTTCTCGCCGCTGGCTCCCTTGAGGGGAACACCTGAATTCGGTCCTGGAAGGGAGGGGGTGTTTAGGCGGTGGGAGAGGGTGGGAATTGATTCTTTTGCCCGGTTTATAGAGGAAGGTGGCTTGGTTCCCTTCTCTGACCTTCGGGTGAGGTATCGGTTGGGGGGGGGACTTTTTCCCTATCTACAAGTTACGCATTTTCTGACACAGAAGAAGATACGGGACGGGTGGGCGGGGAACCGGGATGATAGGGTGGCTCTTTGGCAAGGGTGGGAGTCATCGAGAGGGCTAATCACTCAGCAGTACCGGGGGTTGGGAGGGGGGAGGGGGAGAAGTTTCCACACCAGTTAGAGTGGGAAAAGGATTTGGGGAAAGAGTTGGGGGCTCAAGATTGGAGGAGGATTTATGTGAATATTAGTCGTCAAGCCATCTCAGTAGTGATTCGGGAGACCTCCTACAAGCTACTGTACCGGTGGTACTATACACCGGAGAGGTTGCACAGGATGTTCCCGGGGTAACTGATCGGTGTTGGCACGGGTGTGGGAGTTGGGGGACATTCATACATATCTGGTGGAGGTGCACACAAGTGCAAGGTTACTGGAAAATGGTAGGGGCGTGGTTACAGGAGGTCTTTGGGGAACAGCTGGAGGTAGACATGGGGGTGGGGTTGTTAGGGATCTGGCCAGCGCAGTGGAACAAGAAGAGGGCCCGTCCTATACGGGCGTGCATTCAGGCTGCTCAGAGTGAAATTGCAAGAACATGGAGGCGGGTTTCGCTCCCGGGCATGGAACAATGGAAGAGCTGGGTACGCCGGATTGCTCTGATGGAGCAGTTGACGGCAGTGCGGCGCCGGACAAGTGAACACTTTAATGAACAGTGGCTTCCTCTTTTGGAATATTTGAAGTCTGGATAGGCCTCAGGGGAGGGTGGAGAGGGAGGTTAGGGGAGGGAGGGGGGAAAGGAGGGGAGGGATGGGGGGAGGTAGTTGGCTATCAGGTGTGTATGGGTGGGGGAGGGGGGGTATTTCTAACTTATAGGCAAGGGCATTCTTAAGGGGGGGTATAAAGGGCAGGGGCGAAACAGTATAGAGAGCGGTGTCGCTGCAATTGAGCAAGGCACTGGCTCAGTAATGTGTTCTATGGGTTTGGGCGCAGTGAAGGAGTAAGGGTGCACAACTGGGTGGAGGGTGTATACTAGGGGAATGACTGTGTGTACCATTATTATGTGTGGGTTAAGGTCTTGGGTGGTATGTCTCTTGAGGGTTGATGCTGCCACCAGTGTGTTGTATTATGTTCAATGGCTGTTAACAATAAAAAAAATTTAAATATTAAAAAAAAAAAATATATATATATATATTAAAAAAATGCAAGGTCATGCATTTGGGCTGCAGCAATCTAAGGGAGCAATATAGTATAGGGAGTGAAGTGCTTTTGTCCACTAAAGAAGAGCGGGACCTAGGTGTGATTGTGTCTGATGATCTTAAAGTAGCTAAATAGGTAGAAAAGACAACAGCAAAAGCTAGAAGGATGCTTGGGTGCATACAGAGAGGAATGGCTAGCAGAAAAAAAGGAGGTGATAGTGCCTCTGTATAAGTCTTTGGTGCGACCTCATTTGGAGTATTGTGTGCAATTCTGGAGACCACACCTTCAAAAGGATATAAACAGGATGGAGACAGTACAGAGGTTGGCTACTAAAATGGTTAGTGGTCTTCATTATAAAGCATATGAGGACAGACTTAAGGATCTTAATATGTACACCTTAGAAGAAAGGCGAGATAGAGGCGATATGATTGAAACGTTTAAATACCTCCGTGGCATAAATGTACAGGGGGAGAGCCTCTTTCGATTGAAAGCTAGTTCTGCTATGAGGGGACATGAGATGAGGGTGAAAGGGGATAGATTCAGGAGTGACACGCGGAAATATTTCTTTACGGAAAGAGTGGTGGATCTGTGAAAAAGTCTCCCAGTGGAGATGGTAGAGATGAGGACAGTATCTGAATTCAAAAAAGCATGGAACAAACACAGAGGATCTCTAAAGGAAAAAAGGGAACTATTGTAGTTGTTGGTATGGAAGGACAGACTAGATAGGCCATGTGGTCTTTTTCTGTCGTCATTTTCTATGTTTCTATGTGGGTATTAGCAATTCATCATAGGTGCATCTAATTTTACTGCAGTGGGAATGTGGTTCTTCTGTTTAAACTGATTTGAATTGTTTATAAGGGTGCCAATAATCATGTCCTGGCAAAGTCCCAGTTTTTATACTATTTCCTTTTATTTCTTTTTGGTCTTGTTTTATTTGATTGTTTTGTGTGTGAAATATGTGTGCATATATAGTGCAAAGCTATTTCACTGGCCACTTTTTTTTTAGGAGACAGTGGACATTAAGGGGTTCAACTGCATGGATGCCAATAATGTTGACCACAACTGTACAGTATGTATGGACTAAGGGGATAATTGTGACATACATCTTGGTGGTACCCAGAACAAGGGGGAGTGGCCTAGTGGTTGGGGCACGGTACTACAGGCCGGAAGGTCGGTGGTTCAAATCCCACTAGAGGACAGCAACCTTGGGCTGGAAGGACTGGGGTTTCTAGTCCCATAGGTGCTCCTTGTGGTCTTGGGCAAGCCACTTAACCCTCCATTGCCCATGTTCCCTGTAAGTATTAGTGTATGTGTCTCATATCCCCTCGTGTTAAATGTATCCCCCAACCGCTTTGACCCGGTGAAAAGCGGGATATAAATGCAGATAAATAAATAAATAAAAAAAATAAAGGGGACCAAAGCACAGTTCTCTCTTGGCAGCTCTAGCTCTACCATCTTCCCTCTCCTACTCTTGATTTAGCATAGTTACTCACTTGTAACAGGTGTTCTCCGGGAACAGCAGGAATCAGTCCTCACATATGGGTGACTTCGGTGCCGACGGAGCCCTCGTGCGGAGCAAATCCCCAGCTTTCAGAGAAAGTCTTTGGGAGTTGCCACCACGCATGCGCAGTTCCCTTCCCGCCCAAGGGTACCATCTTGCTCAGTCAAATGACATAGCCAAAAAGAAAGCAAAAAAGAACAAAATATAATAATAGGACTGCAACTCTAAGTGAAGGAGGGAGGGCTTTGAGAACTAATTCTTGCTGTCCCCGGAGAACACCTGTTACAGGTGAGTAACTACGCTTTCTCCAGGAACAAGCAGGAAGTCAGTCCTCGCATATGGGACTCCCCAGATATAGGCTACCGAGAACCCATAGCTAAAAAAGGCTCCCTCTACGAGAGCCACAAGCAGCCGTAATAGCAATGCAAACTAAAGGAACAGCACTCCGGTAGCCTGAACGGAGAAGGGTCGGTGGGCAGGAGTTACCTAGACCTCGAAGAGATTACAGAGTACAGCCTGGCCGAAAGCACTGTCCCGTCAGGACTCCCTATCCAGGCAATAATGGGTTGCGAAAGTCTGACTCAAAGACCAGGTGGCGGCCCGGCAGATGTCTGCAAAAGGAACAGAGCACAAATGAGCCACTGATGCCGCCATGGCCCTGACCCTATGGCCCGTAACACGACCCTCCATCGGAAGCTTGGCTGCCTTGTATGTCCATGCAATGCAGTCTGCCACCCAGGTGGATAGAGTACGCTTTGATACCGCTACCCCCAGCTTACTGGGGTCGTAAGATATGAAAAGCTGAGAAGCCTTCCGATGCGGTTGCATACGCTGGATATAGAAGGCCAATGCACTCTTACAGTCCAGGGTATGCAGGACCGACTCTGCCCGATTGGCATGCGGCCTGGGAAAAAAGATAGGCAGAACCACCTCCTGGTTGAGGTGGAACGAGGAGACCAATTCTGGAAGGAATTTGGGGTGCGTGCGAAGCACCAGCCGGTTCCTATAGAACATGGTGTAGGGTCTTTCCGACACTAGGGCCTGGAGCTCACTCATCCGTCGAGCAGATGTGAGTGCCACCAGGAAAACCACCTTGCAAGGGAGATAGTGCAGATGGCAAGTAGCCATCGGTTCAAAGGGCGGCCTAGTAAGCTGCCCCAACACCACATTCAGATCCCACTTGGTCGCTGGGGGGCAGACTGGGTGTTTCAAGAGAAGTAAGCCTCTCAGAAACCGAGAGACCAAGGTATGGGTGGAGAGAGGCTTCTCATCCACGGAAAAGTGGTGCGCCGCGAGGGCACTGAGGTGCACCCTGACAGAGTTGGACTTAAGGCCCAAATCAGAGAGGTGGAGAAGGTATTGCAGAACCACTCCTACCGGGCAAGAGAAAGGGTCTACCTCCCGCTCCTTGCACCACAACGCAAACCTGTGCCACTTCAAGGTGTATGCCCGTCTAGTCGACGGCCTCCGCGAGGCCAGCAAGACCTCTTCAATATTCTTTGGAAGGAGGAGCGGAGCGAGAATTACCCTTTCAGCAGCCATGCCATCAAGTTGAGGGAGCTGAGATTGGGGTGCAGAAGAGAGCCCCCCTCCTGAGATAGGAGGCGTGGGGAGGACCCTAGGAGAATGGGAGCCTCCACCGCTAGCTGCAAAAGAAGCGGGAACCAGGGTTGCCTGGGCCACCGTGGGGCGATAAGGATGACCGAGGCTCTGTTCTGGAGAATCTTGAACAGCGTTTTGGCCACCAGAGGTGTCGGGGAGAACACATACAGAAGGTCCCCGGACCATGATATCAGAAACGCATCGGCAGTCATCCTGTGTGGGTGGGGTTGCCTGGAGCAGAAATGTGGCAACTGGTGATTGTCCGGACTTGCAAACAGGTCCATCACCGGTTGCCTCCAGGTCTGGAAGAGCCAATTGGCTACCCCGCGGTCCAGCTGCCATTCGTGGGATTGAAGAATCCTGCTGAGCCTGTCGGCTAGCCAGTTGTCCTCATGCTGGGCTGCAAAGGAGCATAGGTCCAGGGTTTCCTGACATAGGGGCAGGACCCCATACCACCCTGTTTGTTCACATAGAACATGGCCACCTGGTTGTCTATCTGCACTAAGACAGGTTCATTGGCCAGAAGCTGCCTGAAAACCTCCAGGGCTAGGTGGATGGCACGGAGTTCCAATTAATTGGTTTGTTGGGTCCTCTCATTCGGAGACCATACCCCCTAGGTACAGAAACCCTGGCAATATGCCCCCCAGCCTAGCAGGGATGCATCTGTGGTAAGGATCCTCATATGCAGAGAAGCATGGAAAGGCATTCCCACCTCCAAGTGCTGCAGTTGGAGCCACCAGGACAAGGACCGTACCAGACACCTGGACACTTTGACCCTGTCCCAGAGGTGCCCTGTGGCCTGAGACCACTGGTCTCTGAGACACCATTGAGCGGTCCGCATGTGGAGGCGGGCATCTGGGGTCACATGGACTATGGAAGCCATGTAGCCGAGGAGGCGCAAGAAGTGCCTTGTGGACACAGCAGACCTGCGACTCACTTGTCCTGCCAGAGCCAGAGCCAGAAGCCTGCTTGCTCTGTCTGCAGGCAGATAGGCCTTTTCTTGAAGGGTGTCGATTCTGGCACCAATGAACTCCAGCTGCTGAGTCGGAGTGAGGCTGGACTTGGGGTAGTTGATCACAAAACCTAGGTGTTGCGGCACCTGGATGGTGCGGGTTGTGGCCTGATGGACCTCGCTGGCTGAAGTGCCTCTGATGAGCCAGTCATCAAGATAGGGGAAAACGAAGACCCCTTGGAGCCTGAGAAAGGCGGCAACCACTGCCAAGCACTTTGTGAACATTCTGGGGGCCGATGCCAGGCCAAAGGGGAGTACCCTGTACTGGTAGTGATTGCCTCCCACTACAAAGTGCAGATACTGCCTGTGGCTGGGGTGTATTAGGATGTGTGTATATACATCCTTTAGGTCTAAGGAGCATAGCCAGTCTCCCCGTGGAGGTAAGGCAGCAATATCTGAAGGGAGAGCATCTTGAACTTCTCCCTCACCAGGAATTTGTCAAGGTTGCGCAGGTCGAGGATGGATCTGAGGCCTCCTGTCCTCTTTGGCACCAAAATGTACCTGGAGTAGAAGCCCCTGTCCTGCAGGTGGTGGGGCACCGGTTCTACCGCCTGATCTTCGAGAAGACCCGCCAACTCCTTTAGAAGAAGGTCCCAGTGAAGGGGAGAATTGAAGGGTTCTCCTGGGAAGTAATGAGGAGGCACCTGGGCCAGGTGAAGAAGATAGCCCTCCCGGACTACCTGCAAAGCCCAGGCATCGGTGGTAATGGCTGTCCACCTGTGGGCATACAGAGAAAACCGGCCTCCTGTGATCTGCCTGTCTCCTGTGGGAAGAGGGGCCATGCTGTAGGAGTCAAAAGCCACTGCCAGGCTGGGCCGGAGCCAGTGCCTGGGGTTTGGGGTCTTTCTACTTATGCGGGCCATGCCCCTGTCCCTTGGCCTGCTGCCCCTGTTGGGGAGCCGGGGAGGCCTGAAAATGGGGGTAACTTCGGTAAGCAGCACCCTTCCTCGGGTAAAAGTGCTTTTTACCCGAGCCTTTCTTGTGAGAAGGGGCAGAGGTCTTCTTGGAGAGCCGTATCCTCGTCATGTACTCGATCTCCAGCTCTGCAGCCTTGTCAGTCATGGGTTTGCCAAAGAGATTCTCCCCTTGGCATGGGACATCGACCAACTTGTCCTGAAGCCATTGTTTGAGGTCCGACGACTGCAGCCATGCCTGGCGGCATGCACCGATGTCAGCCGCAGCTACCCAGGCTGCCAACTTGAACCCATCATAGGCTGCTTGAGACATAGACTTCGAGCACTCACTGACGACTTTGGACAGGCCCCTGAAGCGTTGCAAAGGTTCCACGGAGAGACCAGCCGAGAACCCGGCGAGTTCCTTCGCCAGGTCTCTCAGGTACATGCCCATGTACAGCTGGTATGCCTGGATCCGACAAGTCAGCATTGAACCCTGGAAGCACTTCCTGCCGAGGGCATCCAAGTTGCGGGCCTCCCTGCTGGGAGGCACCGAGGAGTGCGTCTTCTGGCTCTTCAGCCTGCGCATGGCTGATTCCACAACCATAGAGTTGTGCAGCAGTTGAAACCCAGGGCTCCGGTGGTCTTGATACATCGAGTCGAGCCGTTTGCTGATCACCGGTCCCAATGCCAGTGTCTCCCACATGCGGAGCATCAATCATTCCAGGATCGGAGGCACGGGTACAGTAAGGGCCTCCCGAGGGGGGGCCTCATACTGGAGGATCTTGAGCTCATCGGCTCCTCGGACTCCACAGGGAACAAACACCAAAGCCTTGGACATATCAAGTCCAAGAACCTCATGTCCTCCGGAGGGGACATTCTCCGAAGCTCAGATACTGGGGAACTGGAAGGGACATCCCTATGCCAGCGGGTATCCGAGGACTCCTCGTCTTCCGTTTCCCATGCCGATGCCTCCGAGGAGGAATCAAGGGGCTCGGGAATCGAGGGCCCCGGCGACGACCACCCTGACACTGGCAGGCTCAACGGCGACGACCTCGGTCCCGAATGGGAGGTCGAGTGAGACCTTGGCTGAGGATCGACTCGAGCCCGAAAGGCTTCGAGGATCGGCTCGGCCTCCGGGGTTGACCGACGTCGAGTGCCCGGTGGTCGGGACAGGCCAGCTATCAGCACCCACTGCTGTTCCATGAAGGCGGTGAAACTGTGCTCCAAGGCCACCATTCTGGACTCGAGTCTGGACATGGTCAGGCCAGATGCCAGTTCCCCCGGGGGGGGGGGGGGAAGTCCTCAACGAGGACAGTTGGTATTTGCCTCGGCTGATCCAACTCCCGACGAGGCATCTTTGTCAGGCGCTCCGTCTCTGAAGATCCCGGCCGGCGCTCAGGGCTCTGCGACAGGCCCCAGGAGGAGATGGGTCGCTCGGAGCTCATGGGGAGGTACCTAAGTTTCACACACCGATCGCATTTCTTAAACCCGTTGGCAGCCATCGGGGGGAAAAAGGGCCCCTGCAAGGTCGAAGGCTCGGGCTGCCAGTGAAAAAGAAAAAAAGGCAAAAATGCCAGTCACGAAGGACAAAAGCCAAAAATAAAGACGGACTTGATACCGGCGTACCGAGCCGAAGGCGGGAAGAGGTACCAGTGTCGAACGGTCGAAAACAAGAGAAAAATCAACATTTTTTGGGGGACACAAGAACTACGTCCGAAGAGCTCCGTGGAAAAAAGGAGACTGAGCAAGATGGCACCCTTGGGTGGGAAGGGGACCGTAAATGCGTGATGGCAACTCCCAAAGGCTTTCTCTGCAAGCTGGGGATTTGCTCCGCATGAGGGCTCCATCGGCGCCGACGTCACCCATATGTGAGGACCGACTTCCTGCTTGTTCCAGAGAAAGATCAAAAACTGCCATAACATCCTTCAGTTAAGAAGATGAGAAGGGAAATACAGGCCACAGCCTCACCACGTTAGCCAGTGGTGTCTGGAAAAGCGTAGTTACCTGTAACAGATGTTCTCCAAGGACAGCAGAAATCAGTCTTCAGATATGGGTGACGCCAGCACTGATGGAGCCCTGCACGGAACATTTCCCCAGCTGCAAAGGAAAGCCTTTGGGAATGCTACCATGCATGCGTGGTCCCCTTCTCTCCCAAAGGTGCCATCTTGCTCAGTCAGATGACATAGCTTAGGCAAAAGACAAAAAGATAAAGGATACAACTCCAAGGGGAGGAAGGAGCGTTGTGAGGACTGAATCCTGCTGTCCCTGGAGAACATCTGTTACAGGTGAGTAACTAAGCTTTCTCCAGGAACAAACAGGAAGTTAGTCCTCACTTATGGGACTCTCTAGCTCCAGGCTGCTGGGGCCCAAACCATGACAGCAGCAGCAGAGACCCAAGAGAGGTTGTGAGTTGCAGAAGGCGAGTCCCTACCAAGAGACTCGGCAGCATCACCATAACTGCAGTAGCTTGAACACTGGAGGGTTGGAGGGCAGGAGTTGTCTATATACTGAGAATGCGTCTAATTACTGCCTAGCAAAAGGCACTGTCCCTGCGAGACTCACTTTCAAAGCAGTAGTGGGCTGCGAACGTATGGAATGAAGACCAAGTGACGGCCTTACAGATTTCTTGCACTGGCACTGTGTGTAGGTTGGCCACCGATGTGACCATTGCCCACATGCGAGGAGCAGTGATCCGGCGCTCCAGAGAAAGGCCTTCTTGCTTATAAGCGAGGGCAATGCAGTCCGCCACCCAGGTGGACAGCATTCGCTTGGTCACAGGTAGCCCCAGTCTGCTGGGGTCAGATGAAAAGCTGAGGAGATTTTTGATGGGCCTTGGTCCTCTGTAAATAAAATGTAAGGCCCTCCCTGCAATCCAGGGTATGCAAGACCTCCTCCTCTCTGGCGGTGTGCGGCCGTGGGAAGAAGATGGGGAGAACTACCTCCTGATTGAGATGAAAAGCAGACACCATCTTTAGGAGGAATTTGGGGTGCATACGAAGCACCACCCTGTTTGTAGAGAACCTGGTATAGGGCAGGTCCGCCACCAGGGCCTGCAGCACGCTTACTCTGCGAGCGGACGTCAATGCCACCAAGAAGACCACCTTCCAAGAGAGGTGTCTCAGGTGGCAGGTGGCCAAAGGTTAGATCGGCGGCCTAGTGAGCTGGGAGAGCAACACACTGAGGTCCCATTCCGCTGCCGGAGGGCAGAGAAGGGGCTTGGAAAGCAGGAGACCCTGAGGAATCTGGAGACCAAAGGCTGGCCTGAGAGGGGCTTCCCCTCTATCGGTGATGGCTGACCACTATGGCGCTGAGATGCACCCTCACCAAGTTAGATTTCAAGCCAGAGTGTGAGAGGTGCAGCAAGTACTGCAGCACGAGCTTTACCTGACAGGAGAACAAGTTCTCATTCCTCTCCACACACCAGACAGAGAACCTCTTCCACTTGAAGGTGTAAGCCCTTCTAGTGGATGACTTCCGGGAGGCCAAGAGGATTTCCTCGACCTCACCTAGGAGGTTGAAAGGGGCCAGTACTACCCTTCCAGCAGCCACGCTGTCAGTGTTAAGGACCCCAGGTTGGGGTGTAGCAGGGAACCCTCCTCCTGGGACAGGAGGTCTGGGCCCTGGCCCAGTGATACTGGGGTTGCCACTGACAGGGAGAGCAGCAGGGGGAACCAGGGCTGCCTGGGCCATGTGGATGCAATCAGAATTACTGAGGCCTGCTCGCTCTGGATCTTGAAAAGACTTGGCTATCAGAGGTGTCGGTGGGAATGCATAAAGCAGGCCCTGTGACCAGGAGATCAGGAAGGCGTCCACCGCCACCACCCTCCTGCGGTGTGGCCAGGGAAAGCAGAATTTGGGCAGCTGTAAGTTGTCCGGGGAGGCAAACAGGTCCAGCCAGGGTCTCCCCCAGAGGCGGAAAAGCCTCCAGGCCACTTTTGCGTCCAGGTGCCACTCGTGAGGCCAAAGGACCCTCCTGAGGTTGTCCGCCAGGCAGTTATCCTGGCCCGGTAAGTACACCGCCCTCAGATGGATAGCGTTGCGCACGGCAAAGGAGTGGAGGGCCATTGCATCCTGACCGAGGGAGTAAGAGACCGTATCCCCCTGCTTGTTCACACAGAACATGGCAACCTGTTGTCTGCCTGTATGAGTACTGGAAGGTTGCTCAGGAGGTGGCAGAAGGCCTGAAGGGCCAGGATGATTGCCCTGAGCTCGAGGAGATTGATTTGCAGGAGGGATTTCCTCTGGGGACCAGGTGCCCCGAGTGCACTGGCCCTCGCAATGTATGCCCCAGCCCAAGAGGGAGGCATCTGTCATCAGGACCCTCTGACGGGTCGGTGCCTGGAAGGCCATCCCTGCCCTGAGGTGATGTAGGGACTGCCACCAGTGAGGGAGGCCGCTAACTAGTGATTGACCTTCACTCTGTCCCTCAGCCTGCCTGTTGACTGCGCCCACTGGGAACGGAGGCACCACTGGGCTGCCCGCATATGCAGGGGGGCCAGAGGTGCAACGTGAACCGTCGAGGCCATGTGGCCTAACAGGTGGAGGAGTAGGCGAGCCGGCACGGAACTGGAGCCCTGCAACTCCCTTGCCAGCTGCATCAGGTGGTGGGCTCTCTCTACAGGGAGAAAGGCCCTGACCCTCAGAATGTCCAGCTGGGCTCCTATGAATTTCAGTTCTTAGGCCAGGGAGAGGCTGGACTTGGGGTAGTTGATGATGAACCCCAAATGCTGCAGGGTATGGATAGTGAGCCTTGTGGCCAGCCTGGCATCAAGAGATATGCTGCCTCTGATGAGCCAATTGTCCAGGTAAGGAACGATGTGGGCTCCTTGTAGGCGCACATGGGCAGCTATGACTGCCAGGTATTTTGTAAAGACCCTTGGAGAGGAGGCAAGGTCGAACAGCAGCATCCTGTACTGGTAGTGCTGCTCCCACCCCCCACCCCCCCACCACAAATCTCAGGTAATGCCTGTGGGGGGGGGGAGGGGAAATCAGGATGTGGGTGTACGCACCCTTGAGTTCCAAGGAGCAGAGTCAGTCTCCCTGGCGGAGGTGGGGCAGCAGTGTCCCAAGGGAGAGCATCTTGAACTTTTCCTTCACTAGGAACTTGTTCAAGTTGCGCAGGACCAGGATGGGCCGGACGCCCCCTGTTCTCTTTGGGACAAAGAAATACCTTGAGTAGAATCCCTTTCCCCAGAGATGATGGAGTACAGGTTCCACCGCCCTGTCCCTAAGCAAGCCTGCAAGTTCTGTGGCGAGCAAGGCCTGGTGGAGGAGAGGCTGTGGTGGCTCTCCTAGGAAGAAGTCTGGAGGGTTTTGCTGCAGATGGAGGAAGTACCCCTCCTGCATCACCCGCAGAACCCACTGGTCTGTGATGATGCCGGCCCATCTGTGGGTGAAAGATACCAGTCGACCCCCTGTGGGTTGAGGTGGGACTCCAGGGAGAGGGGAGGCCCAGCCCAGAGAATCAAAAGCTTCTCCCCAGTTGGGTGGGAGCTGGTGCCTGGGGCTTGGGCTTCCTAGGCCCGTATCCCTGGCCTTTTGGCTGAAAGGCTTGATGAGCCTGTCCCGAGTAAGGCTAGTAGTGGCCAGCCTGGGAGTAGCCCTTCTCCCTTGGGAAAAAGGGTTCTTTCCCCAAGGAATTTTTTCCTTGGAAGGGTCAAGGTATTTTTGGACAGCCTCTGCCAGGTCACTACCTCGGCCTCAATTTCTGCAGCCTTATCAGACATTGTTTTCCCAAATAGATTCTCCCCATTGCAGGGGACATCCAGGAGCTTTTCCTGTAACTGCTCGAGTCCGAGGTCTGGAGCCATGCCTAGCACCGGGCGCCAATGCTGGCAGCTGCAACTCTTGCCAGACTCAAACCCATTGTAGGCAGCCCGGGAGAGAAAGCGTAGTTACTCACCTGTAACAGGTGTTCTCCAGGAGCAGCAGGAATCAGTCCTCGCATATGGGTGACGTCGGCGCCGACGGAGCCCTCGCGGAGCAATTTTCCCCAGCTTTCAAAGAAAGCCTTTGGGAATTGCAGCACGCATGCGCGGTCCCCTTCCCGCCCAAGGGTACCATCTTAGCCAGTCAGATGACATAGCGAAAAGACAGCATAAAAATTTGCAAAAAAACTAAAGCAGATAATTGCAACTCCAAGGGGAGGAGGGAGGGTTGTGAGGACTGATTCCTGCTGCTCCTGGAGAACACCTGTTACAGGTGAGTAACTACGCTTTCTCCAGGACCAAGCAGGAAGTCAGTCCTCACATATGGGACTCCCAAACTTAAGGCTACCGGAGACCCCAAGCACAAAAATGAGCTCCCTCTAGCTCAGCAGTACAGAAGGAAGGAATCTTCGCTGAATTATTACCCACCGGTAGCCCCTATCCGGGATGGAGGGTAGGAGTTGCTCAAACCTCGAAGAGATTTCGGAGGACTGCCTGTCCGAAAGCACTGTCCCTGCGGGACTCCCTCTCGAGGCAGTAATGGACCGCAAAAGTCTGGCTCGAAGACCAAGTAGCGGCCCGGCAGATGTCTGCCAATGGAACAGAGCGGAGGTAAGCCACTGACGTAGCCTTCGCCCGAACACAATGAGCCGTGACCCGACTTTCTAACGAGAGTCCGGCTGCCCCATAAGCCCAAGCGATACAGTCAGCAACCCAGATGGACAGAGTACGCTTGGAGACCGGGAGCCCCAATTTATTGGGGTCAAAAGACACAAAAAGCTGAGCAGCTTTACGGTGCTCCCGCGTACGGTCAAGGTAGAAGTTCAATGCCCTTCTACAGTCCAGGGTATGCAGGACCATTTCAGCTCGGCTGGAGTGTGGCCTGGGAAAGAAGGTCGGAAGTACCACCTCCTTTGATGTGAAAAGGGGAGACCACTTTTGGAAGAAATTTAGGGTGAGTCCGTAGGACTACCCTATTTTTGTAGAACCGAGTGTAAGGGGGATCAGACACGAGGGCCTGCAATTCACTTACGCGTCTAGCGGAAGTGAGGGCTATCAGGAATAAGGTTTTCCAAGAAAGAAAACGGAGAGAACAGGAAGCCATAGGTTCAAAAGGCGGACAGGTGATCCGCTGCAAAACCACATTCAGATCCCAGTCAGGTGCTGGCGGGCGCAGAGGTGGTTTAAGTAGAAGGAGACCTCGGAGAAACCTTGCCACGAGAGGGTCGCTGGAAAGAGGTCTGCCGTCCACCGGCACATGATGTGCTGAAAGAGCACTGAGGTGAACTTTAACGGAGTTGGACTTAAGTCCCAGATTAGAGAGGTAGAGCAAGTACTGCAAGATCACCGACACCGAGCAGGAGAAGGGATCCTGAGACTGCTGGGCACACCAAGCGGAAAAGCGACGCCATTTAAGGGCGTAGCATTTGCGGGTAGAAGGTCGCCGGGAAGCTAGGACGACCTCTTCCACCTCTGCCGGCAGTAGAAGGGGAGCAAGGACTACCCTTTCAGCAGCCAGGCCATCAGATGTAGAGATCTGAGGTTGGGGTGCAGTAGGGACCCCTGATCCTGTGTTAGGAGATCTCGTTGAAACCCCAGAGGGAACGGATCCGCCACCGCTAGTTGCAGCAGGAGTGGAAACCACGGCTGTCTGGGCCACCGAGGAGCTATCAGGATCATGGAAGCTTTGTCTCGGAGAACCTTGAAAAGAGTTCGAGAGACTAGCGGTATGGGAGGAAAGGCATAGAGAAGGCCTTTCGACCATGAGAGCAGAAAAGCATCCACCGCTACTCGAAGGGGATGCGGCTGCCAAGAGCAGAAGCGAGGAAGTTGCCTGTTGAGAGGACTGGCAAAGAGATCCATCGTGGGGAGGCCCCACTTCAGAAAAAGTTTCTGAACTACCAAGGGATCTAGTCGCCACTCGTGCGGCTGGAGGATTCTGCTGAGTTTGTCCGCCAGGCAATTTTCTTGGCCTGGGAGATAAACTGCCTTGAGAAGAATGCCGTGGCTTACGGCCCAAGAGCAGAGTCTCTGTGCTTCTCGACAGAGAAGGAAGGAGCCCGTGCCCCCCTGTTTGTTCACGTAGAACATGGCAACTTGATTGTCCGTCTGAACAAGGACGGACTGGTGAGAAGTCAGGTGGGAGAAAGCCTTGAGAGCCAGACGGATCGCTCTGAGCTCCAGGAAGTTGATCTGCTGCGCAGACTCCCACGTGGTCCAGAGACCTTGAGTACACGCCCCTTGGCAATGCGCTCCCCATCCTAGGAGAGAAGCATCCGTCGTCAGCACTTGAGCCGGCGGAGGAGACTGAAAAGGCATTCCGAGTACCAGGTTCGGCCGATGAAGCCACCACTGTAGAGAAGAGGCCAGCGGGCCGGAGATCCGCACTAAGTCGGCTAGGCCGCCCGTGGCCTATTGCCACTGCTTGCGAAGGCACCACTGAGCAGGCCGCATATTCAGGCGGGCATTGGGGGTCACGTGGACGGTGGAAGCCATGTGGCCGAGTAGTCTCAGGAAGCGCCTGGCCGAGACCAGGGACTGGCTGTGAAAACGGCCGGCTAGGTCCATGAGCCGTTGAGCCCTGTCGAGAGGCAGGAAAGCTCGCGCCTGAAGAGTGTGCAATCTTGCGCCGATGAACTCGAGATCTTGCGAGGGGAGCAAAGTGGACTTTGCGAAGTTTATGACAAAGCCCAAGTACTGGAGAAGAGTCACAGTGCGGTGTGTGGCTTTCGTGACTTCTGGAGAGGATGATGCTCTGATGAGCCAGTCGTCTAGGTACGGAAAGACATAGAGGCCGTGAAGTCGGAGATAAGCCGCCACCACCGCGAGACATTTTGTGAAGACTCGTGGTGCGGAGGATAGGCCAAAGGGCAGTACTCTGTACTGGTAGTGATTTCCTGCCACCACAAACCTTAGGTATTGGCGGTGGCTTGGGTGGATGAGGATGTGCGTGTAGGCATCCTTTAGATCCAAGGAGCATAGCCAATCTCCCTGCTGGAGGTAGGGCAGAAGGATTCCAAGGGTAAGCATCTTGAACTTCTCCCTCACAAGGAACTTGTTGAGGTTGCGCAAGTCCAGGATGGGTCGGAGGCCTCCCGTTCTTTTTGGTATTAGGAAATACCTGGAATAGAAGCCTTGACCCCTCAGGTGGTGGGGCACCGGTTCCACAGCTTGTTCCTGAAGAAGACCTGCTAACTCTTGAAGGAGTAAGTCCCTGTGTAGAGGGAGTCGTGGAGGCTCTCCCGGGAAATAGGAGGGAGGTACCTGGTGGAAGTGGAGAAGATAGCCTTCTCTCACCACATGAAGCACCCAGGCATCTGAAGTGATGTTGGACCACCTGTGGGCAAAGTGGACCAGCCGGCCTCCTGTGCTGGGAGGAACCAGCTGAGGGGGAGAGGCTATGCTGAGGAAGTCAAAACCCCCCACCCTGCTGAGCAGGGGCCGGTGGTGCAGGCTTGGGGGCTTGCTGCCTACGGGACCCGTTACCCCGTCCCTTGGCCTGCTGACCCTGTTGGGGAGCTGCGGAGGCCTGATATTGAGGGTAGTGTTTATAGGCAGCCGCCTTTCTCGGGTAAAAGGACTTCTTTCCCGAGCCCTTCTTCTTCTGGGAAGGGGCAGAGGTCTTCCTAGAAAGCCTAGTTCTGGTGAGAGTCTCCGTCTCGAGTTGTGCAGCCTTCTCAGCCATGGGCTTGCCAAAGAGGTTCTCACCTCGGCAGGGGACATCGACCAACTTGTCCTGTACCCAGTGTTCAAGGTCAGACGACTGAAGCCAAGCCTGTCGGCGGGCACCGATGCCGGCTGCGGCCACTCGAGCCGATGCTTCAAAGCCATCATAGGCTGCTCGAGAAATGAATTTGGAGCATTCCCGAATACCAGTGGACAAGGCTAGGAACCTCCGCAAAGGTTCCTCGGACAGCCCAGCACAGAATCCGGCTATCTCTTTAGCCAGGTCTCTAAGGTACATGCCCATGTAGAGCTGGTAGGTCTGGACCCGACAAGCAAGCATAGAGCCCTGGAAACACTTCTTACCGAGGCCATCCAGGTTGCGGGCCTCCCTGCCAGGAGGCACCGAGGAGTGCATCTTCTGGCTCTTAAGCCTATGCATGGCCGATTCCACCACCATGGAATGGTGCGGTAGCTGTGCTTTTTGGAAGCCAGGGCTCTTGCGGACTCGATAGATGGAATCGACCCGCTTGCTTAATACCGGCGACGATGCCGGACTCTCCCACATGCGGAAGAGTAGTCGTCCCAGCATTGGAGGAACCGGTACAGTAAAGTGCTCCCTGGCGGGAGAGTCGTACTGAAGGGCGTCGAGCTCTTCGGCTCCTCCTCGGGATCCGCAGGGAAGGCCAAAGCCTTGGCCATATCCCTGACGAAGTCCGAGAACCGGGCATCCTCCGGGGGGGACTGTTTCCGAGGTTCGGACTCAGGGGAGTCCGAGGGGACACACCGAGTCCGAAAAGAATCAGGTGACTCTTCCACTTCAGACTCCCAGGCCGACTCCGAGGAGGAATCGGTGGGGTCAGTTCGGGCGGGCGGAGGCGTCGGCCGCCCCGACGCCGAGGGAGTCAGCATCGACGACCTCGGTCCCGAACGGGAGGCCGAGGGTGACCTCGACCGAGGATCGACTCAAGCCCGCATGGACTCGAGGATCGGCTCGGTCTCCGGGGTCGACTTAGACGTCGACGTCCCGGCGGTCGGGGCAGAGGCGCCAGCGAGGCTAGCGAGCAGTGCCCGCTGCTGGTCCATGAAGGCAGATAGTCTGCTCTCCAAGGCCGTCAACCTGAGTCCGACCTCAGGTGACCCAGCAGCCCCCAACTCGGGCCCCGACGGCGTCGGGCCCGACGTCGGACCCCTCGGAGGCGAGTCCAGGAGGACTACAGGACTTACCCGAGCAGGCATCTCCGATTCCAAACGAGGTCGCTTCGGGAGATGTTCCTTCTCCAAAGACCCGGGACGGCTATCGGGGCTATGCGACCTGGCCCTCGCGGAACCAGGAGCGTCCACCGACGCCGCCCTCGCGGGTTTCGCCTTCCGACGATGATCCCCGGAGGGAGAACCTCTGTCGGAGGAACTCCGGCGATGCTCAGAGCTGGAGCCTCTGGACGCCGAGGCCTCCGACGAGGTCCGGGTACGGGCGGGATCTGCGAAGATTCTTTCCCGCTGATGCCGCCGACTCCGTAACGCGTTGGAGGACATTTTGCTGCAGGCCCCACAGATCAGTTCCTCATGATCTGGGCCAAGGCAGCGGAGGCAATTATCGTGTGTGTCAGTGAGTGACATATTTCTGTCACACTGAACACACCTCTTGAAACCACTGGCAGCCATCGGGGGAAAAAGGGCCCCTGCAAGGTCAAAGGACCGGGCTGCCAGCGAAAAACCGAAAAACGAAACTGACAGAAAAATCAGAAAAACCGAAAAATAAGAGAAGGACTCGCAACGGCGTCGCGAGTCCGGGCAGGAAAGAGACCGGCGTCGAACCGAAGAAAAAAGATAAATAAATCACGAAAAATCAACTTTTTCAGCGGGGACAAGAAGACCACGTCTGTAGGGCTCCGCGGAAAAAAGAAGACTGGCTAAGATGGCACCCTTGGGCGGGAAGGGGACCGCGCATGCGCGCTGCAATTCCCAAAGGCTTTCTTTGAAAGCTGGGGAAAATTGCTCCGCGAGGGCTCCGTCGGCGCCGACGTCACCCATATGTGAGGACTGACTTCCTGCTTGGTCCTGGAGAAATTTGGAATACTCCTGGATGTCCACTGCTAGGGACTGGAACCTTTGCAGAAGTTCCCCGGCGAGGCCCGCTGAGAACCCCGAGAGTTCTTGTATCAGGCACTTAAGGTACATACCAATGTACAATTCGTATGCCTGTATTCGGCATCCAAGCATGGCGCCCCACAGCGTCAAGGGCCTGGGCCTCCCTGCCAGGGGGAACTGAAGAGTAGGTCTTTTGACTCTTCAGTTTTTGCATGGAGGACTCAACCACCATTGAGTTGTGGGGAAGTTGAGGCTTAAGGAACCCGGGGGGCCTTTCCGGATGCGATAGATGGCATCCAGGCACGGACTGACCACAGGCACCGAGGCTGGGGACTCCCATATCCGAAGGAGTAATCTCTCGAGAATGGATGGAACTGGCACCATGACATTCTCCTTAGGAGGGGACTCATATTGTAAGGTCTCGAGCTCCTGGGTGCATAGGTCCTCCTCCGATTCCATCTGGATGGAAAGAGCCCGGGCCATGTTACGAACAAAGTTGTGAAAGGACATGTCCTCAGGCAGGGAGTGGCACCGAGGCTCCGGGGAGGCCTCGTCCTCTGTCTCTCAGTCAAAGCCCGAGGGTGTCGAAGAGTCAGTCCCGGGGGCGGCTCTGAGAAACCAGGTCCCCCCAGAGGACCTGGGGTCGGACTACTGGAAACTTGCCAGAGAGGACCGGAACCCTGAGGAGCATGATCGAGACCTCGATCGATACTGAGGACTTACCCAAGGCCGGTGGCACTCGTGCCCAGTTCATCGCCCAGAGGCTCCCCTGAGGCTGGGGGGTCCGGTGTCGGTGCCAATGATGCTGGGGGGCCCGACATCAATGCCCATTGCAAGGCCAAGATGGAGGAGAGGCTCTGCTCCATGGCCGCCATGCGTGACTCGAGGCCCGATGGCTGTGCAGCACTCGGCATGCACACCAAAGGCCTCGGGTCTGATGCCAGCACTGCGGAGAGTGCATCCTCGAGGAGGACAATAGGCTCACGGGTCTTTGCGCGGTCTCGGCTGAGGACTCTTGTCTCGAGTCTTAATGAGAGCGCTGCTCAGAGTCGCCCGACTTCCATCGAGGGACCTTGCCAGGTTTGATCGGAGGCTCCTCCTTTGGGACCTTCTTCTTCTTTTTGTGAGTGTCTGGGGCCGCAGCGGAGCAGCCACTGCCACGGGATTCTGAGGACGCCCTGAGCTCTCTCGAAGGGCCGGCTTCAGGGCTCGGCGATGGGGAAGCCGGGGCAGAGTCAAACCTTGGGAAACACTTCCCCTGCAACTTAAACCACCTCCTGTTGGTTTTAGGGGTCACAGCCTGGCACTGGTCGCAGGTGGCACTGTCGTGTTCCGGGCCCAGGCAGCGGATGAAGCAGTTGTGAGTGTCAGTGACTGAAATAGTCTGACTACAGTGGTAGCATTTCTTGAACCCACCAGGAGTCATGATGGGAGCACACCTGGCCGGGGTCGAGGACCCTTGGCGAAAAATGGTGCAAAGGCCGGTCTAGGTGGAACGTCGAGGAAACACGATCAAAAGGGTAGCCAAGATCGGCACTGGGGGTGCCATCTTGAGGCAGGAAGGAAACTGGTATGCAAACCGGACAAAAGAAAGGAATTAAAGAACTCCTTCCGGGAGACTAGAGGACCATGTCCATAGGGCTCCATGGAAAAAAGGAGAATGAGCAAGATGGCACCTTGGGCGGGAAGGGGACCATGCATGCGTGGTAGCATTCCAAAAGGCTTTCTTTGAAAGTTGGGGAAATGCTCCGCGCAAGGCTCTGTTGGTGCCAGCATCACCCATATGTGAGGACAGACTTCCTGCTTGTTCCTGGAGAAATGATCTCTAGTTCCAATTGGCATCTACACAACTGTATTAGCGTTTCTCCTTAATTACAGAACATAAGGTTTGTTTCAAACATTTATATATCAGTTAAGCAGCAGTTGTATAGTTAGATACTGACTCTCTTTTTGTAATTTTCGCACTCTGATCCTGAGTTCTCGGGGAAGCGTCTGCCAATCTGCAAAAACAAAATTGTGATTATTAGAAAAGAATACCCTTGTCTTCCCAACTCTACTTCTTCAATAATTTTATTTCTGAAAGATTGATTTTCAGAAATAGATAATACAAGGTAGCAAGAACTCTACTTTCTCAATATTAATAGATATGATGGGAGAAATGGAATATTTCTACTGGAGGAGTGGCCTAGTGGTTGGGGCAAGGTACTTCGGGCCGGAAGGTCGGGGGTTCAAATCCCACTAGAGGACAGCAACCTTGGGCCGGAAGGACTGGGGTTTCTAGTCCCACAGGTGCTCCTTGTGGTCTTGGGCAAGCCACTTAACCCTCCATAGCCCATGTTCCCTGTAAAATAGTTCTCTGTGTGCTGTGCTTTCCTGTCTAATCAATGTGTTTATACCTCAAAAATTTCCTGTCATTATTTGACAATTTCCAATCTGTAATCAAACCGCTGCTGATCGCTGGAAGTAGCGGTATACAAATGTATACTAAATAAATAAATAAAAATAAATATAAAATAATTGTTATGCTATTTGTATCAGTTGTTAAACTGAGATCTTCTCCTTCAAGCAAACCCTTATACAGAATGCTAACTGTAACAATGAAACGAATTACAGATTTGTGGTTAGCAGCCAAATATTCCCCTAATGTGTATCTACAAAATGCACAGCTATGTCACACAGCATCATAAAGACCCTACAAAGAATCAAGTGTTCTTAAAAGCATATGCTAGGAAACATACTTCCAAGAAACAATGAGCTTAAAGAGGGAGAGCTGACTGCTTCCTTAAATAAACACAGTTGAACGGGCAGGTTACACTTTCAACTCTGTGTTGTCTGGACAGTGGGTTTTTTAGGAAAATCAAAATAGCACCAACCAGACTAAATGAGCATGTACCTGGGCTCCAGTCTATAGCACTGTCAATAGGTCCCGAAGTCTGATACTTATCAGAGTATCGTTCAACATCTAAAGAGGGGAATAAAATGGAGATCAGAGCAAAGGAAAAATAAATTACTGAATTGAGAACTAAGGCAAATCAAGACAGTATCCAGAAGTGGAAAAATACTCAGAAAACTTGGGCACTAGCCAAAGGTTTTAGGAGCAAGGGAAAAAGCGGTCCATTGTGTAAAAGAGTATTGCTTTCACAGATGTCAATTATACCTATTTCTCTTGTTTACACAAAATATATAAACCTTACCTGCTAATTTTCTTTCTTTGAGTCACTCTAGTCCAATCCAGTCCAGATGTGGAGTTTTATGCTCTCCTACCAGCAGGTGAAGACTGAGAACTACTGGTTTGATGTCGTCACCCTATAAGGGTCCTATGCAGCCTCTCACCAACCAGTATGATCCTACCAAAGCAGAGGGATCCCTGGTTGACCCTTTTCTTTCTTCTTTTTATTTTTTTCTTATAGAACCTAAGAGGACCCGAGACAATGAACCATAACAAAACTCCTCCAAAGAATACAACCAATTCCAAGAGAAAATGAAAACCCAAAATACCATAACACAGCAGAAGAACAAGCGAACAAAAAAAACCCCAGCAGAACTGAGCTTCCAAAGAAAACCACAATCTTATCCACCACATGTCCCTACCAAGACTTAACGGAGAAAGGTGGAACAACAGCTGAACATATTCTAGGCCCTAGACTGGACTGGAGGGACTCAAGGAAAGAAAATTAGGAGAAGACATTGCTACTTCTGACCAATTAGCTTCATACTTCATCCAGATGATCACTGATATCCAATCCAAACTTTCATCCGTGTCTATTTTTGGATCAAAATCACCTGAGATAATTACTTCTTTCTCTCACCTCAATTCATCTTCTACAGATGTATTGTAACTTACCTGGAGTTCTATCAATTCTGTTTCATTATCTTCCTTTTCTAAACATATATCTTCCTCAAGGAAAACACTATGCCTGCTCAACCCTCTAACATCCTTGAGGCTCAGTATTGACTCTCTCTGTTGTTTCTCATCGCTCTATCCATGATTAAGTCCCTTCCCCTTGGAAACAAGCTCTTGTACGCCCCATATTCAAATGCCCTCTTCCAACAAATCCATACCTGCTAATTACCAACCAGTATCCAATTTTCCATGTCTTTCCAAAATCTTGGAAAAAACTAATTTAGTGTATATTGGGGTTTAATATACCGCCTTTCAAATTCATTACAAGGCAGTTTATAATAATAAACTAAAAACAAAGATAGAAAAGAACTACAAAACCATTATAGGAAAGTAACATAAGAAATAAAGGCATACGGGGAGGGAGAGATTTAAGAGTATGGGTTACAGGTTGCAGGTAACAGACTGCAAGCGCCATCTATCGATCACATTGCATAAGGCCCTTCATGAAACATTGAGTGGAAAAGATACATTTTTAGTGCAAACTTGAAAGATTTATAGTACTGTTCGGTACGGAGGGCGAGTGGGAGAGCATTCCATAGGGTAGAAGCCACGAAGAAAAATGCTGTACGCCTGGTACTGTCCAGTCTAGTTCTCTCTCTTCTTCTGTCCTTGGTATCGATCTACTTTCCTATCGGTTTAATGGAGTTCTTTTCTTTTCTTTTTAAATGTTAATGTTATGCAAACCACTCGTTAAAACTAAAGGGCAGTATAGAAAATTTTAATAAACCATAAGGCCTAATTTCACCTTCCTCATTGTACGGCCTGACCTGAAGCAGCTGTGCTTCAAAGGCCACATCCCACAGAGCCTGAACATCCAGCCTATATTGGCAAACAAAGGAATGCAGGGACAACCTTGCAAATCTGAGAAGGAACCAGTCCAGGAAGACACTGGAGCCTTAGTCGAATGAGCTCTCAGCCGGGAGGTCGTGTTCGCCCCTTGACCATATAAGTCGAAGAATGGCTCTCTGCATGACGCTTGCAACTCTGAAATGTGCCACGCTAAAGAAATAGGAAACCAGAAATATCACTTTCAGCATAAGTCCTTGAGTGAAATCTTATGCAGATACTCAAAGGGAGGGTGAGGCGCAGATAACGCCGACAGCACCAGACTACTGGACAGCAGGACGGTCTCAAGTGTTTGACCCCTTTCAGAAAAAGCACTAGATCTGAATGAGAGGAAAGGGACTGACCCTGAATTCAATCTCAGAAACAGGCAATTACTGTGATTTGCACCTTCAAATAATTCAAGCCCAGCTCTTTCTCCAAACCATCCTGCAAAAAAGCCAAAATAGCCAGGAGAGAGCGCTGAAGGCCCAGAGATTACTCTTCTCATATCAACTCTCAAAAATCCTCCCGACTCACACCATACATCTGAAAGGTCAAATGTTTCCTAGCCCAAAGCAATGTAGCAATAACTTCTCCGACTCGACCATACCCTCTCAAAAGCCAGGCCACAAGCAAGAATCGAGCCACATCTGGCATCCAAATAGGTCCTTGATTTAAGAGATTCTCAACCAAACGGCAGAGGAAAAGGTTCCTCTGATGCTAGGCAGACCAGATCCGCATACCAAGGCCTCCCTAATCTGCAGCAACCAACATTGTCAGCCCTGATGAGCATCCACTCTTTCAGAGGACATGGAGGAGACACACAGAGCAGACCCTCACTGGCCCACCTCTACACCTAGCCCTTCAGACATCCACATCTTCAGCCAGTTAAAGAACCTGGTCACCCTGGCATTCACGGCTGATGCTATCACATCCATTACTAGCATATCCCAACACTGCACAATCATCTTGAATACAGCTTCCGCAAGGGACCACTTCCCTAGATCTAGTAGATTGACTGAGATAGTCTGCCTGCATGTTCTCCTTCCCAGCCACGTGAACATCTGACAGAGCCAAGAGATGAACTTCTGCCCACTGCAGGAATGGTGCTCCACTGCCACCAGAAAACTCTGATGTATCTTGACAATTGATAGCCACTCTGACATTTGATGTAGGTGACCACTGTCACATTTTCAGACAGTATTCTCGCTGCTCTGCACTAAATCAAGAGCAGAAAGACCTAGAGGGACAGAAATAAATACTGCTTGCACCTTCAGACAATTTACTGACCAAAGCCTCTCTTCCTGAGACCACAGTCCCTGAGCCACCTGGGACAAAAGTGGACCCCTCCCCAGCCACTCAGGCTGGCATCCATGGTGACCCCAGCACCCACTCTAAACCTCCAGTCCTATGACCAGTGAAACTTCGACTAGTCCAGCCACCACTCCAGATTCTCTCTAGCTTCCTCCTGTAAGGGAAGCCTCACCCTCAGGGACTGCAAGAGGGCTGACCATCGTAACAGAAGCCCGTAAATACTCCACGGGCTGGGATGATTCCAACTTGCTCTTGGCAAAGTTGATTATCCCGCCCCGTCCTGGAGAAAATGAAAAATGAGATCCACAGCCTTCCAACTCTCCTGATAGGACTTTGCCCAGATCAACCAATTGTTCAGATATGAGTGCATCAGGATTCCCTGCTTAAGAACATAAGAGTCCTGCTAGACCAGTCCAGATAAGTGGGTTGTGTTCCCCTGCCAGTAGATTGGTAGAGAGAAAAAGAAATAATGAAAAGCCCATGTTTCAATGACATCACTCCTATGCCTCTATTTGTCTCAGCCACCATAGGTCTCTTCAGTATTCGTCCTGAATGATAGGGGAGAAACATGGCAAGCCTCACACAACCTCAATCGTGGGCAACAAGGAGTAATCAATAGAGAACTATGTACAGGAGAGCATAAACAGAACGCTGTCAGTAGAAGATAAACCTGCAGAACCAAGAATAAAAATCATAGTGGACCCAAGGGCACCATAGCAGAAGAACAGAGTTCCGGGGCAGGCCCTGGACTCATCTAGCAGGACTCAAGGAAAAGACATTAAGTAGTAGGTAAAATGTCACCTTCCATATCGTCTGGGTGGGAAGAAGACACTGCAGCTCACAAAACCCTTGCTGTGTCTGCCCTCGTGTGGACATTCAAGTGGTAATGCTTGACAAAAGTGGAAACTGATGCCCACGTTGCTGTCCGACAAATATCTGCAGGGGCTACCGAGCTCTACTCTACCCATGCCTGGGCTTGGGTAGAATGGGCGTGCAAATCCTCCGGAACTGGCTGGTTCCACAACAGATAAGCCAAGGCAATGGCCTCCTTAATTCAGCGCACCAAAGTCGACTTAGCTGCCGCATCACCCTTGCACTGGCCAGCAAACAGCACAAAAAGATGGTCAGACTTATGAAAGGAATTCGCAACCTCCAAGTACCATAGAAGCACCCTCTGGACAGCCACACTGCTCCTTAAGAGAACAGTGTGGATGTCCTTATCCTTCCCCACACTGCTCCTTAGAGAACATCTGGCTCACATCTGAAAAAGACAGATAAGGATCTCAGCAAGACAGAACCTGCAGCTCAGAAAGTCACTTTGCAGAACAAATTGCAACCAAGAAGACCACCTTGAGCATCAAATCCTTCAATGTAGCGCACTTCAACAGCTCAAACGGCACTGCCATCAGGGCCCTGAGCACCAGACACAGATCGGCGAGGAGGATGCAAGAAGCCAAACCCCCTGGAGAAAGCATGAGATGTCTGGATGCAAAGCTAAAGATCTACCAGCTCAGAAACAGGCCAAAGCTGCCACCTGAACTTTCAAGGAGCTAAGGGAAAGGCCTTTCTCCAGGCCATCCTGTAGAAAGGCCAACAGAGATGGCACCTTGGCTGCCTCAGGAGACAACTGCAGAGCACCGCACCATCGCTCAAAGAAAGCGTAGTTACTCACCTGTAACAGGTGTTCTCCAGGAGCAGCAGGAATCAGTCCTCACATATGGGTGACGTCGGCACCGACGGAGCCCTCGCGGAGCAATTTTCCCCAGCTTTCAAAGAAAGCCTTTGGGAATTGCAGCGCGCATGCGCGGTCCCCTTCCCGCCCAAGGGTGCCATCTTAGCCAGTCAGATGACATAGCTAAAAGACAGCATAAAAATTTGCAAAAAAACTAAAGCAGATGATTGCAACTCCAAGGGGAGGAGGGAGGGTTGTGAGGACTGATTCCTGCTGCTCCTGGAGAACACCTGTTACAGGTGAGTAACTACGCTTTCTCCAGGACCAAGCAGGAAGTCAGTCCTCACATATGGGACTCCCAAGCTTAAGGCTACCGGAGACCCTAAGCACAAAAATGAGCTCCCTCTAGCTCAGCAGTACAGAAGGAAGGAATCTTCACTGAATTATTACCCACCGGTAGCCCCCATCCGGGATGGAGGGTAGGAGTTGCTCAAACCTCAAAGAGATTTCGGAGGACTGCCTGTCCGAAAGCACTGTCCCTGCGGGACTCCCTCTCGAGGCAGTAATGGACCGCAAAAGTCTGGCTCGAAGACCAAGTAGCGGCCCGGCAGATGTCTGCCAATGGAACAGAGCGGAGGTAAGCCACTGACGTAGCCTTCGCCCGAACACAATGAGCCGTGACTCGACTTTCTAACGAGAGTCCGGCTGCCCCATAAGCCCAAGCGATACAGTCAGCAACCCAGATGGACAGAGTACGCTTGGAGACAGGGAGCCCCAATTTATTGGGGTCAAAAGACACAAAAAGCTGAGCAGCTTTACGGTGCTCCCGCGTACGGTCAAGGTAGAAGTTCAATGCCCTTCTACAGTCCAGGGTATGCAGGACCATTTCAGCTCGGCTGGAGTGTGGCCTGGGAAAGAAGGTCGGAAGTACCACCTCCTGATTGATGTGAAAAGGGGAGACCACTTTTGGAAGAAATTTAGGGTGAGTCCGTAGGACTACCCTATTTTTGTAGAACCGAGTGTAAGGGGGATCAGACACGAGGGCCTGCAATTCACTTACGCGTTTAGCGGAAGTGACGGCTATCAGGAATAAGGTTTTCCAAGAAAGAAAACGGAGAGGACAGGTAGCCATAGGTTCAAAAGGCGGACAGGTGATCCGCTGCAAAACCACATTCAGATCCCAGTCAGGTGCTGGCGGGCGCAGAGGTGGTTTAAGTAGAAGGAGACCTCGGAGAAACCTTCCCACGAGAGGGTCGCTAGAAAGAGGTCTGCCGTCCACCGGCACATGATGTGCTGAAAGAGCACTGAGGTGAACTTTGACGGAGTTGGACTTAAGTCCCAGATTAGAGAGGTAGAGCAAGTACTGCAAGATCACCGACACCGAGCAGGAGAAGGGATCCTGAGACTGCTGGGCACACCAAGCGGAAAAGCGATGCCATTTAAGGGCGTAGCATTTGCGGGTAGAAGGTCGCCGGGAAGCTAGAACGACCTCTTCTACCTCTGCCGGTAGAAGGGACCCCTGATCCTGTGTTAGGAGATCTGGTTGAAACCCCAGAGGGAACGGATCCTCCACCGCTAGTTGCAGCAGGAGTGGAAACCACGGCTGTCTGGGCCACCGAGGAGCTATCAGGATCATGGAACCTTTGTTTCGGAGAACCTTGAAAAGAGTTCGAGAGACTAGCGGTATGGGAGGAAAGGCATAGAGAAGGCTTTTCGACCATGAGAGCAGAAAAGCATCCGCCGCTACCCGAAGGGGATGCGGCTGCCGAGAGCAGAAGCGAGGAAGTTGCCGGTTGAGAGGACTGGCAAAGAGATCCATCGTGGGGAGGCCCCACTTCAGAAAAAGTTTCAGAACTACCAAGGGATCCAGTCGCCACTCGTGCGGCTGGAGGATTCTGCTGAGTTTGTCCGCCAGGCAATTTTCTTGGCCTGGGAGATAAACTGCCTTGAGAAGAATGCCGTGGCTTACGGCCCAAGAGCAGAGTCTCTGTGCTTCTCGACAGAGAAGGAAGGAGCCCGTGCCCCCCTGTTTGTTCACGTAGAACATGGCAACTTGATTGTCCGTCTGGACAAGGACGGACCGGTGAGAAGTCAGGTAGGAGAAAGCCTTGAGAGCCAGACGGATCGCTCTGAGCTCCAGGAAGTTGATCTGCTGCGCAGACTCCCACGTGGTCCAGAGACCTTGAGTACATGCCCCTTGGCAATGCACTCCCCATAATAGGAGAGAAGCATCGGTCGTCAGCACTTGAGTCGGCGGAGGAGACTCAAAAAGGCATTCGGAGTACCAGGTTCGGCCGATGAAGCCACCACTGTAGGGAAGAGGCCAGCGGGCCGGAGATCCGCACTAAGTCGGCTAGGCCGCCCGTGGCCTGTTGCCACTGCTTGCAAAGGCACCACTGAGCAGGCTGCATATTCAGGCGGGCATTGGGGGTCACGTGGACGGTGGAAGCCATATGGCCGAGTAGTCTCAGGAAGCGCCTGGCCGAGACCAGGGACTGGCTGCGAAAACGGCCGGCCAAGTCCATGAGCCGTTGAGCCCTGTCGAGAGGCAGGAAAGCTCGCGCCTGAAGAGTGTGCAATCTTGCGCCGATGAACTCGAGATCTTGCGAGGGGAGCAAAGTGGACTTTGCGAAGTTTATGACAAAGCCCAAGTACTGGAGAAGAATCACAGTGCGGTGTGTGGCTTTTGTGACTTCTGGAGAGGACGATGCTCTGATGAGCCAGTCGTCTAGGTACGGAAAGACATAGAGGCCGTGAAGCCGGAGATAAGCCGCCACCACCGCGAGACATTTTGTGAAGACTCGTGGTGCGGAGGATAGGCCAAAGGGCAGTACTCTGTACTGGTAATGATTTCCTGCCACCACAAACCTTAGGTATTGGCGGTGGCTTGGGTGGATGAGGATGTGCGTGTAGGTATCCTTTAGATCCAAGGAGCATAGCCAATCTCCCTGCTGGAGGTAGGGCAGAAGGATTCCAAGGGTAAGCATCTTGAACTTCTCCCTCACGAGGAACTTGTTGAGGTTGCGCAAGTCCAGGATGGGTCTGAGGCCTCCCGTTCTTTTTGGTATTAGGAAATACCTGGAATAGAAGCCTTGACCCCTCAGGTGGTGGGGCACCGGTTCCACAGCCTATTCCTGAAGAAGACTTGCTAACTCTTGAAGGAGTAAGTCCCTGTGCAGAGGGAGTCGTGGAGGCTCTCCCGGGAAATAGGAGGGAGGGACCTGGTGGAAGTGGAGAAGATAGCCTTCTCTCACAACATGAAGCACCCAGGCATCTGATGTGATGTTGGACCACCTGTGGGCAAAGTGGACCAGCCGGCCTCCTGTGCTGGGAGGAACCAGCTGAGGGGGAGAGGCTATGCCGATGAAGTCAAAACCCCCCACCCTGCTGAGCAGGGGCCGGTGGTGCAGGCTTGGGGGCTTGCTGCCTACGGGACCCGTTACCCCGTCCCTTGGCCTGCTGAACCTGTTGGGGAGCTGCGAAGGCCTGATATTGAGGGTAGTGTTTATAGGCAGCCGCCTTTCTCGGGTAAAAGGACTATTTTCCCGAGCCCTTCTTCTTCTGGGAAGGGGCAGAGGTCTTCCTAGAAAGCCTAGTTCTGGTGAGAGTCTCCGTCTCGAGTTGTGCAGCCTTCTCAGCCATGGGCTTGCCAAAGTGGTTCTTACCTCGGCAGGGGACATCGACCAACTTGTCCTGCACCCAGGGTTCAAGGTCAGACGACTGAAGCCAAGCCTGTCGGCGGGCAGCGATGCCGGCTGCGGCCACTCGAGCCGATGCTTCAAAGCCATCATAGGCTGCTCGAGAAATGAATTTGGAGCATTCCCGAATACCAGTGGACAAGGCTAGGAACCTCCGCAAAGGTTCCTCGGACAGCCCAGCAGAGAATCCGGCTATCTCTTTAGCCAGGTCTCTAAGGTACATGCCCATGTAGAGCTGGTAGGTCTGGACCCGACAAGCAAGCATAGAGCCCTGGAAACACTTCTTACCGAGGCCATCCAGGTTGCGGGCCTCCCTGCCAGGAGGCACCGAGGAGTGCATCTTCTGGCTCTTAAGCCTATGCATGGCCGATTCCACCACCATGGAATGGTGCGGTAGCTGTGCTTTTTGGAAGCCAGGGCTCTTGCGGACTCGATAGATGGAATCGACCCGCTTGCTTAATACCGGCGACGATGCCGGACTCTCCCACATGCGGAAGAGTAGTCGTTCCAGCATGGGAGGAACCGGTACAGTAAAGTGCTCCCTGGCGGGAGAGTCGTACTGAAGGGCGTCGAGCACTTCGGCTCGAGGCTCCTCCTCGGGATCCGCAGGGAAGGCCAAAGCCTTGGCCATATCCCTGACGAAGTCCGAGAACCGGGCATCCTCCGGGGGGGACTGTTTCCGAGGTTCGGACTCAGGGGAGTCCGAGGGGACACACCGAGTCCGAAAAGAATCAGGTGACTCTTCCACTTCAGACTCCCAGGCCGACTCCGAGGAGGAATCGGTGGGGTCAGTTCGGGTGGGCGGAGGTGTCGGCCGCCCCGACGCCGAGGGAGTCGGCGTCGACGACCTCGGTCCCGAACGGGAGGCCGAGGGTGACCTCGACCGAGGATCGACTCGAGCCCGCATGGACTCGAGGATCGGCTCGGTCTCCGGGGTCGACTTAGACGTCGACGTCCCGGCAGTCGGGGCAGAGGCGCCAGCGAGGCTAGCGATCAGTGCCCGCTGCTGGTCCATGAAGGCAGATAGTCTGCTCTCCAAGGCCGTCAACCTGAGTCCGACCTCAGGTGACCCAGCAGCCCCCGACTCGGGTCCCGACGGCGTCGGGCCCGACGTCGGACCCCTCGGAGGCGAGTCCAGGAGGACTACAGGACTTACCCGAGCAGGCATCTCCGATTCCAAACGAGGTCGCTTCGGGAGACATTTCTTTTCCAAAGACCCGGGACGGCTATCGGGGCTATGCGACCTGGCCCTCGCGGAACCAGGAGCGTCCACCGACGCCGCCCTCGCAGGTTTCGCCTTCCGATGATGATCCCCGGAGGGAGAACCTCTGTCGGAGGAACTCCGGCGATGCTCAGAGCTGGAGCCTCTGGACGCCGAGGCCTCCGACGAGGTCCGGGTACGGGTGGGATCTGCGAAGATTCTTTCCCGCTGATGCCGCCGACTCCGTAACGCTTTGGAGGACATTTTGCTGCAGGCCCCACAGATCAGTTCCTCATGATCTGGGCCAAGGCAGCGGAGGCAATTATCGTGTGTGTCAAATTATCGTGTGTGTCAGTGAGTGACATATTTCTGTCACACTGAACACACCTCTTGAAACCACTGGCAGCCATCGGGGGAAAAAGGGCCCCTGCAAGGTCAAAGGACCGGGCTGCCAGCGAAAAACCGAAAAACGAAACTGACAGAAAAATCAGAAAAACCGAAAAATAAGAGAAGGACTCGCAACGGCGTCGCGAGTCCGGGTAGGAAAGAGACCGGTGTCGAACCGAAGAAAAAAGAGAAATAAATCACGAAAAATCAACTTTTTCTGCGGGGACAAGAAGACCACGTCTGTAGGGCTCCACGGAAAAAAGAAGACTGGCTAAGATGGCACCCTTGGGCGGGAAGGGGACCGCGCATGCGCGCTGCAATTCCCAAAGGCTTTCTTTGAAAGCTGGGGAAAATTGCTCCGCGAGAGCTCCGTCGGCGCCGACGTCACCCATATGTGAGGACTGACTTCCTGCTTGGTCCTGGAGAAGCACCAGATCTGTACATATGCTAGTGTGGTAGACCTCCTCTGGGCTCCAAGCAGAGTGGAGACTAACACTGAAGAGTAGCCCTTACACGCTATACTTTCAAGAGCCAAACCGTAAACAGGAAGGGAACTGGGTCCTCCAGGACTATCACTCCCTGCCACAAAAGGCCCCGAGATGGAGGCAACTGAAGAGGAGGCGCCTGTGGAAGTTGCATTAGGTCTCTGAACCATACTCTCCTTGGCCAATCCAGGGCCACCAGAACAATCCTGCCCAGGTAGCTTTTTATACTCTGAATCACATGCCCCACCAGGGGCCATGAGGAATCAAGTACAGCAGGTGCTGATTTGGCTACGGCTGGATCAGAGCTCCGACGCCCTTGGACCCTATCTCCTTAAGGCAAATGAAGAAGTGGCACACTTGGCATTGGAGCGGGTCGCCAGCAGATCTCTCTTGGGCCAACCCCAGCAGTGCAGAGACAGTTGAAATACCTCCTGAATCAACTCCCACTTTCCTACAACCAGAGAGTGCTGGCTCTAAAATCTGTTTTCACAGTATCCCCCTTGGCAATGTGCAGAACTGACAAATTAGGAGGTTCTTCACCGCCCAGGCAAAGAGGAGAGCTCCCTCCAGGGCTATATCGGCACTCCTTGTGCCGCCTCGCTGATTAACCTATGCCACCACTGTGACATTGTCCGAGAACACTGAAAAACACTCCACCCTCAACTGAGGGCTAGAAACGCAGAAGAGCCAACCTGATGGCCCTCACCTCAAGGTAGCTGATGGACCACATCACCTACCTGCAGTTCCAATGGAACACTCAGCCTTGGCAATGGGCTCCCCAGCCTGAAAGACTGGCATTTGTCATCAGAAGGATCAATGAGCAATTGTCCAGGGCACGACCTTCCTCAGAAGATTGGGCTGACACCACCACCACAGGCTGGCCATCACCATCATTGGAAGTGGGAGCCTGAGCTTGAACCGCTGAGAACTCGGGAACCACCGAGCCAGTAAGGATAGTTGGAGCAGGTGCCCATCAACATGTGTCCGCGGCACCATCTCGATTCTTGGCACCATCAATCTGAGGAGCTGAAGATCAACTTGGACTCTGTCTGCCTGCTGCGAACAAAACAGTGCCAGGCAACCCAACAGCTTTTGACTTTCTTCTCTGGCAGGAAGACTATGCTCCCAGGAACTCCAGCGACTGGGAATGTAATAACTGACTTTTCCCAAGCGATCACCCAGCCAAGGCTTATTAGAAAGGACACCACTCAAGGAGTTACTCGAGACACCTCTGAAGGAGAATGGCTCAAATGATCCAATAGTTCAGATATTAGTGCAAACAAATCTCTGGGTGCCGGAATGCCACACCACCACCACCATGACCTTGGAGAACGTTCTTGGGGTAGTGGAGAACTCAAAAGGGAGAGCTCAAAAAACACAAAGAGAGCGAAGCCCACTTGCAAAGGAACAGAACACAAGAAAGTGAGTGGTATATGGAGGTCACAGGTGCTTTATTAACATAAAAGTCCCCTATGCGTTTTGGCAACTGCCTTCTTCAGGGGCATATATATTCTCAAAAAAATAACAAATATAAATAAATTCAAAACATTATAAATTACATCTGATATTAAAAACAACAATACATAATAACTAGTAATAAATAAATCAGTCAATACATAATTAATAATGAGTAGTAACAAAAGTTAAGACCCATATAAAAAGCGAGACATAAGGTGGAATACATACAAAAGTACTTAACCATATCATACTAAATTAAAGGTGTATATTGTGTCTGTCTTAGGGCACTAAAGAGAGATGAGGAGGAACAGATTTTTTGCAATCTGTAATATACTGTAGTCTATACTTACAAAGGCACTCTGTGTAAAATCTGAAAGAAACAACTCACTCCAAAACCACATTAATTGAAAACTCATCTGTAAAGTGAAAAGGAGTGACATGAAATTATAAATTGTCACTGTGTACTCAAAGAGAAAAGGTGCCATAATGAACATCACCAACATGCTACAAAACACAGGAACCAAAGGGGAAGAGATTATCAAATAGTTTGACAGAGCTCAATACGTCTAACAGCATTTCTATAGAATAATAGTGACTGCTATAACCTCAGTGGAGAAATGGATAGCTAGAATGAGACAATGCTATGAAGAGAAAAAAACACCAAGGATAGAGCATTTAAAAGTACAAAAGATGAAACATTTATTTCACCATGTAGTACAAGTGTGACAGTCAAAAGCACTGAGAGGGAAAACTTTTGAAGTCTAATATTACCCTACTCGACGCCATAAATATACACCAGTCTTCCGATGGTATTTTGAAAAGAACTCATGAGAGGAAGCACTTTTAAATGCCCTCCCATTTCGTGTCAAACAAAGGAGGGGGTCAAAGGTAGCTCATTTGCATGCGCTTTTAAAATGTTCTTTATTTTAAAAAAAGAGACTTTCAAAGTGTATCAAAGCTACAAGCTTATATAGTAATTATTTTAAAATACTAAGTATTTTCACATAAAAGGTCCTGTACTTCTGATGACATGTCTGTTCAGTCATCATGAAATCCTTCATAATTTCCACACCAAAATGACCAGGCCTGCTGTAAAAGGAAAAGAATCCCACAGAGGACAATCCAGGCTCCGGAAGCTCTCCTAGCGGAAATGACCCCCCTACACTAAGAGGCATAATCACTGTCGATCTCCTAGAGAGCGGGGAGAAGCCTACAGCACAGTCACTGGAACCTCCGGCCGGCTGAATATCCTTACCCATAACATCCTGCCCTGAGGCATACAAGGTCGGCCTAACAGCATCCACTGGCTGAAGAAGGGGAGTAGGCCCTCCAGAAGCAGCCATGCAATAAGGGCAGAGACCAGAAGCTGGAGATGAGGCGCCTCGCTTGCTACAGGCCAAACAATATTTCCTGGGAGATGGAGAGTTAAGGCAAGTATCACAACAGCAGGTGCTAAGGTTGCGGTGACCCGGAAGATGCACGTTAACGGTGCTTTTATTGCAATGTGCGTTACAGGCGCTAGGGTAGGAATGCATATCCAAGCTGCTCAGGCAGAACGTGTGCAAGAACCACGCGACCGCCAGGTGCACAATATTAACAACACTACTAGTGCGTGCCTAAAACAGCGGGAAACCCCACAAAATTCCAACGGTCGCCAGCAGCCCACCCCGAATTGCATTCCACATAGATGGAATCGAGAGCCCCAAACAAGGACAATGACAAGGTCAAGCCTTGGTACTCACCCCCTGAGAACTTCAAGCAGAGGATCCATGCTGGGCTCAGCTCTACTCCCCTGAAATTGTTTCTCTGGCTTGGCAGCACTGTGTTTAAGGTGGCTGGCAGGCAGATTCCTCGGAGAGCCTTCTAAAATCTTTGGGAGAGAGCAGGGGGAAAAGAGGAGGAGGGAGGGGAAGATGAGGTTGTGTGAGACTACTGAATTCTTCCATCCTTCCAATTTTCTGGCTGCTCTAATAGGCTGTATTCCAGGGTAAGAGTGTGGAGCTGAACCAATTTTCCCTCCTCCTACAGCTACCAAAAAGACTGCAGTCTAGTGGAGCCTCCCAAGTTGCGCTCAAGTGAGAGAGTCACCCTCAAAGCGGTCTGTCACGAGCGTTTTTATCAATCTTTTCTTCTCAATTATTCAGGGAGGAGAAAATCCATCCACCATTTGCTGGAGACAAAGAAATACTGAAGAGACCTCTGGTGGCTGAGGCGAATAGAGGCATAGGAGTGATGTCATTGAAACCTGGGATTTTCACTGGTTCTTTGCCTCCACCAATCTGCTGGTAGGGGAACACAACCCACTTGTCTGGACTGGTCTTGCAGGATGACATGGAAGCCTATATTAGAACCAAGGACATCAAGTACTCCAAAACCATCACAATGACAGAACACAAAATCTCCATAAGGAACTGCAGCACCCATAGGACAATGTTCACATTTTTCAAATCTAGAATCCGATAAAAAATTCCCTCTTTCTTGGGAATGATGAAATAAATGGAGTACCACCTTATTTATTTATTTATATATTTAACAATTTTTCTATACCGCCTTCTCATTTAATCAAAGCGGTTTACACTGAAATTCAAAAGAACTGTTACATAGAACTTGCATATGAAAGAACATGATTCAAACCATTCTTCCGCTGGGACAGGCACTACAGCCTCTAGTTGTAGGAGATGCTCAAGGATGACTTGTACTGTCTGCACCTTGGCCGGCACACAGCAAGGCAACACCATAAAAGCATCAGAGAGGGTACCTACATGTCTGAAGTGATCAAGGTCCACGTGGAATAAAATCACTGCGACCACCACTGGCTGCCCTCCCGCCTGGACTCTCGAACCTTCATTGGGAAGACTTGGGAGCAAGAGGCCCTGACTTTCTTTCTCTGCCCCTTACAATAGCCACCCCCAAATGAATGGCCCTGAGAGAGGAATCTGGATCTCTGAGAAGATCCTGACCTGGAAGAATGAAACCTGTGGGCCTCACAAAAATGGCTTCATAAGGAGGAGAAGCGGCTGGGCCCCTGGGCCTATCCTCAGTAAGCCTGGGCAACTTGGATTCTCCAAGGGCCTTTATCATCTTCTCCAGATCCTTACCAAATAGCAACTTGCCCTTGAAGCCATATCCACCGACCAGTGGGGCAACCATAAAACCATATGCCGTGGCCATATTCTTAGAGGAGGTCCAAATCAAGTCAAACAGCACATCCACCAAGAAGGCCGAGCTCAATTCCAAACATGCTACCTCCAATGTGGAGAGAGAACTCTCCGGAAGCTTTAGAGACCACAACAAGCAGGCCCTGTAGGACAGCTGCCTGCAAAACCAGAGCTGATGCATCAAAATACTGCTTTAAGAAAACCTCCATTCTTTTATTCTACAGGTCCTTTAAACCCACACCACCCTCAATGGAAATAGTGGTCTTCTTTGTGACCACTGAGACCAGCACATCCACCCGAGGCAGGTGGAATTTCTCCCTTTCCTCCATAGGAATACTCCTGCCCACCAGTAGACCAACATCCAGAGTGCCTTATGAAGAGGAAAAAATCTAAGTGGTTTCTGGATGCCCTGCAATAGTGGGTCCTCCACAGGCTCTGAGCTTGCCAGGCAAGCCTCTGACATCTTCAGGTTCACCAGAGATGAGGGATGGCAACTCATCCCTATAAAAGATCCAAACCACGGTAGGGTCCTTGCCCAGTGGAAGCGTTCCCTGCTCCAGCTATTCCTGTTGTGTGCCCTCCAAGAGATCAGAGGGCCACCTCCAGTGAGAAGAACCATGAACAGCATAGAGACCTCATCCATCTTGTCCGCCAGGAGATCCAAGCATGGATGCTTAGCCTTAGGAGGAGTGACCTTGGGCACAGACCCAGTCAAACTGGTTGCCAGCAGATCAGAGGGAACCTCCCACCAGGCCCTGGCTTTAATCAAAGAGCCTGATGGAGCAAGAGGACAAATTCCGTAGTAAACGGGATGCCTGTCAATGAAGCAACTCCCTAAGTCACTATCTGGGAGCCCTCCTGCGCCAACCCCTGCACTGGGAGAAGCACCAGAGGCTTCCCCACATTTTGAAGAGACATCTGTATCAGGACTAGTGGTAGTGGCTCCCACCAAAGTGCCAGTCCTCCCACCTCCTGCACACAAATGCTAAGTAAGCGCTGCCACACCCCTGCTGGCAGCATGCTGTGAGAGCTTTGGACCTGAGCTGCCCTGGCGCTGTTCTGCAGCCACTGCGTTCTCCTCCACACAGCCACAGCACAGACTATCCAGCTGACATATGTGCTCAGTAGCTGCCACAGGCTGCCCAGTGATGGCTACACTCTCCCTGCAAAGCCATGTGTTCCTCCTCCCCCCAAAGTGGGATTTACTTCCGTGAAGCATACAGATCGAAGCCTCCCTCTGGTGAAGAAGACTGGGCCCCACTGGTCTCTAGCCACTCCAGAGTACTGCTGTTTTGTTTTGCTTTTTCAAAATAATTTTATGGCTGCCTGCTCAACCTCTGGCCTCCTCTCAAAGGTTGGGGAAGGGGGAAGAGGAAAAAGGGAGATGCCTCAGAACTTGCCCAAACAACAAGGCTGCTTTGGAAGAAGACAGGCAATAGAAGAGGAGGGACCTCGCCCCGCTGGGTTCTGCCATTCAGGGCCCTTCCACAAACATTATTTCCAGCCCTCTTAGGAGCATCTCAGAATTTCTCCACTCCAATTCCATCTACAGAGACAACATTCCCCTCCATCTGCTGGACACTGAGAGCTACTGTTGGTGAGAGGCTACACGCATCTGGGCTCGGGGACTGGAGGGACGATGAGAAAACAGTGAGTCATAGAACTTGAATAAAATTCACCTGTGTATACAAGAAAAATCAGATATGCATATTATGATTACTTTTCAGTACTAACTGTAAGAAGCAGGAAGGGTAGGTGAACTAGGAGAATGGTGCAGCACAGTCCCCACACCGTGATCATGCATGCTTTGAGCAAAGGAAGCACTGTAAATCTGTGGCTCCGCCACAGCTACCATTACACAGCTCTCCCTTACCACATGGTACTGCAGCAAGTTCTCCTACTCTCACTGCCTAACTCAAACCACAACTTGACCAATCCCTGAGTGCCTGGAAGCCTGCCTTCCTCCTTCCTACATGGCAGAGCAAAGCACTCTTGTCGTGGAAACAGGCTACAGAAATAGAGCCACTTGGTTCTATGCTTTTTTCTTTTTTTCCTTTAAACTTTATTGATGCTGTAACTACTAGCTTCAAGGGGTTCCCAAGTCCCTCCCAGGAGTAAGGGAGAGGGATAGGCACCCCGCAGGTGAACTCCCGCATGGTGGTGGGAGGGAAGGGGGAAGGAGGGACCCAGTACCAACCGGATTTGGTATCCCCGGGAACTTGTGACTAACCACAGCCAGTTTTTTTTCTCCGGTCACTAAAGCTGCACATAGACCTTCGCGTCTGGATTAGTTTAGAGGGACAATGAGGAACATGATTACTTTTTCAGTATTAACTGAAAGAAGTAGGAAAAGGTAGGTGAAGTAGGAGAATGATCCACATTGCTATACAAAGCCACAACAGATACCTTTTTTTGGTGCTGCTGGTTTGACATAATAAGGCAGGCTTTTCATAGCCCCTCTCAGCTCCTGTTTCAAGGCCAGCATATATTCCACTTCCTCTCCTGTCATCAGAGGGACTGGCTTATATTCCAAGACCTGTAGAAGAGAAGCACATCAAGAATATCACCAAGACTAAACTCACACACTACGGTTCTAACTCAAAGTGGACGTGTACAGTATTTGTCACTTATTTATTTATTTAACTGATATCACGCTCTAATTTGCAGTCAGAGTGGTTTACATAAAACAGCATATATAGAACAGATAAGTTAACTTGGAGTAATGAACAGGAGAAAGTTTAACAATTGGGTTCGCTCAGAGGAACATAGATAGTGTATAGGAAATGAGTCTGTGAGCTAGTAGTGAGGAATTCCACTTATCCAATCAAAGACTCAACACAGAAAGCACAGTTACTTACCTGTAACAGGTGATCTCTGGGAACAGCAGGAATAAGTCTTCACATATGGGTACATCGGTACCGACGGAGTCTGCGCGGGAACGCTTCCCAGCGTCCAATCAAAGAGCTTTTGGAAGCATCCTACCACGCCTGCGTGCTGCCTTCCCGCCTTTCCCAACTGCCTCTCCTCAGTTAAGTTTTGAAGCTGAGACAAAGAGAGAGAGAGAGAGAGGAAAGGAAAGATAGATAGAGATACAACTCCTGGGGAGGTGGGTGGGTTGTGAAGACTTATTCCTGCTGTTCCCAGAGATCACCTGTTACAGGTAAGTAACTGTGCTATCTCCAGGAACAAGCAGGAATGAGTCTTCACATATGGGGACTCCCAAGCTAAGATGCCTAGAGTCCCAGCATGTTATAGGTTGGAACATGCTATCCCGCACAACACCAGGCATCCTGAGGATGGGGGGTAGGAGTTGAAGAAAGAAAGTTGCTGTGGAACAGCTAACCTAGCATAGGACTGCAGGGAAGGAGTCCATGTGTGGATGATAATTATCATCAATGATATTGAAGGAATATTGCAATATGGACCTCCCCTAACAGGATTACACAGCAGTAAGGAGGTTCATGGGGTCCACTGGGGAACCCAGTAGAGGAACCTCAAGGATGACCTCACTGTGAAGTGGAGGTAATAAACCTGTAGGAAAAAAGAGAGGAGGTGAGATTCCTGAAAGGTAAGAGGGAACCCCGGTGAGAACTGGGGTAGTACCAAAAACGGTGGGCCTTCAGCGGAAGGCTTTATGATAAAAGTCAAACTCTTTTGGCGACAGAGTGGCTCATCCTTGGGAGCAAAAAGAGAAGGCCGACCGGATTGTACAAACAGGCACAGTCCTTGTGGGAGGAAAAGGTATGAAAACCCCTTGTATCCCAGAAGAAAGGACAAACGCCTGAGGCGTTAGAGCCTGTGATTAGCTGAAGATCCGCAATGTCTCTCCTAACTGGGGTCAGCTAGGAGAGATAGTGGAACATGGAGAGCTTCAGAGGTACCTAAACCTTAAGGTTATGGTGGAAGTTGCTAACTACCACAAAAGTGGTTGTGAGTGTGGAACCCCAACATGCTGGATAGCATAGGTATGGGTAAAGCCCATCTGTCAGAATCATATAGCTATATGAGCCTGGACAGTCAGGTAGATAAATGCAGGATACCTATCTACCCATAGTAAATATCTCGACAGATAGATAGATATATGAGAATATATCTATAGTGAGATATGAAGGGCATAAAATACACACAAAAATAGACATAGACATCTGTAAGATGTATGCTACAGATATGAATATATAGGCCTCTATATGGGTGTCTGCAATAAAGCAGACAGAGATATGCCTACAGAACGGTATTCACATAGGAAAATGTGGAGAGGAAAGATTCATCTAATAACAAGAAGGTGGAACCCACTTGAGAAGATATATAGAGAATCTGTTCCCACTGGTTATGAGCTACAGGGGTGCTAGGTAGTGAAATAACCAGGACGGTTACGTGAAAAGCAGAGGATGATATCAGTCTGCAGCCAGCAAGTCCCGAGTATTCTAGAACTCTAGCATGGTATCTGAACAGGAGACGCATAAAAATGAGATACCATGCTGACCTGCTTAAGGGCAGAGAGGTATCATGCGTTCTTACCATGAGGACGAGCTACAAGGAGAAAAGCATATTCCCGATTGGAAATACTATGGACCAAAGCAGGGAATTGGCAACTCCTTAAGCTTTCATGTAAGAGAAGGCCTATGTCTTTTATATTAAAAGGAAGATCCTTTCTAGTCATGGGAGACATGACTGAAAAAGCCTTTTCCAGCCATCTAGGACAGCTGTTGGAGAAAACCCCCATGCTCTCTAGCAAGGGCCCATAGTGGAGAGTTTTTCTGTAGGATTGCAGAGAGCATGATGCAGGAGAATGAGGAGATAGAACTGGCTACTGAAGAGCCAGTACCTATGTCAACTATGCTGCCAAACCCAGGGGAATGGAGATGGCAGAAAGAGAAGACAATCCAACAAGCTTGTAGTGAAAAGGTTTCCAAGACAGATGACAGCACTGACTTGGAGCCACTACTAAGACCAGAGAGAATGTTAGTGGAGGACAAATCTGGTTGCTGGTGGACAAGAACCAGTGGTCCAAACATTAAGGCTCCTGCATTGGCAGCTGCTTGCCAGACAGCAAAAAGAATGTTACTGTTTAAAAACAGGAAGAACAGACAGAACAGGAGTAGAAAACTCTGGACATGTCTGATGAACTGCTTCAAAGCAAGATTGAAAAAGAGGAGTCAACTCAGAGAAGAGAACTCCGCACTGGAAAAGTAACAAAACTAGAGAGGCTGAAGAAAAGCCCTCCAGTGAAGCAATACCGCCCTTACAGCTTGGTAAGAAGATAAAAAGAATGGAGCTGAAGAAGACTTACAAAGTAGTGAGTCTATAGAAAGGAAAAAAAGACATGCTGGCACAGGAACTATTATTTGATAGTGGTTAGACCTCTTTCCCTAGCAGGAAGAAGAGGAGAACCCTGTGCCCTATAGGCATGAACATCCTGACAGCTCATAGAACATAGAAAAATGGATGTCTTTTGGAAAGAGATCCATGTCTAGGGTTTAGAAAGAGAGCAGTGGATTGCCTCTATTGAGAAGAAGCAACTGCGGATTCTAACCCCCAGAGTCACAAGCATGTGATGAAGATTGATCAGAAACCCTGCAATTGCTGGGTTTGAAGAGCCTGGTGAGAGGTTGAATTCTGCAGACCAGGACGATGCTTCCCCTGTTTGGGAACATCTGCATGATGGGCAAATGATGCATAAAACCTTCTTCTCCTATGGGAAGAAGGTTTGGCAGGACATTTCCTACCTACTGGGACAGAAGAAGGTGCAGAACAGCCCTTAGGAACAGGTAAGGCAGTGGACAACTGAGTAACCTGACGTAAAGACTCCTTGTTGAAAAGATTGTCTCCAGTACAAGGAGTATGTCCCAGTCTTTGCTGTGCCCATTTATCTAAGTCTGAAGCCTGAAGCCAAGCTCTACGTCGTGCCCCTATAGATATAGCAGAAATCCTGCTAGCAGACTCAAAAGAGTCTAGGGAAGCACGAGTAAGAAAGCAAGAGATACTCTGGAGATGCTTAAACAGTGAAGAATAGCCTGCACTCTTGGACTCTGGAAGAGAAGGAATCAAAAGATGTAATTGCTTTGTGACCTCCTCAAGAGACAGACTCATATAAAAAATATATGAGAGAATTCTTGCAGAAAGCATAGATGTCTGGAAGGTTTGACGTCCAAAGGCATCTAGTGTCTTAGACTCACGACCTGGCGGATAAGAAGAGTGCTTTTTCTTACTCTTTATCCGCCTCATTGCTGATTCCACTACTATGGAATGATGAGGAAGTTGAGTCTTTTGAAACCCTGGAGAGGGGGGCACCTGATATAAGAGATCAGTTGTTCTGGAAGGTGGGGGGTACCCTTAAAGGTGTTTCCCACATTCCTAGAAGGAGTTCCTGCAAGGAATGATGCAAAGGAAGCATTATGTTCTCCTTTGCTGTGGTAGAAACAGAGTCTTGTGCAGGATCATGTCCTGGGATAGGAATGGCAAGAGATCTTGCTATATCCAGGAGGAAACTCTGAAAAGAGGGATCCCCAACAGGAATCTCCCTTGGACAGGTTAGATCTGAAGAACTAGCCTGAGCACCGACAGAACTATCCAAATATATTGGAATAGAAGATCCTGCAGAGTGCAGTGTGGAATACTTAAGGGATGGTCGCCGGTACTGGTTGTCAGGAGCAGCGACCGTCATTACCACATTGTCCATGCCAGGTATCGACTCCAAGCTTGGCATAGAAAGGAGCGATCCTGTTGAAAAAAGCATGGCATGAGTTGGGCACGATGTTACTGTGGATACCGGTACCGATGATAGTACCGGTACCGATGTCAGAGTCGAGCCCGACAGACATCGAAGCAGTAATCAGTGACCGTTCATCGGTACCGGGGTAACCGAAAACCTTCGGCCGCTATCCTCGGTACCGAGCCAGCGAAATCGATCGGTGTCGGTACCAAAGCGTATTAGTACCCAGTCTTCCAGACTAGAGATCGATTCCAAACTCGGCATAGAGGGCAGCTCAATCGGCCCCAAAAGAACCGAGAGTTGCGGAACCGAATCATCGGAACCAAGCCTTCGGTACCGCCGAGAGCCGGTACCAAGGCGAGTCGGTACCCAGTCCTCCAGACTGGAGATCGATTCGAGACTCGGCATCGAAAAAAGCGAGGCTATCGATGCACGTCTGGAGGGTACCAACGTCGGTGGTAGTATCGGTGCTGGTACCGATAAAGGAAAGTCAGTCTGGAGAAAATCCACCGGTCCCGAAGGTACCGAGGACGCCAGATGACCATCCCTGGTGAGGAGTGTTTCATCCAAAACCAGTGCCGATGCCGGGGTATCGGTACCGCTCGAAGCGGCTGCAACCACCGGACACGGCTCAGGTATGTTCTGTGAGGGGTGAACCCCAGGAACAACCCGAAACCCCTGAAAGGCTTTGGAGACCGAAGACTCCCGCCAGGGTTTTGAAACCAGTGAGCCCTCGAGGGCAAGGCCAGAGCCGTCTACATGCTGTGCATGAGACCTACCACTCGAGGGCTGGCTAGTCTTAACAGACTGTTTGTGGGTTACCTGATCCTGTGTAGAAGAAGGAGGGGACTGTGCCCCGAAGTTGGAGGGAAACCATGTATCGAGGGAACCTCGATGTTGTAAACCTCTTCTCACCAAAGTGTTGTCAGGACCCAAGCAGGTTAGACACCGACTTCGAGGGTCTAAAAATAAAGTTGTACCGCCACAGTCTGGACATTTCTTGGAGAAAATGGCTGGCGGTTCCATGAAGGAAAAAGAAGAGGCCTAAAAGGCCTAATGAACCGTGGGACATTATGAAGAAAAATATCCCGTGAAAAAGGAGATTTTACAAGAAAAGAAAACACCGGCGGTACCGGTGGCGTCGGGAAGACAGCCGCGACCACAAGAAAACTAAAGAAATAAAACAAGAATTTTCTGCGGTGACAGGAGGACGTCCTGCCGGCTCTCTGGAAAACGAAAACTGAGGAGAGGCAGTTGGGAAAGGCGGGATGGCAGCACGCAGGCGTGGTGGGATGCTTCCAAAAGCTCTTTGATTGGACGCTGGGAAGCGTTCCCGCGCAGACTCCGTCGGTACCGACGTACCCATATGTGAAGACTCATTCCTGCTTGTTCCTGGAGATATGTCAGATTCAAGTACTGGTCCATTATCCAAAAGGTACAGTGACAGAACCTCCTAAATGATTAACTAAGTTGATTAATCTCTGAAAAATACAGCTCCAGGGATCAGCCTCCCAATATAGTTAAAATCAACATAGTAAATGATAAATGATCCATCCGGTCTGTCCAAACTGATATAGTCTCTCTGATTTTCCATCACTTGCATAGATGAACAAAGCACAGTTACTTACCTGTAACAGATGATCTCTGGGAACAGCAGGAATTAGTCCTCACATATGGGTACGTCGGAACCGACGGAGCCTGCGCGGGAAAGCTCCCCAGCTTCCCAGAAAGGAAGCTTTTGGGGCCTCCCACAGCGCATGCGCGCTGCCTTCCCGCCTTCCTGACCAACTCTCTTCAGTTCGAGTTTAAAGCTGAGACAATAGAGAAAGGAAAGGAAAGAGAGAGAGAGATACAACTCCTAGGGGAGGTGGGTGGGTTGTGAGGACTAATTCCTGCTGTTCCCAGAGATCACCTGTTACAGGTAAGTAACTGTGCTATCTCCAGGAACAAGCAGGAATGAGTCCTCACATATGGGGACTCCCTAGCTTAGATGCCGGGGAGATCCCCCCCCAAGGGTTCCTCATCTTCCTATGGATCTCAGGCATCCATTCAGGGAAGGTGGGCAGGAGTTGTTTAAGAATGGAACAGGTGTTTGAGGACAGCCTGACCAAACAAGGCATCCCGGCGGGAGTCCTTGTCCAAGCAGTAATGGGCTGTGAAGGCATTTTATTTATTTATTTATTTAATTGGATTTTTATACCGCCTTATCATACAATCAAAGCGGTTTAACAAAAGAGAAAATTAGTAATAGTGAAAAAATCTGTGATAATATATACATAGTTTGTAAATATATGATTAAATGTCTTGGGAAAAGGTGCACTATATATATTGTGAGCTATACTATAAAGTGAGCTATTGTACAATGTATATATAAATAATTGCTTTCTTAAAAATTAGTTGATTGCATGACCGTAGTGCTCCGTAAAGAAAACTGTTTTCAGTTGTTTTCTAAAGTCTTTGATGTCCTGAGCTGCTCTCAGATCATTAGGTAGGGAGTTCCAGATGGAAGTCGCAGCAAACGAGAAAGCTCTCTCAGAGGTCTCCTTGCGTGTTTTTCTGATGTCATTTGAGGCCCAGGTGGCTGCTCGACAGATCTGATCGATGGATACAGAATGAAGATGAGCCATAGATGTGGCCATGGCTCTCACATTGTGAGCTGTGACATGGCCTTCCAGAGAAAGGTTCTTACTCTGGTAAGCAAAAGAAATACACTGAGCAATCCAATGGGACAGTGTTCTTTTTGAGACTGGAAGTCCTAAATGAGAAGGATCAAAAGCAACAAAAAGTTGAGAAGACTTTCGATGTTGCTGTGTCCTGTGGAGGTAAAAGGCAAGAGCTCTTTTACAGTCTAGAGTATGAAGGTTCCTCTCTGCATTGGATGCATGAGGAGCTGGAAAAAAGACAGGTAAATATACCTCTTGATTAAGATGAAAAGGTGAGACCACTTTAGGCATAAAGTGAGGATTTGTCCTAAGGACTACCTTATCATGATGGAACCTTGTATAAGGTGGATTAGCCACTAAAGCCTGCAGTTCACTGATGCGGCGAGCAGAAGTGATTGCAATAAGGAAAATGACTTTCCAGGAAAGGAATTTCAAGGAGGTAGTGGCTAAGGGTTCAAAGGGTGGCTTCATAAGCTGACCAAGAACCACATTTAAGTCCCATGCCACCGGAGGAGGCCGAATGGGAGGCTTAGTTAAAGTTAGACCTCTCATGAATCTTGCAATAAGAGGATGAGAGGAAACAGATTGTCCATTGATAGGCTGGAGAGATGCTGCAATAGCACTCAAATGGACCCTTACAGAATTGGTTTTAAGTCCTGCATTGGAAAGATGCAGGAGATATTCGAGTAAAGAATTTAAAGGTAGTGCTAGAGGGTTAAGACCCTTTTCAGCACACCAAATGGAAAATCTTTTCCATTTAAAAGCATAAGAACGCCTGGAGGAAGGTTTCCTAGATGCATGGAGGATATCCTTCACTTGTTGAGAAAGATTGAAGTCTTGAAGGTCTAGGCCTTCAGTAACCAAGCTCTGAGGTGAAGGGACTTGGGGTTTGGGTGCCACAAAGTCCCCTCCTCTTGAGACAGAAGGTCTGGAGCAGCTCCCAGATCCAGGGAGGGTGCCTGGGAGAGATGCAGAAGTAGAGGGTACCACACTTGGCGTGGCCAGCGTGGAGCTATGAGGATCATAGATCCTTGATCCCTCTGAAGTTTGAATAGAGTCTTGGGAATCAAGGGAATGGGTGGAAAGGCATATAGGAAGGCCTGACCCCAATGAAGGAGGAAGGCATCCTTGGCCTGAGCTCCCTGACACGGAATCCTGGAACAGAACTGGGGAAGTTTGGCATTGCACGGACTTGCAAAGAGGTCTATGTCCGGGGTTCCCCATTCCTGAAAGATTCTGAGTACCTGATCCATGTGCAGGGACCATTCGTGTGGAAGCAGAACTCGACTGAGTCTGTCTGCCCAAGAGTTTTGGATTCCTGGGAGGTACACTGCCAGGAGATGGATCTGATGCTCTCTGGCGAAGGCCCACAATTTTAGAGCTTCGTTGCAAAGCGACAGAGAGCCAGTCCCTCCTTGTTTGTTTATGTAGAACATGGCTACTTGATTGTTGGTATGAACAAGGACTGTCATGTTGATGAGGAGGGTATGAAAGACCTTGAGAGCAAGGAAAATTGCTCGCAGCTCCAAAAGGTTGATATGAAGGGTGGTCTCCTGTGGAGACCAAGTGCCCTGAGTGGAGAGGTCTTGGAGATGAGCTCCCCAACCTGTTTGGGAGGCATCTGTAGTGAGAGTTGCTTGGGGTAACAAAGGTTGGAAGGGGGCCCCCAACAACAGATTTTGAGTGGATATCCACCATTGGAGAGACCAAAATAGACGTTTTGAGGTTGCTATTTGGTCTGAGAGAGCTCCTGATGCTTGTGTCCACTGGGTGGACAGAGTCCATTGAGCTGCTCTCATATGTAGGCGTGCATAAGGCACCACATGAACTGTGGATGCCATGTGGCCTAGCAGTTGTAGCATCTCCCTGGCAGTCAAGTGGCTTCTGGACTGAACTTGAGAGGCCAAGTGCACTAGACGGTGGCAACGGGCCTGAGGAAGATAGGCCCTTGCAGTGGTGGTATCTAGCCAGGCCCCTATGAATTCTAGGGACTGAGTAGGGGTGAGTTGAGACTTTGACAGATTGATGACAAAGTCCCAGATACTGCAGTATGCGTCTGGTGTGGTCCAGGGAGGTCTGAGCCTCGGACTGAGATGGAGCTCAGATGAGCCAGTCGTCCAGGTATGGGAAGACAAAGATTCCCAGAGTGCGTAGAAATGCAGCTACTATTGCCATGCATTTGGTAAATACCCTTGGAGCAGAGGCTAGACCGAAGGGAAGGACTCTGTATTGGAAATGTTTTCCCTGGAACAGAAACCGTAGGAACTTTCTGTGGGATGGATGGATGAGTATATGTGTGTACGCATCCTTGAGATCTAGAGAACAAAGCCAGTCCTGACTCTGTAGGTATGGAAGGAGAGTGCCTAGAGAAAGCATCTTGAATTTCTCCTTGTATAGGAATTTGTTCAATTCTCTGAGATCCAGAATGGGTCTGTACCCCCCCGTTTTCTTGGGAATGAGAAAATAAGGGGAGTAAAAACCTGACCCTTGTTGAGGAAGAGGAACCTCTTCTATTGCCTTTTGGGCGAGAAGAGTGGTCACCTCCTGGCCCAACAGGTACAGGAGAGAAGGGGGAGAATTGAATTGTCTCACCATGGAATGGGGAGGAAGGCTGGAGAAATGTAGTTTGTAGCCCTCTTTGATGATAGAGAGGGTCCACGGTTCTGATGTGATTTGTTCCCATCTAGGAGCAAAATGAGTTAACCTTCCTGGAATGGTGAGAGGCTCTGGTTGTTGCAGAGCCAGAAAGGTTAAGTTCTCTAGAATCAAGTCAAAAACCCTGCGGGGGTTGGGACTGCTGGATTGTAGCAGCCCCTGTAGACTTTGTTCTGGCCTGTTTAGTTTGCTGACGCTTAGGAGCAAAGCGAACTTGGGAAGATTGCTGGCCAGTATTTGTGGAAAATCTGGTCTTTTTATAGAAAGGTTTCTTAAAAGATTTTTTCTTGGCAGGGGTAGAGGTAGACTTAGAAAGTCTATCTAAAGCAGCAATTTGCGGCTGGTTAATTTTCCGAAGGCCCCCTCTGTGGGGTCCAAGGAAATGATTAAAAAATATATGCTGGAAGTTTTGGGGGTCCCCATGGAGTCGCATCCCCCGATGGTTAAGGTCTATTATCTTCCTGTTAGAAAGAAAATAGAAGGGGGAGGGGATATACCTGGGGTAAACGTTGCTGATTCCCTGGATGTTTCAGCTTTGTTGCAAGCATCTTTAGTGGATACTGTAACTCCTGCTACTTTAATTGTATCTTTTGCATTAGCTTCAGACAGGGACTGGTTCCTTAAAATGTTTTTTCGCAAAAGAGAACATAAGAACATAAGAACATAAGACATGCCATACTGGGTCAGACCGAGGTCCATCAAGCCCAGTATCCTGTTTCCAACAGTGGCCAATCTAGGTCCTACGTACCTAGCAATATCCCCAAAAGACACAGGTTCCATAATGCTTGTACTGGGTCAAGCATTGATATCCTGGGTCCCTTTTTAATAGTGGTTTATGGACCTTTCCTCCAGGAACTTGTCCAAACCTTTTTTAAACCCAGCTATACTAACAGCCCTTACTACATCCTCCGGTAACAGATTCCAGAGTTTGATTACACGTTGAGTGAAAAAATATTTTCTCTTATTTGTCTTAAATAGTTTACCCTGTAGCTTCATTACATGTCCCCTAGTCTTTCTATATTCTGATAGCGTAAACAATTGATCCACGTTTATCCGTTCCACTCCATTCATTAATTTATAGACCTCTATCATATCTCCCCTCAGCCGTCTCTTTTCCAGGCTAAAGAGCCCTAACCTTTTTAGCCTCTCTTCATAGGAGTAGCCTTCCATCCCTTTCACCAATTTGGTGGCTCTTCTCTGTACTTTTTCTAATAACGCTATGTCCTTTTTAAGATACGGCGACCAGAATTGCACACAATATTCAAGGTGCGGTCGTACCATGGAGCGATACAGAGGCATTATAATATCCTTTGTTTTATTCTCCATCCCTTTCTTTATGATACCTAGCATTCTATTTGCTTTCTTGGCCGCCGCTGCACACTGGGCGGAGGGTTTTAACATGTTATCCACGATGACTCCTAAGTCCTCTTCCTGGGTGGTGGTTTCTAATGTGGAGCCTTGCATCGTGTAACTATAGTGTGGGTTGTTCTTTCCTAGGTGCATAACTTTGCATTTGTCCACATTAAATTTCATCTGCCATTTGGATGCCCAGTCTTCCAATTTATCCAGATCCTCCTGCAGTTTTCCACAATCCTCTTGGGTTTTAACAACTTTAAACAGTTTTGTGTCATCTGCAAATTTGATAACCTCACTAGTTATTCCCTTTTCCAGGTCATTTATGAATATGTCAAAAAGTAGCGGACCCAGTACAGATCCCTGGGATACTCCACTATTCACTTTTTTCCATTGGGAATATTGGCCATTTAGCCCTACCCTCTGCTTTCTATCTTTTAACCAGTTCCCGATCCACAATAGTACACTGCCTCCTATCCCATGACTTTTTAGCTTTGCCAAAAGTCTCTGATGGGGGACCTTGTCAAAAGCTTTCTGGAAGTCCAGATACACTATATCAACCGACTCACCTTTGTCTACCTGTTTATGTACACCTTCAAAGAAACATATCAGATTAGTAAGACAAGATCTTCCTTGTCTAAAGCCATGTTGGCTGTCTCCCATTAGGCCATGACTATCTACATGTTGTGTAATTTTGTTCTTTATGATGGTTTCTACCATTTTCCCTGGTACTGACGTCAGGCTCACCGGTCTGTAATTTCCCGGGTCACCCCTGGAACCTTTTTTAAAAATTGGTGTTACGTTGGCGACCCTCCAATCTTCAGGTATTACAGATGATTTTAATGAAAGTTCACAGATTACCAATAGCAGGTCTGCAATCTCATATTTCAGTTCTTTCAACATTCTGGGATGTATACCATCCGGTCCAGGTGATTTGCTACTATTCAGTTTATCAAATAGTTGTAATATATCTTCCCGGTGTAGTGATATTTCTCTCAATTCCTCTGCAGTATCTCCTTTAAATACCACTTCAGTCATGGGTAACATCCCTACATCTTCCTCAGTAAAGACCGAAGCAAAGAATTCATTCAGTCTCTCTGCTATAGTCTTGTCTCCTCTTACTGCCCCTTTTACCCCTCTATCATCTAACGGTCCAATTGACTCTCTCACAGGCCTTTTGCTACGAATGTACTTGAAAAAGTCTTTATTTTGTGTTTTTGCTTCCGTAGCAAGTTTCTTCTCAAATTCCCGCTTTGCCTGCCTTATCAATGCTTTGCATTTAACTTGCCAGTGCTTGTGTTGTTTCCCGTTTTCATCATTTGGCTCTTTTTTCCATTTCCTGAAGGTTGCTTTTTTGGCAGCAACAGCCTCTCTGACCTCACCTTTAAACCATGCTGGCAGTTTTTTGGACTTTCTTCCACTCTTCTTAATGCGTGGAATACAGCTGGTCTGGGCTTCGAGGATAGTATTTTTAAATAACACCCAAGCTTGCTGTACGTCTTTAACCTTTGGAACTGCTCCTTTTAGTTTTTTCCTAACTATATTCCTCATTCTATCATAGTCTCCCTTTTGAAAGTTAAAAGGTAATACTGTGGATTCCTTTACTATCTGTCCTCCACTAATTAAATCAAACATGATCATACTATGATCACTATTGCCAAGTGGTCCCAACACCCTTATTTCTTGCACCAGATCTGGCGTTCCACTAAGGATTAGGTCTAGTATGGCTTCCCCTCTGGTCGGTTCATGAACCAGTTGCTCCAAGAAGCAGTCATTTATTCCATCTAGAAACTTTATCTCTTTAGCTTGTCCTGCCGTGACACTGACCCAGTCGATACCGGGGTAATTGAAATCACCCATTATTACTACTCTGTTGTGACTTTTGTTAGCTTCCTTGATTTCTTTGAGCATTTCATCATCCATTTGTTCATTCTGGCCAGGCGGTCGATAGTATACTCCCACTGCCATCGCCTTCCCCTTCATAAATGGGATTTCAATCCATAGAGATTCTACAGCAAATTTTGTTCCCTGCAAAACTTTAATCCTTTCTGACTCAATGCCCTCTCTAACATAGAGCGCAACCCCTCCACCAATTTGATCAGCTCTATCATTACGATATAGTTTGTATCCAGGTATCACAGTGTCCCACTGGTTATCCTCCTTCCACCATGTCTCTGAGAGTGCAATCATATCTAACCTCTCATTTAGTGCTATATATTCTAACTCCCCCATCTTATTGTTTAGACTTCTAGCATTGGCATACAAGCATTTTAGAGACTGTATTTTATTCATATTAATCTGGCTATTGGTAGGCAGGGGTAATTTGGAATCTTTATGCTCTGTCTGCTCCTTACTCAAGGGCATTTGGGCTACTATACCCCCTTTTGGAACCTCACTGCTTTTGGTAGTATCCTTCAAGGATAGCTTTGTCCGAACCATGCGCTCCTGGGTGACTGTCGGCTTTCCCCTATTTTCTAGTTTAAAAGCTTCTCTATCTCTTTTTTAAAGGTTAATGCCAGCAGTCTGGTCCCATCCTGATTAAGGTGAAGCCCATCCCTTCGGAAGAGCCCCCCCTTTCCCCAGAATGTTCCCCAGTTCCTAACAAATCCAAAACCCTCATCCTTGCACCATTGTCTCATCCACGCATTGAGACTCCGGAGCTCTGCCTGTCTTTTGGGTCCTGCACGTGGAACAGGAAGCATTTCAGAGAACGCTATCTTGGAAGTTCTGGATTTCAACTTCCTACCTAAAAGCTTAAATTTAGCCTCCAGAACTTCCCTACCACATTTTCCTATGTCATTGGTACCAACATGAACCAAGACAGCAGACTCCTCCCCAGCACTATCTACGATCCTATCTAGGCGGTGCGTGAGGTCTGCTACCTTCGCACCAGGCAGGCATGTTACCAGGCGATCCTCATGTCCACCAGCCACCCAACTATCTACATTCCTAATGATTGAATCACCGACTATAACAGCTGTCCTGACCCTCCCCTCATGGGCACATGGCCCTGGAGAAACGCCCTCGGTGCGAGAGGGTTTTACATCACCTGGAGGACAGGTCCTAGTTACAGGATCACTTCCTGCCACACCAGGGTGATGCTCTCCTGTCACGTGACCTCTCTCCTCCATGGCAACAGGGATGCTGCCAGACTGGAGGTGGGACTTCAGGACTATATCCCTGAAGGTCACGTCCATGTACTTCTCTGTCTTTCTTATGTCTTCCAGGTCTGCTACTCTAGCCTCTAGAGAACGGACTCGTTCCCTGAGAGCAAAGAGTTCTTTGCACTTAGTGCATACGTAAGATCTCTCACCAACTGGGAGAAAATCATGCATGTGACACTCAATGCAAAAGACCGGAGAACCCCCATCTCGCTGCTGGACTTCTGTCTGCATCTTAGTTTAAAGCTTGTGTTTAGATCTTTTAAATTCTGTATATAATAAGGATTGGTGTAGATGCTTATACCAATAAAAGTGTATCTAATACCCCTAATACACCTTGTGTACCTAAAGCTTAATTAATTAATCTCAGGTCCTGTGTGTGTGACTGATTTGGATAATGAGCTGCACCTGAGAGCAGCCCCTTTCCTCTAAGATGTGCAAGTACCTATAAAACTACAATTACCCCAGGGGTGGGTGGGTGCTGGGGAGGGAGGGAGGGAGGGAGATAAGTCCTATTAAAGAGGGCAGTTACAAGGTACCCTGTCCTGTACCCTCAGCAGGGGGGGAGGGGGGCAGGGGGCTACCACACAAAGCCCAGTTAGTTGAGAGAGGCAAGGTAAATTACAGCTGAAAACAGTTGAACTAGCACTAAGACAAACAATAAATAATTAAATAAACAGTTAGACAAACAATAAATAGTTAAATAAACAGAGATATTGCCTTTCTGGGTTTGACTGTTCGGGTTTTTCCTGATTTTGCAAGAGCAACCCAGAAACGTAGACGGGAATTTTTACTTTTACGTCCTGCTGTGTTACTGTTGGGAGCTCAGTTTTTCTTAAAATTTCCTTCTAAATGTATGACCAAAATGACTTCTGCTACTTATGTTTTTTATGATCCATCTCAGTTGCTTGCCTTCATTAATTCCCACTGTCCCTCTGATATAGAATAGTTCACTGTATAGGATAGTGCCTGACTGTTTCCCTTTAGTCTTATTTTCCTCACTACTTTTGTGATTATATTTCTTAGTTGGATTCTCCACCATTTTTCGAGGGCTGTGGATGGAACAGGTTCGATTGTTTACTTGCTATGTTGATTTCTGTTAAGGTTGGATGTTTTGCTGACCTTTGTCACCTGTAACCTTATTTTCATTTCAAGTGTGTTTGCTTGGATCATTGTGAAAATTAATAAATAGAAATTTAAAAAAAAAAAAAGAAAGTCTATCTAAAGCAGCATTCTCTGCATCCATTTGAGTGGCTTTGATTTGCCACTCCTTGCCAAACAGATTTTCACCTGTACAGGGCAGATTGCCCAAGCCTTCTTGTACCCAGGGTTCCAAATCAGAAGCCTGGAGCCAAGCCAGTCTGCGAGCAGCTATGGCAATGCCAGAGGCTCTGCTTGCCCCCTCAAAAGAGTCAAAGGCTGCTCTGTTGGAGAACTTTGAAACATCTTGAGCTTGCTTTAGCAAAAGAAGGAACTCCTCTTGCTTATCCTCTGGGATAAAGGGGAGAAACTGACGTATCTTTAATGCAATCTCTTTCAAAAACATGCCCATATAGAGGCTGTATGAATTGATTCTGGCAATAAGCATGCTAGCTTGGAAGATTTTTCTCCCAAAAGCATCCAGAGTCCTACATTCTCTTCCTGGAGGGGTAGAAGAGTGCCTTTTGGTACTCTTTATCTTTTTCATAGCAGACTTCACCACAATAGAGTGGTGAGGAAGCTGAGTCTTTTGAAAACCAGGAGAAGGAGGAACCCGATACATGGTGTCCAAACGTCGAGAATGTGGCGATAGGGTGAGAGGAGCCTCCCACAAGTCCATCATGTATTCTTGAAGAATTTCATGTATGGGTAAAGTGGCTGCCTCTTTGGGAACCTTAGAGTATCCTAAAATATCCAATTTTTTTGCTCTAGGTTCCTTCTCAGAGGTTACAGATATGGAAAGTCCTTTAGCCACTTCAATGATGAAGTCTTGAAAGGACAAATCCTCTGGAGGAGACATTCTCCTTTTTGGAGAAGAGGGCTCCTCAGGAAGAGTAAAAGAGGCGTCAGCAGAATCATCTGATGTATCAGAATCTTCAGAGGATTCAAAGTATCGCCTATTTGCTTCCAGAGATCGATACGCGTACCGACCGGTATCGACATCGGGCGTACCGGGAATCGGAGCGGTATCGAGGAAATCTCCGGAACCGGAGACCAGAACCGGCATGCTACTGGAAGTAGATGCTCGACTGAGTCTCTCTGCCCAAGAGTTTTGGATTCCTGGAAAATATACTGCCAGGAGATGGATTTGATGCTCTCTGGCGAAGGCCCATAATCTTAGAGCTTCGTTGCAAAGCGACAGAGAGCCAGTCCCTCCTTGTTTGTTTATGTAAAACATGGCTACTTGATTGTCCGTATGAATAAGGACTGCCATGTTGCTGAGGAGGGTATGAAAAACTCTGAGAGCTAGAAAGATTGCTCGAAGTTCCAAGTGGTTGATATGAAGGGTGGTCTCCTGTGGAGACCAAGTGCCCTGAGTGGAGAGATCTTGAAGATGAGCTCCCCAACCTGTTTGGGAGGCATCTGTTGTGAGGGTTGCTTGGGGCAACAATGGTTGAAAGGGGGCCCCCAACAACAGATTTTGAGTGGACATCCACCATTGGAGAGACCAAAAGAGACGTTTGGAGTTTGCTATTTGGTCTGAGAGAGCTCCTGATGCTTGAGTCCACTGGGTGGCAAAGTCCATTGAGCTGCTCTCATGTGTAGGCGAGCATAGGGCACCACATGTACTGTGGAGGCCATGTGGCCTAATAGTTGTAGCATCTCCCTGGCAGTCAAGTGGCTTCTGGACTGAGTCTGGGAGGCCAGGTGCACTAGACTTTGGCAACGGGCCTGAGGAAGATAGGCCCTTGCAGTGGTGGTATCCAACCAGGCCCCTATGAATTCCAGGGACTGAGTAGGGGTGAGCTGAGACTTTGGCAGATTGATCACAAGTCCCAGATACTGCAGAATGCGTCTGGTGCGATCCAGGGAAGTCTGAGCCTCGGACTGAGATGGAGCTCGGATGAGCCAGTCGTCCAGGTATGGGAAGACAAAAATTCCCAGGGCGCGTAGAAATGCAGCTACTATTGCCATGCATTTGGTAAATACTCTGGGAGCAGAGGCTAGACCGAAGGGAAGTACTCTGTATTGGAAATGTTTTCCCTGGAACAGAAACCGTAGGAATTTTCTGTGGGATGGATGGATGAGTATATGTGTGTACGCATCCTTGAGATCTAGAGAACAAAGCCAATCCTGACTCTGTAGGTATGGAAGGAGAGTACCTAGAGAAAGCATTTTGAATTTCTCCTTGCATAGGAATTGGTTCAATTCTCTGAGATCTAGAATGGCTCTGTATCCCCCTGTTTTCTTGGGAATGAGAAAATAAGGGGAGTAAAACCCTGACCCCTGTTGAAGAAGAGGAACCTCTTCTATTGCCCTTTGGGCGAGAACAGTGGTCACCTCCTGACCCAACAGGTTCAGGAGATGGGGGAGAATTGAAACATCTCACCATGGTATGGGGAGGAAGGCTGGAGAAATGTAGTTTGTAGCCCTCTCTGATGATAGAGAGGGTCCACTGTTCTGATGTGATTTGCTCCCATCTGGGAGCAAAATGAGTTAACCTTCCTGGAATGGTGAGAGGCTCTGGATGTTTTAGAGCCAGAAAGGTTAAGTTCTCTAGTATTAAGTCAAAATCCCTGAGGGGGTTGGGACTGCTGGGCTGTAGCAGCCCCTGCAGGTTTTGCCCTGGCCTGTTTAGGCTGCTGACGCTTAGGAGCAAAGCGAGCTGCAGAAGATTGTTGGCCAGTATTTGTAGCAAATCTGGCCTTTTTGTAGAAAGGCTTCTTGAAAGATTTTTTCTTGACAGAAGTAGAGGTAGACTTAGAAAGTCTATCTAAAGCAGCATTTTCTGCATCCATTTGAGTGGCTTTGATTTGCCACTCCTTACCAAACAGATTCTCACCTGTACAGGGCAGATTTCCCAACCCATCCTGGACCCAGGGTTCTAGGTCAGAGGCCTGGAGCCAAGCAATTCTGCGAGCCGCTATGGCAATACCTGAGGCTCTGCTAGCACCCTCAAAGGAGTCAAAGGCTGCTCTGTTGGAGAACTTTGAAATATCTTGGGTATGCTTTAGCAAAAGAAGGAACTCCTCCTTTTTATCCTCTGGGATAAAGGGGAGAAAATGGCGTATTTTCAATGCAATCTCCTTGAGAAACATGCCCATATAGAGGCTGTATGAATTGATTCTGGCAATAAGCATACTTGCTTGGAAGATTTTTCTACCAAAAGCATCCAAAGTCCTACATTCTCTTCCTGGAGGAGTAGAAGAGTGTCTTTTGGTACTCTTTATCCTTTTCATAGCTGACTGCACCACAATAGAGTGGTGAGGGAGCTGAGTTTTTTGAAAACCAGGAGAAGGAGGGACACGATACATGGTGTCCAAACGACGAGAATGTGGAGATAGGGTGAGAGGAGTCTCCCATAAGTCCATCATGTGTTCTTGAAGAATTTCATGAATGGGCAAGGTGACTGCCTCTTTGGGAACCTTAGAGTATCCTGAAATATCTAGTTTTTTTGCTCTAGGTTCCTTTTCAGAGGTTACTGAAATAGAGAGACCTTTAGCTACTTCAATGATGAAGTCTTGAAAGGACAAATCCTCTGGAGGAGACATTCTCCTCTTTGGAGAAGAGGGCTCTTCAGGTAGAGTAAGGGATACTTCAGCAGAGTCATCTGATGAATCAGAAGACTCGAAGTATCGTCTGTTTGCTTCCAGGGATCGATAAGCGTATCGACCGGTATCGACATCGGGGGTACCCGGAACCGGATCGGTATCGGGAAAAACCCCGGAACCGGGAACTGGAATCGGTATCCTGGTCGATGTGGATGCCCTGGGTACCGGTATCGGATGTGGTACCGGAACCGGAGTCGGTACCGCAGGCGTCGCAGCTCTAATAAAAGCCATAATGGCCTGCTGCATGGATTGAACTGTATGATCCATAGACGCCACGACTGTCTGGATGTCGGTACCGGAAGATTGAGCCGGTACCCCAGAGCAGTCTAACAGGTGATCGGTCGAGGCCGTGCCATCGATGTCAACCTGTAACCCCATAGGAGGAGCTTTGGAAGCCGGAGCTTCCCGCCGGGGTTGTTTGGCTGGGGCAGGGTCCTCAGGGTCAAGCCCGGGGGCATCTTGATACTTAGAAGGAGATTTGCCCTTTGAGGACCTGCCAGAGGAATGTTTGGTTACCTGAGATCCATCAGGAGAGGAAGACCTGGAAGATGTCGATGCTGGAGTATCTGTAGAAAACAGCATGTGAAACTTGGCTGCCCGGTTTTGTAAGCCACGTTTAGACATCAAAGAACAGGATGGGCAATCCGGAATGGAGTGGTCAGGCCCCAAACATTTAAGACACCATTCATGGGTGTCTGTGACTGATATAGTACCGCTACACTTGGTGCATTTTTTAAAACCAGAGGCTGGTTTCTCCATGAGGGAGAATTCTGTGAAGGCCTAGAGGCCTCACAGGACAAACACACCAAGTGGGGAAAAATAAGATATATATTTTTATTTTTTTTTTAAAGAAATAAAGAAAAAAGACCGGCGGTACCGGTCCGGAATCGGGGAAGGCAGACACGCGGCCAAAGAAACAAATTAAAATAACAACTTCTTCAGCGGTGACAGGAACACGACCTGCTGGCTCCGCGGAAAAAGAAGAACTGAGGAGAGTTGGTCAGGAAGGCGGGAAGGCAGCGCGCATGCGCAGTGGGAGGCCCCAAAAGCTTTCCTTCTGGGAAGCTAGGGAGCTTTCCCGCGCGGGCTCCGTCGGTACCGACGTACCCATATGTGAGGACTTATTCATGCTTGTTCCTGGAGATCATGGGCAATGGAGGGTTAAGTGGCTTGCCCAAGACCACAAGGAGCATCTGTGGGACTAGAAACCCCAGTCCTTCCGGCCCAAGGTTGCTGTCCTCTAGTGGGATTTGAACCCCCGACCTTCCGGCCTGAAGTACCTTGCCCCAACCACTAGGCTACTCTTCCCCTTGGGGTAGGGGCATGACCATAGAAACAGCATGCCCCCACCCCAAGGTCCCACAACACATAGTCCCGGCCCACACTGCCCCACCACCTGCAGAGATGGGATGTGCTGGAACACCCTGCGTGTGTGGCTGGCCCCCCAGCAACCACAGTCGTGAAGCTAACCATGACCTCTGTCCCCACTGTGGCAGCACAGCAAGAGGAGGACTCCCTATCCCTGTCCCCAGATGGCTCCACTCCTGACACTGTGGATGACGCCTGTGTAGATAGCCCCCCTCCCCCCCCCAGCGGGGACAGCAGCAGAGCACTGCAAAGCCCCATCCTCCTGTCCAGCCCAACACCATTTGCAGATGAAGAGGACGATAAGGGGCTGGCAGGGAAGGCAGCATTCTCCCCCTCCCTCCAGCTGCCTGGTATATCCGAAGCTGTGGACATCATCTAGAGGGTCCCAGGGGTGACAGCGGGCCACTGCGTGTCTGAAGCCCACCACATGTGCATGTGCACCCCCAAAGGCAGAGGGGTCCCTGCTGGGGGGCGTGCCTGGGCACTGTACGTCTGGTGCCCCTGCCTTGTGCCTGGCCCACAGCAGGCACACCTCTGGGTGGAGGTAGAAGGGGCTGAACGATACACTACCACATGCAGGCCTGCTGCCGCCACCCTGGTCACCTGCCTTCATCACCGCTGCATGTACGGGGCCATTGTGCTTGGTGTGGGGGTCTGGGGCGGGATGCGTGTGGAGAATGTGTGTGGGATGGCTGGGACCCACTCTCAGACGGACAGGGACAGGCTTTCCATGCCCATGTATATGGAGGGTGCCCTGTGCATACCCCCATCGTGGTGGCGGGGGACAGGCCACCCCCATATGTGCTCAGTGGCCCCCCATGGCCAGGGGGCTTACACACAGGGCCCTGGAGTCATGGGGGGAGGGCCAATACCACCTGCCCAGCGGACATACCACCATGCAGTGCACCCTGCCTCCCAATCCCAGGGTGTCTGTGCATATGCCCAGCTAACAGCCATCCACCACTGATGAGGTGCCCCTTGAAGCGCGCATGGATCCCTGTCTGGCTCAGGACATAGGCATTGTGGCAGGAACCTGAGTACTTGGTGCATATGTCTGTAATCTCCCCATTCGCATTACATACCACCTGCACGTTGACAAAGTGGAAGGCCTTGCAATTCCGGTATGCAGTCTCACTCTGTTGCGGTGGCCGGGGAGAGATGTGTGTGCCGTCCACCACATCTAGGACTCATGGGAACTCTGCCAAAGCGTAGAATTCTTGCATGGTCTGGTGCTGGTCCTGCTGCGTTAATGGGAAACAGATGTTCTGAGCCATGGACCGCAGGTAAGCACCCGCGAACTGCATGAGGCACCTTGATACCGCAGGCTGGCTGAGATCCCCAACAGCCAAGAAAACTCAGAAGTGGGCTGCCAGGAGTCTGAATTGACTTGATGGTGCACACACACACACACACACACAACGCTATATCTAGGACGAGAATTGCTTGACATGCAAGCTAAGTTCAGGAAAGGGCACGGAACAAGAGACTTCATCGCGGATGTGAAATGGATCCTTAAAAAGACAAAAGAACACCTAAAGGATATCTATATGTGTTTTATTGACTACAGCAAAGCTTTTATTATATAAATCATGTAAAATGTCTGGGACACATTAAGAAGCATGGGTATACCAGAAAACCTGATAATTCTCATGCACAAAGAAGCAACAGTTTGAACAGTTTGAACAAGGTGCAACCAGAAGTACATTGTACATTGTGAGGCCTTTTTCTGCACAGTAAGTCTACAGCACTTGGTATTCTAAGTGGCCTCTCATTCAAGTACTAACCAGCCTCCACTAAATGGTCTTAAGTAGAAACTTGTTGGCAACTGGGATCAAAGCTATTGTGCAATCCTTTCCACAGTCAGTTGGAACAACGTTCTTTAGTATTGTTATGAACATAGATCTGTTTCAGTTAGTTGACCATTATGTTGTCTTCCAAATTTCCTGGCAGAGCCTTTTAAGTACTGTAAAAGCTACACCCGATTGCTGTAATACTTCAATGGAAATACCATCAATGCCAGGTGCTTTGTTCTTTGATAATGCTTTTAATGTTGTTTCAACTTCTTTTATTACCAATGGCTCCTGATTATAAGATATAGGTTGATCCTGACTGTATATTCTTTCCACCTTTTCTTGATCTTCTCAGCATTATTCAACGTGTATCCTTAAGCATCTTTTAGCATTCAAATTCAAGGCTGGATTTTTCTCTTTAACGCTTGCAGCTTTAAGAAAGCTGATCTTGTTCTTTCTCTGCTATTCTGATTTTATTTCCTTGCATGTGTCATTGTAGTACTTCTTTGTCTCACCTTGCTGCACATTGGACATCTCAGCTAAGTTCTGTGATTACTTCTATTTCTCTTCTGACTAGCTTTTCTGCCTTTCTGAGCAATTTTCTGAGTTTCTTCGATCATCCACTTTAGCCGTTTTTGCTTTTTCATCTTTTGCAGAAACTTTTCATTTTCTTTGGTATTCTATCATTTGTATCCAAAGCAGCAAATCAATTTTGCAGACAGTCTTCAAAATTCCGGTGGTACTTTTTCAAGATCATATTTTGCTACATTCATGAGTGGCTTGCTCTTTTTCAGCTTTGAGATGGTCTACTAGCAGCTGGCGATCAGTACCAGTCAGCTCCAGGTTTTGTCTTGTTGATGTTTTTGAGATTTTCCATCATTGACTTCCACAAATGTAGTCAATTCGATTTTTGTACAATCCATTGGGCAAAGTCTATGTGTACAATCATGGCTTGTGTTGCTGGAAGAAGGTGTCTGAGCTGAAGAGATTGTTGGTCTTGCAAATTTTATCAGTCTTTCTCCAGCTTTGTTTATGTTGCCAAGCCCATATTCTCCAACCACTTTACCTTCTTCTTTGTTCACAACTTTTGCATTCCAGTCATCCATAACTATTAGCAGATCTTGTCTGCATGTTCTGTTGATTTCAGCTTGCATTTGTTCATAGAACTGATCATCTTCTTCCTCTTTTGCAGCTGTTGCTCGCACATATATCTGAATAATAGTTGTATTGAAGGGCATTCCTCATAGACAAATAGAAATTAAGCGTTCACTGATTGCATTGTACTTTATTACAGTTCTTGCACGTTTCTTCTTAATTATAAATGCAACACAATTTCTTCTTTGTCTTTCATTTCTGGCATAGTATACCATGTGATCATCAGATTCAAAGTGTCTGATACCAGTCCATTTCAGTTCACTGATACCCAACAGATCGAGTTGTGCATATTCCATTTCATTCTTCATCTCCTCCAACTTCCCTTGGTTCATAGTTTGTACGTTCCAAGTCCTAATATGTGAAACATCTTTGCAGCTTCTGACTCTCATTTCATGCACAGCTACATCAACTGTCAGACGTTCTGAGGGCTTTGATCCAACCACATCATAAATGCTGGCTTTACTTTAAAGTGATTTCAGCTCTTCCCCAGTAGTTCATTGAGTGCTTTCTGGCCTGGGGGTTTCATCTTTCAGCAAATATCACAATTTGTTTTGTAATTTTCTTTTTATTGATTTTAAAAGCAAATCCAACAATGACACAAACCCATAAAAAACATAACCCCTTCTACAAGCCCCCCCACATCTCCCCTCCCTCTTCCCACCCTCACACTTACTCATTCCTCCACCCAACCCTCCCCTCCCTTTTCCACTCCTCCTCCATACCCCACCGCCCAAATACTCCTTACCCCACTATACATGCACATAGGCACATTCTGCACCGTGGATCAGGTCAGAACCAGATGCACAGAGGTAGATGCGATTCTGATCCTGCTGGGCACGTCTAGCCCCTGTGGGATCAGAATCGCATCTAGGGTCAGTACGTGCAGGCTGATCCCTATTCCAATCGGCCTGCACATACTGAGCCAAGTCCGGCTAACTCAGTCAGGCTCCTGAATGGAGCCACAGTGCCATGGAGTCTGGTTGCCATGGCACCGTGGCTCCATTCAGGAGCGGCGATCCCCGGCCGCAAACCACTTTCTCCTTTCCCCACAGCCGACCCCCAATCTGGCCTTCCATGGGAAGGGTTGGGCTACAGAGAATCTCCTGCACTCACTCACCCTTTTGATCCTAGCCAGGCCTTCCGTCTTCTAACGTCTAGGGGGACTTATTCCACCTCCGAGGCGGAATAAGTCCCCCATCCAGTCTGCCAGTCCCGGACATACAGGGCTGCGACCGCCCACTGCCCGCCCTAACTACGCCTCCGCACCGCCCCTTCCTGCCACGTCTAAGCCTCCCCATACAAATTCCTTGTTCGTATGGGGAGGCTTAGTCAGAGACAGCAAGGGGGACAAATAGCAGGGATTGACGTTCCATTGGGACGTCCATCCCGCTATTCACGGGACAGAGTAGACCCCATAGTCTTTTAAAAGCCTCCCAACCCCCTGGCATTAATAAACGTACCCATGAATAAATGTAGCAACAACAACCCTGAGGTACATATTAACAATAAGAATGCACATAGTAACTACAATAAAGACAGATTCCCTTATACGCCTATTCTCCTACAGCGAATAGTAAGCCTGTCTCAATATCTGATATTCCCGCCATAGATTTAAAAAGTTAGATACAATGTTTTTTATATGCAGTAATCTCACACACGCGGTGCAAGAAATCGAGTCGTTTCACTACCATGCTCTTGGAAGGCATCCCCACCTGCTTCCAATGTAGAACAACTTCCATTTGGACCACAATTATATAGAAGTACAAATTCTTACCCCTCCCACCCTTCCTTTACCTCACTCAACAGCACCTGCCCTGAATCCAATCGCATGGGGTATCACAATATTTCCTCCCCAACACTTCCACGTCCCCCCCCCCCACCAGGACGAAATTAAAGCCCCACGAAGGAACCCCCAAATCTTGGACTGGCTGGAGCCTGCAACCCCAAGAACCATAGTAAACTATTTTCCAACATGAGTGTCCCCACAGCTAATCTTTTTGTACCTTTATATATATTGTCCCACTGATATTCATCCCATTCTCCTGGTATCTCTTTCTCCCATTGTTGCTCATGTGTTGCCTTATTTCCAACTGGGGGCAGCAGAAATTTATAAAACCTTGAAACCAGACCCCTTAACAGCTCAGTCTTCCCCCATCATTTCCTCAAAAGGAATCCACGGTGCACTGGTATCCTTCCACACCTCTCGCTGACCCAAAAAGTGATTAACTGCATATAGTAGTACCTATCCTTTTCTGACAACCCATAAGTTTCCTGTAGGCTCTCAAAACTCATCCATTTCCCTCCCTCCCCAATAAGCTGCCCCAATCTCACTAACACCTTCTTGGCCCACCCCTGAAATCTGCAATACATCTTCCCCAACAAAATCCCCTCAGCACAAACAGTGGGGCTAAAACAAGAATACCTCTTCCCCCCTAACAATCAACCTTTACATCTTTTCCAAATCCCCAATGTAACCTTCAGCATTGGATTCTCCCCCTGATCATCCTTCCTCCCCCTCCCATCATCATCTCTTCTAGACAACTCCCACCATCCTCTCCCTTTTCCATTGCCACACATTGCTTTCCCTCACCTTTCCCCAGTCAGTCAAACAGTACTCGGAGATGGGCAGCCTCATAATACGCCTGCAAACATGGAACGCCCAACTCCCCTCCCCTCTTCTTTGATACAGAACCCTGCGGTTTACCCTGGGGGGCATCCCATCCCAAATATATTTTAATAGCAGATGTTGTAAGACCCTTGTAACCTTCTTTGGCTCTTCCCATGGTAGGGACAGGAACAGAAATAAAATCCTGGGGAGAATGTTCATGTTTACCACTGCTATTCTATCTAACCATGATATGTATAGCCCTCTCCACCTCCCTATGTCCCGCCTCAGTGCCTGGATAAAGGGCTGGTAGTTAAGATCAAAGATCCTCCCTAGATCCCTACTCAAATGTATTCCCAAATATTTTATATTATCCTTTGCCCACTTAAAAGTAAATGCCTCCCTAAGCCGCTGCTCCAAATCCCTTGGAATACTTTGCCCCAACACTTACGTTTTGCCCATGTTAATCTTATACCCCAACACCGCACTATAGCAGCATATCTCCTCCATCGATATTGGTAATGATAAAAGGGGTTCCCTTATTGTAAATATGACATCATCAGTGAAGAGAGCAATTTTGAAATGATCCCCTCTTGCTGGTATCCCTTTATTAACTCCCCGACTTCTAATCCTCTCCACCAAGGGCTCAATAACCAGAGCAAAGAGTAAGGGCAAGAAAGGGCACCCTGTCTCGTACCCCTCCCTCACCCAAACTCCTCAGAGTACCGTCCATTTATGAAAATCTTCGTCTTTGGGAAAGCATAAAGAGCCCTCAATCAACTAACAAACCGTTCTCCCATCCCCATCTTTTCTAATACCTTAAACATAAAGCCCCACTCCATCCTATCAAATACTTTTTCTGCATCTACTGTCATAAACAGTGTACTCTGCCCACCCTTGACTAATAAGATTAAGCATTTTCCTAATAATATCCCCCCCACCTCCCTGAGATAAAACCAACCTGATCAATTTTCACTAACCATGGCATAAACCGCTGTACGCGATTAGCCAGCACTCTGGCCAGCAATTTGTCATCCAGATTTATTAATGAAATGGGCCTAAATGAACCACAGATGATGGGGCTTTGCCCGGCTTAGGTAGCACTGTTATCCCCGACATGTACACGGAGTCCGGCACTCTATCCTCCTCCACCACCACCCTATTAAAAACTTGCTTGAGTACCCTACTTAATGATTCTGAAACACCCTGTAGAACTTGGCTATTAAACCATCCAAACCAGGTGCTTTTCCGATCCTCAGGGATTTGATGGTCTCTTGAACTTCTGACTTTACTATGGGTTTGTTCAGCCCCTCTCTCTCATCATGCCCTAAACCTACCAGTGTACATTCCTTCAAATACGTCTCACTCTTATTTTCTCCATCTATCATCCCCCCTTATAAAATGTAACAGGTCTTTCTAATATCCCTGGAGCCCCCCACTAGAGACCCCTGAGCATTATGTTTCCCTAAGATTTATTGCTGCTGAGATGTCTCTTTGAGCCTCCTAGCTAGAAATTTACTGGCCCTGTTCCCATGCACATAATATGCTTGCCTAGTTCATTCCCACTCAAAAGCAAGTTGACTGGCCCGCAACCTTGCCAATTCCACCCGTGCCCCCTCCAGCTCTTTCAAGCTCCCCTTGCCCGGCCCTCCAATGATCCTTTTCCAACCTTGCTATTTTAGTCAATAAGGTGAAATTAGACTTACCTGCTAATTGTTGTTCCTTGAGGAACTCCAGTCCAGTCCCACACCTCTGGGGTAATGCACCTCTTCCAGCAGCTTGGAGACTGAGCGTGTCATCTTTTGATGACACCAGTACTAATACCACCGGGACCGCCCACAAGCTCCAGTAACCTACTGACAAAGCAGACTCACCGGAGAAACAAATAAGTGATCAAACAGAGTAACACTAGCAAAAAAAACCACTAACTATACCTTCCCCACTGGAGAAGAGATTACCCTTCCCCTCTGAAAGTGGAGGCTTACCTGTAGCCCACATGGATGACCGCAGCACTGAACATCAGACAGAAAACATTTTGGTCCGCCGAGAGTCTTATCCGTCCCCACACCACTTTATCTTTATTTGTGACATTTGATATACCGCCCATTATCGAAGTGTTAAAGCAGTGTACAATACTAAGACAAAATGCAGCTGGTGAAAATAAAGGAGGAAAGAGAACGCCATTAAATTAAAAGGAAAGCAAGCAAAAAGGGAGAGGGAAGGACAGAAAAGAACAGTGATAGATGAGGAACACCACAAGTATAAACATAAAGGGAAGGTGGGGGAAGGGAAGGAGGGCGGGCTGTATCTGATGGGCCAGGTGAGGTTGGGGTTTGTAATGGAGAGACAGTCTTGTGGAATCACTGTGAAGAGAGATCAGACGAAAACAGAAGATCATAAGCCTGACAGCAGAGATAAGTCTTGAGAAGAGCCTTAAACCGAGGGAAGGATGATTCGGTGCGGAAAGAATGGGGAAGGGAATTCCAAGCGGCGGGACTCACAAAGAAAAAAGCGGCATGCCGGGTCAATTCGAGGTGAGCTTGGGCAGGAGAAGGAAGAAAGAGACGATTACCGTGAGCAGAATGAAGTAGGCGAGGGGTGGGTTGAAGGTAGATGGTGTCTGCAAGATACTGGGGCGTGCTAGTATGTAGGACCTTGTGAGTAATAGTAAGAAGCTTATACAGGAATCAAACCTTGATAGGGAGCCAGTGGAGGGAGAGAAGGCAGGGGTCACATGGTCCCGGGGGGAGGAATGAGTAAGAAGACGCGTCGCCGTGTTTTGAATTGAAGACGGCGGAGCTGAAATTGAGGGAGACCGGCGAAAAGTGAATAACAGTAATCAAGTCGAGTGATCACCAGTGAGAGAACCAGAGTAGTGAGAGAAGAGGGAGGGAGAAATGGCCAAATGGCCCGAATTTTCCGGAGGTGAAAGAATGAATTACGCACAAGCAAGGAAATGTGCTGGTGAAATGAGAGAGAGGAATCAAGGGTGACACCAAGGTAGCGAAGTGCAGAGACCAAAGGAATTGGAGAGGAGGACATGATGGGTGCCAGACTAGGGGAAGGGGCACAAAAAGTGAACCAAATGGCGGCAGACTTTGAAGGATTAACATGGAGAAATTTTTAGTAAATCAGTCAGAGACGGAGGCAAGACAAGAATTAAGAGCAAGGAGATCCGGGGCTGCAGGGCTAGTGTGGTGTACCAGGAGAATATCATCAGCGAAGAAATAAGCAGATACTCCAGTTTGCTGAATGAGCAGAGCAGGGGGGGGGGGGCGAGGAAAACATTAAAGAGGAGGGGGGCAAGGACAGAACCCTGGGGGACACCACAATGGAGAGGAAAAGAGGGGGGAAGTATTGGGATCCGATTGGACAGCGAAACTGCAAGACGAGAGGAAAGACTGAAACCACTGGAGAACAATGCCATGAATACCAAGGTCTGACAAACGGGTGAGAAGGGTGCGGTGGTCAACAACATTGAATGCAGTGGAAAGATCCAGAGAGACAGCTATAGATATATCACCACGATCATGGGAGCGGTGGATTTCATTAAGAAGTGCCAGAAGGATAGTCTCAGTGCTATGGCCCTTCCGAAATCCTGATTGACGTGGGTGTAACAAAAGAGTGGAGTCAAGATGTGAAGTGAGTTGATGAAAAACAAGTCTTTCAAGAATTTTAGACAGAAAAGGAAGATTTGAGACGGGCCGCCAGTTTGCGGGGAGAGAGGGGTCAAGGTTTGCTTTTTTAAGAAGAGGTCGAGCCAGGGTGTGCTTCCAACTAGAAGGGAAGCAACCAGAGGTGAGGCTGGAGTTGAGTATAGTGAGCATATAGGGAATAAGATTGAGTGAAGGATCGAGGAGCCAATAAGAAGGGAGGGGATCAAGCGGACAGGTGGTCTTGTGGGAGACTGAGAGAGTCTTGATAAGTTCAACTGAAGTGACAGATTGGAAATTGGACCAGGTAATATGTGATGATGGGGGAGAGCAGGGAAAAGGAGTGGGCAGGAGAGAAGGAGGAGGAGAGAGGGGAGGAGGACAGGAAGCGAATGTGGACCGAAGGGACTGAATCTTGCCCGAGAAAAAGGTGGCGAGTGTGGTTGGACTCGGGGCATCAGAGGGGGGTACTGACGAGGGAGAGATTGTGGAAGAGGAGGAGAGTGAGTTGAGAACCTGATAAAGGCTTCTGGAAGAGTTAGCGGATAAGGTGATGAGATTAGAGTAGTATGATTGCTTAGCATTAATTATCATAGAACAGTAGAGTTTCTGCACATGGCAAAAGATAGAAAGAGAGGCATCAGAAGGGTGTTTGCGCCATATTCGCACCGCACGACAAAGAAAGGAACTTTGCAAATATAATCCAGGATGGTACCAGGGGTGGTGTGAAGAAGGAAGAGAGGCGGTGGGGCGGAGTGGCGCGACAGCGTCAAGAGAGGAGGAGAGGGTGGAGGACCAAATGTCAACCTGTTGATTCACAGGAAAGGAAGGGAACTCGGGGAGGAAAGAGGGTGTCGGCCGAGGGGAAAAGCTGTAGGGTAGTAGGAGTAATGTGACATTTAAATACCTGGAAAGGAGGGTTTGAATTTGGAAGATGTGATGCCTGAGGAGAGGGAAGAGAGAGAGAAGAAGACACAACTATGATCTGACCAGGGAAGGAGGAGTGGTAAAATATTAGAAGGCTGGAATGGGGAGGAATCAGGAGTAAGAATAAGATCAAGGGTATGCCCTGAGGCATGAGTAGGACAATCTACATGTTGGGTGAAGCATAAGTCATTAAAGAGAGAGAGAAGAATTTTATCTCGTAATCTTGTTTGGGAGCTAAGATGAACATTAAAATCTCCCAAAACTACCAAATGAGAGGACAGAAGGGCTGTTTCTGAGAGAGAAAGAAGGAGAGAGTCCCGTCTCGCCCACCGGCCTGTTCCTTAATCCAGAACCCTTACTTCAGGCCCCGGTCACATGGCACCGGCACTCGAGGAGGGATCCGGGACTGGACTGGAGTTCCACAAGGAACAACAATTAGCAGGTAAGTCTAATTTCACCTTCTTTATCGTTCCTCCAGTCCAGTATCGCACCTCTGGGGATGTAACAGAGCAGTAAACTAATGGGAGGGACCTGCGACTGCGGTCTGAAGAACTGCCGAACCGAAACAGGCATCTCCTACCGCCTGCACATCCAAGCAGTAATGGTTAGTAAAAGTATGAAGCAAAGACCACGTTTCCACCCTGAAAATCTCAGCCAGTGAAACCAAAGCATATTCCATCCAGGAAGTCGCCTGTGCCCGCATGGAATGCGCCTGCAGTCCCACCGGAACTGGCTTACTCTTCAAGATGTAAGCCAACGCAATTGCCTCTCTTATCCACCTGGAAATTGAAGCTTTTGCCGCCGCCTCACCTCTAAAGTGACCCCCAAAGAGCACGAAAAGGCGGTCTGATTTGCGGAAGGCCGCCGTCTTCTTCAAGTAACATCTCAGGGTTCGCCGCACATTGAGAAGGCATAACTGTGGGTTGTCGGACACACTCCCAGTCCCTCCGAGGACCGGGAGACACATGGACTGATTCACATTAAAGGCTGAAATCACCTTAGGCAAAAAGGACGGCACTGTCCGTAGCACCACTTTTTCCCTAAAAAAACACAGAAAGGGCTCCTGACAAGACAAGGCCTGCAACTCCGAAATGTGCCGCGCCGAGCATATGGCTACGAGAAAAATCAACGATGTGCGGCCTAAGGGCTCAAAGGGCTCTGCTCCGAGTGCCGCCAACACCAAGTTAAGATCCCACGCCGGGATAATCGCCCTTCGTAGGGGGACGCAGATGGGCCACCACCCGGAGGAACCAGCCAATGTCCAGGTGTGTTCACAGAACCACCCCCTGTACCTTCCCTCGACAGCAGGAGATCGCTGCCAACTGTACTCGTAGGGAACTGGCCTCCAGGCCCTTATCGAACCCGGCCTGCAAGAAAGTCAAGATGTCTGGAACCGAAGCCATGGAAGGCCTAACCTGCCGATCACCACACCATTCCTCAAATATACTCCAGATGCGAATATATGTGAGCGAGGTAGATGTCCTCCGTGCCTGTAACAATGTCGAGATTATTGCCCCCAAGTAGCCTCTTTTCGACAATCTTGTCCTCTCAAGGGCCATACCATAAGCGAGAATCGATCTACCTGCAGCATGCGTACTGGCCTTTGGGTCAGCAGATCCCCCCGAACCAGAAGGTGCCATGGACAATCCACCATAAGTCTCACTAGATCAGCATACCATGGCCGTCTCGGCCAATCTGGAGAGATCAAAATGACCATCCCTTGATAAGATTCTATCCTCTGCACCAGTCGACCTATGAGCGCCCACAGCAGAAAAACAGAGAAGTCCCCCCTTGGGCCACTCCTGCCAGGGCGTCTAGGTCCTCAGACATCCTCTCCTTGCGCTTGCTGAAAAAACGGCTCGCCTTGGCATTCCTACAGGTTATAAACCAACATCCTTGAACTTATCTTTGTCAATATTCCAATTTCATAAACAAATCTACTCTAATACTATTTTTACTTTCTAATAAGGCATAAAAGACCTCAGGATGGTCTTACCCCGACATGTGGCGAACTAGTCACCATAGGGTTTAAGAGCAGACACATCACATTTAAACTACCATATTACACCATTCACCTATACCACATATATAACCCAGGCTTACACCAACCGAAAAAATACTTTTTGGAATTCCCAAAAACAACCACAAAAGGTTAGAAGTGTCTGCATAGCAACACAAGACTGGTATAGATTCTTCAGTCGTTTTTCCTATAAAAAAGAAAGAAAAAATTCTCTCTTCAAACAGCAGAATTTATACCCTTTTCAATAGAAGTTTTTATCCACTTATCTGAACGATCCAAGGGTCCGGCTCATGTCAGCAAACAGACATCCATCTCAACTGCAACTTTCTATTTGCGGGCGCCGAACTACAAAAGGAGCACGCCGTCCCGACAAAAATATAATCTCCCCGACAAAAGCTTTTGTTTCGCCAGCTAGGCTTCTTCAGGGTTTCTTAGCAGCATCTCACATCTTCAATGTCGAATACAAAATACCTCTGTACCTTCACTGCTATAGCGTCTGACGTCAACAACTTTTAAAGAGGCATCAAAGCACATGATTCGCTCACAAAAGGTGACGTAATGTCCTCCCAATATCTTCATTCTAACCACACTGAAACTATCTCAACAGCAAACCTTAGTAAAAACACTGAAAAAAGACTAAAAAAGAGAGCGGAAATCAGACCAGAACTCCACAGTCACCCAGCTCACTGTTAAATAAAAAGTGTCCATTCTATTTTATCATTCAATCCATGTGGATCTAGAGTATTTAAGTCACATATCCATCTCTGTTCTTTTTGAAGCAACAGGTGTCCTCTGTCCCCTCTCCGTATGCTTAAAGGGACATATTCTAGTACCGTACAACGTAGATCTTCAAAGTATATAAGATATACAGTGTTGAACAAGAAACGTTT